>CM050917.1:30676814-31937733 GCA_027742785.1 Vigna reflexopilosa
GTTACTAGAACCGATTATATGATCATATATTCCAGATGGTTGCTTGAATGTCATCCGTCACGGTTGCCAGTCACCATCGTGTCCTTATTATCATTATAATCAACACTAAAACCATCATTATAATCTTTACAAGACTAATTGTAGGTAATTTAGGTATTGATTGTGAGCGATGGAATCATATTACTACTTTATTTAACTTTACTTTTTCAGTAATAAATTATGCACAACAAAAACACCAAGTGGGTAGGCCTTTTCCTTCTTCTTTTTTTTAGTTAGATGTATTTTCATAAATTTCTTTCTGGACTCCCATAAATATTTACGTTTTGAATTATAAATTTTATATTACAAAATATATAATTCAGATATTTTTTTATTTTATATTCTATATGATATGTAATTCAAAATATATTTTTTATATTTTAAATAAACATAATCCAGAATGCATTTGTATTGAATTATACAATTATGAATATATTTTTATTTTGTATTTTAAAATATACAACCTAAATACAAAAAATTATATTCCAAATACAAAAATTTATAAGAATACAAGTAAAAATATATATACATGCAAGAAAGGATTATATTAATTGTCACAGACACCTTTCTGGGAGAGGGTGTTTCTTCCAGCACTTTGGTAATTTCTTCTTGTACCTTTGTACACTTTAAAATTTCAATTTTATTTTTTTATTTAATTCTAAAACACATAATTTGAAAATATTTTAGAGGTTTAATCATTCAGGAGGTCCCTATTTTCGGAGAGAATTTCAATTTGGTCCTTTTCTTTTTCGGCGTCTCAATTGGTTCCTATTTTTGTGAAAATTGCAACAATTGAACTCCTTCCGTTAAATTCGGTCCAACGGTGTTAATGTATGGTGACATTGTCCGTTGACATGAAATTTTATGTTTTTATTAAACATTCAACTGAACCACATTATTACCCTTGACACATCATCATCTTCTACCTCCAAAAACCCTAGCATTTCCCTTAATCCATCATAGAAGCACCAACGACAAAGCTGCTGGGATCTTTCATCACCTCCACCATGTATTAACATCACTGGACCGCAACACTCATCTTTCCCATCATCAATAACTAAAACGTTCAATTCCATTACAGGATTTCTCCACAAAGATTTCAAGCCAGAACCCAAATTGCAAGCCCTAAATGGAGGGAACATTAGACCACTACGAGATAGCCATGAATCGCACCACCTCAACGCCAACTCCAATCTTGCAAAGTCGAAACCGTGACCACCTGGTCTCCATGAATGTGGAACCCCCGTGCCCCGACATCGACGGCCTCATCGTCACCGAATCGAACCCTCTCTCCGTTAAGGACGCCACCTCCCATGTCGTCACCGTCTCTGACTAGAGTTGGGCAAAAATAACTTATTTATACTATACTACAATTAACTGTACTATATTATATTATAAAAAAACTGATTCATTTTTACTATAACTTAAAATACTGTATATGGTTCAGTTTTTAAAAACTGAATTTAAAAATTTTTTTGTTTAATTAACTATAGTTAATTGCACTGTGTTTTTACAAGACTAGAGCTCCCTTGTGATTAAAAATATAATTCTATAAATGGTGATTTGATTTGTAAGTTGTTTACCATATGAAATTGTTATATAATAATTATGGAAAAAAATTAATGCGTGCATATACCAATGCTTTAAAAAAATAATTTAAAATAATTCTTTTAACTTTTTCATTACATATTCAATAATAAATCAGATTGTTTTAAAAAAATTAAATATAGTTTTTTCTAGTAAAACATAATGGTGTAATAAATCTTTTCAATTTTTATAATAATTACATTAAAATGTACCAGGTAGTATTTTCTAACAGTGTAAAATAAATCATGTTTAAACTCTGACTTTATAGTGTCATTAAAGGAAGATTGTTTAATGTAAAAAAAATAATAAAAAAAATAGGGATGCGTAATAATGCTTTTTACCAATGGTTTGCTGCAAATTAATGCGTAGTGCATAATCGAATGCAAGGCTAAATGACTCTGAGAGAGTTTTTATTCCAAATAAAAAAGAAATTTTTTATTCCAAATAAATTACTGTGATAGAGTTCTAAATTATTGTGAGAGAGTAGTCACATCCACCTTATCAAATTTTTTACTCTAAATAAAAAAAGAAATTGTTTTACAAAACTTGCAATCAAAATGGTTTAATTTCATATTATAATTTAAAGTTACTTTGTTATTAGATAGTGTTAAAATGAGATTTTAGAACTAATGCAGTGTTAAAATTAGTATAATTCAGTTTAAAATTAGTAGTTCAGTTAAAATTAGTGTAATTTACAATTCAGTTAGTAGTTCAGTTCAGTTTATATTATAGTTTAGTACAATTTAGTATAGTTCAGTTCAGTTTGATAAAACAAAAAACAGTTCAGTTTATCTGAACTATTTTACAGTTTAGTTCAGTTAAAACAAATTAGTTTTTAGTTCAGTACAGTTTTTAGTAGTGCAGTGCAGTTCAGTTCCATTTGCCCACCCCTATCTCTGACGACGCCCTCTTCATTGACGTCGACCCCAGCCATAATTCTTAAAACACAACACCAAACATAATTCCATAATTCTTAAAACTCAACCATTGTGCGTCATGCTTGGTTTTCTCGCTTTTGTGTCCTCTATGTGTGTGGTGCGTTGTTGCAACTTTTTTTTGCTTTAAACTTTTTCCCCCCTACATGACAAGATATGCTGGAGGGTTTAGTGTGATATGTCGAGGAGGACATGTTGTGAAAGCTATGAAACTGGGGCTATTATGAGTTGAGTTCTCTTCTGTCTGATTCGGTGTCTTGGGATGGCTGTTATAGCGATGCAAACTTTTTTTTTGGTTAGAACAAAGATTGGATTGGAGGCCCCATTTATCACTGTCTGATTTTTGTACAGTTTAGGGGTAAATTGAAATCTAAATTACTGGTAGGTCCTTTGCACCGGTTTTAGTTCTTTATGTATGATTAGAAAATAAAACACAATGCAATTGAGGTCTTGATGAATTAGTGAGTGTAATTGTGTAAGTGTGGTTTAGTAGATTCACCTTTCTTTAGTTTATTGAACATGAAAAATTTTAAGTTTTTATAAAGTTTCATCACAGGGTTTCTCTCATCCAAAGATTGCCAGGAAGAAAACTTAAATGAAGATGACGGCAAGAAAAGGTAAAGTGTTAGGACGATGAAGATTGAATCTCAATCACAATATTTCATTCCTAATTTCCATTTTCTTTGTTTTTAAAAAAATTAAATATCCACGTTAAACGTGCCCCTACTAATGTTAATCACGTCAATTAAAAATACAATTCACTGTGCCACGTCAATTAAAAATATAATTCATTGTACCACGCCAACTACATGTTAACGCCGTTGGACCCAATTTAACAGAAGGACTCAATTGTTACAATTTCACAAAAATAGGACTCAATTAAAACACCAGAAAAGAAAAAGACCAAATTGAGATTTTCCCCGAAAATAAAGACATTGTGAATGATTAAACCTATTTTAGAATATACAAATCAAAATATAAAATTTGTATATATTTTCTCGTGCCCATATTAGTATATATTTGTCTTATCAAAGTACTTATAATTTGTTATGTTATATATATATATATATATATATATATATATATATTATTTTCTTTCTTTTGTCATTTTATAAAATTCACACAGCTTTAAAATGTATTTTTTTTCTCATCACAACTTTGAATATATTTTTCTTTTGTGTTGGTGTGTTTAAATAATGTATTATCAATTTTAGTGAATAAAATAAATTTTAAGTTTCACATTTGATTATTTTTACAAATTCTTAATATTTTTATTTATTCTTATCCTTTTTCGTAAAAAAAAAGTTTAACTTTGAATTTTAAGTATTTAATCATGTAAGTATCTCATTTATTAGGTAATATAAAAAATTATCTCTTTTATTCTTTTTTATTCTTAATTTGTGTTTTATTTAAAAAACTTATGTTTTGCTAAAATAAGTTTTATTACCATTTACTATAATTGTATGAAAATTTTTCATTTACTATAATATAATAAATTAATGTTATTATCATTAATTTTGTTTGCACTATCTAACATTGAAAGTTAAAAAAAATAAAGGATTTATGTCTAAATATGAATTATTATTAGTTTAATATTTTTTTCTACAAGATTTTGTTCAATATAATATTTATTAGTGTATAAAAAAATAGTGAAGATTTGAAATATTTTTAAACTTAAATATTTGTTTTCTTTTTATAATTTTTTTTTAAAAATATTAATTTTATCAATTTTTTTCATTGATGATTGCAAAATTTATACATGTTTTGGTTATGAAATTTGATTTATGTCAATTATGAAATATTTTATATAATTTTTTCACTTTAATCTAATTATTATTTTGTATTTTGATTTGAATTTTATACTAATATAATGTTTTTTAAATATTTGACACTAAATATATGAGAATATATTTTCTTTACATTGAATATTTGATATTTTTACTTTTTTTTTATTTTTTTATAAAAAAAATTAATTAGTATTAAAATAATAAGAAAATAAAAATATATAGAAAGGTACGGAAAGTATAGCAGTTATTTGACTGGAATAAATATAAGTAAAAAAATGTTATATCTATTGATTTAAACGTGTCAACGCGGTGGCCGATTCCTATTATGGACTAGTATAGTTGTTGTTATGGTAAGAAAAATTATCCCATATGTCAAATCAAAGGAAACTTATATATGTTTTTTCTTTTTTTTACTCTTTAAATTATCTTTTAAAAATAAAACTATGATAAAGTTATTAAATTCCAAAATGATAACATATAAAAGTAGAGCGTCTAACCCAAATAGTTACATCAATTTAATCAAACAGATTGTACATCCTAAATTGAGATATACCGGATTTCCCGGGGCTACATTTCACTATCGCCGTAATAAGCTGACCAAAGTGTTATTTGGAAGACCAAATTGGTGAGAAATCAACCTTTTAGAAACCAAATGGTATATTAATAAACTAAAGATGATCTCATTATTAAAATAATTTCCATGTTTAAAATTTTTACTAATATTCATATAGGCCACAACATCAAGTGAAGAAGTAATAGAATAAAGGAATATGATAAATTCTTTTAACCGTTCCAGCAGCATAGTAACTCACAATATGTTCGTAGTACATAGAGACACTTAGTAGCAGTTTCATCGTGAACAATGGACACACTGCAAAAAGTTTTAGTTGAACACCCAATTCCGACATTGACAGTGAACCTTGGAAAGAGCTGCCATATAATCATCAGACCTGTATTAAAGAATGAATATGCACCTTTCATGATCCGAATTTGCACTCTTTTCACTGACTAAGAAATGTGTACTTATTCAAAACCAAACCTTTGCCCATAAGAAGACTGGCATGCCGCAACTATGTGAACTTTAGCAGCATCTATGTCATTCTACCCATCGAAAAATCATTACCAAGAAATTCATAAAGCAACTTAAAACCAAATAAAAAGTACAAATCTTCTGACATAGAACAAGATGGCAGGTTAATACACAATATTTCAGTTTGGTCCACTTTGTTCAAACTTGTAACTGTCTCACCAATTCCAAAAACTAATAACAAAGTGTGTAAATTAATGAATGGTTATCCTATCTATTATGAGCTTCTTCGTTTGTGCGTGCATTTTATTGTTGGAAATGTTTCGCCATGCAAGGTGCCCAGAAAGAGGAACAAAACAATTGTAGGGATTCAATCCAAGAATTTTGCACCTTAAAATCTTTTAGACAAGAAAACCAGCTTGTTATTAATAAATTCATTCGTGCAGAGAAGATCCTGTTGAATTCTTGCCAAGTTGGTATCAACCTTATAAATTAGAAAGCGAAAGACTCTGCACAATTATTATTTTAACAACATATATCTGATTTTTCCTTTTGTAAAAAAAAAATAGAAAAAATCAATTCTGTCAAATCACCATCCCCATAAATATTCCACCTAACAGAGGCTATGCAAACCAACTAGAGTTCCATTGGGACAATGATGTAAATCATTGTACCAAATAATAATCTCATAATATGTTTAAGATTGGAAGTTGCAAGAATACCTGAGATTCGTAATAAAGCCCAGCATATAATGAAGCATAAAAATACTCGTTATCTCTTCCACCAGAGAATGCAGCTACAAGCTAGACAGTTAAATCAATTGCCCTCATCAGATTGCATTTACAGAGGCATGAGGAATAATGGAGTGCCAATAACAAGACAAATAAAAATATTCTAGTGCCTTTGCAGGGAACTGAAAGTAGAGTTACTGCAAACCTGTTCTTAAGTTTACAATTCTGATTCTGATCAAATAACCAACGAGAAAAATGGTAAGATTACCTTAATCTAACTGTCAAACACACAAAATTTTACCACAGACAAAAGAGATTATCGAATCCAAAACTCACATTAAAAAAAGTGAAACAAAATTAGGCGATTTGAACTTTTGGTCCTCTACTTCCAATTCTAAAAAAGTTCAAATTGACTTTCTATTTTCAATTTGAATAGCGTTATCTTCCTAGTTTTTGAATTGATTGTCAGTGTGCTTCTGATGTGGTTAACAGATCCTTGATGATAAATATCAGCCTCAGAAAGTCCTCTATGCTAATTTCCTACTTCTTATTTACTCACTAAAAATAAGTGAATTTTTCATTACACACTATATTATAGTTAATAATAGGCAGAAGTGATTAGGAACAAAGCAATGCCCGCTTCACATAGGGCATGACAGCATATTGATTCATCTTCAAGGGGACAAGCTCGAGTTAAGCATTTGTGCAAACATAAGAAATAGAGAGAAAATTACTAACAACCCTGAGATTTAACATAATCATACTTGATATCCTTCATCTTTTCAACATTACAACAATACGGTTCCATGTTGTTGTGTTAATGAAGCAGGATTGTATAGTTGAGTAAAATGTTAGGGAATGTTACACAATCTGTCCTACGAAATATATCAAAATTGGTGAAAATTAGACCAGATTAACAAGTTGCCAACAAAATCTTAGTTTAAGTATGTGAGGACTCGATTTGGGGCACCAAATTAAGAGGTGAATGTGCATGAAAAAAAAGGGCATGCTTTAGAAATGGTCACGGACCAATAACAACTCTCCTAAAACTAGCTCAAGCTATACGGGGGAGAATTAAGCATGGTTCTATATATAACAGAAATAACTGCGTACTAATTAAGAATGTAACTACAGCACACCTTTTCAGGATCTCCACCATCTTTGAACATGTTATATGCTTCCCGCATGACTGGCCTCGGGTCTATGCCAACCTAAATTCATTTAGAAAGATGATAATTACCTGCATGTTTAAACATTTCATTTCACGTTCACTTCCTAGTGGCTAGAAATAGAAGCAGCTACTTGCCTCAAGAAATCGCTTCCTTGCTTCATCCACTCCATATAGTTGAGCATCACACAGAAAGCACCATATGGACTCTTCCGTGTCATTTGGATTTTGCGCAACATCAAATCGAAACTGCTCAGCTCCCTCTTCAAATCTACAATAAAAGGGTTCAATTCAGTCTCCATTGGATACACTCAGAGCAGCACATTGTAGTTGTGCTTCCTCACACTACACCTATTCTACTTTGTCAATAAAAAAATTCAACAACGATTCTTTCCTAAATTTAGCTAGAGAAACTGTTATTAGGCATAGTGTAAGTAAGTACCGATTAAGGTAGTAAAGTGACAAGCCCCTTTGCCAAAGATCTGGTAACAATCACAATGTCTCATAACCGAAATATCAAAGTGAATTCATGAATCGTTTTCCAGAAGTGTATAAACCTACACGCCTTTTGACGAGGATCCAACTGAATTGCCTTGTCGAACTCCACAAGAGACCCCGAAACATCACCCTTAACAATAAATTAACTACAAATGTTACATGTACAACAATTCATAATGAACAGAGATAGACACAAAAAGTGCTACCGAATAAAATGTTATATGAGTATATCAAATTCGAGGGTCGAGTAAACTCGTGAAAATCGAATAAACTCGACTCATAACAGATAAAAAGTATTATATAAATAATATTTTAATTCAAATAAGTATAAAAAATTATATAAATTTAAATAAATAAAATTTATAGATATATTATTATAAAAATAAATATGGTAAAACATAAATAATTAGATTATTTTTGTTAATTTTAATGTATTTCATTAAATATATCATAAAAATAAATCAAACGAATTTGTTTATGGCTCCAAACTGACGATTCCAAACAATTCTACAAATTTCACAACCAATTTTATAGAAACGAGTTTTCTTCCCAATTAATTAACATAAACTCGTAAGAGTTTAAGAGAAGTCGAGAGTTTGATAAACAGTAACACATCATAACATAAACATAAGCAGCAATGATACATGCTCAAAGTGGACACAAAAAAAAATGACCATGAAAAAGTAGAATTGAAGAAGAAACCTGACGGAAAAGAGACATTCCTCGTCGAATTGCGAGAACGGCTTCACGGGCATTGTTATTGGCGCCGGTGAGAGCGTCCCAGATGCCGGAAACCGAGGGAAGGAAGAGTCTTCGTGTGAGGTTTAAAGAATGAGTGAGAGAGAAGGGTTGTTTGGAAGACAATAGTATTGGGAATGAGGAAGAGTGGTGAAGAGAAGGAGACACCAATATGGAGGGTTTAAGATTCTGGGAAATGGACATGATGGTTGTGCTTGGAAGCTAAGATCAGGGGTCAAATTTTGTGATCAGAAATGCTATCTCATCTAAACAAATAAATAAATAAATAAATACGTAAATAAATAAATAAATAAATAAATATATATATATATATATATATATATATATATATATGGGTTTGCTAAGTATACATTTTTTTTTCAATTGGTACATTTTAAAAATGTGTATCGGATTTTAATAGACAAAAATACATTCATATATCTAAGTTTTAAGGTACTTATTTAATAATTTTCATTCTCAAAACTAAAAAAAACAAAAAATTCGAAACTCTTACTCATCTCTTTCATTTGTCTCAATCCTTTATTTTTCTTCTCTTTCACACCAACATTTTCTCTGTCATCCCTATTTAGTCCCAACTGAAAAAAACACAATTTAGTTTTGTAAAAAGTTGAGTCATTGGCATATACGTCTTCAGTCAAAGGTTTATTTAAGATCTCTTCAATTTCATCGTCTTCATTAACTTCTCTAATTTCATCATCTGCGGAGGTTTAATCATCGTCTCTAAAAAAACAAGGTCAATTAACAATTCTTTCATATGTCATTATGTTTGTGAAAATTACATAAAATTAGATAAGACAAAAATTATAAAATGAAAACTCATTATAATCATTTTTAGTAAGAAATTGTTTAATCACGAATGTTTCTTATTTTTTCCAGGTTAATTACCAATTCCTTCGTTCGGATGTCACTATGTTTGTGAAAATTAGATAAGATTAGATAAGACAAAAATTATAAAATGAAAATTCATTATAAAATCAGTTTTTTTGTAAGAAATTTTCAAACAGCGAGTGTTTCAGTTGGGGCTATCATAGGGATGACAGTGAAAATGTTGAAAATGTTGGAGTGAGAGAGATAAAAGAGAATGGGTTGATAGAAACGAGGGAGGTGAGTAAGGATGTTTTCTTTAGTTTTGAGAATGAAAATTATTCAAATACCTTTGACTTTAAAACTTAGAATACATGATATATGATGATATTTTTGTTTACTAAAATCCGATACACATAGTTAAAATGTACCAACTAAAAAAAAGAGTACACAAGTTTGCAAATTCCTATATTTTGTAGAAATAAAACCATATTATTATATGTTAAAATATAAATATAAGTATTAATATGTGAAATAAATTGGATGAGACACAAAATATAAGGAATCCACTTTAAGAAAATATATCATTTAAGTAAAATTATGAGTGGATTGCTTTGTGACATTTTTAGTCGTGAAGTATTCCCCTTGCTAAGTATTTTATTAGTGTCAACTATCATAAAATTAATCATGGTTTGTGTTTAATAAGGAACGAGGGAGAGGCTGCTAATGTGAATGTCATCGGCATTATTTGGAATTTTCTAAAACTTTATTATTTTAACTAGAAATTGGCAAAATAAACTAAACTACAGTAAATTAACAATTAACTTTGACTAAAAAATTGAATTATTTATAATAAATTAATTGTATAATTTTATAATTCAATTTTGGAAAAGTGAATTTTTAAAATTAGAGTTTAGTTAATTACTCATTAACTTAAAATTAATTTATTTTATATTTTTTACTTGTTTTGATAGTTTTTAGAGTTATGATTCAGTTTAGTTATTATTGGTTCGATCAAATTTTGATTGGGATCTTTAGTCGATTTTTGGGAAGTTGACTATCAAATTTGGTTGATTTTAAGCAAAGGTTGACTTAATTGAATTTTGGTTGGCATTGACTCGATAAAATTCGATCAATTTTTGGTTAGGACCATATCAACCATATGTGGTCATCTCGGTTGAAATTCTGCTCATTTTCAACTCAAACTGACTTGGTCAAATTTGGTCAATTTTGATTGGGATCAACTCAACTAAGATTCAATTGTGGCTATCCTGGCCAAATTCGGATGATTTTCAACCAAGGCCAATTTGGTCAAATTCAGTCGATTATCTATTAGTACCAACTCAACCGAATTTCGGTTGTGGTCATTCCAATCAAATTCAATTGATTTTTAACTGGGGACTAGTCAGCCAAATTTTGGTTGAGATTGACTTAACTGAGTTTTATCTGTGGCATTCTTAGCCTAATTCAGACGATTTTTTGTTAGAGCTAACTCGACCAAGTTTTGACCGTGCCTGTTCCAACTGAATTTGATCGATTTTTGTCTCAACTCGATTCAACATTTTGTTCAACCTAGACCATCTTGATCTTTGATTTGACCCGATTCATCTCAACTTTTTAACTTTTTTGTTTATGGGAGAAGATATGTTTTTAAGTGGCAATTTTTCCTATCTATTTATTTTAAAAAAAAAATTCAAAGTCTTTAAATTATAGTTAATTTCAATTCAATTTATTAAAAAAAATTAATTTAATTTGTTTGAACTAAGAATTATTTTTTGATTTAGTATAATTTTTAACAATTAAGTGTAATAAATTAATTTTGTCCACTCGTAGTTTTAAACATTATTTTACAAACATTACATCTGGTGTTTACTTTTGTAGAGTATGATATAATCCTTAATAGAGTTATTTTCCTATGTTGTTATATCATTCTTTTAATCGGCCCCTATATATATAAAAGGTCTCGTTTGATTTCACTTTTGTGTGAAATGCGCCGGCCAACTGAGAAGAAAGATGTCAACAAAGCTACTTTTACTAAAGTTATTATACATTAAAATTTACTTACTGTTAATCATTATTGGAGGCTTTAAGAGATTCTAAATTCGTTACGATTTTATTTTTAAAAAAACGTTTAAGAAAGGTATTTTATCTATTTTATGCTTCCACTACTAAATGATATAAGATTATTTAATTTGATAGAACAAATATCCGAAAGTTGTGTCATGTTGTTTGGGAAAATTAAAATAATGAGGAAAAATCGAGTAATGTTTCTTTTGGTGACAATGATCCAAGAAGACACTAGCTAGTTGTTGGATTAGTTGAGGGTCATTCTCATCCTTCGTATTTGTCCGGCTTTTAACAAAAGATAATACCGTCTGAGTTTTGCACACCACAAATATAACAAATAAAAAGTAGCGCACCAAGGATCAGGTCATAACTATTTCAAGATTCAGAGTTTCTTCACCCACCAAAACAATGAAAAATAAAAATAATTATTCTTTTTACATACATAATTTTTTACATTTCTTTGATTTTTTTTTTCTTAAAAATACAAAAATTTATACGTTTTTATGATTATTTTAATTTTGTGTTCTAATTAAATGAATTTGTATCAAATAAATGTAAAAATATATCATTATTTCGATAATAAATATAAAAAGTTTGTTAGTAAGCTGCTTTCGTTTGGATCGTGCTCGCTTTCATTATTTAATTTTAGTCCCTAATAGATTTTGACAGACATTAAAAAACAAATTAAGAAATGATTTGTGGTGGTGTGGGGAAAGTTGTGATAAGGTGGATGAGTATAAGTACCATGATTTGGAAAGCCTAGTATGTCTCTGAAAGTCGACAGCTGCACATTTACGAAAGGTCAAAGTGACACCTGTGAAACTGCTTGAGTTTAGAACAGGGAAAGCTCGGCGTCGCATGTTCACGAGAATCAGAACGTTGGCGGCTGTCAGATAAAAAAACAAGACACGCTCTTTCGCTTTTATATATATTGAATATTTTTTTCCTTTCTCCTAAATTCATCATGGATTCGTTGCCGGATGATTGTGTTTCAAAGATCTTGTCGTACACATCTCCACATGACGCATGTAGATTCTCAATGGTGTCTTCAACCCTCCGTTCAGCCGCTGACTCTGACCTCCTATGGCAAAGCTTCTGTCCCTCTGACTATCGTCGCATTCTCGCAAGGGCTCTTCATCCCCACACCCTTGATTCCTCTTCTTACAAACACCTTTTCTGTTCTCTCTGTCATCCACTTCTCCTAGATGGCGGCAACATGGTATATATGCTTATCTAGTCAAATCAAAATTTCTTTCGTGCTTCTTTTCATTTCTACAAATTACTAACTCATATTTTCATGTTCCTCTGTCTACAACATGCAGAGCTTCAAATTAGAGAAGTCTTCAGGTAAAAAATCGTACATCCTATCCGCAAGACAATTGTCGATAACGTGGAGCAGTGACCCCTTGTACTGGTGCTGGAGAACGGTCCCTGAATCAAGGTAATTAATTAATTAATTAATTAATTAAAACCTTTTAAATTTGTAAGATATTGAGGAATTTGAAGACGAATGTTAATTAGAATGGGCGATTAATGATTGTGCAGATTCAAAGAAGTGGCAGAGCTGAGAATGGTGAGCTGGTTAGAAATTCGGGGGGAAATATGGACGCGGATTCTAACAGCGAAGACGTGGTATGCGGTTTATCTGATAATGAAAATTTCGCGGCGCGAGTACGGGCTTGATCGGGTGGCGTGTGAGGTGAGTGTTGCAGTGGGGGAGAAAGTGCAGAGTGGGAAGGTTTATCTGTGCGAGAAAGATGAGAAGCAGGGGAAGAAGCGAAGGATGTTGAAGGTGGAAGAAGAGGAAGTGATGGGAGTTGCAGGAAAAAGAGAAGATGGGTGGATGGAAATCAAGGTGGGTGAGTTCTTCAGTGGTGAAAATGATGAACACGTTACGATGAGTTTGATGGAGGTAGGTTACCAGTTGAAGGGAGGACTTGTCGTTGAAGGCATCGAAGTTAGACCCAAACATCGTCATTCTTAATTCTCCGACCGCACTCCACATTTTCATTCTTTTCACTGTTTTTTACAGTAACCAAAACTAAACACATCCAATGTAACAGAAAAGTTGGCCATAATATGCATTGAACAGAAAGCAACAGGTTGAAGATGTTAATAAGCTTCGTGACCACCCTTGTCGAGTTGTTCATTATGTTACCTAGTTGCTCCCATGCAGTGGCCAAGCTTAATAAGCTAATTTTCCAGCCTAGTCGAGCTTCACAATCTGAGCTTTCCAAAAGATTTTAACTAACAAATGAGTATAATGCAAATGACTAAAAAAGTCTTGATTTGGAACAGCTGTAGTGAACAGTTTTGGAATTTCCTTAAAGATTAGTTAGATCCTCTATGGTGTTAGACACGTATGGGGTGTTAGACGATCTTGGGTGTTAGACCGTCTAGGGTGTTAGACCATCTAGGGTGTTAGACCGTCTAAAGTGTTAAATCGTCCTGGGATGTTAGATCGTTTAAGGGTGTTAGACCGTCTAGGGTGTTAGAGAATTTATGGTGTTAGACAGTCTTGGGTGTTCGATGGTTTTGGGTGTTAAACACATATGGGTGTCAGACGATCTGGGGTGTTAGACCATTTAGGATGTTAGATCGTTTTGGGTGTTGGACTGTTTGGGGTGTTAGACTGTCTAGGATGTTAGACAGTATTGGATGTTAAACTGTCTGTGGCGTTAAACTGTTTAGGTGTTAGACCGTCTAAGGTGTTAGGCAGTTTGGGATGTTAGACTGTTTCGAGTGTTAGATTGTTTAGGTGTTAGACCATCTAGGATGTTAGACCATCTGGATTGCTAGACACGCCTAGGGTATTATAAGGTCTTGGGTGTTAAATGTTTGTGGTTTTAGACTATCTAGGGTGTTACACCGTCTTGGGTTACACTGTCTGGGTGTTACACCATATGGGGTGTTAGAGGCGTCTGGGGTGTTAGACTATATGGGATGTTAGAGGCGTCTGGGGTGTTAGATTATATGGGGTGTTAGATCGTCTGGAGTGTTAGACGTGTCTGGGGTGTCAGACGTGTTTGGGATGTTAGACGTGTCTGGGGTGTTAGACCATCTGGGGTACTAGACTGTTTGGGGTGTTAAACACGTTTGGGTTGTTAAACACGTTTGGGTTGCTAGACCATTTAAGATGTTAGATGCATCTCGAGTGTCGGACGATCTGGAATATTAGACTATCTGAATTGTTAGACGCTTGAGTGCCTAATCCCTTAAGAGCCTAAACACTTGAGTGATTAAACACTTGAATTTCTAAATGTTTAAGTGTTTAGACGTTTAATCGTCTAAGGACCTCTATCTAAATATACAATACTTCAACAACAAAATTATTTAATTTTTAATATCTTTCTTAAATTATTCTTTGAATCTTCAAAACTTCTCTAAATATCATCATCATCAAAATTACTTTAATAATAACAATTATAAGAATACAACCTAATGTTTATAATATCTAATTATATAATAATTTTACTATTTTATTATTTTTATAAAGTAAAAACAATTATTAATAAATAAATTAAAAAAAACCCGTGCGTTAATCACGGGTCACTCTACTAGTTTTCAAAGAAAAAGTTTCCCCAAAACGACGAAAACCTTAAAACGTGTGTTTTTCGAATACCAGTGTCCAAACCAACCTTACCCGCTTACTGATAAAAAAATATTGTGTTCTTTTATGACCAATTATTATATTTCAGCTAGGTTTTGAATACCCGTACTACGCTTCAAAACTATATATATATATATATATATATATATATATATATATATATATATATATATATATATATAATTACTTTGTAAAATTTAGAATAAACTTAAACTAATTTTGTTTTTAAAAAATAAATAAATAATAAAAATTGCTAAACAATGTAACTAGAATTAATATATAAAAAATATATAACTAATTTTAAATAACAATTACTAAATCTAAGTTTTCAAATTTAAGTTTCTATTCGAACTTTTTTAAATTGCAAATTAAATGGTTTATTACGCCAATTTAAAGCTTATAATGTCAACTTTGCTTCATTGATGTCTTAAAAGTTTGATGTTGAATTATTTCAAAACAATAAATAGCTTCAGCTTTCTTTTATTGCATATTCAAAAAGTCACGTGTTCCTTTCTTGATGAACAGTTAATATCCAAAAGCAAACAAGAAGTGAAGTATGTAAAGTAATTAAACATGATTATAGAACTCGTTTAAACCAACTTTCTTACAAGTAATTGTAAAAAGTAAAATAAAAAATTAAACTTATTCTAATGAGGTAAAATTAATCTATATATTGATTAATTTGCAATGTAACATGTATATAAATTAATTATAGTTTTCTTTAGAAAAACTTTATTTCATTTCATTTTTTTGAAGACACTTATTAAAAAAAGTCAGTTTTTTTTATCATTTTTTAGATCTGTCTCATTCATTCATGATGTCTTTTGAACTTATTGTAGCGTCAAATTGAATTAGGTACAATGTGAAAATCAACACAATACATTATAATTCTGTTGATTTATTTTTTTTTAATTATACTGTGTAAGTGACGTCTCTTACAATGTTTTAATTTAATTTAGATGTGCTGCTGGTCAAAGGTATTTATAACATATTGTCTAATGTGTATCTACGATAAGTTAATTTTTTTTTTATAATAATTACTTAGATATTATGTGATATAATTTGAAAAAGAAAACATGATCCTATTAAATACTTTTGTATAAAATTTCCAAAGTTTTATTATATAATTTTAAAAGCACATTAATAACTTGAATGATAATATAATATTACTGTAGTGCATCATCATTAAATTCATATTTTCGACCAACTAAAATGTAAAGGCAACGTTAAAGTGAGGAAAACAAATTCTATAAAATCATAATGTATGAAAATTAAATGCTTTAACATGTTTATTTTTCTCTAAAAAAAAATTCGATTTTTTTATGCCTCTGATAATTTTTCTTAAATTTATTTGTCAACAATACATTTTTTATTTTGTTTTTATTGCAAAAGTATTTTGAATAATGAAATAAATGCTTAAATAAAACTTTTGAGAAAAGAAAATAAAACAAAAACAAAATCGTTAACAACAATTTTTTTTATTAAAATAGGAATAAAAAAAAGTATTATTGAAAAGCAAATTTATATACTTATTAAACAATATACCGTATAAAAAAGGTCACCAATTCATTTACAT
This sequence comes from Vigna reflexopilosa, assembly GCA_027742785.1. Taxonomy (NCBI): domain Eukaryota; kingdom Viridiplantae; phylum Streptophyta; class Magnoliopsida; order Fabales; family Fabaceae; genus Vigna; species Vigna reflexopilosa. The sequence continues at coordinate 30,693,403 of CM050917.1, forward strand.
CAAAATGGACCACTAGCAACTTGGGCCCAAAACGTGTAAAGCATTCTGTGACAAATAAAAACAAATGTTTGAAACATTAGTAGCATTTATAAAAAATAAAATAAAATGGTTCAAAAATACGCAATAATTATTTTAAATTTATTAATATTCATTGAATATTTTTTCCTCAAAAAAATATTATCACTGCAGAATCTCCCTGATTCCCTAAATATTAATTACACATTATTAAATTGGAAGTATTTAAAAGAAAAACGTAACTTCAAGATTTGCTTGATACTGATGAATTAAAATTACTTCAGAATTAAAAGTTTTACAGAAAAAGTAAAAAAAATAGGAAAATGATGCTACACAATGTATTAATTACATAAAAATAGTTCTGTTGTAAAAGTATAAGTTTTTTTTTCTTCTTCTAAAACTATGTTGTTTATTGAATAATATTAATGATTCCAATGACTATTACTTCAAAAAGAAATTTCTTATATTATAACCGATATAATATTACATAAAACGAATAATGTCTTGAGAATTTAAATGAAAAAAATTTATTAATGAAAATGAACGTCAACAAATAAACTTAAATTTTGAAAAAAAATTATAATAATTTAGTTTAATTAATTTTAAATTTTATTAAAACTTTATTGAAATTTGTTTCACAATTTATATCTTAGTTGTCATTTTAAAAATAATTTGAAAAGCATGCTTGTATTAATCATATCTTACATATTCCCACAAAGCAATTAGTTTATTATTTATGAAAATCTTTAAATAAAATGGTATAAGATTTTCTCACATCTAATTATTAAAATTAGTTTCTTCTTAACATAAAAAACAGGTAACCATTTGGGAAATAAAGAAAGTCATAAACTATTAATGTTCTTATTTCCATGACAAGTCAACACTCCCATCATAGTCTTTTTCACACGATGCCTTTACGCGCAAGGAACATCATTTTCATTTTAAATTTAGAAAAATATTTTTGGCAACGGCGTATTTCTTTTAAATAATCATATTAATGATCTAGACATGATTTTTTTTTTCACTAAAATGGTCACACCGACACAAATTCAATTAGAAGCATTTTTTCTATATATATATAATTAAAGTTATTTCTATTATGTTTTAATGTTATTTGTTTTTTATGTTTCTTCATTTAATTAATTTAATATTTAAAATTAATTTAATTTATTTAATACATGATAAAAACTATAAAACAAGGAAAAATTGTAGTCATTTATATTAGTAAGAATTTGGAAAAAAATAAAAATCGTTAAAATAAAATAATTGAAACAAAAAAAATGAATATTAAATAATGATCCTAATATAAATATTTATCGGTATAAATCAGTGTAATGGGATGAAGTTCTTTGTTCCTGTGAGTTTTTTTGTGTCTTTAGATAATTTCGATAAGAATGCAACTGACTTAATAAATTATTAAGAATTTAAGTAATTTATATTAATAGAATTAATATGCTGAAGTCATATTAATTCTTAAAAACATATTAATTTATTTTTTAATGTTCAAACTATATATCAATTAAATATGAAAAACAATTATAAATTTAATCACATGAGTAAGAACACATGATTTTCTAACTATTATGATTTTGTCACGTATCAAAATTTCTTATCGATCTCATGATAAATGTTAATATTTTGAATATAAAATTTGTCAATTGTTATCGTTAAGATTAATTTTTTTTTATATAAAATATTGTCCACTTTAAATTTCATATAATTTTATTCTTAGAAAACATATTAAAAGATGAAAAAAAAATATTTAAAATATCTTAAATCTTGACTCATAAATTATGAAAGAAAAAATTATTAAATATGATAGAAACACTTATTAAAATTTCAACTTATAGGAAAGAAATTATTTTTTTAAACCTTAAGTCTCCAGAGCACAAAAAAAGAAAAGCTATAAATTTCGTTTTAAACACGTACATAAGGACTAGTATTATAGTATTTACCGGTTATCTTCCCTATTTTTTTATTATAAGTTGGATTGCAACTAATATCTCCTAAAACGGATTGCATTGGTCTTTTTTTATAAAAAATTACCTTTATAAATTTAAACTTTTTTATATTATAAAATTTATGATTTTTTCTATTCAAATTTTTTAATTAACTCAATGTTAACTATCAACTTAATTAAGATTAAAAGGTTAATCGATATTTATTATTTTAATGTTATTTTTATGATAGAAAATGTCTTTTTTACATTAGAGATCGAAATTATTTTTCCATTGATTTATTTATGGAATCTTTAATAATCTATGGCGTATGGCAATTAATAATATATGGAATCTTTAATTTTCATAGCTAAAAGAATCTTTCTTATTTTATTGACAAATCTATGCAGCCATCAATAAACTAAAATACTTTATCTTATTCAACTGTCGTGTTAATAATGTAAAATGTTCACCATCAGCACCTAAAAGAAGTTGAGGCAAAACGTTTGGCGTCACCTTTATTGTGTGTGTCTATATTAAAATTTAGCTATAACTATCGTTGTAATATACATTTTTTTTTGTCTTTGTATTTAAAATAAAACATTTTAGGTTGAATTTTCCATTAAATCTAACAGAAAAACTAAAAAAAAAAAGAGAAAGTACTATTAATTGAATTTAATGAGATGACATGACTTCACCATATTAATTTACTGGAATATTCTGTTAGAGTGTGTTTTGGAGTGTGAAATTCTATATTTTAAATTTTAGTAGTTCTTATTGATTCCACAATAAATGTTAATATTTTGATCTTAAATCCATGATTATCTTCGATAAAATTAATCTGTCCTTATTTAAAATATTGTTTGCTTTCGAGCCTCTGCTTCATTACAGTTTTGTGAAATTTTATAATAATTTTAATTTTTAGTAGTTGTTATTGACTCCATAGTAAATATTAATATTTTGATCTTAAACCGTAACTATTATCAATAAGATTAATCCTCTCTCATCTGAAATACTGTTTGTTTTAGAGAGTTTTATATTTAAAAAACACATAAACTACAAAATTAAAAAATATTTAAATTGTCTCAAACCTTACTTTGAAACTATTAAATGTTGTAAGAATACTTATCAAAATTTAAACTGAATAAAAAACATTAATTCCTTTTAATCTCAAATATCTAAGCATAAAAGAAAAAGTAAATACTAAACAAAGTTTATAAAATCTTAACTCAGGGATAATTTGATTAAAAAAAACATATTATTGCAAAATAATAAGTTCTCTAATCAATTCAAATTTTACATATTTACGAGTTTTCCATTTTACCTCAAAACCACATTCAATGATTTCACTAAATTATTGTGTTTTTAGTAATATAGCTATATGTATGATTTGAAAACATCATTTTATATGTGGATAAAATTCAAATAAATATATTATTCAAAAGCATGATTATAAGATTAAAATTGTTAAATGTAGGAACATGAAATTTGGTATAAAAGTCTTTTTAAATACGTACATAGGGACCATCATTATAGTATTTTATCAGTTATCTTTCCCATTTCTTTATAGAATAATAATACTTTGACAATATTTTTTTGATAATATTTTAACATCATTTATATGTCATTATGTGATTGGTCCAAAATTATTTCATAATTAATAATAATAATCATAAACATCAATATAGATCAACCACTGACATGGAGATGATGTTAAAATGTTGTAAAAAAAAATGTTGTAAAAATATCATTATCCTTCTCTATAAGTTGGATTGCAACTAATATCTCTCATTGCATTGGCCTTTTTTATAAAAAAAAATTACCTTTATAAATTTAAACTTTGTTTATATTATCAAATTTAGTTTTTTTTTTCCTATTCATTTTTAGTTAACTAATGTTAACTGAAATATTTTTAAGTTAATTAAGATTAAAATGTTAATCGATATATATTATTTTAATGATAGAATTTTATTTTATTTTTATATTAGAGTTGATCGAAATTATTTTTCGATTGATTTATTTTATTGTCGTATGACAATTAATAATCTATGGAATTTTAATTTTCATAGCTGAGAAAACCTTTATTATTTTATTGACAATTCTATGTAGCCATCAATAAACTAAAATAATGTTTATATTATTCAACTGTCGTGTTAATAATGTAAAATGTTCACAATCAATATTAAAAATTAGGTATAACTATCCTCATACCTATAAAATTAAGGTGAGGCCAAACGTTTTGCCTCAACTTCTTTTAGGTGCAACAAGTATTAAAAAATAAAGTTATAAAATTAATTAAGAAGATAACATAGAAAACAACCAAAATTGAAATAAGTATTCAACGGAAAGAGTTTGGTAAGCCGAACCAAAAAAATAATATGTATTAATTAATTGATGATGAAACTACAATTAATTTATCAAATTAGGATTAATATAGACACACGCAATTAAGATGAGGCCAAACGTTTTGTCTTAACTTCTTTTAGGTGTTGATAGTGAACATTTTACATTATTAACACAACAGTTGAATAAGATAAAGTTTATTGGTGGCTACATAGATTTGTCAATAAAATAATAAAGGTTCTTTTATGAAAATTAAAGATTCCATAGATTATTTAATTGTCATACGATAATAAAATAAATCAATCGAAAAATTTGATATTATAAATAAGTGAAGTGTAAACCTCATTTTACAAAATGGTTTTGTGGGGTTGAGTTAGACTTAAAACAAACTCACCTTCTAATATGATATTGACAGATGATGGATCTTTGACTCATGTTAAGGTTGGAAGTATAATTCTATGAAGACAAAAAATTTGTAAAGCTCATGAATAAGTTAGAATGCTGGTTTTGCTTTGATTTTAGACTTATGGAGTTAGCATTTTGAGATATAGATAATTGTTTTGAACTAAAAAAAACTTATATTAATGCCATGGATTATAAAATAAGTATGGTGTTTGTTTATTGTAAAAAATATTGTGAAATGTTTCGTTTGATTTTTGGACATTTGAAAACTTGGTTTACAAATCTTCATATTTTTTGTTTTTGTTTTTATTGAAGTAAAAATGACAGTAAAACTAAGTTTTCTCCATAGTTTAATTTTTTTTAATACATATGTTTTTACTCAAACAATAGATAAGGTGAAACCTATATTTTTTTAGGAAACTTAAATAAAAATTATAAAGCTCATGAACATATCTATTTTAATAAATAATAGTAATTTTCTCATAGTATTATTATTAGTAATAATTTTATGGATAAAAAAGATTATCAATGAGGAAATGGTGATAAGTTAACCAAAAAGTTATAATAAAAAATTATGATAATTTCATAAGCATAGATTTGAATTTTTTAGAATCTATTTCTACAATTTTAGAAAGTTTTAAAAATAAGAAAATAAAAAATAATAATAAATAACAATAATAATAAATAAATAAACGAGAAGAAGACAACCAATTTTCGGTTTCTTTACGTGTTTGAAATGATAGATTAAAATAATAATTAGAAAAAGGTGCATTTATGGTCTATAAATAGCTAAGGGGAGTGAAGGATTATGCACATAATTCAAGTTACAAGGAAGAAGAGGGAGTGGGAGGAACTTTTAGAGTGGAGATTCTGAAAGGATTCTGGAAACAAACTTCGATCCAGAAAATAATTTGAGAATAAAGATAAGGGGAACTAACCTTTCTAGGTTTTTATATTAACGATCTAATATTGTTGTATAATTATCCATGTCCTTGAATTTTTATGTGAATATTGTAAATGAAAAATCCATGTGTTCTTGTTTTGAATCTGTGAATTAGAATTTGTGAAAATTAGACAAGGAACACTTTGGCTAAGGAAAGACCCGATACTTAAGTTGTCCATTGAGACGCACCTTTCTTTTCTGGAAGTCTACTCAACGGATTTTCAACTTATTTCTTATCGAACAGATTATATATATAATATTGTTAAGTGATTAATAATTTGTGATTCTATTTAGTGAAATATTGAGCAATGGTATTATTAATTTGTATGTATGGTTGTATTATAGATTGGAAAATTAGTCTATGTTGAGTTACAAATATGGTTTTGAATCAAATATTTATAGCATGATGAATGGGTTGATGAATATGATCATGACATGAGATTGACTAAGAATCTTGTGGAGAGATTATGTAGTGACATTGTATTAGTGTACACGGTGATGTTGATGGTCTTGTTGTTGGTGGTTATTCTGATACTCTAATAGTTCTCCAGTCTCAAGTAGAGAATGATGAGTTATGTGGTGAGAGGGGTATGAAGTCCTAGTCTATGTGCTGGTTTTGAACATAGGTGTTAACGGGCTAATCTTGTGGATGACATGGTGTATTGTATTTGGCCATATTTTTGTTGCATGAGGAGTGAAGGTCATCACAAGTGCACGACCACACAAGACTTCCATTAACGTGCTATCTGGATAATAGAGTCTAGTAAAATCATTTAGATCTTATATGAATTTTAGTGTAAATGAGTTATGTGTAATAATAGTGTTATGCCTATTGTTGAATAGTCTTTTGCATGGAAACTCAACCTTACTTATCTATGTTTATGCTGAAAATATTATGTTTGTGTGATTATCGTATAACATGAGTGTTATACGGGAGTAGATGATAGAATGACGTCTGAACCAGTACAAGTGAGAAGGGAAACAGAAAAATAGTAGAGAAAAGTTCGAGCAAAATTTTATGAGTGTTTTATGTAAATTTGAAAGAAATATATATTTTCAATACGATCTTCTTAATATATAAATGTTACAATACTTATATTATTTAAATACTTATATTATTTATGAAATATTGAATGTAAGAAATTGGGATGTTAAAAAAAATCATATTATTTAGTTGTTCCAATTAATCATATTTGTCAATTATAATTACATTCATCATAGATAACTATTACATATTATTAATGGTATAAAAAATATTTATTAAAGGCAGATAATAGATAATTAGTCTTCAATAAATATTTTTTGTTAAACACTTAACTTTTCATTCAAAACATTAATTAATTTTGACTAATGACTATCTTCATCACTTTTATTCATGGTTGTTATCCTCAAAAGCTATCAAGAACCAACAAACTCTTTCACAATGTCTTCTACAAACCCTAAACCATAAACAAAATCTCTATCAATAATATAAGACCATGACAACTGAGGAAATAAGAATAATGATTGAATAATAAACGTTTCACTTTAGAGAGAATGAATGAAAACATTGACAATCATTTGAGTAATAATATCGTCAATCTAGATTTTTTTTTCTGTTGAATTCAATTTAAGATGTAATTTGCAATTTGAAATTTTAATATGGACAAAAAAACGTCTTCATAAGAAAAAAAATTCAAAATAAATTTTAAAAAAGTCTTATAAATTGTGTGAAAGCCAATTTTTTTTTTGTCAAAAATATAATTTCCGATCCGTGTAATAGCCTCAACGCAATTGCCACTAGCGATGAGAAGTGGGGAATGTAAGATGTGATGTAGCGTGAGAGAGTGGCTAGGTAAAACACTCAAAACATGCATTATACGAAGGACTACACTTTTCAAATTTCAAAACCAACAACGCATGTAAGATGTGATGGAACATAACATCACGTAGTGGGTAGCTTTAATTGCGATCAAGGTAAAGTATTTGTGCTTAACCCATCTATTATAAGACCTTTCAACTGTACCAATATGCAAGTGACATGATATACCACTTTCTATAGCCACCTTCTCACATCTGCATCGCTTATTATTTTGTGATCTAATGGGACCACAACACTACCATCACCATAGCAGAACACAGAATTTTATCTCCCCTGTTTCGTTAAGTGGTTTTACAAACACTCATATTATTAGGAATGATCTTACAAATCTCATTCTACCTTCTATTTTGTGAATTTTCAATAATAATGACAAAGTTGATTTTGAATCCTCAAAGGACTTAAATTTAATTTAAAAGAAAATCTAGTTTTTTTTTTCTAAAAAGAATTGTATTATTGTTTATTTTCTGATCATTTATTCTAATCTTTATTCCATAACCTAACCTTGGGAGCAGAGAGTAAGTGAGGGAGGGGATGGTCACACGTGTTCAAAAAGGGACACCTCAGAACTCCCTCTCACGGTCATTCTTGTCTTCCTCAATCAACTCCATTTCTACTTACTCTCATTCTCTTTGTTCCAAATTCCGACAGCAAGTCAACAACAACAACATCGTCTTCATCCATTTCACCAGATATTATTTACTCGCATGAAAGACGCAACTATGTTTCCCTCTCCACGCAACTCAATCATGCCTCCCACTCACTAAAAAACACTATCATACTCCTCCACCAAAACCATGTCGGACAATCTACACGGTTCCGAAATCTCGCCCAGCACCTCCTCCACAAGTCTCGGCGAGTTACCGGAAATCGCCGCGATACGGCTCGGGATCGATCTTGTGTCGGCGGCCAGGCGAAATATTGCCTTCTTGAGGAGCGTGGCCGATTCGGTATGGCTTCACCACACGTCCATTATGGTGGAGGCTATAAGAAGGTAAACTCTATGGAACAAAATCAACTCCCTTGTTTGTTTTGGTTTAGTTAACTCATCTGACGGTGGACCGGTTTTACAGATACCATGATTTCTGGATGCCGTTGATTGCTGATCTCACGCTTCCGGACTCTGCTCCTCCCGTAATTCTTCCTGCGCTTGACGTCCAATGGGTTTGGTTCTGTCACACTTTAAATCCCGTGAGTTCGTGTATCGTTTGATTTCGTTAAAATTAAAGAAAAATAAAGTGAAGTAAATCAGTTTGTAATGTTGTTTACCGTTTTAGGTGAGTTACAGGGAGTACTGCGAGACGAGATTCTCGAAGCTGATAGGGAGGGCGGGAATTTTCGACGAAGAGAACAGAGAGTACGCGTTGATGCGGTGCATGGAGATTTGGAGCAGCAGATACCCGTCGGAGTCGTTTGAGAACGAGGCGAGTTCGGATTCGCAGGATTCGAGTGGCGAGGTTGTTGGGGGGAGTTTGAAGGAGGGTGTATTTAAGGAAGTTGAGAAGCAGAGGTTGTTGTTGTGCTCCATGTTCGTTGAGCCGTACAGGTCTGAGGTTGTGTACTTGATTGCCGCCAGACAGCGATACAGGGCTTTCTTGTTTATGCTGCAGAGGTTCGCGCATGAGTTTTCTTCGCGTTTCGTTCCTGCTTCGGACATCCTCTTAATGTGGCTGACCCACCAGGTTTGTCTTGTTGTTGCGTTTCGTTCTCCTCTTAAATGCTTTCACACTCAACATCTTAAGTCTTGATTTCTCAATCGCGGATGAAGTAACCACTAGAATGAAATTTATTTCGCAATTTGTTCTTTTGATAACTCTCTCCCTCAGTTAATTTTCTCAATTCCTCTTTCTGACTTTCTGCTATGTTCTTTCAATTGTTTTTGCTTTTAACGGAGTAGAGCTACCCAACAGTGTATTTTGAAGATTTAAAAGCATTAGCCGTAGAAAGTGATCTGCGGAAGGTGGTAACTCTGTCTGAAACCCCGAAGGAAAAGGATTTTGAAGAAACCAAGAAATTGTGGGATAGGGCATTCAATCAACCTTATGAGAAAGCAGGTGGGGAACTGCCTTTCACATTGGAAGGTGTTACCTCAACTAAATCCCCTGTCTATTGGGAAGAATCAAGCACAGATGTCAATACAAAATACAAATCCATTCTTCCAAGATTTGTGCTTGAGGTTAATTTCTTACTCTCTTTCTCTGCTTCTATTGTTGTCTTCTTCTCTAGTATACTTGTCAGAATGCTGTGTACTGGGTTCCTCTTTTTCTTTCAAGTCTTTGTGATAAATGACCTGAAGTAGTTTTTGTGTGGTTAATGTTAGGAAACACCATCATCAATTTTTGTGGTAGGAAAAGTGTAATCCTATGGCTACGTTCTTTTGCTTAAGTTTGCCTAAACAGGAAATTTGCTTTGCAGTATCACTGAGATGTTTTGGTTTGTAATATTTTCATACATTTATGATGAACTTACCGAAGCTTCTATGCAATAGAGTATAAGTGATGGTGTTGCAACCATATATAACAAATATTTCAAACAATCCCTGAAACAGAATATCATGGACAAACGTGACAGTATTGCACAAGAATGAAGTGCGGCTAATTTTTATCATGCAGGCCTGTGTGTTCGTGAGACTTAAGCAAAGAATAAGAACATTGCAGAAGGATATAAACCGTGATTTCCTACGCCTCCGAATAACAAGATGTCATAGTGAACTAAAGCTAGACAAAGCCTTCTCCAATTTCACCGATGATTCATGGAAAAAAGCTTGGCACTTTTACTGTGAATTTGGAACTAAGGGAGTTATGCTTGAGTTTCGTCGTCATGGTGGTAAATGTCTGAGAGGAAGTAGCCTGCTGGACACGGTTTCATTCGGCTGGAATGATTTATTGAGAGCAGATTCTTTAACTTTGGAAAAGGAAATTAGTCAACAGGTGAATGTTGTTACATCAATAACTCCACCAGTTCAAGCACCGTACTTGTTGAAATGTGTACCTGATCGAGTCACCGACGATTCTGGGTCAATGATATCTGATGTGATTCTGAAAATGAGTAGTTATCGTCCACAGGAAGGGCGATGGTTGTCTCGCACGGTTCTTGATCATGCAGGGAGAGTGTGTTTTGTTGTTAGAATTAGGTGAGGTTCTTCAATTCTTCCAGTAAGATATAGTTGGCATGGTTTATAGCATTTCTTACTAACTAAATGGCAAATGTTTGAAATACAGGGTAGCAGGAGGATTTTGGAGAAGAGGGAGCGAAACTCCTTCAGCTGTTAAATGGGAAGACAGGATTATCGAGATACGTGAGGGCTCTTGGTCTTATGTTGCTGGTCCCATTGGTAGAGCCCCTGGTATGTTTCATGACATGTTACATAAATTTAATGACGATCAATGTGTTTGTGTTTGTCTTGTCTTATCTTCCTTGCAAAATTGATATTGGTCTGAATAATAAGAAAACCACAATTCTACTTTGAAATGCCTTGTTGTCATACCTTATATCATTCATATTAGTCCGGATTCAAAAGTTGTCTGAAATATTGTGGTGTTTTGTTTCGATCTAGTAATATTTTCTAGTTTTTGTTTCTGTCTAGTACAGAGAAGGTGGTGGCCACTGCAACGCCAAAGGAACCTACTGAACAATGTAAAGCTGCGTGGAAGTTTTCAACAGGAGATGAGCTGACAATACAATGGGAGTCATCACAATCAGTGTCAGGTCTCACCTTTTGTTTGCTAAATCAAACCTCTCCAGAGTCATCGGTAGAGTGTCAACTTTCCTAAATGTTGTCATGAAAAAAATGGAATTTTTTGCTTCCTAATTTGGCTAACTCCCAAGTTTGCAATATTTAATTGCAGGTGCAGTTATTGAGAGGGAGGCAAATGCAATATGAAGTAAAGAAAACAAAGTCAAAGAGAAAAGGTGAAGACATGAGAATAGAGTTAGAGGAGAAAGAGATTGAGGAAGAGGAAGAGGAAGAGGAAGAGGAGGAGTATTTTCTAACAGTAGTGCGTTTGACAGAAGAAAACCCAGATGGAAAAGCAACTGCACTTCTAAATTGGAGGCTATTGGTTGTTGAAGTATCTCCCGAAGAAGATGCAGTGCTGATGCTTCTCCTTTGCATTTCAATACTGAGAAGTGTATCAGAAATGAAGAAACAAGACGTGGGAGGGTTGTTGGTGAGAAGAAGATTAAAGGAAGCAAGGTTTGGAAGTAGAGATTGGGGTTCTGTGATACTTCATCCATCTTCATGGTCCTCGTCCATTGATTCAACTTATCTTCAACCTTGGCATTGGCATGCTGGTGTTGTGATGAAATGTGATGCAGTAGATCAGCTAAAGAGGTATCCAACGTTAGGTCAGTCACCAGTGGAAGGTACTGACATGTTGTACAAACAAAGCATTTTAAGTTAACCCAGTCTTCAATTCTAGCAAATACTATCATTGTTTCCAAAATTTTAGCTTGCTTCAAGTTCACATTTTTATTGGAATTGAAAACCCCGAGCCCCAAAAATTTGTTGGAGGATAACAAAATTTATATAAATATTGTAAAACCAATTCAATAAAATGATTTGTTTGTGGCTTGTGTTGTGAGTACCTGCCTCCTTGCTAACCTTAGTTTTCTGCATGTACAATTGTAATTCAGTACCTATATTATTAAAAATCTCAATTAATTAAATCTTTCAATTTTTTAAATTATCATTGCCTAATAATACTGTTTGTACTAATTGACATAAAGAAACCACTGAAGAGCTTAATTAAAACTTTTAATACACATATTAAATCGAATAAAGGTTTAAATAAGTTTTAAGTCTACGACAAATTTGGATTTGAATATGCTCATTTGAATTTTTATTAAACTTTTCTGGTCACTAAATTTTTTTTATTAAACTAAATTAATTGAGAATGTCACGTGACTTACCCATATTATACTTTAAAAAAATATTGTGGAGGTTTACATTGTAGAATTTAGCAATTAAAAATTACAAGTAACGTTTCTGAAAATTATAATAATTATCTTAATTACACGTGTCAAAAAATGATTTATGACAAAAAATTTAAATACTGATATTATTGTTAGAAAATAAAAGAATTTACTGACTAATACAAATTGTTACAAAAATTACTCTTCTTTTATAATATTTTATATCATATTGACAATTAAAAATCACCATAAAAATATATCATATTTTATAAAGTCGTAAAAATTATATATATATATATATATATTTCTAAAATTCAAAAAATATTTAAATTATTTTTCGTTAATTTTATAATCAATAATTTAATTATGTATTTATTTTAAAATATTTTAAATGATATTGCTAGTGTTACTAATTTTACCATATTAACAAAATTAACAGTTTAATTTATTATATAATAAGTAGTTATTCCATCAAATGTTATAACATAGTGATTAATAAAATTATATTTAGTGAAATATAATAAATCAAAATAACCATACATTATTACCGATAAAATTTCTCTAACAAAAAAATACCAAATTATTTTACTATGTCTAAATATATTATAAAATAATATGCATTCAATTTATCAAATTTATAAATATTACAAGGTACATGTATAATTAGTCTACCAAAGTTTTAACATATTTGTGAAATTCTATGAAAATTATTATTAAGTGAAGATTTGTCTATTCTTTTGTTCTGTAAAATTAAAATCATATCATATTAGTATAATTGAAAATAATACACAAATATAATATCATATTAGTATAGTTTTAGAGAAACTAAATCAAACCAACATTTTTGTTAAAATTTATTCTATTAAGAATATTATAATGTAAATAATTTAAAATATTTTCAAGCTTCACATACCAAGTTGTTTAAAAACTTGTTTACATAAATATAATAATAATAATAATAATAATAACGATATTATTATTTTTTAATATATTTAAATTGCATTTCATTACATAAATATTATATTTTTAAATATTAAGTGCGTTTCATTACATTCAAAATAAATGAAAAAATGATGAATGAGTTCATTAAAAATGGTTTATTTTATCTAGATATCTTATAGCAAATTTTGTTCTTATAAACAAGTTATTATGAATTTCACTCTACACCTTTAAAATATACTATATCATTTAAATAGTTTTAATTTGATTCTTCTAAATTTTAACTTACAATCTCATCTTAACTTTAAATTATCACGTAATTAATAGACTCTTAAATATATTTGTAAACCTGTCAAATTAATATTTGAGTCATATTGAACTTCTAAAAAATTTAATCAAATATAAAAGAGTGTTACTTCCTCCACTTCTCCATATTGTTCCCTCCACCTCCTATGTCTCTTTTACCTTTCAATAATATTTAAACCATGTCTCTTTCACCCTTCTATAATATTTAAACGAATGTGAATATAGGCTTGGATTCTTAAACGGATATGAACATCTGTTTAAAGGGATAAAGGTCGATGTTCACAGATCCGTTTAAGAGGTGTACGGAGGTTGAGATCCGTCGAAGAGTTATTATTTTATCTCTCTTCTACCATTGCACGCGCTGCCATGTACACACTCAACAACGCCTCCCTCCCACGCTCAACAACGCCTCCTTCCCACGCTCAACAACGCCTCCTTCCCACACTCCTATGAATCCCTCACTCATTTTCTCTCTCCGCAGGACGCATCCACGTCGTCGCCAATGCAGTATGCCGCCGCTCATCAGCCGCCGCTCCACCAAGTTCCCTGGACGAGTTTGATTCAGAGGCGAGTTCGAATAACACGTACAACAGCTGAAGATCGCATGATTGCAGCCAAACGGGCGTGATCGCTTTGCAAGTCGAAGAAAACTGCTTTTATCACATGGCCAATAAAGAGAATCTATAGGAAGAGTGTGAAAAAAATACAGAAGGTCCTCTCAAGTTCAGGGGAAAAGGTTGCCATCGGTTCAAACCCTTTAGGTATAATACATGATCAAACTAACTCCCAAGCTCCCACCATTTGCGCATTTATGTTTACATTGATTCAGATGTCAGGGTTTTCCATTTATCAATATTTTACTCATTAACACGTTTTTCTTTCCTACCCAAGGTACAAGCATTTGGGTCAATTCGCTCCTTTGGGAGGAGAGAAGACAACAACCCAACTTCTTGGAGATTGGGTTTCAATTGGTCATAGCAGTCAATGGCTGTGGTATTTTGTCTATGCAATTCCTGATTTTTTTATTCTTGTACAAAATACTGTTGTTAATTAACCATCATGGAAAAACATGTTTTCTTTTCTTAACCTTGCTTGTCTTCTTTTTCTTTGTTTCCGATTGTAGTTTTTCAAAAGATCCACTTCAAAGTCTACTTTAAAATGGCTATCTGATCTATTTGGGTCATTTTCAATCTTTTCACAAAGGCCAAAACTTAAAGGTACAATTTGGCTTACAACTTCCAACTCTTGGAAGAACTATATTCATAATCAACAAAAAAATTTTGTCAATCTCTAATACAAGGTTTTTCGGTCTTACGGTTTCAAGAATAAATTTTACTTCGTATGTGAAGGAAAGTGATAATGATGGTACTTTGATTATTTAAAAGATGATGCAGAATATTAGAAAAGGGTATATGAATGGTTGTGCAGATAGCTTTATCCGATTTATGGTTCATTCTCTTCATTAAAAAGAAGATAAAAGCCAAATCACTTGATCAGGTGCATTCAATTGCAGAAAAAATGAGAAGGGGTAAGAGCGTGGACGATGTAGTAGTAGTGAATCTGGTTGGACTATGTATATTGCCTCTCCATGTAGGAAGATGATGCTGGATGCAACAATGAAAATTATGGAAATCATGACATTTATGGTGAGAACAAGAGAAAGAAGCAAGGGGGCAAAGTAGATGAAGAAGAAAGTCATGATTCAGTGGCTTCAGATGCTTCTTCAGGTCCTGTACATTATCACCATGCCTATGGTCATAGCCAGACTAGTCACAACACCACAACATCTAAGAAAGATAAACAACATCATGGAAGCAAGTGTTTTAAGAAGAATGCAGGCAAACAGGAGAAGAAACATGTTGACAGCATAAGTAAAAAATGATTAAAATGTCCATTGTATATGATGCTGGGATTTTTGTAACCATGACAAACACACCAGAAATGTGGTTGACAGAAGAAACAAGAAACATGACACAAGAAAAGTGGCTTGGGGGCAGTTAGAGATGTGGTCAAAAAGAAGTCTCCAAAGGCAGAAACACCACCGCACCATGCATCACCAATGCCCACCACTACCAGCGAAACACCAACACCACCGCATGAAAAGCAAGAACAGCACACCACCGCACCGTACCACAAAGAGCAAAGGTAGAGTTTAGAAGAGAAGTCAGCGAGAGAAAAGAGAGTCACGCACGTGGGAGAAGAAGAGACGGATCTCAAAATTTGGGGGAGGTCGGACTGTAAGCAAAGTAAAACTAAAGGAGAGGTGGGACTCTGAAGAGAGTAAAAGTAAAAATTGAAGGGTTACTTTGCTAAATAACATTAAAAGTAAAAAAAAAATAAAAAGGTTAAAAAAGTAAAGAGAAAGGATATTTTTGGTAATAAGAATAAAGAAACAGAAAGTTGGAAAGATAGAGAAAGGAAACAGGAGGTGGAGGGAGTAACGCCCAATATAAAATAGTCAACTTCAAGGTAGATAATTTAGGAATAACATTTTATATATTAAGATAAAATATAATTATATATTATAGATAATTATTTTTTTCCTTTTAATATAATATTAAAGTAAAAAAAGTCTTAGTTAATATTGTGTTAATCGAGTTATTTATTATTGGATCTTCTTTAATTCTCACGTTTAATTCTTAAGGTGAGTGATTGTGTTAAAGATCTTATAATATTGATCATGGATAATATCAAATTATAATATATAAATGAAGACAAATCTTAGTAAGTCAATTTTATGAAATTGTTTTAAATACCAATATTTTAATATAATATAAAATTATTTACAACTTATTTTTATTTTTGTTATTTGTTATTGAACAACTCATTTAAATACTATAAAATTTTGCAAATACACTGATATATTAAAAATACATTGATATCAATATTTTTCAAATCTTCTAAATATATTTTAGAACATCAAAATAAGTGTTCATAAGTGTATTATTAAGATAAAAAAAAAAAAAAACCTCAGTTAGACAATCCAATTTTGTAAGTGACTTTTTTGAGTTGAAGAGATGAATCTCTGTCCATATATGACATTAGGATATATTTATAATTGATATAATTTTTTTTTTGTATAAATATAATATCATGTGTGAGGTAGGGTCTTAGAAACTTAGTTAAATTAAAATTTTAAGTCAAGATATATTATACTATATGATATATAGGTATGAAAGAAATCTCTTATGAATAGTAATGTTGATTGTTTGTAAAACTTTTTGTGATATTGTGAATGAAATGATAATGAAAAACAAATTGAGGACATGCATATTAATTTAATTAACTAGTGATACTATATTTTGAAATATTAGTTAGAATTAATAGAACAAACTAATATATTTATCAAATTTTCTATATTATACCGACTCTAAGTCATCACTTGTGCTGATTTTAATTTATTTTTCGTGTTTTGTATGAATTTGAACACACCTTATGAAAAATTTATAATAACTAAATTTCGTTTGGAGGAAGCTATAAAAAAGATATTTTTGCAATACTTATTTATTTAGTAGAGAATGTCAAAAATTGTGTAAAGTTGATGATTTGTTAGTGATTATTGAATAAAAGATACGATTTTACACGTATAATCTATTTGTGACGATATCACCTAATAATTATTGACTTCTACGCACGTTGGAATTTAAACATGCCTTCCACTCACTAACTCAACCCTTTCTTCCTTCAGTGAAATCAAAGGTTACTTCTTTCTCACACGTCTTGCCTAATATTCCTCGTGTTTCCTGCCAATCAAGATACAAACACAACGTGGAAGTTGCACACTTTATCATTGCCAGTATCCATTTTCTTAATTAGCTTTTAATCAATCTAGGATGTATTTATAAATTTTTAATCAATAATTAGTTTCTTTTATTCATGTTTCATTTTTCAAATATATATATTTACATGAAGAATAATATAGAGACTCAGATTTAAACTAAAATTTAAATTCATAATTATTTTAGAAAAATCGACCAGATTTTGTACCCAGAATTTAATGCAGCTAAATATAAATATACAGACATCAACACATTGCTATGGCAACAAAAATGAAGACCTGGACCACCTTGTACACCCTTGTTTTCCTCTTCATTCTCTTCGTTTCTTCCTCTCATGTTGCTTTCTCCTTCTCAGATAGCACATGCAACACTACACCCTACCCTGCATTCTGCAAAACCACTCTACCACCTCAACATTTATCCACACATGACCAATGCCGTTTCCTCCTTCACCAATCCTTATCAACAACAAAAACGCTTGCTGCATTGCTCTCTTCTTATCTCTCAAACAACTACGCCATTCCTAGTTCAACATTACACGCCATTGAAGATTGCTTCAACCTTTCACAACTCAACATTGATTTCTTCTCCAATGTCCTCCAAGCCATTGAAAGCACCGTGACTGGATATCAAGTCTACGACTTGCATACCTTGCTTAGTGCCACTTTAACCAATCAACAAACGTGCTTGAATGGTTTTAACGAGGTAACTCCCTATCCTGCAGTTACCAGTGCCTTGTCAAGTCCACTTTCCGATGCGATCAAACTATATTCCATATCTCTGGCCCTTTTCACCCGTGGTTGGGTTAGCGATGCTAATAGAAAGTTACTCCAAACAAGCGTTGACAATGTGGAGGTGAGGCAAAAGGTGGTGGTGAACCCTGATGGGTCTGGTGATTTCACCACCATAAATGATGCAGTGGCTGCTGCACCTGAAAACAGCGGCACCAACAACGGGTACCATCTAATCTATGTTGTCGCGGGGATTTACAATGAGTACGTGTCTATTCCTAAGAGCAAGCAGAATCTGATGTTGGTTGGAGATGGTATCAACCGCACCGTACTCACTGGCGATCGCAGCGTGGTCGATGGCTGGACCACTTTCCAATCTGCAACTTTTGGTAAGCTATGTTTGATTGCATATTATGTCACGTATTTTCTGCTTATGCATGCGCATTAATTTCCAGCACTCGTTCTGACAAGGACAGAAATCAAATTAGTTAGTTACACGCTGTCAAATTCAACATTAATATGAGTGGCTGTGTAACTATATGTAGTATAGCTACTAAAATTAAAATTGTCATATAGACACATACATACATATATATAACGGTGTCAAAGTTTGTGTCAAAGTTAGACTACTGTGTCTGCTACAACTGTGTTGTGTTGTGTTGTTGTGCAGCTGTTGTTGGAAAAGGGTTTGTTGCCGTGAACATAACATTTCGTAACACTGCTGGGTCCAGCAAGCATCAAGCTGTAGCTGTGAGAAACGGGGCAGACATGTCTACGTTCTATAATTGCAGTTTTGAGGGTTACCAAGACACACTGTACGTACACTCCCTAAGGCAATTCTACAAACGCTGTGACATTTATGGCACAGTGGATTTTATATTCGGCAATGCAGCAACAGTATTCCAGGATTGTAGCATGTATCCAAGACTCCCTATGCAAAATCAGTTCAATGCAATCACAGCACAAGGCCGAACAGATCCAAACCAAAACACTGGAATCTCCATACAGAACTGCTGCATAATAGGAGCCAGTGAATTGGGTGATGCTACTAGCAACTATAATGGGATACAGACATATTTGGGTAGGCCTTGGAAGGAGTATTCTAGGACTGTTTACATAAAATCTTGCATGGATGGCCTAATTGATCCAAAGGGGTGGACAGAATGGTCAGGGGATTTTGCTTTGAGCACACTGTATTATGCAGAGTTTGCTAACTGGGGACCTGGTTCAAACACTAGCAATAGGGTCACATGGGAAGGCTACCATCTCATAGATGAAAAGGATGCACTTGACTTCACGGTGCAGAAGTTTATTCAAGGTGACAAATGGCTACCCTCTACAGGAGTACCTTTCAACGATGGGTTACAGTAATTTTTCTTTGGTGCAGCTTACACACTTCATCTTGTTTTGATTAAATTGATCGTATCAAGTGATGCCTGATGTAAATCTATAACCTTTATATTGTGAACGCATGTCAAGAAATTGAAAAAATAAATTAATCAAGTGAGTTCTTAAGGAAAGTTTTGCCTTCTCTTCTTATCACCTTATTATTAATGGGAAAATGTATGAAACGCCCTGTTTGGTTTGAAAGAAGAGAGATTAAATATCTCAATTGTTATATGAGTTAAAATATATTTAACAGTATAACATTAGAGAAGAAAAATCATTTAATAAAAAAGTTAGGATACGTGGAAACATTTTATAATTTCCTTTTATCAGGCTAGCTACATTTTGTTGTTTTTGTTTGCCCGAACTAATAAATGACACATGGGTTAAATTGGTGCCCGCTGATTCATGAACAAAAGAAAAAGGAAATGGCGAAATGGCGTGAAGAAAGATCTGCGAATGAGATGAAGGATTGAAAACAGGGCTTATGATGCTAAAATTATCAGAATCCAAGGTAAGAACAGAAACCTCAAATTGTTTCTATATATTGTGCGGTTTCTGAGCTTGATCAGTTTTAGAAAAGAAAGGATATTTTACTATTTTGAGCATAACCAAGTTCTGAACCACTATTTGATCTACATACAAAGGATTTTCTATTTTGGCCACACCGATCACAGAGATGCAAACTCCAAAAGGGTTTGAGGGGAGATTGCCGCAGCCTCAGAGGGCCCTTTCTCTTCACTTCTCTGCGCGTCTCTTTCTGTTACACAACACGCGCAGGAACCAAAATAAAAAAACCACCGACAAGGTTTAATAAGCTGTTTGGTTATTAGTAAAGTATGCGTTACGCTTAGTCTTATTGTATTGCACTATTGAAGTGTTGAAAGGGGGCGGTTAATTGAAAATGAGCGAGGAAGATGGACCAAGCAAGAGGAATATCGCCTTTATTACTATCTGTACCATCTTCCTTGTGGGTTGTGTCATAGGCATCGCATTTAGCGTTAACGTGGAGACGGAAAGTTCCGACAATGCAAGACGACAGAAGGACCGCGTTATTTCCTCTGTGAAAGCGGTGAAAATCCTTTGTAAACCCACAATGTACCAGAAAGAATGTGAGAATAGCCTGATGAAAGATGCTGGGAACATCACAGACTCCAGAGAACTCATTAAACTTACATTCAGTGTAGCCAAGAAGAAAATAGGTAAAGAACTACAAAAAATAGATAACATGCGCAAGAATGAGAGTGACCCCAGAGCCAAGATGGCGCTTGCAACATGCAAGCAACTGCTCGGTCTTTCCGCTGGAGAATTCAAAAGGTCAATTGAGAAAATGGGCAAGTTTGATCTCGACAATCTGAACAACATCCTCACTAGTTTGAAAGTTTGGCTTAGCGGTGCAATCACGTACCAAGAGACTTGCCTGGATGGTTTCAAGAACACCACCACCCATGCACGGATTAAGATGAGGAACTTGTTGACCACGTCCATGCACTTGAGCAGCAACGCCCTTGCCATCATCTCAACACTTGCTAGTACTGTCGAATTGGGCACGGAAATCGGGGGTCGCAACCTTGCTGAGGATGGGGAACATGTTTTCGGTCACGGTGAGGTTATTCCCTCGTGGGTTGTTGATGATGATAGTGGTGGTGGTGTTCGTAGACTCCTTCATCAAAGTTCTCACAGATTGAAGGCTAATGCGATTGTGGCCAAAGATGGTAGCGAAAAGTTCAAGAGCATCGGCGAGGCATTAAAGAAGGTGCCTAAGAAGAACAAGAAGCCATTCGTGATTTACATTAGGGAGGGTGTTTATCGTGAGTACGTTGAAGTCGCTAAAACCATGACTCGGGTCGTCTTTGTCGGTGATGGTGCCAATAGAACACGAATCACAGGCAAGAGAAACTTCGTGGATGGGATGATTACTTACAGAACCGCCTCAGTTGGTATGCATATCCTTTCCTACGAAAAATAAACAAAATTATAAGTCTTTTTTACAAACAACTTGAAGAATATCGGTGGTGATGAAGTGATCATGTTATATTGCCATGTTAATTAGTTATTGTATGCATGCAGCTATCCATGGGGATTACTTTGTGGCCCTGAATATAGGGTTTGAGAATTCCGCTGGTCCCCGGAAACATGAAGCAGTAGCCATAAGGGTCCAAGCAGACAGATCGATTTTCTACAGATGCTCAATAGATGGGTACGAGGGCACGTTGCATGCTCATGCGATGCGTCAATTTTATAGGGAATGCACGGTTTCAGGCACCGTGGATATTGTGTTTGGTGATGCAGTGGCTGTTTTTCAAAAGTGCACTTTCGTGGTGAGAAAGGCATTGAAAAACCAACAATTGATTGTGACTTCTCAAGGTAGAAAGGAGAAGCAGCAACCATCAGGAATAGTGATCCAAGGAAGCTCCATAGTGGCTAAGCGTAAAGTGAAGTCTGATAGCAAGGCTTACCTTGGTCGTCCACTGAAGAATTACTCGAGGACCATCTTCATGAACACTTACATGGAGGACATTATTAAACATGAGGGGTATATGGCAAAGCAAGGACGACGGGGTCCTGCAGGTATGAACACTTGTTTCTATGGTGAGTACAATAACAGTGGTCCTGGTTCAAACAAATCGAAGCGTGTAAAATGGCGTGGGATCAAGAAACTCAATGCAGAATCTGCGAGGCAATTCACACCACTCAAGTTTTTTCATGGAGATCAATGGGTTAGAATTACTAGGATTCCTTACTACCCTGACATCCTCCCCAAGCGCTAAACATTTTTTTAGGAAGGAGCATGCGTGCTATGATGCATCCCAGAGACTAGACTCGTTTAATTAAGCCTTCTATCTTTCACTTTTATTTCATTCATTAGTTTCAACTTTTTGTATATTCTGTAATGCCAAAATTCTCCAACTGCAGAAAGATCATCACTTGTTCCTGTAGTACTACATAGCTTTAATGTAATTAAATCTGTCCTTAGGAGATTTTGTTGTTAACAAAATTTAATATATATACTTCCTATGGATTTTGCTTCTTACTGTCATCACTTCAAATGCCAAATCTTTTCAGATCGATACAACTTCTTATAAAGTCCTACTAACATGAATTTCAAAATGTTTTAAAGAATTCAAAAGACACTGAGTGTGGACCTGTCCATTCACACGTAAACAAAAGTAAATTTTATTATTTTACTACTATTCATGCATTGAATTTGATACACCCGACTTTATCCGAAACTATATTATATTAGAAAAGATGAGCCGCCGATTAAATTTTCAAAGATTATATTAATAACACTTGATACATATATCACTTAATGACCTTTTTAGTCCCCAAGTTGGGGTTGAATTTCCGTTTGATACCCGCTTTTAAAAGTGATTTAATTAGATCTTCAGATTATTCATTTTACTTTCAATAGGTCCCTTCCGTTAAATAGCTTGCGTTAACTTTATGTTTACGTGGCAGTATTTTTCTTCTCTCTCCTCTGCTATTCCTGACACTTTTTTCTCTTTCTTCTATTTCTTTCTCTCATCACCATTATAACATCATTATAACTACCTCTCACCTTTTTCTCTCACTTCTATTTTCTCTCTCTTTTAGCTGTTTGATTTAGTGGAAACAATGCTTGTCACATCTACATATTTTGTCTGGTACCAGAGAATTGAACCAAGAGCAATATTTCCTAAACCTGAAACATAGAACAGATTAAACTTTAAATTTTGTTCAAAAGTTTAAATAACTTTACGATCATGATATGTAAAAAACAATAACCCTATGTTTGTACTAAAATATTACTTATTTTAAAGATCATTTTTTATCCTTTGTCAAGATTAAAATGTTTAAATAATTTACACAATAGAGACAACTTTTTCTAGAGTGCACCATGACAACAATGAGTGCACCTAATATTTATAATTTTAAATAAGTACTTTAAGACATTTAAAAAAATGTCATCATAAAGAAGTGAAAAGAAATTACTTCTCAAAGCCAATGGAAAGCTGGGTCGTGATCA
The DNA here is from genome assembly GCA_027742785.1 of Vigna reflexopilosa. Classification (NCBI taxonomy): domain Eukaryota; kingdom Viridiplantae; phylum Streptophyta; class Magnoliopsida; order Fabales; family Fabaceae; genus Vigna; species Vigna reflexopilosa. The sequence continues at coordinate 30,716,965 of CM050917.1, forward strand.
AACTGTTGGAAGACTGGTTTTGAATCTCAAAGCCAATAGAAAGCTTCGTTGGAAGGTCGGAACTTGGGTTTCTGGGCGTTACAGGTTCAATGTTAATTGTGTTGCTATCAATGCCTTTGGACCCTCCATTCCTGCAGCTCCTCTCACTTCCAATCAATTAAAAACACCATCATCTTGCTCTACCACACTAACATGATAGAATTGTAACAAAGGCTGTGATTCTAACAAAGAAAGGTTATTGTATGCTAACCCAGTTCGTTGATTTCAAAAGGCTGGAGTATTTCAAATGACTTTGATTGGCATTTCTTCTAATCCGTTTTCTTGGTTCCTTAGACTTGACCGGAGGCAGGAATGTCATGACGTGGGCTATATTATCTCGTGACAGACTAACTGGTTGTTAGCAGGTAACAACAACGAATGATTATTAGCTCCCTAAACTAATGTTCACATGCAGCATTCGGTGTCATAATAATAACCCTTAAATTATTTACCAAAAGAAAAAAGTCGGCGTCCTTTTCCTCTAACTAATAACAATTAGCTAGAGATAAGGAGAGTGAGAGAGGTGCATTGCATTGGACACTGATCTGCAGGATGGCAGAATGACAACCACCTCTGAACAGCTTGTACTCCAATTAGTTAAAATTGTTTAATGGGGGTTGCAGATGCTTCATCTCTCAGCTGCTCTTTATGTTCCCTTTTCTGTGAGCACCTAAAGTTGAGTCTGGGACGGAAAAATTAAGTGGTCTTTGCATCCTTATACAAAGAGTGCATGCAGTAAGCAGTAGCAGAATCCGTGAACTACTCTGAGCACCCAACAAACCCCATTTTGAAAAATTTACTTGTGAGAATGCCAGTTTAGTTTAGGCTTTAATTTTGACCTTGTGTCATCAAGCCTCGGTGTTTTTGTGACAATAATTTTAGAAAACAGTATCGAGTAGACTGTTTATGTGACAGAAAATTCAACGAGAGAGAGGTAGTTATAATAATGTTACAATGGTGAGAGAGAAAATAAATAAGAGAAAGAGAAAGAAGTGTCAGGAATAACAGAAGAGAGAGAAGAAAAATACTGTCACGTAAACGTAAAGTTAACGCCGTTGCAAGCTATTTAACAGAAGGGACCTATTGAAAGCAAAATTAATAACCTGGGAATCTAATTAAATCACTTTTAAAAGCGGGTATCAAACGGAAATTCAGTTCCAGGAACTTAAAAAGGTAATTATGTCTAAATTTTATTATTTTACTACTATTCATGCATTGAATTTGATACACCCGACTTTATCCCAAACTGTATTATATTAGAAAAGATGAGCCGCCGATTAAAGTTTCAAAGATTATATTAATAACACTTGATACATATATCACTTTTTTTTATCACCGATATATGTCGCTTTTGTTTATTTATATGTTTTGGTTGCTTTTTAGTCCCTAAAAGCAATTTTAACTTGCAAACGTTATTTATATTTTGTAATAAATATTTCACTCTTTCATGTAATATTACATAAAATTTCCCTTTTAAACAAGTCAATCAATTTATTTATTTAAACCAATAAATTTATTAAAAAGAAAATTCAAATAGACTCCATCATATGAAAATTGAAATACTTTAATATCATATATGCTACTTATGCCGCATTTTTATTAAAATTGAAATATTTTGATAAAAAGAATAAATTGTTTTGGAAGATGATGAGGTAGGAAGTATAAATAAGGGAAGGAGGTGTGCATCTGCAGAAGGTAACCAGAACAGAAAACAGAGAGATAAAAGAAACAATGGAGAGCATAGTTCACAGAACTGTGGAAGTAAATGGCATAAAGATGCATGTTGCAGAGAAGGGAGAAGGTCCAGTGGTGTTGTTCTTGCATGGCTTCCCCGAACTCTGGTACTCATGGCGCCACCAGATTCTGCATCTCAGTTCCCTCGGTTACCGTGCTGTTGCCCCTGACCTCCGAGGCTACGGTGACTCCGATGCCCCTGCGCCAATCACCGCCTACACGTGTCTCCACCTTCTGGGTGACATCGTTGCGCTCATCGACTCTCTGGGTGTGGACAAAGTGTTCCTTGTGGGCCATGATTGGGGTGCCATCCTCGGTTGGTACCTCTGCCTCTTCCGACCAGACAGAGTCAAGGCCTATGTCTGTCTCAGTGTCCCCTTCCGACCCTTCCTCGGACGAAACCCCCAACAGAAAACCGTCGATATTTTTCGTGCCTTGTACGGAGAAGACTACTACATATGCAGATTTCAGGTGTTTTCTCTTATTTTAAGCTCTTCGGTATCAGCTACCAACACTGCTTCTAGAATACTTCCAATAAAGTAATATCAGAGATCTATATCTCTGCAACAAGACAAAAATCAAAGTAAAGAATGATAAGTAAGCACCAAAAGTGTATGGTACTGCTACATATAGAGTGGTGTCGTTGTGAATCTATGCTACTGCTATTGATGTTACGAGATTGTATTGGGTTATGTTATATCTAACAAATTTTAAGCATAGTAGTGTATGTGTTGATGTGATGTGTCGCACAGGAACCAGGGAAGATGGAAGCTGAGCTGGCTCGCGTTGACACTGGATATCTGATGAAGAACATACTCACAACGCGCCATACGGGTCCACCCATTTTCCCGAAAGGGGAATATGGAACTGGATTTAATCCCCATGCTCCAGATATCCTGCCCTCTTGGCTCACTCAACAAGATCTTGATTATTTCGTTACCAAATTCAAGAAGTCTGGTTTCACTGGAGGCTTGAACTATTACAGAAATCTCAACCTGTGTGTTCCTATATTCATCTATTTGGATCATATCGGATGCTTATTTACAGAAAAGGAAAACAAAACTGGCACAGAATATGGGAGCTTCATAGCTTAATCTATTTAATGTTCTTAACATGAGATTTGATACAATGAAGCATTAAACAATATGGTTTGTAAAAGTTATGATTTTGGTGATGGTTTTGCAGAAATTGGGAGCTGACAGCAGCGTGGACTGGAGTAGGAATCGAGAATGTACCGGTTAAGTTCATTATAGGTAGCGTTGACTTGGTGTACAATTCCCAGGGGATGAAGGAGTACATTCACAATGGTGGTTTCAAGAAAGATGTGCCATCTCTGGAAGAAGTGGTGGTGCAGGAAGGGGTTGGCCACTTCAACAACCAAGAAGCAGCACACGATGTGGCCAATCACATTCATGACTTCATCAACAAGTTCTGAGTCACAGTATCTATGTCAAAGCAAACCCATTTTCAATTCTGCAAATCAAGTTTCGGTTAGGCGTGTAAACTGTTAATAAAGAGAAGTTATTGGGATGATTTCAATCAAAATTACTTTTTTTTTCAGAGTTATAGTCAGATCTTAAGCAAAAGTACTATCACTTATATCCTCCATAATAATGTCCTATTCTTGAAGGTAGATAAAAAGATCATTAGTTAATATGTCTATCAACACACAATTCCTAATCTTGTTGTGTATAGTCAGAAGAACTATTAATTATGTGAGTAAAATGTCTACTATATAGTTTTTTAGTATTGAGTATAAGTGAAGAAACTTTCAATGGTACGACAAAATACTTACTAAATGCAGCTCTCATGTAAAAGTCATACAAATAAAATTACAATTAATATGTTAAGGAAGTGGCGTATTATTTTAAGGTATCTTGCACCATTTATTACAGCATCCTTGGTTATAAGAATTCCTCTATATGTAAAGGAAAAAAAGAGAGTATTGCATAAGATAATAATGGAGTAAAATTTTATTGATGACATAATATAAGTACTTTTTCCAAATTTTAGACATTTTAAAATCATTCTCCAGGTGAATGGGTAATAGTTTTTTACACAACACTTATAAATCGTTTTCATATAAAATTTGTTTACTGTGACAACATTAGAAAATTGTTGAGGGTATGACTGACATTAGAAATTTGTTGAGGGTATGACTGACATTAGAAAATTTAGTTAATGTATATTTTATTTTCCAACATTTGGACCCCCAAAAGAGGCTTTAACTATTGGAACACAGACTTTGGTCAAATAATTCAAACTCAAAACTGGCAAATCTCTGCATGTTCCGGCCAGACAGAATCAACGCCTATGTTTCCCGCAGTGTCCCCTTCTGACCCTTCCTCGGAAGAAATCCTCAACATAAGACCGTAGACTGTTTTCGTGCCTTGTATGGAGATGACTACTACATATGCAGATTTCAGGTAAATCAAATACTTCGTATATTCTTTCTCTGCATACCAAATCTGAGAACACAAAGAATGGTTTATTATTATGAATCATCTGCCATTTTATTTGCAGCAATGAGTGTGGTTTCAAATGAAATAGTTTTAGTTTATGGTATGAACATGATTGATGCTGAAGTCTTTTTAGTGACAGGAAACAGGCAAGACAGAAGCTGCCATGGCCTGCGTTGACACTGCGTATCTGTTGAACAACATATTTACGTCCCGTAAAACCGGTCTGACAATTGTATGTTTTACATTCATCTTGGAGTACAGTTTTAGAGCTTATCACTGTTCTCTTATGTTCTTCTTGGTGCTGGTTTTCAAGACGTATCAGGTCCACTAGTTTTTCCAAAAGCGGGACATGGAACTGGGTTTAATCCCCATTCTTCACCCACCTTGCCGTCTTGGCTCTCTCAACAAGATCTTCATTATTACGTTAATAAATTTCAGAAGACTGGCTTCATGGGAGGCTTGAGCTACTACAGAAATCTCAACTTGTGAGATCCATTCTTTTGTTTTCTTATGCACATGTGCTTGTGCTGAGAAACTAATACTACGACGTTTTCATTTTAATGATTCTGTTCAATCTCAACGATATGTGCTAAATGTTATTCATTTTGATATTGTGATAGTTGGATAAAAATAATAAGAAATTAGCATGTGACTAATGGTAGCATCTTGAATGGTTTTGCAGAAACTGGGAGCTAACAGCATCGTGGACTGGATGGGAATCGAGAATGTACCGGTAAAGTTCATTACAGGTGGCGATGATTTGTTGTACACTTCACCGGGGACGAAGGAGTACGTTCACAACGGTGGTTTCAAGAAAGATGTGCCGACTTTGGAGGAAGTGGTGGTGCTGGAAGGTGTTGCACACTTCAGCAACCAAGAAGCAGCAGAGAATGTGAGCAATCACATCTATCATTTTCTTAAGAAGTTCGCACCCTGAATCATGGGCATATCAATAACTCTTAGAAACTATGTCACAGACTCTATTTTATGGCAACTTTTGCTAGCTCCGTTCCTTAAAAGCACTATTTATGCTTGTTTAGCAAGGTAAAAATATGATATCAACTTTTATTTCATAATATCATTTTGTGTTTGTTCTATTTCTTGCAAGAACACAAGCGTAAGCAGATTGCTATGAGCAATTAGTGGGCAAAACTTGACTATATACTAAACTAGTATAGCCTATACTGAACTGATTCACAGATTATAAATAAAGATTGAATTGATCCGTGTAATATTATTTTTACCAGCCCTCCTATAATCTTATCATTATTATCAAATTTATGTAGTCACTGTTTTTCTAAAATATCATCTTTTTATTACGGTAACTTGTACAAGAAAAAGTTAATAGACTATTCAAATATAAAAAAAAAGTGTATGCAAATTTTAAAAACCAGATCTCAAATCAATTACAAATAATCAATGTGGGTTCAAAATATACAAATTCATTTCTATTCAATACAGAAAAAACGTAATAATGTTTTTGTTTCGTCTAGGATAAACAGCCATCAGCGCATCAAGAAACTAGTTTAATTATCTACAATAATTAGAAGTTTAGCGATAGTGATTGGGTGCCACAAATATCTCTGAAAACACTACAGAAGAGGCCAAAGTATGTATCACATAATTAACGATTATCCAATCTATGACATCAAAACTAAGTTAAAACTTTCACAAAACACATAATCGGAAAATAAAGGAGCCAAAAATGAAAACTTCGTACTTAAATCATTATCAGAATACAAATAACAAGAAAACTGCCTCAACAGTCTAAAATAAGAAAAATTTGCATCCCAGAGGTAATAATACCAGCGTAGAATTAAACACTGCTATCACATCACACCCTAAATCCTCGGCTGTTCCTCCTTCCTCTAGCCCTCTCGAACTTCCTTCCCTTAGATCGAATATAAGGTTTGGTGTGGCTGTGGGGAACACCAGGAGCAGGACCAAAGTGCTTCACAGCTTCACGAGCATTCTTTGGGCCTCTAAGAAGGACCTGCATTCAGTAATTACACAGATAAGGTAACTCGGCAAATGCAATGAATACAAAAATCTTCAGCAACCAGTTAAAATTAAAAAGTACGACTTAGATCAATACATGTAGTAAGGATTATCAATTCAATCATAAAATATTTAAAGCAAAAGACTGAAACAATGAAGGTAATTCATTGGCTTCATAGGATTAGGATGGCAGACTACAAACAAAATAATATGAACAAATTCAACCACTAGCATACCACTCAATATTCAGAAAAAGAACTAATTCTAGGCACAAATAGAGTAAACTATATGTATCCCATGTTTCTCATCTAATCACTCAGTTTTTATTAATCAATATTAATCTTTGGTTTGATTAGTATGGATCGAAAACAAATGAAATTAAGACGAACCAAATGTATACGAAAAAATAACAACTTCAAGAACAGAAGATTAAAGGAGGAACTATAAAAGATATGGTAAGGTCTGATATAAAACGAGAAAAAAAAAACAAAAGCATTCAAGAGAACAAAAGCAGATATTCAGAAAAAGAAAAAAGCCAACAGTAGCCTCTAAGCATACCGTGTTCTGTCCAAGAGGTGCCCTAAGAGCCAACTGATCAAATGTCAAACATTCACCGCCAGCCTTTTCAATTCTTGCACGAGCAGTCTCTGTAAACCTGAGTGCTGTAACTTTCAAGGGTGGAACTTCATAAACACGGATATCATCAGTTACAGTCCCCACCACAACAGCAATCCTATCTTCCTGCATAGATAAAATTTAAAATTAAACCAATGGAAGCAAATGCAAAATTAAAAATGAAAAATATTACACAAAAAACGAACCTTTCCCTTGGTATACTTAATCAACCTTGACAAAGAAAGTGGGGCCTTGTTAACCTTGCTCATGAACAATCGCTTGAGTATAACAGCATTGAAATTGCTGCCAGTTCTCCGGACAAGGAAGCGATAAAGCTGATCATTTTAAAACAAATCAGAACACTTCAAAGTATATATAAAAATACACATTCAAATAAGTATTGTAGATAAAACGGGGAAATTTTGAGAAGAAACGGTACAAAAAGTAATAGAAAGATAATAAAAACTGTAAACTTGAATATCAATATTGACAAGTACCAGTGAAATAGACTAGTTCCCTCAGTAATTAAACTGAAAATATTAATCATCTATAATCAGAATTAGCATGGTAAAATGAGATAAAACATCATCGGGAACCTTTCTCATGTACAAGCTCCATCAATCCATTATTAAGGGAATTCTAGAGCTAAGATTTCAAATTTAAAATTCAGCAAACGAGCTTAAGGTAAAAACGGATCTGCACTGAAGTAAAACAAACAAGCATACAACAACAAAAAATGAGGTGAAGTTTCACAAGGGTTAAATGAAGCTTTCTTAACTACTTCTAAAAACATCATAACAGAAGAAATCAAACAAAAAATAAAAACGGCACTACTTATGGGAGAAAGTGGCTCAGAAAAATGTGGAAAATTCTATTCCCGGACCTTGCAATGGTGAAGGTCTCATAATGAGCTGGGATCACATTTATCATCATTGACCACAACGAAAAAAGCATGAGAGAAGTGAATTGAAACCGACCTTAACCAAGAGCTTGAGATAGATATCATTGGACTTTGGTGCTGTTCTTTTCGTCTTTTTGCTCTTACCTCCGGCCTTCAGATCGATCCCCTGCGTGTCCAATTCAAATGAACATCGTTAGAGACAGAAGAATAACATTGTTAAAGATGCAGAACAATGAGACAGAGAAAGACGAAGAACCATTGCTGCTTCGGGTCTCGGAACGAACCTCCTTCACTCTTTGCCGCTACACCTGCGATTTATGATGGCAAGCAAATTAGGGTTTTTTACTTCTATGCTTTCGTAATAGGGCTCAGAATATGGGCCACCTTTGGTTCTGAAACATAGGCCCAATTCTTCACTCATTATATTCGGCCCAAATATTTCCGTAACAAAGACCTAGCACAATTATTAAAATCAAATCAAACTTTATAATATTATGTTCGTGGGTTGCATCAGCTCGAGTTTCACGTAAATTAGCATTTAGTTTGTCATGTTTAATTAGATAGATTTGGTTTATTTTACAAATAAAGGAATTATTTCGTTTAGATTTTGAAAACCCAAACTAAATCAATTTAGTTAAGTTGGGTTAGTTTGATCTGGAAATCGGTTATAATAATAGAACTAAATGGTAGCATTTTTTTTTCAAGTTTATTCTGTATTCAAAGTAAAAAATATTTTAAATGAATATTTATATGTTTTATTTAGTATCTATTTTTATATTTATTATGTAACATGTTATTAATTTTTAACCAGAATATGACGAAAATACATAATAAATTATATGACCAAACGAAAATACCTGTAACAGAAATTCAATAGATATTGAATTAAAGGTTTTCAAATTTATTAGAGATTCAAAACATTATTAAACTTAAAATGTATTATAACTTATTTATTATAATTTTTAAAACAAAACAATTGTCTTTAAAAAAAGTTTTCATCCATAAATTTTATGTTTTTCAAGTAATCCGACGAAAACAATATAAATATAAAATATTATTAAAATTAATTTTTTTTAATTGTTCTCCTAGAAATCAGTTATTTAAAAAAATAATAATCAACGATTGCAAATATCAATAAATTATAATTATATATATATATATATATATATATATATATATATATATATATATATATAAACTATATTGAACAGTTGGATTGATTCATACAAGTTAAATTTAACAGTTCAATGAAATATAATTAGTTTGATTCCAATTAGAAGTGAAAAGAATCCATTTCTTGAGTCTATGTAATTTGAATTGGTCTTAATTTAGGTGATGATGCAACAAAATGAGATGGTAAAGTCCAACAAATAAAATCTACAACCCCATTTGAACTCCACTGTCCACCAAGATACTAGAGTCTAGACTTTTTATTGATTTTCTTTATATTTTTCAAAACAATTATCTCTCAACTATCATTCAAAACAATGTGCTTTCGGCTGACACGTCCCATTAGCCTGTGTTCAAAGTTTTCTCAATGCTTTCATCAGCAGCTTCTAATTCTGCCACAAAATTAGAAGTGCTCCAATCAGCCAGAACTTTTTCAAATTTATGTCTAATTTCTTATCATAGAAAGAAGTTTGAAAACAAGCAACAGAGTTTTTAACACTCTTAGCTAAATTTTATTGGAGATCTAATCATTTTATAAATCTCATGTATAAAACTTTGTGATTGGTAATATCACTTCACTATTAACTAACAGAAATCCAATACTGATTTTGTGGTTTTAATAAATTTTAACCGACATAATATATAAAGACGAATATGCTATTGTATATATAGTACTCCTCCTCACACGCTTAGCATAAAACTTTTAAAATAAATGGAGAATTTCATTTTTTTTAACTTATAATCTATCATATTTTCAAGACCAAAAATATTCTTGATTTAATCAGCATCATTTTTGTCTATTTTCTTCCTCAAATGTAATTATAAATGCCTCTAACATTTCTCCACTACCCCGAGGCTACTGACATCCTTTGCTGATCTTTTAAACAAGGGTATAATAACTCCCATACCCTGACAGCATTTGCACATCAATAACTCGATAGTATTGACTCATGGTGCATGAAGCAGTGAGCAATCTTGGAGGACAAGGGTTAGAGATGTGGAAGCACCCCCGCTTTTATACAACAATGGTTTTTCATATATCAATAATTTTTCTACAGAAAAAAAGCCATAAGACCAAACAACTCTTTTTAACAACTATACTTCGGTCTAAAGAAAACTATCTTCAAGGGAAAAATACTACGAAAAAACTATGCAAAAAGAAGGAAAGAACATGAAAAGCAAGAGTACAAAGTACAGCAAGATTTCATTTTGATAATTATAACAAGAAACTCAAGGATTAAACTACAAATTAGCACCGTTAATTATGTTCTCAACATCACATACAAGGAGCACTCATCTGGAAATTCTTCTTCTATGTTCTTGAGCATTAGAAGGCAGTTGCTCCACCATCCTGCCCCCAAGCTTTCTGGCAGTTCGCTTTATAGCAGCTAGTTTCTGACGTTGGCTATGGCTTTTTCTTTTGCTGTATGAGTACAATATATAAAAAGAAGATAAGCATCATTCCAAGAATAACTATGAAGGAATCATTTGTCAATGAATGAACATTTAGAAAGTAGATAAGAAAAATTCAAGATTCTGCTTCAGATGCAACTCTACTTGAATTTGGTACAATGTCAAATGGCAAAATATTAATTTTATCACAACTATCTGCAATTTGACAGAATGCATCGAGTAAAGAAAATCATGAAGAATCACTTCTAATAGGAACGGGACCATACAAAAATGCACAGCTACTCAATAATAGGAAATAAAAGGAGTACGTTCGGACCTTACAAACACCAAGCCTGCTGTTAGAACCATCCCTCCAATAGCCCAAGAAACCCTTTCACCGAATGGCATTTCCCTCACCCATTGGTGGAAATCATCCAACATCCTCAAGCTCTCACCTTTCTGGGTCAACTCAAACTGTGAAGTCTTCCATGTATCAGCAACAGAACCTAGACTGGATTTATCACCATAGCAAGAAGCCTCTTCTGAGGCAATAAATCCAATATCAGATGAAGTCACTCGAAAACCTGCAGCAACACAAAGATCTGTACCGTTGGAGACCCATTCAGCAGCTCTACCACATACAAAGTCATTTACGCCACAAGGTGCTAGAATCTGGTGTTTCAAATCAATCAAAAAATGGGTATAAGGTGCCAAGTTAAACAATGTGGTGGTATTAAAAAGGATAATATAAACATACCAAACTCTCTATTCAACAAAAATAAAAATAAAAAGCTTATGTCAGAGCTAAAAGCTTAAAAACATTTAGTTGCGAATTATTAAGGACAAACCAATCATGCGTAAATTTTTGTTTCTTGACAAAAGAACAAATGAATTTTTGACAAAAGACATGTAAATTTTTGTTTCTTAACCAACTGATGCAGACTCTAAACATTTCATAATCTTGTATAAACTATTTTGAAAAAGAGACAGTCATCCACAAACCTGAGTTTTCACATCCATAGAGAAGTAAGCATTTGAGCATGCCTCATAAATTCTCTCACATAAAGATGCACAAATAAGAGGAGGTCCAGGCTGAGTACCAACACGCGGATCACAAATGGAACATTCCAACAGTTCCCATAAGTGCAAGCACTCTGGGCTAGCTTCCCCAGAAGTAGCTAGCTTCCTTACAGACATCAGAGCAGGATGTGTATGGGTTACATCACAACAAGTCTTTTTTCGAAATATCCGGCAGAGGGTCAAATCTTTAGGACCCTTTTTGGGAACACTACCCTCAGATTTGAAGGGAGGAAAACGACCTCCTTGAGAAACACACACTCCATTGGATTTACCTTCATTCAGAAACAGATAAAGAGAACTGAGAATCAAATGCATAGAAGAACACTGCTAATAAGTTTATGTAACAAAGGAGCAGTAACAAGTAAGATAAAATGAGAGTAAGACCTAAAAACACAATTTGTTGATTATCTCATTTGAGTAGATACCTTCTTCAATTGCATAAGAACCAGTTGTTACACACTTTATCACAAGATGCATTATTAATTGCAAACAAAAAATGCATAAAATGGAATGAAAACTGAATTACAAGGCAGATCACAATTATGACAGAATAGTAATGGCTGTGAATGGTTTGCCCATTATGAGCCACAATAAGCTAACACTAAAAAAAGTAGATCACTACTCATTGTAAACTTACGATCAGGATTTATTACCATGATAAATTTCCAACAACATCATGCTTACTAAAGGATGTCTATAAGCAATGGCAAGCATGCCCAATTGTCCATTTTAGCTTTAGTTGAAAAAAGAAGTGAACAGAAACTAGGATGAAACGATGATCCCGACAAGGCAAGCCAAAGCGCAAAGACTAGACATTGGTAGATTACACTAATTCATGTGTGTGTCCATGAGAAAGAAGTAAGAAACAAAGAGACAAAGTAGGTAAATACATCATATGTGTCGTAAGAACAGGTACATCGATTTATCCCACGTTCGCAACAAAATTAAGGTTTTTGGTTGGCTGAAACAAACTGAATTTTTCTTTATATCAACACGTGATCTAATAAATCAGTTCCGTTTATATAGTCCTTTTGGAGTTTACTTCACCAACACAATGGATGGCCAAAACAAAGAACAACAAATGTGACATTTGGTATTTTGGTTCTGATAGAATGTCCTATCTGAGAAAGACGGAATCACAGAAATGAGACCAAAGATCAAGGACCAACACTGCCAGCGCGGGTCAAGTTACTACTAATCAGAAATGAACCTTGTAAGACCAGCTCAAAAACATCACTATGCGTCTATCGAACATTCCAAAGCAATTCAAGAAGCGAATTCATATAGCAACGCCAGAGTGCGTATCTAACAGAAAATAACATAATTGAAGAATTACCCGGATCGTAAACGATCACAGTACTAACTATTCAAACTACAAAGCATTTCAAAAAGAATAAAATAACTGCCCTTTCTATTTCGGTGTATCCATGCTTAAGCTTAATATCGAATTTTGTCTAACGCGATGATGATTACAATGAAAAATTGTAAAATCAGTAGAAGATGTCTTTTTCTTTATATTTTCTTTAAGTGAAAAAGTATAAAAGAGAGAAGGTAAACCAGAAGAGTGAGGAAGGAAGCCATGAAAGAGGAGGAGCAAAAGCAAGAAGCAATAATCCATATTCTTGGGTCCGAGCCGGGACTGCTTCCGATCCATACCCGCTAAACCACCATAGATTTCATTGAGTCTCCAACACTAACTATGCTGCAGCCAAACACGGTGCTATTCAATCCAAATGGGAACCTTCCAAATCATTTCTTTTTCTCAATACATCAAGGCTTAAAAATCTATAAGCCCAAATTCGTTATACTCTTCCAAAGATGGCCCATATACGAAAGCCCAATCTCCTCCAGGTAGCTTATGGACGCTCCTCCCTACACCTCCACTCCTTCTCCCTGCACCTCCCCCAAATTCTTTTATTTACAAAAATACCCTTAAGTTAAAATGTTTTTACTTTTACCATTTATATTTTTTTTAAACCCTAATTCTACCCTCTGTTATTTGCACAGCCACTGCACCTCCACCTCTCTCTCACGGATCTCTTTCCCATCTTCGTTTTCTTCCTTCTTCTTCCTCCCCTTTCACTTTTGTTTTCTTTTTTCATTTCTCTTTCCCATTTTTTCTTCCTTTGCATTTTGGTTTCAGTGTTTCCATTGACCATTGAGTGGTGGTGTGGAGAAGCGTCCAGGAGCGTGAGTAAAGCGAGTTCTTCGTTTCGGTTTCCAGGGTGATTTTCTTCACCACTCGTTTATTTTCCTTCAACGGATGTTTATATCATTGGGTTCTCCATCTTCCTTTTGCATCTTCTTTGGCGAACCTCCGCCTGCTGCAGTACTACAACCACCGGACCTCTTCTTCCACCAGCACCACTACCATCGGACCACCTTCTTCCACAACTTCTAAGAAGCTGCTACCTCCAAACAGAGAACCACAATCACCAACAAAAAACACAAACAAAACAATATCAGTGAAGGAAAAATAGCACAATGAAAAGAAGAAAATGTGATTTTTGTGTTGAGAGTGTAAATGATTTTACAACAAGGATAGCTTGAAAACAAAATTTTTTTTCCAACCATTTTATATAATTTAATAATTTTTGTAATATTTTTGATCAGGGCAAAACAGAAATGGGGAGGTGCAGACCAATATGTAGGGGTGGAGAGAGTAATCCTCGTAGCTTATTCTATTTGGGCAACTATATGATATAGGTAACGAGCACACAGACGAGCCTGAACAAATAACAACGATTTTGAATTTTTATTTCATTATTTATTTTTATCAATAACATCTTGTAATTGATAGCAAGATATAAAAGAATGTATACTAGTGCAAACACAATGGACATGTGTTGACTTTTTTTTATCATAATAAAAACTAATAAAATTATTATTAATGTTATTATTATAATTATAAAATTAAATGTAAATAATTTTTATCGTAAGTATTAATATTTTTTTACGTAATTTTTTAATTAAAGATGATTAATTTAAAAAAAAAAATCAAAAGGACTGTTAAATTTAAACAAAATGTTCATTTAAAAGATGATATTAATATCACCTTAAGTATGTTAGATGTTAGCATGAGGTATCATTGGTATTGTATATTTCCAATGAATTATTCGAATGACCCCTCATCTTACTCTAATATATATGTCCGCTGATAAAAAAAAGAAAAAGAAAAACAGTGCTCATAGGTATGTAAGTATATTTTCTCCACGCAAATTTCTCTTATAATCTATAATTAATAGATTAGGGATTCCTTTTATCTAAGGAAAGTCAAATAAATATAATAGGATGATCTTTTGGTTCCATTCTCCATTGTTCTCAGTATTTTTATTTTATTTTTTCATAACTCGGGCAGAGTATAGCACGACATTATCTAGTGATAACGATTTTATTAATTTTATATGACAATCAACTAATGTTATTTCTTTTTCTATAAATTGTAAAATTACCTTTAAATTCTATGAGAAGATTTGGGAAGCAGACTGAAGAGAATGCTTTAGCAAAACAAGTTTTACATTCATGCAATCGTTCCGTTTAAAAGCACTGTACTGGTTGCTGATATGGAATTATTGTTACCCATTAAGTCCCCAAAATTATCATGTTGCGAAGGAAAAAAAAAATGTACACAGAACGTATGTAACATATTAAATCATTTAATGGTTTGAACATCAAAGGAGAATAACCTGGTTTGCATATATATGCAAGATTTGAAGTTCTAAAAAAAAATCATGTGTTGCTGAAAAAAGGAGGCTCCGACAAAAAGATAGGTAAAATATGTTAACGAATATTCGTGGACCAAGGCCATTATAAAGTGTCGCTTTCCAAGCCCTGCTTCAATACAAGGCCACCTCTCCACAAAACTCATCGTCATCCTTAAAGCCAGACAAATTGGACCCTCTCTCAACTTTTTACTTTTTATGTTCATCTCCCTCTATCGTCCATGAAGCCAATAACACAACTTCAAGCTCCAAAACAACATGTTCAGGGATACCTCATTTTCAGAAAACAGATACAAAATGTGTGGAAAGAATTACCCAGAAACACCTTAGAGCGTGAAAGCAAACACTAATAAACAAACCTTTCAAAAGGCTTTATATATATATACACAGTACACTTAGCAAAAGCACGTCATAGTTGCGTTTTTACATATTTACAGCTAACCGACCATAACCATAGCTAGTTTAACACTAGACAAACTAACACTGAGCTGTTAAACCACACAAAGCTACCACTGCGTCATTCCACGATTTCAACCGCTCAACTGATGAACTCACACACACACACATATATATATGCACAAAAGGTAAACAAAAATGGATACAGCATGACCAAAAACGGCAGAGGAAAACAAACTATATTTTCATTTTTTTAGTGATCATGGAGGAGAGCGACGAGGGTCATTTCTCACACATCGAAAGGAGAAGAAGAGCTTGGTCTGTTCTGGCGAGTCTTCTCGAACGCATCCGATGTCGACCTTCTTCTAAAGCGGAAGGACTCTCTAGCTCCTCCTATATCAGTACCACACATGCATGTATAATAAGTATACATCTTATATTCTTCGTTGCATGACAAAACTTCACTATCAATAACAAGTGTGTGTGTGTGTGTATCATGCTATATTCTTCAATGCATGATCAAATTTCATACTATCGATAACAACCATATCATGCTATATATTCTTCATTAAACTGCTTCATATTACGACCATCATTACATTGGCGGTTATTGATAAGACCAAATTGCAGACTTTTTCCAGTTTTCTTCATAGATTTTATTCGGAGAATAACAAAACGTAGCGTTGAGACTTAAACTACAGTTGCTTTCACTGTCATACGAATCACTCCACCACCTGTACAGATATTATTACTATGCTGTATGTACCTTTATGTCATCAAAAGCATCTTCTAAAATAAACTTTCAAACAATAATAGATAAATATCCAGCCGCTTCTGTTTTTAAATAACACGTGAAATTTCCTGAAACCCCTTATGCTTTAATTCTATATATATATATATATATATATATATATATATAAGAAGCCTTTTATCATACATGTATAGATGTAACAAGCTGAATTCAAAACCTAAATGCTACAGGTAGTTTTCATTTCCTATGTCCTTTTAAAAGTTAATTTTATAAAACTAAAAATATAACAAGCTTTCTTAATTTTAATAAAGTAATTGTATAACTTCTTATTTTACCTTTTCACCATCCGTTCACCGATAATATTATTTAAAGATTGAAATATACACTAACATAATTGATAAAAAATAAAGTAATCTTAAAATTTACTATAAGTACTTTTGACCTGTACAGATATGGATAAGCACATTGCTGAAGATGTGTGGAAAGGAAACAAAACCGCTATCATGACTAACCCCAGTTAACGCAACCCTATCATAGGAAAGAGAAACTCTATCTGAATAGACAGAATTACCCTTGTAAAAGATTCCAGACTAACCCGCCTCAGTCAAATTCTCACCCTGTCACTCCAGTTTCCCAAGAGACAAGACCACCCCAATTCCGAAACCAAATCCAAGGTCTAATTCGTCATTTCACTGACAATAAAAAAATGGTAAAGTACAACCTTACCTGAAAACGGAGACAGCGGTGGAGTAGAACCGGCGGGTGAAACCGGCGCCGATCCACTCTGGCTCTGGTATCCGGGTGGCTTCACGATCATGATACTACGTGTAACTCTCATCGCATCTTCCGGCGAATCCTCACCGTATGACTTCACGCTTCCGCTGTCTGATTCTGATCCACCAAAACCAAAATCACACAACGACAACGCTTTCTCGTTAGCATAAGCAGATTTTTTCTTTTTAAATCATTTTAAGATTTAACACATGCAGTACCACGTGAGTGTGTAAGAATAATTTCAAAAAGTCATTTCTTGTTGAGATTCACGTTTTCTTTAACAGCTAACATTAATTAGGGAAGCCGAAGTTCGACGGGCATGCATGCGTACCCTTGCCAGAGTTCGATCGGAAAGTGAAGGTGTTGTGCTTTCGGAGCTTGCCGAGGCCCTTCTCCGGCGGAGGCCCGGCGACGGTGTCATCCCACAAGTGATCGAGTAGCCCCATGAGAGCGGATCAGATGGATCCAGTAAGCAGGTTCCGGGAATAAGCAGCGCTGAGAGGAATATTTAACGACGGCGAAGCGTTAAAGGTCCAACAAGTCATGGGCCCAGGAAGAAATCTGCACCGTCCATTTGTCAGGCAGCACGTGGGTGCATATTGCGTGGCTTTTGGATCTAGATTCTGCTAGAGATAAGGTTTCCCGTACTAGTGGGTCCCACAGTTTGTGGGATTAGGGATGAGTGGGCGACACGTGATGTTGGATGTGTGTATGAAGGAGGAAACTTTGCGTGACATGTCATTTTCCAGAAGGAGTATGTTCCAAAATGCCCATGACTGTTGTCCAAATCCCAAAGATAAGAACTTTATGAGATAGTTTCATTGCAACTTTTCTTAACAAAATTGTAAGAGAATTCTTTTTACAATTACAAATAGAATCTTGTTAACTTGCTAAAACTCTCACAGTACAAATTGAAAAAAAAAAATACACACAGAACATTTTATTCTGTTGTGTGGAAATATACATACCCATCTATATATATATACAACATGATTAGTGTCGAATAGAGACAACAAATCCATTTCTTTGTTATTTGTTTGTGGCTTTGTCTATTTTTGTTAGTTTGTTTTCTTTCTGTGCTAATCCCTTCTCTTTGTGTGTCATATTTCTCCATTATTGGGTTTTGAAAATTGACATGGGAGACGAGAGAGAGACATTTAGCCACTTGCAAAAGAGGGTAAAGACAATTGGCTTACTATGTGTTTACTTTTCAAATGATCAAAATTCTCAATTTACAATCCTCTGAAGATAGCTGGAATGTCCAAATTTAATCAATAACAGTAAGATATAACTTTCCATCAATCGTGGTCAGAGGGATAAAAAGGAGATAATATAATTTGATAGATATAATCAGTTTGAATTTAAAATAGAGACATTATATATATTTGAGTTGAGTTAAGAAAGCAGGTAAAGTTGGTTGAAGAAGGGAAAGGAAGTAAATGAGGAATGGAATTTTGGAATGGAGCGTAGGGTAGGTATATAGGGTTATGAGCATTGGGAGTGTGAGTTATGGTTGAAGAGTGAAGGTATAGAAAGTTAGAAAGTGCTCCAGGTGTTTCCTGTCACCACCAGAATTTTTTCTTCCTCGCATAATCCAAAATCTACCCTCCAGGACGCAACCCCAAAGGACAATTCGTTACAGTTTCTGCACCACTCCTTACTCCTTTTCAAATTTCACTCTTTTACTAAACACTAATTTTATGACATTCTTTTGTAATTTATTACTAAATCACATTTTACTTCTTTTTCCTCTTACAAGTTCAACTTTACAATTCTTCATTTTTCTTTACTTCTCATTGCTAACTACTATTTACATTCACATCTTTTTGTGTTGGATCTTCCACACTTTAAGTAGGTTGCTTATGTTGATCTCTTACAATTTATTTTTTTGTATAATAGTTTGTAATTGGAATGTGTGAATATAAAATTGGTAGCATGTATTAAACACTGTATATTTAATATAAAAAGAAAGTTGACTTACAAATTTTGGGACAATTTCTCTACCATTTATTTCTCATATTTTATGAAAGAATCTAAATAAATAAAAATTTCACGTCTAATTTTAAATTAGAGAGGTTAACTCAAAATGATAAATCATGATTTATTATAACCTTACAATTCCATTTTAAATTTTCTGCTTAAAAAATGGGACCAAGAAGATATTGTTTAAATTTACTGAACAACAATATATATCTTTTAGATTTAAAACTATAACTAAAAAATATTTATAATTTTTGCAATTATTTTTTTCCTGTACAAGAGATTAAAAATTTTATTGTAAACATGAAGAATTAAAAGATTAATTTTAAATTCAAAGAACTAAAATAAACTTTAACCTTAATTCAATGGATTGAAAATTACTTTAATTAAAAATTTAAAAGAATAAATTTTGTCATCACTGTATTAATTATATATAAAAATATAATAATAACTAAATGTATTAGTACAAACAAATGAATTATACATTTATATCCACATTTAACTTATAATAATAAAAAATTAAAAAAATATTTTTATTTTAATTATTAAATTTATAAAAAATATGTTCATAAAAAATAATTATAAAATAAAAATTTGTTATAATTTGATCATAAACAGCTATTTGATTATATATATAATTAATTGAGTTTAAAAAAATCAATTACAAAACTTAAACACTAAAAACAATAAAATGAATTATATTGAGTTCAAGAAAAGAATCCTTTTATTTATAATTATAAAATAATTAAAATATAAAAACGATACAATTTCAAAATATAGATATTTTTTGTAAAAATTAAGTTAGAATTATATAACTATTATTTTTAACAAACAAGAGTTATCTAATTATTTTTAAATAAAAATATTACTCAATTATTTATGTCATTTAATATACATAAATAATTTTTTATCCACTAAAAAAATCAATTAAAGTTACCAAATTATGTCTTCAATGAGAGTATAGATATTATTGCGGTTACAATTTCACTTCTCTACATGTGACGGATGGATTAAAATGAACTTTGTATGAAATTAAGAGACTAGAATATACTTTTTTTTAATTTATAAAACTAAAATAAAAAACAATAACCTAATTTAAAAAAAAAGTAAAAATATATTCAAGACGAATTTTATTATATAAAATATTCTTCTCGAATCTATTTTTAAGATGCGAGTATTTGAAAAGGATGAATAATATATATAATTATAATTATCAAAATATTATTTTATTTCCAAATAATAGAAAGTGCATCTATAAAGTAAGCTATATTAATAATCTCCAACCACCGTGTTCAGATTGCACTTTACAAACAGTCTATCCTTTTGCTATAGATATATTTGTCTTTCTCTCCAGTGATTTAATTCCAAAAAATTACACCATACATTTCACTCATTTTCTCTTTGATTTCTCAAAATTAAATACTTGTGCTATTTGGTATGATTTTGCTGATAAAAAATGACATAAAGTGTGGGACTTAATTATGAGAAGCCATAATGATCTGAAAGGAACTTCTTACAGTTTAAGAAATGGATATGTTGAATATGAACTGTGATGGTGAGATTGAAGGCTTTACACTATTTTTGTTGATTTTTATCTAACTTATCTCTGTTGTTAAGTGTCAATCAACGTCAATCTGAGTAGAAAAAGAGAAGTTGAGGCGAGTAAATGTAATTATTATGGGTGAAAAAATTTGCTTCCACCATGCGCACAAGGTATGTCTGCAGGTGGGGGCCTAATTCTCTGTTTTGGCGGCACAAACTGTCAACATAACTACAAATGTGTAATTTATATGTGCATAGTTATTAAATCACAGGGTTTGATCAACCCAGAAAGAAAAGAATAAGATTTACTGAGGCATGCATGATGCATGTCAAATTCAGGGTCAAATCCAAAATAGGATTACACATATTTTCCACAGATAACAGATCCTGCACCACACTCTCCAAAAACAGCTTATTTATGATATTGGCCTAAGTGTATATCAGGAACTTAGAAATCTTGGTTCAAGAGTCCAAAATCTCAGACTCTGAATCGGGTTTGGAAATGAGGGGTTGATTACTTGTGTAGGTCATCATAGATATCATGTCATATACTCTACTATTAAAGAATGTCCACTTGAAGACTCAATGTCTTAAACTCACACAGCAACTCTCTGTTTGTCTCTCTCTTTACAACCAGTATATATATGCACTCCTCCACCTTCTTCACCACTCTCAACTCACTCCTACTGTCATCATGCTTCGCTGCAATCTCCATTGGTGGCTAGGTCCTGTTGGAGAAGCAGGGCACGTGCAACTCACTTTCAGTAGTTCATTTGATTTTGCACGTGCTCCCCTTCTCCAACACGATTTTCCTACCTCGTTCTGTTCCATCTTTGTGTTTTCCTCCAATATTGCCTTACTAGGTTCTTCTCCAACTAAGGTTGTCTTCCTGAGTATAGTTGCATGTATGAGATTTTCATCTTATAAGTTGAATATGCTTCATCTTTTTCTCTTTTCTTTTTGTTGCTCATGTTTTAGAAACAACAAGGTTATCCAGAAACAGAGTTTTGCATGTGATTGTGATTTGTGTTCTGCAGGTTGAGATAGAATGTACTTGCCAACTGCACATAGAAGAAGAAGAATAATGAAAAGGAGTTGTAATTCATACAAACTTCTCAAGTTAACTGCAGACAAGGATGACATGTGCTGCTCTGCACTGACCAGCACAGACTACACTTCCATTTCTTGGGTTCTACTCACAGATCTTCTTCTTGGTTATAACTAGGATAGATTCAATTTTGGCTATGTAATTTTTTTGTCCTATCTCCGGTCAAATTTCAACTGACTGTTGTCTTCTGGTGCTCACTGATCAATGTAATTACCTCTTGGAACTTAACAAAGCTTTATTTATATTTTTTTCTTTTCATTGTTCATTGTGCAGAATTCTTAACAAACTCAACACTGTCATGCTTTTCTTCTAAAAAAAAATAGGTGTAAGCAAAATTCAAAACAAAATCCCTAACCCCATCAGCAAATGTTTTCTTGCAAACCCATGTTAAATGGTTATCACTACTCTGTACCATTTTTGTGTTTCAAACTATTTGAGATGAATTTTTCCAAAATTTCCCTTCTGTTATCAGTATCACAGTACTAAACAAAAACATAATGAACATCTGATGAATTTTTATTTGTTGGAAATGGATGTGAATGGTGTGTCCTATAATGACCTTAATATCATTATTAATATATGCTAAACTTATTGTTAAGAGAAGTAATGTCAATAATGTTAGACTAACTTCACATTTTTTAATATCTGAATAGTACTATTATTATTATTATTACAGGGTACAGAATATTAACATGGTTGACCAAGAAAGAATGTGATGTAGAATATGATGTAATGAAGTGATAGTGGTTATGTTAATGGTTAGAGATAGTCGAAAAGGAAAAGACTGAAGCTGAAACTTCAGCTTAAGAGGTGGGGGACTTTACTCTTCTTGGTTGGTTCTGCATGCAAGTGAAAAAGAGTTCATTACTTAATTCATTTATGTAAGGTTGGAAATGTGGAAAAAAACAAGAAGCAGAAGAACCTTAAAACGCAAGCAAATGGGATAATGAATATAGGACCATTTCAACACGCAATGCACAAATATCAGAGTCATTGGAACTAACTCTGTTCTATGATTATGTCACATGGCTGGAGAACGAATGGCATCACACAAATTTGCAGGAAAATTAAGTAACTTACACAGAAATCAACACTGAATTATTTATCTGGAGAAACAAAGATTAAAACTCAAAAAATGACCTTCACTGTTTAAAACAAAGATTTATAGGTTGTTGTTTTTTTTTCTCAAGCCAATTTTGATATTTCAACTTTATAAATCTATGTTTCAAACAAAATATTTTTGTAAATTAAATTTACAAAAAAGTATTTTTTTCCTCTGTTACTTTCATTTTAAATTTAATTGTTGTAAAAAAATAAACAAGGTGAAAACTCTGTTTCCCTGCTGTTCCATTGTAAGAAATAAATTCTAGTTTTACCTTTTGGTATTGGTTATGTAAACACGTAAGCTTTATAGCTGAAAATAATAGTAAAAAGTAAAAGTGGAAAAAAGTAAAATGATATTTACAATCATTTATTATTTTATGTGTGCCGATTCACAGTTTCTCTAGATAGATTGAAAATGGGAATGAGAGTGTGATTGATATAATAAATTTTAAAAAATTATAAA
The DNA here is from genome assembly GCA_027742785.1 of Vigna reflexopilosa. Classification (NCBI taxonomy): domain Eukaryota; kingdom Viridiplantae; phylum Streptophyta; class Magnoliopsida; order Fabales; family Fabaceae; genus Vigna; species Vigna reflexopilosa. The sequence goes on from CM050917.1 coordinate 30,740,196, forward strand.
ACAATATATTTTTAAAATGAATAATTTAATATAATTAAAAGTTTACTGTTGTTATTACTATTGTTTATTATTTGTTATTTTGTGTTTATAACAATTTTATTATTATTATTTTATATTATTTTTTTAATTTTATTAATAACTTATTATTATTTTACAATTCTATTATTATTAATTTAATTATTATCTTTGTTATATTATAAAATTTATTATATTTATTGTAATGATTTATTCTATTATAATGAAAAAATAAATATTAATAATTTTCTAACAATATTTAATGTTAATATGTATTATATAATAATAATTAATTATACAAATTATAATATATAAATTAATATGTTAACGTAACTATTATATCCTAAATATTTTAAATATATAAATGACTGTGAGTTTGGTTTTTATTTACAAGAATTAAGCTAATGATAAAAAATTAGTTCAACTTTTCTTTTACTCTTCAATTGATGTGTTGTATCTGTCCTTGAAAATGAAATGTAATAAAATTTGTACAATTTTATTGAAGCCATGCTACTATTTATTGCATATAAAGGACAAGAGGTTGAAAATTAATTTGTATAAATATTTTTAGACTTCAAGTGGTGCAAATGGCCATCTGATTGTACCAATTTCTTTCCCTTTAGTAGGTGGTGGCTGGTTTAGAATTATACCTCATTGTGGACAGTATGAAGTTTGTTAGGCTGGAATATGAGGAATTCCTCTGACAATATTAAATTTACAATCTTACTTGCAATCATGAAATTTGAAACCAAAAAACCATTTTACAATTAATTTGAGAGAGCATTTAATGTACAATAATACAACCATCTCCATGTACCCCACATAATAAAGTTATAACATAATAGTTTATTATTTACTACCAAGTGCATTAATATAAATAGTTTTAAAGATATAAATGAGCTAGAAAGGTTAAGATAGAATCAGAAAATTAATGTAAATTGATGTATGCCACAATCTTATTTTGTGAATTATTTAAGAAAAATGATAAAATCATAGTCTACATTAATTTTATGGTTTGTAAAACAATCAAGATGGGAAAGGTAGGTCTTCCCTACTCACTGTAAAAGCAAATCATTACTAATAATTTAATTATTTTTTATATATCTCTATTCATTTTTCTTTTATTCCTTTCAATCAAACAACTACCACAGATCTCATTTTATCCAGTCATCTAAAAACCGAATTTAACAAATCATCACAAGGCTTAGTCTACTCCATTATCTTTCAAAAACAAATTTAGTAATTTATTTTATGCAAAATTGTATTTCCTTCTTACATTTTTGTTTCACAATTATTAAAAAATTCAATTCCATCTCACTTTATTTTTAAGTAGTAAAAATTTTCTGGAACAATTCCACCACTTCAGCATCCTCTTCAGTACACATCAATTAAATCCATTAACCTCAAACTGCTGAGAGCATGAGAGAAGCTGGAGATAATAAAGAAGATAGAAGCCATTCTAAAAAAATATTATTGTTTCACAGCAGAGAATCACGATGACAACTAAGTTTCCCAAAAGAGAAACAAGGACAAATCCATGCCTATGGCAACCATAATAATAAAGATTGAGAGGTTTAATCTTTTAATTTTTTTGATTATGGTGATTACAATTGATTGTTCTATTTATGGTTTATGCATATTCATATTTATCATGTTTGGGGGCCTTCAAATCATGTTGAACACCTTAAAGTCAATGTATTAATTGTAACTTTTTTTACTACACAAGTTTTGTTCAAATATCAAATAACCACCATCAACACTATTAAATTATTCTGTTAGACAATTAAACGACAAAGTATGGAACACATAAGTCGATTTAAAAGTTGAACCATTCAATAATTGTAAAACACTGGAAAAAAAATGTGAGAAGAAACAAAACTTGCCTAAAATATATTTAAAGTACATCATGTTCGAACACATCTTAAAAATGAATAGAAAAATGTTCACAATATAACTTAATCTACTAGAACCTTTAGTTTAGGGGTTTAGTATTTTCCAACAAGACAAAAAGTCAAGAGTGAATTGTCAACAGCACTCATTGTAGTCACAAATCCAAAACTCTGAACAAACTCCATGCCCCAGGCAAGTGTTCACGTACAAAATTTGAAAAGAAAATTAAATGAGGAAGCATAGAAGAAATCTTCACTCCATGCATTTCACATACATGAGAACACAGAAAAGCATCATAAAAGAAAAGGAATTTTAGATATAGAACCCAAGTTTCGGCAGTGCAAAGATTAAACAATTAATTGTAAAAAAAAATAAAATACAAAACATAGCAATGCTTGGTGACCATTATAGATTATATCTCATAATATGCTAACAACCTAGTAATTCTCTATCAACCTATAATAAACTTCAATTAGATACCACAACTCAAGCTCAATATTATTACTTCTTCGTCCGTACTTAGACAGATATACGGCAGAACATTTATATAGCTAACCAAAATCATGGATCATAGTGATTTTAATATAATATAGCCAGAAAGGGTTACAGTAAACTCCTCAAAATGAATGGTTTCAAATTATCCATTCAAGCATCAGTATATTCTTTATGCAAATACACTCCGGGCTATGAAATTTGTGATATCCTGTTCGAAGGAATGAATTTTCCTTTCTCCACATCAGAAGAATTTAAATGTAAACAAATCTTCAGATTGGTATGATTGACTTTCACAGTTGAAGACTTGTTTATCAAGAAATAATTATACCTAGACCCCATATATTAGTTTTATATATCATTAATTTTTTTAATCCAATCAAGAAGGTTTAGTTCAATTGGTTGAAGATTGTGAGGGAGTTATTAAAAACATCTGATATTGGAGTGTGACTCATTTGAAGAAAAAGGAATTTTTCATCCCCTTCCCCTATCTATTTCTAGTCCTAACACGTATAATGCCAAATTTAAGTCAATAAACAAACCAAATTTTATATTGCTTTTCCAGAAGCAAGTAACCGATGCTCTCTGATAAAACAGTTTTCAATTGGAAGACATAAGAACAAATAATAAGGGACAGGGTGTGGGCTTTGAGATGATCTGAATATTAGTTCAGTAACACATAGCAACTCTATCACAGGAAAAAAAAATATATTATGTGAACTCTATTCAGAATCACAACTCTCAAATAAACAAAACTGTTAAATTGCAACTGATGTAAACAGAGCACAAGCCAAAGGATAATCTACCATTCAGAAAAAGGGTAAACAAGGTTCTCAAATGAATAAACCGACATGACTAATCTTCTTCCTCTCCTTCATTCTCAGCAATGTTGAAGTACCTCAGTTCATAAACGCTTCTATCTTTGTTAGAAGCAATCACTCTGAGCCAGTCACGAACGTTGTGCTTCTTCAAATACTTCTTAGTCAAGTACTTGAGGTACCTGGAATCAGTTGAAATGTTAAAAACACACCAAATTAAAAAAATATACATATATCCTCTCCAAAACAGTGAGTCCTGAAGTGGACAATAGATGAGCGCAAACTCACATGTAATGTATGTTGTGAACAATATTACAATTGAGTCCAAACCCTAATTCGAGAAAATATAAGAGAGTAAAAAGAAAAAACCAAAAAAGTTACCGTTTAGAGAAGTTGCTGTCGGAAGTAACAATGATTTTGGTCTTCTCGCGTGCGACGGCGACGGTGTCACCGAGAGCACCGGCCTTGCCAGCAACCTTAATCCTCTCTTGAAGGAACTTCTCGAGAGACGCAATATCCATGATCTTGTCCTCCACTGGCTTCGCACAGTCAATGGTGAATGTCACCCCCTTCTTCTTGCCCTTCGAAGCAGTTACCCCTCCTCGACTCATTCTTTTCACTTTCTATTGCGAAACTCTGAATTCAAAATCGCAAAAACACAAAGAATAATCGCTTATTAGCTTCGGTGGTTCCTACAAAACTAACTGCTCAAACGAAATTAATTCTTTCTCGTAAGAAATTGCAGATAGAGAACAGAGAAACAGAGATAGAGAAAGGGAGAGAATTACCTTAAGCTACACCAAAATAGCCTAACAGTGTGAAGAAGTGACGGCGTTGAAGGGAGATCGATAATTAGGGTTTGGATTTGCCTCTTGTTTTATATGCTGGACTAGATGAAATGCACGTTTATTGGGTAATAGGTTATAGGCCAGGCCATGGTATTTTTTTTTTCTTTTTTTTTTTTGTAGTGTTAGATGTTTTGATTACATAATTAAAATTTATAAATCTACTACATCTATTACAATCCTAAGATAATCAACCACTGCGAAAATTTCAAAATTATTCTTATTTAGTTTCGAGACCATTGTTCAATTTGTGATTTTTCTTTCTTCTATTTGTAAAACTGGAAAAACGGAATATTTTTGGAGATGAAAAATATATTCGTATTTAAAATGTATATGCAGATAAAATTCCGGATAAATAATTAATGTCCGTAAATATTTATTATAAATTGATAGTGAATATTTTAATATTTATTTATAAAATATTATACTACTCACATTCACAAGTCTTTATCACTAGTAAAACATTAAATATTTAATGATTAAATATGTTTTTAATATTTTTAATTTAGTTTTTATTCAAATGTTTTATTTCTTTAGTTTTGAAATTCTTAGCTGGGTCTTTAATATCGATAGGAGTTAGGTTTTGGTTAACTATTAGCCACGTGTGATAGTAACTTTCTCGTGATTGTGTTTCACGTTATTTTATTTTGGGTTAAATATGTTTTTAGTTTCTATATTTTTGGACGATTTTGATTTTAGTCTATTTTTAAACTAAGGTACAATTTAGTCCTTTAACTTTAGAAAACTCTGGTTTTAGTCATTTTTATCAAATTTTTTTAACTTTATTTGCTGTTTTAAACGCGTTTCTCAGTTAACATTGAAGCAAAAATGTGTCAAACAGTGTAAACAATCCAAATGTTATAAGAAACATGCTTGAAACAGCAAATAAAATTAAAAAAATTTGATAAAAAAGACTAAAACCAGAATTTTCTAAAATTGAAGAACTAAATTGTACCTTAGTTTAAAAATAAACTAAAACCAAAATCGTCCAAAAGAATAAGACTAAAAACATATTTAACCCTTTTATTTTTCTGAAATGAGCAACTACAAACCGGTAATCATACTCACTGATGTCGGTCAGTTGCAAGTGTAGTCCACAGGCACGCCACCTCATCCCTACAAGTCCGACTACATTTATACGACAATGCAACCTCGTACTCCTTGAAGATTTCTTCGACAGTGTTGTTTTGTGGCAGAGCTTCGATTTCCCGACGGACACACTTCTTCCAAACCAGCCTCTGAGAGGGAGCACCATCCTCATTTCCTTGAGAAGCGGGAGCAACCACTCTTCCGGTTTTTACAGGTTCTTCGTCGTCTTGGAGAATGGTGCTCATACCAGGGCCCTCGCGTGGAGTTGGAAAATAAGGTTGCCAGTGGTAAGCCTTAATTAAGAAATTAATGATCACAAAATGGTAATTGCATTTTGACAAACATGTCTTTGGCTCATAGTAAACCTATCAGAAAGTCCCCAACAACAGAACCAGTATACCAATCATCTTACAAATAAAATAATTGAAGCATCCAAAGTTTAGATTTTAAACCGAACCAAATACAAATTTGAAATACTTACTCGATTTTTCAGTATCCTTTTTCACGGTCGCCGCACATCCCTTGCACACCATTCCCTATCAAATGCACAAAAAAGTGACGCGTCACCAACCAATTGGAGATTAGCATCACCAGACTCACCGCCAGAACTGCCGTTGTCACCGATTCCACCGCCGGTGGAAGAAACACAGGAAGCAACGGAGCTCGAAATGCAGCAGAGTTGGCACAGCTTTCGCAGGAGAAATCTGCCGAAGCAGCGGAGCGAGGACGGCGACAGTGAGGAAGTAAAAGAACATGGAATGCAGCAGCAGTTGTTGTAGGAACATGGACGCTGCAGTTTCTGGTTTCAATTTCTGATTCAGGTGGATCTTGCGCGACTACGGTTCACGAACTTGTGATTTTTTGTTTGCAGGTTGCTGGATTTCGATGTGGAGGCGCAAGACGCGATGCATGGTGGTTGTTGGTGACGACGTGGTGGTCTGATGCGAGAAGGATAGTGATTGTAGGGTTTCTTGGCAATTGGGGTTTTCTAATTTCTGATTTTGTAGGTGATGAAGATGAATGTGCGGCGATGGAGTTGATTTCACGGTGGTTATGGAGGTTGAGGCGTTGTTTGTAGTCCTTAGTAAATAGCAACGTGCCACACTGATACGAAAGAAGCTGGCATTACACCCGTTATCTAAAATCTAAGAAGACTAAAAGAAATAAATCTTTCAAATAAAAACTAAACTCAAAATCATGCGATAGTTTAGAGAATAAAAACATGTTTAATCCAATATTTAATTTATATTTTATTAAATTTAATTTAATTAAAATTAATTTATATTTTATTATGTTAAATTTAATTAAAATTAATATTTAATTTGTATTTAATTTATATTATATATATTTTTTGTAATTTTATTTTATTATATATATATATATATATATAATATTAACAGATATTCACATATATTCGTGATTTTAAAATATTTGTAAACATTTTTTAAATAGATATTTACACGGGTAGTAGATAGATTTTTTTGTTGTGGATCAAGTAGTAAGTAGGCATTATTCATGTCTGACCCGATCATTGTCATCCTTGGATATTTTCGTCTCTCTAATCATTCTTTCTCTAAAAACAGTACTTATTTGACTTCTCTTATCTAGCCACCTGTAATGTAATGAGGTAATTGTCCAACAAAACAATAAATAAGAGTAAGAGAATTAAATGAGTATGACAAACCAAGAAGATCTCGAGAGAGAAATGGATTATCTATCATTTCCTTCCCTATTATCTTTCTTTTAACCGCTCCCTCTAATATTATTCCTTCAGCCAATGATAATCCTTTAATTTGATATTTGTTATCTTGGGTCAAGAGCTTCTCATGACCCTTAATTCTTATTCCTTCACGTGTTTCTCACTCTCTTTCTTAGCTAATGACTCTTTTGCCTTGTTTTTCTTTGTGTTGATAGGGGGAGCAATGTGAGAGCTGAACCCAAAATCCCTGGTGTTTGTTTTTTATGATGACAACACATTAATAGTAACACTTTACTAGAACCAAATCACCAATTTGAAACTCCAGTTGTCTCCTTTTTTGATCTGCATATTTCTTCATATGGACTTAAGCTTTGTGAAGATTTTGTTTTAGTTTATCAATTTTAAGGTCTCTAGCCAAAAGTTATTCTTGGAGTGACATAGGATAAGCTTGGTCAACCATATACTTAATCAACTTTGGCACATCTCTCCCATATACTATCTTAAAAGGTGTCATGCCATTACTATTATGACAGGTAGCGTTGTTCCAAAATTCTGCCCAAGGTAATAATTGAGCCTAATCCTTAGGAGAATCACGAGTGAAGCATCTAAGGTACATTCCATTGCATTTGTTAAGAGTCGTTGATTAACCATCTGATTGATAGTGGTATGTAGTAAAAAGGTTAAATGTAGTTCCACTAAACTTAAACAAATGATGCCAAAATTGACTAGTGAACACTTTATCTTTATCACACAAAATGGTCTTTTGAAACCTGTGCAACTTTACTACATTCTTAACAAATATCCCGACCAATTGTTTTCTAGTATAATCAATTTTCATAGTAAAGAAATGAGCAAACTTTAATAGTCTATCAATCACCATCCATATCTCTGTGAAACCATTAGAGAGTGGAAGTCCTGTGATAAAATCCATAACTAAGTCTTTCCAAATTTTCATAGGAAAAGGAGAAGTTATGATAGGCATGCTAGTATTGTAGTGTTACTTTTATCCTGCTGACAAACTAGGCATTGTTGCACAAATTCCTTTACATCTTCTTGCATACTTGGCCAATAGAATTGAGCCTAAATTCTAGCTAAGGTTTTGGCCATACCAGCATGTCCACCCAACAAAGACATATGAAACTCATATCACATCCGCTTCACCAAGTTATGACTATTAGGAATCACCAACCCGCCTTTCCAATACAACAATTGATCATTGACTAAGTAATGATGATCTGGTGCCTTGTTCTACAAACAAAGTTCCTTGATAGATTGTAATTGAAGGTATGTTTGTATTGCCTCCTTCAATTCACGAACAATTTTTAATTTTGGTTTTGACAAAACCATGAAGAATGATCCTGAAAGAGAATTTACAACCGAATTATCCTTACCAGGTTTGTATTCAATAGAAAAATCGTATCCCAACAAGTTGTGCAACCATTTATGTTGTTACACCATTTGAATAGCCTTATCAGTGAGTGACTTTAGACTTCTTTGGCTAGTTTTAATCACAAACCTAAGTCCTAATATGTAATGTTTGAACTTAGCAACTGCCTCTGTAATGGCATAAAATTTCCTTGTATAAGCTGATTATCTTTGCATTTGAGGGGTAAGTTTGTTAAAGAAGAATGTTATTGGATGCTATTTTTGACTCAAAACAACAATTCCTATACCAAATGCATTAGTCTCTAGATTAAACAATTTGGAGAAATTAAGAAGTGCTAGCATGAGTGCTTTGGTAACTATAACTTTTAGATTTTCAAAAGCAACAATAGTCAATTTAGTCCAATGGAAGCTTTCTTTCATGAGTAGATTAGATAAAGGGGTTACAATGGAAGCATAACATTTGATAAATTTCTTATAATATCTCGTAAGTCCCAATAATCCTCTTATCTGCTTCAAATTAGTAGGACAAGGCCAATTTAAGACAACTTGGACTTTCTCTTAATTCATTGCTACTCTACTTCCTGACACAATATGGCCTAAGTAATCCACCTATTGTAATCCAAATGAACATTTGGAGAGTTTGGCACATAATATGTGTTGATGCAAAACTTTAAGTACCACCTCAAACTACGATAAATAGGCTAACCATGTAGGACTATAAATGAGTATATCATTAAAGAATTCAAGGACAAATTTTCTTAAATAACATTGAAATATCTTATTCATCAAGCATTGAAACGTATTTATAGTGACCTTGGTGTGTCTTGAAGGTTGTTTTATGATTGTCCTCCTCCTTTACAATAATCTGGTGATATATAGATCTTAAGTCCAACTTAGAAAAATAGATAACTCCATATAGCTCATCAGAAGCTAGAATAGAAAAATCATCCTTGATTGTGATGACATTTAATGCTCTATAATTCTTTTTTATAAGAATGATTGGAGAGGAAAAAAGACTCATACTTGGAACAATGATCTCTTTCGTGAGCATATCAGTTATCATAACTTCTATTTGATCCTTTATGCTATATGGGTATCCATAAGGACACACCTTTACTATACCAACTTCAACTAAGGGAATGAATACTCATAGGTTATCTAAATGGAACATAAAAAAATATCCCATAAGTATATAGAAGCATAACAATTTGGTATTTGTTATTTTGGGCAGAGAGTCTCTCTTGATTCTTCCACTTGTTTCTCACTCTTTTGCCTTGTTTTGCTTTGTTACACATCATCATAATCTCATTCAAAAACATCCACTTTTTTAAAACGCACTCCCCCGTTATTCTTTCTCCTCCTTCTACCACCGCCAAAATTGTTACGGAAAGAAAATCCCCAAAAGCTTCATCTTTTCACGAGGGAAGATATCGGGCTCTCAAACAACTTCAGATGGACTTCAGAAAGTTTATGCTCCCATATACTTCTCTCAGCCTTAGGATTAATTAAATATTCGCTTTTTAACTTTCTTTTAACTTTGTAGAGATAACATAATTGTCAAATGATTATTTTTTAAAATATAATCATTTTTGTCCCCAACTTTGAAACTTAAATATTGGATATTCTTATATCCATTTATATTCATATTCATTTCTAATCCATTTGGATATTCCTTATTAAAACATGGACAAATTCAAACAATACGGCCAAGTTTTTCCCACCTCTCTATTTAATATTGAATAAGTAGTTGAACTAGTGTTAATATAGTAATAATGATAAAATAAAATAAAAATAACAATATCAAGACTTAATAATAACAACACTAAAAATAATATTGCCGAATCTGAAGTTTACAATCTTAAGATGCTGTTCCATCTTTCTTTATGCAGCCAAGTGCTCTTATCCTATAAATAAGAGCAAATTTGTGAACTGACAAAATTTGCTAGCAAATGTGTGAAGCAACTAGCACTATAAGCAATCCATTCTACAAGGAAAAAAATACATTCACTCCGCCGCAAGCATGTTTAACATTTTAAAGCAGTATTTTATTTTGAGAAAGAATGTGTATAAGTCCAATTGCAAATTTTGCAATAATGATTAAAATGAGTAGTACTAGTACTAGGAGTCTCAGGTTAATCTGGTTGCGTTAAGTTCTTTATAAAGTCTTTGTTCCTTTCTTATGATCATAATATTCTACCAGTGCAGCTCCGGCTAATGCTCCCAGTGTAAGTGCCTGTGCGTGCAACCTGAGATTAGACAGCTCAGAAACATTAGCAAGAAGCATAAGCTTGAAATTATGCAAGATGTCGCAAAGCAGGTTCAAACTTAAAAAGAAAAGAAAAAAGTTAAACCAACTCAAATTGTACAGTAAAGTTTGCAACAACGGGGAGCAGTAAGAACTAAACCCAATACATCACATAGAACTATCGCAGTCCAGTTATTCACATTCAAGACGCCTGTTCATCTTTTCGAGGCCCAAGTCCCTCAAATTGAACGATGATAACTCAAACAATAACAAGCGATAATCGTAGAACCATGTAAAATGAGTTAAATGAATTGCACAGTGCCACTGGATTTAAATAAAACTAAATTATCGGGGATATTATCCCCATCTTCCTCTTAACCATTACATGTAATATACTTCTCATCTCAGTCTCCCTTTGCCCTTTTCACAGGAATAAAAACCTTCACAAAATGGATATTGACAAGTTTTTTAAAAAGGAAGGACCTTATAAAAAAATTTGAAGAGAGTAAGGACAAGATTGAAACCAAGCCAATGGGACCAAATTAAACAAATTAAAGACTCAAAACAGAAACCTGGTGTTAACATATCCTTGTAGGAAAATACTTAGTCACACGTCCAAGAGTTCTCACACCATTCTCACAAAGACATTTCTTGATATTTAAAAATGTTGACATTTTCATCAACTCCAGTAAAAGATGAATAGCTTTTGTTGTAGACTTTCCTAATATAAATCTCAATCAATTCTCCGCAATCGTGGTCTCGTCTCTTAATACGAGCTATAACTTTTCCAATAATTTCATAGTGCAGCTCATATCCGTTATATTCATCTATAATTTACACAAATCTAAAAGAAATACCATCTCGACCAACATATTCTATTATACATCATCATCTTAACGGCCTGAGACCCTCGAACTCAAATTTTGCAATTGTAATTCTTACTCTTAGTTAAAGGCTTTTATGCTGAACTGTATGCCATTACTTAATTGATGAGACAACGAACAAGTGAGAAAAAGATGAAAACAAACTTGATTTCACCTTAGAGACAGTAGAGTAATTGCAAATGGAAAAGCATATGTTTATACCACATGTACTACGAGAAATAGATGCAAATCAATTGGGAAAAGTGATCAATAAACACTACATATTGCTCAAGACAATCAAAACTCCAATGTACCGTTGTTACAACACCAAGTAAAATAATAGTTAATGCTTCGTATAGTAAAATAATAGTTAATGCTTCGTATAGTTATCCTAAAATGCCCTGTATTTCGATCTTCCAGCTGATTGACATTATTAACTTCATGGAGAAATGAAAGTGGCATCATATCAAAATGGAAAAAAGTAAAATGGCAGCGATATGAAAAAAATAATAAACGCAAACTGCAAGCATACATTTTCAGCAAAAGTAGTGTTACATAAATACTAGTTTTGAAGCTAAATTTAATCACAAATGATAAAGGAGTTCAATTTGGCTCACTCCCCAGGCTATATTAGGATAGATAAGAAGAAATAGAATGACACCACCGTCCGTTGTAAAAAATATATTCAATCCTATTCTGTTACACAAATAAGTCCCCAATTTACACACTGGTTGAAAATGGTGGAAACAGAATACAATAGGCCTCGATGAAACAAACGATAGTAGCAAAATATCAAAGCAACCGTAGCATTCAGTTGACACCAGACCAACTAATGGCTTACAGTATAAACACAGAATCACATCAAAATCTCATAAAACTTTTCCTCGGCATCAAACGGATTGCACAAACTCCTTTGCATGACGCATCCAGTTAATTATATACAATCAACAAGTGTATAAAAAACGAACAGAATTGTAACTAACCTTGCGTGAATGATCTTCACACTGGGTTTCATATTGGGTCGAGACCAATTGTACGCAATAGACCCCGTGATACCGCTGAGCCACAGACACCCTGATCCGAATACCATCCGCAAAACCACAAAGATCAAAATCATTAAAACAGAACATCCATCGATGTCATAATAAACAGAAAAAAAAAATGGCATAGCGATGAAGAAAAAAAGAATCTAACGGAACGAACAAACAGGGGAACTGAGAAATTTACCAACAGCTCGAAGCTTGTGCTCGACGACCCATTTCCTCAAGGATTCAATTTGACTCTTAGCTTCGGACATTGTGGCGTGAGAGAGAGACAGGGAAAGAGGGGTTAAGGTCAGGGGAATGAAATTTGAGAACGTAACGAAAAGAATGAAAGGGTATACCGAAAGGTTTTGCCTTATATAGGATACTCAAAATTTATTGAGAGAAAAGAAAATTAAAAAAATTAAAAAATTAAGAAAATAAGACGAAGCGAATATAAAGTAAAACTCGTAATTTTGAAACGTGAGACTGCGAATTGGAACGGCCAGAAAAGCGCGTTGAAAGTAGTTTCTGATAGGTGGTATCGTTTTCGCCCACTGTATTTGCGATACCAACCTTTCTGCAAGAACCCAACCATCACCAAAACTCGTTTCTTAAAATTAAATTAAACTTTTTATAAGCTCAAGTATAATTAATGATAATGACATCATCCAGTCAAACATCAACAAAATTGTTAATTCACTGTTATTAACATCATAAAACAAATTATGACATTCTCCAGGATTAAAATAAAAAATAATCTATTATTCAGATATTTACAATATGTATAATTACTATATTAAAATTTATTCATTGTTATGAGATATTTTAACATATATATTATAAATCAATATTTTTTTCAAAAAGTTTAAATTGGTTATTTTTTTATAGGTTAATTATCTTTTTTTAAATAATAATGTAATTTTGATTTTTGTTTTTACCTTAAACTTTGACAATAAAGGAACTTATGAACTGTAATCATCTAACATGATTTATCGTTTATTATATTAAAAACAATTAATACAATGAAATAAAAATATTGTATCTATACAATTCTTTTTTATGTATAAAGATTAGAACTAAAATTTGAGATAAAAACAAAAACCAAAATTTTATTTGAACAAAAATATAATTAACTCTTTTCAACAAAATGTTAAGAAAGAAAAAAAAAATTACTCTAGTTTTATGAGTAAAGATACTTGGTTTATTATTTTCAAGTAGATTGATAAAACGAAATTTGTATCTAATAAATTTGATTATATTAAACGTTGAATTATTCATTAATACAAATATAACCTTTTTATATTAACTAAAAGAAATTTTCTATACCAAATCTAAAAGAAATATAAAAATTTCCTTTAAAGTCACAATCGATATAATAAAAATTACCAAAAAATGATCTCTTACTGTATTACATTTGTTCAGACAAAACCAAAATCAAATCAAAGCAAGAGGCAGGAATTCTGAGCTTCGCCATGTCCATTTAATTTCCATCCCCAAATCAGAATCAACATTCAAGTGATGAATCCAAATGAAAAAAAATAACAAATCATAATAATTAAAAACATTTATTATATATCTGATTTGTTTGATAATTAAATAAAAAAAATATTCGTAGAATTCTTTTTGTCATTTTAATTTTTCTTTATCATATTAATTATGTCAAAAATAAAATAAAAAAATATAAAACTTTCAAAAATATGTTTTATCCTTCATTTGTTTTGTGTTCAGCTTGTAGTTTATTAAGTTATTCTTTAAAGTAATTTAAAATACGAAAAACAAAATCATCAAATCTCCAAAATAAAAAATATCAATCTCTTTCAAATTAATAATGAAAATTACGTAATTCTGGATTCTTTATCAAGAATAAAGAACGGTAAGAGTAAGACTAGTCATTTCCTAAAAAATCTAAAAATATTTCTAAATAATTTTCAAACAAATCTTTAAAAGAACTATGTGTCATGATTTCTTACATAAGAATAAAAGTAATAAGACATCATTATTTTCAGAAATCTAACTTAATTTCACGAAAAAAGATCCTCAACTTCTCTCAAGCGAATGTGACCAGGAAGATTGCCAACATAAATTATGCGACTTGAGAGAACAGTTTGAATTACAAACTCAACAAATTTCCTGAAAATTTACACACATGGAATGTAAACAACTGAATTACGTCAGCTAAAACATAATGCACAATGGAGAAGGAACCTTCACTGGAACAATTGCCTGAACTGCCAAGCAAGTTCATTCAAATCAAACTAACTGTAATTATTAACATATCAATTATAGGAAAAGAACATAGGGCTTAAGGATTATGTTTCCTTTCAAACAACTTAATCAACAAGGAAGCGAAAATTCTTCACTTTTAAGTATTCAGAAATAAATATGAAAAATATCTTTCTAACAAATTTTTATAATTGTTTATGTAATAACTCGTGATTAGTCCATTTCAAATATACAGACAAATAAAATAGTAATACACAGTCTATTATCAATCAATTCTTAAAAAAAGTTGTGAACATAATCCGATAAATATAATGCATGACTCATTTAGTCATTTGCCGATGATACAGTCTTAACGACCTTTATATATATATATATATATATATATATATATATATATATATAAATAAACGGTCGGTAAATTATTAGTTTACCTTTAAACATTTCACATTATATCGAATATAGTTATTAATTTGGTTCATTTGATTATTTTCAATCTAAGTCGAGGCTTCTTTAACTTCCTCATGTTATTATTTATTATCAGATGATGTAAGAAATTTTTTTAAGAGCATTTCTTAATGATATAAAATTCTAACCCATTAATGTTTTGTTCTTGTCCGTCTAATTTATTAAATTGGCAGACCAAAACATTGACTTATTTTCTAAAATTAAACTAAAAATTAATTTTAAATATTCATCTTTTTATATAATCTTTTTATATATAAAACATTTTTTTTAAAAGAATCTTAACTGTTTTAAGCCGCCAGTTCACTTTAATGAAAAGTTAAAGTCTAAGAAAGAGAGAAAAATTAGAGTAAAAACTGATATTTTTTGAATTAAGTAATATAATAATGAAAATTGACAACTTTATTTATTAATAATAAATTTATTCATCAGTATTAAATTTTCTTTTTCAAATCATTTATGGTTACATAACAAAAAAAAAGTTCATAATCAATTATCAAGGAATGTAATCTATTATCAATTATAATTGTTCTAAAATTAATCTCGATCGTAAAATGCATTTTAATTTTTTTTCAACATAATAATATATATAATTTCTGGCTCTTGGTAAAATAATAGTACTTGAAATAAAACGTTTAGCTGGTTATAATTGGACACGATGAAAACATAATATAATTGAAATAAAACGTGCATAGTAAAGGCAACTGAATTTAAAAAAAAAACTTTCGAAGGACAATGAAAATTTTTGGGATTGCGATAGTTATAAAAAAAAAAGTTGCAGAAGCTAAGTAATATTTTATTATAGACGCCACCTCAGTTTGGTTGAGATACTGTAATGTTTTATAAGATAACTAGTTCTACTGTTGTTTTAAAAGCAGCCTTCGAATTTCCATTATTCCTAGGTATGGGAGTTTTCGTGAGTTTCATACCTTTTGGCTCAATTCTTGCACAACAGTTTACAAATCACTCTTGCCAATGGGTAGAAGTAAAATTACTTGTATTCTCAATACACAGCATTTGCATGAGCATCGTTCTGAAACATAAATAGTTGACTCACTACAAATCCAACCACAGCTGCCTTCATCCACTTGTTTCATCACCTGAAATAACAACGCCCCGGTTTTTCTTCCAAATCCTGATTCCCCCAACTAGATATAACGTTTATTATATGCCCACGGAGGCAAATAAACTAAGAGGAAGCAAATGTCCATCACACCGGTGGCTGTTGGAAAAATCAATTCCAAGGCCAGCCAGAGTATATAGTCTGTCATGACAGGACAGACCCAAAGGCTGAAGTGCCAAAGCAATATATAACATTTCTCAAAGCATACATAATTTTCCATAATAGTGGTAGTTTGCTGCACAGTGAGCAGGATACAAGGGTATTACCGATTTTGTGAAGGCATTCTATCTGTTCCGTGCCTTAAACGGAAGCTACTGGACCTGGCACTGGGGTCTGACCTGCTGCTGGACTGGTGGTATGCTCTCCAACCTGCATCTCTATCAACATGGCTCAATGACAATGAAGGCAAGTGGTCTCTTTCCCAAGCGTGGAAGTGATTTGGTACATGGTTTTCTTCTTGAAAATTGCGCCCTGATGAACTTGATGGGATAAGAAAAAAGCCACCACTTTGGTCTGGAGATGTGGCTATTGGTGCTAATTGAGCTGATCCACTGTGACTGCTGGATCGTCGGGAGCCAGTAGTGATAGGTGTCCGCATTGTGGTTGAATTAGGAGGTTGCTGTGGTTGATAGTATGCCTGAAGAGCCTGAACTCGATCCCGAGCCCGGGCATTGCTACCAGGATAAGGAGGGATCATTGAGGAAGCAACTGAGCTCCCCGCTCTGGCAGCAGAACTGCAGAAATTAATGTGCATTGAATGTTATACAACTGCAGAAATTAATGCATTGGAAGTTCTAACCCGAAAAAGTGATGGGAAATCAAACTTATGACCTGTGCAAAGTTTCACTAGCCAGTGACGATTCTGATATCCATAATTTTTTATCTTCTATAACCAAAAATAATTTGTTTATTTAATGTTATAAGGGGAGAATATATATTATGGTTTAGCTCACAAATCAAACTAAATTTGAACAAATATTACATTCATGCAAATAAATGTAATTTCCTATTGGGAGGCAACTCTAAAGTGTAGTGGCACCTGTGACCGACAAGGAAGGGATGCATGAAAGATCCTGATCTTGGTACATCCGAACCACCCCTGACTGGCCTTTGACTACCAGGGGATCCTGATGGCTGATCAGCGGCAACTAGACGAGTACTTGCTGTGGAGAAAGGAGGGGAGTGGTGTTCCCAGCTGTGATAGTGAAGATCCACGGCAGGAAATGAGTATGAAGTTGGTATGTCACTGGGCACAGATGAACCATTCCAATGGTTGAAATTTGAAGCCTCTGATACAGTTCCACCTGAGTTGGAGGAGGACGGATGTATAGGTCCAAAGTAAGCAATATACGGGCAAGGATGACTGGCAGATGACACAGCTGTATGTTCAGCAAATATAGCATGTTGTCCCAATACATCGTGATCTGCATCTCATAATTCCCGTAAATTAAGAGTTTAGTGTCATGCAGACATCATTTTAAAAAATGGAGACGGTGATGAGCTACAAAAGGGATCTTACATGCAGATGATGAAAACTCCCCTTCCCTGGAAAAATAAGGAATATAAATTAGTCCGATAAGCATGCTACTATTTTCCATTTGAGTGTGGGGGAATAGTCTCTTAAAAAATGTCCAAAAATTTGACATTGAAAGATAAAACAATTATTCATCAACAAAGAAAAAAAATGTTTTTAAAAATGCACAGTTAACTCATCCCCATCCCTAACCCACATGTCAAACAGACAATACTCAACTTGGGTTGCATTCAATATTGTACAGAACATATAGCACTATTCTATTCGCCCTTTAACATGGCAAGGAAAGTAAACCTCACGGGTGAATCAATTTACTGATCTAATTAAAGCACATTCATTAAGGTAGGAACACTATTTCATGATTCGACAAGTTAGAAGTATGATGAAACAACAACCTAGACACAAAGATTAAATGCATTAACAAGTATGCAACAGGCCTTCATTTTGGCTGCAACTCCAATCTCAAGAAACATACTGAAATAATGCCTGATATAAGCCCAACATAAAAAAACAACTGGGCCTTCTGTTGGGAATTCAAATGAGTGCTCAAACACACTCGATTAGCCAATGACATTTCTAAAGAAGAAAGGAAGGGGGTTGCTTCAAAGTTCCTTGTTCCCAAATATTATTAGGGTGGAAGCAAGGCTGCCAAGGCATGGGACAAGCTGAAAGAACTGGACTAGAAAGTGAGGTATACGTCAAACTATAACTTTTATTGATAAAGAGAATCAATCTCTGTCGTGGTATCAATGATACAGAATATATATGTTGTACAATAAATTTCCTAACCTTACCAGATATTCTAGATATCTATCTGAACTCTCCCTCTAATTTTATTTCTCACAACTCCCAACTGACTCTAGTCATCTCCGACTCTCCATTTTATTACCGAAAAGAAGCATCTATTCTATTGTTAAGAGAAACTGGTTCTCATTCCCTATTAATCATGTTATTCCTCCTAACATAGATCCTAAAACGGCTCATCTTGCATTCATCCTTGCTTTAAATTAAAATGCAATTCTTAGCCCACCAAAATTTAAGGGTATAGACAATCTAATTTTAAAAGAACTGTTTCTGAAAGCACACAAGAGCCTCCTCGTTTTTCTGGGAGGCCATACACTAAACCCCCCAAAACCAGACAGATACATTATGATTTTGATGAATCCCATTGTCTGGTATAGCTGGCTACTACACCGACAGTCATATTCTGTATTTAAAAAATTGGAAATAAAGAAGTTCCATGTAAACAAATAACTAAGGGAGCAACTAAGTTTGTGTTTGGGTCTTCATCCATTATCCACATTTCATGCCAAATTCCCAAAAAACTCAAACTACTATTTGTCGCTTCAATTTTAACTCCAAATGCACAAACAAACACATATTAAGTAACAATCTTTAAATTTTTACTGACACCATAACCTTCAAAATTGTGATGCTACCCAAGATTTCCACTAGTCTTTGCAACATTTTTTTCTTTTTTGCCAAAATAGTGGTTAAATATAGCAAGGACTTCAGGGTTCAGATTTATAAATAAAATCAGTAGCTTTAACCACATTAGACTTCAATGAACCTAATTAGGTTCCATATTAAAATAAAAGCATTTTACTTCAGTGTATTGCTTCCCATTGCAGTAAACCTTTATAATAATTGTTCAGATGATATATGTTAAAGCACCAATATAATAAATAAAAGTCAGATATGGTTGTTGCACACTGTAACAACGCAAAAGAGTGCTTTGAAACCAGTCTTTACAAGAATCCCAGTACATGTTTCTTTTAAATGCACAAAACACAGTTTATGTATACCATTATATAAAGGGGATACACCTTTCTGTAACTACTTTTGGTGTCACACTATTTTATCCTTTAACAAATAAAAAAAATTCTTACTTAATATGTAACTGCACAACCTCACGATCTCTCTATTCAAATGTAAATACATAAGTTCTCCACTTAAAAATAACAACCACATACGTTTTTTTCTAAACCATTCTTACAAAATTATAAAAATTCTTAAAATTATATTATCTTAATGTGATAAAAATGTGGATACAAAGGAGTGATAGTGCATGGTTTCTGGTAGAACAATATAAAGAACAAAATAATATAGTCCAAGCCCATGAAACAAATTAGATATTAGCTTCTATGCATTAGGCTTACTCGAAAGATGATGGAAGTCGTGCCAGGTTGCCAAAAGGGCACCAATGAACTCCAAAAGACTGCAAACACATACAGTTGAAAAGGCAGTCAAAATGATGAGCAAGATGTTATCCACCCATATAAAAAAAACAACTAAATTGAAAAAGATTTAATCCCAGCCACTAACAGCATATGTTTGCGGTCCATTAAGAGTTGCAGATTGAATAAAAAAAGTAGAGTAGTAAAGGCATTAGGCAGAGCAAGCTCACATTCATATAAGGTCAAAGAAGATAGTGAAATAATATTAACTAGCTTCCCTTTTTACTTAAATGTAGACAGCTACGCTTTTGCTTTTGGTCTATAATTTCATACAATTTGATGTAGCATATAGTTAAATACCCTCCAAATCCCAATAAAACATTCAGAGAATAACTTCTTGATAAAACCAAGCAAAGGACAAGTTTGAAATTTCTATCTCTCTCTTGCGAGCGCACACACACACATAAAAGCCTAATCAATAGAGGAGTATTTATGCAAGCCTATACTCAGGTACAAGCATAAAATATAAACACAAACAAAATGTTAACAGCACTCTTACCATCTCAGAGTAACTAAGATCATAAAGGTCCTCGTCATGTGTCCACTCATCCATACTAAACTCTGGATATGACCGGCTACCATTAGAATAAAGCCATTGACCTTTCTCAATCTTCCGACAATTAGGGCACTGCATTGCTCCTTTTACATTGAATGCCGAACCAATGCAATCTAAATAATTTAAATCAATAATAAGCATAAGAATATTACTACAGCATTTATTTTTGTCAATAAGAAATCAGTGCATGCAGAATTCAAGACATCAATATTGATTCAATATTCCACTACTGAAGTATTATTGATCAGTGTAAAAAAAACTCATGACATCACTATTTCTTCTATATATTCCAGTACTGAATTATTCTTGATCAGTTTAAGAAAAACAAAACAAGATACATGAGTGCTTCTTCTGCCCCTTGTAAAGTGATCAACAAAGGCGAAGGAGGGACACAACATACCATCTTCACCCTAAAAGAGAATCATTCTCCACGGATAAGGTGAAGTCAGAAAGTGACATTAAATTGCACTTTCATTTCAAAATAAATTTACATGTTTACGCCTTATCTACCATTCCAAAAAAGGATATGAAATTCCAAGACAGTAAAACCAAACACCATACATATTGACCCAACTTTACATATAAAAAGAATAGTTGATTTACGAAACCTGGGATCTTCATGTCAGGATCTGAATTTAAGACCACTGTATCAGCAATTAAATCCAATCAAGGATTCCAGATTTGTAAATAAGACTCGGAAGCTTCAATGGAAACAAGTATCTCAAATGGTCCCAGATTGTTCACACCTATCTCAAAGGCAAGTGAAACGGCAGTCATCTACTTGAGCAGAGACCAGATAAGAAAGACCAAAAGTACAATGTGTGGGAAAATGAGGATTCCACAATCTTGCAAAGAACCAGTGGAAGGAGACCATTGACAATTTGCAGTGTACTTATTGCAAAAGATCAAGGCACTAAAGAAAGAATGTTGGAAACTGCATGGAAAAAGTAACGATCGGGGGGAACAGTGATGACTGCACAGAGGTCAATTGATTTTATCTTCTCAAGAAAAAAATCTAATGTGATTACTTTTATACCCCTTTTTCATTCAATGATTAAAAAAAATTAAGGATTACAAGAACAAGGTTCGGATCAGACAATGGAATGAATTGTTATTTCAATCAACTGTCTCCTTAATCATAAGGAAATATCCTAGATTCTTCATGCATAACCACAAGCAAAATGGGAAGGCCAAGAGGAAAATGAGCAATTTGTCAGCCAAAGAAAGGTTTCTAATCCCGTTAGGGACAGGCTATTGATAGGTTTATGGGGAAGGTCTATGTAAGAAGGAATAAGGGGGATAGACAGTTATAACTGTCTAGGGTTCAGATGTTGTAAACAGACTATTATATATAGTCTGCCAGGATTGTTTTTCAGCAGCTTTTAAGAGTTGTTTAGACAAAGAGAAAGGGAGAGACAGGTCCTCTCAAAAGACCTGGTTTTGTGTGTGTTTTGCTTTCTGGTATAGACCAAACTGTCTGGTCTTTCTGCAAGATCATCCAAGAACCTGTCTTGAATTTCTTTTCAGTGGCAATCAATTCTGGGTACCTATCAGCTATATTCACAGTTTCATACATAATAAATAAACCTCTCCAATAAGTCACATAGAGTTCTTAAACATCTTTAATACTTCAAAACCGTAAATAGTTATTCCTACAGTATTTTGGGTCTACAACCTTTGCTCATATTCACAGCCAATAGAGGCAAACTTGATCCTCAGGCTGTCATGTGTGTTTTTCCTTAGTTAATTTTTCACTCAAAAAGGTTACATCTAAGACCCCTAATCCCAAAAACTGATACATATTTGCTGATATGCCCTTTAAATGAAAATAAGTTTTTCTCTCCAACATTTCTTTTCAAAAGAAGATTCCAATGATAGATGATGAATAATGTGAGCTTTCTGAACAACCAAAAGGGTCAGCAAGTACTGCCGAGATGAAAGGTCCCCCCATCCCCCAGCTTCAATAAACTATGCTCCTACTTCAGAGCTTGAGCCCAAAATAAAGTGTCCTAAATCAGCCAGTCAAAAAGAAGATTCCAATGACAGATGATGAACATGAGCTTCTTGAAAGGGTCAGCAAGAACTGCAAGCCATAAGGTCCCCCAGCTTCAGTAAACTTTGCTTCTAATTTAGAGATTGAACCCAACATAAAGTCTCCTAAATCAGCCTGTGAGCCACAAAATGAGTTACTCAACTCTGCCATTGTATATGAATGTCAAAGTAACTCACAATTTCTCAAGATTCTCTGAAGTGACTGAAAAGAAGAGTCAACCTAAAATAACACATGTTCAAGAATCCAACCAAGTCTTGAAATTGAGATAGTTGAAGGAACTGTACAAATAAATGAAGTCCCACAGATGACCTAGATCTTCTCATTGATTTATAAAAGGTCCTTGAAACTGAACCCCATTACCCTCTATCTAACTGTGCTATAAAAAAGGATGAGAATTAGAAAAGACTGATACAGGATATTGTTGAGAAACCAAAATGGAAGAATATTGTTGACTGCAAAAGGATTTTCACATTAAAGTACAAGGCAGATGGATCTCTGCAAACATACAAAGGTTGGACACCAAAGGTTACTCAGAAACTTATGGGACTATACGAAGTATATTACCCTTGGCACACATTTTAGTTGGTAAATTCAGTAGTGTCAAGAACGTATTTCTGTATGAGGACCTAATAAAGAAATCTGAATAATCCAACAAGATATGAAAAAAGAATAGAAATAACAGGGTGCACAACCTGCAGCATGCCCTTTACAAATTACAGATCCTGCACATTGGTTAGAAAGGTTAGCAAAGATCATGAAAGGAGTTTGGTACAAATAAAGCCTAGGAGATCACATCCCTTTATCAAAGAATCAATGAGAAAGGGGGCAAAACATCCTTATAATGATGACATCACAGCAGCTGGGAATGATGAAAAGAAAAAGAAGATTTGATGCAGAGACTGATCCAGGATTTCTAGATGAAAGAACTGAGAAATTTGAAGTGGCACGCTCCAGTAAAGAGATCTTCGTATTTTTACAAAATGAAACGGATTTATGGATGGAAACAAGATAAATTGGATGCAAGCAAGCCCCTACTCCATTGATCTCAAGCATAAGCTATAGGAAGCTAAAGTAAAACCTGCAGTAGACAAAAAAATGAACCAAAGATGGCTGGAAGACTGATCTTGTTTAAACATGGCCAAGGCATATAGCATATTCAGTTAGTCTCATTAGTCAATTCGTGCTCAATGCAAGAGAACCTCACCTTCAATCTGCAGCATACAGAGTTTTAAGCACTTCACAAGGGAACCCCAAAAATAGTCTTATTCAAGAATAGTGAAAAAGTGATGTTAGGATCCAATTGCAAAGTATGGGAGTTCCGTCCCATATTTGAAGTAAGGATTCTAGTATGGACTGTCGGGTTCATTGGCTCTTCAACTACAATAGCTAGATTTTGTGGTATGATTCACCAAAGGTTCTTATCAATTAGTACAAGGGCGTCAAAAATGTTTTTCAACAGCAAACAAGCTAAATAGGTATTGCACACTACTCACCAGGGTAGTCAAAGGGAAAGTACATAACAAACCGACATGATCATAATGGAGTGTGATGGGATGTTAGAACCCAGTTGGTATAGGACTTGAGTCCCACAATCGACTTAAAGGATTTTAAAGTTGGGTTAGCTAGACCTTGTTGAGCTTTCCAACTACAACAACTAACTTTTCATGGTGTGGTTCTCCCACGGTTATTATCATACCAATGCAGACTGTACAGGTTCACTAGTGGATAGAAGATCGATGTTCACATATTGTACTTTCCTACAAGGAAATTTAGTTAAATGAAAAGGTAAGAACACAACACAGTAGCTAGATCATCTACAGAATAAAAATTCAAATATATTATTCAAGGAGTTTTTTTGCATCTATGGATAAGAGTTATCCTAGATGACTTGGAACTTGGAAGCCAAGTAAGTATGTCTCATTAAGCTCCATTATAACCAGAAGTTGGCGATTAATAAAACTATAAGAAAACTTAGTGTGTTTCATACAGAGAGCAAATAGCTCATGTCCAGCACAGGGGCTGAAAGGCTCCAGTTTCAATGATCCAATTACCAAGCTAAGAATGGGAAGACTTCTATTAATAAAACTAGGGGAGGTGGGGTGAAGCTGAAAATGTGGATATTGTAAATTAGATGTAAATCATTTCAGTGTATCAGGTTTGAAATCCCTTGAATCAAAGGAATCTGTAAAGTAGTCTGTCCAGGAAGCTAGACCTGATTATTAGGATATAATTTCTGATTATTGGGGTGATTTATTTCCTTACATATAGCCTTGCACTATGCTAGAAATACCTGTGCTATTATTTTGAAATATCAATGACATCATTCTATTCTCTTTTCAAATTGCAATTTTCCAGTTATTGAAAGTCAATACTAACATTATACACAGAGCAATAAAAGCTCTTAGCACTACAGTAAACAATGAATAATGCAATATACTATTTCAAAGATGACACAATTCATAAAAACAATGTGTGAATAGAACCGCAAATTGTATGCAGGAAACTAAGCTCATAATGAAAATATTAGTACAAACTTAATCAGCCCCATAATTATCCAAAGTTAAAGTATAACCAACAACATTAAACACTTTAACCATGAGCTAGTGTTGAATTTTTTTTCACACTACTAGTTCTTTTATAGAAGTATTAAATGCAGGAAACTCATAAAAGAAGCATTTCAAGATAGGGAGTGAACATCAGCACAAGGTTAAGTAATCAGCTAGTGCTTTCTCCACCCTTCAAAACCGAAAAGCTTTCTTCTTACGGTTGATGAAGATAAAACATATTCATGGACCTAACATGTGATGCTTTACAATTAAAACCAAATGGTCACACTTTAACTTGCTTACATTATCAAATAAATCAATATGGAACGGTCCATAATAAAGGTGAAAAATATTAAAAGCTAGTAAAAAATAACAAAAATAAATAAAACTAGTAATAACATTCTCAGGGAATTTTCACAGTAACCTCGTCTGAGGTTAGCATTCATTTAAACCAGCCTTGATTTCAAAATTACACCTAATTCCTCTGCACCACACTTACTTCTAATTTTCAAGGTACAATCCGCATGGTCCAAAACATTAAAAAAAAAAATCTCAGGAGTATGTAATTTTCTAAGAAGCAGAAGGTGTCAATATGCAAAGGGATACAAGTGTAATTTTTCAATCAAGAAGCGTGTAAGTGTAATTAGCGCTAAACTCAGGGATTCCATGTACATATCTGTTTTATTTAACATGACACGTGAAATTACTTTCAAAGTGTACATGTCAGGATTTAATTTGTTTGATCATAGAATCGCAGAGTCCTTCACTTGTTTTGTGACAATGAGAACAAATTTCACAGTGCCAAGTTGGGAATTCTAATTTTAACGTCTAAGAAATACTTAAACAGAAAGCACCTCAGATATTCACCGACAATGACAAGAAAAGTGATTTTTTTATAAAGCCTTTAACAAAATCCATTGCTGACCTGACCTTGTTGCATTAAACTCAGAGAAATCTGCCAACAGAGGAAACAGTGTACATTGAAATGACCACTGCTAATTCATTCCCGACCATAACACTCTCCTAAATAAGCATCCATACAAGGACCAATTGAAAATATTTCCTCTAGCGAAGAGGATTGTAGTTGTAGGTTTAACAAGCGTACTTCATTAATATTGTTCACAAAACTGTTGGGGTGCTATATCCAATACGATTTGGACATTATCATAAAATAATTTGATGATTCATAAACACATGTGGAGCCTATTCCCTTAAGATCCCCTCTATTAAATTTCAACAAAATGGGATGTTTAGTATAATTGTCAAACTTCTTTTTGACACAGCACCTGAACAATAAAACAAGGGTTATCAATAATCTCTATTTTGTTAATTTTATATTTGCATAACAGAATCTTTATTCCTAGTTTCATAGAGGGAAGGTTTAAATCGTGTAGAACATTATTTTGGATGTTCAAGAAAAAAGTTAATATACCTTTCAGGAATATAGCCTCACTGGGCTCCACAGAAAACTAAAGAAACCACACACTCTGAAGCTCCTCACTATTGTGAAGACCGACTAACAGCAATCAATACATACTGCTAAACATGAAAGACTGCCTATATTACGCAGAAATTCCATCAAATTTATGGAAAGTTAGTCAATACGACACATTTTCTTTGTTAACCAATTCGGCCAGACAATAACAAAGAATCACACGTTCCTGATCTCCTCAGTGTTGACGAGACCTATCAAAAGCATACGTGGTGACTACTAAACCAGAGTAACCAGGCATATTATGCAGAAATTCCACCAAATTTATGGACAAAGTAAAAACACCACATTTTTTGTTGCTGACCAATTCAACAAGGCCAAGACAATGAAATCACACACTATGGAGATTTTCACAGTTTCACTGTTTACAAGGCCTACTATTAAAAGCAGTAAATTCACACACCTAACCATGAGCAACTACATGTATTGCGCCGCAATTCCACCAAAATTTATTGAAAGTTAGTCAAAATGTCACAATTTTTGTCGTTAAGCAATTAAACAAACCCCACTCCGGATTTCCTCATTGTTATCGAGAACTGTTAAAAGCAATCAATACATACTGATAAACATGAGCAACTACACATATTAAATTATGCAAAAAATTCCACCAAATTTACGACAGTGTTGTTAAGCAACTCAATAAGACCAAGACAATGAAATCACACACTCCCGATTTTCTTACTGTTGACAAGAGTTATTTAAAGAATTGTTAAGCATGAGCAGTTACATGTATTATGCAGAAACGCCACCAAATTTATATAAAGTTAGACAAGAATGTTAGTTTCTTTTTTGTGGTTAAGCAATTCATCAAGACCAAGACAATGTCCAACTTCTCCATACATAATCATGATTTCCTACCAGCTATAAATATTGAAACTGATCTAAATCTTCAAAATATCATCATAAAATCTAATTTGCTACAGCAGTTAGCCCAATTAGCACCATCATTAAATGACAAATGTAATGAATAAAAATTGAAAAATCTGTTTGAATCTAAGAGTTTCCAAAAAATAAAAAATAAAACATCGGTATATCCACCGTAACTTCCACCCGTGGCTGGGGCACATTCCATAAATGCCCTTCAATTCTCCATTCAAATTAAACTATCAATAATCAAAACTGAATTCATAAATCACAAAATTCCTTGGTTTTAGAACCTCAACACCATGAATATGAAAGTCCCTATAGTTGTATGATATTATTATTATTATTATTATTTATTATTATTATTATTATTATTATTATTATTATTATTATTATATGTTTACATATGCATTGACAAACTGTAAACACAAGGAAAACCAAATTTCCTAATTCTAGATCTAAATTGTTGCAATTAACATCGATTGAGACATGACCTATGAATGCAGTGTATAATTCAAGGAATATGTAGGTAATCTCATTTACAGGCAGGCTGAAGAAGAGAAATTGGAGTTACCGAGATGAAATTGATGACCACATTGAAGCTTAGCCCAGGATCTATCCCCATTATCGGCAACAGGCTCCTGACAAATGGAACAATAAACTGAGGCGAAAGACTTCCCACATCCATCATCTCCTTCATCATCGACCTTGTTACTATTGGTATTATTATTATTATCTTCCTCTTCGTCGTTACCAAGACCCATTACAAAAACCCTAAAATCAGAACAGGAAGAAGAAAAGAACGACAGCGTTTGATTCAATTTTTGTTGTCCTAGTTAGGACAGGATGAGAAAAGTAAGGAAGAGCTGTAATCTGAGATCTGAAGTCTTTGGTTTGGTCTGCGACTTGGGACAGAAGAAGATTGAATGAATTTCTTTCCGATTTTTTACTTCCATTCAATCCATTGGGGATCGTTGGATTGTTCTTCTGACTCTGATCACTCTTGTCCAATCAACTTCATCGACGGTTACCATTCATCCACTATGTCTTCATCTTCCTTTGACTTCAAATATTTTTTAATAATTTTTTATTTTATTAACTCTAAATACTTTCTTAATTCCTGTCTTGCTGTATCTACTGTCCTTTCTCGTCCCATTATGATTAAAAATATATGCATTTCATATTTTATTTTGTTATGTCAATCTATGATTATCATCTGACAATGTACAGAAAATAAAACATTTTTATTTTGTAAAATTATCACTGTAACCAACCAGGTTTCCTCTTATATACACATATAATAAAAAAATTCATTGAGTTATTGTAAACATGTGATATTTTATCATTTTTAGTTTTCTTATAATAAAAAAGTGATCAAAATATGATATTTAAAGATATAAAATACATATGATACAGTAAAAATAAAATAATGAACTTTAATTTAATAAAATATTTATTTGACATATATAATATTTCTTTGTGTTATTCGAAATAGAGAGGAGTGATGAAAACATAATATTATTGTTTAAAGCCAAAATAACTATTTAGAATTTAGAATGTGGTTGTGGATTGTTATGAAACAAATAAACTTTATATGTGGTGAAGAGGAATAAAAAAGTGGAAAAAGTTTATACATTGTAATATTTATGTACGTATTTGTATATAGCTCAGAAAGTTTGTGGAAGAATAATATATTCATCTAAGTATATATACATTAACTGATGAATTTATTTATTAAGGTTTTAGACTTTGGTGATAAATTAATTAGTAAGATATGGAGAGTAGAAGGTCAAATGTCTAATTGTATATAATATTTACAACTTCAAAGAAATAAATACATTCCTTCATTTACTTTAAAAAATATATATTACTATAATATCTGTTTATAATCATATTATTGACATCTTTAACTTTGTTTTTCCATTTTACTGTTAAATATATAAAAAGAGTACTTTTGTGATTTCAAAATCTCTTAAATTAAATTATAAATAAATAAAATACCAACAAATGAGTCATAATTTTTACATAGAGAATTTTTATTTATAAAAAAATAGCTACTGTTAGTAGTCAACATTTTGGTCTGACCTTTACTCTTTATTTCAACCCCACTTCCCATTGCACACATCATGCCATGCAAATTAGAAAAGAATATTTCTTTTGGATATTCCTCTCACAAACATTATAATATAGTTATTTATTAAGTAATAATAATCTATTGGTCTAAGTTATATGTCATACAACTCATATACATAAAATTATATTCCAGGTATCTCTTATTATATATATATATATATATATATATTCGTTATTACATATTCATTGATTTAATATAAATATACATATAATCATTTTTACTTAAAATTTTGATTATGGATCACTTTAACTGTTAGTGTGAAATTTCATAAAATCTGAGAGACAAAATTTAATCAAATCAATCATATATTTTTATATTTTAAAAACATGCACTTAAATAGTTCAGTTAATACAATTTTTTAGATATAATTTATGTGAATATATATATATATATATATATATATATATATTTCAACGATAAGTTTTGAAAATATATTTTTCATCTAAATATAATAACTAACCATATAAAAAATTGAATTAAAATGAAAGCTAAATGACAATTATCTGTTTCAATATGTATCATCAATAT
Organism: Vigna reflexopilosa; assembly: GCA_027742785.1. Lineage (NCBI taxonomy): Eukaryota > Viridiplantae > Streptophyta > Magnoliopsida > Fabales > Fabaceae > Vigna > Vigna reflexopilosa. The sequence continues at coordinate 30,770,315 of CM050917.1, forward strand.
AGTCAAAAGCTAAAAATTATGAAAATATTAACTAAACTGGATTAAAAGATTAAAAACAAGTAAGAGATAAAATAATTTGAATCAGCATCAAGTTGAAAGAGAGAAAAGATAACTTATTCTAAAATGTTCATAGAAATTTTTCGTGAATTAAAAGATAAAATTGTCAAATTAGTTTAAATAAAGAGATTAAATATATTAAATAATAGAGATAAGGAAGGAAGCATGGAAACAATGAAAAACATTTTTTTTACAAGAGGGAGAAGAGAGTTAAAGATTATATTAGTTAATAATTAATCAAAAGTAAAATGCACAAACAATTTATTTTAAAATGTGAGTTTTTTTTTAAAAAAAAGGAATTAAAAGAAATCACACATTTAGACAACAGAAAAATAAAACTAAAATAATAAAATTTTCCATGCATATTTTATCTATTTAAAAACTCAAATATCTAAATGCTTGTTTCTTTTTACAATCTTATTATCTAAATTTCATCACAATCTTTCCCATTATATACTCAAGTGGTTAAAAACATCAAATATAGTTTCTTAATTTACTGGCCGCTTCAACAAAACATTGACTAAAAAGATATTCATTAGATTAAAATAAAATATATTTATTATATTAAAATAAGGATTAGTAGAATGTACTAAAAACCAAAAGATAAGAAATAATCTTACCTTCAAATTTTAATTCCCTGATTTTATGAAGATTTCCAAAAATATTGTAGCAGTATTCACCTTGTATTGTTTAGATTTTGTTAACAATAATAAGAAGTAAGAAAAGAAAATTCAGCAGTGTAATGGAATCATAATATAAGGATTTGTTGGTGAGAAAAATCAGGAACTATTTTCTGTAATCTAAAAGAAATATCATCAACCTCTCACCAATTATTCTATAAAAGCTCACCCCTCTGCTTGTTTTCCTGAACCTTCAATTTTTTTCTGTTCTGCTTCCTATATTTTCAGAATCAGAGACAAACAACAACAACTATAACCATGCTTGTCTACCAGGATCTTCTTACAGGTATAATTTTCTTTTTCTCTCAATTTCAGAACTTGTTATTTCTTTTCCTTTGTCACCCACCCTATTGGGTTTCTTTTTTTGTGTACTTTTATGATATTGTAGGATTGTTTTTTAGATTATTAGTGTGACCCACTTTGATTGTAATTTCTTTTCTTCTTTAGACTAACAATTTTTTGAAGGAAGGTATGCTAGTTGTAGATGGAAGATTTTTTCTTTTTTGAGATTTATATCTTGTTTCTGCTACAATAGCTGTTTGAATAATTGAGTTTTTGTGGTGCTGGTTTGGACCCTTTTAAAATACTGTCCATAATCTTAGCTTTGAATTTTTTGTTGTTCTAAATGACAATTGTTGTATTTGTGATACAAGTGTAAATTATGTTTGTTGAATCTATCCGTAGACCCTAATGATGACGGGCATGTTGGCCTAAAGATGGTTTTAATTTTAAATGTGTTTGCGAGTTAAGGATTAAGATTTTTGGTTTCTTTTATTCAGGATTTGTTGATTTCATCATAATTTTCAATGGCTTTAACTTGTAAACTTCGTTTGTTGATGAATTTTCAGGCGACGAGCTTCTTTCTGACTCATTCCCGTACAAGGAAATTGAGAATGGAATGCTGTGGGAAGTGGAAGGAAAGGTTTGTTGGGAATGACCTGCATAATTTGGAATCTCTGTTTCTTTGCATGGCAGATTGCTAGAAACACTCTCTAATCCACTTTTTCTTATTGTTTAAAATTTGTTGAAAGTTATAAAATCAGAAAAGAGTCTTCAAATGAGTTACAGAACTCACCGAATTGTATAATTTTCAAAAACATTAAACCGAGTGAATGCATTTAAAAGAGTGTGTTCTTATGTGAATAATGTGTGTTTTTCTGCAGTGGGTTGTTCAAGGAGCAGTGAATGTAGATATTGGTGCTAACCCTTCTGCAGAAGGAGGAGAGGAGGATGAGGGTGTTGATGATCAAGCTGTCAAAGTGGTTGATATTGTTGACACTTTCAGGCTTCAGGTAAAAGGATGATTCCTTCTTTTCTGGTAGTAACCATGTGTTGATTTCTTCTGCAGAACAAAGTTTATTTGTTTTTGTTTTTGTTTTTCAGGAGCAACCAGCTTTTGACAAAAAGCAATTCGTGACTTACATGAAGAGATACATAAAGTTGCTGACACCCATATTAGAGACAGAGAAGCAAGAGTTGTTTAAGAAACACATCGAGGGAGCAACTAAGTTCCTTCTCTCAAAGCTGAAAGACCTCCAATTGTATGTGCTTCATGTTCTTTGGTTGTATACCTTATTACATGATCCGTTTTCTTTATGCATAAATGGTTTCTTACTATGATCAATGTGGCAGTTTTGTGGGTGAGAGTATGCATGATGATGGAAGCCTTGTCTTTGCTTACTACAAAGACGGAGCCACTGATCCAACCTTTGTCTACTTTGCCTACGGTTTGAAGGAAATCAAGTGCTGAATACATGCAATACAGTACATCAGCTTAATACAAGAAATACTGTGTTTAATTCCAGTTTTGTGTTCTGGTTTTGGTTGTGTTAAAGAGTTTGATCTGTATCCGTTTTTACTTTGGTTGTTTATGAGAGGAACATGTGTTTTGGTTATGACTCATTGTTCTATTTGTCCAATTAATCGTGCTCATAATAGGTTTTATTTTCTAGACTTAATTTAAAATGGTTTGATACTGGTGCAGAGAAACTGGTTCAACTTATGAATCTGTGTTATGTACTATTCTGTGATGTCAAATTATACATTTTAGAAAAGTTAATAACCATTTTTGAAAGTCACGTTTGATCAAAAAGAAAATTGGTCTTAATCATGTCATGCGTTATGAAAAAGAATAAGAAATATATATATTTTCAGTGCGTTATGAAATATATATATATATATATATATATATATATATATATATTTTCAGTGCATATTGTCTGTTCCATGAGTTAAAGAATCGTCTAAAGAACCATCAAAATTTGCAGAAGTCAGACATCATTAATAAAGTTAGGGTCATAAGTTTAACATCCCATTTTTTTTAGTTAAATATTACTAAAATGAATATTATATATATGACAAATTTATTCTAAGAAATAAATCTACGAAAGATAATATTTATACTTATAAATTCGTTCGACTTCTTTACTGAATCTCTTCGATCACCTATCGCTGAAGTAACTGAAACAGGTGTCTCCCTAAGCTCACACCAATCAGGTGATCATCACAAAAGAGAAAACATACAAGGCAAACAAACACAGAAGTAAGGGTGAGCTAGGTATACAAAAATCATGCTATAGCAATCACATACAGGCAAGTTTAATTCACACATACTGGATCACATAACACAACTTGTTACACTTTAAACTTGACTCGTCTGGACTTAGAATGATTGCCGAGTTATGGCGGGTCATGCACTCGTGGTGGCCTCTACTGCTTTGCAAAGTCATTGACAATGGGTTTTACCCTACCACACTCACGAGGTTATTCTGTTCCGGGCCTTGACGCATACTGGAAGTCTCCAAGACTAAGACCTCCTGCTACTACTCACGACATGGTTCAATCCTCTCTACTTGAGAATGATTGACCATTGTAGTTTCATGATAACCCTCAAGACTAAGCTTCCATGCAAATCATTCTAAACACACTAAGGGCACCACCGTTAATCCTATCCTTGAGAAGCATGAAATTACGTCCAATAGGGGCACCACCATGAATCCTCTCCTTGAGGAACATGAAATTATGTCAATTAACCACACTTTGTTGCATTTAACACCAATTCAGAACCTTTAAGATTACATACTTTCAAGTTAACAACATCACATCAATCATACTTTACATCACAATCATTCCACACACCTAATTCAAGCCAAAACAAAAGCTAAAGAGCAAACTTGACATCAGAGGCTTCGCATAGCGCACCCTGTTCGCAAGGCGATACAGGAGTGTCTCGCACAGCGCACCTTAATTTGCTATACGAATTAACTCGTTGAGGTGCCAAACCTCAGGTCTCTCGCATAGCGCACCCAGGTCGCTATGCGAGAGCTCAGACAGAGACTACCCCTCTAAGACTACTCGTTATGCGTCCCCATCGCTCTACAAATTACTCAAACATTCTACCCAAACCACTACTAGTCGCAAAGTGATATGATTCGCTATGTGAATCACAAGACAGAAAGGAGCACTCTCCAATCATTCGCATAGTGCACCAGTTCACATAGCGAATGACTCAAACAGTGGGCACCATCTACAGGGCTCGCTATACGAAACCATTTGCATAACGAGACTGCATAATTTACAAAACGCAAGTTCTGCAGAATTATGCACTCACACACCCCTTGACCATTTCCAGGCTTTTTTGCCAACTTCTAACACCTTTAATTCGTATTTTATGCTTAATCAAACCTGTATAGATGTTGCTAAACCTTCCTACTACAATTCTAAAGTGAATACAACTCAAATTCTACTCCAAAACATCAAATTCAATAACTAGAGGACCCTAGACCCAATTTTAACCCTTTGCACCTATTTTGACTAAATTGGTGACTCAAACAAGTCACATTCCACTTGCTAAGACTGCCCCAATAGCCCAAATGCACTCAGAACATCCACAACCCAAAATCACTATCTCACTTCCTCTCAAAAGACCTAAAACCCTCTCCAAACACTTGCCTTTCTATCAATTCAACTCTACAACAGAATTCCACCTCAAACAATTCCATCATATCCAATCATAGCAATTAAACATATCCACATTTAGTCCATGGCATCACATTTCAGTTTCACGGTTTTCACATTCCAGCACATACAATACAATACCCTTAAAACCCATCATGCAACCCCACCAGCACACCAGGTCAAATTTCAACATACATACATATCATACTACAATTTAAAGATGTATTTCTAGCTCCCCTTACCTCAAGGTCTCACAGTACAGCTCACTGGGATACCCTAACAGTACCTCATGCTAGAAAGAGGCTTAACAGATCCTACAACCACCAAATTGATGATGTGAACAACTCTTAGAGCTCAAGATTTAGCAGAGAACAAAAAGGGGAAAACACAAGACACATGCAACAACAAAGGTTGCATGTCCCAGTTCAAGTTCAACGGAGAAGTTGGACAGAACGACTTACCCACCTAGGACCCGAAACTGATCGGTCGGTTCTGAAGGTCTCTACGCTGCAGACGCTTGGACACCACCCCTATCAATGATCCACTGGTTCAATGAGAAGAAGTGATAGAGAGAAGGAGGAAAAAAAGAAAAAGAACTGAGTTTTAGAAAAAGGTTGGATGTTATGCTAATAAGCCAAGATATATTGAAAAATCCATTTATACTAAAATAAAATCTGATCTCATTAATATAATTCACATATTTCCTCTTTTTAACCCAATTTCCAAGTTCTGATAATCAATAAAAATAATCAATACAATATCACTTTGGTTACGCAATAAAAAAAATATTAATTAAAGTATTTCTAGATTTAAACTTATTATTGTTAATTAATATTATTTTTTTGTGAATTTTTATGAACCAATGAAGATGTTTTACTGGTATATAATTTTTTTTTGTTAAAGTGACTTGTATATTATTTTATATTTTAAATATGTTTTATTTTTACAAAATAAAATCAATTTTAATTTCTATAATTTTTTGTTTTCATGCATTAAAATTCGAAACCAGTGTTTTAATTTTTTATGAGATAGGTGGATTTTAGTATGGTGCTTGCCAATTTTCTTACTTTAATAGCTTTAAAATATGATATTGTTTTTTTTTATTCAAACATTAATCAATTGAAAAATACCATTCAATTTATATATTTTAATAAAAAAAAAGTTAGAAGGTTTACATGTTAACTTTATATCGCGATCTTCTTTCTAGTTGACCTAGATTTCGTTAATTAATAATCTATTAAGGTAAACTTGTCGTGGCGTTATTCTTAGTTAAATATCTTTTATTGATTACTATTTTCCATCAACAGAACTCAAACTTAAGATCTTACTTAAAAAGATAGAATCTAATGGCACTTGAATAATATATTGTTGATACTTTTTAACTTGTTTATAACAATTCCTAATTTCAAATATAAAAAATAAATAATAACAGATATTTTATAAAAAAAAGTAGTTAAATATAAAGATATTTCGGAACTCTCGTCAAATTTTAAAGTTCATACTCACCTAATTGAAAGAATCTAAACCCAATATAAAACATATTCGTTAATTAAGGTGAACACACAAATTTAATCAAGTAATTAAGGTGAGTTACATAAAACCTTAATTAATTATTTATAGGAATAGAACATAATTATTATTTTAATAAAAATCAGTTTTTGTGTCAAATATATTTTCAGTAATAAATAAGAAAGAATTATTCGCAATAATCAATAATAATATTAATATAATAATTAAATATTTCTAAGTAAAATTATAAATAATCAAATTCAAAGTTTAAGAATTAATTAGAAAAAAAATTAAAGCTTAAAATATCTATTTGTAAAAGGAAAATATTAAGTGCTCCTTTTTTTTTCTCTAAGTAGTTAACATTATCCAACTTTACATGTTAAAGAGATTATTTTTGAAATACAACTATTAAAAGAAAAATTAAAAGGATTTATAGTACAAATTGTTTGTATTTTATTTGTATTTACAAATGTTCGAGCCGTATGATATTTTGATTAATTATGAAAGATTCTATTTTTCCTTTAATTTGAAAGTTTTATATTTTTCTTTTAAAAAATAATAATTGTAATATAGTTATTTTTATGATTATAACTAATTTTATTATTATTATTATTATTAAACTCAAGTTGCCAGAAAAAAAAATGCTTATAAAATATAATAGAATGAAAGTTTCCAGTGTACATTTTAAAAACTAAAAATTTAATGATCAATTAAAGTATTAAATGCATAGACAAGATAAAATTCAAAAGACCAATTAAGACAATTAAATGGCCCTTCCCAAAATTTTAAAACTCCATTATATAAAAAACAAAATAGATTAAAATCTTCTAGTCCTTGGTGCTCATTCCCTTACTTTTATAGTCGGATAACTGGTTTTATATATAAGTTGAAGTGTATTTTCAAAATAATTTTTTGAAAATACATTGTCTCTAATAAGAGAGAAATCCAATTGCTCGATAAGCTTGAAAACAACTTGAATCGGTTGATGCATAAAAACTGAAGTCCACAGGTTGAAATAAAATTTTGATTATATCCCGTTTCACAAGTCTTGTTTGTTTACCATGTCGAATATCATATTTTCCTCATGAACAAGATTCTAGACATTGCAAACAGATCAAATTTCTATTACTAACAACAAATTGACGATCAGGTTGTATTTTTAAAAGATACGATGATTATAGCATGCTATAGGTTTATATCATACGGCTACAAATTGACAAAAGAATAAGAGAAAGATAATAAATGCCAAACATCCACATAGGTTTTCCATTGGCTCGTGATATCTCAATTCTGTAAACTGAAAAATAGATTGCTCCACAATCCCGCCTATGCATAATAATTTAGGCTTGCTTTCTTCTTTGCTTGGACTTGAATAATACCTTCATTAAAGTCCTCATGGTTCACCTGCGTTTGAAACAAACAAATTTCAAGAACATTCCAACACCAGGTAAAATATACAAAAACAAACTATAATATGGTCAGAAGCTTTGGCACTAAATTGAACCAGAAAGGCAAAAACTATAAAGAGATTGACAATAATTATGGTAAGGGATATCTGAATCGCTCCAACTAGAAGCTATGCTTAGGGTTCATAGGATTATGTTGGTGTTTATAAGAAAGGATCATTAACAACAATGCCAACCATTACTATCGCCCTGACAAATAACGTTGCTAATTTTCTTTCAAACATTCATGTTTATGTTAATTTAAGTTTAGCCTATCTGGAAGAAGATAAACCTCAGTTGCATCACGGCGTAGAGCCAACATGCCAGCCTCAACACAGACAGCCTTCAGTTGTGCTCCGTTGAAATCATCCGTGGACCGTGCAAGTTCTTCAAAGTTCACATCTGGATGAACATTCATTTTCCTTGAATGGATCTAAAATATCAAAGTAAGAGCATTCGGTAAGTGTTTCGTTCCAAATACATGTCAGCAGATAAAGTCTGAAGACATCAAACCTGGAGAATACGGGCTCTTGCTTCTTCACTTGGGTGTGGAAACTCAATTTTACGATCCAATCGACCAGAACGCATAAGGGCAGGGTCAAGAATATCTGCACGATTTGTTGCTGCTATCACCTGCAATTTAAATCAATATAAGAAAATGGAACTTCAACTTATATTGCCTAACATAACAAAAAATCCAGAAAATTAGATTCCACCTACTAATTATTTTCAAGGTTTAAATTGCTATAAATGGAAGTTATAGAATTAAGAAACCAGCCCCAAAACATTCGTTTTAAAAAATTACATGCACTTTTACTCTTTGCCGGAAGACAACAAGCATAGTTTGATGACATCAACAGAAAATTAGAAAAAAATGAAAAAGAATTAAAGGTAAACCTTGATCCTGTCATCGCTGCTAAAACCATCAAGCTGATTAAGTAATTCTAACATTGTCCGTTGTACCTCCCTGTCTCCACTTACTTCACTGCAATCAGCCACAAGATATATAAAAAGGTTGCTGAGCCACTACATTTTAACTAGAGAGTAACACACTCTCAAGACAGAGAGGTAGTCAGTCAATTTAAAATGTAGATCTAAATTATTGCAGATTAATACCTATCAAAACGCTTTGTACCAATTGCATCAATTTCATCTATAAATATAATGCATGGTGACTTCTCCTTTGCTAGTTGAAAGGCATCACGAACAAGTTTTGCTCCATCTCCTATGAACATCTGCATAAAACTCCTTGTTAAGATCATTCTAAAAGAAAACTCATCAATACGCACTAATACAAACAACAGAGGTATCAGTGTTCAAGTGAAATAGAGGAAAAGAATCTTGTCAACTCAGATGTGACGGATGAAACAGGTGTTATTTAATGCAGATTAAGATAGTACTCCAAATATTAAAACATCAGAAATCCAGACATACATAATAGGAAGAATTTTTCCAAAAGAAACTGAACAATAATGATCAATGGGATAATGTACTGATTATTCACTGATATTAGAAAAGGAACAGAAGAAGTTACAGACACGTAAAAATGGAACATTCAGTTGGTATAAACAAAATTGTTCATGCTTAGAGATATATAATGGGGAAGAATGAAAAACAAATAGAAATAGATTGTCATACCTGGACCAGTTGAGGACCTGCCAATTTCAGAAAAGTGGCATTTGTCTGTGCTGCACAGGCACGGGCCATCAATGTTTTCCCAGTCCCTGGAGGTCCATATAACAGCACTCCCTTGGGAGGACGAACTCCTAACTTTTGAAACCGCTCCTTGTGGGTCATGGGCAAAACAATGGCCTCGACTAATTCTTGAATCTGTGGAGAAAGACCAATTTATTGAATAACTCAGATATTGCATTACCTAACACCAAAAAAAATAGAATTCCATAAATTAAGGCAATAGTCAATGCCCACCTGCTTTTCTAATCCACCAATGTCATTGTAATCTTCTGTGGGCTTTTCATCGACTTCCATTGCCTTAACTCTGGAATCATACTCAGAAGGCAGGGTATCCAAGATTAAGTAACTATCCTTGTTAACACCAACAAGATCACCGGGTTTTAATTTGTCAGGGTCAACAAGCCCAACAACAGGAAGAAAGATTGTCTGCCATCAAAAGAAAGCATTATTAAGCTCGACATTACAGAAAGTGTACAAATAGCTTTTCTCACAAAAACCACGAGATAAAAATAGCCATAACAAAACCAACTATCTAAAACTTTGAAATGGTAACAGCAGACTTGAAATTTGAATAAGAATAATGTCCTTTGCCAACAATATGAAAATAATCATCCATTTCACCTGTCGAGTAGAAGTCTTCAGCACAACACACTTCCCCTTCCTTTGCGAATCAAGATCAATATTAGCACCATCTTCTTCAGCCTCATCTTCTGGGTTCATTTCCAATATCTGAATGCAAAACAATTACAACATAATAACCCAATAAGAATGCGAACAAATGAACAACACCTTCCATCCGGTTCCACAATATTCAGAATTCGAACTCCAGAAACCCCAAATACAACATCTAAAATAGATAAACGAATAAGAAATACCTCAACAATGTTACCAACGAGGTAGGGCAACTGCTTATTGAGCTTAATTTTTTCCTGATTCTCCTTGATCTTATCCTTGTACGATTCCAATTCCAAATTGGTCCTCTGCAACTCTTCCTTCAGCCACGGGAAAAAATTCAATCAAAAACCAGAAACCCTAACGCTAAGAAGATGAAATCGAACAGAGCAAACTAATAGCGGAATCGATAGGGTTAGGGTTACAGAAATAGAGAAAGCGAAACAGAAAGAAGAAGTTGTACCTTGAGAATGCGAATCTCGTTGTCGAGAAGACGTGAAGCTCTAACGACGTCGTCGGTGGTCATATTAGCCAACTGATCATCTTCGAAGGTCGCATCCTCCACCATCGCGCTCGCCATTTCAATTGCTTCTTTCAAGCGATTCAACACTAACACTCACAATTTGGGGAAAGATTAAAGAGAGAACCAAGGAGAATGGCGATACTTAAAGTGTTTCCAACGAAGACGAAGCCGTGCTTTTATTGCTCTGTAAAGTAATTGTTATAGGGTTATGAATAATTATGAATTAACATATGTTAATTATAGAATTCAAAAATATAAACTTAGATTCAAAGTATATATAAATTATATTAATAAGGTATATTAATTATAAAATTGAAATGTCTTATCGTGAAAATTAGAAAAAATTCAGCTATATTATATTTTACATATTTCGTACTATGTAAAAAAAACATTATTCATAAATAATTGTGATAAAAAATATATATATATATATATATATATATATATTTAATTATAGAAAAAATTCAGCTATATTTAATTATATATATATATATATATATATATATATATATATATATATAGCATGTTTAAAGAACCCTTGTAAACCAAATTTCGACTCAATTTAATATATTTAATTATAGATTTATCGTCCTTAAAGAATTACTACAGAAATTATGCGTTATATCAATTGGTTAGTTGGAATGAAAATTACTCCTAATAAGATTCAATTATAACAACAAACACAAGAAAATACGAGTATGAACCCTTAAAAAATATTATATGAAAAGAAATATAAAACAATTTTATGTTGATTTTAGAATAATAAAAAAAACATAATAGTTCGACTAAAATTAAAACAACATATCAATAGAAAAATCAAAATGATTGGTTAAAAACATTTCTAAATAATACACTAAAAAAAGGAAAATATAATCATTAAATTAATATAATAAAAAATAGAAATGTTGATAAAGAAATAATACTATTTGAGAATTTATACGGTTAAAGAATGCAAAAATCTACTCTAAATTTTATAATATAGATTTGCATCAAATCATACTTATTTATACTTATTTACACTTCAATGCAAGTATTATTTTTATTTTTTTATAATTTAATTTTTTTAATCTATGTAACTAAAAGTTTTAAATTTAAAATCCTGTGATGCAACACCATCATATTCTAATAAACCTTTCTTAATTATGATATTTGTATTGAAAAGTCGTACAATAATTATTCAAAAACAAATATTTTGTTAAGAAAGAGGTAAATTAAAAATGGCATTAGTTTATAACAAAAATCCATTGTCGTCCAGCGGTTAGGATATCTGGCTTTCACCCAGGAGACCCGGGTTCCATTCCCGGCAATGGAATTCATTTTATCATATTTATATATGTTTTTGTTTCAATGCATAAATGTTGGATAAAATTGGAAGAGGAAATAAAAGCCACTCACGACATTAATATCAGTTCATTGTCTCATTCCTTTAGGGTATCAACATTATTGGTCTATTCCCATCTCTTGGTCAAGCCAAAGAATTTAGGAACAGTATTCCAACAATGGTTTTTTCAGAGCTACACATGTTTGAGAATATTGATGGAAAAAGACAAGTTACTTACTTTGTCATTCACCTCAAACATTTTAGTCCTTGTTTATGGACCAACTTTAGCTGCATTTTAGAAATATTTAGTATTTATGTTTTTAGTCCTATATGAGTCATAGTATACATATCCACACCAACTCTACTTAAAAGTTAATTTGCTTATGTTACAACACAAACCATATATTAATGAAACTCTTTCTGTACATTAAAAAAAAGTATGGTAGAACTTATTACAATGGAAGAAACATGCCTCTGCTCTGTTAGAAGTGTACAAAATTGTTTTTACTCTTACCATATCTAAATTATCCAAATTCAATGTTAAAACATAAAGTATATGAAAACTGATAATATACGAATAAGGTATGTTTGAGATTCTGTTGTTATTAAATACGTTGTCAAATGTAGGTTTGTTATATAGGAAACCACTACTTTTAGTTTTAGAAGATGATTGAAGATGTCAAAGTACAAAATATTACCTTACTTGATGAATTTGTTTTGAAAATTATTGATAGTAAAACTTTCTCGATCTTAAATCAATTAGAAGAACAATTTAAGAACATGCACAAACAAATGTCCTCATATCATTATCATCATCGGATATACCCACAAAAAGAAAAAACAAAAAGCTGTTTCAAAGTTCAAGAAATTTGTTAAGGAAAACATGATATAAGACTAAAAAAAGATGATTAAAAAAATCATATTATCAAATAATTCTTTAGTTTTTAATGAAAATTGAATTTTTTTTTTTTTGAAACTTTTCACAAATTTAGTTTCCATTTTTAAACTGTTTAGATTTAGTTAAATTTATTTAATGTTTCATGTATATTTCTCAGTTAATATTAAAATAAAAACATGTTAAATAGAATAAACAACTTAAATATTATATAAAATGGGTTTGAAATTTCAAATAAACTTAACAAAATTTAGTTAAAATAATTAAATTAACGCATTGTTAAAATTAAAAGACTAAATTGGGTCAAAATTTTAAAAAGATATTATTTTTCATTTTTTATTGAAAACTAAATACCATAAAACATATTTAATAAAAAAATATATAAATTTTCCTATCATCTAACCCCAGCTTACATTCTTTAAAGTAACAATTGAAAAAAAAAACAAAAAAAAAATTATGTTTTTTTTTAGAGCAAAGTGATTAATGGTATGGGGCTAAAGAGTAGTAATGAACTAGAAATTTCACTGGTTTGAGGATATTTTAGAAAAAAAAAATATATAAGTCATCGAAGAGAAGATACAATAGATACTTCCTGTGCATTTTGTTTGAACTCACTCTAATAGACGAGAAAAGGATTTTCATATATTGACAATCTAAGTAGCAATTCTTCGGCTAAGCAACTTGGATTTTATTTCTTCAACACCCAATATTTTTACTCTCTTTTCGGCATGTATAACACTAATACGATACATTACACTCACGAAAAATATTTTTTTACACTACTCAGATCAATTGACAATCTATTTTTAAGAGTATTTTTCATTAAAAAAATACCATTTGTATTTCTATAAAAAGAAAGATATTAAAAGGTAAAATAGTAAAAATAAAGTATGTAAAAACTTATTTAGCATCAAAATAATAATATTCATACAACTAAACCTCTACCTAACATATAAAACATGCGAATCCCAGAAAGCGAGTTACAGAGCTAATTCCAAAATGTGTGAATATTATATTAAAAGGTGATGAGCCAACGCCAATGATTTGGTAAGTCAAGTAATAAAAATCATGAATTATTACGCTGCCTCGTTAACAATTTCAGAGCTTTAGTCTGGTCCCCCATTTCCATGACCGATAGAATCTCAGCTCGCATATCATTTTCCAAAAGCAACAAAACAGAAAGCCAATAGAACCCTTACAACCTCATTCCCATTTTTCAAACAGATACCTTAATCATTTGTGGGGGCCTTAATGCCCTTATCAACCTCTTATTATCTGAGGTTAGTTAACTCATAATGTTACGGTTAATCACCATTTTCAAACTATCATATGTTCAAAACTATTGTCTAAAACTTTGTCATGGTTTTATGTTTAAAAAAAACATTTAACTGACAATGAAACCCTTAACCAACACTTAAGTTATAGAAAAAGCGGGGATTTAACGACTTCAATTACCATGTCACAGGCAACTTGTACCTTTTTCATTATTACTCTGACTACATGCCCTTTTTTTTATCTCTACACAGTATTTGAATCTATATACTATTCTGCGTATCTTCTCCATTTATGCCTTCACTAACTCTAATTCTCTTCCTTCAGCTGCACAAGGAGTTTGTTTACTTGCTAGACAAAATTCATGTAAATGTGTGTCTGGTTTTCCCTTACTACAATTTATCAGACTTATGGCTGTAACTACATTTTCCATTGCCGTTCTCTTCTTGTGATATGCGTGTGATGAGTTATTTATTTATTTATTTATTGAATAACCAAACATACCTGAATTGTTCTAATTCTACTTTAGAAGACAGAAGCGAAGGAGCAAAATTCTAGCAGAGACAAGCTCCAGAACTTTCCTGGAAAAGAAAACTCGTAATACCATGCTTTTGTCTTGTAATACAAAGAATTGACATAAGTTACCGACAAGTAAGATTGCCTGGTCTGAATTCTCAACCCAGAGAGTCCTATAACACTTCACGATGCATTAAAACATATATAATAAAAGAATATTCAGTCGCATATTTTTTACCCACATACGCCATTTTTCTGTCTCATATTTGGCGTGTCGGTTCGTTTACCCATTTCAGCTTTTCACTACTCCCTTCAATTTATTCAAATAGTAACACTTTCAACAAATTCACGTATCCTCGTAATATTCAAAGGTTCAGACCCATTAGCTTTGTTTTAGAATGCAAAAGTAAAGCATTAACAAAAAGCAACGAGGAAACGAATTCAATCTTTTCCAATCCCAATTTCAGACTTGGTTTGAACAGAGAAAAAGTAGAAAACCCAAAGTTGGTTAATTAATAAAGCTACCTACAAAAAAAAAATATTGAAAATTTATACTCGCAACATAAGAGGGACTGTGATTTGAAAAATGGAAAACGAGAGCATTAATGAATCGCTGATACAATCACCAATACATGGACACGGCCTCTGTCTTTTTCCCACCCACTCAGATTCAGACTGAGTAGCACAGAGTAGGTAGAACCAAAGTAAAAAAAAAAGGTGACATTTTTTCTGTTCTTTTTACACAAACGTTCAAATCCAAATAATAACAATAATACTGGTATTAAGATTTAAGAGGAGGCAGTGTATTCTGACAATAGCAATACGAAAATGGATGAACACAGATGTTGACGAATAACAAATAAATTTATATAACAACAAGAAAACACATTGGACAAAAAGAAAAAGAAAATTCAGCTTCTGCACCTCGTAATGGCGCTGCAACCGCGGCTGTAAGGGTTGGCCTGAGCCCCTGGTTTGCAATTGTAGTAGGAGGCGCCGCGGCGAGAGCAGGGAACAGTGTTCCTCTGCAGCGCACCGTAGCTGATGTAATTGTTGGTGGCTAAGATGCGCCGGTTGATCTCTGAGTCCAACTCATACTCCTCCCCTCCCAGGCACTCCCCGATGGACCCCCTGCACGTGGAAGCCCATCCCAATCCCAGATGGTGGTCCCCGCCTCCCTCGGCTGTCGGCCACCGACTCATCGCCACCAGTATTGCGGCGGCGCAGATCACCGCCATAGCTAAGGAACTCGACTTCGCCATTGATCAGAGGCTTCTCTTTTCCCTTTCCTTGCTCAATTCGGGAATGCTGCGTTTTTCTTTTCCTTTTTATTTCCAGACGAAACGAATTCAACTCACGATGAAATGCACACAGCGAGCTGCAAGTTTCAAACTTTAAACCCTCTCTCCGATCTTTGAAACAAGACACTCTACTCTCTTTATTTACGCTTTTGCCATTTCCGACAACGACAACCACCTCCTTAACGATTTTCTTTTAACCCCTACATCAAAATCTCTCCTTTTATAATTTTTATTTCAATTAAAAATTCAATTTTTCTTTTTCACATTTTAGCCATCACTCAATGGAAAGAAAGTTTTTATTGTGTAACCAAAAAAAAGAGAAAATACTTAAGTAATAAGCAATCCCAGTTAACAAGTTTCTTTCTTTTTATTAAATAAATAAATATAAATTGCCGAATTTGACAAGTTCATCTAAAATTTGGTGGACCAAAGAGAGAATACAGAAGGGACCGAGATGGAGAGCAAGAGGAGACGTGTGGAGCATGCAGAGGAGTGTATTATTTGCATTTTTCTTAGGTATGTTTATTGAGTAAATGTTTATATTTATTTGTTTTGTTGTTTTTTATATAGTTGAGAAAGGTTTATTATTATATTGTGGTAAGTTGACTATTTGTGTGGTATGTTTCCAGCCTAGAAGAGTAGTTAGCTCAAAAATTTGCATTCACCTACTCCTGCTGAATACAAATTTGCAAGTGTGAGAAACTTGTATTCGTTAGTTCCCAACACGTCTAAGAAGTACTTTAATTGGTGTGATTGAGAAGGAAGCGTGAGAAAGAACTGTGATAAGGGCTTTAAATAAACGAAAAGGAAAATTGGGAAAGAGATTAACTACCAGTATACTTGATGAATCGTACAAGGCTGAGTTTGGTAGACCAGAAAGTCAAGTCTCAGAAAATCAATTCCACTTAGATTAGGTGTTCAACATCTATACTTCTATCTTCCTTTACTTTAAGAATTACTCTAAAAAACTTGCTTGAGCAGCATGTGTAAAAGTAACTCTGTGAAGATAGAAAGATGTTATTATTTTGTAGTTGGAAAACTCATTTTGGCATCTTCTGATGAAAATGTTTTAATGAAAGACATGTACTTCAAGTTTGTCGGTATATCAATTATGTGTGCGCTATCGACTCTAAACATGAGTTATAAATTAGGGCTATTTATAGATCCTACCAAGTAAATTTCATTTAGTTTAACCTAAATATATTTGGAGTACTCACGTGAAATCGAAGTCTATCTAATCAAATTTATTATTTATTAGATTGGATACTAGCCTACTAGGATTCTATTAAACTCACTCTCACTCGATTATTATATATAATATGCTTTAGTTTTAATTTGTTAACTTTTAGTATTTCATAAAAATAAAGATGGAAAAATTTATATATTTGAATTTTTATTTTATTTTATGCTCTCCTGTCAAAACATTCCTTAGAACATATTTAATAGAGACATCCTTCACAAGTTCTTAAACTATTTTGTTACATGTTACAGATTTAATGTTGTATTTAAGATACACTTTTTACTCCAATGATAAGCTCGCCATATATTTTTTATTTGCATAAATTATAGTTTTTGTAGATGAACAAGGTTTTACAATAATGTGAACCATATAAATAATGAAAACAGTTCCCTAGAACTGTAAAATTGTGTTAATGTGAATGATTCCATAGACTTTTAATCCACGTGGATTGAAATAAAAAAACACTCACAAAAAAAGAAAAAAGAAAAAATTCTAATTAAAAAGTTTACAAGATTAAAAATATAAATCAAATTGTCTTAACTTTCAACTAAATTAACTTATTGATATTCTGTTTGGAAAGGATTATTTTGATCTTCAACTTAAATTGACACATCTTAAATTTGATTAAATTTTTGTTGATACAGACTTTTTCAATTCAACCAAAATTTGGTAGAGTCAATTTTTCCAAAATTTGGTTGGTCCAACTTGGTCACATTTGGCCAAATTTGTGACAATGAAGACTCGATTAAATTGGCTAAATTGACAATGAAGACTTCATTTTAGGCAAGGAATTGCTGAAAAGAGTACATTTGTGATGTCTAGGATAGGATAATTTTATGTTCATTGGAATTGGTTGTATGACGATACATTAATGTAAAATTTCCTATGTAATATATGTTTTTTCTCTTGTTCTTTTTTGGACTTGCTTTTGATTATACGGAAGTATGATTCTCTTTAAAGGTTCTTTTGTACTGGAAAGTATTTTTAGAACCAGAAATGTAAGAAAAGAAACTAAAAGTAACTACGTTAGGAATAACTTCTGTGCTTTTGGTCATTCTAAGCATCTGAACTTAATGCAAAATTATCTGTTAAATTAATTAAGGAATTAATAATTTAATGGATAATTTTAGAACTTGTTTTAAGGAATTAAAACAAGATACCATTAAGTGAATGCTTGAACAGAGAACGTATTTTGTCCAGGATGTTATTGAAATGTTAGTCAGAAACCAATTCCAGTGATCTTTTATCATATTTGTCAATCTTAAAATTTTACGTTATTAAGTTCTATGCCATTTATCCAAAGTGAAATTAAAATGTCATCAACAGTAATTGATTTTGATAAATAATTCTAATTGAATAACGTAACTCAAATTTCCTTGGGAGAACGATATTTTACTTATTCACTATATTACTTGCAACGATTTGGTATACTTGCAAAAAAAGTTATCACTGTACCAGTTGAACTTCACGATGAAGGCTAAACTCTGGAAGCGATTCAATACACACACTTGAAATGCTTAAACGGGTCCAGATAACATGTATTTCACAAAGAGGAATCATTCCAGGGTCATATCGTGCTAATACACAAGCACATGGTAGTCCATACATTGAGCTCAAAATGCATCCACAACGAGCACTGTCCAAACCTATTTCATTCACTCGCTCAACTTCGTCGGCAATAAGTCCTAGAGTTTATCGTGAAATACTTCCAACAAGTCTTCTATATCTCAATCCTTTGTAAGCATCACTCATTATGTTAAAACACTTTTTTCAAGAGACGCTCTTATCTTATTATGTTGTAGAACAATGACGTTATGCATAACATCCCAACACGAGCATAGGTCTCCCATACTAGACCCCAATAATCTCTTCAGGTTCCAGTGCACAGACTCAACCCTGTCACAAAACACATTAATACTATGACAACAAATATTAAATACATAAGTAAAAAAATTAACAATAACAATTACCTGTTTGTTGTAGTGTTGCCTAGATGCATGACTTTGTTCGTCCACGCCTTGACGAAGTATGCCTTGTACGGAATGATCCAGGTACGGTTCACATAATTAAAAAATAAAGGCCATGTAGTAGACGCATACTCAAAACGATGAACATAAGCACCAAACATCGATTGGTCGTCGCAGTCCATCACATTTTGTCACACTTCCATCAACACATCTCATGCCTCAACATTATCCACTAACATCTTGCATTTCGCTTTCATATTCTTTATAATGTGGAATGTACAAAGCATCTATACGTCTCAGGAAAGACATTGATAATGGCATTTATCAAAGCAAGGTCTCTATTAGTGACAACAACGCGTTGACCGCCCTCTGATGTCAATAGTAATCCTTTAAACCTCTCCAATGCCCAAGTGAAATTATTTTGGCGTTCACTTGAAAGAATTGCAAAGGCGGCTATGAATGTCAAACCAGTGGACGTGACTCCAACGATCTCAAGAAACGGAAGACGATATTTGTTCATCTTGTACGTCGTATCCATTAAGAAGATAATATTAAATGAATTTAAAAGGTGCACTGAATCAGGATGTGTCCAAAATAGGTCACTTATTACATTAGAATCGTCTAAACATCTACTTCTCTGGATGTATTTGTCTCTATCTAACAACATCATCAACTGCTGCATTTCAGTTCTCGACCCTCTCATAGATCGTTTGTAAGTGTATCTCGCGTTATATATTTGCTTTATCGTCGTCATGTTATCTTCATTATGTTCTTTAAGAGTCAAAAGAATATTCGAGGGCTTAACTTGACTCTTAGTCATGTCAACAAGAATTGACTGTTCAGCAGCATTTAACCTCCCCGCGAAAGGATGACCAACCAAGGTTTTTGCTAATTCATTGTTGTGATAGTCACACATAACCTTTAACACCCAATTGTGTCCTTTAGGTTTACCCCTCAACCTAAACGGGCACTCACATTTTCTTGTGCCAGATACACTAGGCTGAACATCTAGCTTATACTTCCTATACTTCCCACTCTTTTCACAACCTAACACAATGAATGTCTTTCTTCCAGCTTCATCATTTGTTGTGTCAGATCTTAAAATCACGACAACAAATCCAAGGTCGAATGCAATCTTTCAAACCTAATTAATTAAATTGGCGCGTGATGGGAATATTTGATTAGTGGAAAACTTATTTGTGTAATCACCCTCACCGACTTCATTTAAAAAAGAAGAAAATTTCGACATAAAATCAGAATTTATTTGAGAATCGAGAAATGGATAGTTATCCATCTTATATAATTAAATATGACCTACAATAAACATTACAATATTAAAATTTAATAAATAACAAATAAAAAATTAAAAAAACTTTTAAAATTAAAATCAAACTACAGAGAATTTGTTTAAGCTAACATTCAATGTTATTTTCTTAGTGTTAGTGACAAGTTATATTTATAAACCTAGAAATAATTATTATGCTCCCGTAAGGAGATAAAGGATATTTCTTTCCCAAGTGGACCTTGAGTCCAATTTCCAGAATCAAAATATACATGATTTCTGTCTTAAAGCTGCACCAATAATACAATTATTTAATAATATTTACTTTAAAAATAATATATAAATTATTTTGATGCATTTTAAAATAATTTATTTTTAAGGATTATTATATACTTTATATTTTATAATAATAATTTAATTATTATAAAAATCATTTATTCATAATTCCGTCAAACGCAATTAATTGAACTATAAGGTGATTGTAGCGTCAAACTCAGTAGAAGTTGGTCTTCTTGATACATTGGCATAGACATTTTGAGCACCCAATATGGTTGGATTGTTAAATTAGTGAAGTAGTTCAAAAATAAATAACAAATAAGTGTAATACAGAAATAAAAAAACAAAATTAGAAAAGGACCATACTATTAGCTTCTTCTAAAAGGCAAGATAAAGATAATTAGAGAAGGACATTGGGATGATGGAGAAGCCAAAAGAATAGTGAGACATGCGTTGAGAAGAATTGAGGCACCTAACTAGGGCACAACGTATGCATTGAAGATTATAATGGTCATTAACATTTTCACTACTGGGAACTTCATAACCCACCCAACTCAGGCTTACACAAAAAAGTAATTGATTTTACGTAGCTGACAAACAACAACGACAAAAATCATATCTTCCTATGCACACTCATGCAGGTTGTTAGACAACATAATACATATAATACAAAATATTAAAACAAAATTAATTTGCACAGTACAAACACACTTGGAAGTGCGACCTCCTCAAAACCGCAAGTCGAAGTGCGGTTGGGGGCAGCCGAAAATCGATGTGTGGCTATGTAAAAACGTAGTTCGAATGACGGCATACTAAACCGCAGCTCCAACTGCGGTTAAGTGTGTTTAATTGAAATTTTCAACTAGCCTGGACGAGCTCTCTCTTCTTCCTTCTCCTCTAATGTCCACAACACCACCACCAAGGATCACCACCATAGATCAAAACCACCAATGTATAACGTTTCAACTCAAAACAATCAAACAGTAAAAGTGAAGTAAACAAAATGCTAGTAAAAGTGAAGTAAACAAAATGCTACTGTGAGTGATAGGAACCACGAAGAGGGTGCATGTAGGTTAGGGTTTATACTCTTAGACAAATATTTGGGTTGTTGGTAGTTAGGAAAATTGTTAGTGGTTAGGATATCATTAAGGAATCATTAATTGTGTTTTGACTTTATTAAATAAAGGACAAATATGTAAAATTGGAGGTGCAGGGAGAAAGGGGTGAGGTGCAGGGAGCATCACTCTTGTTTCTTTAACATGAGTACATTGGGAATATCAAAAGTCATATGCAATAGAAAAACCATAACATATTTATTCAAGAAAGATCAATATAATTAAATTACAACAACATAAAGGTTGCAATCGACTTAAAACACAAGTTTCCATAACGGTGTAAGAATGAAAATCTTCTCACATCTATGTAAGAGGGAGTGGATCCTTTAGATCCTCTCTCAAAAGTCTCTTCCATTTCTAATGCATTTTGATAGTCAATCATATCTATATTCAAAGAAAAAAATAAAAAATACTAATAACAAATGTAGAAATTAACATATCATTTAACCAATACAAATTATACAATAATATTAATGTAATGGTCATATATATATATATATATATATATTCGTCGTAATCTTCAATAGGGAATATACCCCTATAAATTAATGTATTTTCCTACCATTGCTCTAAAAATGGTTGTTATGTTAAATTATGATTATGGTGTGATAATGTTAAAATATAATTGGACTGTGAACAATGTTACACTCGAAGAATATGATGTCATGAATCCAAGGTAAATAATATTAATTGTTTTGGAAGTTGGAATTGCAATTACTTGAGTTAGTGGTGGTTGTATAATTGGATGCACCTTATGCAAAATTTTGAAATCATTGAAATGAAATATTCATATACGACATTAGTCATTCTAACTTAACTAGTATAGTAAAAAGTTAGTAACAATAAAAAGTAGAGTTAAAAAAGAGAAGAAGACATACTTTGTGGAAGCGTGAGAAAAATAGTACAAAGATAGAATGTTGTAAATATGGAAAGACTTGAGAGTGACGTGACAAGTTTGAAGGAAATGAAGTATGGTGACAAGAGAAAAAAAGAAGAGTGCAACTAGCGACAATGACGAAGGAGTGGAGGAAAAATGAGAAGGAAGGAAAAATTAAGAATCTTCACTAAATAAAAACTATAAAGAAAATGAAAAAGCTTCGAGTTTCAAAAATAAGTACAAAATATAAATGATGCAAACATTATTTTACAAATGGAAAAGGAAAAACTTTCATGTTAAAAAGTTGTGTAAGCTGAGATTTACAACTGTCCTTGAACATTATATGCTGATAAGGTTGAAGGTGTGAATGAATAGCCTTGTGAGGCTTATGTATGAAGGTAGATTGAATCTTTAATAAAAGGAATCGGATTCCTCAAGGGAAAATGATAAGACAAGAAAGAATATACAATTTGGGCAGCATTCAAATATTTGTTACTAACAGGTTTCCCAGATTATTCACTTCAGAATCCTCTTAAAAGGATCCGATGTGACTGTCATTAACTTGTTTTTTTACTGTAAATATTTACTAACTCAAATGCTGCAAAGGTTTCAGTCAATTAAGCATTGATTTTTGTAACAAAACAAGTTTGGCAATTGATTTCTGTAACACAAAGTTGAAACTCAAAAAAGATGTTCTTCCCATGCCAAACACTGCAGGGAATATGTTCCTCTCTTTGAGGAAGGGTATCTGAAATTCAAATATAAACGTATAAACTGATTAATTGAATAATGACTATTCTTAAATTGTTTTTCGGTGTTAATCGATTCTCATCTTCGTCACAACCTTTTCATTTTACTGATTAAATTGTCATATGAGACCAATTTTCAGAAGTTCTTCCATTTGGCCCACCCCACCTCATCACACCTATGAGTCTATAAGAAGCATATATCCCTCCATAGTAAAGTCATGAATATGAGGTAGTGGAGCATGTGGGGGTACCATAACAACTCCAATAATTTTAATTTTCCAATTATATAAAATTATTGTAGTCATGATATGGAAGTAAAAAGCAAGAACAGCCACTGAACAAAAACCGAAGGCTCAGAGCCACATTGACCCATTATTGTACCTTACTTTTCATCCTTTCCATAAAAAAAGAAATAGTTTTTTTTCCCCTAAAATATAGTAATTAATAAAAAGGAGGCCTGTAATAATATTCTTCTATATCTACAAGCATTACAAAATTACTTGAATGAAATGATTACGTGCAATGCAACTCACATTCACATGAGTGAGCACGCATTAGGATTTTCATCGCTGAAGAGCTCGAAAGAATCCGACGGCTGCGATGGAGCATATGATGGAGTATACGATGGAGCATACGATGGAGTATACGATGGAGCATACGATGGAGCATACGATGGAGCCTCGTACATGTAGGGTGGAGGCTCCACTTCGTACCCAGGGCGCACCACGTGGGCGTACGAAATCGGTCGCGTAGGGGCATAGTACGCAGCGCCGTAGCTGCTGCTAGGATGCGCCGTATGGTAGCTTACACTGTGAACAACTTGCGGAGGAGCAGGAGGAGGAGCGTAGTAATGCGGTGGGTACTCACGGTAAAAGTGGTGATGACGTGTCGCACTATCATTGGTTGGGATCGCAAAAGGAACTGAACTTGAAACTGGAACCGCTGGCTCATGAACATGACCTTGACCATTTGACTGGTTACTGGAACCTTCTTTAGCTTTTGCATCACTAGCAACGTCGTTCCCGTTGTTGTTATTACTCTCTTTCCCGGTAGCCGTCACCTTCTTTTTCTTCTTTTTCGCTCCACCGGAACCACCGGCACCGGCTCCGCCGGTTGTATTCTCATTCCCGGTTGCTTCATTGTCGTTAGGAACTTGAACAGCGATGCTCACTTTTTTTTCGGTTACCGGTCCGGCCGGTTGTAACACCACCGTCTGCCTCACCTCCGGTTTTGGCTCGTGCAACTGAACAGCGGCTTTACCGGCGGCGCATCCGTCGCTGTTTTTTTAACGGCTTTACTTTTGGTACTATTATTGTTATTGTTGCTACCTTCCGCGTTTTTGGATGGGTCTTGCGCAACAACCTTAACATCTTCTTTATCGTTTTTCTTAATCCCGTCGTCGCTGCTTTCTGCGTCGCTTTGCCGCTTCTCTTTGCTCTCTGAATTCGCTTGCTTTTTCTTTCCGGAATCTGCGTTTTCAGGCCACAACTCTGCATGCTTCCCCGCCTTGGTCAATTTCCAAATCAACAGCTCGCCGTCAACGTTCCCAGTTACGACCACTTTATGTTGCTTCTGATCGATGTCTATGTCGTAAACACCTGCAGCACGGAAGAGTAACGAGTGTGGCGCAACAAAGAAGGAGGAAAAGGAGGGAAATTGAAAATGAGTGTGTGGTTTTGAAGGTGGTTACGTTACCGTAAATGGCTTGGAGAATTTTCTTGACTTTCTTTTTGCATCCTTGGCAGTGGATGGAGACCCTCAACGCCACGGTCTGGGAGACAGAAGCGTAACAAGTTCAGAACCTGTTGGAGAGTACTGGGCGTTGTTAAGCGAATAAAGAAATGTAAAAGATGGAACGATGTTTTACCTTGCATGCGATGGGTTCTACTTCTACGCGCTCCTCCGCTTCTTTGGGTTCCGCTTTAGATTCTGTTGCTGCCATTGGAGCTTCAAAGAGAGAAGAAGAGATTTTAGTGTTCCAGTGAAAAGAGAAGAAGACAGCAGAATAGGGAGAATAATGGAAGAAGGCTTAAAAAGCTGAGAAAGAGAGAGTTGGGAGGAGGGTTTGAAGCATAAGAGAATAATTTATTTATTTATTTAAAATTTAAAAAATGGAAAATTGAAAAGGTCATGAAAAGAAGAACCTGCATTGGGAAAAAGAATGTGAAAACAGGGTGGTCTCAGTTTAGACGTAATTCAACGGGAATCGTTGGATTTTCTTTTATGCAAATTTAATTCTTTTGTTAGTGGACACATACTTGATTCCATTTTTTCCTTTTCAACTTGGTTTTATTTTCCTTCACATCATATACATATATTGATGAACAAAATGTTTGAAAAGGTTTTACTTTTAGGAATTTCGAGAATATATTCTCATAGGTTGTTGTAATCATAGGCTTTATTAACACATAATAAGGTTTAATGTATTTTCTTAATCCTACTTTAATTTTCGTAATTTTCTTAATCATCTTATCTGTTAGCTTTTAAGTTTTTAATTAAAATTTTCATCTTCTCTACAAAGTTGAAATTTTAAGGGATAGTTAATGAAAAAATATATTTTTTTTATACATTTAAATTTTTTATATGTATTTGATATTATTCTTATTTATTTATTTATTTTTTTTGAAAAAATATAAAAGTAAACTTTTATAATTATTTTATTTTTATACATTATGTCAGGTAAACGTAAAAGTATGTACAGTATTCTTAATGAAAATGTAATTAATATACAAAATTTAATTTCTACCTTGCATTTAATTTAATTTATTCTTTTTTATTGTAATTTCATGTAATTCAAAAATTTAAAGAGAAGAAAATCAATTAAAAGACTAACTTTATTTGTTTTGAATTAATTTATCCTGAAGAAAAAATGAAAAAAAAAATACAAATAATTTAAGTTAGAGAATAAATGTATAGTCAATCCTTTTATTTTTCCCCGTTTTTTAATATTACAGAACTAAATGCACCCATGAAAGTTTAGGTTTACGTAAGTTCAATCTTTATCAATTAGAATAATTTTTGTCACTAGTTTGGATTCCATTACTCCCCGTGAAATTATTAATCAACTGGGCTCAAATTAAGTTTATTTTAATTTTGAAAACACAAGTTTAATTTCTTTCCGAAAAAAATTAATTATCTATTATTACTCATAGCGTTATTTAATTTAAAATGTTTATTATTAATTTAAATGATAATTATGACAAATCAATTAAAAAATAAATTTGTAAAATCTTTAGATTTGAAGATACTTACGAGTTGTTTTCTTTTACTTTAGGGGGTATCGCATAACACTCTAAATTTATTTAAGAAAAAAATTAGTTGCTTCTTCAGGTAATTTAACTAAAAAAATAATTATGAATATCTATATATCCACCACGTGTGTGCCAAAAATAAAAGAAGTATCAAGTGGTTAACAAATAAAGAGTGTTCCTTTCTACACCTCACCTATCTCATTCTGCACCTCCAAATTGACAATTTTATCCTTTTTTTATTTAATAAAATAATAATTTTTAAATCATCAAAAACTTTTTTAACACTGTATTTTAATCCCACCTTATCTTATTAAAAACAATTAAATTTAATATGCTAAAATAATATTTCATACATATATTTTTTAAACAAATTTAATATTAAAAATAAATATAAAAAATACTAAATAATATATAATATCTATACATACAAATTCAAAACTTAAAACAAATCAAATAAAAATTTAATTAAATATAACAAAGTAAAAAAAAGTAACAAAAAACTTAAACTCTAGTTTCAACTATCCGCAGCTCCATGTGCGGAGGAGAAGCATACCGCAGTTCTGCACTGCAACTCTACATGCGGAAGTAGAGGAACCGCAACTTCAAGTGCGGCTTCCCCACGCTCGATCTCTGCTGCCACCCGCTGTAACCTCTCCTCCTCCAACCCCACCGCCTATCTCCGGCACCCTGCCTTCATAATTTGTTCCAAAAAATCTCACATTTAACAGATCACTTTTAAAACCTGTACCACTGTTGCGGATCTGGATGTAAGCGGAGGAGGCATAGCGGGTGTGAGAAAAACCCTAAACCGCAATTCCAACTGCGGTGAACATCAATTGCAGATCCAAGTACGGCGAGCGTCAACCGCACTTCCAAGTGCGGCTAACCGCACACCACGCTCACCTCACTGCGACATAGCCACCAAAAATAGATCTTTGAGAATGAAGAGTGAAACTGCGACAAATAAAATGAGGGAGGAGTGGAAGTAGGGGAGAAACAATCCGGCGAGAAAAAAAGAAAAAGAAAGGGGGTGTAGGGGAATATGAAATGCGGCGGCAAAGAGAGGTAGAGGACGAAGGGTTGGTGCCTTATTTTTTAATTGGTGAAAGGGTGGAACAAAAAATCAATGAAAAAAATCATTTGATAAGGACACAATTGGAAATATGAAAGAAGAAGGAGGTGCAGGGTGAGATGGGTGAGATGCAGGAAGAATCACTCAACATATAAATACTTAAAACTAACACCAAATATTCTCCCTAACATTAACAAAAATCCACGTCACAGACATTTTACTCTTTCGTTAACGATTGCTGCCGTTAACAATTATAACCTATTTACATAATATTTTAAAAAATAGAGACCTAATTGATAAAAATAAAAATTGAAGAATCTATTTAAGATTTTTTTTACAAAATTCAACCAGAACATAATTAAACATTTCTTATTTATAAAATGTCATGTCTAAAAAATGTCATCAATATTTTCACTTTTTTCTATTTATACATAGGATAATAACACTTAAACAATATTTAAACATTATCTACATGTCATTCTGTGATTAGTTTAAATTATTCCACAATTAATCACATGTAGATGATATTCAAATATTGTCAAAAAAATATTTTTTTAAACATCATACATATAGACATATGCATAAAACAAAATGAGATAACCAGCATAACTATATAAAGAGCTAAGGGAAATACTGTACTTGAAGGCGACTATTTAAATAAAGAAAAAAAAGCATTTATTTCTTTTTCTTTTTACTTTTTTACACCACTTTTGTAGAGAGTTTGCAAATTGCTATTGGACATACAGATAGGATTTTGCTGTAAAATTATGGGAAACATCTTTAGTTGTAAAGCAATTTTGGAAGCCTTCTATGTTAAGTCATCATAGTCCAAAATCAAATTTTCAGTTTACACTTTTCACTTAAAATTTTCTTATCCTCAATAATTTAAAAGTAAGAGATTAAAAATAATTTGTATAATTATTTAGTTGAGATATTCTCATCCAATCAATAGTTTCCCAATTCTTTTTATTATGTAATGTTGTTTTCTTAATTGAATCTTCGGAATATCGATGAAAGGTCACAATGTCCATAAAAGAAAAAAAAACTCCCACATTAAAGAAGGACTACGACATTCAAGTCAAGAACATGAATAATAAATGTACAAATTAATAAACAATATATATCTCATAAAATATATATATTTATAGTATTCTAAGTCTGATCTAAATGTAATTCTCAAGTATATTAATCCTTAATTAACACTATTTATTTTGCCTTAACATGATAGTTTTATTTAGCTAAATATTTTAAGATGATATAATTTTGAGCCCACAATATTATTTTGTATTCTATACTATATACAACTTATTCGTACATATTTTTGAACTCATCAAAATCTTTAAAGATAAAATAATGATCGAACAAAATTCAAAACAAGACAATGTATTAAATTGTGAGAAATCCTAAGTATCTCCAATGATCAAGCTAATTTAGACTAAACCAAACTATAACTTACCCAACAAGTTTTGTAAAGTTACTAGGATTGATCATCCAAATTTATATAACACTCTAATAACCAGTGACAGTGACAACTCAGCAAGACAAATGCAGATTCAAGGATTCTGACTCCATATATCTGTAAGAAGCAAAGTTTTATAATGGTAATTATAAAAAAAGAGGGAAAAAGAACATGAGTAGTAACTGTTCATAGCACGAAGTAGAATGACTAAGGGTAAGGGTGTGTTATTTTAAGTTGATTTGGGAGAGATTATTTGAATGGATTTGAGAATAATTTTTTTGTTGTTTTTTTTAGTAGATTTGTGGGTAATTGAGAGTGGATTTGAAAGTAAAGTTTGTGAGAATTAGTGTAGAATTTGATTGATGTGATAAATTTAAAAAAATTGTTTAATTGATAGAAATTAAAGATTACCAAAATACTCCTAATTATTAAATTAATATAAAATGTTATTTGTTAATGTTATATTTAATTTTAAAAATGTTTATCAAGAATAAAAAATTAAAAATAATAATTAAAATTAATTTTAATATTGTAAAAAAATTATTTTAGTAAAATAAATTTATTTTTAATTCTAATATTTTTATTATTATTTATTACCAAAATAAATTATATTTTTAAAGAAAAAAATAATTGATCAGATAACTACCGCCATCCAAACACAACCTTTCTAATTAATTTGGAAGTTTTAACCACCACTACCCAAACCATACTTACCACCCTTGCTTTAGAAAAATGGGGATGGAGTAGGATTACGAAAAAAAAGTCCCAGCGTCTTTCTATCCTATGCAATAACCAGAAGAAAAAACATAGTTCTCGTTGCTTCCTATAAAAGGTTATTTTCACTGCCATTACCCCAAAATCCTCAACGACGAAACCAAAATCACACACTGATATTAAAATCACATGCGACTTTTCGAAAGTTGACCGGAACGGTGGAGGTGCGCAGCATGTGGAAGCTGGAGAAAATCTCGCTGTAGTCTTCGAAGCGTGATGAGAGGGAGTGGCTGCCGGCGAACCTCGTCGCGCCGCCGTATACGTGGTCGTATAGAGTTTCGATCGGAAAAGTTGCGCCTCTTGTGGCACTAGTGACTTTCTTCAAAACTATGATGGGAAACTTGGTTGGCGAGGGAAACGAATACAACATGATATTAAGATATTTATGAAGGGCAAAGATGATATTTGCTTTCAATTCACTGCAAATCATCTCATGTATGCGAGTGATACAAAAAACACCTTTCTCGTAATCCCTTCCATTCTGTCTGCGCAAATCAGCCAAAGCGAACATCATCACTCTCGCAAATCCGCATTTCCATTCTCTCGTAAACAGTACTATCAGCTGAAGCGAACATAGCGTAAAAGATGAAATAAATTCATTAAACTTGAAAATATATAATTACTTTGTTCATTTAGTTTTTTTTTAGACTGAACATTATTTTCAGCTCATTTTGGCATAGAAAGTAGTATAAGATAAACTTATTTATCATTTGAACCAAATAACAGCATAATTTTTATACAAAATATTTTACTTTCAGGTATTCAAGACAAAGTATCTTTAAAGTATAGTAAAAAACTTATTTTACTTAAGTTGATGATTTCAAGCTGAGATCGGTAGGTAGCGAATGAGTGACAGTAAAAGTGCATTGGTTATACAAAGTAAGGAGAACATTACCGTTATTAAATAAACTGTGATAGTATGAAAGCCCAACATATCAGGACTATACACACTACTTAAAAAGAAAATGCAACTTCTAGATACATGTAAATTCCATGTATCAAATGCAGCTAGCTATATATACCACCGCTACAACAAAAAATAATCCAACTATAATCTATATATGAATACATTTACCAAAAAACAATATCAACACAAGTGAAAAGAATCTAAAAATTTTCTTTGTGAAAATCGAACTTGGTGCTGGTTTTCCTGGAAAAGTCCAGAGAAAGCCTTTTCAGTTCCCCAACCAATCCATGTGCCCCACAGTAAAAAACACCTGAAAATATTGCAGCAGATGGAAATTTAGGTGAGTAAAATGTCTCTTTAAATATCAGGAATCAAATTGAAAACAAAATCAATATAACACTTACCAACTCTTTTGTCAGGGTGTTTGAGGGCTGTATGTTTAAAGACATTGCGCCAGTTTGGTCTTGCAAAATGTGTCTTTACCCTTGTTCCCGATACTATATCCACACCACTTTTGGCATGGTGAAGGGATTGAAGCATAGTGATCAAAGCTGACCGAGCATCTCCTTCTTCGTACACACTTGTGCAATAATTGTGAAGCTCAATCACTCCTTCCTTGTCATTCTCTGCCACCTCATTCATCACCCCTTTAAACCATTCAAAGGAACCTTCCTCACGGGTAACCCAGTAGAAATAAGCTCGCTTCGTGGCAAAACCTTTTCTCTTGTTGTCCTTAACGCCACTTTCCACCACTCCTTCTTCTACGTCTTGATGTTGCTTGATATTGTTTAGCACGTCTTTCAGTATGCTGATCAAAGGGGTGGCACCGATTCCAAGCCCCACAAGAAGGATCACGTCATAGTTTTTGTAGTCTTGTGCCGGAGCTCCGTATGGTCCATCGATTAATAGCCTTGGCATCCTGAAATTTTGTTCATGGTTACATATCTCTTTTACCACACATTTAAAATGACATTTTTAAGACAGCTAAACATACCTTGGTTTGTTGTTGCCTTGTAGCATATCAGCTCGTAGAAGACCACTTTGGCCATCGTTTGCTGGTTGACATGCCTGCATAAGTCATATTGAGAATGTTCGATGATCAGCCGTGTCATCAGAGGATTAATTCGCAAAACAAAAAATAAAAATGTTATGCAAAATTTACCTTGGCGAAAACAGCTTTCAGTTGTGATGTCCAATCACCTAAAGTTCGAATGTGAACACTCACGTAGTCATCTCCCGGAGCAGATGTAATAGAAAAGGGATGCCTACAAATAGATATCAATGCCACATAATTAAATTAACTTTGTTCATGATCACCATCCTGGTAAAAGCAGTTATATATGAACTATGAAAAAATAAAGGTGCATACCATTCAAATGGGGAAACATCTGAACAGTTAACATATATATACTGGCCACTAGAGTACTTAAATCCTTGTGGTTTAGACACATGCAATGCTAGAACATTTCCTGGGTACACAGCAACCTGGAATATTTTTTATTAAAATTTCATTTAGTAAAACAACTGATATCAAAGCAGAGATGGAGTGAAGTTTATGAAAAACATACGCACCTTGAGAATTCTCACAGATTTGTGGCGAGACCTAAACGCGCGAAGTAGCCTTTCGCATCCGTATAGTATCATGGGAACGGCGAGATACATCCATGTCTGTCGTGTAACCAATTTAAAAAAAGAAAAGAAAAAACATCAATAAAGAGGATTTGCAAGAAAAAAGGGAAGAGAGAATGAATAGAGGTACATGTCTGAGAGAGACCATGCACGTACCGTTTTCTTGTACCATTTTTTGCTAAGGTATAGGAAGTATCCGTGAATGATGAAAAGCACATAGACGATTACAAAAAGGTGGTGGGAGTACCAAAAGGCATTGAAACCGGTGAGCTTCTTGAGGGATTTAGGGAGGTTTAGCCTGTTCCTTCGGAACCATGGTTGTGCCAAAATGAAAGCTATAGCCATAAGCACCACCATCAACACCCCGGTCCATCCCTCAGTTCCTTTCACAAACCACCAATAGTTATTGGGTCTATCATCCCCAAAAAATGGCTTCATGGGCTCGTATTCTGCGTCCGTGGCATGCAACAACCTTGGGAAATCGCACGTGAGATGTGAAATCGCATGCAATCCAACACCAATTGCAATGCCAAAGGCTACAACCTGTATATAAACGTTCAAGTAAGTATTAGTACTGGTAGTACAATTTAATCAAAAAATGATAACCAGTAGAATTTGTTTTTGTACGAGGGTCTTGTTTTAGTTTTGTGTTGTTTACCTTGTGAAAGTTGATGTTGTCATCAAAGGGAATTATTGCTCCTAGTTTGGTCCTGCTTCTGAGCCAAGTGATTGTGTTTCTGCATACAGGCAACAAGATCAAGGCCATGTTGAACTTAGTTGTTTCTGCGCCCCCCTTAGCTACTGTGACACAGTAGCCCATGACATGGAACACAGCGCGGTGCTTGTATTGGATGAACTTCCAAGTGAAAAGGCCAGCGCAAATGGAAAGCCACAAGGCTATGACCCAAAGGCGTTTCCAATTATCCTGCACGAAGTATGACACCGCCCTAAAGCCACGTTTGATGGGGTTGTACTCTTTCGTAGGGACTAATCTCTGGCTCAGCATTTGGCTCAGCACCCTACTATCCGTGGTTATGTGGGTTGATTGTGCTGGCGCTTGCAGAAGCAGCATTTCCAAGTTGTACAACTGCATCACACCACAGCTTTACGTCATGTAACATTTTTCATAACAGTATCAGAATACTGTAACACTTAATAATTTTTATACCCACTTCATATTTATCGTTTTACTCTTTAATTACTTTTAATTAATAACTATATTATTACACTTAAAAATGGATTACGAAGTGGTGTTTATACTGTCAACAAATTATTTTTATATCATGTAGAAGTGCTGCCGCTGGTCCAGTATGGGATGGGCTTCACCCACTGAAGGTGCTAAACACGCGTCTTCTCCACCATTGGGTGCTAAAATTTTCAGCAAAA
The DNA here is from genome assembly GCA_027742785.1 of Vigna reflexopilosa. Classification (NCBI taxonomy): domain Eukaryota; kingdom Viridiplantae; phylum Streptophyta; class Magnoliopsida; order Fabales; family Fabaceae; genus Vigna; species Vigna reflexopilosa. Next base: position 30,804,142 of record CM050917.1, read on the forward strand.
GAAAAAACAACCCAATTGACCAAAAGAAAAAGCACCACCAGAGGCCAATAATGCAGCCTACCAACCATGTGTAGGAATATAAAAAAACAATGACAAAAGATAAACCTCAAAGTATAAACATATTAACATGACCATTCAACCATTTTCAATCTGATTAACTTATTTTGTTTTGTATTTATGAATGTAAAATATAAACCTCAATGTATCCAAAGTTGTCCGGATCCAGCTCCTCCATGATAAGGGCAGCATATTCCTCTGCACGTTCTTGTAACTTTGACAACTTATTAGCTGAAGCGCTTAAGGTGATAATCTGCAAAATCAAGCATACAACTACGTTCACGTCCAAATTAAAAAAATAAACAATCTAAATCATTGAAAAATAAAGTTTTAATCAGGAGCCATTGGGCATATTTGGTTCGATTAATGGTCTCTGTAATAATTGTCTTTTCCTTCAGAGTATCCCAATATATCCAATAAAAATAAAAGATTTTTTCTTTTGGGGAGTTCTTTATTGGATAATAGACTCTTACCTCTTTTACTTCTTCTTCAGTGATTCGTCCATCAGCATCTTTGTCCACCCTGACATGATTTACGTTTATAAGTAACCAAAAGTGCATGTAGACCTAATCAGTGATGTAATAATTCTTACATCTGGCTTAAAAATATTATTATTATATTATTTATTTATTTACTGTGACATGACGGTATTTATTTGTATTCGATCATTTATCATCACTCCTATTTGTTTGTGGAAACTTGAATAATGAGTCAAATAATTGAAACGGTTGGAAAAGTAAAACAAAAGGTTTCATGGATGTCATTGATACGTAGAAAAACTGTACATAGTCATCAAAACAAATTACTGACTCCAACAAAAGAAATTGTGACTTCAAATAATTTTAGTTACACACGAAACAGCTGCATGGGATTATCATTCTTTTATATATCGCAATCCACAACATCGTCATAACATATCCTAGATAACACATTTAATCAAGTAATTAACACACAATATTATATTACGACAAATGATTTCACATGCAGATTCCACGAAACGCGGTAACGATATTTGGAAGTCTTACAGAGAAAAAAATGATCAAGGGAAATGATTTTCTACATAATAATTATTTGAAAACTGAACGCCCTACTTTGACATCAATAGTCCAACCAAGAAATATTTCTATATAGAATTTGGGCCATTTGTGGAAGCAGACAAAATCCGTCTCTTTCATGTTGCCTAATTAAAATTAGCAAATTAAATAATATCTTCTGGCATGCATATCCTAAGCAAGTAGTTTTTCACTACAAAAGCAAAACAATGAGCTGTTGAATTATTTGTTAGATATTTTTAAACAATAACAACATGAGCTTCCAGATGAAAATGAAATTAGAATTAAATAATATATAGTAGAAGAGATGCTGTTCATGGAGACTTACATGTCGAAAAAGGTCTGAAGCCGTGAATCAAAACTGTTATCGGTAATTTGCTCCCAAAACTCACGCAACTCGTTCTTGGTTACGGAAGATGATGTAATTCCCCGGCGGCGAGCTAATGCGTCGAATAACTCACCGGCAAACTCCTTCGACTCCGTCATCCCTGGTTGTCATAAAAACTAATTTAGTTCCAGGAAAAGAACTAATTTCTGAAAACGAGTTTATTAATAAGAGCTGTTGTAGATGATAGTTTAACTAGTGTGTGTATGTGATACCTATACACTGGCTAAAGCGAGTCTTGGGCAATTTTGCGTCAATGGCCAACTCATCGAAGCGTTTCTCAACCAGTGACCAACCTTCTGCACCTGCAGCGCTTTTGGTCATGAACTTGAGACCGCGTAGGGCACGAGCAGCACCGGATTTGCTACGGTCAACTTTATCGAAGGCCTTGTTAGAGGTCATGCGTTTGAGCTCGCGTGACACCTGTCTGAGGCGGCCGGAGAAGGAGGAGGGCCTCAACTCGAGGCGGCTGGCGAGGAAGGCTGTCTCGGAGTCACCGCCGCGGATGTTCTGGACGGAAACGGCGTCGTCGCGGACGTCGAGCGTTATCTCGACCATCTCGTCGTCGTCCTTAAACCTGGCGCTCTTGTTCTTGCTGCCGTTCCTCTTGTGGGTGGTCGTAACTAAAGGCCCGCTCAAAGGCCCGCTGAGAGGCCCACTGAAGCCCACATGCATGCCTCGGCTTCCGATGCTCTCCGTCTCCGACCATGAGTCTTGTTGGTTTTCGTGAATCTCCATGTTTCCACTCTTGTCTGGCATATAGTACTATGATGATGAATGTAAAGGAAAAATGGTAAATATTTGTATATTTTGAATGAGAATTATATTGAAGGGTTGGTTGGTGGAGAGATTATAAGGTGAGAAATTGGAGTAAGGGGAGAGTGTGGAAGTTTATATAATGGAAAAGGTGGAAAAATGATATATAAAATGGATATGTAAGTCAAATAATGGGGGAGGTGAATCAAGGGGCGCAGTGGATATTCTTGTTCTGGTTTTGTTTTGGACACACACGGAATAGAGTTGTTGGGATTCAAACCCTTATTCTCGTGTTCAAACCAAAACCTATTTCTTACGTATAGAAATGGTTAAGAAGTTGCATTTTCTACTTATTTTTTCACTGCAAATTCCACTTTCGAGTGCCAAGATAAGCTTTGGAACAAAATATTGCGGTAGGGCAGAGGACCGAAAGCGACACAATTCTATTGCCTCCTTCTTCGCTATCTATTCTTACATTAAAAGTCAATGATGCAACTTCTTTATTTCAGATTATGTTGTAAGTTCTGTTTGACATTTTAACTTTTAACACACATTACTCAACACAGCTTTTGCGCTAGCCAAACAGAACTTCACAGATAATATAATATAAGAATAATGCTTTCTTTGGTTTAGGCCTCATCTCTTTGCTGCCTCCAAGAAAAAAGACAAAAATTCCCTCGTAAGTCAATTATAAAAGATGAGAGAGTACATGTACGTTTTGGTCTCCATGTATTACGTATTCTTTCTTCTTCATAATGTAAGACATCAATCTCTTTAAATACCACAACTCTAAATTAAGTTACCAGGGTATAAATATTCATAAATTTTTCATTGCATACCCAACTATAATACTTCTCTTGAATGAACACACAATTAAATGTAACCAATATTCCGCAAAAGCCACACGTAAAATAACAACAATCAAATGAATAAGTATAACTTTATTAATTAGGATAGTTATTATCATTAGGGTAATATACATAATTTTTGGTTACAAGTATAGATAAAAAAAAACTTCATTAATTGCAAGTTTACATTAACTTCTTGATATAAAGACAAGCATTGCACGAGTGAAAAAAAAAATCATTTAACTTCGCCCAAAAAATCTCAAATTTAATGAAAATAAATATAAAAATGTGGTATATTTTTTAAATTACTAAGAATCTTTAAATTTTGATTCTCATAAAAAATCAAAGCATATATATATATATATAGAGCGATGGTACGTTGACACACCCACGTGGTATATACATTCAAATAACACGGAATTTTTCAAGTTTCTTTTCCAAAACTAACCTTTTACTTTAAATAAAAATTAAAAAAATGGGATCACCGTGTTATTTGAATGTAAAAGTAAAGAAACCGTGTCAAAGTATTTTTTTTTTCATATATATATATATATGTTTTCAGTTGTCCGACAAGACGGTTTCTAAAAGTTTTCATTAATTTAGAAAATGTCTTATGTTTATTCAAAGGTTTATGGTCATTATCCTAATGAAAACATATTTACATCTCTCTTATACTTTAAAATTATATAAACTTTATCTAATCGATCAACTTACACAACTAGCAATCATAAAAACAATAAAACTTAATTAAGAATACATTATTTTAGATTTTGTTGCATTAGTCAACTTTTTAAGTTATCTTTGTACAAGAAAACTTTTAACTGAATTTATCATAGTATTCATATTAGTGAAATGTATTATATATTACAATGTCATTATTAATCAATTCTCTATTTTAAAATGATTTTGAATTAGTTAAAAATATAAAAGTTATTTAGATTTCATTGTAATTAATTTAATAAAATTATTACTATATATTAACAATGTTCGACAAAACCACTAATAAACATGCATTAATCATCCCTTTAAATAGTTTTTAGCTCTGCGACTGCACGTATCTCGCATTACACACGTTCAAAGAGTTTATAAATAAAATATTTAATTCATCATAGATATGATTTGTTAAACATATGGTAAAGACTAATGCCATTCGTATTTTGACCGCTGTAAATAAAAGAAAAAATATATTTAGAAAATGGAATCGGATTTGAAGATGTTATATTATTATTTTATTTCAAAATTTACCTATATTTATATTTATTATTCTCATATCAATATAATATTTTAATTAATATTTTTAAAAATAATTTTGAAATAGTTTATTTATTAAAGCTTTCTCGTTCCTGACCTAAAAAAATTAATTTTTTATTTCTAATATTACATTTCATTAATTAACTATATATATATATATATATATATATATATATATATATATATATATATTACAGAAATTAAACCCAAAATTCACATTATATTCGTAAGAATTAAAAAGAGTGGTCTTAAATTTTACAAGAATAAAAGGCAAATAAAATATTTTTCGAGGACCAAAATGAGAAGTCAGCAATTTTAAAGAGATTACATATATATACTATTTTTTAGAATAATAAAATATATTAAAAATAGAGTTTTTGTCTGAAACTGAGTTAGAATCTCCCCCAAAATGTAGTCTTGCGGTTCTATGATATATAGTAAAGTTCATATTGTCAAATCATTCTCACTAAATTGTAATATAATAAGTAACGGTTCAGAAAAATATTAGTTAGGATAAGATTGATTAAAGTAAAGTTTATGGTTTGGAATATAGGAAATTTTGAACATTGACCATTGAAAACTTTTATTCGTGGATAGAATATCTACTTACGAAGCGTAGCAAGGCACCCTAAATTAAATTATATTATTTACAATGATTTAGAAATTAATATACGTAATTACTATGGTAGTTGTGAAAGGCTGGGTAACAAGCCATTGGAATGCATTGACCGTGTGAAAAAGTATGGTACATGATATCTCCATTCACACACCATCTAAGACTCCTTAATTAATGATAGCTCAAGAATAATAACTTACGTTAAACAAAATATATTTCTAAGATGCCAAAAAGACTTTAACATTCACGATTGCCTTTATCTATGACTTATTGTTGAACTTATTCATTAAATAGAAATTTTAATTTTCCTTGTCACACTAAAGACAGATTGCATTATCGTATTCTTCTTGACAGATATTTCTTTCACTTTGCTGTTCAGTGCTATGAAAAATGCTTTCAGCTGGATGAAAAAATCAGAAGATGGAGTTTTGCGCGTATTGTGTTGGAAAGTCAACATTCTCTGCATCTTAGTGAGTTTGTGTTTAAATTAATAATTTTTGTGTGTTAAATTTTGTCAGAAACATAATAGGAAGAGTCGAAAAAGGTTGTTGAAATGATGAAAGGAGAAGCACGATGAGCATTGAGGAGCACTAGGGTTGTAGTTATTGGAAGTTGTCTAGGATGAAATTAAGGAAGAAAAAAGCGAAAGGCAGGTTAATTGTAGTGTTGATAATGTGAGTATGATATTGGATGGAACTTGAAATCATTAGATATTTAGATTTGTTTTTCGACTTTTTGTGAAAAGGACAAGCACTAATGACCCCTTCAAAGAGACGGCGTAAAGCGCGTTAGAAACGGTCAAGAGCAAAATGACTACATGCGTCACAATTGCATTTCAACTATACTTTAATATTTTTCCATTTAATTTTCTTATATATGTTTTACACCACAAGTAGGAAGGACTCTTGTTAAAATAGTGTTGTTAATTACTACTATTCTCTTCATGCACGGATTTGTTTTAAGTAGGATGAGAAAAGATTGAAAACGGATAGGTTAGCTAGGTGAGTCTATTATTTTTTCTATCTTGATCATTCTATTATTAGTTCTTTTTCTTTATCTCGTGAGTTTGGTCCATTTGGTTATCTAATCAGTTTGGTTCATCTTTCCGGTCATTTCATCAACTTGATTCATTTTGGTCATTTCATCAACTCATTTATTTTAACTATCCCGTAAATTTGTTCATTTCAGTTATCATGTCAACCTATCCATCCTGTATATCATGACCATTGATATATGACTTTTTTTGTCGCATAAACCTCATCAAATAAAATTAAGTTTCCCCTTAACTAATATAGCATAAAGATTAACTTAGGTCAGTCCAAGGAACATTCATAAAATTGAGCCATTACATAAGTCCGGTCATCAATCTCGATCATTCAGTCAACCTATCCATCCCGTCAACTCGACCATTCGTCAATTAAGATCATTCATGCCAACCCGGCCAAATCGGTCAACTCGTCGATCCTGATCATCCAGAGATGTCAGAAAGAATAGCCAACCTGTCCATTCTAGTCAGTCCATCATCCCAGCCATTCAATCAGTCTAATCCATCACCTTCATCCTTGTCAGCCTGTCCATCTTGTCCATCTCATCAATCCAGACTAGCCCAGGAAGATTGGCCAACACATTCATCTCGTACATCCCGACCATCTAGTCATCCTTATCCATCATGTTCATCTTAGCCATCCCTGTCAACCCAACCATCCTCGCCAGACCGTCCATCCCTACCAATTCAACTAGCCCGTCTAGTTCAACCAGCCTATCCAACTCATCCATCCCATCCATCACCGTTAATTTGGCCATCCCTCCTAACTTGTCCATCCCAAAACACCATCTCACCTAGCTTGTCCATCCCAACCATCTTATCAGTCTAGCCATGTTGTCCATCTCAACCATCCAGGTCAGATCGGCCAGCCTGTCTGTCCCGTCAACCTATCCATCTCGTCAGCCAATCCACGATCATTCAGTTAACTCGATCCATCCCCTTTATCATTGTCAGCCTGTACATGGCCATCCTTATCAGCTTAATTCATCCTGTCAGCCTTTCCATTTTGACATGCTCGACCATCTCATCCATCCCATTAGCTCAGCCAACCCGTCAAATCGTCTAACTTGTTGAACTCGTCCAGTCCATTCAGGTCAATGTTCTTGTCCAAAAAATAACTAAAAACTCATACTATGAAAACTAAAAGACGAAACTAAGAAAGATAACATAAAAACAACACAAAACACCATGAGACGAAAATAAATGTTGTTGAAGAAAAGTAGAAATTGAGACTGAATAAAAACATGAATGATTGAATAAGAACAACTCTAAAAAAGAAGAAGAAAAAGAAACTGAGATTCATTAAGAACACAAAAAACTAAGAAAGTAATACAGGTTGAAGAAAAAGTTGAAATGGAAAATTTAAGTGACTAATAATCAATTAACTAAAAAAATTGTATCATATGTGATAATTTTGATTATTTCCTAATATGAGAAATATTTAAAGTATTAATTATTTCTTTAAACAAATTCATTAGATTAAATATATTAAACTATCATTGATCTTATATTATTCTCGAATAATAATAATAAATAAAAGTCTCTTTTTTATTTCTGTATCAATCATAAACAGTTATATAAAATGAATAAAAACATATAGTCTAATTTTGAAGACTAGAGTGAGTGATTTTGTAAAAGTTAAATAGAATTAATTAATTTTAAGTAAATTAAATAAAATAAAAAAAAGTGTTGGTAAGAATACAAAAACCGCCCATTTTAATTATTTCTTTTTAATTCTATTCTTACATACAAAATGTGTATTTATATTTCATTATTTTAATTGATTTAAAATTTAATCTATTAATTTAAATTATTTTTTATTCATTTTACAAAAATTATATTTTTATTCAATTTAAATTATAATAGATTATTTTAAAATCAATTCAAAATTTGTTTCCATCTATTATAATAACAATAAAAAAATAATATTTTTCTATTAAAAATTTTTATTTTTTTATATGCTTAATAGATAAAAATTTCTATTTAAAAAGAAAACTAAATACCTACATATCAAATTCCAGCATGCAATCCATCAAGCACACACATAATCAACTCCATTTTAAGTTTATTAGAAAAAAAAATTCCATACAAAGTGAAATTGTCTATTAAATGAAATAAAGTGTGGACAGATCTCGTGATAGAATTTTTTTTCAATAATATTGATTGATATAGTAGGAATTAAAATGGCATAACCGTAGATGCAATACAAAGATTATCTCTAACAATGCATAAAGTAAGAAAATATGCATCAAAATACCAACCTATATTTCTTTGTATCTGAATTCACAATAGATTACTTCTTACTCCAACACATAACATTATTCCTCTCAAATATAATTAATGAATTTAAGTTATTTACTATTAACAGGTCATTTAAGTTAGTTATTTAAAAGTAAAAATAAATATAACCATTTAGAATTAAGTAATAATATAAAACCTCTAACACTGTTAAAATATACCTTAAAGACAATGTTTTTCTCTTCTAATAAAAAGTGACCAATGTTGAGAAAACATAAATTTTAAATATATAAAGTATGTTCTCTTCCCTTTAAAAATACTATATGGAACAAAAGATTAGAATAAACATGTAAAAGATTTGTAACTTCATTTTTAAATAAATAAAAGAATAAGCTATTAAATTATTTATTCTAAAAATAAGTTAATATATGTTAACAAATCTTATGAGTTTTAAACTAGAGTCACTTATTTTTAAAATTATTATTTTAATAAATCACGGTTTATATTTTCTTAAAAACGACATTCATGTATAACTTTTTTTTTTGACATATGTGTAAACTTTTAAGATAGTCTAATGTATATATTGTTATAGTGCCTGTCTTATGGCCCATTGTTTTTCCTATCGAGGGGTCTTCTTTCTGCACTCCCGTTTTTTCTTCTTACACTTCCATAAAAATTGTAATTTCCAATCTATCTGTTAGTAAAATTAGAATAAAATTCTATACAGCTCCGTATTTTTATACTTTCCATATTAGATATTTCGGAAAATATTTTTGAATTTAGAAAATATCTTTCGAAACCATTAATATAGAAAGGATGAGAAAATATAGTTTGGATTAAGTATTCTAAAATGTCTTTTTAGATCGAGAAATATATTTTGAAATTGACAAATATTTTGAAACAGATGTTTCACAAATGATTTCCTGATTTGAATATACATTTTGAAACACTTGTTATGGATTTTATATTTTTTGTATTTCAGATTGAGTGTTCTAGTAAGTATTTTTAGATTTGAAAATACGTTCAAGAATAGTTATTATAAAATACAAACAAAAAAAATCTGAAACATGTGTTCTAGTAGGTTTCCATGTCTGAAAATGACTTTTAGAACACTCTTTCTGGAGATTTTTTTTTTTATATATTTTAAAATGTATTTATAGATTTGTAGTCATTTCAAAATACAAAATGAAAAATCAAAATGAGAATTTTAGAAGTAGTTTTCAATTCCAGAAGTAGCTTTTAGAGGTGAGTCAGCTAGGTCAAACAGAAAGAAGACATGATGAGTCACATATTTACACTTTTAATTTTTAATAATTTTTAAATTAAGATTGCTTAGGTAATTTACTTTAGGCTATGAAGTGCATGAAGAAAATACGAAGGTGCAGAAAAAAAATAGCCTTAAATTAATGGATGAATAAATTTGTATTAAAAACTAAAAATAACTAAATTTAATATTGTTATTGTTAGTAGAAAACAAAGTCTCACATAAAAAAAAAAAAAGACATGGGTTTATATACCTCAATTGATAAGAGGTCTTTTGAAGTGATACCAAAAGCAAATCCGTGAAGACTTGACCTAAAACGGACAATATCTTATTAATGTGGAGACTTATGTGTATGTGTAACATCACTTATTATAATAAATAGTAACATAGGTGATTTGGTAGTTGTAATGGTTCCATCCACTTACCATTACTGAATACGTTTCCTTTCAGAAAACCATAAAAAAACAAAAACTCTGTGGTGGATAACTAAAAAATAGATAGGGGAGGCTAAATAATAATAATAATAATAAATAAATAAATGGATGAAGAAGACATAGTAAAACACAATAGAGAGTCTACTAATTTGTAATTTGATTTCTGACAAAATGTTGCATAGGATTCTGTTTCCATTTCTTTGTTTGGTGTTGTTGTTTGATGTCTGGCAATGCATATGCGATATTCTTTATTCCCTCCCATCAATTATGTATTATTTCAACCTTCATCACATTATGGGTCTTTATTCCTCTTTCTGCCATCTGTTACTTAAATTTTTATAAATATTTACTCTTTTTTCACTCTTCAAAATCTCATGCCATATATTTTTATTATTCACTATTCAAAATCACAAAATACTTTTGAGATTCAACAAAAACATATTAATCTCATCCAATATTAAAAAAAATCATCAAACCAAATAATAGTTCGAAATTCAAATTAAATTCACTATCTACAACATACAAAATCTTTAACTCATTCATCATTCATGCACATAGTGATCATGTAACTCATACTACCAAATCATTTAAATTGAAGTATCATACAAAAATAAATTAGCTTCTCTTACGTGAATCAAACTTCTTGATTCTATGTGCTCTAATAACTTTTTATTCTCTCATAATATACAATACTTGTAACAGAAATTTCATATCAATAATATAAAAAATAACTCTAACAATTTTAAATAAACAAATATTCATATTGAATTTAATTGAATCCTATGAAACAACATATTACTCATGTATATGCATAACTTTCAAAAACTGATTCAAAGAAAAGAAAAAAAAAACAAAATTGTTCTATTCTACTTCACAATCTTTATAATGGACTCTAATTAAAAGAAAATGAAAAAATGTTTCAGAAAAAAAAGTTTAAAGAGACTATGATATTTTTAAATCAAACTTAAATAATTGATTGTTTTATTTGTAAACCTATCACTTTTAATAATAAAATATTTAAATATCATATAAAACAGACCACTTTTACTTTTAATTAAAGTCCTTAATTACATTTCTCATAAACTATGTTTTTTTACCGAAATACGGTTCCAAAAACATAGACTTTAGTTCCAAATATTTTGGAAAAACTGTTAGAATAGAAGATGAAAACAAGAATGAGTAGCAATCTAGTGGAGTGTAATAAAAGAGATTATAGATTTTAGTATAAAGAAGGATAAAAGCTATCTTAAAATTTTCATTTTTTTTTGGTGAAATATATTATATATATATATATATATATATATATATATTTATTTAAAATAGGAATGAAGTGAAATTAGAGTTAGAAGCAGGTACATCTGATTTACCTTGATGAAATGGTACAGCAAGTCAGAAAAAAAAAACGATGGGAAGGCGACACATAACAGGTTTTGCAAGTAGCTGTCAAGACCAGACCATTCTTTGAGGTTAAATCAGACATTCAGACGTGTACATGTCTGCTTCTTAATATCACCCTACATTCAGAAAACTTATTTTTTTCCATATATTATTTTAACATTAGCTCACAAAATCTGTAGCCATAAGTAAGTTGCGTTAAAAGAACACACTTGAGACTGAATAATGAGTACAATATCATGTGGGAAGAAAACCAGCAGTTTCTGTAACATCTCATTATTAAACAATCAACATACTGCTTTTACCACGTGATAAGATGAGAAAAAGTTTGTGAGCATAATTAGCATATTTAATTAGGTGAATCTAAAGGTTTATATTTATTATACTCCTGAGATAAAATTTCAGTCACTATAATAAGTCTATGTGCCATTAAGTTTGCAGAGTTAAATTATAGAGTAAAAATTGATTTGTCCCGACCTTACGCAGCCTGTTGTTTGTTTATAAGGGTTGGAGAAATGTTATAGAAAGGCCTTATAGCGTTAGGCAGGGCCAACAAAAGAGGACCTACCATATACTTTTACATGGTGTTGATTAGGTGACTTTTAGGTACTAAAAAGTTTTATCCAAACTTGAAATTCTGAAGAGAACATGGGTTTGAATCCTCAACTTAACACTAAAAGGGAGTGGATATTTGGATGTTTTAATCAGCATGAGCGGGAGAAAAGACCAATAACTTTTCTTTTCTGACAAAACAGCTTAAAAAGGCATACAAGACAAAAGAATTAAGTCAAAATGGAAAGAGGGAAAACACTTTGGCTGTGTTATGTATGCAATGCATTAACAGTTGTGTTTGTAGGGTAGAATTGATTATGGGGAGAAGAGATAAGAGTGTAGGAACAGGGAACTAAAGAAGGACCAGTACAACCACAACTGCCAGGTTCAGGGGTTCCTTGGAGTAGCATTAAAGACACTGTTCCAGATCTTCCCTCACACATCACCACCACCACCACCACCCAAATCGCAATTCTTCACAAATTTATGCAATAAAATGGTACCAAACAGCTTTTATAAGAGGAAAGATGCATTCGTGTCTTTATGACTTTTTAGCTCGGAGAAGGAAAAACAAATGGCTTCTGCTTCTTACCATTTTCCTATGATCTTCATCATCACCCTTTTTGTGCTCCTGTCATCACACATTTTTACTGTGGCGGATTCTCTGTTCAATGCAGTCGGAAGCTTCCAACTTCATGGCCTACCAGATATGCATTTCATTGAAGGGAATGATGAAAAGCAGATTAAGAAAATCTCAGGACTGGATGAGAATGAAAAGAAGCAAGCTTTCATAGTGGACAAGTTTAGATCCTTGCTTGGACTAAAGACTTTCCACACCAAAGTACCACCTAATGGTGATTTCGAGTTTCTCTCTCCCTCACCTTCTCCATCTCCCCTCATTGAAGAAGCTCAGGCTTCAGCCCCTTCTCCTTCTCCACTTCCACACGTGCACTCTCATTCCCATCATCCACCGCACCGCAAGAATCCACCGCTTCACCAAACTCATCATGAAGATAGAGGCAGGGCCAAAATAATACTAATAGCTGTTCTTGTATCTGCTGGTGTTGCTACATTGATTGGTGCTTGTGGATTATTCTTGTTGTGGCGGAAATTCTCAAGTCACAAAAAGAAACCCAAAAGGACAATGCCACTCTGTAGCAAGAGCAAGGGAAGTGGAGGTTCTTATCAAAGTTCATCAAGCAAGGTGAGTTTAAACTCTGGACTAGATCTGTTTTATCTTAATGCTTTAGGCGATGACGTTGAGCAGCACGGTTGCACCTTGAAAAAAACTTGCAAGGATGGTGTAGAGTATGATAATGTTAGCGGTTCTTCCACCAAGGAAATTGCATCTGTTCATGAAGATGCAGACTCAGAAAAGGGTGAAGCTGAATCTGATGGCGACAACTCTTCTGGGGATAAGATTATCCCTGAAGATTGTCATTCTTCAGACGATGAAAGCTTCCATTCCTTCGTTGATTCTCATTCCAATAATAGACTTTCCAATGCTTCAGCTTGTAATCTTAGTGACACATACTCTCTGTCACGTCAAAATTCAAGTTCATTACTGAACCAATTTCTTAGCTCTCCACCACGCAACTCGATCCCAAATACACAATCTCACCAACCATCAAGTAGTACAAAACATGAGGAGCAAGAGACTGAGACCACTCACCAATGTTCAAAAACATTTACTCCCCCTCCACCACCACCACCGCCACCTCCTCCTCCTCCTCCTCCTCCTCCACCATTGCAAATGCCATTGTTTTCTTTGCATTCTCTCACTTCTTCCTCTAGAGTCTCTTCTCATTCCCCACTTTCTTTGACATCTAACAATTTATCATCTCCGGTAAATTCAGACACTTTCTCAGGTTCAAATCAAAGTCCGGAAAAGGAGTTGCCTTCCACACCTGAACCTTACCCTACACATTCTCCTCCCAACATCCCCCCACCACCATGCCCACCTCCATTTCTCAAAAGCAATAGTAACAATACCAAAACCCCACCTCCTCCACCATCTCAACTCCCCCAATTCACCCCACTGGGTAAAGATGGTGCACCATTGCCAAAACTAAAACCACTTCACTGGGACAAAGTAAGAGCCGCACCAAATCGCACAATGGTTTGGGATAAACTGCGATCGAGCTCATTCGAGTAAGTTCAACTTAATCACTCATAGCCCAGCATCAATGTTTTTTATTTTCATTTGCTTTTACAGTTTAAGCACATTATGGATTTGATTCAGGTTGGATGAGGAAATGATCGAGTCTCTTTTTGGTTACAACTTGCAAAATTCAATTAAGAACGACGAAACAAAGAGTAAAACCCCGTCACCAGGCAAGCACGTACTTGAGCCAAAACGCCTGCAGAACATAACTATACTCTCAAAAGCTCTGAATGCGACAGCAGAGCATGTCTGCGAGGCCTTAATGCAAGGTAAAGTTAACTCCTCAATTATGAAATATGCCGAAGAAAAAGGTGAAAAAGGTGAAATCGTTATTTAAAAATGTTCCTAACTCCAAAGCGCATGTTACCATAAGTATACTTATGGTGGAAATAATAATATAATGTATCTCTTACTCCATTGACAACGTCAATGATAATCAATTTTGTTATGACCACTAAGTAAATTCTCACACCGACTTTTATTTTCATAACATGAGAGTATTCATGTGCATTTATTCCATATGCTGGAGAAAATTGATGGTCATAATAATATTGTCGAAGGTCTTATTGTTTTCTTGAAAATCAGGGAAGGGGCTGTCTTTACCCCAACTAGAGGCACTAGTGAAGATGGTACCCACCAAGGAAGAAGAATCCAAGCTCTTCAATTATAAAGGTGACATCAATGAATTGGGGTCCGCCGAAAGGTTCGTGAGAGCAATGCTTGATGTGCCGTATGCCTTTCAAAGAGTAGAAGGCATGCTTTTCAGAGAGACGTTTGACGATGAAGTAGTTCACCTCAGGAACTCGTTTTCAATGCTTGAGGTACCCATCAAAGACAAAACTTACATATCCATCTGTACATTTTTTTAGTACTTAATTTCGAACAAAACTAGAATTTTGAGTAGGTGCACCAAATAAAGGTTGCATTAAATGTTAACATAAATGATAAGATAAAACTCTAACTTTAATCTGACAGCATTATTATTTCTGGGTTTTGTTTAGACACCAAACCGAAGTTTTTTCATCCCATTGAAAGCAAGCGAAAGCTTTGTGAATTCTTTCTTTCACGTTGTCATTTTCCCATTTCCATAGGAAGCATGCAAGGAACTTCGATCAAGCAGGTTATTCTTGAAGCTACTAGAAGCAGTGCTCAAAACAGGAAACCGTATGAACGTTGGAACAATCAGAGGAGGTGCTAGAGCATTTAAACTAGATGCCCTTCTCAAGCTTGCAGATGTTAAGGGAACTGATGGGAAAACCACGTTGCTCCATTTTGTTGTTCAGGAGATTGTTCGTTCGGAAGGAATAAGAGTTTCAGATAGCATTATGGGAAAAATCAGCCAGAGAAGTAAGAACAGAACGGAGGAAGAGAAGGAAGAAGATTACAAAAGAATGGGATTAGAACTTGTTTCTGGTCTCAGCACTGAGTTATACAACGTGAAGAAAACAGCCACAATAGACTTGGATGTTCTTGCAAGCTCTGTGTCGAATCTATCAGAAGGTATGAAAAAGCTGCAACATATAGTGGAAAAGGAACTGCATAAAGATGAGAGAAGCATTAACTTTGTAAAGTGTATGAAGTCATTTCTGAACTATGCTGATGCAAACTTGAAAGAGTTACGAGGAGATGAAAATAAAGTATTGGTACGTGTGAAAGAAATCACGGAATATTTTCATGGGGATGTGAGCAAAGAAGATGCAAATCCTTTGAGGATATTTGTGATTGTTAGAGATTTTCTGGGGATGTTAGATAATGTGTGTAAAGAACTTAGAAAGTCTAAAGCTCCACGTAGTCCAAATCCTCTTGCAATGCTCCCTTTAGATAGATCATAGATTAGAATTAAACACTGTCTCGTGTGTTCATAGGAAATGAAAATTTTAAACAGAGTGTAACTTTATTTTTGTTTTTATGCAGTTTTGGAGTATCTGGATTTTGTATTCACTGACTTTCCTAATCATATGAAACTTCGATTGATTAAACTTTTCGTCTGTTCTTAGGAAATGATCACGTAGGGAAACAGATATCTAACTTTATAATAAAGTGTTGTCCCAACGTGTTTTATTTTCTGCACTATGACCATGATCATGATGTATGCTCCTTTATCTTAGCAATGGAGTGGAATGTAAAGACCATGTTTGATTAAATTTTGTATTGTTAGGGTTGTAATAAGTATGCATGTTGGATTTGAATTCATTATCTTGCATTCTAACACATATTGGAATAGCATGACACAATTTTACACATAAAATATAAGAGTACAATGATTATAAAGAATAAAATTTTGTATTTTTTTTAAAAAAATAAATAAAAAATAAAAAAGAGTAATGTATAAAAAAGTTAGGTGTATCTTTTGAGAGAATGGTTCTTGTTCATAAAGAATAATTGTGCTAAAATCATTCTTATTGAAACAAACAAGTTCCACAAAAGTTGGGACCAATCACAAAATGAGAACAAAAACCAAAAAAATTACCAAATATATGCTTCTTAAGAGGATGTTCAATAAAACACGACAGCAAAATAAGCATAATTTATTAAATGCTTTAAACTGTATTTTCTCTCTCTTGTTAATCCTTCCCTCTCCCAATCAGAAAACAAATTTGCACTTATCACTTTCATATTATTCTAAATTATGTTTAATCTCTTTTACTTCTAAAATAAACATTTATAATTATTTTATGTTTTTAATAAAGTAATACAAATATCTTCTAAATTATTTAAATAAATATTTACATTTCTCGTACTTTTAATTAGTGATATTAATTTTTTTTAATAAAGTGACATTTACAGATGTTGTTTTATTATTGCAATATTTTTTCTTCTTATAAAATACTTTTTTATACATTTTTCATTATAAATTTATGGTGTTTATTTAAATTCAATATGACGTTTTATTGAAACATAAAGTAAATTAGTGCTATTAATTAAAATAAAAAAAGAGGTTAATTTTTATTTAGATATTAAAAAATATGCAGTTTTTTTATTAAAAACATAAAAGAATTATTATTTATTTTTAACTAGAAAAAAAATCATTTAAGATAATCTCACCTGAGAAGATATAAGTGTTATTTCCCATAAAGAATTTCAGTATATATAGAATAAATAGATTAATTGCATTAAAACCAACCTTTAGTGTATTAGTTACTGTAATTAAGAGGAAACAGTTTCCATGTAAAGGGAAGAAACATATTGAGAAGTTTGAAGAAAAGGATACGGTATTAGTGTGAATGTTGTAGGGAAAACTTTGTAACGTGAAAAACCCTCCTATGATTAAAAAATAGGTTAATTTATTAACTGGGATTAAATAACTTTTTTTTTTGCATTTTCTATGATATTAGATTTTTAAAATATTACATAGGACGAAGTTCTCATAATTACGATGACTTCACTTAAGAAAAATCTAAAATTGTGTTATATATGATAACTTCAACTGAGACAATTTTTTCGCAACTGATGTTCCAAGCAAATTTTAAATTATTTTTTGTAATGAAATCGTGGCACATGACACAACTTAAATTAGAAGCATTCTTTTCCGTAATAGCTTAAGTTGTATGAGGTGCTTCGTATTTTTTTTTAAGTGAAGTTGTTATACTTACGAAGATTTTTGGTTAAAAATATATTTTTTTATTTTTATTGAAGTAGTATGGGTGAGTATTATGAGTGACAAAACAGATAACCTTACTTGTTTCGCATCTTCATCCTCTCATGCAAACACATTCACATCTTTTCTCACCTTTTTTCATCTTTTTATTTTTAGCTCATCTCCTCTAATCAATCTTTAATTATGACGAGTTGTTGGTCTCGATCACCAACTATAATAAAAGAGTCATTGTGTGTCTTCATATTAGTCAGCCTGTTGAGACAAGACAAACTCATTTATAGAATTCTCGGTTTTGAAGTTTAACCAAACAACATAAAACGAAGTAGTATTGAATATGTTTGTAGAAAGAAACCAAAACAACAAACGCTATGATAGAAACCCTAAACCTAAAAGAATAAGTATCCGCACAACAAATCTAAAGTAGTCTTGAATATGCTTGTAGATAGAAAACCAAAAACACAAACGCTAGGATAGAAACCCTAAGCCTAAAAGAAAAATTTTCCACACAACAAATCTAACATATTAAATCCACCAAGAAGAAAATTCGTTAGACGACCTCTCAAAATAAAAGTCTAACACACGAAAAAACACTTAAGAACATGAGAAACTTAGGATTGTAGAAAACATAAAAACACTCAAACGCTAAGTTAAATGATTGGTGAGTCAAAAGCATATAATAGAGTTATGATTAGATAAACACTAAGGATTGTAGGAAACACAAAAACACCTAGACGCTAAGCTAAATGACTCGTAAGTCAAAAGCGTTTAAGAAAGTTATGCTAAATGCATAAGTTATACTATATCCAATAGGTATTCAGTTGAACTCTCGGAAAAAACAGAAAAAGTGTCGAGACTATGTGTTTGACAAAAACAACCTAAAATATAAAAGAAAACATAACATGTTAAATACAAAACATTTATTAGTTACTGTCAAATAGATTAAATAGATTAATTGCATTAAAACCAACTTTTTGTGTATTAGTTAGTGTCAAATATTTAATAGGAAAGAGTTTCCATATAAAGGAAAAAAACATATTGAGAAGTTTAAAGAAAAGGATATGGTGTTAGTGTGAATATTGTAGGGAAATACCTGTAATGTGAAAAACCCTCATATAACTAAAAATATAGGTTAATTTAAAATATTACATTATAGGACAAAGTTTTTGTAAATGTGGTGACTTCACTTAAAAAACATTGTTTTATTCTTTTTGAAATAGTATGGATGAGTGCTAAAAGTGACAAAATAAACAATCTAATTCGTTTTGGTCAACTTGTTTTTGGCCTATTGGAAAAACAGGTTGAACTTGTCAATCCGTTAACACAATACGAGTTGGAAAATGTAACTTGTTCCATTCCTATATGGGTTGACAAGTTGATGAGTCAGTCCATCCTTTTTTTTAAGGAAAAAACCGCGAGTTTCTCACACACGTGTCTCACAAAAGGGATTCCATTAGCTTCTTCTCCTTCGTCAACCATCACTCGCGTCCTAATCCTCTTATAATCACGATCACGCTTTTTACCACTTTCTAAACCCTCTCCATCTTTAGCTCATCTCCTTCTCCAATCAATCTCCAATTATGGCGAGCGACAGGTCTTGATCACCAACGACGATAACAAGAGTCATTGTGTGTTTTCACACCAGTCAACCATCACTGTGACCACCAGCATCAACTGCCAAACTCTTGCCGTATGGGTCTTCGTTGTTTGAGCCTTCACTCTTCTCTAGTGTCAATGTTACTCTGAACCACGAGGTTGTTGAGCTTTTTGAACTCGCTCGCATTTGGCTTGTTGTAGCCACCATCATCGCAGGCTCGTCACTATCCATTCCTCCATCGCCCAAATCCTTATTTAACCAGGCTGTCCAAACCCTCGTTTAACCAGGCTTAACGACAAGAGTTTTCATACATTACATATTAACTCACAGGCCCTCCAACATTGCTCCTGTGATAAAATAAATAATTTACTAATGTTGTAACCATTTTTAATAATTTAATTAGCTTAATTGAATAATTTTTTATATTAATAAAACTAATAGTTGGAAAATATACTAGAATAAGATTAAATATAAGTATTAAGTAATATACAAAATTTAAAATAGTTGGCAAATAAATAATGTAAAATAATACTTTATTGTCTAATTAGACAATTTCCTCGGATATATCACTTTTTATTTGTTTTCCTCAGGTTCTTACTAATATAAATCACTATAACTTTTTTTTCTTGTTTTTTTATCTCTGTCACGGATTCAATTCATTGAATTCATTTTTAAACATTAAATTAATTAAATAAAAATCTAAAAAATAGATATCATTAAAACATAATAGAATAAAAAAAAAGTTACTTTACTTTAAACAAAATTAAAAATTAACTTTAACATAAAAGAAATTGTTTTCATTTGATGTTCTCGTAGATATTAAAGTTGTTAAAATAAATTAAAATGCATAAATCAACTAATTCACAAAGAATTCGAACCGGCTTAAGTTTAAAAAAATTTGAAAATTCCAGTACAAATTAAAAATGGATCTAATCGAGTTGAATATGATATGAGCTGAATTTACTTACCAACAAAACATAAAAAAGAGTTTTTAATTGTGTTGGTTTGATTTTTAAAATGATTTAGATTTTATTTATAATTATAATTTATTTTTTTGAAATAAATGATTTATTTATGCTAAACAAAACAAATTTTTAAAACAAGTTTAATTTTTTTAAAATTTTGATACATATTAAAAAATTAGATTAAAAAGAGTAAATAATTATATTTAACTTATCAGACCCATGATAAATCGGTGCAGAAACAAATTTATCAAATAACTATTAGGTGCACGTGTCGCCATTGGAGTTTATGATTGGAGTGCAAGTTTGTGATTTTCTGGTGCATGTGAGTTGTTTGATTATTGAGCTACAATAGTTATTCCTGGGTTGGTTGGTCCCTATTGTTACAAGGTTGTAGTTCTTTCATTCAAAGGTTAAAAATTGGACCTTTGTAAGACGGTGTCGTTTAGTATGATGTGTGTTTTTGAATTGCGAAATTGGGAATGCATTAATTAAATCTCATCATAACATTTACCGTCCTCCAGAAGAATTGGCGGGATTGAGTGCAGCATCACTTTCATCTCAGGTATACGCATTCTTCTCTGCTCCATGCTCTCTCTCTGCGCCAACCCTTTGAATTTTGTTCACAACCACAACAAAAAGAGATTTTTCTTTCTTTCTTGTAATTTATGGGAAGGAATGCGATGGATGGGAACGATACATGTTGGGACAAAGTCATTGCAGAAATGATTGAAATGGGTTTCGAGCATTCGAGCATAGTCGAAGCCATTAAAGTAGTGGGTCCATCTGTTCCCAGCGCTGTGGAACACATTCTCAATTCTACTACTGAAGAACCATCCACTACCCACACCTCCAATTCGCATGCCCGCAATGGGAATGCTCTCAAAAAACGACCTTTGCGCAAGTGTTTAGTTCGACAATCCAATATATTTGACCATTTCCGTTCCAATGACGATGTCGAAGAACACAAGAAGGAAATCCCTCAATTGGGGATTAAACCCAATCCCATTGTGCTTTCAGAGCCTTTTGAAGCGCAAGATTTGGATGTTGAATCTGATTGGGAGCAGAGGACTAGTAATCTGATGAAAAAGCATTTTGGTTTTTCATCCTTGAAGAGTTTTCAGAAGGAAGCCATCTCTGCCTGGGTTGCTCACAAAGACTGTCTTGTCCTCGCTGCAACAGGATCTGGTAATGTTTGTGCTTTACTCTGCAGTGTAGAGTAGCTCTGTGCATTTATTCATAATTATGTTTTTTGGAACAGGGAAATCTCTGTGCTTTCAGATTCCTGCATTGTTGTCTGGGAAAGTGGTGGTTGTGATTTCGCCCTTGATAAGCCTCATGCATGACCAGTGTTTAAAGCTGACTAGACATGGGATCAGTGCGTGCTTTCTTGGCTCCGGGCAACAAGATAATACCATTGAACAGAAAGCAATGAGAGGACTGTATAGTATAGTGTATATTTGCCCAGAGACTGTTCTAAGGTAGGGTTAGGGGCCTTGTTCATATTGTCCTTAGCTTCAAGGACTAAAAGTTGATGTTGAAACTTATCGTGTGTCCTAGAAGACTTAGGTTATGTTTGAATAAACTTTTTCATAGACATTTACAGGAAATGAAAATGCCTTAAATTGAATTAACCTTCTTACATAAGCTATACGCAACTCTTGCACTTAACTTTTATGTAAACTCTTTCCATTTATCTTCTCCAGAAGTTAAGATGTGTTAGTTGATATTAGTATGAGGAGGAGTTGAATGCATTTTGCCTTCTTATTTCATTCTCTTGTAAGTGTTATAGATAAATTTATCCGGAAAAGGCCTTATTCTTTTTAGTTTCTTTTAATCTTTTAATGTTTTGTTACTTAATTGCAACCCCGTGTAGATTGATTCAACCACTGCAGAAGCTTGCAGAAAGTCGTGGTATTGCTTTATTTGCAATTGACGAGGTACACTGTGTTTCGAAATGGGGTCATGATTTTCGTCCAGATTACAGGTCCGTTTTATCCCCTCTATTTCCTTATTTTTTATGGTTATTGGAGACGAACTGGACTAATTAGTGTAATTACAATGTCTTGAATGATCTTAAATGCAACTTCTGGTTTGCATTTAAGATCTTGATTGATTATGGTGCATATTTCTTATGTTCTTTGTTTGGTGCTCATACCACAATTTCTTGAATGTCTTTAATGTACTTTAATAAGTATTACCTGTTTTTAAAATGTTTGCTCTTGTTTCAGGCGACTGTCTGTGCTGAGAGAAAATTTCAGTACAAGCAAGCTAAAATCCCTAAAATTTGATATACCTCTGATGGCCTTAACAGCTACAGCTACAAAAAGAGTACGAGAAGACATTTTAAAATCATTGCAAATGTCAAAAGAAACGAAAGTTTGCCTTACATCATTTTTTAGACCTAACTTACGATTCATGGTGAGTTTGTTCATTATTATAATTTGTATATTCTTCTCTGAATATATCATCTCTTTTACAATAAAGATTCACTGTTGTTTCTTACAGGTAAAACATAGTCGAGTATCACAGGCTTCTTATGCAAAAGATTTTCATGAATTGATTCATGTATATGGTAGGAAGAAAAATATTGATGAAAAGGAAAAGGTTTTCATCTCAGATGATTCAGATCAGATTTCTAATAGCTCCGATGCTAGTAGTATATCTGATACAGACAGTGTTTCACCTGATGACATGGATGACAACCAAGATGATTATGATTATAGAGATATTAATATAATGCACTCAGGAAACTCTGATGACTTTTTAACTGGAAACGAATTGTCAATTGAATTCCTGGAAAATGATATCGATGCCTTTCAAAGTGTGGATAACTTAGATGGTACTAATGTTTCTGCTATTTTTGGGTCTCTCATTTTATCCCAAAATAATTTAGTTAATAAACCGAAAGCAATATTGGATCAAATGATGTATTGCCATATTTTGTAAATGCAGTTGCCCGTGGTGACTTCTGTGTGCTACCTCACAAGGAATTGGAATTATCCAAGAACACCAACATACCTAAGAAACCAGAAGGAAGAGTAAAAATTCTTAACGAGCCTTTGGAACAAGGACCAACAATCATATATGTACCCACCAGAAAAGAAACTCTGAGAATTGCGAATTACCTATGCAAGTTTGGTTTGAAGGCAGCTGCTTATAATGCAGGGGTATGGGTTATATATTATATTCTATCTTGTTTGATTAGATGCTAGTGAATTAAAATTTATCAGGTTGATCATGTCAGTTGACAAGAGAATCTTAAATTTTAAGACATCGTGAAGTACTATGCAGTAGAATTTTGTTTTTTTTTTCTTGACATTTTACTTCTGGTTTAATTACGAAGTCTTCTGGCATGCTTTATTGTGGATTTCATGGAACCAAACTTAATAGTTAGCCTGTATTATTATACAATAAATGTTTGCCGTACATTCACCTTTCGCCATTTGATTTATGTTTTTAATTAGGTTTTCAACTGATTTACGTGCTCAATCTCTTTTTCCAGCTTCCCAAATTGCATCTAAGAAAGGTTCATAAAGAGTTTCACGAAAATAGTTTAGAGGTATGTATATGGAGCCTGAACTAATTATTACACATGTCCGATGGGAACGGGGCTTTAAGGAGGGACCAAAACGTGTTATTTTAATTGAGATAGCCAATTATCAGTTATGATGTATCATTATTGCATCTTATATTTGTGATTTGCTGTTCACATAACTGCTTTTATTAATGGATGTTTGTCTGATTTTTATAGCCTTTTTAATCCAAGTTCTTACCAGTTTGGATCTCTTCTTCCCCTTTCCTCCTATGTTTGCTTAGGCATGTTTTTACATTCTTTTTGCAGCTTTGGGTATTTGAAACCCTGCCCTGCCTGGCAAACATCTGAGTTGGGCATTTCTTTGTAGTTGTTGCTTCTTCTGAAGTTTTTGTAAAATCAAGCCCCAAAAAAATGAAGAATTAAATTTCTTGAAGCATGACACGGATCTGATTTGTTTTTACCCTTGTTTATTCCGATGTTGTTTGTGAAATTACTACATAATTTATGTAATTTCCTTCATCCTGGAACTTTAAAAAGTTTGACCAAACATGTAAAAGTCTGTGTTTTACCATTCAGGTTATTGTTGCTACAATAGCTTTTGGAATGGGTATTGACAAATCAAATGTCAGAAGAATCATCCACTATGGTTGGCCACAGGTCTGTTATTCATATACATTTTTCCAGCCATAGTTAATTATAGAATTGGATTCTATCTGTATTTCTTCTGCACTCCAATGTTCATGCTTTCACTAGCTGAATTGTCTTTTTTTTTAGAAATCTCAAATAACTAAAACTGTGAATGTGTATTTTTTTATCAGAGTTTAGAAGCATACTATCAAGAAGCTGGACGGGCTGGTCGAGATGGGAAATTATCAGATTGCAGTATGTTAAATTAGACTAGAATATAATTTTTACCTTATAATGTTTGTTTGTCCCTCTCTCTTCTTTAGATTTTAAACTTATATCACTCCCTCGGTTTACTTAAGTGTATGTTACTCATTATTTATTTTCCTTCTTCTAACACTAACATTTGGCCAACAACCAGTTCTTTATGCAAACCTAGCAAGCAAGCCATCACTTTTGCCTAGTCGAAAAAGTGAAGATCAGAAAAAACAAGCATATATTATGTTGTCTGATTGTTTCAGGTTTGCCTTGATAAATACATCTTTGCCTTTTTCATTTTTGTTATGTAGTACAGAACCTTTTGTATATTTACAGATATGGAATGAATACTTCATGCTGTCGAGCTAAGATTCTCGTTGAATACTTTGGAGAGGATTTCGGTCATCAGAAATGTCACTTGTATGTTAAGTTTGGTCTCAATGCTTACTGTTTTGTATGTTTCAGCATGCATGAACTGAAAATATTCTAGAACAGAATAGCTGGTATGGAGTTACCTTGATAATTGCATCAGCACATTTACTTCTTTTTGTAGTCAAAGGTATTAACCCGTGTCCATATTTACCTGTAGCTAGTTAGAATGTTTGAATCAGCTATTAATGCATGTTACCCTTCGTATTGTCGCTTTCCTCATATACCTCCTTTCACGCAGATGTGATGTGTGCATTGATGGTCCACCTAAAAAGCAGAATCTAAAAGAGGAGGCCTGTATTTTTCTGCAAACTATAGGTGCCCAAAATGTATGTTGATTTCATTCTTATTCCAATTACCAACGACGCTATCAATTCCATCTTAGTTGTGAATTTATATCAAAATTGTCTCGAATTTTTAAAGCATATTTTTCAAAACATGAGTACATCTTCCTAGTTCTGTATGGGTCTGTTTCTGTGGGTTTAAGTTTCAATTTGATGACTTGATTAAACAACTGCTTCGTTTTTGGAGTTCCAGGACCTATAGTTTTAGTATAGGTCGAGTTTTGTGGAACAAACTTCTTGTATTTTCTTTATTCCATTATAGGTGAAAAGGACGTGACATGGATATTAATTTAGCAGGGGCGTATGGATTCCAAGGATTACTCATATGACGATGATATACATTTTGACTACAATTACAGAGGAAAAAGAGAGAGGCCAAATCTTAGGATGTTGGTTGGAAAAATAAGGCAGCAGGTGAACCTAGTTATAATTGTCATTTCTTACTGTTTGATATATTGGGTGTTCTCTTTTGTTGCTAATCCATGAAACCAGACTTGTTTTCACTTGAGAAATGTCCGTATACAGTTTCAAAAGTTTTCAACCACTGACATGTTATGGTGGAGAGGTCTTGCTCGAATTTTGGAAGTTAAAGGATACATCAGAGAAGGAGATGACAAGGTATACTTAATTGCTTTACCCAGAAATAACTTGTCCTTATAGTTTTATGCATGACAATACTATATATGTATAATTACAAAATCTGTCCATAAATTTTGTTGCCGCTGAAAATAAAAAAAGGTATACAATTAAGTAGTGATCCAAGAAAAAAAAATTCAGAGAGATTCATAATATAACTCATGGAAAGCTCTTTTCATGGAGGTTTTTAAAATTTAAGGACTGACCAGAAAGATATTTCTGCATTCCGCATTCATATGGAGACGGACCACTGATTTGCTCTTCAATAAATTCACCCAAGTCCTAAACTCCAACCAAAACCATAGTGTGACTATCTTATTGTGTAGGTGCTGTATTATCTGCAATATGCAGTTATATGTTGTGGTAATTCTGTGATTTGATCTCATCAGTTTCCACCATACAATTGCAGAGCCATGTTCAGGCAAAATTCCCGGAATTTGTGAGGTCCATGAATGAGGAAACTTTCTGGGTTTACCCTGAAGCAGATATGTTGCTTGCAAGAAAATTAACTGAGAAACCATTTTCCTCATTCTCAGAATGGGGAAAGGGTTGGGCTGATCCTGAGATCCGTCGCCAGCGCCTAGAAAGAATGGGAGTGAAGAGAAAGTCAGGGATGGTGTCAAGTTCCAAAAGGAAACGAAAGAGAAAAGTGCAACATGATTTGAGGACTTCTCGTGGCAGACTAACAGCAAAACTCTCAAAATATAAGTGATATTTTATCAGCTACTAATGCAATGCATACAATTTATTCGTTGGCACCTGCAAGTGAACCTTTTCAACATTAGGTGTAAAATCATGATCAAACATAACTGATATTTATCAGCCGCTGATCGAACAATATTAAATTTTTCTCAGAGTTTTAGTGAAGCATTTGTTGCATAAGAACATCCATAATGTTTTAACTCTGAATATTATGCGAATTATTCAAAAATATCGATCACCAGATCTAAGTTAAGATTTAATTTGGTGAGATGCATTTTGAAGGACAATATAAAAATATCAAAATCAAGACATTTTGAAATTATCTTTATTTTGATATATTAAAAAGTTTTTAGTATATTTTTTTCAATATTAAAATTAATATATTTTGAAGACACATAAATATCATAACAGATTTTGGGAGGGGATTGCGACAACATTGGGCTAATTAATTTAATTTTTTATTTTTACTTTATAAAAATTTAAAGAAATTAATGAAATTAAAAAATAATAAGCATAGATTTTTAATTAAATTTTCCAATTGAAATATTAACTTTATAATAAATTTATCAAAGTATAAATGATGATAATGATAAATAAATAGTGAAAAAAATAATGTTAAAAACACAAGATAAAGTTTAACTGATAAAATTTAAAATTTATGATATTGAATAAAATATCAGAAAAGTATGTGAGTATTTCCAGTAGATGTGTGACAGAAGTTAGAACGATATAGTTTAGAAAATAATAATTTACCAAAGTAAACGAAACGTGCAGAACCAAGGTTTAGAAGATAAGAAAAGTAAGTTTTTGAAAAATAGTAAGATTTATATGAAAAGTTTGAATAAATAAAACGATCTATAAGGAAAAAATGAAAAGGTTGAGAAAGAAAAATGTTTAAAAAATATAAAAAATGTGATGTTTTTCATACAGTGATTTCTATTGAAAAATAAATAAATCTATACATGTAATGTTTCATAATATTTAGAAATATAGAGAATAATATATGTGAATAAAGTCGGAAATAAAACAAAAATAGCTTAAAAAAAGTTAATAAATATATATATATATATATATATATATATATATATATATATATTCTATAAAAATTAACCCAAGGTCTAACAAGGACAGATTCAATGATAAATCATAATGAAGATGAAATAAAAGACAAAAATTATGAAGAACACTATAAATGGAAGAGATAGCCAAGATACCACCCATGCACAACAAGATATTGTAAAAAGTTATTATTATGAAAAATTAAAAAAGAATACATAAAATATAGAAAGGTTTGTAGAAAATGTTATGAACAGACATGTATTCAAGAACATAGAAAACGAAAAAAAGAGAGTTAAAATTTACATAAACATATTTTTAAAATATATAACATTTAATTTTGTTGTACAAAAATTCATCTAATTTTAAATTAAAACTAAATAAAACATCTCAATTTAAAAATTGAAAATAGTAAATTTATGAATAATAATTTATGAATATTTTTAATATATATTGTTTATATTTTTCTTTTTTAATTATATGACTTAAATTTATATTTAAATCCTAATAATTATTTATTTTTCTTTGGTAATTAATTATAGAAAAAATTTAGTGTAAATTTTATTAGAATTAATTCAATATTATTACATTTCGGTTAGATTCCATATTCTTTTTTATAGTATTTGAAACTTTATCATGTTATTAAATGTTATATTTCTTTTAAAATTAATAAATAAATTATAGTGAATAATTATATTACATTATATATTATATGTTTTATTTAATAACATAATAACGAATATAATATAAAAGTATTAATTTAAATATAATAGAATTACAACATATTAATTATGTAATAAAATGTATAATTATATAGGTGTATATAAATGATATTATTTTTAAGAGTTAATTAAAATGTTGTAATAAAGTTAAATCCACCTTAATTGTAATTTAGAAACTTTAGAGACTGAAACTTTTTTTTCTCTGGAGAATCTCCTAAAAAATGTTTTTTTAAAAATAAACTAAGACTGATGCAGGTTATAGATCAAGTTAACAACTTTAAATATAACATATCTAAAGTGAGAAAAACAATGATGTTTGAGATATAAAATGTTATTAAATAGTAAAACAATGTGATATTCAAATTTAATTTGTACACCACATAAAAAATTAAGGGAAGAAATAAATGGAATTATGTTTAGTTGTTATAATAAGTATATTATCATAATTATTTATAAATTATTTTGTGAGTAAAGTATGTTTTCATATGAAATATTGTGTGTGCGTGATAAAATATGTAATAAACATGTGCGAGAAAAATAATGTGATATAAAAATTATATTGATGAATTTATGTTTTAATTAAATTACATTAATTAATCTTGTTTATGGTTTGTTTTTGTTATCAAAATCCTATTTGATATAAGAATAGATAGGACTACACTTTTATAGACGTCTTACACCAATTTAGGGGTGAAAGTTATCTTGAAAAATTGCAAATAATTATAAGTAGGTATATCAGTTTGTTTAATGGATATTATTATATAATACTATTAAAATTATTAAAAAAAATACTAAAAGTTAAAACACTTAATTACATATTTTATTCCATTTCTTTTATAATTTTGTATATTTGTATCTTAATACTAACTTATTTTAACATTTTATCCAATTTTGAAAAATCTTATTAAAGCAAGGGGGATCACCAATCAGCTTAAAACTAAATAAAATCTAATTAACTTACTATCTATTTTAATAACCAGTAAAATTAATTTAAAATAATATTCTAAATTCAATAAAATAAAAAGAAAATTAAACTTTTGAGGTATTAAAAAAAATATGGAAAAAGATGTACATGTAAATTTGATGATAATGGATTTATGTTTGGTAGTAAATATGCATTATGATTTTCCCACAAACAGAGAGAAAGAGAATAGATAATGAATTGAAGGAAAAGAAATGTGGTAACTCCAAAGCGAAGCAAGGTACTTACCGGGGTCTCTCTCCATTGTCATGATGGTCATATATGGTTGTTTGGAGAAGTTGAAGCATGAGCACCACCGGTGATGATGGAGTTGGGCCACATCGTTTTCGCGGTAATAGGCTTCTCCGCCTCCTTCTTGTTTTGCGTCCCAAACATCAAGAGAAGGCAGCGGAAACACCTGGCTGCCGAGAAACTAAAAATGGTTAGCGAGGCGTTGGAAGCGGCGGAGGAAAGAGCTGTGAGATTCCAAGAACGACACGACAGAATATTGAGCCAAATATGCAGCACCTACTTGACCAATGCAGAGCTTGTTGAAGCAATAGCGGGTGCTCGAGCCACCATGAACCAGGCATTGGACTTTGCCCTTCAGTTGAGGAAAATTCAGTTTAGAATCATCACTTCTTTCCCCGATGCAATCGACATGCTGTTAGATATGGATGCGTCAAAACAAACTCCAACAAATTCATTCAGATAGGGTTTAGGTTTACTCAACACCTGCTTCGATTTTTTTTTTCTATTTCAATCCCTTCTTTCTATATCTTACCAGTTTCATCGCATAATTGTATGTATTTATCTAGTCTGTTTTAGTAGGTTCTATATATTTCAGTTAATTTTTTTTTTTAAATTACAACAACTTTCTTAAAAAATAATATTTAGTTCTCACTCGATTACATACATATCTTTGTCACTATTAGATTGGAGAGATACATTTCAAATACTTACGCATAACTAACTAGTAACAAAAATACTTTGCTCGACCATCTTCATTTATTCTTTTTATCTTCATGTATGTTCAAGGAGGTCTCTTTACTTGTATTTTTGTTTTCTGACTTTTTAATTACAAAATCATCAAACACATAAAGTAACATACTAACTAAAGATTAACATAAAATATATGCATAGATGTTAATTATGTCATGAAATAACTTGGCACAATTTTATACAGCAATGAGGTAAGTGGCAGATGTTAATTCAATCCTCTAATTCTAACATATTAACACACTTTAATGACTCTATCCATGGACAGGGTGACAACAAATTATGTTTTCGAGCTATCTATTTTAAGTGTATATATTCATCTAATCAACCCATTATAAAGAAATAAAAGAATGAATTATTTCAAATTCATTAAATACTGTTACAGATGATTAATGATCTATAATAACACTTTTCGAATCTTATAAATTCTCTTGTCTATAATACTTAATGATTAAAATTTATTCACCATTTTTTCATGATTACTCTAATTAAAAACTTTATTTTCATTTTAAGAATGTATTTTTTTAACCTTTTTAAAAGTGATTACTCTTAAAATATATATTTTAAACCTTTTTAAGAAAGATTAATCATAAAAATGCATTTCTTAAAAAAGGTTAAAAAAAATACATTTTAAGAATTGGTTTGGAAAATAAACAATAATTACTTTTAAAATAGACGTCCTAGGTATAAGCACTAAATAGAAACATTTTCCAAAAATAAATTACAACGTTATTAATTAAAACTAAATAATTTTACTATATTAATATTCGTTATTTTATATACAATGTTTAATTAAAATTTAAGTTTATGCATTTAGGAATTTTTAATCAACTTTTTATATTTTTATATTTTTTCTTCAATTAGATAACCTGTTATATGTCCTGAACTCGTTTTTAATCAACTTTTTATATATCCTGACATGACATAAAAAATTTAAAATAATTTTAATAGATTGAAATTAATTAGTGATCTTCTTTTTCAATACATTATATTTCAAAATAAAACCTAACAATGAAAGCTACAGGGTATTCCTTTGTTCCTCTCATTGACATTTACCGTAAGCTGCTACTAGTCAACCAACGATCCATGAGTAAAACGAAACAGTGTTCAAAGACCACAAATATCCTAGCGAATTCAATAGAACCAAACAAATTTAAACATTAGACGATAACCAGCTTCAAGGCTGTAGTGAATCTGGAGCGAATGCTACTGACAATTCATTCTAATTTGTAATCAGGTGTTAATGGTTCATATATACAAGCACCCAACAGAGTAAATTGAACAACATTAGTGGATTTAGCAGTACTCATATTTACAGTTTAAAAGTTTCAAACAACGAAGTGAACAGAAAATCCAAATAGTATTGAAAGCAAGATCCACTGAAGGTATATACATGATGCATCCATACTCAACTAGAATGTGTCTTCTGCCTTTAGGAAATTATAATATTCAAGTTGGGTCATCTCTCCACCGCTCGAGGAGTCAAACTGACATCGGTAGAAGCTGCATCAACAATTTCAATAGTTACACTTACCATTCACAGGAAAAACACCATGCCAAGGAACTAGTGCTCATTTCAGATAAAACGTTATATAGGTAAACCCCCACATTTAAATCATTTTTTATACACTTGTTTTACGATATAATGTTTTCCAAAACATGCATCCTTTCATCATTTGCTTGAGATGAAAATACTACAAATAAAACAACAAAATAACGATGCAGCACGCCGTCTGGTTCCAAAATTCAAACAAGCATCTTAACCTTGATTGAACCTTTAAATATGAAAAATAACGACACACCATCCACTTTAGGACTGTAAAAACCTATCTGATTTTTTCCGTTTTTTAGATTACCATAAGCACAAAACCTGAATGAAGCAACCAACATTGGTTAATTTTAGACAAACAATGCACAGGTGTACACATAAATAGAAGTTTAATGCAGTGATATGAAGTAGGCTCTAGAGTCTAGTCCTAAAATCAATCATTATTCCTCCATACTCAATCTCTAATATCTCTTAAGCAACACCCCTCCCCCATTTCAAAAAACAAAACACAAAATGGCAGAGCATGACAAACTTAAGAGAGCACGAATATGATGCCCTACTGACATACCTGCCATCCATGCCTAGTATTACAATTGTATTCTTTTGATGGCCAAATGTCACAATATACTGCAAACCTTCTTGCAAGCGAAATTGAGCCACGGACCACTCCGAGCTAAAATACTTAGGTAGCACACCTGTAAAAACAGACAAAATTATATAATCAAAAGCAACAAATTTAATCACATAATTAATAATTTCAAGACTGAATGAACCTTGGTAATGTTAAAAAGACCAAGGTTCTAAAATACAGTCTACAGCCTCAATTGCAGTTGCATCAGCTGCATTGTAAGCAACATCAAGGATTATGAAAAAACTGCAGCTGCAACTGCAATTGTATTGCAATTTAAAAACTCGACAGCAACTATTGTTGTTCTAGTTCTTTCACAATCACTAACCATGACACAAATTTCCGCAAAACATCATTCACAAAAAATTCATGGCGCACAAACCTTTAATAAATGAAAGAGATGAAACAGCAGTAGGGTTAGCAGGATTAGCCTCAGAAGTACTGTTCGATCTGTCATGCCCCATCAGTCCAGAATCAACCTTCAGGTTGAAAACATGAACGGTCCCCTTGTCACTTGAAACAGCAAGCCACTGCGCAGTAGGAGAGAATGCAAGGCTGTATATCTCTGCTCGGTCTGCACCCCTCCTTACCTGAAAATAATCAACCACAGATTCCCATTCAAACCTCCAAATCACTTTGATCTCATCACTAACATCTCAAAACATTAAATGCAATTTATTTCTCAGTTACTAAGCACGCATTTAGCTCCGACTATGCTAACCGTATCGGATTTATTTGAGCAAATCACAGACGCCGTCATTTTTTAGAATTCCACTCAACCCCTGTTCTTTTAATCCTACAGAAACCCTCTTAGTTACTTGAAACACATTACCCTGACACCCTTTATTGTATATTGAGTGCAACCTAAAGAAACCAAAATGGCGCCAATGTAATTTATTCAATTTTTATTTAATATTTCATTCATATTGTATTGGGAAGATTTATAGGAGGATTACACAAAGGAAAATACTTGAATGCAATTCCTTACTGCTTTTCCAATAAAAATGTGAGTTTCACTTATGTAACCCATGTTGATCTTTGATGCAAAATTGAAAAGCTTTACGACATAAATTACCAAAGTAAAACTCTAATTCTATTAACAATACTAACAACACATAAGATTTATCCTTGAAGAAAAAAGAGAAAGAGGAAATGACATTGAATTCACCTCTTGGAGCAATGAACCATCGAGGGTATTGAAGAGCCTAATGAGGGTGCCCTTGGAGCTGGCGGTGGCGAGCAACCTGCCATCATGCGTGAGAGAAAAACAAGCAATTCGGGAATCGTGCGCCATGATGAACTTGGTTCTCTTGGAGGCGTAGTGCTCAACCCTAACCTGCCCCTTCTGCAACCCGGGGCAGACTAGGACCATGGTGGCCGAAACGTGGGAGAGATCGCAGAGGCCCTTAGGGTTAGCGATGGTCTCAATTTGGTGCAGCACCTTGAGATCGGAGAAGTTGTACACAAAGATCTTGTGAGCCAGGACCACCACGATGCGGTCGCGCCGGAGCCGGACGCCCTTCACCTCAGAGCGGAAGGATAGCTCGCCGATGCAGCGGGACTGGTGGTCGTCCCAGATCATAACCTTGTTGGGGGGGTAGCGTGGGTCGGCGCCGCCACCGACGAAGGCGAGTATGTTGCAGCGGAAGAGCATGTGAACGAGGCCAACACCGCCGCCGGGGCCGAAATCGCGGCGGAAGATCTCCCGGAAAGGGTCGCAGTTGTAGATGCGGAAGCCGCGGTCAGTGGCCGCGGCGAAGCATCCGGAATCTTGGTTGAAAGAAAGGTGGAGGAGCGTGGCGGCATGGGATTCGGGGGTTTGGGCGGCAGTGGCGGCGGATGCGGGGGTTGGCTCCTCGGAATCGAGGGCTTGCGGTGGTGTGTGGGACATTATTGGGAATGGAATCGATTCGAATATGGTAGAAATTGAAGTGTTTGATTCTGAAGGAAGGTTTTGGTTTTGTGTGGAGTTGAAAAATGGAAGAAGTTGAGGTAGGTAGGTCCAATAGAAGGGAAGTTGTATTGTATTTTGTCGTTTTGTGTTGTGTTGGATTGCCTTCGTGCTTTGCAAGGGATGTGTTGTGTAAACATGGATTTTCACAATCTTAACTACTTTCTTTTCTTTCTCTTTGTAAGAAAAATATTTAAAACTAATATAAATACCTAATTTCATCCATATAAAACACCAGAATTCAACTACCTCTGACGTGTATCTGCTATAACTCTTCTAATAAATACATTAATTAAATTACGACTGTAATAAATTAATTTGAAATTTTTGAGACGTAGAGTGTAATAAAATAACACTGGTTCTGAACTTATTTAATTCACGAACGTCTTTGTAACTAAGAATGAATGTAAAAGTTAAAAGTTTAAATTATTTTCGATAACTTTTAAATTTGATTAACAATCACAAATTAAATTGAAATCATCATGCCTTCTTTAAGTTTATGAGAACAAATATTTTTGTTTTCCATATTTTTAAAATACGTAGGGAGATTGAAATGATTTTTTCCTAGTTTACAAAATTAAAACTATATTCATTCTATGCTTTTAGAACTAAAACAATTAAAACTTTTTTTTACGAGTTTTTAGTTCTACCAATCAAATCTCTCTATTAAGTAATGACATGATAATTGTTGTATGTATTTCTTTTAGATAATTTATGTTTTTAGTTTATTATTTTTATGAATTTTCACTTTTTTTTTTATCAGTTCCGTCTCTCAACATTGGATTACTAGTCTCCGTCTTCAAATGTTGCTAATTTAAGATTTTTTTTAAGTTGCAAAATGTTACAATTTATTTTTACAAGATATTAGTGTTGATTCGTTTTAATTTTTTTTTATGATATAGGGAGACGTTCTTAGAATTTAACGAAATAATAAATGACAAAGATTAAAAATATGTAGATTAAAAGAAAAAACAAAATTCGTAAACGAAACTAAGCAGAAAATGTTTGATTAAAATCATATTTTTGTTACATATTTTTTAGAATGAAACACTGTCCATTTATAAGCAGTTGAAGATTTATAGCTTATGCTAATCACGTTCTACAGTTTAGATATATTAGAAGCTAATTACTAAAAAATTGACATTGATCAACTTTCACTTTTTACATTTAATCCAAGTTTTATTTAAACTCTTTGACCA
Organism: Vigna reflexopilosa; assembly: GCA_027742785.1. Taxonomy (NCBI): domain Eukaryota; kingdom Viridiplantae; phylum Streptophyta; class Magnoliopsida; order Fabales; family Fabaceae; genus Vigna; species Vigna reflexopilosa. The sequence goes on from CM050917.1 coordinate 30,839,949, forward strand.
AATGCTAACTTGAGTATTGAAAACATTTCCTATCGAGGAGACTAGGATGAGAGATACAGACTAGTGTGGAATAGTTGGAAAGAAAATATATATTTACATGATATGTTGGATCCTATAAGAATAAGTCCTATATTTTTTTTTTCTTTTTTAAATTTTAAGAGAAAAATTTTAAAATTTAAGAATCATATGCATTGTAATTTATAATTTATAGTTACCTCAATATACACAGAATAATTGTTCGCATACATATACTATTTGGATTAAAGAAAAAAATCCAAATAAAAATAATGTTGGATTAAATACAACATTAATGCAGGGTCTCTTTTTTATTTACTGATAAAATTTATTAATGATTTTTTCTAATAATTATTAACAAATTTTATTTCAATAATTTATATATAACTATTTTTTTAATGAATATAAAAATAATATTGTTAACAAAAAGAATATTTATATATATTTTTATACAATATAACTTGTTAAATCCTATATTTTATATTTTGTTTAACTATATCACTAAATATAATATAAAACCAGTTATACCAAAGATAGAAGAAATAAAATATAATTTATTTTTGCGTTCAAAGCCTGCATAGATTTAGTTTCCAAATAATGCAACCAAACCAAGCTAAATCAACGGACAAAAGCTAAGACTAAATTAAACACATGTAGAATAGTCCTGATATTGAGTGTGACCACTAATACAAAAATAGTGTATAAAGTTGAATATTTTTGGTCGTCGAATTCGAAAACAACTTCATAACACACGTTAATTTAACGTCGAATTTTGTCAATATACGACGTTAATTTAATCTCGAATTTTGTCAATATACGATGTTAATCGATTTTTTTTTAATTAATTGTGATCTTTTTTACAGTTCTACGAGACTTGAAAAGCAGAAAAAATAATAATTTTTAATTTTTGGTATTTTATAAATGAACTATGAACAGTGATATAGGATCAATCAAAGTACAATAACAAACAATAAAGAAGTTCAATCAAACAACAAACAAGTTCAATCAAACAATAACCACAAACAAATTCAACCAAACAACAACAACAAACAAGTTCAACAAAAAAATAACAAACAAGTTATGAACAAATAAGTTCTACAAAACGAAAACGAAAACTAACCTGGGTTCATCGAAATAAAGTGTTGCCACCAGTGAGAGAGAAAGCAGAATGCACCTATGAAGGACAAGAACACAAAAATAATCGGTGAAAACAAACGAAAATCATACATAAAGTAGTTAATTAACATGTATTTGTATCAAATGAAAGAAAGATTACATGTGATTGTCGTCAAACTTCGTTCGAAAAAAGTTTGAGCAGAGAAAAGGGTCTCGTGCGTTAAGATAAAGTTAATGAATTTTCAATCACCCGCTCAAATTTTTTTTGAATTCACTAACCTTTGTTGGGACATTCGACGTTTTATATCGAATTACAATTCTAAATGACGTTTAATAATTACATTTATTTACAAAAATGCCACCGATATTTTTAAGATTAGCTATTGACTGGTTCGATGTTAAACGTGTGACGTTATACAATTTTACACTAGTGGACACCACTTAGAATCTTTATAGATTTTTCATCTATTTCCATATATGTAGAAATAGTTTAATTTTGAATTATATAATTTAAAAATATATTTTAAATTATGTAATTTAAAATTAAAAAATATATTTTAAATTGTATACCTTTTTTAAAAAAATATTTTTAAATTATATAGTTCAAAATGTAGGTTTTATAAAAAATATTTTAAATTTGTAATTATTGAATTAGGTTTTATAAAATGTTTAAATTCTCGTTTGATCCTCATATTTGTTGGTGAATTTCAAGTGGGTCATTGTTTTTTTTTATTCTCAATTGGGTTCATAAACTTGTAAAATTAAGTTAATTAAATTATCTCTGTTAATCACTAACGACGTCTAAGTGTGTTGAGCTGTATTTTTTTTGCATGGCGTGACATTGTATATTAAACTGAAGGGGTGATCTGTTGTACAATCAATAATTTCACGTGGATGTGTTAAATTTTATATTTATCCTTACCCAAATGACTGAACCAATTCTTAAAATGCCTCCACGGGTTCCTTTGCTTTCTTTGGGCTTATTTTGTTCTTGTCATTGGGGTTGTGGAGCTGGGTCGACATCAACCTACTGAGAGAATTTCAGGTGGGTTCTTCAAGTGTGTGTTCTTGCTATTTGGCCTGAGATACATCGACCCTTTGGGTGAATTGAAGATCGTGACTTAGGGTTTTTGGGAGACTAATATCTTCTACTCTTTGTGGGTGCGTTTTTCATAGGAAGGAGAGGCAAGTTTCAGCGGCCAGGAGCGATCTCCATCGTCGTGGCACGATTGGTATCTTGGCGGTGGGGTGTTCGCGGCGTGAGGGTCTGCATTCTCCTGCGGTTTCGTGGCAATGATGGGGCATTTACATTTTGGGCGTTGGGGTTTGATTTGGGTTTTTGGTTTCTTGCTCTCGCGGTTTCAGGTGGTTGTGCTTTGTTCTTGCATTTGGATCTGGTGAGGGGACTTGCGAACAACATGCGATGCTAACGGAGGCAGCGACGAGCATCGAATTTTGGGGAATTGGAGTTTCTGTGCTTGCTTTCTTGATTTGCAATTAGCGGATTTTGGGGTTTTTTGATTTTGCGATTTGGGTGGGTTTCTTGTTTCCTCTCTGCAGATTGGTGGTACAAGATTGGGGTTCATGATGTTGCAAAGTTGGTTCTCAAGTTTGGCTTACGATTTAGGGATTTGGGGTTTTCGTTTTTGAATTGGGTTTTTTTCTCTTGTGTATTTGATTCTCGCATTGAAGGGGTTTTAGGGTTCTTCATGATTCTGGGTTGGTGATGAAGGCGCGACATGATGGTGAAGAAGATGATTTCGCCACTGCGATTTGGGCTATAGGCAAACTGCGCGAGGAGGTGATGGTTGCGCGAGGTGATGGCACAGTCTGACTTGAGCCTCATAGGAATAAATTTTTTCACGTCAAAAATTCTTGATTTTAAAAAAATTTCACATAATAAAACACTCTTAAATCAGCGTGCACCACATCAACAACTATTAACGGTGTCAGTGAAAACTTAACGGAAAGGGTTTAATTGACTCAATTTTACAAGTATATGGACCCAATTGAAATAGAAAAAAAACGAGGATCCACTTGAAATTCCCCAACAAATATGAGGACCAAAAGAGGGTTTAAACCTTTATAAAAATACGCTAAAATGTTCGTAACTTTTCTTTAAGTTTTCAATGAACATATGACAATGGGTAAGACTAAATTCTCAATTGTAATTAAATGTTGTGATCATGTTTAGAGGTTAATAAGTCTAGGATATATAAACGTGAAATCTTTCATTATTTTTAGATTTTTGTTTTCTTTTTTTGACGTTGTTGTGAGAGAAAAATCTACTAAATCTTATTTATTTTGATCAAGTATTATTAAAACAACAAAGTAGAAAACATGATCATATTTCAGTTAATAGATACCAGTTTCTTTTTAAACATCAAATCATGTAAAATGTAAGTGTTTCCTCCTTCAAATAATGTAACAATATGTTGTTTTATTTCTTTTGACAAGTGAAAGTTTTAATTAGATAATACAAATACAATTATCAATTCTTCTTGAATCTTAATCAAGAGTGATTGCAGTCCAAATTTAATAATACTCAACTTAGCTAAGACTGGTTGAGGTCTAAATAATACTTATTTGTATCTTATACCAGTAGTTTATCTAATGAAACTTAATTTGTTGATTGAGAACAAGGTGTAATATTTTTTAATAGGTGAACTAGTGTAAAAACATAGTTTAAATATTTATTATTTCTTATCTTCTTAAATTGCATAGCATTTAATTGTAACTAATCTTAGAAAAAGAGTTTTTTGAAAACAAATTTTGGAATTTTAAAACAATCTATTTATCATTCTTAAAGTTGAGTTTGACTTTACTCGTCTGACACGATCTCTTAAGAAAATTACTTGATTTTGTCAAGCAAAATCATCGACTAGCTGCACATCATCAAACTTCACTACAAGAAAATTGTGATATGCATACAAATAATTACATACGGATTTGGACCCGTAGGTAAATTAGTTTTTATATACAAATTTTACCTACGAATATGGAAAATTGAGTTACATATGGTTTTTTTCGTAGGGAATGTAAAAAATAATTTCCTACCAATTTTCTTAAAGTGAAATCTATATGTAATTTTGGCATGTTAGTTCCGTAATCTTCTTCAATCAACCTTACTCTCTCTCTCACTCACCATTGTCGTCTGGTGTTGACTCACAAGGAAGAAGAAGTTCGTTCTTCTTACACTCACTCACTCTTCGTTCTTTTTACGCTTACTCACTCTTCGTTCTTCTGGAGTTCGTTCAATATTCATTCATTTGGTGAGTAGTCTTTTGTGTTGATCCTTAAATCCCTAAATTCCTAAAACCCTATTTTCTTTGTTACAATTGACAAAAAGTGTTGTCATGTGATTTGCGTGTTATGTATGTAAGATGTTATTACATTTATACGAGATTTTGATTGAAGTAATGATGTTGCGTTTTGGGAAGATTGAGAGTGTTATTAAGGTATGTTTCGTTGTTTAGCTGTTTTTTTTGTTGTGTCTACTTAATTGCGAAGTAAAATCATTCATTTGTTTAAAACTCTTGAGAATAAAAGAAAGATGTTGGATTTGGAATCAAAACTTTGTGAAAAAAAGTGATTTGTTGTTTGTTTTATCACTTTGATGGAGGCATAAAAGTTGGACACAGATAAGCTCTCGGTTTTTGTTTAATAAAGAAAAAAAAATGCTTGGATAGTATAAAACCAATATAAAGTGTGAGTTTTTGATAGTATAACAAAATAAGAAATTTTGTTTGGATGTTTGTTCCTTTATTGGTGTATGAAATGCCAAATGTTAGGTCCTATTAATTCATCAGACAATATAACAAAGTAATTACATAATTTGTGAGAAGGACATTTGACATTATATATGACAAACACATAGGAACTATGTATTTATTTGAGTCACACTAAGAGCGAAGACATTGTCTGTGAAATTATAAATATGAGAGGATAAAAGTTTAGACAAATTGATGAATTAAGTTAGAATAACCCTATTAAGTCTTATCCGATCAAGAAACCTTAAAATTATATTCAACAGATTTCAAATATTTAAAATAAATATTTGCATCAACATTGTTTATACTACTATCAAAATAAATAATAATATTTATATGTATAAATTATATGCACGACATATAATTTATATTGACTCTTATGGTGTAGTTATACAGCAGGTTCAAAACTTATTTTTTTTATAAAATAATTGTGTCAACTTACAATTATTTGTTTCGTACCAAAACATAAATTGTGTCCAAAACCATATCCTAGTATTTTCATTAATTTTACCTGAATTAGTATCAAAATTTATGAAATTTAAGTATCAAAATTTTATGAAATTTAAGTATGTAAATACTTTTGTTACAAATTTTATGAAATTTAAGTATCAAAATTTATACAACAATTATAAAATTTGATTGACTAAATGAATTATATTAATAAAAAAGATTGATTTAATGTGAATATTTTATATTATTTTACACATTTAAAAAGTTGTCAATACACTCGTGTTTCCACTTATAATCTAATAAAATAAATCTTTTAAATTATAACTAACAAACCATCTTATCTATTTGATCCTATTTATTTTTAATTTTTATATCTTACATAAGGAACCCCAATAATTATAGAGATTTTTAAAAGTCAATTACACAATTTTAAACCATATGCGTGATTATGCAATCACATAATCTTAATAGTCATTTTTATTTTTTATATTTCCATTTTTATTATAATGTTTAGAGATTAATAAAAGAAACAAATTATTCATCTCATCTGTATCTTTTCCTTATTATTTTCTATATATGGTGATGAATCATTACTAAAATCTAACCTAACAATAACATTGTTAACCAAAAGGTACTATTTATATATTTTTAAATATTTAGTTTGTTAAATCCCATAGTAAATATAATTTCAAACCATCTATAAAAATATCGAAAAAGACAAAAATATAAATTGTAGTTTTTTTAAACAACTCAGAAGAAGTTAGTTTCTAAATAATATAACAAAGCCAGAGGTCAAATCAAAACACAAGAAAAAAAAAACTATGGATTAAGACAATTTCTTCTTTTACCTTTATGCTTTCAACCTACAATCTTACAAATTCTTTTATTTTAAATTTTATAATTTAAAATATAAATTTTGGATTTTAAAATATATAATTTTAAATATTTTGTTTATATTTTGAAATATATAATTTAAAATAAAAAAAATTATATTCTGAATCATACAAATCTGAAATATAAAAATGTATGAGATGTTGGAAGAGATTACCTTAAATTTAACACATGTGAAACGGCCCAATAAATTGGGCCGGATTACAAATAGCACCACCCATGTCTGAAGGGCATTACGTGGGAGTTTGAATGCTTTCAAGCTTGTGTTTTGAAGACCTAAACAAAACGCAGTTGCAGGTGTTGTGCAAAACTCAAACCACCCCGGCATTCAAACTTTGGCCTCCGCCACAGCATCGATTTCTGACCAATTATTACGCTCAAACTTCTGACGGTCGCCGACTCGTTATGGCGGAAACCAAGTTGAAAGAAACTGTTCACCATGAAGAAGAAAAAGAAGAAGAAGCAGATAATCAAAGTTTCGAAGAACTCGGTGTGGACGCTCGTCTCCTTCGCGCCTTACAAAAGAAAGGGATAGAGAAACCCACTCCAATTCAGGCCGTCGCGATTCCACTCATTCTGGTTACCCTTCTTTCGAGTTTCACCTTTCGCCATTCACCATTTAACTTCACTTGAACCTAAACTTGTTCACTCTCTGTTTCCAGGAAGGTAAGGACGTGGTTGCACGCGCCAAAACAGGTTCCGGAAAGACCTTAGCGTATCTTCTCCCGTTGCTTCAGAAACTGTTTACCGTTAGTGCTGATAGGAAGAAGCTAACGCCCAATGCTTTTGTTCTTGTCCCTACTCGCGAACTGTGTCAACAGGTGTGCTAATTTGTTTCGATTTCTCGCATCCTTTTTTTAAAAGCAAAAAAAAAAAAAACTGTATAACTTAATTTGGTGTTATTTCTTTTTTTCCATTATTTCAGGTGTATGCGGAAGTGTTGTCGCTGGTTGAGTTATGCAGAGTTCAACTGAAAGTTGTGCAGCTGAATAGCAACATGCTTGCTAATGACTTGGTTGGTTATATCTTCTAAAATATTGTTCCTTCGTTTAGGAAGGAAGTTAGTTTCTTCATCTGCTACACTGTTTATATTTACAATTTGTTTTAGAATGTGCTTTGCTGTAATTGTCTCTGAATTGGGTTTGTAGCGGGCAGCATTGGCCGGACCTCCTGATATTTTGATCTCCACTCCTGCTTGCGTAGCGAAGTGTTTGTCCGGTGGCATACTTAAGGCGGCATCCATTAACGAATCCCTTGAAACTCTTGTTCTTGATGAGGTGAAACCAGATGCAGTGAATTGTTTGTTTTAAGTTGATTTACATTCACTGAGCATTTGAAACTGTGTTAATGACACACTTGGTATCCAACATATTGTTGGGCTTGCTGGTTTTCATTGATTTCTTGTTTTCACGCATTGGTTAATGATTTAAGTTATTAACATTTCAAGTAGCCGATGAACGATCTTTGCTTAGTATTTTGTGACGTGATCAATGTTCCAAATAATGTTTTCAGGCCGATCTTCTTCTATCATATGGGTATGAAAATGATATAAAAGCTTTTACACCTCATGTTCCCAGAAGTTGCCAGTGTCTTCTTATGTCTGCAACATCAAGGTGTGCTATTTATGGTGTTTCTTCCACTAATGATATTTTTCATGTTTCCTGTCATTTTCACATCCCTCTCTTTACATGTATGTGTGCGTATATAAGGTGTAATTAGTTCTCACTAACGAGGTTCACTCACTTTTTACCCTATCAATAGTTTTACATAAAATGCTAATTTCATTAGTTCACACTAATATGAGTTATACTTACCTTTGCACCAACAATAGCTTTTCATAAATTATTTTAAATTGATTTGGCCATTGGATTATTACGTCTTATTACCTACATTATTTGTGTCAAATTTTGTAAAGTTTGCTCAACGATGAGTTCTTTAGATTTGTTAGATATTGTGTGTTTATGTTAATTAGGGAAACATAGTACCTATATTATGTTTATTAGGGAAATATAGTCCCTATGCTTATTATTTTATTTTTACATATTCATTTGTATTTGGGCTTAGCCCACATTTTTATTATTATAAATACATTACCCTATGTGTATGCAAAGACACATAAGGGAGATTTCGCCTCATCTCTTCACTATTTCATAAGATTCATATATTTTAAAATAATTATTACATCAACTTTGGTGTGTATAAATGAGATATGAAATACATTTGGATTAATCTAAAATTGTTGCACATATCCATATAATGGGAATACAATTAGCTAGTAAAATTTGTTCAATGGTGTGAGTTTAGCTTGCATGAGTGCGAATAGCTTCATTTTTGTTCCCTATGCAAGGATGAGCTTGCTTGTTGTATCTTCATCATAAGAAACTGAAAGCAAACATGTTAATTTTTCTAGTGCATTTGTAGATTATATTGTATGTTAGCTATAGGCTGAATGAAATACTATTCCTGTGAAATTTTAATGGTAAAGTGTTTTCCTGTGTATGCTCATTCACCATTTCACGACATTAATGACATTATTTTAGGGTTGGTCTTAGATATATTATCTCCATTTGTTTAATATCTCATCTAGTGCATTGATTTGTTTCAAATGTACTGTCTGCAGTGCGGATGTTGATAAACTAAAGAAGTTGATTCTGCACAACCCATTTATTTTGACTTTGCCTGAAGTGGGAAATAATAAGGATGAGATCATTCCTAAAAGTGTTCAGCAGTTTTGGGTAATGTATTTCTACCTGTCTTTTTTATCATTGTGAACTTAATTGCAGTTAAGATAATTCTTCGTTGTATCTTCAGAAATATTGCATAATTTCTTTCTGTAGAGAAGGGGGGGTTTACCATTTTTCTCTGTTTGGGATCTTTCTTCATTTATATTAGAAGGAAATGAACCACTCTAGCAAGGAAATTTTTAATTTGGAGTGAGAAGGATTTAACACTTTAAAACTAAAAATGTCGTTTGATTCAGTGTTCCCAAGAATATTTCAAGTTTGTTTTATGAATTTAAATCTCTGTTATGTTTCTACCTAGAGCATGTTTGAAAGCTATGAACTTGCACAATAGATTTTAGATTTTTTTTTTCATTTATGGCTGTATCTTTCTGATTTTTCTATGGAACTGATCAGTTTTTAACTTTTTTCATCAAATATTTGTGTCAGATTTCATGTTCTACCAGTGATAAGTTACTTTACATCCTTGCTGTGTTGAAGTTGGGGTTGGTCCAAAAGAAAGTCCTTATATTTACAAATACCATAGACATGAGTTTCAGATTGAAACTATTCTTGGAAAAGGTATGTGTCTGATATATAACTATAACTATTCATAAACATTCACTTATTGGTTTTCAACTTTAGGTACCTGTTAATATGTATGACATTTTGTGTGGACTGATGCATTGTCATCACTTCAAGCCCATAGGACTCTTGCCTAAAGTTTTGTAGTAGAAGTAAAACCAACCATTCACGATCCTTCATTTAATAGCTTAAGCTTTTGATAGTTTCTTGATAGAGTGCATATTTTTAATGAACTCTATCAAAACTCTGATATAAACCTATCAAAATATAAGAGATCTCCTGGGAAAACCTGACGACTCCTGCAACAATATACTTGGCAATATGAGGAAAAGGAGAAAGGAAATGTGAGTCAAGGAGTCTTATTAAGAGCTTAGTAAACAGATTAGAAAGTATAAAGACACATTGTATGAGTGAAGTTCAAATATGAATTTATGGTAACAAAATGGAGAAAGAAATATCAGATACAAGATAAATCACCTTTAAAGCCAATGCTTCTTCTTTAGAATTCATTCAAAAATATAAATATAACTCAAAGCTAGGGTTATCATTTTTCTATGAAACCCATTGTGAATGATTACACTAATAACTCATTAGGGCCCACCTGGGTCTTATTTGATATCTAAATAGGGCCAGATTGTCTCTTTGTTGTGGCAAATGGTATACCATAATGCATATACTATGGAAACTAATCGCATAAACTGTGTTATCTCTTCATTAGGACAAAAAATATCAATTGGACAAAGCACATTTAGCTCTCGGCCTTCATTTCTCAATTTTTAGAGCAAACAATGACCTGTAACACCCATAATGAAAATGCAACCAAATATACCATGAGAAGTAAAATTACACCAGTCTATCAAGACTATATTTTATCTCAAGTCTTTCATCGTTCAAATCAATACTTGCTTAAATTGTACATGAAGTCATCACCACTACTGTTCTGAAATATAAAATCTCATAGTACAAGAGGAAATTAAATGATAGAATTTTTAAAATATGGAAATCAGCATAACAGATAACAAACAGTTTTTATGTAAATCATTAGCTTGGGATACTCATTAAAGTTGTCACCAAGTAGTTTAGCTATTACAAAGGACTAGTTTGGTCTCTATCAATGCATTCAGGGGGAGCTACTGGAGTAATTTCCTGATTCTGAGCGTCAACAAATTAATTTTAAGATTCCAGAAATCTATTCCAAAACCCATAATAATGGGTAATATAGATTTACCAAACCTCCAATTTACAGGCCTGGAGTTTTAAAAGAACCCATATAAAGCCTGGATTTAACTTTCTACTGCTCAGTACAACAACCGTTACCCATTCATGCCAAAAAACAAAATCCCAAAACAAATTCGTTGTTGGTTTACCTCAAAACAATTTCATACGCGTAAGTTCCTTAGAATGGTATTTCTCCTTTAAAGTTTCAACTCAAAACAACAATTGTTAACCTTTACTTCTCGTGGATGCAAAGGATTTGAGATTAGAATGTAAGAAAATGAAGGGAAAAAATTTGATGAAAGAAGATGCAATAACAAAGTTGATTGCTTCCTCACTTTCTCCTCCATGAACACTTGCTACCACTGTTGGATGTGTGTATTTCTCCTCCACATCTGCTTATTCCTGTAAAAATAAGCTTTTTCTCTTTCTTTACTTTTGTTCTAATATATAGTTCCCCAAGTTAAACATTTGAATTTTTGCTATTTTTGTTTATGTCAATTTTTATACTGTATCAATTCATTGGATAATCCCCCACTCCCCTTCAATATATCTTTCCGAAAAGTTTGGATTGTTTTGAATCAACAATGGGTTTAAAAAATCTATACTGGCAATGTGATTATTTTGTTGTCATTATTCCTTACACATTTCCCATTTTTTGTCCTTGTAGTTTGGGATCAGATCTGCTGTTTTAAATCCTGAGTTGCCTCAGAATTCCCGTCTCCATATTCTGGAGGTAGGCAATGTTATTCAATTCTGTCTTTTATTTGGCCAATAGCTGCTAAGAGCTTTTTACTTACTCTGGTGCTTCAGAATTCCTGCCAACAAAGCTTGAGGAGTTCATGTTTTCTTGTAAAGTTATTTTTATTAACAATTCATTATGATTTATGGATCTTCATTTTCTCACACGATGTTTACAAATCTGTTTTTATCAGGAATTCAATGCGGGCCTATTTGATTATCTAATTGCAACAGATCTTAGTCAGTCAAAGGAAAAGGATGAAGTGTCTAAGGAAAGTAATGTCATATCACGGAAGTCTAGAAAACGTGCTAAAGTAAAATTAGATTCTGAATTTGGAGTTGTAAGGGGAATTGACTTTAAAAATGTATTCACGGTATGCAAGTTCTCTCTGTATCTCTCGTCTGATGTTGACATGTTTGAAATTGTTCTGCATATCCTATTGTTAGCAAGCGTTGAGTACTATGTTACTTGGTAAATTGCATCTTCTAGTTTACATCCTTGTTTCATGGGAAGGTAGCCCTGTTCACTAAAATCAATTATTTAATGCTTTCTCTTGTTGATGAAAAGGTTATAAACTTTGAAATGCCTCAAAATGTTGAGGGATATGTTCATCGAATTGGACGAACAGGAAGAGCATACAGTTCTGGTACTTCTGTCTCTCTGGTGAGTTCCTGGGACAAAAATAAACTTTTTTTCTTTCTGCCTAAATTCTAAAGTGTATTCTTAGTTGCATTTTTCTCTCTCTTGTCCGTTGGGTATTTCATGGAGTTCCCAAATGGTACCAATCTGCATATTAGTGTCATTTAGATATTGTTTTTTTCATCTCAGGTTTCTCCCGATGAAATGGCTACTTTAGAAGAAATAAGATCTTTCGTTGGAGATGACGAAAACAAAGGCACAAGTTCTATTGCTGAGTTTCCCCTTCTCACCAAGAATGCGGTTGAATCTCTACGGTATAGAGCTGAGGTGATTTATTATTTCCTTTACCCTTGTCTAGCGGAAAGAAAGAGGTGCATGTGTGCCTATACTTCCATCCTGTTGTCTTATTTTGTTGAGTTAAATTTTTATAGTTTATATTACTTTTAGTTTTATATTATTAATAGGCATGCATTGGTGAGTGATTTGCTTGTGTTGTGGGTAACAGCTAAAATGAATATCCATACATGCGTGAGGGAGTGATTTGTTTGTGGGTAGCAGTTGAAATCTTTTGAATAGAAGTTTATCCCAGCTGTTTTATAGATTATTGAAAGTTAATAAATTTAGTATGATTGGAGACGATTTTTTGGTAGTGAGAGCTTTCATCGTCCTTAAGTCTAATTTGTGTAGACAAAACTGGGTATTTGTCATTATTCATTGTTGAGATGAAAAGCTAAAAAAGGATTCTATTGATCCATCAAACCTAAGAGCTTTTTTTCTTGACTAGTATACTTTGCCTTCTGAATTTGGTTTTGAACTTGAAATTCCGCTTGATAAAAAAACTATCTTATGTGCGTCAATATTTTAAAAGCATTTGACCACCCAAACGTCAAGCATTTGTTTTGCGATTATCTTGTCATTCATGTCGCAGTTAAACTTGAGTGTATGGACCTGCATGTTGCGCATACTCTCGTATGTTTTTCTTTTGAATGGATAGCGTATAGAATATATCTTGCTTTGCGCCTTCTCTTTTTACCTGATTTTAAGTGGATATGTTATGCATTAGTATATCTGCTGATCTAACCAGCTGCTTTTGCAACTAATGGGATGTTGACTTTCTCTTGCAGGACGTTGCCAAGAGTGTAACCAGAATTGCAGTTCGAGAATCACGAGCCCAGGATTTGAGGAATGAAATTTTAAACTCTGAAAAGTGAGTACTTGGTATACCATTTGGTGTATTATTGAAAACTTTAACTATGATCTTAAGTTTATTCACGTTCTAATTTATTGCTGCATACCTGTGTTTTTTTGAAGGTTGAAAGCCCATTTTGAGACTAATCCAAGAGACCTAGGTAATGTAATTGGTTGATATTATGGTTAAATATGTCATTGACACATTTATTATGGATAAGGCTTTCTTGCTGTTAATATTGAAGTTGAATTTAAAATATCGAAATCATATTTGAGCAGATCTACTGAAGCACGACAAAGTTTTGAGCAAGAATGCTCCACCTCCGCACCTGCGTGATGTGCCTGACTACCTATTAGACAAACAAACGAAAGAGGCAAGGGAAATGGTCAAACTTGCGAGGGATGCAATGGGAAATAATAATCGCCGCAAAGGATCAAAGAGAAAATCAAGAAAAGATGGAGACCCTCTGAAGGCTATCTCCGCTCTGGTATGATCAACCTTTTGTCATCAATTTGACCTCACTTTTATGCCATTTCTGAATCTTTAACTGTGAAGACTAAGAGAAAAAAAGATGGACAAAACACTTGTGAATGCATATACAATATGAATACAATGTTGCACTGATCAGAAGATTATACTGAATAGTGTCTTTACTTGTTGCTTTCTTTTAGATTATTCTGTATTCTGACTTTTATACATTTTTGTCAGGCATCAAAAAGACCGCGCAAAGTTAGGAAGACTGGTGGAAGCGATGGCAACAATAGCAGTGATAGACATAAACAGACATAAACGCAAAAAGAACAAGGGTTTATGATTGATTTACCCTTTTCCCACAAAGCCTTATAACAGGTTCAATTTTGTTGTAATTTAGCTCCAAATATCCCAAATCAAAAAAACTAAAAGTATTAGAACTGTTATTCCCTTTATACCGTGTAGGATCTAAAGCTAGTAATTCTTGTTACAAAATCAAGTTTTGCTTATTGAAACCATAATATCGCATTCGTTCGTATCTCTTGTCTTGCATGTGGCAGTGCTAGTTCATATGGTACCCTACAATGTCTTTCCTTTCCATTCCAAGAACGTCACTGGAGTTACTTGTGGCCAATTCAGTTTTAATTTTAACACGTCAAAATGTGTTTTTGGTCATTCTCTATTTTGGTTCTGGTAAGTTGTATTTTTTTTTTCTAAAATTATTATTTTTAAAATGACCGCAGGTATATGTCTAGTTTTTTGTGGAAGTCCGAATTGTATTTTATTCATTGACCACATATTTCAAAAAATGACGAACTAAAAGCGAATATATCTATAGATGAAGACACAGATATTTTGAGATGATTAAATTGTTATAATAGATCATTTTTTTATTGACTTCTAATTTCATTAATAATTTAAATATATGTTATAAAACTTTTACAATTAAGTTTTTTCAATAAAACAGTTTTTTTATTGATCGTGTTTCAAAAGTAAAAAAGAATTATTTTATATAATTATTTGTTATTACATGATAATGTATGTCTTTTATTTAATTAGTCCGTGGGTAGACATTTACTCTTTAAAATATTCTTAAAATGTTATAAAAGGAGTATCTATTTTTTATCAAGTTAATATGAGTATGATTGTACTTTTGGGGTATGAGTTGAATATCATTTTAGCGTGTTAGGAGTTAATTTTAGTGAGGTTAAAATCTGTTAAAAAAACTCGTTTTGAGAAATAGTAAGATTGATTCATACCATCAATAGTTAGATGTTCATTTAAGTGACATACTCTATAAATGTGATATTTTTATTTTTGTAATTGAATGTAAATTATCCTTTTATATTATCTACAACAAGAATAAGTTGTGTAGTACAAAACCCTTTATTATAATGAATAAGGTTTAGACTCCATATGGATGGGAAAAATTTATAATATTTTGTTTTGTTTCTTATTTTTAGTCTTAGACAAATTGATTACTATACTTATTTCGTATTTTGTTTTGTTTCTTATTTTTAGTCTTAGACAAATTTTTCTACTTTTGATTACTATACTTATTCCGGTATAATTATAATCTAAACTATAAATCTTAAATAACATGTGGAGACTTAACTTTTACATTAAAATGCAAAATATATTTTTTTTAGTATAAATCTTCAATTGTAAATATAATCGATTATAGTGAAAGATTATATTTTAATAATATTTTATAAAAATTACAGTTTAATTTTATGGTTTATGATATTGTGATCATAATTTTATTAAGACAATTTATTTCAAAATCATATATATATATATATATATATATATATATATATATATATATATTTTTAAATCGTTTTTTTGGTAATTTATCAATTTACTCATAAAAACATAATTAAATAAAAAAACTTAAAAATAGTTAAAAAAGAGTATTATAATTATACTTAAGATAATATTTTTTAAATATTATACATAAGAAAAGACTTTTTTTTTAGTTAAAATATTATACATAAAATCTGGATGTTGACTAGAAATAGTAAAAGAAGTTTTAGAATACTTGTGGATGGATAATAAAAAAATTTGCATCCACGGGTATCTGCCACAGATAGTTGGTATCAACAGATATTTACTATCTGTGAATTACGGATAGTAAGTATTTTAATATCCACTTATAAACGGATCGGGTTCGAATATTATATTATCTGCATCCGCAGATATTCGTTATCTGCAAAAAAATATAAATAAAAATATTTATATTTTATTATTTTAAGTTTAATTAAAATTAATTTATATTTTAGATTTAACATCTATTTTTGGTCCTTCGGTTTGGTCCAAGTGTTCAAAATGGTCTGTCACATATTTTGTAAAAATGGTTCAAATTTGGTCATTTTTGCTTATTGTGTTAAAAATGCACGCACTGAGGTCAATTGAGGTGTAAATTTTGAAAATAAAAGTTAACTTGGAAACCTTAAAGTTAAGGGAAATTATAATTAGGTTAGAAACAATCCACCATCAAAGCTTTATTTCAGGAACAAAACCCAAAGAATCCCAAAAGTGTAAGATTAGAATACAATTGCAAATAATCTAAATATGTGAAATCATAAAACGAAACCCCAATTTGAAAACATTAACCCCTAAATCGCATTAACAATATGCAGAGGAGAAATAAGAGACAAAAAATATTCCCAAACCAAAACCCTCAACTTCAAACGAAAACCTCAAAATCCTCAAATCATAAAATCACGAAGAACCTCAACCATTGCGCCACCAACCTACAGAAAAAACAAACAGAAACACAATCTAAGGAAGGAAACCCAACATTGCGAGATTAGAATCCCAAAAATAGAACCTAAATTCGGATCCCTAATACGAACAAAACAAGAACAAGAAGAAGGAAAGAAGAAAGGTTCCTTGTGATGTCAACCTAGAAACAGAGGAGAGGAAGGAGGAGGGTGTCTCCTTGCACGATGAGGAACCTACGCGACTATGTTTGTTCGAAAAAAAAGAAGTCTCGAAAATGGATGTCAAAAGTTTCTAAAACTGTGAGTAAAGTAAAGGGTAATTGACTTCAATGTGCAACATAATCAATAACTATAAAAACTGGATCACTTTGAAGACTTTGACCAAATCAAGAGACTAAAATATGTATTAAACCTATATTTTATAAGATTAAATTTAATTAAAATTAAATTTTAATTTAATTTATATTATATATATATATATATATATATTTAATTTATTGAATTTTTTTTTATAAATTATATAAATTTTATATTCCAAACCTTTCACGTATTCTCTAAAAGCAAACAATGCAATCCTTAAGTTTGCACATACAATAATCTTAATTTGATTCACAAAAAAATAATCACCTATAAATCAAATCGAAACTAAAAGCAAATATATTTCTTTTACTCCTATTTTCTTTACATTACGAAGAACTAAACTTTAAATTAAATTATCATTTGTTAGAAATATCCTTTATATATATATATATATTATAAATTTAAATCATATAAAAAATTACATCACTTTTAATCTAAAATTTTAAAAAATTAGATTTATAGATTATTTTATACAGCATTTAACTTTATCATTCTTTCATATATGATATTTTTGTTTTCAAGTATATATTATATGATGATCTTTATTTATATTACTATTATGATATTGTTATATTATGCTAATATTACATTTACACATAGGTTATTTCTACTATACTATATTAGAAAACTTTAAAAAATTCATCGACACACACTTCAAAATCCTAACTTAAAGCAATAAATCACCCTTAAATTTAATTCAAATTTAAAACCACTCATTCTCTCTAAAAATAAATTCTAACATATCCATGCACTTACTAAAAAGGAGAAAAAGTTAGTAACGACAACACTTAAGACTAATGTTCTAAACGCAGACTTATCTAACATGTCGTAAATCAACTAAAGGAGGGTGAAAGGATTTTGAACTTGTTTTAGGTGAGAAGAAAGAAAAATAATGAAAAAAATAAAATAAATGAAAGAAGAATAATGGAGAACTTGTAAACGTTATAATGGAAGTGAGAGTTCTTTTCATATTATTTACACTTGTATTCTTCATTGAGAATACAAATAATACATCTGGGTATGAGAACCTTATGGAATTTTGTTATGGTAATTGTAATTTCAAATAAGAATGTTATATATGATATTGATTAATATATGAAGTGGAAAGGTTGTTGAAATTTTTTGTAAATTATGTTTTAAGGAAGTGTGATGACTTTAAGAGAGTGAGAATGGATCGATGGAATGGAATGGAGAAAAGTTTTTTGAATTGTATGATTGTTTGGGGTTTTAGTTTCGAAGGAAGATGTACAAATCTTTATTAATTTAGTGTTATGCATTAATTAAGAATACATGTAAGTCACAAGTCATCTTATACTCTACCAAGCATAAAAACTCACATAGTCTACATGGTGAGAGTTGAAGGAGGTTCTTATGGCAGGATTAGGGGTTGGACTCCTAATATGACGATGCCATAAGTTAATTTATCATGTCTAGAGGAACTTTATCGGTTTATTACACCAAGTGGAGTCAAGATCTTTGCTGCAATCCACTAAGAGATTTTATGACAGATGTAAGACTTCTTGTATCCAAGTCAATGCTTAAATTTGGATATCAAGGATAATATTATATTTTGCTTAGACATCTATAAATGATGTGATGACAGGATCATTAAATGCTACAATTTGAATTGGTTGAGATATTAAGTGATAAATTGTATATGTATGTTCATGTTAGCATTAACTGACCCTATTTTGCTTCTGATTGTGTACTTTCTTTTTCTTTGCAATGATCGTCACTTTGGCATAAGTAGGAGATGTTTCAAGAGTTAGTGGTAATAACAAGTAGAAGTGTGTGTGCTATGGGGTAATGTTTGTTTTTTTGGTTTGATAAATATCCCAATATAGGATTATTTTTTATAACTCATAATCTCTTTTTGTAAAAGTTGTGATGTTTATAAACTTTTTATAAGAATTTAATTGTGAAAACTATGACTAGCACTATGATTTTATATTTGTGTATGTATGAATATTCTCTTTGTAGCTAGATTTATTATGTAGATAATCATGTAATGACTTGAGATAATACTAACTTATATGTTCTTGGAGTGTTGCAATATTCTATAATAAAAGATGTTTGTTATTTTTCATTTTCACTTTTATGATAAATACACAAATTAATTAAAGACAAGTGTAAGGGAAGAAAAATATTATCTTAAATTTAAAATAATAAATTTTGTACACTTACAATGAATGAAAAACTAATAAATTAAAAACAACTACTTTTATGTGAAATAAAATAAAATTGTTTCAACGCAAACAAGTAATAAGACTACAAAAAATGTCAATAATGAACACTTTATGATTTATAGATATAATATATTTTATTTAGTACGATGATTTCTAAAAATATATTGAAGGTTAAATATATTTTAATTTCTTTAATTTGTTGTAAAATTGAATTAAATTTTATTAATTAGTGTGATGTTAAAAATTTATTTATATAATAAACGAAATTATTATACATGTGTACATAAGATAAGTGAGAACCCCATTTGTTATATTCACAAATTTTTAGTTCTATTTAGTTAATACTAAATTCATTTATTAACAAAGTTTTATAATAAAAATTATTAAAAATAGAAATCAAGACTAAATTTAATTTTTATATAAAAATTATCTAAATATTTATCAATAAAAAACAAATATTTTATCATACATATAACAAGTTTTTAGAATTTAACAATAATGAATATATTTAAAATAAGTTTTAATTAATTAACAGTATGAAAAAAATCTTTACACTCATAAATTATACCTGATTATTTATGGAGCAATCATACAAAAAAGTTGTTACAGACACTTCTCATGGCAACGACCTTAAATAAAATCTTGCACAGCAAAATTTGTTGAACTATTAAAATTTGTGGTAAGATTTTGAAAAGAAAAAAGAAATAAAAAACAGATAAATATATATTTTCTAAAATGATTTAAATTTTCATTGAATGATAAATAAATTATACACAGGTTCTAATGAATTGAGTCTTCCTTCCAATATTCGAAAATTAATCTGTTTTGAAAAAGCAAATAACTTAATTATAATTTTTTACCGTTCGAGTTGCAGGCGCACGAAGGTATCACCCTCTCTCAGGCCTTCCATCGTTTACTGAATGTATTATGTAAGCTTTTTCGATGCTTATCTCACAACGCAACTCTTTCTTTCTTTCTCTTTCTCTCTCTGTCAACTTTCCAACACTAACCGCCGCCCGCGGCCGCTCGCCGCCGCAGCAATCTCAATCTCCGACCTATTCCACCGCCACGGCTCGTAACACGTTCAACTCACTCGCAATTCAATTCCTCTTTCGGATAGGGTTTGTTTTTGTCTCCTCGTGTTTCGCGCTACTGCTCCGTTAGGGTTCCTCTTCGAATGGATCACGCGCGATCGACCAACGGCGAGGACAATGCGGCGGGAATTCCGGACGACTTACGGTGCAAGAGGTCCGACGGAAAGCAGTGGCGGTGCACGGCCATGTCGATGCCAGATAAGACGGTGTGCGAGAAGCACTACATCCAGGCTAAGAAGCGCGCTGCGAATTCCGCAATGAGGGCCAACCTCAAGAAAGCCAAGAGGAAGTCGCAGTCGCTGAACGAGTCTGATGTTTATTTGGAGAGTAAGAGCGACGATTTCGACGTCCCTCTCTCTGCTATAAGCCTTTCGCAGAAGAAGCTCTCGAAGAATCAGTTTCGTTACACGCCCGAGCGTGACGCTCGAAGAGCCTCCTCTGCGAGACATGCTCATGACGAGGTGGATGTGGATGTGGATGCTGATGCGGATGCAGATGCAGATGTGGATGTGGATGTGGATGTGGATGCGGATGCTGATGTGGCGCTCTATGAAGAAGACAATTGGGTCTCCTATGATTCCCCGCCGGACTCCTCGCTCAAGAGATCGCGAAGGAGCTTGGATGCTAATGCCACCACTGTGAGTTCATTTCTGGTTCTGTTTGGGTGGGTGATTTTGATGCAAGCGTAGTGTACTGTGCTGAATTTGGAAGGTTGTGTTGTGTAGCAGGAATATTCCGACGGAACCTCTGGTTCTTCTGAAGACACCGGCGGGCAGACTTGTCATCAGTGCCGGAGGAATGACAGAGATAGAGTTACTTGGTGCTTAAAATGTGACCGGAGGGGATACTGTGATAGCTGTATATCAGCATGGTGAGCATGGAATTTTAGTAATGATAAGAACTCTTTCAGTTGGGTTGTTATTTTAAGTTATGGTTTGCTTGTTTTTAGGTACTCGGACATTTCGTTGGATGATGTACAGAGGATATGTCCTGCTTGCCGCGGTATATGTAATTGCAAGACATGCTTGCGGAGTGATAATTCTATCAAGGTCTTTTGTTTGTTACAAATTTAGATTTCGTTTGAATAAGTTTCTCATTAACACTCATGAAAGAAGATCATTAGCTACTAAAATGAGATGATCTTCTTCTGTTAGCTCAAATTTACTTGTGCATTTTAACTTTTGGAAAAGTAAAATAAGAGAACTTCTACGAAAGCTAAGTGCAAAAGTTTATTTTAGCTTATAAGAGAAGCTCCGTTCAACTTACCTTCTTATTTCCTTCTCCTAAATGTGCTTATGGGGACTTTTACTATCCAAGTAGGACCTTATTTGATGAGGCCTGCCTTTTGAAGTTTTAACATGTATAAATTTTTTCACTGTTAGTGATTTTCTGGTTTTGATGGGATTAAGGTTCGGATACGCGAGATACCTGTTCTGGATAAGTTACAGTATCTCCATGTGTTGCTATCTTCGGTGCTTCCGGTGGTAAAACAGATCCATCGTGAACAATGTTTTGAAGTTGAACTTGAAAAGAAGTTGCGAGGTAAGTCCCATTTTAAGGTTTATTTGGTTTTTTGCAGCTTTGCGCCGTTAGTGGTGATTGGTTGTCTATGTTGTTTTTCTTTGGGTGGTGATGAGCATTTGATGACGTTATAAAAGTGTTTTCTCTCAGGTGCTGAAATAGATCTTCCGAGAATAAAATTCAACACAGATGAGCAGATGTGCTGGTACATTTGTAACAAATTTTGTAGAATGGTTGATTTTAGTGGGTGCCGACGCATCAAGCACCTGTTCCTTATTAACAAGTCATTATTTATTTTGATTTGTTTTCTTGCAGCAATTTCTGTAGGATACCTATTACTGATTATCATCGACGGTGTCCAAATTGCTCATATGATTTGTGCCTTAATTGCTGTCGAGATCTTCGAGAAGCAACTGCAGATCACAATAAAGAACCTCAGACAGAGCTAGCTAAAACTTGTGATCAAAATATATTAAGTAAATTTCCCCACTGGAGATCCAATGACAATGGAAGTATTCCATGCCCCCCTAAGGAGTATGGTGGCTGTGGTCATTCTTCATTAAACTTAAGCCGAATTTTCAAGATGAATTGGGTAGCAAAGTTGGTGAAAAATGTAGAGGAAATGGTTAGTGGCTGCAGAATTAGTGATGCCGATGGTCCACCAGAAACTGGACTGAATGATCTCAGACTGTGCCAGTGTTCTCATAGAGAAGCCAGTGATGATAATTATCTTTTTTGTCCAGCATCTGACGATATCAAAACTGATGGGATTGGAAAATTTAGAAAGCATTGGAAAACTGGCGAGCCCATTATTGTTAAGAAAGTATTTGATGGGTCATCCATTTCAAGCTGGGATCCAATGGTCATATGGAGGGGGGTTCAAGAGACAACAGATGAAAAAGCAAAAGATGAAAACAGGATGGTTAAGGCCATAGATTGCTTAGATGGATCTGAGGTACACATATCTTTACCTCTTGTCTTTTTGGTGATTGAGATTGTATTGGTTTTATGTTGAACTCTGTTTTGGCTTCATCATTTTTTTTTTTAATTTTAATCACTCTGCTATGTCTGTATTTTATTATTTTTATATTGACAGATTGATATCGAGCTTGCTCAGTTCATGAAAGGATACTTCGAAGGGCGTGTTCATGAAAATGGTTGGCCACAGTTATTAAAATTGAAGGATTGGCCTTCACCTAGCGCATCTGAAGAATTTCTATTGTATCAAAGACCCGAGTTTATCAGCAAACTACCTTTACTTCAGTATATTCACTCCAAGTGGGGCCTTCTCAATGTTGCAGCTAAACTGCCTCATTACTCCTTGCAGAATGACGTAGGACCCAAGATATATATAGCTTATGGAATTAGTGATGAACTTGGAAGAGGTGATTCAGTGACAAATCTCCACTTCAATATTCGTGACATGGTAATGTACTTTATCCTCGTTACATCTCTATAAACTTTGTTCTAATTTAATTTTAAGGGTATTGACAAAATCAATTTGATGCTTCATTATTGATTTATGTTTACTGACAATTTATAATGTCAATTTGAATTCAACTGTCTAAACATGTGGATTGTTTACCTAAGCACTACTACATGCCGTGCATTTATGTTTAATAATTTGAAGTTCTCTTTCTCTCTATCTCTCTCCCTAATCTGTGTTATATTTTCTAGAGTTTATTAATGGAATTTTGATTTGTTTGAAGTAATAAATAATTAATTTATTGAGTTTCAACAGGTGTACCTTTTGGTTCATACAAATGAAGTAAAGTTAAAGGACTGGCAGAGAACTAAAATTGAAATTATGCAAAAGGCTAAAGCTGATGAGGAATCTGAGGCGAAAGAGTCACATGGAGATCCTCAAATATTTTCAAGGGGGAGTTCACTTGATTCATCACTTGGTACAAAAAGTAGTGAACTTGACATGGATTCAAACCAGAATAAGTCAATTATGGATCAAGAATTTGAAATTTATTCTAGTGCTGAAGGTGATATGGTCAATTGTAAGGTCCTGTCTACACAAAATGGAGATGTCTCTGAGAAAACCCATCCTGGAGTTCTTTGGGATGTTTTTCGTCGGCAGGATGTTCCAATATTGACTAAATATCTGAAAATACATTGGAAGGAATTGGGGAAGTCAGATGATGTGGGAAATGAATTTGTAAGTCTTTAAAAAAAATCATTTTAAATTACATTGCTTATCCTTTTTATTTGTTAAGTAACTTGTTTTGTTTTTTCTTATTTCTGATGGTACTCTCCGGATTCAAGGTTGCATGGCCTCTATATGGTGGCGCTATTTTTCTCGACAAACACCATAAAAGAAAGTTGAAGGAGGAATTTGGTAAGATCTTATGTTTTTCTTTGTTTGTTTTTCTCAAATATTAGGGTAGAATAGAATGATTTTATTGCTAAGAGTACATAAGACATATATACAAGATTGGAAAACTAATTTAGGAGATATGATAACAGCACTTAATGTAATTACATCCTTCTGATTTAGGGATATAATCAGATCCCTATGATTGAGGAATATTACAGTTATAAATTTTAAATATAATATTCTAAATATGGAATAGTAAAATATGATTCCTGACATTTTTTAAAATTTTCAAGAGTTGTATAGAGAAGTGGTATAAATTAGTTTGGCATAAGTGGAATTACAGAGGGCCTTGCCTTGCTCTTGGGTGCTTCGTTGTACCCACTGAGTTGACAAAATCTCGTAGAGTTTCTTATAATTATGGTATAACGAGAGCGATGGAAATAGAATAAAATGATTCTTCTTTATTGGGAGTTTAAGATTTTTTTAAGAAGTGGATATGAGGAGAACAATTCCTCTCATTCTCCTAGTGCTATATTTGGAAGTTTATGGATGTTTTGTTGATGAGAGGGAGGAAGATATGGTCAGAAATCGTCAATTTAATATTTTAATTTAAGGAAATGCGTGAAGTTCTTGTCCTAGTTTTGTAGGTAAATGGAATAAGAAGGGTTTAATTTTTTCCCCTCATCGAAGTCAAGTTTTTGGAAAGATGTCTCTAAAAAGGGGTTACCTTTGATGGGTTGACTAGAAAGGCTGAGTGAAGTGTCTTAGTGTGCAAATTACCAAGATTACCTATAGAGGGTTGTGTCCCCAAATCAACTGTAGATAAGGCCCGAGGTAGGATCAGGTTGCATACTATACTATGACGAGGATGAAATCTTATTAAGTAGAGACCACACCTTAATAAAGATTTGCTTCTTTTTGGAATGAAGGGGAGGGTGGTTAGAATTGTCTTGTACTTAAAAACATGCAATTTACTATTTTACCCTATAAATCCAGTCACTTAAATTTTGTTAGTTTTGCATGTTGAAATTTTACACAGCTTTTTTTTTTTTTTCTGTATAAATTTACTGGTTTAAGAAAAGGTAATAAACATTTCTATAAGGCCTAAATGTAGGTATGAGCAATTTTCTCACGTATAACGTTTAAGTGTTTATTATTGGATATTTACCGATGTGCTTCGTTAAGGGTAGTCCTAGAAATTTCTGAAAAAAAATTATTTATCTGTTTTTAATTTGATTATTATTTTCCAAAATAGGAGTGGAGCCTTGGTCATTTGAACAGAATTTGGGGGAAGCTATATTTGTTCCTGCTGGTTGCCCTTTCCAAGCAAGGAATGTTCAAGTGAGTTCATTTACATCATTATTTCACTTACATACTAAATAGTTACTAAATTGATGACCTTCATAGTTTTATATCCTACACATACAACGGAATTTTTATCTGATAAAGGGTATAGAAGTATTAATATAATCTAGTTTTTATGAACATTTAATCTACTGAATTACCGAGGTTCTTGTTCTATGGCTGACAGTTCCATAACTCAAGTGATTTGAAATATATGGTAAACGATATTTGCTTCATTGTTTGGTTTCTACTTGGGCTAGTTTATTACAAAAAATTATGGCATTGTTTGATCCATGACTAAAATTGTTTTTATAAGCTGCTTGAATTAAATTTATATTGCATTTTGTATTTGAAGTGGAATGCTTATATATGTGGGTTTTAGCCTAAATTCATTACAACCCAGACCTGGCAGCTATCGTGAATATTAAATTTGATGAATTAAAGTGGATATTCTTGTGTTTAATGGAAACAAAATGAATTCTCATCGTCGAATATGTCTATGTGCGTTATTTCTATATTTTAGTCGAATGTTCAGCTGGGTCTTGATTTCTTATCTCCGGAAAGCCTGGGCGATGCTGTACGATTGACAGAGGAAATTCGCTGTCTACCGATTGAACATGAATCAAAAGTTCAAGTATTGGAGGTAATTATTAGCTTTCCTCCTTAGTTATCATTTGCTTATATCTTATTTTCTCCTTTTAAAATGCTTGATTTATATACTGTTTTTGTTGACCAGTTGGTGTTGGCGTGTACTTCTTGGAAATTTATGCAGGTGGGGAAGATATCTCTCTATGCGGCAAGTTCTGCCATCAAAGAAGTTCAGAAACTTGTACTTGACCAAAAGTATGTAAATTTCGCACTTGTCTTTGTCAATTGCATTAATTTTCTCTCTCTCTCTCCCATCGCTCGTCATTGAAAATGGAAATAAGTTGTTTTGCTTGACTGAGTTCTTAATCCCTTGGCTTTATGTTTCCTTCTGCATGGATTTTGGAATAGATCAGTTGGCCTGTTAGGTCTCCTCCAAGGTCAACCATAGATAGAATATAGTGTTTCTTTTCTTATTAGTTGATTTATTGTGAAAATTAATTATCCAAAGTCAACATCTTATTGCTACCTAAAATAGTGAGACGGCTTACCTGTTGTTTTGCCAGACTTGGCGCCGAGATTGGATATGGAGACCCTAATTTGACAGCAATGGTTTCTGAGAATTATGAGAAGATGGTTAAGCGGAGGCAGATTACTTGTGCTTGACCGTCCACTTACGGTTTTGTCAATGAGTTGGGAAACGGGGGACTTATGTACATTAGTTGTATTTGAGCAATATTTTGTGGGTTAGTATGTTTCAATGTAGTTTTGATCACAAATACCTAGGTAATCATTTAAATGTGTATAATAGTTACAGTTGTTAGAGAATCATCATACAGTGACAAACTTCTAATCTGTATTTTATTTCAAAAAGTGGAAAAGAAACGTGTAATATATAAAGTTAAAACTTATTTGTTAGTCCTATTTATTAAATTAAGAAATGCTTGGGTTCTACTGAAGCAGATGCCCCACAATGTTTGGTTTTCTAGCCATGCAATTCAAAAACATGGTTTTGGAAACAAAGCATCTATAAGGTCGACCAAAGGGAAGCTTTTTGGTCTAGGCTTCTGCCCTTATTTCCTATTGAAGCTTCGTTTTGAATCACTAAATTGTGAGGCTAAATGAATTAGCAATCCTATAGAACTCTGACTTCAATCCTGGCCAATCTGATTCGGGTGCTTGAGCATTTAAAGTAAAAAGCCTACCACCACGAGCGCAGCAGACGGAGACATTGTGTCGCCTAAACGAGGGGCTCTCAACTCTGAACTCCAGTTCGTAGTATTTGGCATTTCTGACAGAATCCTCCCTCAAACTTGATTTTATCAATGTGCCTTTCACCTCAGGGTGTTGCCCTGATCCTGTTATGCTTCGAACCACTGCTTCACCTACCTCATCGGGCCCTCCAAATGCTTCAATCCTAGTGAAAAGGTTAGATATGCAAGCTGTCAATCTTCTTTTTCTTAATAATTAGTATACTTATGAAAAAGAGAATATCACATGAGACAGGTGATTCATGATTGGCAAACTATTGATAAATTTTGGTTTATTTTTTCAATGCGCCTCTTGACCCAACACTTTGCACTGAAAGGAAAAAGTGAAAAGTTATCCTTTTCTTTTTCAATTAATATATATAATTCTTATAGTCGGTAAATAACTAATAATAAAGTGGAATTGAAGTGACATCTCTAAAATTTACTAGATTCTACTGCTCATACTCACGAGAAATCTGGTGCGACAGGTGAAACAATTACACTAACATTGAGTTCTCCAGTGGAACCCGGGGGACCAAATGCAACAACCGGTTCATTGATGTTAGAACGCCGCCTTACATTCAGGGGAGGAGGATCCAATGATCGTTCCATCTCTCTTTTCTTAGCAGCTCGATACAGAATTGTCTGATCTCCCACCCAATTTGCTGGGTATATGAATTCTGATCATCCAAATACATAAAAACATGAGTTTTTGTTTTCTCTTCTGTTACACAATGAATTTTGCTTTTAATATAATGAATCTTTAATTCACATTACCAAATCCTTCCTTTGTGTCAATGCAACGGCTGTAGCCACCAATTGGATAAAGCACGTCCAGCTTCAGATTGCGACCACTTTGTGGTGACAAACCAAGAAGAAAACTGGTGATGCCTCCAAAGTTTGCACCAAAAGCCACTAGTGAAGCTGACCCTATGCCCACAAGAAGACGCCTCTGAAATTTGGTGGCCAGTGGTGCAAATTCCTCTGCAGGAGATGGCCCTCCGTTACGATTGCCGGAACAACGTGGCACTCGAATTGGGTTCCATGTCCGAAACCTGGCTTGCACTGCCAAACCCATGTGCAGCTATTCTAAGTAACAGGGCAAATTTAATTTACACCGTATATTTTGTCCCTACTACCTGGCCCCTACCAATTCCAACCTTTTCAATTTTGGGTTCCAATCACGAGAAGGATGCAATCCAAGTCGAAGACAAAATAATGAAATGGTGGATTCTGGTTGGTACTCCATGCTGCCATGCCAATGGCATACCTCTTATCTGCTTCATCAATCATGTGGTTCTCATTTTCCCCCTTTTACACTATTTTATTTTACATACCACTTCTGAACAACATTAACTAAATGAAGAAAAATATTAATTTCAACTCATGGAAGAAAGTAATCTTATTTTCTAAAATATTTATGAAAAAAATTATTGGCATGGAGTTATCATATTGCTGTATTGTTCAACTAGTATTTTTTTAGTTCTCTTTATGGTCTTTGGTGTTGTTTGCTGTGAATTTTTTTTTTTAGTTTATTAACAATCTAAAATTGGGAATGTTATTCTTTTTATTTTTATTGATTAAGTTCTAAATTAATTAGTTGTTTGAGATTTTTGTGCTAATATTAAAAACTGTCATTTATATGCACTTAAATAATTACCCATATTTATTATATTATGACTTTGTATACTATTTTCAACTATTTTTTCATACTTATGAAACAATTTTCTGTACTATTTCATTAACAGATATCCCCGGTTCTCCTTATTTCTGTACAATTACATATTAAAATTTTAAAACAACAGATTCTTTTAAAAAGTAGAAAAAACACCTAAATTATTTAAATAGAGGATATATATAGGATTTAAGAATTTTCTTATACACATTTCCTACGAATTGTTTATATAAAATAAAAAAGGAAGAATCAAACTTTCTTGCGTTGGGAGGAAGGATAATTGTTGACGATTTTGATATAAATAATTTTTTTTTATTTGAGAAACGTTAGAATGTCTTGTTATAATTTTTAAATGAGTAAATAAATAAGATTATATAGTATTATTAGAAATTTTTTATTAACTGTAAATTTTAATACATGTGATTTTACTTTTATTATAAATAATGATGAGAAATAGTGATGTAATAATTGATGTTAAATAGATAATACATATTTATGAAATTAAAAATAACTTAATGTTAATTATCTATATTAATGAAAGATATATATTTTTGTCTATCATACAATATTTTATATTATGATGAATAAGTAATTTAATAAATAAATTACATAATATAGTAAAATTTATTCTGGTTGGATTTCAATATGCTATCTTGAAATATTTTCACTCAAAACCAATCCTAAAACTTACTTCTCAGATTTCTCTTTTGAATTTCATATTTATACTATGTTTCTTCACACTTGTATGAGCTACTCATTTATAATCATAATTAAACAGGAGAATACATTAAATAGTGATACATGTTTTTATATATGAGCTACTCTCTAATTCCATATCCCATCATTTTTAGAATCTGATTACATTTAGGAGCAACTGAGGAACCATTACTCTTATTTCTATCTTACTACATTTTCAAATAGAGTAAGTTTTTACTTATTCTAAATATTTTTTGTTTTTTTTATGAATTTGTTATTAATTTTGACATGTTGAGGTGAAAAATGTAATTTTCTCAACTTAATTAAACATATACTCGTTATGTTTATATACTATGTCTTTGAATAGTTTTATTGTTGGGTTGAAAGTTGCTCTAAGGAAAAATTATATGTTTTTATAAAATTTTAGGATAGATAATCTATATGAGAAAATGATTTGGTCATAAGATTTTTATTTCTATATATGGATGATGTTTTGTCTAAAAAATTATTTGAATTGTAATTGAGTTTTGGTTAATAGATGGTTGTTTTATAATATTTTAAATCTTCTGTAGTTAATAGTTATATATAAATCTTACTTATAGACATATTACTTCCTGATCTTACTTATGGATAAGTTACTTATGAATCACATCACTTGGTAGGTAATTTCCTACTAAGCATATATCCTATTTATTTTAATTCAATTTTATAATTTCATAATTTGATAATTATAGCTTTACAATTTTATAATTTTGAGATTACAATTTTATGAAATTAATTTGATAATATTATAATTTTTAATTTTGTAATTTATAATTATATAGTTTTATGATTTTTTAATTTTATAAACACACTATTTAAATAGTTTAGAACAACAATAAAAGTTTTTTTCTCTCCAAATAATCTAAAAACAATCCACTTACATAACTAGCATAAATTATATTTTCTCATAATATAGTTATTTTTCTATAATTTTTCCTTAGTGTATGAATTTGATGTGAATGAAGTATATATATGAAATTTAAATGATTAAAATTGAATTGAAATAAGTGAAGAATGATGTTTGAGTAAATTTTAGATTGTACTAATTTGAATGTGTTTAAGAGTTGTATTTGTTAAATTGATTTTGAGTAAGACTTTGAAAATGAATTTATTCGACTACACAAAATTGTTTTTTTTTATATTTTTGTCAAATTATTTTTTAGTTAAATAAAAATAGAATAGAGATTAAAACTTTTCTTTTGATCTTATTTTCGCTTAAACAAAAGATTTTTCACTCAAACAAATATAATACTAAAACTCAACTTTTGATTTGACCAAATTTACATTAAAACGAGACATTTTTGTTTAAGCAAACAAATTTTCGTTCAAGTTATTTTTTTTCTAGTCTCTTTAATAAATTGAATATGAATGTTTTTTATAAATATAAATGAATATTTATATATATATATATATATATGTATATATATATATATATATATATATGTATATATATATATATATGTATGTATATGATTGATGTGTGGTTTTGTTTAAACTAGTTATATTATATGATAATGTTGAGTAATAATGATGAATTTTGGATTACATACGTCAGATTTTCTGTGAATTATTGTTTGAGTTATGTATTAAGTATTGACACTATGTTGTAATACTGTTTTTTATTTATTTATTAATGATCTAAGTTATATAGAGTAACATATCAAATAATGAATAGTTGAGTGAAGAGTTATACACCATAAAATGTGTAAATTTAGGTTGTAATGAATTAACATATATATATATATATATATATATATATATATATATATATATATATATATATATATTCTCATGTTAAAAATTTATTTCAATAACTTATCACTCTATACGTAATAACATGCTATGACTATATTATGTAGATGAACATATATAGTTATAACTACTTTGAACAATATGTGAAAGAAAATCAATACTTTATTTTGATTTTTTCTTTTTGAAAATAGTTGTATTTATATACTTTTTTTTTTATATATGTTTAAGTTATATTTTGAAAGACATTTTTCTTTATGCAGACCTTGTAAATAGTTCTTTTGGGGAGTTACATAAATATTTTTCAAAGACCTTTGTGTCATGGGAACTTCGTAATCATAATTTTTAAAAGTTTTATTTCTAAATCTTATTCCTACTTCTTACTAAATTTACACTACACACACAGATATATTTCCAAAGTTAATTGTTTCTCTTAATTTTTATAATAAAAAGCTATCCACAAAATATAATTAAAGATCATTTTTTTAAGTTTTTGATAAGAACATTATAATCCAAATTGAATAAATAATATGTAATTCTATTTCGCACATATTTGATAGAACTCTACTTAGAATTTTTAAAAGTGATTTGCTGGCAACATTTTTTTCTTTCTCAAATAATCATTAGCAACTCCTTTTAGTAATAAAACATTCTATTTAAATGATGATAATAAATATAAATAACTTCTTAGAATGTAGTAATATATTTATTTATACTAATAAGTATACCAAATAATAAAGATGTCAAAAGTTCATCATAGGTTCGTCCCTACTTCTGTATGTACCAAATACTAATTTTTTCCATTTAAAAAATAACCTCCACTTAAAATATACATTGAAAAAACAACATTAATTTTGTTCAGAAAAAAAAAAAAATCGTGGAGAGGGATGGAGAGAAAGCTATAAAGTAATATAAGTACTGTGATAAAAGAGAGATTAAAAAATGTATTATAGAAGTTTTTCAGAAATTGACATTATCCTTAATGAGCACAAATTTGATCCATGGTTCTTCAATCGACCATTGTCCACGATTCAATGCATCTTCCTCTTTAGAAAGACACACGTTTCATTTTCTAGCACCCTTTCAAATGCTACTTGTTGCTGAAAATGATTCAAACCCTGCGTTCTTACTTGACCAGTTTCTCCAAACCTCATCCGCTGCACCGTTTTCTGCTTGCTGGGCACCACCATAAAAGTTTCCATGCGCACCACCACCGCCGCCGCCACCGCCACCGCCACCTCCTATTCCCAAAAAGTCCAAAGTCATCACATCCTCACTTCCTTTACTTCCACCGACGTTAATAGCACCACTTGAACCTCCATTTGTTGCACCTCCACTACTGCTTCTGTTGCTTTGCTCTATGATCTTTGATAAAGCCTTGCTTTGGTCCAAGATAGCGTTGAACATGTCCACACCGTTCATTCCAACGCTCCCTCCACTCAGCCCATTTGCGCCGAAACCGTTATACTGAGCGGAGATGCTAACGTTGGGATCCTGTTGGCCACTGTGCATGTACTGGTTCATGAATGATTGTCCATTCGGCTGCTGCTGCTGCAGCACCCCAAACGACGGCGGTGCCATGTTTGTGGTAAAAGTTTTATCCGTCACTGTTGCTCCCATTTGCGCAGCTTTTTGCAGCAGTGCGGTGGCTGACATGTGTTGCGACCCTGCAGCCAGGTGGAGCCCGTTTTCCTCGAATATGTTTGAACTTAGTTGGAGAGACGGTGAAGAGGTTGATGAGAGGCTTCTGGAGAACACTGTTCCTGCCATGGTAGTGTTGGAGTTGAAGGGTTTTGGTGCAGGCATTGGCATTAGCTCGTGTGGGAGTGACAGTGGGTGCTTGTGTTCAGCATGGTTGAACTCCGAGGTTCCACCGATTTGTTGTGGGTTGGGAACAACGTTGGTGTTGATTGGTAACGAGGAAACAAGGTTTGGAATCTGTTGACATTGCAAGTTTGTACCTATCTTTGGTAATTGTCCTTCGTTGGCTTTGTTGTTCTCTTCAGCTAGTGCGTCACAGAAAGCTCTGTGTGTAATGAAACTGTCTCTTCTGCAAAGAAAAAACGAATATTCGAAGGATTCAGTGTAAGTAATTCATAATGCATTACTAAGAAAATCAAAAAGAGAGAATTTTGACAAGCTGCATATAAATAATGCCAAGTAGGTTGTTCATGAAAACCATGCATGGATATTATTATTATCAAATATAAAAAGAGCCTTAGCCCGGGAATCTTTGACAGTCAAATTATATATATATATATATATATATATATGTTTATGTATTTACAGTGACTTATTCTTGTTGACTATATACAAAGACTTAGGTTCTGGTAGTTCTACACATCATGCAAAAGTGTATATAAATGCTACTTGTTAATTATTATTGACCATTGATGAAGGGCTGCGTGTGTATATATATATATATATATATATATGTGTGTGTGTGTGTGTATGTATATATATAAATGCTACTTGCTAAAGGGCTGCGTGTGTATATGATAGAGAAAGGTTTGCGAAAACTAGAGAGAAAAGTTCAAAACAGATAAAAGCAACCTAACAAAGGTTTACGAAAAAAAATCAAAGGTAGAAAGTAAGGAGTTGATTGTTTAAGTCAACAAGGGTGTGTGTGGTCAAGGAAAGACCCCATGTAACATTTTATTTATATAGTACAGGTACTGCATGAAACTTATGCACGGAAAGCATGGCGAATTATATAGCTGAGTCAAATTTCAAACATACATATTCATAGTAGAATATAATAAAAAAGAAGAATATGATATATGACGTAGATGATGAACCTTGAAAAAATGGTACCACAGTCACATTTGTATTCCCTTGTACCACAGATTTTTGAGTGGGCTTTCCAGTCAGACTGAACAGCGTATTTCTTTGAGCACTTATCACATTTCCACTTCTTCTCGCCGTGCTTTCTGCAGAAGTGCTTTTTAATGCCGGTGAGATCACCGAGAGCTCTTGCAGGGTTGTGGTGGACACACGAAGGTTCTGGACAAACATAAACCCTCTTTCGAACCTCTGTGCTTGTTCTCTGCTTAAGCTTCCATGGCAAGTTGTGGCCTCGCCGGTGCAACTGAAGGTTTTGATCTCTTTGAAACCCTTTGTTGCAGATTTCACATATGAACCGGTTTGTGGCCATTAGTGTGTTTGGTGATAAAGCTATTACTTCAGCACTTGGATCTGCACACACGTCAGTGCCAAAATGGTAATTAAACTATGTACAAGTCTATATGCAGACATATCTATCTTTCTCTTAGTAGTATAGCTTAATGTGCAATTATATGTGCACTCAAAGCAAGATAATGATAATTATTATTCAAGTTGTTTCAATGGATATTTAATTAGGGGTGAAGAAAGTGACAGAAAACTAGCAAGTGATGAGGTATAATTTGTAATAATAATGGAGTTGAAGAAGAAGAATGCAACATCTGATTCTTGGTTCACACGAAGATGAGAAGAATGGAAAGAGAAAGATAGAATATATATATAATTTAAACTAAAGCAACAAAACTCCAAGAACTCTCTCTCCTTGTCTCTTCCACACCCTTTCATTCTTTTTTTGACGCATCCATATACAGACACAAGAAAACAAACACATAAGAATACTCACACTCACACACAACACACATGGAGAGCAAGAGTTATTTGAGATATAAAAGCATGTATATATGGTCCTTTTATCTTGAAATATTGTGAAACAAAAAAAAACAAACGAAACAAGTAGTCAAGCAAAGTCAACAGTGAACAGCAATGATTGTAAAGCCCTTCAAGGCAATAATTGAGTTAGTTTCTTCGACTACTAATTACTCCCCAATAATTCTTCATTTGGGTTATCAAATTCTGCCTTAAAACATACCCAGATCCTTCTCACCGTTTCAAAGAAGCTGACTTCTAACAGATCAAGGCCTTATCTTAATTTCATGCTGCTTATCTGTTCATATCTTAATTAAGCATGCTGTTATTATAATTAAGCATGTCATCGTCCAGAAATTTTATGTTCACCTTTTGTGGGATATCATTTTCTTAATTTCATTATATAAAAGCCCTTTCATTTTTAAAATCAACGACTGGTGAAGATTTTTTCCACGATATAAATACCAGAATTCTTTGTTATATAGCATGCGCAGGACATAGATGACAAGATTCATCTATGGCTGCAGCTTTAATTTGACCATCCATTTTTTAAAACTGAAAAAAAATAATTGAAAACCCAATTATTAGAAAATGTTACTTAAACTAGTAAAGGTCAGAAAGCAAGAGAAGAAGAAGAAGAAAACAAAGAATCGTGAATATTGATGTAAGTAGGACCTGAAAAGAGTAAACTTTTTTCTGAGATGGCTGTTGAAAAAGTTATACCTGGATTTCCTGGTAGGCTCCTTTTCTTCTTAACAGGTGCAGGTGGTTGTGAGTTTGTGTTGGAAGCATTGCTGTTATTTGTTGTTGTGGTTGAAGTAAGAGAATGTGGACTATGGAACTGAGCGAGCATCTCAGGTTGCTGCTTAACTGCTGCATCTTCTCTGGTATTTTCTGTAGAGAAGCTCCCACTATCACAACTTGTGATGTTTGACATTGAAGTTAGCCAAAGAAAAGGGAAGAAGAATCTATTCAAAAATATTCCCTTACTTAATTTACAAACAACTGTTGTTTGTTTGTTTCTTTCACTCAACTTGTTGCAGCAGCAGCTCTCTAGCTAGCTAGCTGCAGCAAGATGAATTTCTTCAGAAAAACTAAGAAAAAAAATAGAGGAAATTGAGACAGAAAAGGTGGGATTTGTGCAACTAGAGGAAGACAAAAACCAGGAAACTCTCCTCCTTTTATGGTGTGGAGACGAGGGTGTTTGCTGCCACAACAATACAAGAAACCACGCTTTGGATTTGCATTCTAATAAAATATATTTATATTATACTTCTTTTAGCCACTCTTCTTTCTAGCTATATATATATATATATATATATATATATATATATATATGCCCCTACCCTTCCTTCATATTTATAAAAAGCCCTTCACTTTTTTTTTCTTCTTTTTCTTGAGTACATAATTACTTACTTAAAACATACTCATTCTATTTTATTAATTCAAAACAATATTTCTATACCATTTTATGCTCATTGAAAATAGTTTTAGTATCGTTTTATTAATTCATATTAAGAGAAAATTTCAAATGATATATATTAATATTGGTAAAACTGGTGGATTGTGATAAAATTGTCCATGTTATTATTTACAAGACTTAAATATCTAATTTTTCATAATTAAGAAAATTATTTCTTAGTATAATTAAGCTTCCTCTTCCATATACATTTAGTTTGAGAATATATTAATACAAGAGACAGAACGAATATCGTGTTTTATAATCACAAGCATTATCTTTAATTTGAATCTTATAAATAAGCCAAGGGAGTATTATATATGCATTATAATTTGAATCTTATAAATAAGCGAAGGTGATGATAACTATTATAACAATAATTTATACTACCACTTATTTTATATGTGTGTATATATATACTAGAAATAATAAGAATAATAATAAGTTTGATATTTTTTGTTATAACCATCTTAAAACTCATATTAATTATAACTTTTATCTTGTATTGCTAATTTATATTTTTTACTCATAATGCATAGTCGTTAAATTTGTAATAATTACTTATATAATTTATTAGTCATATAATGTTATTTTTTACATGATTTGTCTATAAAAGTTAAATTAAATCTTTAATATGTGAATTAGTTGTGCTAAACAAATATGACTTTAACTTATTTTGCCTAAATCAAGGAATCAAATTGTGTTTTCTTTTTCAAATTCCGCGATGACATGGCAGTGACTATGAGTTTAATTATACTTATCAATATACAATTTGTTTAATTTCAGAAATATAAGTATTTATCTAAATACTTATTAAAAATATTTTATAAAAAAAATATGATAAAGAATCTAATACAAAGTATTACATATTTACATTTTTTTAATATTGATTATTAATGAATAAATTATAATCACATAAATTTTAAAATAGAATCTTAATAATTTGAAAACAAAATAAGTATATACATATTATGTTCATATTTAAGTTTAAAAATTAAATATTATTCATATCCATCGATTTACATATTTCCCGTTACTTGAATAATCCATCTATATAGAATATATAGACATTTATAAGTGAAGAAGATGAATGAGAAATTGATTGTGAAAAGTGTAGGAAAAGTTGTGCCAGTATGGTGAAGTAAACTTTATTCAGAATTGCTATAAGCAGATGATTCCCATACTTTAAATTTTTGTTTTGTTGAAATAGTTAATTCTACTCTATAAACTGTATGGGAAAAAGAGAGAATATTTACAAATATTCCTTAATAATAATAATAATAATAATTAAGAAGGGTATTGTGGGAAGTTCATTTATGGTAGTCTTTTAAAAGTTTAATTTATGTGACAATACTAGAAGACAAGGGCTTCAAGTTGGAAAGTTTGTCATTTTCTGAGGATATTTTAAAGTGAATAGTTTTGTTCCGAAAACACCCCTGTTCTTTAAAGAAAATAACAGAAGTGGCACTATGAGTAAGACTCAGCCGCCTAGAGTTTGTAGTTACCGATTTAACCTTACCCCGTCACGGGTTGATTCTCATCGAATCATTCTCGAAAATGACCCCACAATAATACAAAAATTCTTCTGTTCACGTGTGTTCGGGGTAATTTCCGATGGTTCAGATTCCTTCCTAATTTTGAAATTAAATTTCAAATATTGGATTAATTTGTAATTTCGTCTATCTCCGAGCATGCTTACCAGTGGCGTGCAGCAATCGGTCTTCCCTTTTTTTTCTTTCTTTCTTTTAATTTTTAATGAATAATAATAATTCATTTAAAACTAAATTCAAATTAAATCAATAAATATAATATTAGTGTTCTGTTATATGTTTACTTCTTTCATTTTAGTCACTGAAATTGAGAGAGGAATAAAACATTCAGTTAGATGATTGGATATTCAATTCCTCTCAAGTTTCTACCTTATTCCACTGTCATTAGCCTAATTTATTTAATAATAACAGTTATAGATTTTATTTTTTTTAAATTTCAAGTTGAACTTTTGAATAAAAAATGTAATATTACTGTTCTTAATATATGTATTTATTTAACATTACATTATTAGTTGTAATATTATTTGTTAGGCGAAAGTCAAGATTCATGAGTAATGATATAAGATTGATCGATAATAGTTATTGTAAAACAACCTCATTTAATTTTTTTAAGTACAGTGAATATAATTTCATTTTAATTGTGTATGAAAATTATGAAAAAATAGTATTTATTGCTCAAATAAATTTGCATTTGAAAAAGATTAATTTCTAGCTACAAATTCAAAAATGGTTCAATTATTGAGGGAAAAAAGCCCTAATCATAGTGATACGTTTTTAAATTGATCTTTCTTTTGGGTTGTCAAATTGGAGCGTTTTTCTTTGAATATTTTAACCATTAAATAAATTGAATATCGTCAAATTGTCACTGTCACAATTTAAAAAAGCAAGAAGGTAAAGAATATATCGTTTTCACTTAACCTAAAAATAATAGTAATATTATTAACAATAATAATATCGTCATTATTTTTTTAATAATTCTTACACACATAGTTGCATATTTCCTGTCGGAGCTACATGAAATAGGTAAGAAATAATACTGTAAACTCTATTTACACATAAAATTCAACACTTTTACACTATAGTTTATTTTTTCCGTCAATATTTTATATCATTTTCAGGAGCAGTCTTATTTAAAGTACAAGATTATAAGTGCATATATTTATAAACATTTTTTATTATACAAGCTCATTTAAATTATTTTTGTTGTGTGTTTCGGATAAGGGTTAATGTTCTTTCATTAAAGCATTCTAAAACTGTCACGAAGATCAGATAAGTTTTTTAATAATTTTGTATCATTTAAATTATATTGTTAGTTTTTTTTTTTGTTTTTGTCCAACCCGTGTGAACGATTACTTGTCAAAAATAAATTAATATTTAAATATATATGATGTAATAATTTAATTAAAATGTTATTATCTAAATCACTTATTATTATTATATATATTTATTTCTTAAACTTTGGACAATACAGCTACATACTATTTTTATAAACGGAGTAAATAGACAAATTTATGTTTGATATTGTTATTATTATTGAAGAGATTTTGGAAGAAAATATTAATGATCTTAAATAGTTATTAACTTTACCAAAATTATTTTAAGGAATTTGAGATAAGGTGAATAATGAATTATAATAATAAATAAATAATAATATGTTGGATCACGTAGGGCTTTTTGGTACATGGTGAACAATATTGAAGCACTTATTGGCTCCTGCTTTTGTGTCTATCTTCATTTCTCTGTTTGAAAATGACAAATTTGAAAATTGATTAAAATTTAAAGAGGAAATGCATATAATAGCGCTTTCGAATAACGAAAGAAAGTGACTATTCCATCTAACGTGCTGTCTTCCGTCCTTTACGTTCTTTTTTCAATGCGTCTCCTCAGTACAATTTCATCATTATATTATATGCTAGTTTTCTTTTACAAAAAAAAATAAAATAAAATACAGTTTTTAATTTATGATCAAGAAATCCTACAGAGTATTTTACGTTAATTATATATTTTGTTTATTGGTAAAAAAAATTAATTATGCAATTTTCTGTCAGTGTACACTGTTCTTTACTGAAATTTTCTATATATTTTTTTATCTTACAACGAATATAATTAATATGTAATGTTTTAAAAATTATATTGCTTATGGAATACTTGAATATTACTTTATGCCACTAGTTTTACTATGAATTGAGGATGATGATAATAAATTACTTATCAAATTATTGGAAAAGCTAATTTATGTAATTATAATTAAATTGAGGATGTGTGTGTATGATAATAAATTAACACGATGTCATGAAAACTTCGAATATATTATATGTGCTATAGAATTAGATAAATGCAAGTGAAAGTCTTTCTTATATATATACTGCAATTTTTTTTAAGAAAAATTGTTAAATATTACAATATTTTTAAGAAAAAATATCTGCGAAATATACTTTGCTAAACTTTTTCATAAAATAAAATTATTAAATCAGAATATTAATAGCTTTTTGCAGATCACATTTGTTTTATATTATAAATTTATGAACTCTTGCAATGTTTATTTAAACAGTCATCATACGATTAGTTTTGTTTGATTGACAGGGTAGTTTTTTTATATCAATAATACATATAAATTAAATTTAATAAATAATTACAATAAAATAATCAAATAACTCGTTGATTTTTTTGCCATTTTTTTGCGCGTTCTTCTTTTTATTTATATATTATTTATTTTACTGACTTTATTTAATTATCATTAATTCCTATTTTTTTTTCGAATAGCATATTTTTAATCGATTTCAGATGATTCCATCGTTTCTTTCATATTATATAAGAAACTTTTGAGAATTTTGTTTTAATCTCTTTGTATGATCTCTCACTGTTATGTTACATTAATCATTCTTCAAAAGATGTAGTCAATTATTCATTAATTGTTCTGTTTCTAGACAATAATAAAGGCCATACACTAATTTCTTGAACTGTCTCACTCCACAAAATCACCCTCGTTTAATTTCATTCACTTTGTCTGTTCCTGTGTTAGTGTAAAAGCCAAAAAAATAAAAATAAAAAAATAATAAGGCTACTGGACCTTATGGTTTTGGGGTAGTCAGGCCCATAAGACTAGGGACAATCTGACCTTAGAGAAGGCTTTTCAGAAAATCAGATTTCATTTGTCAAACCCCCTTCTCTCTCTAGAACTCAAATTTCTTATTTTCTCTGCCTTCTCTCTAACCTTGCTCCACCTTCTCTGTACCCCTTTCTGAAATTTCCACCGTTACTTTGTCAAATAGGTGGTGCCCCTGCGTTCCCAGAGTCGAGGGTTTCCAATCCCTCCGATTAGTTTCGCATTTCTCAGCTGATAAGGTAATTTTCTCATTCTCTACACCCTAGGGTTTTACTCTTTTTCCTTATCCTTTCAAGCTCTAAAGGCTTTACTCTACACCATTTTGGTGGCTTATAGGTACTGTGGAGTTGCCTCTGTGTGGAGGTACGGTTAGGGAATTTTTTTATTGAGTTGTACTGTGAAGATCATAGAGGTAAGGGGAGCTAATTATTTTTGTATGAATTTATTTTATAAAAATATATGCATATGAATGTTGAACTGGTGTGCTCTTGTAAAACTGTTTTATGACTTTTATTGTATTGGGTGTTATAATTGAAAACTGTGAAATTATGCATGTTGTGATGTGATGAATTTAATCTGTTTTGAATGAGTTTAATCTCTGGAAATGGTGTGTGCTGATTATTATTTGATTGGGATGAGTTTGTTGGCTGAAATTGATCTTGTTGGAAGGTCTGGAGTAAGGGTTCTGTAATAGCATGTATATGGGTATTAAATAGGTGTACAGGTTCTGTTTGAGGTTACTGTGAGAGGAAGTGAAAATATTAAAAATTAGGCATTTTGATTTAGAGCATAAGAGAACATGGTAGATAATTTAAATAAATTAATTGTTAATTGTTGAGAGCCTTTCTTTGTTGGTAGGATAGAGGAACCTTAAAAACCTGAGTTGGCACATCCCTGATCATAGAGCAGCCCTGACCTGGTTCAGTTAGTTGTGACTAGTCATATGTGCTGGCGTCGAAAGTGAGTTTGATGCGTTCAGACATCTGAGTCCTCTCCGGTGACCAATTGGGAAAAAATAAGATCTCTACTGATAATTAGACAAGTAATTTACCAAATAGGAACCATTTTGGAGTGTAAGGAGGATTGGGAAAAGGTAAAATCTCCACTGTAATAACACTTAATGTAATATAAAATATTAATTATATAGCAAAATAAATTAATAAATAAATAAATATATATATATATATTAACGTACGTACTTATACGTACTTATAATATATATATATATTATATTTATATATATTAACGTACGTACTTATAATATATATATATATATATATATATATATATATATTATATTTATATATATTACGTTTACTTTATATATATATATATATATATATATATATATATATATATTATTTTTATGAACCTATCAAAAGCATAAGGTGGCAGTGTCTTTTTTTATGCTATTGTATTTAATGTATAATTTCTAAATAATTGTTTTTATTTCTAAATAATTCACTGCTGGACCTTTTTTCATAATGCGGATGTTATTCCATTCAATATATTTCAATGAATGGTTTACAATGTTGCAAATGTTTCCTTTTTCTCTTTAAAAATCAATAGTGCAATTTTTTTTTATTATTATTATCATTCCATTCATTATATTAAATTTGCAGTGACAAATTTGTTTTAGCTTTCAATGATTATGCTATTATTATTTTCACATATAATCCATGATTTTATCAATTATTGTTTGGTATATATTAATGTTTGGTGGTAACATGACAATATTATCTATTTGAGATGATTAGAAGTGGTTGTGGAGCATGTTCTGTTACATATGACTTGATCTTTAAGGCTTAAACATGTGGTTTGATTATAATTCAAAGGTGTGTGAATTGGGAAAGACTGAAATATGATTTCATGGTTGCTTATGGTAGTTTCAAATGTAGAATTTCTTGGTGAGATTCTTAGTGTTTTAGAATGAAAGTAGGAGCTCAGTCTTGGGGGGTCTTCCTGACGCTCCAATGGCCTTTCTTCTCACGTAGAGAGGATTGGACCATGTGGTGAGGAGTAGCAGGAGGTCTTAGTCTTGGAGGCTTCCATCATGCTCCAGGGCGCGGAACGGACTAACCTCGTGCGTGTGGCAGGGCGGGGGAGCCCAGGGCGGGGGAGCCCAGGGCGGGGGAGCCCAAGTATCACCAGCCACCACAGGTGCATGGCCCGCCATAACTCGACTATCATTCTAAAGTCCGGACGAGTCAAGTCTAGTATTTAACATGATAGGATGGATGTTTTATCTTGTTTGCTTTAAATTAATCTCTTGTATGTACATGCTCTTGATTGTATGCTTTTTATATAATTAGCTCACCCTTGCTTGCTTGTGTTTGTGCCATGTTTGTGTATGTTTTTCTTTTGCAATGATCATCCACTTGGGTGTGAGCAGAGGAGAACGAGGTTTCCTTGGAGACAGCTTTGGAAGGAAACAGAGATGCTGCAGCTTAGTTCTCTAGGCTTTATGCCTTTTGAACTCAAGTTATTTTGAAGACTCTTGTTATATTTCAAGTTTTAAATTTCTAGGATTTTATAGGAGGACTATGATACTCAAATTCTAAATTCCTGTACTGTTTAAGGATGATTGTAATCCTATTTACTCTGACTGCTTTCCAATATTATGCATGATGACGTCTTATTTATATATTCCTCTTCTATATAATTGGACGTTACAGTTCCTATATAATGTAAAATGTCATTGCTTATATAAGATCTAATTAAAGACATTCACATTATATATAAATTTAATACCAATGGTTATGAAAGTTTAATAATTTTATAATACATTTAGATGATATAATCTATATTTTTTCTTGGTGATAAAAAATTATTATTTAAAAACTCGCTACGTATAATTTAATCCAGCTTTGAAATTTGACCTATGTCATACTAATAAAGACAATGAAATTCTCCCTGTTGAGTTTGAACGCAACTTTCATAAATATATGTAGGCATAGTCCACCTTCTTTAGTCACTTTTCCAAAGTAATATTGAGTTAGGGACACTCCTTCTGTTCCAACTTACTCCTACTATACCTAATAAATTTTCCTTTTCCAAAAGGGAACAATTTCTTCAAACTACTTCATA
This sequence comes from Vigna reflexopilosa, assembly GCA_027742785.1. Lineage (NCBI taxonomy): Eukaryota > Viridiplantae > Streptophyta > Magnoliopsida > Fabales > Fabaceae > Vigna > Vigna reflexopilosa. The sequence continues at coordinate 30,884,153 of CM050917.1, forward strand.
CAAACGCATGCTTTAATTTAAGGTTAAATATATTTATATTTCTTAACTTTTACTAAAAATTAAAATTAGTTCAAATTCTTTTAATAAAATTTAGTCTTCTAATTTAAAAAATATGTAGATCTAATTCTTTTAACAATATATGTTAAATTGTATAAATAATTTAAATACTATTATGAAATAAGTTTAAAATGTTAAATAAACTTTAAAAAATTGATATGAATTAATTTCAATTTTTAATAAAAATTAAGAAACTAAAAACATATTTAATTCTTAATTTAATTATTAACAAATTTATGAATCACCATCAAAACTAATATTTACTTATTTAATTTTAATCAAACACACAAAAACAATATATTTAATTACGCACGTGCATATAATTAATTAACCATGTGAACTATCCAATCAAATATTTGTTTAATTAGCTTATAAAGTTTTTAATAGATTTACAAATTTTTGCATTAGTTCAATTGCATACTAATAAATCAAAAAGCAAAATTTGAGGTTGAGAAATACTGACGTCGTTCATAATGCCCATAAAATCTCTGATTTGCCAATCTAAGCATTGGTTTCTTAACTTCTAAACATCGTCTCAACAACCATGATTACACCTTTTTGCTCGTACTACTATCAAATAATTGATGCATGTGAATATATATATATATATATATATATATATATATATACATATATATAAATTTATAAACATTGAATTGGTTTTCCATTTGAATAAAATTTGTTGTATAATTCCCACGGGTGTCTCGATCTACTTTGTTAATTTATTTGTTATGTTTTTGGAGTAAAAAGCTAGCACTTAGTAAATATATCACATCCCTCTACATATATAGTAAATATCCCTATCAATCAATGAAAAGGTGAAGGATTGTTTTCAACCTTCTTTTCCTTGAAATGTGTTGACAAAAGGAAACCATATAGGTCTATTCAACTCTCTCTTCTTTTCTTTTTTTTCTTCGGTGAAGTATATTCAACTCATTGTGTCAATCACCTGCCTTCTTTAATTTATAAGATATATATATACATATATAATAACATTGTTCACAATATATAGTTTTTGGTTAAAAAAAAAAAGAGATTGAATAATATGTTAGAATACATGAATTGAAAGTGATTTGCAGGCTAATAATTAATCTTTATGATGTAATCGCAGAAGGCAGGGATTGAATATATAGAACAACTAGATCCTCTTAAACTTATATTACTTTTTAATGAAAAAAAAATGATTTTGTTGGTCCTTTAGAAGTTATTATGCAAAGAAAGTTTTGTTTTATATGAAATAAAAGTTAAGTTATCTTCATTGATGGTGTGATTTGCTGTAATTGAGCCATGCATATGGCATGGTCCATAGGTCCCCACTAATTTCTGATAAACTTGAAACAACAGGTCCCACTGATTAAGATTGAAACTTTAATGTCGTCCACTTGCAACAACAGCAATATATTTATGCGAGAGACTAATTTACTTATAAATATATGTAGCCGATGTTATTGTCGTTTGCATAGATGAGAGTTGATATAATATTGACGCAACCTAATGGATAGAGTCATATATATATATTTATTATAAGGTAAATTGGGAAAAAATAAAATAAAGAAATGGGAAGAGAATGAGACAATGGAATGATGAGAAATGGGTAAGCTCTAAAAGTTGGGGTCAAGCTTCATCTCTACATACCAAACCAGTAACGGCAATTTTGTAGTTTCATTGCTCTCATACTTTGTCATTATTTCCAAATCATGCCTTTGTTACTATCGATGATTATTGGCCTGTGTGAGAGAACCAGACACACTCAATCAATATATATATACACATACATACAAACAATAACATAAATTCAAACGAAACTTCCGATTCACGTACAATTCATACAATCATACAAACAAGACCATTCCACATCTAACCAATAAACAAGAACCTTTGTTTTTTCCCACTTCCTTTGCTTCTTCCTACGTACGCTGTGAGGACAATGCGTGTTTAATCTGTTTCTACATTTGCTATGTATTTTCACGTACTGTTATGATATAATTATTGATTTTAAAATAATTACGACCGTAATTTTCAATTATAGACTGTATATATATATATATATATATAAAAAAAAAAGAAAGAGTACTTGAATGATTAATGAGAGCAATGTTTATACAGCTAGTGTGATGACGAAACACAGAAAAACGTTATTTTTTTTTCACATGCATCGAGGTACAGGGGATAATGCGCTCTTATCCCTGTTCCACTGTAATTCTGTAAAGGCAATCTTTGTGTTATGGATGAAAGATCCTGATCAATCATTTTGAGGAAAAGTTTCACTCATGGAGAATTTAAATATGAGAAGGAAGTTGCACTTAGCAGATGTGGGACATTCGTCTGGTTGTATCACTGTGATGTGGGGGCAAATAATCTGTACATTTTCTTTCCTTTTGTATGTAAATAAGCTTTATTCATGTCTAAAGCCACTGTACCATCCTCCATCCATCTATCTATCTCTATATACACTTCTTATTATGTTCACATCGCTCCTTACAAATTCATTTTAGTTAGTCATGCTATTCAAACAAACACCTTTATTACACTTTATTAATCTAACAAATAAAACTTAAAAAGAATGATGAATGCAATTTATATACAATGAAAAATGAAAGGTGAAAAGAGAAGAAAAGCATGGAGTAGGAAATAAAATAATTGTGAGAGGAAAGGTAAAAGGAGTTATATAGACACATAAGGGGGACAAAAAGTGAAATATTATCACATGCATGAATGGTTTACAGCGGGTTTTATAATTATGAAGATGTACATCTTTTTCTTCTTTTTCATATGATCTAATACATGAAACTGTACGATATGACTCGAAAAAACACCTCAATCCATGAATTTATGATTTAGATGCTGCATTTGCCGACAAAGAGCAAACAAATAATTCCCAAACCCTAATAATAAAGTCCACATAATTTAGGGTTTGATGAGTCACTGCATTGCATTGCCCTTAAAAACCCCTCAGTCACTACGTCACCTTTTTGATTCCCAAATGGGACCGACGTCGTTGCAAATGATATGAATCTGCCCAATTCCTCATGTGCAACTGCTTATACGTCTTTCTTTGAACTGCTAAAAGTAAAATTTTCCATCAAAGCTTTTCCTTTTCCTTTTCACACACATATATGAATATACATCTAAATATTTCATAATAATCATTCTCTTTCCTTGTCTTTTCGTATATATGGGGATGAGGGAAAGAGAAGATGGTTCAGATTTTTTCTTTTCCTTTTGCAAATGTGATCAAACTTAGAATGCCATGGTAGATCCACTTGGAGATTATCAGTTCTTTTTGCTAAATAATGATAAAAAGAAACACCAGTTGGTTGAGTTGGATGTGCAATCATGGTTAAAGCTTTTAGCCTTTTACAATTAGTTCTTCGTTATTTCAAAATTTGTTTTTTTTTTATTTCGTTTCCCTGTCCTCCATTAATCACACTTCAATTATAAAAGTGGTAAAAAATTATAATGAATGATTAAGTAAAGCTGATACACTTTTTTCAACAGAATCCTTGATTCTAAATATATATATATATATATATATATATATATATATATATATGTTGTCTCCTCTCAATAGACGATCAAGTTGGCATAATAGAGTGGCTTTAAAAGGTCTACACGTACGTTTTGAATCATCTGGCACTTAAATATTTGTACAAAATTTGATTTATTTGGGTCTTAATTAGGTGAAGATGACTTTTACTAATACAGCAAAAAATATTTTGTACAAGATAATAAGATAACTACTCTTATTAAAGAATGGGTTTGGAATTCTGTTCAAGTAACATCCTATGCAAATCACCAACATTATTTTGTATGCTAAGGATTTAGGCATGATACTTATATTTGTTGCATTTTGTATGCTTTTATAAGTTGTTGTCCCAAAATAAATAATCTAGAATATTTATTCTTTCATCTTGTCACTCTCTTTAGAATAAATAGCGTTTATATATATTTATTAAAAAGGAACATTTTTATTTATTTTAAATAATAAATAAAATTGAGACCAAATTAAAATCTTTTTAGAACTGATGTTCAAATATTAGAAGAAAAAATCTATTTAACAAAAATAAACAACTATCTCACAAGTGTCACCGATAATATTGGTGGAGTTTTGTTTTCTTTTTCTTTTTCTTTCAAATTGGTAGTTGTAAGGTAAGAGATCTAAATTTTAATATTTCCTTTTCTGTGTGCCATTTTATACCAAACAAGTGTAAATAAGTGTGTGAGCAACCTCAAAATTAAGAAAGCATTGCTCTTTCATCACTGAAAATAACTTAACCCACATGGTAAAATATAATTTTTTTTATCAATCATATAACTGTTAAGAGTACTTGAGATAGTTCAATCCATTTGCAGAAAATAGTATCTCTTACTGCATCAAACTTCTTCTCAATTATATACGAGATATATGTATCCTTCCTAAACTAGCTAACCTATCCACCCATTAATGTCTTCATCCCCTTTTCAATACAATGGACCAAAATCCTCATTTTACCTCCCAAAAACATTTTCATCACCTTCTTATATGTGCTAGCCCCCATTTTCTTTTCTCTATACTCATGTGGGTTTTTTCTTACATTACAAGAATATTTATACTACAAAATTACTAAGATATATTTTTGTCAATAATAAATTCTTTGATAAATATTTTCTATAAAATTTGACCGTCAATTTCCTGTAAATTTTATCAGTAATTTATAATTCTTTTTATAGACAAAATTTTTTTGAAGATAAAGTCATCAATACATTGTGCGAAGAATAAGTGAAGGAGAAGGGGAGAAAGAAGAAGAAAATAAGTCAATAATAACATCAAAAACATAACAACAATCCAAAGGTACATGAAGAGAAAGATGGAAAAGAAGAAAAAAAATAAGAAGAGAAAGATGAGGAGGGAGGTGGCAATGACAGGTGCCACTACAATGAGGAGGGAGGAAGAAGAAAAAAAAAGAAAGAAGAAGAAGAAGAAGACTTAGTTGCAATTTTTATTAATGAATTTTATCAGTGATCAAAATCTGTTGATAATTACCAATATATTTGTGATTATTTGTAATTGAATTTTGCGATTCATTGTAAAATTTATCAATAATTATTTTACTAGTAAATTTTTTTACCATAATAATTTGTTCATAAACTCAAATTACTTATGAATATTTGTTATTATCATCTTATAATGTTATTTGCAATTGAGTGTCTTTTTCCCTAACTACTAATTAAAGCTAAGTATGTGTTGTATTGAAGAGCATGTTGCTCATAGAGCTAAATCCTTTATATGCTTATTCTTGTTGAATTCTCCAAAGATTTCCATTTCATCGTAACAGTTCCCAAACTTCCAACATAACTTATTTCACTTCTAGCATTAATTGTTTTCACTTGATCATATTGACCAACTACATATTCCAACCAAAATTCATGTGTGCTTACCACTTTGGTATATTATTAACTAATTTTAGTCACTTATTTCTACTTTAGGTTTCAAATTTGTTCTTTTCAAGTCTTTTTCTTTTTAACTGTGGTTCCTTATAAAGTATTTACGAATAAAATTTATTTTTCTATGTTTTTGGACTAAATAGTATGGATTTTGACTAATGCAACATTTTTCATACGTCATTAATAATTTGATGTATCAGTAAAACTTTAAAAGATAAATTTGAAACCCAATCTACAAAGAAGAAAACAAAATTATATATGGTAATGAAAGGCATGCAATGGACAACGACAAAGTCTAGTTTTAGTATTTCTTATACATTCGATTGATGCTGTTCAAAAGCTACAACAGGATGCATTTTGCACGCTATACGGAACTAAAAACAAACACCGACTATGAAATGGACCATGAATATTACACTAATAAGATAATAATTATAAATTCAATAAATTACATTTTCTTATCATTTCCTACATTGAACCAGCAACCCTAAAGTAGAATGCGACTTTTATGTTTTATAAAGATAATAATTAAATGTTATAATTCATTCATTAAAATACTTTAAATAATTATTAAGAATACCAATTTAAAATTCACATACAATTTTATTGGGCCTATCGAAGAAGAGATTCACCGGAAAAACACGATAGCAATAAGATCTGAGTCCAACCACATAAAGAATTGATACTACTCTCTATAAAAAAACTTCTATAAAAAAACTTTAAGACAATAAACTAATGAATCTTTAACCTTATATCATGTTCTATTTTGTTATCTCTATCAAATATGAGAATTAGACTCATATTTGGAATCCTAAAAAAATTTCCGGTTATTTTGTATATAGAATGAAGCTTGATAAATTGGTAATAAAGTAAAATATTGAAAAGGCATGGAGTAGGAAAAAATATTAGTGGTGTTGTTTGCTGGAGTAGGGTGAGTGATTGATAAAATGATAAAAAGAAAGTAATAATGAAAGGAAAGATAATCCAAATAGATTCCCTTGTTGGTGTAACCAGGAATGATATAGGATATAGGACCCGTGAAGGTGAGTAGATGTAGGACATGTGGCCCTAGGGAAATTGCCAGATGGAGCCCATAATGCATGTCCTTCACTTCGCACTTGAATCTTGAAAGTGAGATATAAGAGCGGGAATTTGACCTATGAAATTTCCACGAACCTTTTCACTTTGTTCCTTTCTAATCTAACAATGGTTTTTCAATAATACCATTAATTAACATCATTCTCTCTCCACTTCCCTTCATCAACAAGATATATATACATATCATACTTCTCTCTCTATGCAACTAACTTGAAATCATTTTCCTTTTGAAAGTTTGCAAGTTACACTCAATGAAAAAGTACGTGCAATCATGCAACTCTTAGATACACAACAGAAAAAGCTGTTATCATCACTTAACTCTGCGTAATGCTTCTTCAGTGTTTGATGGAAACTAATTAGGATGTAATTTTTAGCTCTTTGCATTATAAAACAAAGAGACCAAATATCATTAGGTTTTCGCCTTTCGGTGGTCTCAAATGAACCAAAAGGTTAGGTAAAAAACCATATATATCATAATATGTCACCAAATCTTTATGGACTTTTCTCACTTATTCATATTTTCTTTCTCCTTTTCGAATTACTAAATTCCTAATTTATTTATTTCACACCAACAAAGGAAAATCTCATTAAAAGTCCACCTTCTATTTAGTGAGGCCCATTAAAATATACCATTCTTTCTGCACTCTATCAATTTTTTCCCTCTAGAGTGCAGTTATTATGGAGGTGTAGGTAATAATTATCAGAGTGCAGGAAGATAAAAAAAATGATACTGTGGACAGTAGAAAAAATTGAAGGAAAATACCCAAAAGTTGTGTAACTTATTTTGCACTAGGTCCAGTTTATTTGGGCCATAGATCCATAAACTGTAAAAGTAGCTCCTGAGAATGGACTTATTTTCAATTTTTACATATTTCTATTATTCCATTCTATTTTATCTACCAAAACATTAAGACTTTAATTCTCACTCCCGATTTCTTTTTTATAAAATATGACGAAAATAAAATACTATAATACATCAATATAAATCACTTTATAATTATGGAAACCATGTTTACTGAAAAAATAAACCTGAAAAAGAGTGGGAAATCGCATAATTTATTAAAGAAAAATATAAAAATAAAGTTTTTAAAAACATATGATCTTTGGAACACAGTTGTGTTCTGGAGTTAATTATACACATAAAAGATATTACAGATATTTGGTTGTAAGTTATTTATTTTTATTTAAGGGAAAAAATTGATATAGCTTTTAAAATATTTTTTTCTTTTGAATTACATAAGATATATTTTTTTAACTGATTATCAATTAACAGAATATTTATGCATTTAGATTTGATAACAATATCTTATTCTCACATATTTTCATTTATACTAAAAGATCAAAGATTACACAATTCCTTTAATAAGAAATATTTTGGTATGAATATTTTATTCGAGTATGAAAAGATTTAAGCTTAAACGTACTTATATCAAATATTTTGATTAAGTGATACTATTACACGTTTAATAATTTGAATAACTTTAATAAACATTTTATACTGAAACTTATAATTATAAGGATCAATAATTTTTTAAAATTATTACATTAATACCATTTTTAGTTATTGAATAAGATCAAAATCAATCACTTTTAAAATTATTATACAAATACAATTTTAATAATTAAACAAATATAAGCTCAATAATTAATAATGATCTTTTATTTATTAAAGTAACCATAGCAAATCAAAGGAAACAAATACAAATAAAAATAAAAAGGTAAGCTAATATACTAAAAGAGTTTTCATAAATAAACATGAAAATAAACGTTATGCAATATTTAAAATAATCTTATCATTTGTAATGATTCATTTTAGACTAAAATATTCGGATAAAGAATTAATGTAAAATATTGAGGGGTCGTATTGTGATAGTAACATGCAATTCAACAATTTTCAAACATTAAAAATTCTAAAACAAGGTCATTATTTTTTCTTACCTAACAAAGGATCAAACAACTTTAAGGATCCTAATACAATTTCAAAGCTCAAAGAACTCTATCTACTCCTACAAGTCATAGAAACATGATTATGGTACACCATTATTAGGACTACTGATCAGCAAATAGTCTTATAGAAGATTCAGGTGTCACATGCAAACTATAATAGCTCACATACACAGAAAAACACACAATTAAGGAAAAAAGTGGAAACCAACTTATTCTTTTGCATAAACTGATAAGATGAAGTAGAAGAACTTGCATCAATGATCACTCAACACTCATTTAGAAAACTCTAAAAAATTAATTTCTAGAAATATAATATGTTTTAAAATAATAAAACTCGATCATGAAAAAACTATTTATATTAAACTTTTTAATATTAAAATAGTTGATTCTCACTTTTTTTTAAATTACTACCACTTCTAAAATTTCATTTTCTTGGTTTTTACAATCTTTTAATAATTTTTTATTATTAAATCACACTTATGTTTTAAAAGATGTTAATACTATTTTATTTTCTTTATATTCCTAAATACATTTTAACAACTTCTACATTTATCTTATATAATTTTTTTAAAATTTTCTCATTTTTATAAAACTAAATACTAAACATTTATTTTTTAAATTAAAATGATATTTTATTTTTATCCTTTTCATTCACTTGTAACACTTTTAATTTTTTTTATTTTTTTAAATCACATTTTTTTTATTTATTTTAAATCATTTGAATGGAATTGTAGGTTGAGCAATAAATTAGTTTCATATTCAACTCTATTATTTTGAATTTTAAATCCAAAACACTTAAGTGAAGTTTTATGAATCAAACTTTTAAAATAAGAGTTGTACTAATTTAGATATTATAATTTGACTTTGTTTATATTAATATGTTACTTTTAAAACGTTTCACATAAATAAAAATGAACATCGTGAAATTAAATGGTTATGAGTGATTTAACAAAATACTGATAATTAAATCCAAAGAATTTAATTATGATAAGTATGATATAAATTAATAAGTAAATTTATGTTTAACTTAACAATAACTGATAAAGTTATATGTAATCATCAACCATCTTTGACATGATAAGAATGGTAATAATAATTAATAACAACAATTATACATAATTACTTTTATAAACTATATTCATAATCTTGTATCAATCCGACAACATTATTGATTAGTTAAAATAGATTAAAATTAAGAGTATGTTTACTGAATAATTTACATGTGATTTTCACTTCAAAATGATTTGTGAAAATACTTCCAAAAAAAAGCAGGTTAATGGAAAAATGTGCCCGTATAATTATCAGATTATAAATTACAAAAAAATATTACATAAAACAATTTGTTAACACCAAGGAAAAAAAATTGATCTGATTATCTCATCATGACAGAAAGAAACCAAAATTTACTTAAAAAAGAGATTATGTGAACAATCCATATTACTGATCATAACTATGTGCTAGACATCAAATCAAATTCAATTTACTTACATATTGTCAGGTTTCATCCCTGAATGTCATCTAGATTCTCATATTCCACTTTCTTGAACCATCAATCCACAATCATTTTATATTTAGAGGTTGCTAGTATTCTTCCCTTAATTGACATTTGATGAGATGTTGAAGATTACAGTGTAAAACTGAAAAAGAATGCTTTAACAAGCTGAAATATAAAATCTTGAAGAAACATGAGGACTTTGCTAAAACATGAATAAACAGAAAAAGAAAGAACAACATATTAAAAAAGTGGAGATGTTTATCTGGTTTACTATATGAATTCACTCAGTTAAACGGAAAAAAGTGTTCAGCATAGCTTGAAGATGGTTTCAAAAGTCATTTTTAACCCACTAATTTGGTATATAATCAAGAAAAGTCACATAAAAGTACTACACGGATATTATTCCCTTGAATAATGATATGCATATACTTCTGAGCACGTTTCATGAAACTACAATTGTCAGAAAATGTAAGAAAAACATCAATGTCATCAAGTTTCTCATATGGGAAAATCCTGTACATTATGTCTGTTAACTTCAAAATGTAATAAAGTCAGAGAGGAGAAGCATACATTTCCAACCTCATCATGACAAGTAACTTATGAAATTCCTAGAATAAAATACCTCTACGATTTAATATAATCTAAAGGCTGGCAAATACTTTTCATTGACACAAGAATATCTATTCAAATGCTGTTCTTTTATTGAATGAGTCCAATGATCTGAGCTATCACTACACAGCGTTCTTTAGACCTCTGTCATGAGCGCTATGGTTGCAAATTTTATTCAAGGGGTCTTTAAATGAGAGAGTGTCTTTTCTTTTCCCTTTCCTTTGTGTCTGCAAGAAAGATTCCAATGCTCTAACTGTTAATGGTCTGTTCCTTGTGCTCCTCCTTGGAATTATATCTTTTGGCTTCAGGTCTTGCTTGTCTTCCTGAGCTGTTGTCGTCAATTCAGCCTCTTCAGACATCAGTAGAACTTCAGATTCATTCATGTCGATGGTATGTTGTGGTTCACATTTCTCCACTTTATCACCAGAAATGCCTTCGTCCACACAAGCTCTAATAATATTTCTTCTTTCATTTTCTAATTCTACACTTCCATTGTTGACATGTGGAATGCATGATGACTGAGAGGGTTCCTGTTTTTCTGATGCTATGATTCTTGCGGAGTTCATAAAAATGTGGTCTGTCTCAACATCAGCCGGTGGAGAAAGTTTTAACAGTTTGATGGGGGGACCTGCAAGATCTAAATGACCTAATCTTGGTCTTCGTTTGAATTTATGCCGTATGCTTCTCTTTAGTTGATTTTCACTAGGCACATAGATCATCTGACTTTCACAGTTTTCTGCCATATTGTTTGCACCATCATTATGTGACTTAACATTCACTTCCTTCTGGCAAATAAAATCTCTATTGTGTTTTCCTTTATGGCAATCAGCATTATTATTATTCTCTTTGCTGGGTACCATAGCAGCTTCTGTCTCCCCCGGATAAATGTTGTCAAACTTACCTTTACTGTGGTTTGCACAGTTAGTAGAAACTTGGTGCTTGAGGTAACACTGGTGACCATCCTTGTTAGATCCCTTTTCTGCTTTTTTCTCATTGCAGCCACCAACTTTTGTTTTTAGAACTTCCAGTTTAAGAAGATTTGGTTCAGCTATCACTTTGCTCAAGACATCTCTGACAGAATCAAAGTAATGATCACCTTTTACAAGTTTTCTCTTGGAAAACCTTTTAACACCAGGTAGAAGAAAGACCACAACATTTTTGGAGCTAAGATGGCCTTGATTCTTTAGTTTCTCCGAGTGCCAACCTCTTGCCAGTAAGCGGGGCCAAACAGCTTCCCAGAATATATCATTACTTTTGGCTTTGCTGGATTGACAGTCTCCGGTCAAAAGCTTGATTATATCACAGGGTCCAAGAGAAGACCAAGCTTTACTAACTTGTATAGAACAATCCTGGGTTTTCTTACCACATTCCATGGCTGGGCTGGTAAGGTCTTCCTTCCCCTTACCAATCCCTACAGCTTCCACAAGAGCACCAAGTCCAACAGTAGACTTCAAAGAAGAGACATATTCCTCTAGAGAAGTCCTCCCCTCCGAATAGGACTTGGAAACCTGGTTATAGACATAAGCAAAGTGAGGAGAGAAGGGAATAAGAGTCCATTGACAATAAAGGTCTAAATAATATCACTGGTCCAAAATTGACACAAAAATAACCGGTAAATCAGATGTTTTTCCCAACCACTATATCTAGCATGGAAAGCATTAATATTAAGCAAATAAAATCCATAGTAACTTAGTGAAGTTGTAATACACATGTATTGGCGAGCACACACAATGCACTGTATAAGCCAGATTATCCTTAGGAAAATGATTATTCAGTCACAAAAATAAATAAATCACATAACACAGAAGGAAGTTAAAAGTAGGATGTCTATAAAATTACATGAGAATAAAAGATATTGAGATCATAGGATGCATTGACACGAGCTAAGCTAATAATCAGGTAGCTGAAAAATACATATTGCAGTTCATCAACAATACTGAGCACAAGGGACAGAAAGAGAAAGCAAGGCTTTATACCTGTTGCAAAGCATCTTTACGTTCTTCTGAGACACGGCCAGTCAAGCGAAACAACAGTTCAATATGCTTCTGACCAGAAAAAAGTTTGTCTCCTGTTATACATTTTCTCCCTTTTATTTTCTTGCAGTCTGACCATCTACAGTATTCATCGGACTTGTAAAACTTTCCATAGTAAAATGACAGTATTTCTCCCATCTCTTTGTTCTCTAGAAATCTTTTTATCTGAACAAAGTTTTTCCCAAAGATAAATAAACCAAGGAGAAAGCTTTTTACATCCGCATCACTCCACGAGTTATTACAATTAGCTTCTGCTACTGGTACAGTTATATTGAATGCACCATCATTCTGTCCAAGATATCTCCACCCTTCATGTCCACTATCCTCGACTTCATTATGTGCAAGTTCTGATTCTTTTATCATGGAAGGTACTTCCACCTGGTATTGATGACCAATTCGAGGACTTGACTGTGGTGCTCTATCTATGTAGCTTACATCAAGAGCACTAGGAGGAATTAGCCTCCTTTTAGATGGACGCTCCATAATATTGCTACAATCCTATCCAATTGATACCACCTGCTAAGCAGTATAGGCTGTTAAACTCATACTATAACTCTATAAGCAATTGAAATATTATAAAGGAAATGTACATTAGAAAACAAGCAGAAGAACAGATTTCACACGAGGCAAAACATGTACATTAGATAACAGGCTGAAGAACAGGATTCACACGAATCAAAACATGTACATTAGATAACAAGCAGAAGAACAGGATTCACACACAGGTCATTTCGTATTTTCCTTGCCAGCAATTATGCAAAGCATCGTACCTATTGAAGGCATTGAGATCTTATAAACATTAGCATGCATTTATTGAAGTTATTTTGCTAACATTTTCATTTGCCTTTTTAAAAATTATGCATGCATATTTTGCTATCTAACAGAATATTAGATACCAACTTGTCTTCACCTTACACTGTCACTATTATTAAATTCTCTAAAACTCAAACACTATATTAACTCTTTGTACTGAATGCTTGACTAGTAAGAAATAAAACATCCTAGCTGCCCACTGGCAGATTTGAAAGGCGACGCAAAAGACAGGGTTTTAGCACAGTGTGAATCAGTTAAAACCAGTCAAGTGTAAATTTTTTAATATAAATAGTATAACATATCAAGTGAAAGACGATAGTGTGAATATCAAACATAAAATTTAAAATGGGTGATTAAAATTAGAACTCAGAATAATCTCAATCATTCATGTATAGTATTATAGTCAAAATTAACTCTCCTACAGAGACTTAAGTACTACATACACACACTTCCCCAATCTGCAGTAGGTTGATTGTCTACGATTGCTTTTGGAGGTCAACTTATTGAACATGATTATAGTACAAGAAATAAGGAGTGACTATTGGGGAAGGAATTTTTCATGTATCATAATTCCAAAACTTGATTTTTTTTTTCTGAGCCAAGGTAGTTAAAACCTAGCTCAATTTAAAACCATCAACTGCTAGCTACCGAAACTCGAACAACGGCTCAAAAAACACACAGAAAACCCTACCATTCTCTTTGCCCAAAGCAAATTCAATTTGCCTACCCTACTCCTTATCGAATACAACATTCTTCGCAGACTGACACACTTCAGAATATGATAACATTATATGACAACCACCGTGTTTATGCGATCTTATAATCACAGGAAAGAAAAAAAAAATACCCTTTATGAAAAATCATACCAATATAACAAAATCCATATCCTCTCACAGGTAAGTGCTTGATCAAAACTAAGAAGTTGGTTATAGATTAAATAATTCAATACTCAGTCGTTATGCCTGACAAAAAAAGTATATGTAATCATGGAAACCAGAGAATAATCAGTACGATGACACAGAGGTTGAGTACAATCCCACATGAGATCACAGCCATATATAATGGTAACAATCAATGGAAACATTATTCTTTGCCAAAAATATTTAAAAGGTTGTTTCTTAGCATCCTATAAATGACAACATGACATCACGATCATACACACAGCTGCACATGATGCTTGATAACAAGATGGATGAACATTTGTTGAAAACGTGAAAAGCAGACATATATAATGCATACAAGAAGGCGAGTGACGATATTTAGAGATAAGTTGCACATACATTCAAACGTGTAAGAAAAGTTAATACACATTTTCGAAAAGAGAAGCTAAAGGTAACGACGTAAAGGAATGAGAAGAGAGAAAGAGATAACCTGATGGGTCTTCAAACGCTGAATTCGATCACAAGCCAGCGATGAAGAGAAGAGCGAAAGGAAACAAATATAAAGCACAGTGCGTAAACAAATCAATACTCGCTCTAGTTATAAAACGTGACCATAGTTATATACATGTTCTTGAAATTGACCCTGAGTTTACCTTATTAGAAAATCCTTAAAAATCTGAATTGTTAGAATAAAACTGTTAGAATAAAAGATTTTTTAAAATAAATCTAAGAGTGATTTTAAATTAAAAAAATCTAAATTTGTTTAATCGTTTGAGTTTTTTTAATTTAACCATATATATTGACATTTTTATTTAAGTCATTTCAATTTTTGTAACAAAAATAATTAATGGATTGTACTTTCAAAAGCTATTATTTGAAGTTTAGAAACTTGTTTATAATTTTCTTAATTTTTAAAACAAATTTTGACGGGGTTATATATTTTAGGATTAAAATAGTGATTTATCTTTTAAAAGATAGACTTAAATAATTTATAACTGTATATTTTATTATAGATTACGCGATTTTTTATATGAGTTTTGGATTTGATCGGTATAGAAAATTTCATATTATCTATAAGATTTTTTTATTATATTAAATTTTTTATCTTATAGATTAAAAATTAAAAGTGGTGTAATATATCACTTTAAAAAAGTAATTTTTCTATTAGTAATGAAAAAAAATACCACAAATTTGCCAAAGTCATTGCAGTAATTTTTAATGGAATATTATTTATATCTTAGCTTCTAATAAGAACATTTAATAAATCTGATAAAAATCTTTAATAACAAGAACTACTATGATATGCTTGGAACATTAGTTTAAAATAACAGAAAAAGTTATGAAATAATGACAACATCTGATTTTTAGTTTCTTATTTTTAAATGGTCTTACTAATACATTGCATTTAGTTTTCTTACTGCTCATGTTTCTTGTTGATATTTTATGTGTTCAAGAAAAGTGAGAATAAAATTAACTTGCATACAAAATTTCAAGGATATAAACATTAAGTACATACCTAGTTTAATTTAAAATTATATATTTCATTATTTCAAATGAATAATATGGTTTGAATCAATTTTAAAGAGGTCTAATATATTTTATTTATTTTTGTGAAGTCTTGGGCCAAAGCCCATTTCCTTTACATTTATTTTTGTGAAGTCTCACGAAAATTTTCTTATTTCTGTCCCTTGTCCTTTCTACTCTCCTTCAATTTATCTTTTTATTTTTTTTCATCATTTCTCGTCATTTCCGATAACGAATTTTACCAACTACAAAATAGTTCAGTACGAAACATTTTTATTTTATCAAAATTTAGTGTAAAGTAGTTTTTTTATTTACTTTAAAATACTAATATTCTTAAGTTATTTATATTATGCAAGTATGTGATAATTTTACTAGTTTTTATAATTGAAGGTATATTTTCTTCAACATTTTCATCTTTTGATTGGAGTTTTGATTAGTTTGGTCAGATTTAACGTGTCTTGGAAAACTTTGGTGTTATTCTCACTTTCTTTTTTATTTATTGGAATATAAGCAAATATTAGATAAGAGTTATAAGATTGATTTGGTAATAAAATCTAGAAGGGAGAGTGGAAGATGTTCTGGATTCAACTCTCCCTGCTAACATTTTTGAGAATGAAAAAAAAAATGTGAACAAGCATTTCATTTGGATAACTCAAAAGAAAGCCTCCCCTCACTTGTTAGTTTTCCACTTTTCTCGAGCCAATCATCTACATTAAAATTTCATCTACTTTTTTTCAAGTCTCAAATGTGAATTGAAAATAAAAAGAAGTTGCTAATAAGTGATAATTCGACCATAAAATAAAGAAGTGTTTTACAAGTACTTTGCTTCCCACCAAAAAGAAAAAGTCTTATTCATTTTTATTATTTATACCGAAAGATAATTTCTTTTAAAGAATATGGTGAAATATCCGAAAAGCATTAAAAGGGAGGTTGAATAGTGTTAATGAAAAAATTCTTTATGTAACTCTTTTGATATAACACGTTATCGAGCGTTAATTTTTTTTTTGTATGCTTAGACGTTCGACTTAATAAACATTTGTAAACAATTGTTGCTTCTAATGTGCTACTCAGAATATACACTACAAAGTTTTATAAGAACCTTCTTAGTTGAAGAGTATTTATTTAGCTTGGAAAATTCTTGTATTTAGAAATAAAAACACAACTCCATGTTTTTTTATAAGAGAAACATCTAGGTAAGAGAAGAAATAATTGCATAGTTATTTTTATACTAGTTCACTCTAACTAAGCTACGTTCAGTCTCCTCCGCAAAAGGTTCCACTATAATTTTCATAAGATTACAACTGAATATTCACACTACTCCTAGTATTAAACAACCTTGCCTAGATTTTCTTTGAGTATTTGCACCACTCCTAGTACTAAGAAACCTTGCTTATATTTTCTTAACTCAATCTAAGTTCAGTTGAAAGTATTTTAATTCTCTCCATAATTGCAATCAAAGATTGTTTACAAGTCGTTCAGACTATAACTCTCGCAGAGAGGATGTAATTACAATACAAAACAATCTAAACACTCGTAAATGTTGATCTGTTTTCTCTCTTTCTTACAATCAGTAAACAATATGACAATGAAGCTCAAGAGTATTTCTTTTCTTCTCTTCTCTTCTCTTTTCTCATATTCTCTTTTTCTACTCAGATATATTCCTTTCTTAAGCTTTTTCTTTTCTTCTCTTTTGAACGCTTCTAAGGATGAACATTTCGTTGTATGCTTTTATTTTGCTATCCTCTTGATTTTTCTTTCAAAGGTTCTTCTATTTAAATGCTTTTTGAATAAATGTCCGTTAGACTAAGCTTTTGCCTTGATTCTTGAGCTTTCTCTTTCTTCGTGTAAAGCAGTCGTTTGCTAAAGTCAACTTCTCAGAGCATTCATGATTTTTTAGTACTTTGTTTAAAGTAGGTTGTATATCCTTTTAGGCATGACTTCAAGTGAAGAACATTATGTGAATATCTCCTTTGTCTCTAACGTCCACTTTTGACATTTGATATGAAGCTTTGTGAACACGTGTAAAATAACTTATCTACAAATAGTATAGTAAATTGTGCATGCAACATATATGTATTTTCTTATCACTTTTGTTGTTTTTGAAAGTTGAACATTTAATGTCATTTAATGTTTGTTGTCTTTAAGGTTTTAAGCTTTTACTATTTTAGTGTCAAAGACATCGTTTTGACATTGTTTTGTTTTCGAGAGCTAAATTGGATACCCTTTGGAAATGATAAGCTTTAAGCGTTTAACTTCAACTTTTTTAGACACTTTAGGCATAACAACTGTTTAGCACTATATCTGGGTGTTTTATCTATTTTTCTATTTCCTAAGAACCTAAGTGTTTTTCTAAGGTTTTGTGTGTTGGGGATTTTGGTTCTAAGGCTTGTGTTTTCATCCTAAGTTATTTTCAAATTATTATCCCATTTTAATGTTATTTAATTAAACTTCAACACATGAGACATTTAGGCACAAAACGATTTTGTCTTAACAATCTCACATTTTTTATGTTTAACAAATACACATTTAAACATTATATAATCTTTCTTGGTTCAACATTTGAGTTTTAGGTTTTGTGTGTCTTGGTTCATTGTGTGTTTTACACCTTTTATTGTTTTTATCTTTTGCATGCGATTAGTGGACACAGTCGAAATATATAAACAATATTTGCGTGAAACGAAGACATAAAATAAACAACAGAACAAATACTATAAACAACCATAAGATAAAAAATAATCAACAAAAAATAGTAAACATAAGATAAACAACAACCAACAACAATTTTATTAAAACATATTACATGAATGTAAATATGAACTCCACATATGAACTCTAAGAATCTAGAGACTTCCCTTATTTTGTGTTATTCTAACTTATCCTAAGTAATTTATTAAGATTTATTTCCATACTCAGGTTATCATGCAGACATACAATAGTCCTAATGTATAGGTTATCATGCAGACATGCAATACGTCCTAATGTATCCTATTCTTCTTATATTTCTATTCCTAATGTTGTTAATACATTCTAATGTTATCTCCCCCTTATTTGATAAACAATCAAAAAGGGTTTTGCAAGGGGGAAGTTGACTTTCTATCGATTAGTTAGAGGGATGTGCAGTTTAAAGAAAAATTAGTCACACAATATATTTACCATCAGAAACACTTGTAGTACCAGTAATGTTATATCCACACGTGTAGTTATGTGAGACAGTGTAAAAGATATAGGTCAAACATAGTAAATCATACAATCAACAAATAAAGACATGCATCAACAAATATAAGCATTGATAATTGTAATAAGTCACACGGTCAATAGTATTTTGGGATGTGAGGACACATCAGTTATTACTCATGGTTTTGGATTTTGGGATTATTTGAGGAGGGATTGGCTATGATATGTTGAAGAAGAAGTTGGATTTGGGATGATACTGCATCAATTTTCGCCTCAACCCTGGCAGCATGCTCAGCGAGAGGTGTCTTGACCACGGTCAAAACTTCTTCAGTGGCGGCATTATCTTTAGGAGGATCTGCAGATGCTTCATTAGCCACCATTTCCACAGTTGCTTCACCTTCAACTTTTTCTTCAGGCACAACTCCTTCTGCTGGAACTGCTACTCCAAACTCCTCATTTGGTATGTCTTTGAGCGGCACTAGTTTCCCTTGGTAGATGTCTTTCATGACATCAAATCCTACCCCATCAGTGGACATGTTTAGAAAATAGGGAATTTGCCTCAAAGCCTTTTCAAACCTCAGGGTATGCTCCTCAACAATGGCATTCCCCATCTCTTCAATTTGAATATATTGGCCTTGCATTTTTTTTATCAGGGCATCCCTTTCACACCTGACATTGCGTTCAGCCATGCTAAGATTCTTACTGAAACCCATCACCTCGGTCAGTTGCTGCTTCAAGTTCAGGATGGTCGCCCTGTGTTCCTGGTCTTGTTTCCTCAGGACCTCTGCTGCTTCAACCAGTTCCTCATTCTGTTTTTTAAGCTCACGGCCGGTTCTTTGAGCCTCCCCCATTAAGCGCTCAGCATCAGCTATTAATTGGGCGGACTCCTTTTGTTTCTTTTCACATTCAGAATGAGCGGCAACTACTTCTTCCAGTTTCGGCTTCAAAGTTGAGTTTTCATTTTGAGACTCATTTAATTGAGCCCTTAGCTTTCCCCTGTCCGAGGCATATGCTGAATTCCAATTTGCCAGCATCACCGCCGCCCGACAAGATAGTTCGAGAACTGCTTCGGCCAGCTGCTGATCAGACATAAGCTTCAGTACGTTCTGCTCGTCCTCGGTCAGGTTGAAATTGACCTTATGGCCTAAGCAGAAGGCAGGACTCCAAATACCACCTGGAAGCTTCATTATGTTCTGCTCGACCTCGGTCAGGTTGAAATTGACCTTATGGCCTAAGCAGAAGGCAGGACTCCAAATATCACCTGGAAGCGAACGGGTAGCAGCTTTCTTATTCCTTTGGGCTTTCCTGGATTGATAGTCTCCGGTCAAATGCTTGATTGTATCGAAGGGTTCAAGAGAAGACCAAGTTTTGCTAGCTTGTGTAGAACAAGCCTGGGTTTTCTTTCCACATTCCATGGCTGGGCTGGTAAGGTCTTCCTTCCCCTTACCAATCCCTACAGCTTCCACAAGAACACCAAGTCCAACAATAGACTTCAAAGAAGAGACGTATTCTTCTAGAGAAGTTCTCCCCTCCGAATAGGACATCGAAACCTGGTTATAGACATAAGAAAAGTGAGGACAGAAGGGAATAAGAGTCCATTGACAATGAAGGTCTAAATAATATCACCTGTCCAAAATTAACACAAAAATAACAGGTAAATCAGATCTTTTTCCCAACCACTGTATCTAGCATGTAAAGCATTTAATATTAAGCAAATAAAATCCATAGTAACTTAGTGAAGTTGTAATACACATGTATTGGCGAGCACACACAATGCACTGTATAAGCCAGATTATCCTTAGGAAAATGATTATTCAGTCACAAAAATAAATAAATCACATAACACAGAAGGAAGTTAAAAGTAGGATGTCTATAAAATTAGATCGGAATAAAAGATATTGAGATCATAGAATGCATTGACACGAGCTAAGCTAATAATCAGGTAGCTGAAAAATACATGTTGCAGTTCATCAACAATACTGATCACAAGGGACAGAAAGAGAAAGCAAGGCTGAATACCTGTTGCAAAGCATCTTTATATTCTTCTGAGACACGGACAGTCAAGCGAAACAACAGTTCAATATGCTTCTGACCAGAAAAAAGTTTGTCTCCTGTTATACATTTTCACCCTTTTATTTTCTTGCAGTCTGACCATCTACAGTATTCATCGGACTTGTAAAACTTTCCATAGTAAAATGACAATATTTCCCCCATCACTTTGTTCTCTAGAAACCTTTTTATCTGAACAAAGTTTTTCCCGAAGATAAATAAACCAAGGAGAAAGCTTTTTACATCAGCATCACTCCACGAGCTATTCCAATTAGCTTCTGCTACTGGTACAGTTATATTGACTGCACCATCACTGTGTCCAAGATATCTCCACCCTTCATGTCCACTATCCTCCACTTCATTATGTGCAAGTTCTGATTCTTTTATTATGGAAGGAACTTCTACCTGATATTGATGACCAATTCGAGGACTTGACTTTGCTGTATCTATGTAGCTTATATCAAGAGCACTTGGAGGAATTAGCTTCCTTTTAGATGGACGCGGCATAATATTGCTACAATCCTATCCAATTGATACCACCTGCCAAGCAGTATAGGCTGTTAAACTCATACTATAACTCTATCAGCAATTGAAATATTATAAAGGAAAAGTATATTATATAACAAGCAGAAGAACAGGATTCACACGAGTCAAAACATGTACATTAGATAACAACCTGAAGAACAGGATTCACACGAATCAAAACATGTACTGGGAGTCAAAACCTGTACATTACATAACAAGCAGAAGAACAGGATTCACACACAGGCCATTTCAGCAATTATGCAAAGCATACCTATTGAAGGCATTGAGATCTTATAACCCTTAGCATGCATTTATTCAAGCAATTTTGCTAACATTTTCATTTGCGGTTTTAAAAAATATGCATGCATATTTAGCTATCTAACAGAATATTAGATACCGACTTGTCTTCACCTTACACTGTCACCATTATTAAATTCTCTAAAACTCAAACACATATTAACTCTTTGTACTGAATGCTTGACTACTAAGAAATAAAACATCCTAGTTGCACACTGCAGATTTGAAAGGCGACACAAAAGACAGGGCTTTAGCACAGTAATGAATCAGTTAAAACTAGTCAAGAGTAAATTTTTTTAATATAAATAGAATAACATATCAAGTGAGAGACTCGAGTGTGAATTTCAACCATAAAATTTAAAATGGGTGATTAAAATTAGAACTCAGAATAATCCCAATCATTCATGTATACTTTTATAGTCAAAATTAACTCTCCTACAGAGACTTAAGGACATTATACATACACCTTCCCAATCTGAAGTAGGTTGATTGTCTACTACTGCTTTTGAAGGTCAACGTATTGAATGTGATTATAGTACAAGTAATAAGGAGCGACTATTGGGGAAGGAATTTTTCATGTATCATAATTCCAAAACTTGATTTTTTTTTTCTGAGCCAAGGTAATCAAAACCTAGCTCGATTTAAAATATCAACTGCTAGCTACCGAAACTCGACCAATGGCTCAAAACACACAAAGAAAACCCTACCATTCTCTTTGCCCAAAGCAAATTCAATTTGCTTACCCTACTCCTTCTCGAATACAACATTCTTCGCAGACTGACAACTTCAAAATATGATAACATTATATGACAACCACCGTGTTTATGCGATCTTACAATCAAAGGGAAAAAAAAGGTCCTTTATGAAAAATCATACCAATGTAACAAAATCCATATCCTCTCAGGTAAGTTCTTGATCAAAGCTAACAAATATAACCCTTTATGCCTGAGAAAAAAGTATATGTAATAATGGAAACCAGAGAATAATCAGTAAGATGACACAGAGGTTGAGTACAAATATAATGTATACAAGAAGGTGAGTGACAATATTTGGAGATAAGTTGCACATACATTCAAACGTGTAAGAAAAGTTAATACACATTTGCAAAAAGAGAAGCTAAAGGTAACGACGTAAAGGAATGAGAAGAGAGAAGAGAGAAAGAGATAACCTGATGGGTCTTCAAAGACTGAATTCGATCACAAGCCAACAATGAAGGGAACAGCGAAGGGAAACAAATATAAAGCACAAGTGTGTAAACAAATCAACACTCGCTCTAGTTATAAAACGTGACCATAGTTATTACATACATGTTCTTGAAATTGACCCTTGTTTACCTTATTAGAAAATCCTTAAAATTTGAGTTGATAGAATAAAAGATAACATTTTTTTTAAATAAATTTAAGAGTGATTTTAAATAAAAAAAATCTAAATTTGTTTAATCGCTTGAATTTTTTAATTTAACCATATATATTGACATTTTTATTAAGTAATTTCAATTTTTGCAACAAAATAATTAATGGATTGTACTTTCAAAAGCTATTATTTGAATCTCAGAAACTTGTTTATAATTTTCTTAATTTTTAAAACAAAATTTGACGGTGTTATATATTTTAGGATTAAAATGATGATTTATCTTTTAAAAGATAAACCTAAAAGGTTGTAAGTTCAACTTCCTCTTACCACTAGTATAAAGATGAGTTTCTAACGTGTTTAATAGGCTTATGTTTCGTCGAAAACAAAGTATAAAAAGACGCAGTAACATTTTTATAATTTTCATGAATCTATTTCAGTTAGAAAAAAATTGAGGTCATATATCACTTTCAGCATCGGTTAATAAACAATTGAAGCCTAAAAGTGGACTGCATAAGTATAAATTTAAACTTTTCACTTCAGTACACACTAGTCAGGATTTATGACGTCGGTTATTCTCAGAATCGATGTCATAGGATCTTGGCATCCCCCTACAAAGAGATATGTCAAACTTTCATATTATGAACAAGTCTATTGCCTCAGTTCTTTGCATAATCGCTGTCATAAAGTCCTGACTTTACACCTAGCTGAAAAAACTTCAGACTGTTTAGATTCTAAAGGAATCATATGGCCTCGATTGTTCAGAGAATCAATGTCATAGACACCTTTTGCTTTGGTGCTATATACACCTTTTGCTTCGGTTTTACAAAGAACCGAAACCAAAAGTGTGAGCCAAAAGTTAGAAATGACCCCAAAACTTTTATTTTTTAAATATTTTGTAGTGTTTTTGTCATCAGTTCCTATTAGAACTGAAGCCATATAGTACATATTGCTTCGATTATTAAAATAATTGAGACAATATGTCTTTGCAATGGTAAAAAAAGTGCAAATTCACAAAACTCTTTACAATTTCTTTTTGCGTATCTTTGTTGCTCTCGAATCTTCCTTTTTGCTAATACTACCCCATTAAGTCTTAACATCATGGTCATTGCCTCCAACACTGTCGTCATTGCCTCCATTGACATTGTCTAAACTCCTTCCTAGTGGTCTTTCATTCGTTCGTTCGAGTTTCTTCATGGTAAGCTTTGGTTCCCTCGTTCTTTACTTTTTTTTTTGGTGTTATTTCACTTTAGGTTCGTAAGACTAATAAGTTTTTTGTATTTGTGTCCAGGTATTGTTTTTTTGTGGTGGACTTTTGTTGCATTCCAAAACGCAAGTGGAGTCACCGTTCTCCATTGTTTTGTCTTTTTCGCTCCTAGGTGCCTATTTTTTTGTCTTAAATTTATTTTTTAATATCAATATCTAATTTTTACAATGTTGCAATAGATTATTCAATTTTTGTATGTATGATATATGATTAATTGTATGCTAAAATATATTGTTGTATTGAATTAGCCTTAGTTTCTCATTTGAGATTCAATACACAAATTATTTATTATCTCCATGTTTGTTAAAGAAATGTATGTTTTAAAATTAAATATAAGTGGAGACAATAATCATAATTTATAGTATTGAATTGTTGGGTTAGATAGTTTAAGATGAGTAATCATTTTTTCATAGTTTATTAATGCATATAAATTTCAGTATACATGTGTTAAAATTCATGAATATTTTGCATTGTGTTTTGTATTGATCTTAGTGCATATTTGATTGTGGTTTTTAATCATTTTTATTTTATGTAACCTGAAGATCGATACGAAATGCTAGTAAAATTTTGTGAAATTTTAGATATATTATTTAAAATTTATATGTTCAATAAACTGAAGAAAGTTCTTTTGAATTTGATAAGGTTAAACCTTGAATACAAAAGTTATCAAAGTAATCGTTAAGATTACTAAAATTGCGTAAAAAATTTTAGTATATATATATATATATGGATCAATATTAAATTAATTCTCCACACATTAGTGTTGAGTACGAGAGAAAAATAAATGAATTTATACAATTTACACACTATAGAAATGATTATAAAGTGAAGTTTAAATGTTATTGTGTCAAAAATTATTTGAATTAGATTATAAAACTAACAAAACTAATAACTAAACGTTTAAAAAAATCAATTATTAGATAATGAAAATTATTTTGGATTTAGTTTTTAATTGTTGATACTTTAATTATTAATATAGTACTTTTCAAGTGTTTCAATCGAAAAGAGTAATGATAGTGTTATTGATTATGAACAAGAAAATAGTTTTTTAGAGATGTCAGTGTATATACAAATCATTTTATTTTTATTTTAAAAGTAACTCAAATTATATATATTGCATTCTTCATTTTATTTTAGGTGTTGAAGAACCATATTTTGCTTAGATTGACGAAATATTCTTTTGATGTTTGAAATTGGCAAGAAGATAGATTAGAGTTAATAAATAGTTATGTTTTAGCTACTTTTTTATTATATTGATTCTAAATTAGTTTTTATTTTTACTGAATTCTTTAGTAACTAAAATCATGGTAACTTTAGAAACCAAATAGATTTTAATTCAAAACTAATTTAGACTTTAATTTATAAATTAATTTCAACTCTAATTCATAAATTGATTATAATTTTTTATTCATAATAGAAACTATTTTAAATATCAATATTAGTTTATGAAATAATGTATAAATTAGTTAATATAATATATTTATTCTTTTTAAATTAATCATTATTTAATAATTTTATTGTAATAATTTTTTAAAATATTTATCATTATTCTTCTATGACATGCGGCTCACACCATAACCATAAAAAAATGAATTATTAGAAAGAATAATGACCTTGAATTCAAAGATAAAAAGGCATGATAATAAAGACTGCTATACTTCGACTATATGCCATTGTCTTCATCATTGAACAAAAGTATCATAACAACTAAACATATATGTAACAACGACGTATACTTTTATGAAAATGAATTATTTTTATTACCTTATTATCATTAGATACATAATGAATAAGAGTGAATTCTCATCATTTCCTTTTATGTGTTCCATCGTTTTACAAATTCATTTCTCTAAGAAATAATGTTAATTAAAAATAATAAAGTGTTGAATAAGAAAAATATATGGATAAATAGTAATATTGTTACCTACCTTATTATCTAAAAAAAGAATAAATATAATGGGAGAAATAAGAAGTACTAGTAAGTGAAGATTGAAACTAAGAAGTAAAATGAAATCAATTCAATGAATGGATAAATAAGAGACTAAAATTGAAATTGAGGATAATTTTAAAAATAAATATTGACCTTAATAGTTCAAAAATATGTTATTAAGGGTAAAATAAAATAAAAAATAAATGTATATACTAAAGAAATGTATTCTCTTTATATATAGGTGTAGTATTGTTCTTAGCAAATAAATTAATAGTTATATTATTAAGGGTGAAATAGAAAAATTAAATATATAGATAAGAAGCCATTATAAAAAAAATTACTTAGCGCATTTTAGATACCTATATATTGAAATGAAATGTTTATAATTTACTTGAGCTAGTGATGTTACAATTTATATTATAATTTATCCTTAATTAAATATTATCATTGTCAAAAAATAAATTTTATAAGTATTTTTTTTTTCTCTTAATTGATATAGAAACTTGTACTGTATATGTTAAATACTTTTGTACA
This sequence comes from Vigna reflexopilosa, assembly GCA_027742785.1. NCBI lineage: Eukaryota > Viridiplantae > Streptophyta > Magnoliopsida > Fabales > Fabaceae > Vigna > Vigna reflexopilosa. Next base: position 30,911,160 of record CM050917.1, read on the forward strand.
TAATTATAGTTATAAGTAATAGTTAGTAAGCATTTTAAGAATTTAAATTATATTGTAGAAGTAAATCTATTTATTATTAAAATAAAATGTAATTAGATATATTATATATAAGTTACTGTAATGATTAGATAAGCACCAACTGAATGAGGTTTCTCCCATTGAAAAAATAAGGTCGGAGTGACGTCACATTCAATTGGTGTTGATTATTTTCTCTTTAAGTATTACGTTCTATTACGCATAAGCAGGCTTACAAACAAGTCTTTATAAAAAAAAAATGTATATGTTACCTAAAATAAATACCATTGATATTTTCGTCGCTAAAATATTTGATTTGGTTATTTAGTAAGTTACCAAAAATTATTTTATCTTGATTAAAAAATTTACCCATTAGCCATTGAAAAATATACATAGCTATATAATTCTTATATGCAACCGAAAAAGTTGGATGTTATATTTTTTAATTTTAGTGACTATAATTATCAATGCATGGTTAAAATATTAATAATTAACATCTACCATTTTTTAAAAAAAAAACTTTCTTTTTTGTATTTAGAGATAGAAGAAGGAATATGAATATGATGCTAAATTCCAAATCAAAGTTTCTTCTGCACAAAATGGCAATTAAGTTTTAATTTTTGTATTTAGTGCCTTGGAACGTGGAACATTGAATTTTGAGTATTGTGCAGCATCACTGAATCATTGTCAAAGTAAAACAACAACTAAAACAAACAAATTAACCACAGTCATTTTTGTTTGGGGAATTTCCCCCATACTTCTTCTTTTTATTATAATATTTTTAATTATAATTAACTCTAATAATATTATCTTAACATATTTAAACCAAACTTAGCATTAGATGTAGCAACGTTTAGAAAGCTATAGATGTTAGAGATTCGCTGATGAAGTACAATCCAAAATGGAGACCAAACAATCAAACAAACCCCACTCTACAAAACTCAACCAGCCCAATCAAGGAAAATCTCCTCCTAATATTTATATTCTTCTTTTAATAAAAACTTTCATATTCTATCCACGTTAATTAATACTATTTTTTATTTTAATATATCTAATACTCTCATATTTTAAGACTTTGAAATAAAACAAACTTACCTATATTTTTTACATTAAATTATTTGAGACGTATTTTAAATAAACGCCAAGATTTGAGTTCTAAATCAAATAACACTGCAAATACAGATGAAGTATATATATATATGGTAACCTTAATTTTGCATATTTAATTCCAGCATTATTGATTTGAGAATAAATTAAAGACTTGTGAAGAAGCTTACTCTTTCAGGTGTATAGAGTCAAATGTTTCTTTTTTTTTTCAGCATCCTACTTTACTATTCTATATTCCAACAAGTATATCTATTAAAGATATTTCTATGTTTTAAATTAATTTGGTATTCAATTGATTTAGTAATTAATATTGTTATAAATGTATAATAAATTTTTTTACTTGTACTTGTATTTAATAATTATAATCTAATCCTATTAAACATGATTACTAATTTGTTTAGCTTAATTGGATAATTAATTGAATTTAATCTACATAGATTGGATGATTAACTAAACTTAATCTACATATATAGATTGTAAGTGTATTTAATAATTACAACCTAATCATATTAAACATGATTACTAATCTGTAATTGGATGACTAATTGAACTTAATCTATATAAATTGGATGATTAACTAAGCTTAACCTGCTAAAGATATTTCTATGCTTTAAATTAATTTGGTATTCATTTAGTTTAACAATTAATGTTGATATAAATGTGTATTAAATTTTTTTACTTGTACTTAACCTAATTCTATTAAATATGATTACTAATCTGTTTATCTTAATTGAATGACTAATTTAACTTAATCTACATAGATTAGATAACTAACTAAACTTAATTTGTTTAGTGTAATTTGGTTGATTACACTTACATATTTCTTTCATTTTAAACTATAGATATTTATTATTTTATATTTTTAATAAATAACATATTTCTCTTATTTTTTTAATAGAAGACACTTCTTTTATTTAAAAATATCATAGTTACCAAAATTTAAATTTAAAATATGAAAATAAAAATTTAAGTTTTAAAAATAAAAGTTCAAAAAGTTGTAAACAATAATTTAAAATTTATTTATTTTTATGAATTAAATAAGAGATGTTAGTGACGCAATAGAAACATAAAAAATATTACTGTTTATTAAAAGCACAAAAGTATTTTATATTTACTTAAAAATTTAAGACACTAATTAAAATTAGACACGACTCACACACTAATTAAATTTATTATACTTCTCATGACTTTGCTTTAGTTACATTCATCCTTTCTTTTACTACAATGTGACGACATTAGATTCAAAATCAGTTTTAAATTCATTCTTTTAAAAAATCAGAGTTTATAAATATCTTACTTTCCAGTACTTCTAAATAGTGCTTTGAAGTTGGATAATATACTTTGAAAATATTATTTTAACATTTTAATATTATTATTAATTGTGAAATAATTTTAAATTAATAAAAAAATGATAAGTAAATAATATTAAAATATTATTAAAAAAATATTATCAAAGTATCATTGTGAAGTATTGTAATTTACTTCTTGTTTTGTTCTTGGACATCTCGGTCATAGAAAGCTTCACATCATCAAATTGTTAGATAATTAAAGTTTTGTTTGTTTTAAACCACAAAATTTACTTTAATTAGAAAATAAAATATCTAGACACACCAACATTTAACTTCCTAAAATTTACTCCTTTTTACAAATAAATACTTTTAATTGTATTTCATTCTCAAACTTTATCATATTCGTAAAATACATTTTGAATTTTAATCTTGTTCTAATTAAAATAATTTTTTCTAGCAACTTTTAAGTTAAATAGTAATAACAATAATAACAGTAATAAAAATAATTTAATAAAAAATTTAACTAAAAAATATTATGCTTTTTTATTTTATTAAGTCATTAATTTGTTATAATTTGATGGACTATTGCTTGAACCAAAATTCCTACACTCAATATAAATACATCCAATGTACCACATACAATAATAAGATACGGAAAATAAAATAACAAGATTAGATAGAACGAGAATATAGAATAGGATTCTTTATTTTTAATTTTTTAATATCATTATCAACAATCAATCTAATAACAACTAGTTAGAAGAAGAATTGGTGTAAGATAGAGTTCATCATTTAAAATTAATGAAACATATTTATTTTTACCACATTTATATTTTTTGTTAATATACATCATATGAGTGATGTAAATTCATGTTTTCCCATTACATAATTGTTGGGACTATGGGATTAAAGTTTCCTATAATTAAGAACAGCCAATAAATTAACAAGTTTTGGTTAAAATGAACGAAATATTTTCTGGTCATTTTAGCTTGAATGTGAATTACTTTATGATGGAAAATTTGATATCATTAATTATTTCAACAAAACAAGCAATACTTTCATACAAAGTTACAATAGTCAATCAATAAATCATGTCATTAAAGTTGAAAAAGTCCAACCTTATACACATGTATAGAAACATACTTGTAATAAACAAATTAAAACTTTTAGAAAAGTTCACTTTCATTAATTAATAATAACAAAAAAAATTAAGATTGATCACATATTATAAAGCATAATAACATAATTAAAACCTGACAACTTTAAAAATAGAGTATTTTACTCTCTTAAAAGTCTTACCTACACTGATTATAATTAAATTCGATATATACAATGTGTGTCTTTTTATGTAAAAAATAATATATTTTATATCCCTTCATAATTGATCATGAAAGACCTTGTATGAAACTATGCTCTTTCTGCATGGATGAAACATTGAACAAAATTGATGTAAAACAGTGTTATTGTAGCTACACATTAATTAAAAAGCAAAAGTTATTAAAATGGTGAGATGTAATGAAACCAAACCTTTTCATATGTTAAGAATGCAATAAGCATCAATTGGATTAGTTAATATTGAACAGGAGAGAATTCTGGAATCTGATAAAGAATTAAAAACCTAAGGAATTCGAATTTATAAAAGAAGAAATGCCATTGCCACAAAAGATTGTGAAAAACATAATTTAACCTAAAGCAAGAGGTATTATAAAAGAATTATGTTATGTAATAAAGACTTCTTTTTAGGTATGTTTAGGTCGGATCTGTCCCAGAACATGAAAATGCACAAATGTGCTCCACTTATGTGAGCAGTAGGAACACTCAGATTATATTATTCTCCAATAACTAAACAAATTATAGATTAAAAATTACTGTGGGGACAAACATTGTACCTTAACTCATAAACTTTTATTCTAAAACACAAAAAAATTCATAGTAGCAGTGGTCTCAGATGTAGAATATGTGATTTGTAGTGTGCCACTCAGCTTTATGCCCACCCAAAATAGAAAGTAAACAGACTTCCATATTTTTAAGCAGATTTCCCCAGGAAAAACTGTAATCACATACATATATATGCCTTTTAATTCATGAGTTATCATTAAAAATTATCATGGATTTTGTCATCTTTTTCTCGTATCTTCTGCCATCTTAAGCCAAATTATTCTTTAAACAGATTACTTAAGCTCATTTTTTCATCTATTTCAACTTTAAAACAAGTATGGTATTAGTTACAGTGGTTATATGAGTATTGTTGTAAATGATGATGTCTCCATTTAATTATTTGGAGGATATGTTGTGTGTTTGGATATATGCAAGATAATTTATAGTTTTTTTCTCTCTCTTTAAAACTGGTGTGATATTATGATTCAACCATAATTATATTAGTATTAATTTATATCTTAGACAATCTATTTTCTCAACAAAATAAAAGCTATATAATACTAATAATAATGTGTCTCTGAAAAATATTTCAACTACCTTTTAAATTTCTTTATTATTAGCTAAAAAGTTGTTTGACTGTATCGGTGGTATATATTATTCTTTTTTTTTCATAAATTAGGATTCTATTATTTCTTTTTACACGTTTTTTTTTATCTTAAGAATATATAATTAATGAACAAAACTAAAACTAAAAAATGAAATTAAAATAAATCATCTTTAAAAAATACAGAAAACATTTTTTCCATAAATTAAAACTAACCTTATATGAAAATTTCATATAAGCATATTTATTTGTGTAATTTTATATTTATTAATTAACTAGTATAAATTTCCATTATTAAGTTACTTTTTAATTTTCATGTAATTCTTAGGCTTTCAACTTTTCTATTGTTAAACTTAAACCAAAAGAACCAATTTCATTCTGAAATCGAGAAACTCATCATTAACTGTGTAAAATCTATTCATCTTTTTCATTTATTAAGATGTTTTTTTCCTCTCTAACATGATATATTACAATGTTTTTACGAAACCTAATTAATTCCTTTAATATATGTTGCGTTACAAAAAACATACCAGCATTTTCACATGTGACATTTGTATCGTGTTTCACAAATTGGCTTCAGTCACAGAAACATGTATAAACAGATAATCTATTTAAAAGAATCAAAGTTTTTGTTCATACATAGATCAAAATCTAAGGTGTGTAGTGTATCTATCTATCTAGCTATCTGATTTTATAGGAAATGGATCAGGAGGAGCAAGATAAAGCTTTGCCCATTGCAAATGTGGGTAGAATCATGAAGCAAAATCTTCCTCCAAGTGCAAAGATCTCCAAGGAAGGGAAACAACTAATGCAAGAGTGTGTTACAGAGTTCATAAGTTTTGTGTCTGGTGAGGCATCTGACAAGTGTCACAAGGAGAATCGCAAGACCGTTAATGGGGATGACATCTGTTGGGCTCTAAGTTCCTTAGGGTTTGACAACTATGCTGAGGCCATAGCAAGGTACTTGCATAAATACAGGCAAGCAGAAAGGGAGAAAATCAAAAACAACGACAAAAAATATGAAGGATCAGCAACAAAATCTCTCAACCAAACTCAACTCATCCTTGCTCCACCACCACCACCACCACTCTCTAGGGTTACTCATGACAAGCTTCAAAACCCTCCCACCACAGATCAATCCTAGTTTCTGTGTTTTTCTCAAGATCGACCAAGTATCACAACAACAACCCTTCTAATTTTGTTCAATATTCTGAGGTAATTTTGCAACTGCACATCTTCTCAAATAAGAGGACTTCCCCTTCTACCTTCTTTAAACAGTCTATCACTACTGTATTCAGCTTCTTTAATGTTGTATATTAATTATATGGGTATTGGTTAAGTTACGAATAGTAGTTCTAAATTTTCTACGATAATCATTAATAAAAGTGATCTGATTTAGCATGTTTTGGGCAAGGCCCGTTTGTAGAAGGTTTTTACTTCCAAATGAAATCTTGGGCTGATTATTATTTGCCATGACATGAGGTTATTTTGAACAGCAGATTTCTTACATTCAATACTTATGTATTCAAGCTCAAGGGGAATTTTTTGTTAAATATATAGGGTTGATGAATTTAGTTTCTATAGTTAGATCCAGCTTATGTTCCTGGTTATTAGTTAATTATACCAGTTAATATTTTCATCATTTGAAAATGTATGTTTTACCAGTGATCTTATATGAACACAAAGGATTAATTAGTAATGACTTTTGGACCAACCAATAATAGAATCTGGTAATGGTAATGGTAACTAGCATCTAACATATTCTCCAAACTTTGTTACGTTTTGAAATGGATTCAAAGGACAAGTACGTATACTCAATTCATAAATGAAATTCTTGTCATTTTTTTAACATTTTGGCACTTCAAAACTTCACTTTCTAGTTAATGAATTAATCGATCCATGATATACCTTCAATCATATCATTTGCTCCAGAATTAATTACAACCTTCCCGACCGGTGATTGATGTTAATTTATTTAGAACATTGTTTATACAGAACATATTTAGTAGTTCTGTTTGGAGGCTTTGAGCAGTTCTTTAACCATAGCAAAATCCAACATTTCCTTTCTACGTCTGCAATATGAAGTGAATGAACGAAGTTTATCAGTTCAACTAGATATGCTTGTGATTGATCCCCAACATCTCCTTAACTGATATTACACATCATGAATTGTTAAATAGACTATATAGTATTGCCACTATAAGGATTTAACCGCAGGAGAACCACAAGTTTGTAACCCAAATAATGCAAGAAAAACTTAGGCAGTAACAGTAAAAAGGCTATGTATAAAATAATCCAAGACATACATGTACTAGGTTTTGATTTTCTAACCCTAGAACCGGGACCACTATCTCGTTGCTTTACATGTGCATAATTAACCGTGAAAATCGAATCATATCTCAGGCATGCCTGCATTCTTCTATATTTCAAATGAACAGTTAGGACATTGTCCCATTAAAGTTGACAGCAAATTCCTTCTCAGTTTAACTTCTGTCAGAATTAGGGTTTCAGCAATGGCCTGAGATTTTCACCCAAGCGTTTGGGACCACTTCTCAACTACTTTACCTTATTGGATGAAACTCCCTCCCTCTCTCTCTCTCTCTCTCTCTCTCTCTATATATATATATATATATATATATATTTTGTGCACACACACACACAATAAACTTCACCACTGAGAGAAACATGTTTCCCGTCTGAGAAAGGCAAAACTAAGAGTAGAGGGAGATCGTGGTGTTAACTTTTTACAATGGACATTTTATATTAATGGCTAAAAACCGCAAAACCAAAGAGATTACAGAGCAGTTTAGAATTAATATTGTGAAGGTTCAGAAACCGCAAAAGTTTTGGGACTATCCATACCAATGCAATGATGTAGTTGACCATATTACTTTGAAAAGAGCAAATAATCTCTAAGACTACGTATACATACCACCGGTGCTGGAGCAGTAGGATATGGGTTGATTTCTTGATAGAATAACTGCATACATTAAAATTTGTAACCGGTTATGAATGAGGGGATGATTTACACAATTGAACACTTTGAAATGAACAGTGTTCCCATGGGCTCCGACCACGAAATTGCGGCATCGAGATCCATAACCTTGCTGCATAGCATTCCTTTTGAGGGAGTGGGGACTGACACTTATCAACCATTATGGCAAACACCGTCAGATGTGCCTTTTTTTCAGGATCATGGGGGTTGTACTCCATATAAGTTGCAGAACCTCAACAACACAAAAGCTTAACCAATAATATTTGTATATATATATATATCAAATTTAATTGCCGTGAAGCTCATTTTCAAAATGTTAATATTCCATGGATTTTAATGAATGCCTGTGGCAGTGGTACCACCACTACTCCATGCAGGAACTCTGAAAGTCGTATTGTTAAAAAGCTTTAACATCGTTGGAAATATATGAATCTGAAGTTATGAATTCTTATGGTTACTTCACCAGAACTTGTTAATTAGTTCTTCACCGAAATTTCAAGCTGAAAGCTTCTGTAATGTTCGAATTATATGCTTTAAGAAGAGGTAAATGAGTTATCAGTGTATATTCATCACTGATATGGTATTTCAAACATGGGAATGTTCCTTCTCTTCCTATTATCTATCGTATATGAGAAAAACGAATTGTTGACGAGTCTATTTCACGCTACGATAATTGTTCATGTGCTGTTAATTGGATTTTTATCATGAACAGCCAGCTAGAATCCACGCGAAACTGAAATTCATCAACCATTTTTCAACCCTTCTCTTTGAAAATCTAAGAGTTCTGACATAAGAGCTACCAGTGGATCATTGTCTAAAAGTTCAGTACTATTTGCACAATGATATGAATTCATTTACATAGCAATTTTTAATTAGTCACGCAGGTGAGATCTGAAAAAAATAGGTTCTAAAATTATATCTTTAGCTTTGATGTAAAAACGTTGTTCTTTGTTTTTATTTTGAATCATATGAGAAAAGCAGCATTTTTCAGTTGCTATCTTGACATTAACTTGTATCTGTCAGTGTTGGAGACTTAACATGTAACCTTTTCGCAAACAGCAAATTAACTCTTGCAACCAATCAAAGTTATGTTACTCACAAAACCCGAAGGTTCAGTCTGATTAAAAAAAAAAAAAGAAGAAAGAAAATCATTTCCAAAAGAAGTTAACTCTTAAACAACTATACTGCAGAAAGATAGATGAAAATCTTATCATGAGAAAGACACTATATTTTGTATTAACTCAAACTGAAAATCAAATCAAATCAAATGCCTCCTTCCATCAAGATATAGAACTCGAATTGTATATGACCAAATGTTACATCATATATAATTTCATCATTTAATATATCCTCAAAATAGGAAGTTGAATTGCAGTAATTGAAGACAAAAAACTCAGGCCGAGACCAACATATTTAGAAACATGAACACCAGGGTTTAACAATCGAAAAAGGGGACTAGCAGAAAATCCATGATATGAACACAGAAAATAACAAAGATTCAGAACTGCTTATCTCTTCAGCAACTACTGATACCATGTACTCTTTAAGCCAACTGTGAAAATAAATCTCCATGCGGCCAAGAACTGTGCACATTTGTCAATAAAAAACCTAATTTTGATAGTCATGATTTCTGGTGGTGACTTTTCTTCAGCAAATCTTCATGCGCCCGGTTTTCATCAAATTTTATGCTGAATCATCGGATTCTAATTAGATTTGGGTTTCGCAAAGACATTTGAGCACTGAAACTGTGCAAATGATCGAAGAAGATTAAATAAGATGAAAAATGAGATCTAGTTAACCCTCTTCCGAAGGTAAACTAGTTAAAGTTAAACGAAGAGATTACTCACAGTAAGATAAGATTAAATGTAATGAAAGGAAAAGACATAATTATATAAGTTCAATATAATGAATAAGAAATTTCAATAACTAAAATAAAAGAAAGATTGGAAACACTGGTGCAAAATAATACTTTTTATGTAAGGTGATTTGGGTCAAATTATGCTGCTTTGAAAACCGCGTGGTTAGAAACAATATACAAATGAAAATATTTCACCTAGGTTAATCATTTAATATAAAAATATATATATTTTATGTATATTTAGATCATTAACAAACTTAGAAAGATAGTTTTTTTTTTTCAATGTCTGATTGAAGTATCAATCAATGTATAAAAACATTTGTTTTATGTTAGACCAGGTTTTACCCTATGTATAAAGAAAATACAAGATTTTGTAGTCTTTTAATCCAAGAACCGAGTAAAAATTACCTTTTATAGAAGTTCTTGAAATGACCAAGAAAAAAAGTTTTAGGTTTTTATGTTAATAAAATAAATTTGTTATTTCTATGTAGGAAATAGCATGTGTGACATTTGATAAGGAAATTGAGGATATTTGAGTACGGATATAAGATAATACACGGTTAAATATATATATATGTTTAACACCTTTTTGAAAAATAAAGACTTTACTAATTGCATAACATTTATTTTAAAAGGTATTGTTGGATAAGGTATCAATAAGGACAGAACTAGCTAGTAAGGGTAGTAGCTATTTTGTCATGAGAAAGAAGAAAAATATAGCCATCTATTATCTCATAGCTCATATCACTACCTAAAGAAATTGAATGAAAAAGGAAATATATATGGTTTGGAGGGTATTATGGATATCAATAATCTCAAGTGTATGGAAGCAAAGAAATAAGATGATCTTTAAGCAAAGAGAGATAGATGTCAAGGAAGTATTTTGTATGGCCAAATTAAAAGTTAGGAATTGGTTAAGATACAATTAAAAGTTAGGGATTGATTAAGACACATTTTATTGCATGACATTATCCTATTTAGACTAGTACAATGTTGGAGTGTATAAAAACACAGAAATAGTCATGAATATGGTACATTATCAAATTAGGAAATGACTATGCACAATGTAGAAGAACCATGATTAAGGTTGATGGGAAATTGTATTTGATGATTGTATAAAGATAGTGAGAGTGACACTAGCAATAATATGCACCACTATAACTATCATGAAATGAAATATGAAGTTGCATAGCAACTAGTATAGGGGCAATATACAAGTGGGTGGTATATATTTTCTTTTTTATTTGGCAATAGCAAGAACACAGGAAGACATGAATAGGACAAAACTATAGGTGTTCTTTTAAGAAAAGTTAATTGTAAACATATATTGGGTTGGGACCTAATATAAATATAAATGGTTGATTTAGCTAATATAGGAAGGATTTTAAGAAGGGAAACATTGAACTTAATTGTAAATATATTGTATATTGGAATACTCGAATTATTCTATTATAGTTATATAATTTTCTTAGCTGATAAAAAAATTGTTATTTCTATAGTAAATATTGGTTTTATTCAACTTTTTCGTATGTTTGATAATGTCTTTTATGTACTTTAATTCAATTTCAATTTGTAGTCTAAATGACTTATTAGTCTATAGAGTGATTTGTCAATAACTTTTTTTTATTGAGAAAATGTTTCATTAGAGAAAAATTGTCATGGTATTATAAGATAAGATTCACAAGCTTTTATTCTTCTTGGCTCACTAGTAAAAAAAAAGTTTTTTAATGCGCTATATATGCTTCAGTTTTTACTGAAATCGAAGTGTATAAAAGCATAGTGACATTTTTGTAGTTTTAGAGAAAGTATATGTCTCGGTTGTTCAGGAACCGATGCTTGAAGGGGATATTGACTTAGTTCTGAGCACAACCGAGGCAAAAAATCTTGTTGCCCACCTGCTTTGACCTGTTAAACTTTTTGAAATAGGGTTACTGCCTCGGTTCTAAGAACAACCAAGGCAGAAAACCCTGCTGCCCACATGTAAAGAGGACTTTTCACCTGATATCCTTTATGATATAGGGATACTACCTAAGTTCTCTGACCAACCGAGGCAGTAGAGGTTGACAAATGGTATTTGGAACGTTCTATGCACTGACAACCCCTGATTCAAGACGTTCTTTCGCAGGCTTTACGACATCGGTTGTCGTCCAACCAAGGCAATATGGACTTTATGCTTCGGTTCTGAAGCTAACTAAGGCATATATTTATTAACAATTTTTTTTTAATTTTCTGGAGGGTTTACACCTTAATTGCACTTTTGATCGAGATAGTAAGACTGTTTTTGTCTCGGTTAAGTGGAGAACTGAGGCAATAGCCTGTTTAAATTTCTGAAAACGAACAAATAATTATTTGTTTGCTTGAATATATTGCAGGTTGCATATGTAATTATTTGTTTACTTGAATATATATTGTTGTTGTGAATTAGTCTTAGTTTCTTGTTTGAGATTCAATACAAAAATTATTTACAATCTCTATATTTTTTTGAAGAAATGTACTTTTTAAATCTTGAATTGTCTGATTGGACAGTTTAAGAAGAGTAATAACATTTTCATATTTTATTAATATATATAAATTTTAATATACATATCTTAAATTTCATAAAAATTTGCCTATGTTTTGTATTTGATTGTAATTTATAATATTTTCATTTCGTGTAAACGTAGAAAAAGAGTAAAACATGTTAACATTAACCAAGTCTCTCCACGTCAATTTAACTGATTTTACTCAATATCAAGACGTATTATTCAAGAAAGAAATGCATAGCATCATTGTGTAAGATGCACGTGGTTGCATAGCATCAAAGAAACCATATATGGGATTGTAATGCCCTTTGTGTAAGAGGGTAGAGGAAACACGATCCCATCTATTCTTCTTATGTGAAAGTGGGACCAATTTGGTTGTAATTAAACGGATTCAAACTGCTTTTCGAAAAGAACCACAAACACATTTGTTTTCAGCATTATCTTATGCTTAATGCTTGAAGGAACATGTCGATAACTTATGGTATATGAAAGCAAGGAATGATTTCATCATTTGTAGAAGTGATTACGAAGTGTTTATTTCTGTCATCATGTGTGCATGTCACAGAACAAAACCGGTGTTATTGTAATTTGAAATATAAAAATTTCTATAATGATTCTTAAGTTTCACTAAGTAAAGTCTAAAACGTCTAGAAAGCTTTTAGTAATGAAAGATGCAGAAAATTATATGATGGAACTTTAATTAAATAAACGCTTAGAAGAAAATCTAGATATTTCCATTAGAATTTTTATATAATACTTTTTGTATTTGTTATTTTCAAAGGAAATTTGAGTTATCTTTCTAACTTCTTTTCATTATAGAATTTTTGTCAGATCATAATACTTTCACACCCAACTTACGATCATTATTTTATCTTATTTTTTATTTTTATTTTTATAAATAGAAGCTTTCAATCGTTATAGGTTGAACTTCAATAGTTGTGCGTTTAACTAATGGCTTTTATCTTTAATGTTGCCTTACTCGTATTATGAAGAGAATGTATATGTAATTTCAAAATATTTGTTAGTAAACTCATATAGTGTAGAGAAATAATCAAATAATACTATAAAAAAATGTAACATTTTACAAAATTGTGTAAGATTAAGTTAGATTTATTATGATACCAAATATTATTAAGAATGTATTCTAATTAAATCTATTTTGACAATGAACATGAAAAGTTGATTGTGGGAATTCAGTTAAACATTCTTATTTAGAGATAGGATAGAGATTAATTAAAATAGCATTATTATGTGAAATCATAATAGGTAAAAGTGCATAAAATAACCACAAACCTCTCTAATCAATAAGATGGAATTTGGTAATAATCTTACAAATTTATCGTTGACATCTCACGCAAATCACTACTTATGAACACGATAATCATTTTATTTGTCTTCGCTAGTATGCAATTACAATAAAATCTTCTCAAACAAACAAAACATAAAACAATTACAATATAGAATATATTTCTGAATTTAAAAATATATTTTTAATTATATTTTAAATACATTGATGAATTTATCAATCCAAATTATATTTTAAATTATGTAATAAACAACGTTCCTATGAATCATTTAAAATTTGTCAGTTGAAAGAAAATAAGAGTGATGAAAAAAGAGGTAAAAAGTAAAGGTGTAAATTCAATTCTGAGAGTTTAAAGTGTTCAAAAATTCTAACCAAGTTAGATTGCATGTATTTTGGATGGACAACCCAAATAAAAGTGAAATTGGACCAATTTTATCTTAATTAGCTTAATTCTAATAGCGTTAGGCTACTTATTAAAAGAATAAAAATTAATTAAAAATTATAAAATAAGGAATAAAAGTGCAACATCTATTTAAATAACATAATATTATTAAAACAAAATATTTCATTATAATATTTAGAAAATAAATATTCCAAATAACATCAAATATTAATACAATCATCTAAAAATAGGATTATAATAATATAACATATCTTGAACTTATTCTTGTGCTCAGTGTAAAAAAAAAAAACAACACACCATAATACCAACAAACTGTTAACTTTGGCAAATATTTGGCAAATATTTCAAATCATTGTAAGTAGTAAAATAGAAGTCCAAGTATTACTTTTTAAAAAGATTTGTGTTTATTTGTATGATTATTTATTAATTCTAACGATAATTATGATTATTTATTAATTCTAACGATAATTAAGATCTTTGATTTATTCAGTCCAAGAGAAAAGCATATAAAACTACTAAATATTAAAGTTAAAATGATTTGGAAAAGTTTCACTAGGGATGGATTTCATGAACTAGATTTTATAATATATCTCTAACAAACTCAACATTCACATCATAAGCATACTAGTCCTATTTTTTTAGAGGCAAGTTTTTAAGTCTTTATGTCAAAACAATAATCTCTTAGCTATTTTAACATGAGATTTGCATTAAGATAAGATGTCTAGAATGAAGAGATTAAGTTTGTTCCTAGAACCAAACTTCTTGTTCTATTTATTTCAAAGTTCTAACACATTTTCCAATTATTAGATACTATCAAATAACATAAATATTTCATCATGCACATGAATAATAAAGATAAAATATATGAATAACGAAAGAAATAATTTTACATAGGAAAAATTACAAAAAGTGTGAGTATATTACATCCAATCCCAATGAAATAGAAGTTTAGCTCTAAAGTGTCAGGATAACCTCAGTATTGAATCCCTACATCAATACATACATAAAGAAACATATCGCAAAAGAAGAACTTGAGGATGAACCTTTGCAATTCAAAAGACTTAAAGACATGAAGATCATGAATTGGAACATAATTATAGAATAAATTTTAAGCAATTAAAGCATTTGTAATTTCTTTTAATTTTGTAAGTTTGTTGGGCGAACTGCCTATCTCGTTGGGTGAGAATGTCAAGTAGTCGTTGGGCGATAAAAGTGTTTCGTTGGGCAAACATTTCATTTCTATTTTTGAATTTCAAGTTATTTTTGGGCTTGATGTCTTTAAGATTTCTTTTAGGATTTTTTAGGTGGCTTAAATATTTATGCCTATATATAGGGGCACCAAATAAGACACCTTGAATGGTCATAATATGAAAATTAGTTTTTCATTGAGAGAGAATTCTTTGTGACGAATCTTCCTTGACTTATCAATTTGTTAGATTGTGGTTTCTCCAACTCTGATTCTTATCAAAGATGACAATCTTTATGTTGAATCTTCATTGACTTGCCCTCTTTCACGATCCATGGTCACACAACACTGAGCATCTCTTGCTCTTCACCTCTCATGATTCATCTGGCTATCTGCCACTGGTCACCTGATCATGGAGGGACGTACTCGTCTGAGTCCGGTCACTATACCTGAACCATGTGCTTTGATACCATTTGTAGGGAGGTTCAACACACACATAGATCTCCACACTGATAAGATATTTTTTGCTTTGGGCTAAGATCCTTTATATGGTTGGGCTCAGATGTTATTGGTATTTGTGTCTCCTCGGTGAACCCGCTCCTTGATAGACCAACAATAGAATCATATCATCTGGCACCAAAGCGTATCATCTTGTATCTAGAGCAAGGCGTATCACTTGGAATTAGAGTAAGGTTTCTGGTTTGATTTCCTCTTTTATCTTATTTTTTTTTCATATAAAGAAAACCCAAAAAAAAAATTTGAATGTTTGTGGTTTATGCTTTGTTTTAAAATTTTGTTTTTATGCTTTTTTTATTGTTGAAATAACTATCTTGCATTTTTTCACTCAAATTCTCCTTAACGCTTGACAAATAACTCTAGTAACTTAAACAAAGACTGACAAATCAATTTTAAACAATGAACCAAACAAAATTTCAAAATTGAATATTTGTGTTTTATGCTTTGTTTTGAAATTTTTGACAAAACATTTTTAAACAATGCTTTGTCTAGTAACCCTTGACAATGCCTTGGTGTCCATAATTGTAAAGCTGAATGGCAAGCTTGCGAGTCTTAGAAGAGAACACAATCTTATTAGAAAATCATTATCAAGGGATAGGAAAAGTGCATTAAATGGGCATAAAACTCATCAATGTCCTAATTGGAATACAAATCTCATGACTAATGAAGACCTCAAAAACTACATTCAGAACTTTAAAGGGAAGGAAGAAAGGACGTTGCAAAAACTTGGAATGTTGATCAAAGAAAAGAGAGAAAAAAAGGAACAAGAAGAAAGAGAAAAAGAGGAAAAAGAATAAAGATAGAGAAATAAAGAAAAGAGAGTAAAGGAGGAACAAGAAAAGAAAGAGAGGAGAAAACAAATAAAGAGGAACAAGAAGAGAGAGAGAAAGAAGTAAGAAAAGAAAGAAAATGAGGAAGAAGGAAAAAAAAGAGAGAGGAAAAAAGAGAAAAGAAGTAGAAAACAAAGAACAACATCTTAACTTCTCTCTTTTTTTAATGTCTAGGGAAGACTTGGTCATCAAGGAGAAATGACATCAACAATGGAAAGAAGAAAGGATAATATTGTCTAAAAATGACTTGTTTATCAAGGAGCCATAACATCAACAATGAAAAAAAAATAAAGGATGTCAAAAATGGAAGACACAAACATGAAAATATATGCACCTGACTTAGCTTGTTTGTCCATTCCCAAAAAAGCTATAAGCAGTCAAAGTCATACTTGTAGTTTGATTGTTTGTCTCGACAATATTCATTTGCTTTTCTTTAAGCATAACATCCTAACTTTCTTTAAGGCAACCTTCGACTTCATAGAATATTTTATTTACACATAAAAATATCACAAAAATGATCAGGTCATACCATTATGATATTAATCAGCAAAGACTCTTATTGAGTACTCTAAAGGCACATGCAAGCAGAGAAAGTTTACATGCAAGGAGAAAATAGATTTTAACCTAGAAAAAGAAAATCATAAAAGGACAACTTACTCTATTAGAGATTATGACCGACCATCCTTTATAACTCAATACTCAATCATAAAGACAATCTCTGATTGTCAAACAGATATGATAAAAGATCATAAATTTGAATAAAAGATATACTAGAGAAATGATTTATAAAGAGATAGTGATTTTATATAAAATAAATTCCAATTATTAAAAATCTATATAATCTTTTATTATTAAAATACTATATAGTGTTCTCTTTTTATAAAAACTATTCTTAATAAATTTATATTTTTAACTTTTTTTATTACTAAAAAAATTATATAAATTAAATTTCAAGTTATATTTATGTAAAAATTTATTCTCATTATAATTTAAAATATTTTTCATTTCTTAGTAAAACAAATTAATATTTTATTAAAATAAAAAAAAGTAATTCAAACAATAATTAATAATTGTAACACTAAATCAATAATCCAGAAAAGCTTAACAAAAACAATAACCTAAAAATCTTAAATAAATTGTGCCGAAAATATAAGTGGACATTAGAATTAGAATTTTGTTTTAAGAGGAAATATATTGCCAAATATAAATTTCATCTAGATAAATTATTTCGAAATATTAATATAAATAGCTTAAAATTTATTAAAAGAATTGTCTTAATATATAATGTAGATGAAATGTTTTATAAGCCTTGCTTGTAGATTATAAAATGTGTATTGGAAACCAAATCAATTTCTCTTGAATTTCTATTTTTTCTTGAGCAATTTCAAAATATCCATGGATATGTTTCTCCTATAGCCTCAATGAAGGAGAATTGGTAGCTGGAATTCGTTTACACCTTGAGGGAAGGAAATATATGTATTTATTTTCTTCTAAAACTTGAACTGGAATGCTATCTTTGAGGCAGCAACATCGGTAATGTAATTTTGTTTGCAGGTTTATTTAGCTTTTGACTGTTTATCTCATATATCAAAACACAGGTATTAATTAAATTTTCATTTAAAATCTAATTAGTTTCAAAACTTTGTTTCCAAAACAAGTATTTGAAAAATAAAAAGCTAAGAGCTGGGAGATATTTTATCACCTTCCACTGTTATATTGTTTCTATACTTCAATTGCACACTCTTCTTTTTTGCATCCCGATCCACGAACTGTTTGAACAATCTTGCGCCTCCAATTCTGTTACAGTAAGCACTACTTGACATTGACCACGTTACACTAATCACTCCCATAAATGAATGCTTCATTGATACAAGAGAATTGTACGATAATTCAGATCAATTCAAATTCACTGAAGAGGCATTGATACTGAGAGTAAAGAATAATACTAGATTTAAGTTCAGACAAACTTCAGCAGCCTTTTTAATTTCAGTCTTAGTCAACTACAGCTTCGAAAAAGAAACGAAAAGTAATTAACTCAAACATGCACACTGAAACCTATCCATCAAGCCTTCATTGACTGCATCAATAATTAGATATTATCCCTCCAGTATTCTTTTGTACATGATACTCTTAATTTCCCAAATCATTGGTTAATTTACGGAGCCTGTACTCAGCTTACCAAGAGCCGAACATCCACTAACATATTTGATAAAAATGAAGCAAAATCAACCCTTATCTAAAAGAAGTAAAAAAAAATGGATCAATTCAGTTGATTAATTACAGCTTCCACAAATCCCCACCCATCATCAGCATCAGGTCCCACCCAATATCCAGATATAACTATTTCAGTACAATAACCTACACCCAAATTATATGAATAAGTTTCATGTAGAAATCTTGTGCATGACATCAAGCAGCGAAGACAGCTTCCTTTAAAGGATAGTGTAAGTTTATTCGAACTGCTAGATCCAACAATTTTTTGAGCTGCAAAGTATATAATGTCAGATTAAAATGAATATTTGAGAACACAAACATGATAAAATTATTCAAAAACACTCCCAAAACAATTATCATATAACTTCCAAAAGTTGGTTATATTTGTATTCTAAGTTGAAGTTGAAGCTACCACAGGTATGTATGATAAACACCCGTGGTTATGCGGGTGTATGCAGTGTGGCTAACATTTGCCCAATATCATAAACTTATTCAGGTTCCAATTTTGCTTTCTAATTTCTCATATTCATCACAGCATCTAGCCATGGACGTTTCTGATAAACAAATAAAATCCTATGGATGGGGGTGGCAGAGGACAACATAGACCTAGAAGAGCAAATTAACCTCGCCAAGAATGGACCCATGATAACTATGAATTCTGAAATAAATTCCTGTCCAAGGAAGCCAAGACATGATCACTTTTACTATACAAATAAAAATCCAAAAAAAAAGACAAAATTATGTACCGGAATGCTGCTTGGAAAACTTCAATATTGTATGTTTCACATAATCTAAGTATATCTAAATTTCACATAATCTAAGTGTATCTAAATTTCACATAATCTAAGTAAAGGTAAACCATGTATATATAATACGCCGGTTTCAAAATCCAAGATGTCTGTTTGTCCATTACTTCGCCTTTTAAGAGTGAGGAAGAATGGGAGAATGCGATAGGTCCCCTTTTAATTCACAAAATTTGGCTTTTCTATTTAACCTCTTATTTTATAAATCTTCTTCCTCACTGATGATCCACCTTCACAAAAAGTAGCGACTAAGATGCAGATTCAAAACTCTAAACCAACCTAACCATCAAATGGCTGTAATAATTCCACCACAAAAGCGAACATTTCACTTCCAATAAGATAGATGGATTAGATTATTTTTTGTATTACTGTCAGTATCCATACTACATAGAGCATGACTCAACAAAAAGATTGCATACTTTACAAGTTTAAAGCAGACATATTTAATAATTATTAATGAAACATTACAATTTCTCATTCTGCCAACTACTGAAAGATCCTGACAGTGAGTTTAAGGTAATAAATAAAAAATTAATAGTAATAAAAAAAAAAAACTACTAAGCGACCGTGAGAATACTGAAATTACACAGCGAAGAAGGAAGACCCCATCCCCAAACTCTGGTGTGCAAAGAATTAAAATCAAACTACCAAAGTTATCAAACATTATAAAGTAAAATATAGTGAACAGTTCTATCGATCAAGCTATTAACGGAGAAGCACACGGTTAATAAGTGAGAGGTAGAAAAGAAAAACCTGTACGAATTGCTGCTTTGCTTAGAAGTCTATCCAGAGAAAAATTTAGTTGATGTTGATGCACACCCTGATAGTAAATAATCAAAACTAACCACATTTCATTCAACGTGAATATACAAAGATAGAAGATAATTAGAAAAAACAGGATCACAGAAACAAAGCAAGTTGCGCAGCATAGAGTTGTCGTGCAAGTAGAATTGTCAATTTTATACAGAAAAATACAGAATTAGAAATTGAACTGTTCGTCCATTTTGAGATTTAATTAGCATCAGTACACCGAAAAGTCATTTTATGTTATGTGGAAAGAGAAAAAGGTGAAGAATTGCCTTGTTTAGGGATGAAGCGCAGAAAGGAAGGGTGAAGGTGGAGGAGGCTAAGCACGCCATTTTTATTTTCAAGGCTTCCACTTCGGACCTGCGGGAACCTTCGCCATCTAACATTTGCTCAAGAGAGAAGCATCCATTCTCATTAGGCCCATGGACATGTAGGCTTGGCATGCTAGATACCGCTACTAGTTTTTCTTTCTGCACCTCCCTCTTTTTTCTTTCTAACCCAATTAAACACTTCATCTCCAAATTACCCTTCATTAAAATCTATAAAGACACACTGAGTTTTAACGAAGAGTAATTTGCTTTCTTCATAAGTCTCTTGACGTGTTAAAAGATGTAAATTTTTTTGAAAATATAATTTTAGTCCTAAAATCTAAAGGGTGTTGCTCACCTTCTACATTTCTCTTTTATTTTCTTTTATTCCAAAAATACCCTACACTTCTTTACTATTTTTTTTATTTCAAAAATATCATACCCCTCCCCCACTCCCATTATCTCATGACAATTCCACATAACCACACCTTTGATCTACATGGTGGAAAACAGAGTCAAGATTTGAGCTTTGGAGAAAGAGAAGAGAGGCAATGTGAGGAAAGGCTCTAAGCTTTAAGAAATGGTAGTTGCCATTTCGGAAGACCCATTGACCTCTTCTAAGAAAGACAACAACAACAACAACAACAATGGCACCATACCCAGAAGACCAAAGGGTAGGCAAGTTTCTTCAGGATACATGTCTCACTCTCCTTCACCTTCGCCTTCTTCAACCACAACAACAACAACTTCAACCTCAACATCAACGACAAGTTCTTCTTCTCGTCGATTCCCTTCCCTTCTTCTTTCTCATTCCACCAATTCCTCTACCCCTTTGGTACCAAAGTGTTCCCAATCAGTGGACCGTCGCCACTCGCGCCCCTCAACGCCACTTCCCGAGGTGGCAAAGCTTCTGGTGACTTCCACTCGGAGCCAATCGGTTTACTTTCAAGGAGTGGCCTTTTCGTTGTCCATTAGCAAGACCAAATCCACCGCCACCATCCCTCTGCCGCGGAAGGCCGCGACGCCGGAGCGACGGAGGGCCACTCTAGTGAAGGAGGAGAATTCAAGGCCGGCGGATCAGCATCGGTGGCCAGCAAGGACCAAGCAAGTGGATCATCTTTTCAAGAGTGTGGATATCAGCAATAAGAAGAAGGTTGTTGGGAATGGATTTGGGAAAGTGGTGAGAGATTTGCAGAAGTCAATGGTGGTGGAAGGTGAAAAGAGAAGGACTTCTTTTAATGGGTTAAGAGGGTTGAGTTTGGATTTAAGGATTGTTGAGTTGTTGAAGGGTAATAGTAATGCTAATAATAATTCTATTACCAATGTTAATAATCATAAGGGTCCCATTATTTTGACACCCAAAGTTTGACACAGTTTTGACATCGACAGGTGTCAAGCGCCCATTGGTTGGTTTTTTTTTTTCCAAAAATCTGGCAGAGAAAATGAATAGGGTTTTAAAAACTTTTCGTACCGATTATACCCTTCTCTGTTTCATTAGGTTTTGCCTCTCAGATTTCGTTCTCTCTCACATTTGGTTCTCCTCGCGATTTCCTTCTCCTCCTCCTTCTTTGTCGCAGCTTGGTCGAAATGGGAAGTTCGGGACTGCAGCGTCGTTGGAGCAAGGTAAATGCTATCTCAGACCATTTTTTTGTAGGTTTAGGTATTGGGTTTTACGTTTGGGTATTGGGTTTGTTGTGGTTTCTTCGACCCCTTTTGGTTTTTTCCTTTGGAGTTTTCATTTGAGTTATTTTCTTTGAGCAGTTGACCGTTCGCCATTCCTTTTCAACGATGTATGTTTCAACTTTGAACGAACGCTTGACAGATGAGCAACGGTCACTCATTTCGAAGGGGTGGAATGTCGAACGAGGAAGCGGGTGGAATGTGCAACATTGAACAAGGTCGAATGTCGCCAAATGCACCGGGTGGAATGTCCAACAACCAATCACAGTTGAAGACGTATGTTAGGATTGGATCAAGAAGGCGTTATAAGAGCCAAGCACTTAGGACACCATACACCGCAAATGTAGTAGTTAGAAATAAAAATGAATAATTATTGTATTAGACTTCACTCTTTGGACAAGAACAAGTCGTTGTAATTAAACCTATTTCGTTCAATATATAGAACATCCATGTTTGGTTCAATCTATTTATGTAATTGATAATTGCAAATTTATTGTGTCTGTTATTGAAGTGCTTTATATTTTGATTTGCAATTGATAATGTTTGTGAAAAAAATTTAAGTAATGGTTGTGATTTGATGAATATAGCTGAATTGGTAAAGATAATGGTGGTAAATTGTTCAATGTAATTGTTTACTATGCCTTGTAAACATTACGCAAGTCTAACTGAGATTATGGACAACTTGTTTAACTGAAGGAGCCACCTGTTAAAACATAGGGGACCACAGCTGAAGTTCTGGTACCTCTGCTGTGAAAATGTGTCTTGTAATCGTTTACAAGCAAGCTGTAAACGATTACGCGAGTCTGAACAAGATTTGGGACATCCTGTTGAACTGAAGGAGTCACCAGTGATAACATAGGGGACCACAATGTATTTTTACCCAAGTCTAGTGGTTTAAATTGTAATTTTAGGTTCTTGAGTGAGGAGAGGCTTCAACCTAATGTTCTAGGTCCCCCATGATGTAAGGAGGGACCACCCATGTTGAGAATCTTGAGTGAAATGAAGTTGTGTTATGTCTGCTGTGAAAATGTGCCTTGTAATCGTTTACAAGCAAGCTGTAAACGATTACGCGAGTCTGAACAAGATTTTGGACATCCTGTTGAACTGAAGGAGCCATCAATGATAACATAGGGGACCACAATGTGTTTTTACCCAAGTCCAGTGGTTTAAATTGTAATTTTAGGTTCAACCTAATGTTCTGGGTCCCCCATGATGTAGGGGGGACCACCCATGTTAAGAATCTTGAGTGAAGTGAAGTTGTGCTATGTCTGCTGTGAAAATGTGGCTTGTAATCGTTTACAAGTAGGCTGTAAATGATTACGAACAAG
Organism: Vigna reflexopilosa; assembly: GCA_027742785.1. NCBI lineage: Eukaryota > Viridiplantae > Streptophyta > Magnoliopsida > Fabales > Fabaceae > Vigna > Vigna reflexopilosa. The sequence continues at coordinate 30,934,809 of CM050917.1, forward strand.
ATTTTGGACATCTTGTTGAACTGAAGGAGCCACCAGTGATAACATAAGAGACCACAGTGTGTTTTTACCCAAGTCCAGTGGTTTAAATTGTAATTTTAGGTTCTTGAGTGAGGAGATGCTTGAACCTAATGTTCTGGGTCCCCCATGATGTAGGGGGGGACCACTCATGTTGAGAATCTTGACTGAAGTCAAGTTCTGATATGTATGCTGTCAAAATGTACTTTGTAATCGTTTACCAGCCCATTGTAAACGATTACAAGGGTCTTTTTTACTGCACAAATTGCAGTACTTGGCCTTAATTGCTATGGCACTTTCATACATTGCACATAAAAAAACCTGGACATCAATCATCAATCAACAATCATTTGTACATTGCACATAAACAATCTTGAAATCAATCATCTTATTCCAATAAGAATTTGTACAATGTCTTCATATATATAAAAAATACACTGTCTTCATATACATTATTATATCTTACTATGTTCACTACATGTCTATACAGGACAATTATCCTATCAAAACAAACTACACTACACTACATTTTTACACTAGAGAACTATCTTACAACAATCCATACACCTCTAGCGCATCCAGTAGTCTTATGTTCTCGTCGTCCAGGATCCAATCACGTACATATTGCTTTCTAATTGCAAGCAATTCCTCCTGAAATGAAAATATTCCACTTGTAAAATCAACTCAATCATCAAACAATAATGAAAATCATATTCTTACAGTTAACGTCCAAAGCCTCACGTAGGTACAAACACCACCTAAATGGTGTCATCGCAATTCGTTGTACATGGACATCTCTCAGCACACGATTCATTTCAACAATGGTTGATGAATCCATATAGATTTGGACCCTCCATTACAAAAGATTACGAAAACATTGTTATTACTTACCAAAAAATGCGACTAAATAAAATACCAAAACTTTAACTTACCTTTGGGTTTCCGGAAGCCATTGCAACTGTACAAAAAATCAATGGTGGATTAGGGTTCACAAAACACAAAAACAATAAATAATGCTAAAGAGACCCAAAACGCCAAAGAGAGCGAAAGAGAAGCCAGACAATGCGAAAGAGAGCGAAAAGCCGAAACAGAGCCACAACGCCAAAGAGACCCAAAACGTGAAACGCGAAAGAGAGCTTACCTCAACAGAGTGATTGCGAAAAAGCTCTTTTTTTGGTTGAGATGAGGCCTTTGGATGAGACGAAAGCCGAATGGAGAAAGCATTGGAGAGATGAAGCCGAATGGGAGAGACGAACGTTCAGAACCAAAGTGAACAAGAAAAGAAAACGAAACTGCCAAAATGAAATTTCATATCATCAGAATTCCAATTCTACCCTCCTCAGCTTTTTTAAAAACCTTTTTCATTTAAGTAAAAAAATCCAATAGAAATTTGACACCTGAACAGTGTCAAATTTGTGTCAAAAAACGGTGTCAACGTAACATTTTACTAATCATAATAACAATGAGGGTGATGGTGGAAATTTGGTGAGTTGTAAGATATTTTTGAAATAAAAAAAAATAATGGAGAAGTGTAGGAGCTTGAGCTAGTAAAGGGAGCAACACTCAAATCTAAAATATATTTATAAATTAAAATATATATCTCAGATTATATAATCTTATAAATATCTAAATCTGAAAATGTATTTCAGATATTTAACTTACATAATTCAAAATGTATTTTTAAATCTGAAAATTATTTTAGATTTTTGGATATTAAAATTAAAATATATTTCTATGTTACAGATGGAATATTCTGAAAATGTATTCCAAATCGAAAATGCATTTTTCTATTTTAAATTGTATAATTTAAAAATATTTTTAAATTGTATAATTTAAAACATGTTTTTGAATTTTGAATTATACAAATTTGAAATACAGTTTCAGTTCTCGATTATAAAATTTAAACACATTTTTAAATTTTAAATTGTACAGTTAAAAGTATTTTTTCAAATTACTCAATTCAAAATAATTACAACCGAAAGATAGATAATTTAGATTTTCACAACACCTATGAAAATGCCCAGGAAGAAAGTACTGGTGCTGAAATAAATTACACTCATAATTAATTAAGAGAAAAATGATAATTTAATATACACTATTTTATTTTATTTTTTACTTTCTTTTTTCTTAAAAAACAATTATGACTATTTTACTCCTATTTTTATTACTATTCTATTTTACTTTTTACTCATAATTGGAACAAGCTATTTTATTTTATTTTTCATGTTTTTCCTTTTATTGTCAAAAATATTCCTTTTTGGAAATTAATTTCAAAACATTATTTTGAAAATAAATAAATGTGCCAGATATAGAAATCTATCGAATAATTCCAGAAACTAATTTTGAAACTGAACTTTCGGAATGGGAGTCATATGTTTGTAAATTGGAAAACGCTCTTGAATTGGAAGATACAGAGACTTCATTATAAAATAAAGCATGTTTAATTTGAAAATAAGAAACATTCATATAATTGTAAGATTTAATGGACAGTTTATAGAACTAAAACAAATTAAAGACAAGAGAATAGACATACAAGGGTTTTCAAAATTGTAGGAATGAGGGACTAAACGAGTAATGTAAACCGATTAATCAATCACAAATTTGAACTTTTGATCAAATAAAAACAATTGTTATAAATTATTCACAAACACTATGATAGTCATCGTTAAGAATAGAGGAATTGGGGGGAGGGGTCATGTAAACAATAAAGACTATACTGTAGTTCATCAGGGAAGAAAGATACAAGACGTAGGGTACCATAATTAATAGCTTTTAGCATAAATGAAAATATAGGTGAAAATGTCAACGACAAAATATAAATGTCAATTGCGGGGCATTCAGTGAAGCAACAAAATTAGACTCACTGGTAAGCAGGCAGGTGTTTTCAAAAGGCTCCTTGCCCTCAGATGTTCTTGCATCCTTCAAACACAAAAAGAAACTTAAAAATTCCCACCCATTTGAGATTATTATATTGCTAGGCAAGAGATGCCATATTTTGTGCCTCGTTTGAACTCCTTTTGGACTTGTGCTTTGATTTCTTCTCCCGCTTCTTGCCCCTGTAAAAAAAGCCAAAGTTATTAATTATACAGTACAACAGGTTTTTTCTTTTAGGTAGATCTTTAGGATCGGCATGTAATTCAGTATAAGGTTGAAGGAAGTACTCGTCATGAGAGCTATGACCCCAACAAGACTTCAGTTTTCGGTTGATATGCTTCAATTCCTTCTCAGAAGGAATTTTGTATTTTTTAACCTGCATACCACAATGGTCCACACGTAAAACAGAAGAAAACCACGATTCCTGCCCAATACAAAATATTGATTCGGGAATTTGACATCAGTTGTTGAGTTTAATGACAAATATCAGAATGAGAAACAATTACACAGGAATCAATTGCATGCAGTGATTCAGCAAGCTCGGCCATTGTATGCATGGAATTCTGACCTTGAAAAATGCTCCCAAGATAACTGCAATTAAGTGCCGGGATAGAGTGAATATATACTACAATAACACATCTAAGGCAGGCCATTTTGTTACATGATTTTGTAACAGATAACAAATGGGAAATGAACAGGGGGAAGGTTCAGAATAGATTATCGGAAATAAACATGTGAAGCAATTATAAGTACCTATCAAAGTCAATGACATTGTGCAGTGCATTTGAGTTACCCAGAGCAGCCAAGGCCAACTTCATAAGACACAAACAGGAAGGTTACATTTTGATGTAAAATGGTTTAAAACAGAGCTAAAGTAGAATATTGAGTCTAGATTGACTAGAAAATGTTCAGCTGCAAATCAGTAACTGAGAGGTATAGCTTAGGTTACTGTTTTTCTGATGATATGGAAAACCTGGCAAGCATATTTCAAATTTTGAAACAATCAACTGAAATTAAAAAATAATGACAATGGTTAATCGATTTACATGAAGTGATTAATGGTTGACTACTCTTTCTTAAATTTAGTTCATAAGACTGGGTTGTGATTTGTGACATGATTACTTGATTTGGCGCATAAACTGACTTTAATTACAAAACATGTAATTCTTTATTTTAAATAGTTGATAAAGGCAAGAAAGAGCAAGGGAAATTTGTGTCGTGGCTGCTGTTAAACAAAAACATTGCTCTATTTATCTATCAACTATCTAATAGATAGCTAAATAGATAGATTTTTTCTAGAATACCTGCCCAGGAGGAAATAAAAGTGGTGCATCTGTAAGCATCATTTTATCAACTTCCAACCTTGCTGTATCTTGCAAAGTCTGTATAACATCAACCAAAAATTATCAAATGTCAGTGAACATGTCCAAATAAAGAGGATGCATGAAGTTTTTATACCTAGGGAAGAACAATGGTTAAACAAGTACAAAACATCGGTTACAAACAAAACATTGCTCCGTAAGAGAAGGGAATAAAGGAACCCATCACTACACATATGTTAGAAGTTCATCACGAAAAAATCAGATGTGAGAATGGCTCATGTGGACCTCTTCACACCTTTCTTTTGATATGGCCGAGTGTATAGAAAGAAATTGCCTCAATACCTTTTTTTTTAGTTCTTTACAGTGCTCAATATTTTGAAAAATGGCAATTAAAAATAGAGCAATATAATATACTTATATTTCAAGAAAGGAAAAAATGGATAGAGACCATTTTCAACAGCAAGATGTACAGTTCCCAACATAAATTATTTAAATTATGTTTCAGAATAAACATTAGTTACAGAAACGAAATGATTGAGTAGGTCTGTTACAGATAAAAAAAAAATGATTCTGGTACAAAATAATCTAGTGATCAAATTTTAGAGAAATTTTAGAAAAATAAATAAAACTATGTTTGTTTACAATCATAAAAGACACTTCTAAAAATAAACTGTTATTACTAAGAAGCTATTCAAAATACCTACTAATTTCTATCAAATTATAGAGTTTTTTTTTCATGTTCTAATATATTGAAAGGTTTAAATAAATGCATGCAAAACTTTTAGCAGTGATTAAGTAAAAAAAGTTATTTTTATGAAAAGGATAGTAACATACAGCCCAATAACCACCAATTGTCACATAAATTTGGGGTGGGAGGGAGGAAATGTTACAAGACACAGACTACAAATAAAAAGAAAAAAGAGTTCCATTTGCTCACAGTTACAACAACAATGGGCTCGGGAAGATATCAACCAATTTCATTGGGCAATAGGAATATAAGTTACCTTAAGCATTTGAAGCTGATCATCACCACTATTGCAAAATTCCTGCCTATGCCAATAGATAAAACTTTTAGCATATTTCTTGACTTTGTGAGATGCAGAAATAATTTAATAAAATTAACATTTTAAAAAGGTCCACTCGTGCCAACCAGACCAACCTCCATATCAATTATAAAACCTTCAACTGAGCGATATGGTGCATACACAATTAGATCAAATTCCAAACTCTGCAAAACAAGGGTTTCATGTCATAGATGAACAAAAACAAAAAATAAAAACTAGATCATTTTCTTATATGGGGCCGTCCATGCCTGATAAACTATCATCTCATTGTTGAGAATCATTTGATGATCCTGTGAGATCCCCTTACCAAGCTCCTCAGCCGACACATGATTTTCTTCTATCTTACAAGCAGCATATATGCAGGTTAACCTGAGAAAAATTCAATCTGATATAGTGAGAAGCTAATAGGTAAAAAACAAAGATTGAAACAATATATATAAATAATCGTACAAATCCAACAAACTTATGACAACTAAACAAGTAATCACTCAAACCAAACCATAAAAAAATAAGGAATTAGATCAAAAGGATAATAATATTAATCAAAAGAAAAAACTAATGACTAATCCACAGAAAGTAAGCAGCACACCAGGTGCAATCACCCTACCAATATCAACAAATAAATAAAGTAACGAATTCCCTATAATTATCAATTTAAATTCCAATTTAATATGGTCGAAAATACAAGTGTGATGCATCCTTCATCCTTAGATTAGAGGTCCTCATAAGTCTGAAAGCAAATCTTACATAATAAGTTTTGGTTGATGTTCCATCACCGACCATTGTAGATAGAATCTTTTAAAATAGATAAGGGCTGTTGCCTGTATATTACAAACTAATCAAAAAGAATTATAATAGAAAACATTGTTTCCCTAATCAACTCGTTCCACAGGCTTGCATACCTGGATCTTATGAGGGAAGCGGAAGTTGTTACATACTTCTTGTAGCTTGTTTTCATAAAATACCCGTATGCATTGTTCTTCTTCAATACTAAGAGGTTTTGTCCGAGAATGCTTCTCACCTAACATAAAATACAACCCTTGTGAACAGTAGAAAATAGAAATTCACGCAGACAATCAGGGGGAACAAAATTGTAATGAAATACTTCGAAAACAATTAGAAATTACAATACGAATTATTGTCTACATATTGAGAGAAAAATGAATCAAATTTGTAGAAAAAACATTACCACTGTCTTTTGCAGTCATCTGGGGTTCAGGATATGACAATGATCCATCAACATCTACTTCCATTAGAGTTGCACCATACTTGTTTAAAAATTAATAGTCATCATCAGCCAAATAATGAACTTTCAAAAGATACCATGAAATATCAAACAGTCATTTTTTGTGGAGCTCATTTAAATTTATGACTCCCAAAGGCTCTTTTAAGGTTATTTCAATAAATTTCTTGGGGTACCATATCCAAATAAGTTCTTCAACTAACTTATTCAAGTCAGTTATATCATCAAATTATGGCATATGCTCCCATGTGACAAGAGTTTCTTGAATAAATGTCAGGTGGTGTATCCAAACCCACCAGCCCAACCTCTGTCTACAAGGTATAAGGGAAAAGCAGCGCCCAAAAGGCCACATTGTTCACAAAAATATGCAACAACAAATACTATAAGGTTGTACTGTCCTAAATCTTGCTGGCTAAAATCTTGCATTAATTTATGAAGATACTTATAAGGCAGGGGAAAAGTCTGTATACCTTCTCTAGAATGTGTTTGGCTCTCTGATTAGCTGCTTTATATTTCTCAACCTAAAACCAAAATAGATTTAAGAAAAATGAAAACAGTAAAGTGTACAAATAATATCACAGAAAATAGAATTTCCTATTTTCCCTAAATCCCCCTCCTCCACAGAAAAATTATATCAGCCTCTGTTGAGGTAACAAATGTGACTAAGAATCTTGTTTTAAATGAATCACAAAGGCAGAAGCCAAAAATTACCAGCTGCTGAGGGGTAAAAATCCACTTCACTCGATGAGTAGAGGTCATAAAATCAGCCATGAAGAATCAGAAGTCCTAACTGAGGTGCTTTTGTTGTTTGATTGACAAATAAAAAAGGGCAGGCAATGATCGTTCTCCAAGCTAAGATAAAGTCAGATGTCCGTGCTGAAGAGAGTTTATAAATTAACATTATCAAACAAAGGAAACTTAAGGTAAGTATTGTTGAATACCAAAAACCAAAAGTAAAACTAACAAAAGAAACAACCATATATGTCTCTCTTTTAGAATGACATGTTGCAACAACAAGGAAGGACTATGCGGCCATCAAAGTATAAGTAAAAAGCTTTTCAACTGATTCTGGGATTTTTAATTGTATTAGGAGAAAGTTAAGACAAAGGTATTAGGACAAAGTTAAAACAAAAGGTATAGGGGTTAAGCAAGAAGATGAGGAGATTGAGTCATTATTGCAGGATTTTGTATTAAAATGCATTAAAAAATACAGTTGTTCCGGCCTCCCACATAGTATCAAGAGTGTAGGAAAATACACAACATCAGAAGTAAACATTATTCCCGGTTAACTAGTCTTCCAGTGTCTGAAAAAATAATACATGATACTATACTACTATAGGGATACAGCAATTTTCTTGAATTTAAGGATAAGATATGTTGGATGGATACTTACAAAGATATATAGAAAACCTATATAGATGCAGGTAAAGAAAGAAAATAAATCATCTGTTACGATCATCCATGAATATGTAATAGAAATGGGCCAGATTTTAAAGAAAATAATGAATTTTTATGATAAACCCTACTGTTGAAGCAATGCGGTGGCAGACTTGGGTAGGGTGGAAAATACAAAATGAATGAATGGTTTAAACAGGGATTCAGTACTTTAATTCACAAGCGAGCTCTGAGAATTGACATATGGGTTGCAGCCCTAGCATTGAAAAGAGAAAACGAAAAGGGACAAGTGCGTCAATTCTGCCAAAATGGTAAAGCAAAGACAGTCGAAATTGGAGAATAACAGCCAATAGAACCAAAATCAACACAAGAGGAGCAGAAAGATTCAAAATATAAAGATTAAAAAATATTAAATAAGATAACTGAAGAAAGTAGGAAAGTGATTTACATGGCAGAAGAACAGCGAAGAAGAAAGGTATTGAGGAAATTGTCCAAGACCAGTGGTGTTGGGAGAGAGTGAGAGAAGAAGGAAACACTATTTCTGTGATAAATTATATTTTTTAAATTGGTGGTTCACTTAAATACTTCACAACTTCTGTTTTGTTTTGGATTATTAACATTTCCAAATACATTATTAATCTTTTTTAAATTTCTTTTTAATTAGTAAGAACAAAAATAATATAAATTTCTTCATTATCATATATATATATATATATATATATATATATATATATATATATGATCTTTTATTTTATAACATATAACATAGGAAATTATAAGTTCTCTTTATAGAATAATTACTCTTATAGAGATAAGTATATCAATGTCTTCTAACATTTTAAACTTGCAGTCTTTTTGTCTTTTCATTAGTTTTTTTAAGTATTATTTATAATTATACAATTTTTTTACCATGGTGATATTATTTAATTTTCAAACCTTTTAAATAAATCATAAATTTGATTCACATATTAAATTAAATTTCACAATTATTAAAACCAAAATTATCAATAGTAGAATTTCTAACTTAAAACAGTGTGCATTTTTTACCTGAATGCTTTTACATGAGGGAGTGTAATCAACATCTAATAGAAAGCAAAAATATACTTTGAAAGATAATAAATTAACTTATAAAGAGTTAAATATCTTTTTTATCTTTAAATTATTTCTATTTTTTTAAAAATTAAATTATGCATTTTTTTTTATTTTTACATTTTGTAAAAGTTATATAAAATATTTTCTTCAATGAAAAGATATGTAAAAATTATATTATAATCCATGCTTATCTACATATTATTTATTAAAATAATATTTTATATTATTTTTATAAAATAAAAAATATAATATTTTATAATTTTAAAAATAAAATTTTATATTATTTTATTAAATAATATGTAAATAAACATAAATTATAATATAGATTTTATATGTTATTTTACATATTTTTTTATAAAACAAAAAATAAAATAATATATAGTTTAATTTAAAAATAAAATAATGTTTTTAAAAATAATTTAATGACAAAAATATATTGATCCTTTTTGAAAACTTTATCTCTTTTTTTTTTATCTTCTGCTCATATAAAAAAAGGACAACAAAGTCACTTTTTCATTTTTTTCTTATTCTCCCTTCAAACCACATCAATTACATTAATCCAAATACTCTCATCTCATATTTCCTTTATACCAAATAAGACATCCTTTCCTAAAAATAGAATATAAATGTTAGAATCAAACAACTTAACTTTAGAAGAAATAGTTGAACTTTATATATACAATATGTACTAATAATCCTAATCACTCAAAACATAATAATTACATCATCATATTTAATGGCTGAATCACCTGCATCTAATAAAAGTAAAAAAAGTTTTTATTTATATATCTATCCTAATAATTATAATACCTGTGTGACGAAATCAAATACTCCCCTCATAAAGAAATGAATACTTACCAAAAATAATAATAATAAACAATTTTTATCTAAATCTTCATCTTGTAATATCATTCATAATTGTAAAATTAGTTAAAATAAACTTATGAGCAAAAAGAAGTCAATTTATAATGAAGTATTAAATGTTATGTAAAAAAATTAATTATTCAATGCTATAAGAAAGTGAATTATTCAATGTTATGTAAAATTTAATTGTTCGAAGTGCATGGTTATTTAAATAAGTTACTTATTTTAATTTTATAAGTATTATGAAACTATGCTGATTTAAATAATTTATATAAAATTTATTGCAGTGTTTAGGTTGTTAAAGTAAATGTTTAAATTATGTTTGCATATTATAGGAATAATTTCACATGTTAATTTTTAAAATATTTGATGTCTTTCAATCCATTAAGACTAACAAAATTTCTTTTACAATTACATCTTAATATTTAAAATACTATTTTCTTATTGTTTTGTTTATTCCATAGTAAACATTTGATTTAAAACAAACAACTGCTATAACTGCATTAAATTTTACAGTACATAAAATTAATACTAAATCTATCCAACTTTTACACCAATACTTATATATATATATATATATATATATATATATATATATATATATCAGTCTCCACTTATTAGTATTCATGACTATTCAACTATTGAATGATAACTCATTTATTATTTACTTTTTTTATGAGTTAAGAGTATAGTTGGTTTCTGGCATTAAAGTAGACAACCTTTCATTTTGCAAAACTTTTGTGACATTAAAGTGTTGTTATGTTTTCTTGATACAACAAAAACCAAATCCTTAAACTAAAATTATCATATTTGAGAGAAATAAAATAAAATAAAAAAAACTAGAATTATACTATTGATTAAATTTCCAATGTGGTCACGAGAAAAGAACTGGCAGCAGAGCCCTGTGGGAGAGAGACTCTGAAAGGCATGAACACGAGCTGTAATGGTGGTCACATTACAAAGGCACTTACTAAAAAACAACAACACATTCGAATTAAAAAGTAATGTGAGCAAATGAAAATGAAATTATGGGTGTTGAACAAACACCAATGATTACAAAGTTAGTAGCATGAGATGCTCTAGGGAGTTGAACCTTTTTTTTTGTCTTTCTCGTTAGATGGCAATAGCAACAGGAATAGCATGACTCGAATGACGGTTAGGCCTTTTTGTTTTCATGTTTGAATTGTTGTTTTCTGGTTTTAGAACTCAATTTTACTGCAGACTGTGTTTTTTTTTTCTTTGTTTCGCTCTCTGTCCCTTTATTCTCTCCCCATTTTATGGTGCTTGCCCTTGTAATTTTATTTTCTTCATCATTACAATTTTCAATTTTAATTGCCCCTTCACGTTTTTCTACTCTCTTTCTTCCTCTGTTTCAGTCTTTAACCAACACACAATCCACAATGCAATACCATGGTCTCAGTTTTTCTCGTTTTCTTCAACCTCTCTTTCTATATATTTATACTAACACCTTGTGACCTAAACTAAATTCAATCCAACTTCAACATGCTTTAGTTGAATGCTGCATTATTAGTTGAATTAGTTTCAGTTTTTTTTTTTTTACTGGGGTAATCGATTTTCCCTTTGATTGTTTATTTTGTGAGAGTGAACTATCTGTATCTACTTTGGACTTTGTGTTGCTTGTATGATGACACTGAGTTTTGTTGATTTCAGGGACTGAATTATCGATTGCTAAGTTCGGTTGACAGTTAGGAGTTTTGAAGTTTTTTTTTTTTTTTTTGATTGCGGAGAAGGTATGCTGCACTGCATGCGTGAGTTTTGAGGTCACATCTGCTCTGCTTTGGTAGATTGTTCCGATTGTTGGTGTTGGTTTTGCAGGTTTTGGACTTGGAGAGTGCTATGAATTTGGGTGTGGAAATGTTCGGGACGAGTAGAAGGCACAGGAGCGGTGGGCCTGTGGGACCCGTTTTGATTTCGAAGCGTTTTGTTTGGCCTCACGGTGGAAGAATGGTGTTTCTAACAGGTTCCTTCACGAGGTAACAACTTGAATTATTGAATTGTTTATTGCCACGGTGGTTCTATTGTAGCCGTTTCGATCTAAGATATGAGTGTGTGCGTTATTGAACATGGGGAAGTGTGACAGTGTGATAGTGTTTGTGTCACTGAATGTCACTTCTATTGCTTTTTTTTGGCTGTTTTCTAGCTTTTTGGTAGTTCGTTTTTTTTAACTGCAGAATATAATTAATTAAAATACTTCCCCTTTTTCTACACAGATGGACAACAGTTATACCTATGTCACCCAGGGAAGGATGTCCAACTGTATTTCAAGTTATTTGCGGCTTAACGCCTGGATATCATCAGGTTTTTTGGCTTGGCCTCTATGAATTATGAAAACCTGATAATTAATAAAAAGAATTATGTCTTGTTCCCATACATGGTCAATGTTTAGGTCAGAATGCACCTCTTTCTCTTTTTATCAGAGTTGGGAATGAGGAGGTCAATGTCACTGACAGAGAAAAGTTAAAGAAGGAGGTTGCTTGTGAATTAATCGCGTTAAACAACTGAGATTTTAATGTGATAGAATAGTCAAAGAAACAAAACAGCTTCACGATGATATTTATCTTTCTTAAGGAGTTTGTATAACTTATAATCATATTTATGGGTTAAAAACTGACATGGCCACCATATGAGGCATAATAGTTGCCTTGTCTCCTTTTTATGCTGTAAATATGTTTTCAAAAATAAATGTCAATGGGTGAAATTTAAAATCGAGTACTTTTTTGTAATTTGCATCATTCAAGAAAGTCATATATGCAACATGGCCATCTAGATTGTTGGTTAGGTTAAAAGGTATTGTTGATGTTACCATCTAATGCTTAAAGTTCTGTCTCTTGTGCTTAGTCCAGATGGAAGATTAGACCACCTTCTACCTAAAACTTTAATAAAATGACTCTGGAGAATGGCACATTGCTGTACAAGCAACACATTTACAAAGTCTTTTATGATGTCATGTTTCACATCAATTAAAAGCGTGTATTAATATTTATTCTTACTGTATGTCATACGATAAAAGGAAGAATTAAAATAAATAATCATGCCCTCTTTAAAGATACATTGAAGCTGCAAGTAGTTGAGTGGCCTATTGGACGATTGAACCTTTTGCAGCTTCATTACACCCTCCTCCAATAGGTGGGACCAGATGATATATAGTTTCAGTGCGAATTAAACCTTTTTTTTGTATTAAATTTGATTCATTTGAAGGTGCAATTTCTGATGCTATTGATTTTTTCTAAAATTTTGTATGGCTGATGCTTTGGCCTAGCTCAAATGATAAGGACAAACTGTGCTTAGGTCAGAACTTTTATTCAATCCCTTATAAAGCAAAAAAAAAAAAGGAGAGTAGGTTTAAGCTTTGAGCTTTTCTATGAATTGACACAGGTAAATATACACTCTTGATTAGGTATACAATTTTTCTGTAATATATAGCTCTATTATGATCTTTCTATTTGTATTCATTATTTCCTTGGGAATCAGTTTCTTTATTGTTTGTGTAAACATTTTTATAGTTACACTTGTGGACTGTTAGAATGTAAGAAGAATATGTAATAGTATCTTGATTGTATCTTAGCATAATTTAGAGCATCTTTGATTATCTTCAAGATTAGTTTCATATTTCCCTGTTCTATGATGATTTGTTTCCTGATATGATTAACATTATGATCTAGTATTACGGTATTAGTATAAATAAGTGTGCTTTATATTTTATATCATCCCGTAACTCATTAAAATTCACCAGATTTTTATTCAAACTTTCTGTTCTGCCAACTTTCTCCTTCAATAATTAAAAACTTATAGTTTCAATGTGATATTAGAGTGGCAATATCGTCCTTGACTGGTAATGTCACTATTCTGCTGTGGCGTTCCCATAAAATCTGACTACTCCCTTTTACCATTGTTGTTTGCCACTGCCGGCAAGTTTTCCTGTGGCCGCAAATTTTTTGTCTGAGATGTACTCTAGCCTCATTCTTAGTCCTTGTCATTGGTCATGGTCAATTTTCGTACCAGATCTGATCTCTCACCCCAGTTTTTGTCTTGGACATAATATGGCCTTGCTAGTCTCCGTCCCTGAAGCTCTTGCTCTTCAGTCCCTAGTAATCTCACTTTGTTTCTATCCTAAACCATCTGATGTTCGTCATGATGTTTTATGTTCACTGCTGATTGTTTGGGTAATTTAGTTTTGCCAATTAGTTAGTGATAGACTGACTGATTCATACCAGTCTCTTACTGAATCATTCTGATGGTGATTTCTCCAGTCTGACTATAAGTGATGCACCTGGTCATGCAACATTCCGGCTAACTCTCTAGGAGGATGGTCATTCCAGCTATGTTTGGTAGAGCCCATATTATATTGAAAGGATTTATTTGTAACAACCATAAAGCTTACAAGCTAAACTTGAGTAAGAGTGTAAGAGTGTATGAAAATATCCAATAAGCTTTGGATTATTAACCTCAGTAATCTTTAACTGCAGGGTGAGTAGTAGAATATATGAAAAATACCAATAGTATCTTTATTTATCTTGGAAGAATTCAGAGTATCCTAAATCATCTCTTCGGATTAGTTTCCGCTTTCTTTATATAGCTTTAGGACTATGATTTGTTATCGGAATAAAGAAGGGTTGTGCTTTGTAAAAATATTGAACACATCAAATATTTCAGAATTCGATTCTAAATGACCATTCTCCCTCAATACCTTAAGCCTTATATATTCAACAAGGACACATTAGTAGATTTGGTTCTTATAATTTAACCAGGATTACAAATTTAAGTCATTGCATATTTGGTATGAATACGTAAAATTTTGATGAGATGTCTGTTCTACATGATGACATAGCTTGTAGCTTTGTTTTTGCTTTTTCTTTGACGTTTTTTACATTTTGGCCTGTAATAATCACTAATTTGTTGCAATTGTTTAATATAATACAACTGTCTTGCACAGTAACTGATATTTACGGAAAAACTCTGATATGGAAAGTGTATTTCTTTCATTATTACGTTTATAACATTGTTTCCACTTTTGTGCAGTACAAATTTAATGTAGATGGTGAGTGGCGGCATGATGAGCATCAGCCATTTGTATGTGGGGACGGTGGGACAGTGAACACTTTTTATTTAGTGAGACAACCGGTTATTTTGCCTCCTATCGTAAATGCTGAAACACCTGGTCGATCCCACATGGAGGTTGACAATAATGTCGTTGGGCATGTGGTAAGTTTTTTCTGCAATACGATCTTTATCGCCTTGACTGTTGCATATATGTGTTTGGATAGTATTCTAAAGAATATAGAGTATTACGGGTGAATCAAACTTATAGCTATCGTTATCCTTAAAGTATATTTTCTTCCGTTAACTTAAACTAGCATGCCTGCATTTTAGTCCTAGTAGTACATTCTTATCATGTGTGTGTGAAACTACCTATGTAGCTGACGTTTCTGATTTTGATGAAAGGCAAGATACTGATGTGATGTAACTTAAGATTTTAAATTATAAATTCATGACTATTCTCATTTTTCCCGAATCCACACAAAAAAGTGCAAGACCCTTCTTTGCTTGCATACTGGATAGGAGTTTTGAGCTTACTTGTAACAACAGTGTATGTGACAGTTGTTGCTGCTAGGATCAAGAAAATTTGTTGCTAACAGGGTCATGGCAATAGTAAATCCCATTTCATTAAATGACCGAAGTTAGAATTTAAGATGAGAATCATATATTGGTTAGAAGAAATAATGAAGATTTATTTACTTTAAGGCGACTTCTTTTCCTTTTCTGATGATATAAAAGCAATCTTTAGCCTTCATCTTTCATAAGCTATTGGGATAATTGGTATTTGACATGGTATCAAAGCCTCTTATGAGTTATGACCAAGTGGTTGGGATTTCAATCCTTCACACCCCTCACTTTTCAAATAAAAAGTTGAATGTCAGCAAACAGTAGAGTAGACAGATGCATGTCAGCATTTCAAGCTCAAAGGGAACTTGTGTAAGGGAGTCGTAGCAGTAAAAAACTGTGAAACAAATTAAGACTAATAATTAGTTTGGTTCCATAGTCTTTTTTGTCTTGGAATTATGTTACAGAAAAAAATCTACCTTGACATTGAAATTTTTTCAGGAAGCTAAACCGAGGATGTCAGAGTCTGATCTGCAGGTCTCACGACATCGTATTTCGGTTTTCTTGTCTACACATACGGCTTATGAGTTGCTTCCCGAGTCAGGCAAGGTATGAATACTTCTTCTCTGTTAATCTTTTTAATGTATCCAACTGGCCATTCAATAATAGTTTTATTTGTTCTTATGTGAAGCTCATCATCTGCTATAGATTTGATTTAGTGCAATTTCAGGTTGTTGCCTTGGATATAACTTTACCAGTTAAGCAAGCATTCCATGCTCTTTATCAAGAAGTATGTTTTTTTCTTCACTCCTTAAACTAATAATGAATAGGTGTTTATCTTGTTTTTTTTAACATCAGAGAATACACCCACACTCGTTATGTATGTTTATCTGCTTTCAGGGAATATCGTCAGCTCCTGTGTGGGATTCTAGTAAGTGCCAGTTTGTTGGAATGCTTAGTGCTATGGACTTCATTTTAATACTAAAACAGGTTTGTCAGGAATACATATTTATTAAAATATCCTGTGTCAGGTTCTAGTATAAGTAACGAAAAATGAAAACTTGCCAAATGGTAATTAATGACAAAAAATGAAATTTCCAAAATGTATATCTTCAACTATGCTTAGATTATTGTGAGGTTGAAAGAAATCACATGGAACGTGATAATACTTGATCTATTCTTTTGGTTTATTTATGGCATACATTAATGTTGCAAATCTCAGTTGTACTTTGCCGTCGTTGGTAAACATGTATTTTGGTCCAATTACCAATAATTTTGGCTTTACATAAGACTAGTTAATCTCATGAAATATTTTAGTGAATTTTTTCAAGGAGAACATTGATGCTTTGTCCTTGGGAAACTTTTAATTCTTTTTCCCCTCTCCTCACTGTGTCCTTGTTGCAGCAGCAATTGTAGATCTTTCTAGCTTCTGTTCTATCCTATTTTCCACTTTTGATGGCAAACAAAACCATAAGTTCTTCCTCAATCCTTTAATTTAACACGGTACTGGAGCTGAAATTGATGCCCTCTCCGTAGTTTCCAGTGGTATTTTTTGCAGTCACACTCAAACCTTTATTCTTTTTTTTTTCTCTCTCCTTCTTATTGTCTTTGTTCTAGCGGTAATTTTCCTATAGATTTTTTTGGACTGCATTCTGGCTGCTGTTCTATTCTATTTTCTGTTGTTGACGATCCAGAAAACCCTAATTTCTTCAACAAAATCTTTTTCTATTGTGCCCTGTTGAGCCTTTATTAATGGTGTTATTTTCATCTTTACAAACGGCATGCTTTGTTTAGTCACTTGATGGTTTTCCGTCAACACCAGTGTACTGCTAGATATCTACCATCCAAAGTTATTAGAGTGTATACCTGTCCAGAAGATTTTCCATTCTGTGATTGTTCTGATCGTTATTGGCCCTATACCGGTCTAATATACGCCTTGTGATTTAGGAACTGGTGACTGTTTAGAAATGTTGGAAATCTCATATCAACTATAGATAAAATCACAGGATAAAATCACAGTATATAAGTGAGTACAAACCTCACTTTATAAATTGGTTTTGTAAAGTTGAGTTAGGCTTAAAATACACTTTTTAACATGGTATCAGAGCCATGTGTTCGCCGTGCTTTGTTGATTGTGTTTGATTGACTTTGTCGAGTTGATTTTGCATGAATTGTTGAGTACTTGGGTTGGTAGACTGGCTTTGTCTGTCAATTTTATTTGTTGGAAGCGGAGAGATTATTAAATTTCAGCTCTTGGGGAATTGTTAAAATATGTAGTCAACTGTGATGATATTAGCTAGTAATTAGGTTAATGATTAACTTTTTTATTTTTCAATGATTGATGTGATCATACTAGTACAAAAACCGCGTATAACGTCACGCGTTCAACCATGATCAAGTTGTATATAAAAGATCAAGTATGCAGCCCACACATAAAATTTTCTCTAAAATACCATCTGATTCAACATCTTTGATTTTTACAGCACTCTTATATAGAAATACACAGCTGCAGGACTCATATAGAGAAATACATAGCCCGTTTCTGTAAATTATGTGGCTCATCTAACATGCTTAATTTCAGTTGGGGATTCATGGATCAAACATGACTGAAGAACAACTGGAGACACATACTATAGCAGCATGGAGAGAGGCAAAGGAACAAGAATGCGCAATTGATAGTAAAGGGAGAGCATACCCTCAACATTTAGTTCATGTAAGTGCTCCTGACCAGTTGCAACAAATATTCCACGTATCAAATTAATTTTCCAATTTCGTATATTCGTGAAATTGTTTACATTTTGGGTAAGTTCAAAAGGTCGTATGCTCTATGAAATAGGGAATTAATCTGGGATTCCACAACATGATTGATTAAAATTATATTTATTGATCTATCGATAGATAGATGGATCAATTATATGTGATTTCAACATTATAACTTTGATGAGGTTGCTTCTTAATCATGTACTTCCTGCTGATTGTGATTTCACGTTATCTTTAATGATTCTATATTTCATGCTATGTTTATACATATTCTGTAGGCTGGGCCCCTTGAGTGTCTAAAAGATGTTGCTTTAAAAATTTTGCGAGACAAGGTGGCAACAGTTCCTATTATTCAGTCTTCTTCAGATGGTTCATTTCCTCAGCTGCTACACCTTGCTTCCCTCTCAGAAATACTAAAATGTAAGCTTCTAAATTTATTGGGGAAGCATAAATGTTTGGAACTAAAGTGTGAACTTACTTTTCAGGTATATGCAGGCATTTTAAGCACTGTTCGGATTCCTTGCCCATTCTTCAGCTACCAATTAGTACGTTACCTATAGGTGCATGGGTGTCAAAATTGGGGGAATCCAATAAACAGCCACTTGCTATGCTATGGCCACATGCTTCTCTTGGCGAAGCTCTATCTCTGTTGATTCAAGGTGACTATTCTTCTCTTTCAAAGCAGGTCAAGTCTTTTGTTCTGGCTAGATGTTGAATGGTCATCAAGTCTGTTTCCACAAGTTACAGTTTTTTTTTCCTCCTCAACAAAAGAATTTATTTCAAAGCCTTATATTTAAAAAGTGTGTATCACTAAAGGAAGGGAACAGAAAATTGAAAGATAGATTTTTGGATAGATGTATCTGATGCACCATTATGCACCGAGTGTTTGAACCTATAGAAACAAGTAGTGAGTTGGTCAAAACAGCATGATGGGGCTCAAATCCGAAAATATCATGTCAATTGTATGTTTTTATTAATCCAGCTTACATAGAAAATGATACCACTTCTACCTTGGTATTTTCAAATTTGGAGTTTTTCATTCTTTGGTACGGGAATAATTTTCCCCTTGCAATGGGAACTAAGAACTTCATAGTTCTTGATTTATTATATAGGGTATTCATGTTAGAAGCAAAATATATTCATATTAATTATGCTATATCTTGCGGTATCTTATGTTTGCTGTCGTTTGCAGCTGGAATTAGCTCAATACCGATTGTGGATATTAATTATTCATTACAAGATATGTATTCAAGAAGGTAGAAACTCTCATTTTTTTTCCTGTGTTCACATGAGTGATTCTTATTTTTATAGTTAAAAGGAGATGTTCCATAAAAATAAGTATATATGTGATTTGTATTGATATTTTCTTCTCAGAGATATTATTGCGTTGGTTAGAGATAAAATGTATGCAAGGATAGATCTGGATGGGTTTAGTATCCATCAGGTAATTCCTCTCTCTCTCTCTCTCTCTAAATTCGTGTGACTCTATTGGTAACTTATCCTGAAATATTGTATTTTTTTGTATTGAAAGCTGATCAATAATGTGGTCTTCTGTTTTGATGACTGAACTGCTTACATGCAAAGGTGACCGCAGCCTTTAGTCCTCTACAACTAAAAATCAATCATTCCTAACCCCCTAGCAGTGATCATATTTTAATGAAATGTATCTGTTATGTGTTTTTCTTTCCTCCTAAACACTAGTTGCACACGTGTCTTGTGGTATTTGAACCTGAACCATATAACGGCAATATGCCACTTCTACTTGAGACTGAGTCAGCATGAATGTTGTTTAGTTGAGCATTCTTGTATTGAAAATATACTAGAGGTTTAGACTCATCTTGGACATATTGGACGCTAGATTCGGCTTATTTGAGAGTATGCTTATTTGGTGATGAAGATGCCCAAAAGAAAAAGTTTCGCCCTTCATAAATTTTCACTCGTTTCCTTCTTCCCATCCTCTCTTCTACCAAGCACCCATCCCATAGTATAAACATTGAGGTCACCCATCCAAATGATTAAACAGATGAAAGCCATATATAGCTTATTACTTCAATTATTCTTCCCCTCCCCCTCTTTCTGGTAGAGAGCCACATTCTGCAGTGCACGAGAGAATAGTATGCAAGTATTGCATGCTCATACACAGAGGCCTGTAATGATACCCTCACTGCAGGATGTGCTTGTCTAGTGTAGATGCAGTGTTTTTTGTTTGTTACTCATGCAGGGTTTTATTCATGTAAAATTTGATCACATCTCGTTGTCTGGGGAGCATTTTACTTTTATTTAGGTTAAATAAATTATTATTCCGCTATGGTTTCGATCGTTTTCAAACTAGTTTTTATAAAAAAAATTCCTGTCCACAACAAATGCTTACTAAATAGTGGTATCATCAACTTGTATAAATTGCACTTTATGGTTGCAGGCATTGCTTTTGGGACGAGATGCAGGTTTTCCTTGTGGGCTGCGCAATGGGCCGAGATGTCACATGTGTTTGAGATCTGATTCATTACACAAAGTGATGGAGCGCTTGACAAACCCTGGTAGTTCTTCTAAATTGACAATCCCCTCCCCTTTTTCTTCATGAGGGGTGAGCTAGAAAAAAGAAAAAACCAATAAATGTATTCTTCGTTCACCTATCATCTTCTCTTACAGGTGTTAGAAGACTTGTGGTTGTGGAGGCGGGTACCAGACGTGTGGAAGGTATCATTTCTATTAGTGACATATTCAGATTATTGTTATGCTGCTAGTTGCATAAAGGGAATTGCAGTGCTAGCCCTGGAAAGTACTCCTTCTATGAAAACTATTTATTTAATCTGAGTTATTTATGCTCCTGCCATTGTCATTTACTTATTCTTGCTCTTTGGTTACACGGGCACCTTCAGCTGTGACCCGCTTGGTTTTTATATATAGGATAGAAATTGTTGAGAGAAAAGTACTGTAAATTGAGGGATTAGATATTTGTCCTTAAACAACATAACGGTTGCATGATTTTCTCCTTCGTGCCGGCACAAATGCTTTGTTTGTGTCCTGTGCTAGCAGAAATCAAGGAGGAACAAAAAAAAAAGGTATTATCATCCCAGATTTTCATTTCAGATAATATTTGTGTATCTTTATCGTACTACTTTAAGTGTACATAAACTACTATAAAAATAATATTATGATTCTCTAATTGATAAAAAATTATTAAAAAATGACATTAAAATTACGGGTCAAGTTTAATTGACCTATTAATTTCAACTCAATCTAGTTAATCTTAACTAAAGTTATTTTTTTTAATATCTGAATAGGTTCCTATTTTCGTCCAGAATTTGAAATAGGTCCTTTGTTTTTTTGGCATTTCAATTGGGTTCTTATTTTTGTTAATTTGATGCAAATAAATCATTTTCGTCAATTTCATCAAACGGCATTCATCAGTGTGTGACGTGACCTGGTAACACTGCAATTTTAATACACGTGTCAAAAAAACGTGTGTGAATTAGATTTTTTAAAATTTAGAATTAAAAATTTAAGTAAATATATTATAATTTTTGTTGAAATTAAGTAAAGAAAGGACAAAGATGGAAAATTATATTGTTCTTTTTGCAGAAACATTCATTGTCTCTGCAATTGGGAAAACAAAATCAAAATTGGGGGAATTTTCTGAATTAGGGCTCGTGTTTTGGGGAAAAGAGTGGATGCGCGAGTGTTTTAGGAATCAGAAAGATGTTGTTGTTCGAGTGGATGCACGAGTGTTGGTGGGTGAATTACCGGTGCATGTGCGTGTGGAAAAGGTTGAAGTACGAGGTGTGGGACCTTCTATCGTTGGAAGTGTGACGTTGAAGCACGTGTTGAGTGGAGGTTAATCTGAACGAAGGTCAATTTTTGTGGTTTATTGTCTTACTTTTTATAGTTGGGAAAGTATAATATTCGATTGTGGTCCCCCATGATTTGGTCCGCGTTCTTGATTGCATTTTGGTGGTCCCTCATGTATGTTTAAAGTTATGAGTCTTTGTGAGTGCGTTTTGTTATTGTTTTAATATATTCTTTTTTGTCGTCATGTGTTGTGCATGTAGATATATTGATAATGTGTTATGCGTAATGGGCGACATTTTTGACTGTGTTTTCCACCATAGGGGGTAAGTTCACTATTGATGGTACCTTGAAGTATGAAGGGGAGACAACAACTTTATCCTTTGACCCTGATGTCTAGAGTTATTTTGTGGTTGTTAGTGTAGTGAAAAGTTTTGGATATATGATAACTTTAAACAATTATGGTACTGTGTAGGAGGGGGTTCAATGTTGGAAAATAGGTTGGAAGAATTGATATATGACACTGGTGCCGTGCATATGACTAACTTAGGTACGCTTAATGGTGAGGTTCATTTATACGTTATACATGTTGTTTTTGAGCCTGAAGTGATAAATATGCTTGAATATGTTACTAATGATCAAGGATAAGTTGATGCTCATGGTGAAGTACAACAAGAGGGTGAAGAAGATGGGGACGGTGTTCATGTAGATGGTGAAGTTGATGGTGACTTAGAAGATGTGCATGAGGGTAAAGAAGATGGTGATGTTGTTGAAGTAGAGGTTGAAGGTCATGGTGACGTAGAAGAGTTCCATGAGGTTGAAGAAGATGTTAATGGTGTTGAAGGAGTTGTGGAGGATGAAGTTCATGTTTGTAGTTGGAGTACATTTATTGATGAACGTGATGTACATGAAAATAATGAGTTCTTAGAGGGACTTGTGGATGTGACTGTTCAATGTGATATAGATGGTGATGTAGATGGTAATGTGGAAGTAGAAGCAGAAAGTCTTAAAGACAGTGATGATATGAGTGTTGAAAGTGATGATCATGACGAGAGAGGTTTGTCAGATGAGGAGTGGAAATCTGAGGAATTACTTACTGCAACAGATAATGATGAAGAGGTTAATGACACTGAAAGTTATGGGAGGTTTAGTACTTTTTGTATGCCAAAAAGTATGGTGGACTTTACATGAGAAGTAAGGACTTTTTGTAAGATATTATATAGTATCGAAGACCAGGTGATCTAATTTGTTCCTATTCTTGTAAGCATAACAATAAAGTGATTTTCATTTCTTTTTAATCTATCCTGAACCAATAAGGTAACTAAATATATAATATGATTTCTGAATCTGAAGAATCTTGGTACTTGCTAAGTGAAATTATAAATAATTAAAGGAGTAGTTTTATAAATAGTAGCTTTTTCTAGTGATTGTTAGTTTATAAAGTGCTTATAAAGTTGTATGTTAATTAGTTAGTTTTCCCTCATGTTTTAACACCTTAGATAACATGTTAGTCAGAGAAGATGTTGATATAAATTTGGCCTCGATTTCACCTTATCGTTTTATTTTTGTTACATTCAATAACTCATTAATATAATAGTGACAGTAGCAACTACCAAACACAGTTGCCTTTGACAAACAGTTGCTTGGAACATATTCATGATCAAACATAGAATTCTTAATCAAACATAGGAAGAAAGAAGCTTCTCAATAACAGTTTCCTGTTCTCCATCATAGAACACATTTTTCTTTCACTTAGGCATTTTGTCAAACACCTTGTGTACTGCTCACCTCCTTCCAGTAAGCCAAGTAAACTGTTAGGGGGAAGCACAAAAAGCCACTTAAATGCCTGATTAAAAGTAAACTTACTACTGCACAAGAAAGCTTAATTAAAGACATCATCACAATAATGTCACTTAATCATCACAACTACAAAACATCCTTTCATTAATTGAAGATAGGGAAATACATTGTTATTCCCATTTTCATCACAAACTAACTTTAACATCACCTACTGCATCCTATCAAAATGAAAATGCACGATACATTATGAATTTGTCATCCATATTGAAATTACAATAATATTAACCATACAAATACAACAAACTGCCCCTATCAACAACTTCATCAGGTTTTCCACAACCTTAACAGAATTTTTCAAATCAATCACCATATTCGCTACACCACCCATTTCTTCTACCTTTGACAAACACTCATGTTTTTTTCCCACTTTAGAGTCGAATAGTTTTTTTCATTACCATCATCATAGCATCATTTGAAGAAATTGCAATCATCATTTTCATGCCAGTTCTGAAAAAAAAAATTCAAACCCAATGAATATGACTTTGAGGTAACACAAACAACAACAACAACATCTGTTACCTTGTACTTGAGGCAACCCCAAAATTGTTTTCCTTTGTTCTTAGTAGTTCGAGCTGTTCTGACCACTGTTTTCTCTCCACACAGACACAAGGGTGACACATCACGAAGAACGACGTTGCAGTCTCCATTCTGCCAGCCATTGCAAGTCGAAGAACAAGTTAAATGTGAATTCTTCATTTCATTCTCCATTGCGCATCCACTCGAACAACAACGTCTTTCTGGATGAGACACGAACCCTAAATCACAAAATTCCCCCAATTTGATTTTGCTTTCCCAATTGTAGAGACAATTGATGTTTCAGCAAAAATAACAATACAATTTTCCACCTTTGCCCTTTCTTTATTTCATCGAAGCAAAAATTATAATATATTTACTTAATTCTTTAATTCTAAATTTTAAAAAATCTAATTCACACACTTTTTTTTTACACGTGTATTAAAAAAGCAGTGTCACCAGGCCACGTCACACACTGATAACATTGTTTGATAAAATTGACGGAAATGATTTATTTGCATCAAATTAACAAAAATAAAGACCCAATTGAGACGCCAAAAAAGCAAGGGACCTTTTTCAAATTCTGGACGAAAATAGGGACCTATTGAGACATTAAACTTTTTTTTTTAATTTGTCATCTTAATTATCATTAAGTTAGGTTGAATTGGATTATTAGATTGAATGATTAAAAAAAATCTAAGTAACCTTAAGCAAAAATATGTGTATTGTACTTGTTAATATCTAGACAACTTTTTTTTTATCGTAAACCAGTATAAAGATGAAATTAAAAGGATTAAAAAACCTTGGTGAAGTAAATACTTGGGATGAATTCATACATATTAGATAATGAAAAAATTACATTTATCTCACTAAAGTTATTTGAGGGTGGCTGAAAATTTAAGATGCATCAATCTAAATCAGTGTCTCGCAAAATTATTTGTTATCCAAATTTGTGGCTTTGAAGAACAAATAAGATCTTTCAAAAGTGAGATTAATCAAAACGATTCGACATTGATAAACTATAAATAAATCCATATAAGAATTTTCAACATCACATTCAATGTAAAAAGTAGAAAATAAATATCATATCTTAACCATTTTCTATTGCATTTGAATATTATACAAAATTGTTTGATACTCTATTTTTAATTAAATTCTAAAATAATTTTAATAAAAACTAATTTTGAAAATAAATAATTTTGATAATTTTATTATAGATAATTATTTAATGTGTAACATTTTTTTATTATAACTAGTTATTTAAGTTTGAAATAAATAATCGCTTAAAAAAATGAAAAAAAAAATGTACACAAGTAGTGAAAAAAAAAATCATTTATCAATATTATAAATATAGATTATAGATAATATTTTGGTTTAATAATTTAGAACATCTTTATTTCTACAGGATTTTCTCAATTAGGTCCTCGTTAAAATCTCTCAATTAGATCTCTGATTGTGAAAAATTGGATCAATTTAGTGCTTGCCGTTAAATTGGGTGGACAGCTTTAAAAGTTGATGTATGTGGTAGGGTGACATTAGCAGGTTTTACTGACATGTCAGATAATGGTGAAGTGAGTTGGATTTGTTTTATTTAAAAGTTAATTTTTATTCAAATATAATGATTGAAAACGCAACGTTTAAATAAAATACAATTACTAAATGAAAACGCATTGTCTTCTTCCTTGGGTGTCCTCTTCCTGCTAGGGTTTTGGAAGTTACAGTGATTTCACGCAGATCATTCAAAATATTTTATTTTTTCTATCAATCAGCCACAGGCAACCAGTGTCTCATTTTCGTTCATCCAATGCAACATAAAGGGTTTATATAATCCAGAATCTTCAAATCTTAAACAGTAAATCCTCTTCCGTTGGGTAATCCAGTTACCTTGGGAAGTTCATTCCAAAGAAATGAGAAGCTCAACCAGATAGAGAAAATTAGAATTACAAGACCCCAAGCTAAAAAGAATATACCTTTCAAAATCAATGATAATTTATTCTAGGTTCCAAAGCAAATACTTGAAAAGGGCAGAGCATGCCTTTGATCACCATCTCCTCAATAGAAACGCCTTTGGAGGCCAAGAAGTGGAATTTGGAGACAAGTGTTCAAGAAATTAGGAACAAAGTACACACATCTCATGTCCCATTACACATTTTTAACACTTAACTAAGATATTAGGAAGAAAGTATACAGCTTTACTCTTCTCAATTCCCCTGAACCGCTGCCACAGTGCGATCGATCAATGTTCAATCTCTGATTCAATTCCAAACCTTAATCGTATCAATTGCATTGCCCTCTTTTCCCCCCTTCAATGGCCAATGTCTCTCTCGCTACAGAGTGGTAGCTCCTCTACAACTGCTACTACCGCAAGCCCAAGCTCTACCCTATGACGTGGAAGCACGTTGACCTCGCCCGCACCAAGGTCGTCGTTGCGCCCTTCGACAGCCCAATCGTCGTCTGGGTTGCACGTTTTGGGGGATGTTGAAGTTTTGCTAGGCGTGGATGATGTTGTGGTGCTTGCTGTGGAAGAGGATGGCGTGCAGGGCTCAGGGAGGGAGTTCTGCGTGGACCGCTGCAAAAGGTGGTGGTTTCACGCGAGACTGTTACGGAGGCGAAGCTAAGAGCAATGGCATTGGAGAAGGTGCTGAAGGTGTGTGGCGACGAAGATTAGGTTTAATTATTTTATCTTTTTATTAGAAGTCATAATATAAATTAAGTTTAATTATTTAAAACTTGAAATAAAATAAATTACACCTAAATAAAACAAATCCAATTCAGTTCACCATAATCTACCACAGTAAAATTTGCTAATGTTACCTTGTTACGCATATCATCTTTTAACGTCGTCCACTCAAATTAACGGCAAACCCTCAATTATTCAATTTTTCACAATCAAGAACCTAATTGAGATTTGACAATACGAGAACCTAATTGAGAAAATCCTGCAAAAATAAAAATGTTCTAAATGATTGAACCTAATATTTTCTTTTTCTTTTCTTTTTGTGAAAATTATCAAGATAATATGATTTCTAAATACCCATCCACCCCCCCAAACTCCAAGAATGGTCTACTTGGACAATTGAAGTTTTATTTTTCCTCGGCGGCGCACAGTTACCAAATAAACCATATAAAAATGTTTAAAAGACCCAGTTATCATCAAACCGAAACTTTATTAGCTTTTCTATCTGTGGATTAAGATATTCCCCTAAAACAGATAACATAAAAGAAAAACAGTGTTTTTTTATTAATTACCTAAAGAAAGGTAGATTTTCAAAATAATGAATAATTTTTATTGAATAATTTTTATTAAGAATCAGCATTTGACACAAGATTAAAATGACAGGGCAGTGAATTGCATGATTTCTACTACCACCATTTGACCTATTGGTGTGGAGTAAAAGAAATTATTGTACCTTAATAAAAAGACATGAGAAAGTGGGCAAGGTGCCCGTATGTGATCTGAACTATATTTCAGATCATATGTACAGCAGCTACATTCGATACAAATCAAGTAGGGATCAAAGCTAAAATCTGTGTTTTGATTCTTCCCATGCACATTTGAATTTCTCTATAAATAGGAAGGTTTTGAGGACAGCATGGATGCAGGCTGCTAACTGCAGAATCTAATATCTGAGCCACATCAGCTGGAGGGTATTGCCGTTCAGTACAAGTCTGCAAGTCAAAAGAATATTCCTGTTTAGTTAGCAAGATTTCTTCAATAAACTTGAAATCTTTAGAAAAAAAGAAAAAGAAAAAAACAAGCTTGACCAAATCAATAATTATATGCAAAATAATCAGAGAAAAGAATACACAACAGTGTTTATACGGATGAAAAGACTAAAACGTGATATTCTAGTAGTATTCTCCAAGTCAAAACAAATCCAGGCAACAGGAAGGTGGTAAGAGTTTTTTTATCAAGTAATTCCCAACTATAGATAACCAATGTAGGTTTCTCAATGTGGTGAAAGGGAAAAAAAACAAGACTGTAAACATTTATTAGTTAGTTGAAAGGCAAGGTGCGGACGCAAATGCTAGATGCACAATTCTGAGTTTGCCGCCAGTACTTAGTATAACAAGGAACTCATTGCGTTTAGAATATAACCCAGGGAAACTTACCTGAATCATGATTAATGTAGCAACACATGAAGTGATAAGATCTGACGGAAGTTCAGTATCAAATTTGTCAGAATAATTATGTACTTTTGCACCAGATGGATCGTTAATTATAGACTCTGATACACTGCAAGTTGAATTATTAACATGATAAAAACTGCCATTTGTGTTCACTTGCTCTTGAGACCTGATCAGAGGTAACCTAGACTTGGAGGCCAATTGCTGATGATTAATAGAATCCAAAGCTTGCCCAATCTTCACGAACGCATCTTCACCTTCCTTTGTCAAAGACAAAGCCTGAATTATAGCATCGAAAAGGGTCAAAAGTTCTCACAAAAATTAGAGCTAGAGAAAATACTTGAATGATGCTGTATTATATAACATGTTTCACTACAGTTTAGAGCTACCATTACACCTGACTTTCGTCAAATATGGCTTTTAAAGATCTGTGGCTAAGCCAAACAAGAAATCATCGTTTTTAAATTTGTAACTAGTGATGCAATGCTGGATCAAGAACAGTGGGGAGAAAACTTATACAAAAACCATTCAATGTAAAGTTCATAACAATAAATACAAAAATATGGAGATGGGCAGTGGCAGATGATCCAGAGAAAGGACATACCTTAAATGCAGCATCTACCATTGCATGTGCCCTTGACCTGGATCCTTTAATAATTTGAACAACAGTTGACCCAAGCTCTTGTGTAAGAGAACCATCCAACATACTGGGAAGATCATCATGAACACTAAAACCTGTTTGTGGCTTCATCCATGGTGGCAGAGAGTTTCCTCTGTAGGTATTGCGCTGCCTCAGTTGTAACATTGCATCAGAAACCTGTAAGTTACAACCAATCAAAATTTGGTTCTAGATTTAATGCAGACGTTGTAATGAAAGAAATAATCCATTGGAAGCCACATGCCTGCCCACTGGCTTCCTTTAGCTCTACCAGTACCGTGGCATAATGCTTCTTGAAAACCTCAGAATCGTTTAAGCATTCTATGCCATTTTGGTTTTCCAATATATCGCTATTTGAACTTCGAAGCTCCATCAACAATGTCTCCTGTAAGAGCAGCCAGCCAAAAAGTAGGTACAAGTTCACCCATAGCAAGGTAAATTTACGTATAGGATAGACTAGCACAATTAATATTAAGAAAATAACAAATTGATAATAATTGTCTACGTCAAAAAGTATAAACCTTTTTATCTAGAGCTCGCTTTAGCTCAGAAAGTGCATGTATGTCAGCTTCCCTAGCTTGATGGTGTGTTACTTTACATGGTTGAACACAACCTGCTTGTGCACAGAAGTTATCCATGGTAGCAACCGTAGCCTGGGCAAAAACATTATTAACAACCGTGCAAATTAAAAAATAAAATCTTTTGCTTATTGAGAAAAGTATTGGACTGGTAAATTCGTCCAGTTAAGAACAGAACAGAACAACAGGAATATAAGTGAATGTTTGTCCACTATTCAAAAGGCATAATATAAGTGAATGTTTGTCCACTATTCAAAAGGCATAGTAAAATAACTGGCACCAATCATCAAAAGTAAAAACTATGAAGCTCTACCATCAACTGCTCAAGCTTATTTTAACACCGATATAAAGTCATCTGTTAACAGATGATTAAATGTTGAACTTTTCAAGTAGCAATTATGACAGTTGAATCAAATTGAACCTAAATTATAATGTCAGTATTTGAATGTATAAAACAAAAGGGTAAGCACCAAATTGAGGCTTAATATGAATACATTGATACGTGTTAGCAATCTAACCTTTCCATGCATTACTAAAGCATTTGATGAAGTATGTACCTTCAAAGGTGAGGAATGATTTTCGCACCCCCCAAAATTTGAATTTCCATTAATATGTGGCTCTATAGGCATAAAAGATCCTTTTCTGTCATCAATATGCCTCCTCAGAGCTTCTGGCATATTATCTAATGGATTGAAAGGCATACAATCAATGTCCTGAACCAAAAATCCACTCATCAAAAACAAGAAAACGAGAACCAAGTTCATGCTTCAAAATATCAACCTAATTTATTCAACTGGAAGAAAAATCTTTAATTAAGCCTTTCCTTTTTTATTTACAGCATGTGGCACACGAAAACCATTTATATATTTTATAAATACCAAACCAATTTCCTTCATTTGGAGTTGCCAAAATGTGACCTGTAGAACACAGAATGTCTTGAAATCGACCTATTGAAAAATGCAAGGCTGCCTTTAATACATAATTGGGACCTTTCCCTAGACACTCTGCATTGCAGGAGCCTTACAGCACAAGGTAGTTTTTTTATATTGTTTATTACCATGGCATGCATGTATGGTTCAACTTATTTTAAGGAAACAATGACCTTTTCGGATCAACCAAAGAAAGCTTTTGGAAAAACAAAGGAAAAGCAAATTTTCCCCCATAAACAAATGTGCCACATACTGATTTAAATGTCCTATGGAAGAACGGCCATAACATTCAAAAAGCAGCATGATAATAAGAAATCACATTACCATTACAAACTCAACACCTAATTCAGGACGGTCAAACTGAATCCTGCACTTATCATAATCAACGGTAAGCACGCTACCATCATGAATCTCTCTTGTTTTTGGATGAATAGCAATTACTCTCTGCCCAACACATAATGGTCTAGCTAAATCAGTTGGAAGTCCATCCCTAATACCAGTTCGCAGTTCAGCATAATGCTTTCTCACTGATTCCCGATACTCTGCAAGTTTTTGCCTTTCATCACGAAGAAAATGTTCAGAAAGCCGCCGAGGTTTGCCAAGGGAACTGCCAAAAACAAGTACAGTACGGAAATTTAAAATAAATCCTAAATTGATCGCAAGGTTTAGCAGAAGATCATAATAACCTTAACTGAATTTCATACCCTCTTACAACACTCCACTCAACACGAGTTAACCTTGGGATATTCCCTAGTCCAACATGATTTAAGTATTCCATCAATTCCCTTTTGGCAAACCATGGATAATCAATTGCACTATAAAACCATTCAAAAATAAACCATCTGCGAACCATATTAGATGACAAGCAACTGGAAAGCTTTTCCTGCAAGTTATAAAAAAGATATTATTTAGACAAAATATTGAAGTCCCTCAAAGAATCAAAGCACACATTCAATTTAAATTAAAAAAAAAATGTTGTACCTTTAAATCAGTGTGCTTGTTAGCTTGACTTTTCAATATGAAATCAGAAGACTTTTCCTTAGCAGAGGAAGTTATCTGTAAATTCATCTTTCGTCTACTTCGTTTAGTTGGTAAACTAACTTCGTTCAAAAGTGGAATTTCAGTTGGTACTGTCTCTTTCTGATCAATACACAAGGAACTCTCTGATGATTTAACGGTCTTCAATTGCTTTGGTAGGGTAAAAACCTGATCACCATGTTTTCCTTTAACTACTGGTTTTTTCTCATCATCTAAAGCCTACAGGCACACATAACTTTGATGAGTAGAATATTTCCCAGCATTTTCCAAGATCAGGAAATAAAATAACTTCTACAACAATTGGACACATTATTATATATTACAAAAGAAAATATAAAAATTGGATTTTCTAGCTTCACATGAATGTGATTTAATGTTTTCTTCTGATGCTTTTTTGTATCTATATCAATATAAACAAGGTGAGCATATCTAACGATACCAAACTTAACGTGGCTATCCACCAATGAATTTCTTTAAGTAACTAATTGTGCTTATACATTAATGAATTACAGGGCACAAGAAATGAACATCACACTTAATGTGGCTTAACATACAGAAAACTATGGACCTATATTAGTGGGCAAAACAGAAAATTCATGCCGAAGCTAGCCAACAATTAAACCTCAACTACAATTGCACCCAAACACTCCATGTGACTGACTGGCTACTGATTTTATAACATATATATGTGGTGAATGTGGTCCTGGAAATATTGGTATTTTCCCTCTGCTTCGAATGCATAAACTCCTTAATATTCCTAGCCAGGCCACACCTCAAGCATGCCCGGTTGGATCACACTTCCAGCCACACCCAAATTAAATACAATGCCACTTTGAAGAATAAGAAAAAGGTTGAGTTGAATGTTTTATCGAGTGAAAACTTAAATGGCGTTTTAATCAAGAATTCCAGATCACCTGTCACAGACCCAGTAACTAAAGTGATATCCCATTCACATATGAAACTTTCCTATCATGCTTTGGAGGGCGGGGGATGAGGGATTTACTCCATGAAAACGTAGGCAGGAAATACAAATTGAAACCCATAAAAACAATGAAAATGTTAGGAAACAACCCATTAATAAGGTCTATATCAGAAAATGGCATAGGCATTTAATAACTAATGTAACAGACTGACCTGCATAGCTACAAGTGATTTACAAAAGGAAATTTGAGTGATTTATCCAAACCAATAAAAGGAAATCATGTACAAAATTTGACCTATATAGCTACAACAAAGGAGTTAGGAAGAAGAAAAAAATGTACAAAAAGTTGAGAAGCCAGCAAGGGTCTCCCAAACACCCTGTACTACCTTTCGTTTATGTAGTTGTGGTTCTGGTACTGCCATCAATTGGTACCAGTATTAAAAGAATAAGAAAAATTACCCCAGTTCAGAGTGTTTTGATCCAGTTTCTAACAAAACATACTTTGATGTGAAGTTAAATCTGACCAGAACTAAATCAAACTAGTTTTAAACATTTGTAAACCTTAAACACATAGAATGCACAATTCCTGAAACTATTTTTTAAAACTGACTAGGTTATCCATACTATATTAATACTCAAGCAACATTCTATCACTTCAAAGGGAAAACTAAAATTTTAATAACATTAAACTTGCTTCGAAAACTGCAGAGGTTTACATATATAGTCCAGAAAAAAAATTATTTGCATACCTCATCTTTCAAGGGACCACTTGGACAAGAATCAAGCTTTGCATTTGCAACCTACAGCCAAACAAAACCTTCCCTCACTAATTGAGTTGTTACAAAATGTTACTAAATTGACAATGCATAGAAAAACTATCATGATGGTCAGAAAACATTATTCCGCATGGCAATAACAATATGAAAAGTGTCATGGCAACTATAACTTGTGTATGACACATTGGCCTTGTAAGAGACATGGCCTAATCAGCCAAAAAACAAAAAAAATAATAATCATCACAGCTAGACTATCAGACACCCTACACATGTTTATAGCAATCTTCAACCTTAGTTAGCTTTAGCTTAAGGGGAAAAGTGAAATATCTCTAATGTCAATATTATATTAAAGTCATCATAGGATTATTTCTTAAGATATTGTCTTAGTTTCCACATATTTTAGAAAATACAGCATGATTCTGCACATGATATAGTGTTGATTGGGAAATCAAGAGAAGCGATTAACTCTAAAATTGAGCTTTGGAGAAAGACTCTGGAATGAAAGG
Organism: Vigna reflexopilosa; assembly: GCA_027742785.1. Lineage (NCBI taxonomy): Eukaryota > Viridiplantae > Streptophyta > Magnoliopsida > Fabales > Fabaceae > Vigna > Vigna reflexopilosa. The sequence continues at coordinate 30,968,754 of CM050917.1, forward strand.
GTTTTTCTTTTGTAAGAGTAACAGAGTATATGTATTGCAATTTCAATAAGAAACAAGAAAAGAATGAGTCGAATGTAAAAATGGGAGAAAATGTCTGTTAGTAACAGATCTCAAATTAGGAGTTTATGTAAAAGAAGAGATAGGAAGGGATTGGACCCAAAAAGCTTAAAGTTCAGTAATTGGTAAAGTCAGTAGTATACAGTAAGAAGGAGGAGAAGATATGATGATATGAGGGTTTGAGACAGGTATTATTTGGTTGTAAGGGAGAGATCAGGCTCCTGAATTCCAGTAAAACATTCTTCAATCATTTTACTGCAGTAGGGATATTTTGTTCCCAACTAAGTGAATAAAATAAAGATCTGTTATTGCTTCTGTACTTTCTATTATATTCAATTCTTTCCATACCACAATTTTTTAAAAGTTTAATATCTAAAGAGCAAAATTCAAAACTTAAAGGAAAACTATCTAATTGTCATATAAGAAACAAACTAGAAGGTTAAAATGGAGAGTAAAGGAAACAAGGGTTATTTGTGATTGCAAAGTACCCACTCAAAGGAATGTTTATTAGAGTGATATGCATCCAGTTATACTCTGATAATAAATGTTGAACTTTAAAGGAACAAGATAAAAAGGAAGGAGTAGCATAAATGAGAATGTTAAGGTGGGTGCATGCCATTCATGAAAGAACAAGATACAAAAAGATGTATATAATAATATACTGGTCTAACACCAAGTGAGGTAAAGAATAATAGGGAAAAAAAAAAAAAAAAACAAAACTAAGGTAGTCTGCTGCAAATGTGCTATTTCTAGTCTTATGAAAAGGAAAAGGGAAAGATCAAGTAGGCCTTTGGAGGAAGCTGCTAAGAGGAATTTTGTAGTGAGTAATATCTCAGAATTTGATATTCAATAAAGTCCTACGGTATTATGCAATCCTTGTAATCAACCTCCCTTAGATAAGGGTTTTGTTTTTGTTGTTTTTCATGTCTTCTAATATTTTGTGATTCACTTTTAATTTTATTGGAATAATTAGTATCAACAAGGATGAGTATTTAGAATTTATTAACACATTATGTTTTATTGAGGATACAGTGGCATTTATTTTCAAAACTTCTAAAATAATTTTAAACAATTAATTTCAGGAATATTTTTTTGAAAAAGCTAGAGCACCATAATTGTTTTCTAGAATGATTGGCATGCTTGGTGACACCTAGCAAGGTGATTGATCCCTGGCTCTATCCCAATATCCATAGCAGGGAACAATAGTATTTGTTTTAAGGCTAGAAGTTGATATTATTCAAAAAGCTGTTAAGTTTCTACAACATAAATTCAAAAATAGACTCTATATAAAACATGTTCAATAAAGCATACAAAAAATGTATTTACCTTGGAAACCACAGACTTCCGCTTTCTTTTCCATGTTGTATCAGCAAAAGGAAGTTGTTCTTTTGATTCAGAAAGCACGTTCGTATCCTTTGTTGATTCCTTTCCAAGCTTGGACTTTTTGGAGGTTGAAACCTCAATTTCAGGCACTACACTGTGTTTAAGTTTATGTCTCTTATGGCTTGTTAATGTTGCTTCAGGTAGAGCAGACTTACTATCTTTATCAGCAGAAATCCTGTCTCCCTTGAATTGGATAGATGATTCTAGAGGGGCAAGGGGGAAAAAATAAAAAGAAAAGAAAAAGAAATTAGATTTGTCTGATAAAGAAACTAATTTTTTTTTTAAATCTCACTAATGATTACAACAACAAACATGATCTAGGGCAGAAACAAAATGTAGATTCCAGGCTGAGCGTTTGAGTTGAATAAGTGAAAAAGGCAGTTCAAATAACACACTTTACATTTCTTTTTGAAGTGTCATTTAAGGTTCTGTTGGAAAAAGCAATAAACTTTCTTGATCTTAGTACAATATTTGTAAGGTTTTTTTTTTTTTAATTTACCACTTTCATTTCTATATCACAATAAATGCATATATACAATATAATATGAGAGTAGGTGAAAAGTACAGGTATAAATGAAATGAGTTATTAAGGTTATCTTGAACTTCAAAAAATAACAGTAAAACAAACAAAAATCTTTCGAAAATTTAACAGCCAAAGAGAAACAGAGGAAATATGAAATGAGGAGCTAAACTTTAAAGTGCAGCTAATAACATTCAAGATGGACCAAAATAAGGTAAATCAATCTCAACTGACACTGAATACAGAGAGAAAGAAAAACTGTATGATTGAATTTCTGAATATTGAAATGTGAATACTAGTCAGTTTGTATAGTTTATAGATGCCTTTTGTACAACTGTAGCTCTACCTGTATACTACTTAACTACTTTGTACAGCTGTCAGTTCCTATAAAGCTACTGGTATATCACATCTACAAATACATCTACTCATCTTTTTAAAAGTGTGATACACAATAAAAATGTTCAGTTCATGTTTAATTTTCTCTGTCTCTCTCTCTCTCTGTCTCTCTCTCACTACTTTCTGATCAGTTTCTCTAAGAGAATGATTACAAAAAAGGGCACTAATCAGTGCACCAGAAATGTATTTGAAGTGTCTAGCAGAAAACTATATACACGAGGTGACAACTGTGACAGTTATTAATGTCATAATACCAGTTATAATTGTCCAACAGAACTAAACAAAAAAGAATGACATATACTACAACTGTGCAATAGTGTTGAATGTGAAAACACTAAAGTTTGGATTCTTTTTTGTATGGTTTAGATATTGCTCTGTGGCACATGCATGCAAAAGGCTCTTACAATTATCTTCTATCGAGGGTAAATATATCACTTTATACTTACCAGAATCTATTGTAGATATTGGCATCATTAGAGACAGGTCTGCCAAAGTTTGCAACGCATTCAAGGCAGGGGTTTCATCTGTCAAATGAAGTAATTAAATATTGCAAGTTCAAAGATGAAAAGGAAAAGTCAATTTCACAGAAGTCCAACCTCACCTTGACCCAAGGCCAAGAGGGGCAAGGAACTAAAAGTCGCACAAAATATTGCATACATGTCTAGTGACAGAATTACCTCCAAAGAAGAGTTTCTTGTTTCGTTTCCTCCCACCTTTTGGAGAGATTTTTTCAAGCTTTTCATTAGTAACCTCAATATCAACCATTTCCTTCAGTGAGCAACTAAGCCCTTCTTCAGTGCCACTACATGCTTCCCCACCATCATCAAGCTGATGGTTTCCAACGTTTTTCACTCTCTCTTTCTTTCTGTAAAATTTCCCCCCCTTCTGAAGAACTTCAACTGTTCCTGTGCCTTCCATATCCATCAATGAACTATTATCTCTTGCATATTCTCCATTGTCAGCTCCCCTGCTTTCTATACTACCGTCTAATAACTCTTCATCCACTGAAAGATTGTGTAACTTGGCACGAGCTGTCTCTGACAGTTGCTGCTAGTTGAAAAATTGTAAAATAATAACATTTTCAAAATAGAATGTATCCAACACAAGCATATCATTCACAAATATTACCATTCCATTCTATTGTAACATGCAAAGTTTGATGTAATAATAATACAGCCAACAAATACAAGATAATGGAAGAAAAGGGCATTGAACAGTTAATACCTTTCTTTCCCAACGAAGGACAGGTGAGGGTTTTGGCTCTGCTCTTCTACATGGTGATTGAGAAACTTGGGGAGATCCTCCTCTTTGTGCAGCCTCAGTTAAGGCCAAAGCTACAACATGTGCAACTTCATCATCATTAGCATCAGTAGTTGACTTTAGGCTTCTTCTATAAGGCGAAACATAATTTTCTGTATAATCCTTCTTATAAGAATAAGAAACTGGAACGCGAGGAGTCCGTTTACCAACAGCATGAGGCACGATACCTGATTAATTGAATAATCGTTAATACTGCAATCCAGTGCAGAATATTTTGCATAACATGATTAAAAGGAATGTGGGCAAGATTAAGAATTTAGAATAGTCAATGATGTTACTATATAAATATGATAATATTCTACCTGCACATTTTGTACCATTAGAAATGAACTGGAAAAGGAGGGGCAGTTCAAGAAATGTTTAAAGCATTATCTAAAATTCAATTTAGATGAATGACAGCAGCAAGGATTGAACACTTGGCCACTTGGTTGTAAAAGGCTTTGATAACACGTCATAGATCAACTCTCCTAAAAACTTAAGCTATTACGTAAAGAAACTACTTGATGAATTTAATATCTAGCAAGTGACCTTCTACTAGCATAAAAATAAAGTCCATAAACCTATATTAAATCTGTCATAAGAATCCTTATTGGAGTTTTTGTAGAATATGGAAGAACTTTGCTGGTATCCATTGGTTACATAACCACTAGTCTACTACTTTCCGGTTGCAAGGATTAAAACCACAGTATCGTCTGTCACCTGGGTGGAACAAAAGCAATTTGTAGAAAGGCAAACCAAAAATGGTTCTCTGGATGAGGAAAGAACAGATGAAGTGGTACCACAATGGGTATTTTACCATCTAAGCGTCTCTTCTTCAGTAAAGAGAGGCAACCATCACTGGCAGCAATTGAATGAGACTGATCTTTAGAGACACTAAGCTGAACTTTTTCCCGCTTTCGTTTTACAAATTTCCGAGATCCTAGTGCATCATTGCTCTCCATTTCACTGTCACTCTCTTCCTGTCAAATTTGAGTCAAGAAAATGACAACTCACAAATGCATAGTCAAAGCCAATATAACATACCATCAGGGAGGGAGCAAGAAAAAAAGGTGTAACTAGACAAAGAAGAACACAGCTTACACAAATATTAATATGTTCCAATAAATATAAAGACAAATGCAAATCCAAAAGTGAGCATGAAATGAAATACATGAATTGTAACATCGCAATGGAAAAAGAAATTGAAAGATTATAATATAACAAGGGATGCCAGGGCAAATAATGAGAACAGGATTTTGATTAAGTTTTCAATATGATAGTTTCCACCTTCTTTCTAGCAAAACATATCTACTAAAAAAAGCAAATTTGAACTTACCAGCACATTGTAGTGATCAGTCATCATTGCTATGAGGCCAACAACAGAAGCCGTGCCCTCTGGCAGAGAGAGGTATGCCTGTAGATTACAACTTGTAGTTTCAATTAAACTTACAAAAAGATCTACACAACATTAATAAATCAATTTGTGATAGCTAGAAGCAAGAATACATAAGCAAGGACCTAAGCATGTCAACTAGCCTTATGGGGGCATAACTACTACAATTTCGTGGACTGACAGTCATAGCTTGATATCACATAACATCCTAGTTAAAAATGGTGAAGAAAATAAGGGTAGAGTAAGATGGAGCAAAAGAAGAGGAAGAACAAAAGTCTTAAGTTCCATTGGAAGATTCAACATATATTGTCATCTAAGCTTTTAGTCAACTCAGTTACACTAGAAAAGCATGCACATAAAGAAAAAAATCTTAAACAAAAGGTAGAATGTTCATAAGAAAAATGAATTATGACTATAGATTAGGGCTCAATAATATTGATTTACCCGATTCATATTGTAAAGAGCTTCTACCATTTCAGTGGTTCTATTTCGTACAACACCAGCCACCTGGAAATCGAAATAAAGAACAGAGAACTGTAACAAATTCTACCTTAATTGACATGATAATGATAGAGAAAAGGAAAGAACAAGCCCAATTGTCCTCGAATATCCTAATAAACAAGCAGGATGGTGAGAGAAAAAAAGACCACAACAAAAGCACACCTTCTTCCAGTCTTTCCCATACATTCTATATGCTTCATAAAATCGCTCTAGTTCCTCCTTGCTCCACTGAGATCCCAGTTTATCAGTCAACTTTTTCTTCTGTGCAAATGCCACACATTAACAAGGATTCAAAATTTCAAGGCTAAAACAATTGTTGAAATCTTGTTTTATGTTCACATACTTTGGCAGACAAGAACCACTATGTACAATAGATGAATACTCAAAATTTGGTTAAATATCAATATCCGATTTCAAATATTTATATGATATGTTTTGGATATGTATTTTTGGCATAGACCTATTTTCTCTGTGAGTGTGTGTGTATTTTGTGAATACCCACACCATCCTTAAAAGCCTGTGATTCAAAAAGTAAAGTTACACATTCAAGTCATATTCTCTCCGATTCCCTCCTTCAAAGCATAATCTGAATCTTGTAGTATTTATTCTTAAAAATCATCACACGAAACAGCAAACAATCAAAAATAAATTTGTATTTCATATAATATATACAGCCATCTCATGTCACAATTTTCAAAAAAAAAATTATATGTGTATCAAGTCTTACCATATACTTGTATTGGTACCTGTGCAACATAGTTTACAACTTTTCAAGTGAAATGCAAAAAAACTAATACCAATATTCTGAAACCCAAGAACTGCCACTTTGGGCTGTTTGTAAAACTATTCTGAAAAATAATACCAAGCAGGATGAAGTATTGTATTTATGTATTTTAATTCATGTGTGTCCTACTACATCTAGTTTCAGAATGAAAAAATCATCTGATCATGACGTACCCGTTGCTTGTTTTTATTTGAATTAACTCCATCTTTCTCAGGAGAAACATCATTTGAACTTGAAATCCGCTTATTAACACTTCTAGATTTCCTTGTTGGTGCCATTGAGCCCTTATGTTGTTGAACCCAAAACCAAAGCCACAATCAACAATGTTAGTCTAGTTCAAACTCCACTATTGAACTAATCAATAATGCAATAGAAACAACAATAATTCAAGTCAAGACAAAAGCTTAGATCAGTGCAAGTTCTTTTTGTGGAATAATGAACATCAACTTCTCAACCAAATACAATTAGAACCCAAAAGTTCAATTGCTTCACACCAGGCAGTCAAACTTTTCAGAAGAAAAAAAGTCAAAAAAACACAGACACTTAGATCATATTGCTACTCTTTTTAATTAAGAAAGCAAAGAAAAACCAAACAAGGAAATTACAGTTATTTGCCCCACCCACCACCCTAGGAGAGCCTAGCATCAGTTAAGTCTTAACTGACAGCAAACTAACACATATACGGCAAATTCACAATGCACCTGAAACATTTTCAAACTTGTAGGACAGACAGCAAATTGAAATCGCTGCAAGCTAAACACAACTATTTAGCAACAAAGATCTGCATCTTCCAAGCTGAACTGACAATCACATTGAATTTTGCAATTAACAATATGCTTCAACACATTCAAATCGTCCCGATAAAACCTTTCCCGTAAACTATCTCAAATATTTTCTAAATAAAAGAAATAGAACTGCAGATTCAAATTTTCAAAAGAAACAAATTCAATAATCAGACAACGGCAACCAGCTTGTTTCTTCAGAAAAAGAGAAAAAGAAAAAGCAAAGGGGAACGGTGAAAGCAAGAATGAGGAATGGCGAATGTAAACCGACAAATTACTTCTAATTAACAAAAAAAATTATTTTCCATTCCGAATTCAAACCCTAGATTAAAGATCGGAAAGATAAAACAGAGAAAATGGTTTCATGACACTCACCGCTCTCATAGGGTTCCGATTCCCACTGAAGCAAGATGGAAGAAGAGGAAAACGAGAGTGGCAGGGTTTACACGGAAAGAGATAAAGAGTTACGCATTGCCGCGAAACTTGAATAAAACGAGGGCATTAACCAATAGGATTTTTCGCTCTCCGCATCACCCACCAGCACGGTCGAGGAGGGAGAATACGGATTTGTGTCATCATATCATTCACCCTACACGTCAGCAGTTACCTTTCCATCAATGATCCATATTATGCGTTCCACTGGGGATGCATAGTGTTCATTCGTACCCGATTATATTTGAAATTTTGGAAGAGAATCTTGCACATGTTTCCCGTCATTTTCCATAAATTTGAATTGAGTTTTAATTTATGGTTGGTGTAAAAACAGTAAAAAGATGTATTTCATTTTATTTTTGTATGTATATTTTTAATTTTATTTCTTAAGTAATATTTTTTTTAATTAAAAAAATTATTTTACTAATTTTATTTGTAATTAATACTTTAGATATTTAATTCTTTTTATTTGAATTTTTTAATTAAAATAATTATATATTACAAAAATATTTATTAGTATTTATAATAAAATAATGAAAATAATTTATTTTATTTTTATAATCAAAATAATAACTTCTTATTTGTTATTTATTATAAAAAAATTATCACATGTGCATGTACGCTAATTTATAATAACAATAATTTATTCTATTTTATCTTATTATTCAGTAAAAAAATAATATTGATTAAGGATGAGTAAATTATACTATCTCACACAGATTTGTGTTTGCTTTTTTAATGTTAATAAATAATAGCAACTTCTTTGAAAATATAATATTTTTTAAAAAGTAAATTATTAAAATAGTAGAATAACGTCATATTTTTTTTTTAAATAGCTAAAAGATTGTTGCGTGAAAAAAAAAATAAGGATAAATTTGAAAATTTTGATGAGTATTAATAAAATAATTTATAATTAAGAAATTAATTGTAAAGTTTTTCATGGTCAGTAAAAGAAATTTGTATTTTATTTTACGTTGATAAATTTTCAAATTAATAGTTTTTATTACAATATTTTCTAAAACATGGAAAAAAAACATCTATAAAGTAGTATTTTCACTGTGTGATAAAATTTAGGTACTTCAAAAATATAAAAAATAAAATAAATGTTTTAAAATCCGTAATAGATGATAATTTGAAAAAAAAAATGTATTAGAAAAATAAACACTATTAGTATAAAAAATGTTAATACCTTAATCAAGAACACTAGCTAGAAAGCTCTCATATTTAAAAATAATTTTAGTTAATATTAATTGATTATATTAATCTTATTTAACGTGACTATAATTAAAAATATCTACAACAAATTATTTATCTTCCCTGTTTTACAATAATACTAATATTTGAATATTCAGTTTTTTTCTCATTTTGACAAACTATTTTATTTATCTTGAATGATAAGTTCTCACCCAAATCAGTACACTACATTAACAAATATTTGATTCTAATGTAAATAAAACTGAAAATGACAATTTATGAACACAGACATGTTTACTGCAGAAGACAAATATAGTTAAAGTGTATATACTTCAGTTTTTCAAACTTGTTTTATTATCAAGAAGCTCGAGGTAGGTAAAAAAAGGAAGGCATGAAAATATGTTGGTTGTCTTTATATGTTTGACTCTCATAACCTAAAGGCAAGAGTAAAAGAATTAATATCTTATTTATTATTGGAATAAGGTGATAAAAATTTAGCTAAATGGAAGGAGAAGATCATATTATTTTACTTATATGAGTATCCTCCACAAAATTATTATAATATTTTAAGAGAAATTACAAATAAATATCTTGTATGGTAATTATCTAAATTCATTCTTATTTTAACTTGAAAATTCTCACATTAACTATGTGTATCTTTTGTGAATTACTAAAAACTGTTAATTTATTATAAAAAAAAAAGACTATTTCTACTTTTGTTTGTAGTTTTGTAACATTTCTACTTATTTCATTTTTTTTATTCTATTTCAATGTACTTAATATTCATTAAATTAACCTTGAAAGAAATTTCAAATAACATGACACATTTAAGGACACCCAATAATAGGTTATATCAAATTAAATATTTTATAAGGTATTAAAAGGATCATATCTCAATGAGAATGAGCTTTAAAGTGATCATCTTTTTCTTTTATTTTCCAATTGCAGTTTGTCTAATTTCAAAATAACTCAAAAGTTCAAGAAGGCAAAGAAAAAGGGGAAACAATCTACATTATAAATCATGATTCAAATTAGGCAGCCTCCAAAGGTCATTATTATTTATGAAAACTAAAGACAAAAGACCCTTCAAATTGAGATACTATTAGGAACCCCCATGCCAGTTAGTCCACTTTTACTTGTTGGATAAAGCAAAGTGTATGGCATCTTAACTGGACCGAACCGGTTCTTGAATTTCTCATCACTGTTCATTCTCAAGATCCTTTCCTCAATGCTAGCAAGTTTTTTTCCAAACTTCTCAAAAGCTTGCAATGGCTCTGCATCAGATGTCCAATATGGAGTCTCTCTCTGCCCAAGGTAAACCTCATCACTAGAATGTTTGGACAAGATTTCTACAAGCGAAATGCCAAGAACAGCCTGAAACTGTGAACTGATTGTTTTCAGATACCCCTTCGTAGGATCTGCCACGAGTTCATCGTATTCTGCAGTTCCTTTTTCTGGCATGAATCGCCGGCTTATAGCTGGGCGACTTGGTGGGAAACCCCCAAATGGATATTGTCCAAAGTTGATTGCAGCATGGAGAGCCGATGCAATCCATATTAGAATAGTGCAGGTCTGAATTAGATCTTCACATGTCTGCATTTTTGGCCACCAAGGTTCATTTTTCTTGTCTCCATGACCCACCTCCCTTATTTCCTTCCACCAAGATTGAAGTTCATTGTCTTTCTTCACTGTGTCATTCTCCTTGTAGTAAAAGGAGCAGTAGTCCTGAACCCATGTCCTGATAGCAAACCAAATCTCTAACCCATCACTCGCAAAAGGGTAATCCTCAATCAGTAATCGAAGACCATATGGGGAAGTTGGATCCTCGACAGCCACACCTCTGAAAGAAGCAAATATTCATCAACTGATAAACAATATATATTTTTTTCAAATGTTTAATTTGATACCATCCAAGTTATTATAGTTGTACTGAATTAAACTGGACAAAATTAAAATGTTACCTGATCTATTGAACTCGACCATATTCAGAAAATGAAAAACAATTGATGATTCTCAAGGGTTGTTTGCTTGAATGGTTTACTTACCTCTTTATAAGATCTTCAGGCAGTGCCTGCTCATGGAAAACCCAGTCCTTGTAAAGCACAGATGAAAACTCCATAGAATACCTAGAGGGGCAAACTGTTGACTCTAGAGCACCACCTGCATTAATGAGAATCTGTCTTCCTAGTGCATTTATATTCATGGTGTCACGGAAGTGAGGCTGCAGTAGTTTATGAATAGGGTGAAGCACACTGAGCTGCCTATTTGTTGCTAGAATGAATGGCTCAATGACTGCATGAGTATGCAACCTGTGACAAAGGTGTGGCATCTAGAGTTAATTTCAATAGTAGACAAACTAAGATTGTATTTAGTTTTTTTTTCTGATAGAGTTATACCAGTGGCTGATAAGTTGATGATAGCCTGAGTCCACTACCACTACATAAGCTTTGGCCAGTTGCCAGAACGATTTTTCCACGCCTTGTTCCACTGGAGTGTAAACTTTACTGATTGCACCATATTGATCTCCTTCAGGGTGAGGCAAACTCAACTCAATGGCTAGGGGCTTTAAAGTCCCATTTTTTTGCAAGAACAGAATTGTCCTGCTGGCATATGTCTTTGTAGAAGTAGAGTTGATCCTTCTAATGTATGGTATCACTGCGTCATGGAGATCTAGAATGAACAATCTCCTTTCTTTAATTGCCTATTCAGCCAAATGCAAAAAATTAGTATGCATATCAACATTGGCTGAGAGTAAAAACTTGACAGTGACAAGTATGGTTTAACAACATTTTAATGTGAAGACTGAAAAACACAACATCCTATCAATCTTGAAAATTACCTCGTCTACAGTGAGCCCTTCCAGGTTACTTCCGATGTGTTCTTTGGTTATTGTACTAGTTTGATTACCATAGAGTTTAGGGTCTAACTTGCTTGCAGGTGGGAACTCCTGCAGTTATTTAAGATGACAGTGAGGAGAAAGAAATCATGGACAATCATAGGATATTGATTCTGAAATACTTTAGGAATGGTAGATTTGACAATCATGACAGAGATCCTACCTATTATTTAATCCAATCATTAACAATTAATTAAAAACACTTGTGCTTACTTGGAGACCACGAATTATGACAGGATTTATACCAGCCAGCATTTCCCTGGCAAACTCTTCATCTGTTTGCCATGCAGATTTATCCACTGTTCCAAAAATCCACATCATAAGAACATCACTTTTAAATAACATTGTTTTACAGAATGCATGATTTGGTTTGTTTTTGCTTGCAAAGAACATACTATATTACACATTTTTTTGTACTACACCTGCAATCACTTGTGGCACGGGAAATTTGAGGAACCTTTGCCCATCAGATCGGAAAATTTCCTTAAGCATCTCTGCTGGAATGTGATCCCTAACTTCAGTAAGTATACCCTCGGGCATCTCAATCCCTCCTTCATAGAGTTTGAATACATCTTCAAAACTGTCAAACTCGTTAGGGGTGCTGTCAAATAGAGATTCCAACTCCGGTTTGAGAACTTGAACAATGGATCTCAGTGCATAGGCAAGAAAATCTGCCATTTTCAAGTGACCAAATCTTTCATCCCTAGGAACATAGACGTCTAAGCTCGAGGCAATATTCAGCCTACTCTCACATTTAGGATCTGCCAAGAAAACAACAAAAGAAATTAACATCTCCATATACAATATTTGAAAGTTACAAAAAATGTGTCCCGTAAGGTATGACAATGGTCAATAAATATTCAATAACAGACTTCAATGAACAAGAAAACAACAAAAGTAAAAGCCTTACCTGACTTTGTTGGTGGTCTACCAGTTCTTCCCCTACGAGGGTAAGGGTATTCCTTAGACCCTCCTAGAGTAGGACGAGCATGTTGTGGACCCTTATCTGGATTTCCCAAATCATTATAAACATCATAATCATAGACCCTGTCCCATTCTTGGAGCTGTCCCTTCCCATTACCTCTTAAATTCTCGAGCTCTTCCTCTCTGTACTTAAGTAGTGGAACTGGGGTTTCACTCGGAAGATATGTCTGCAATTGGTACAAAATATGTAACTTGCAACGACAAGTCCCAAAATGAACTACAATGATTACCCAGAAAAATTTGACATGCTATTTAGCGAGTACATGCAGGATACTATGTTTGTAGGTGTACCTTGTTGGAGAAGAAAATGCGATCCTTTTCATATTTATCAGCAGGGTATACCCAAGAGTTGCAGATAAAGCGAATGACACCTTGGCCAGGAACATCTTCAAGTGTGAGACTTTTGAGGTAGAACTCACTGTGATGATTGTTCCTTATAATAAAGGCTCCTGGTGTTCCTATCTCCTCGTCCCAGTCAAATGTAACCTTGAATGCTGTTTCTCCCACCGTCAAAGGTCCTATTGTTGTAATCCAGTCTTCTAGAAAAGCAGGCTTCCCAAGTTTCCCCTTCAAGCCATTGCTATTCCCTATAAATATTCACACATAAAATTTAAACTTTGGAATAAATTTGTAATAAACTAAAGGAATTAAATATGATTTTAGACTATAGGACAGATAATCCTTAAAAAAGTATGATCTTAGCCATGATAGAAAAGTTTTACTTTTTATGGTGTAGAAAATGTAAACTGACTAAACAATATAAGATAATATCCTATCAGTTTGTTTGATCTAAAAAGACAAACAATGGTTTTAGTCGGTGGGAACTAGGTAGTCATTTTCCATGGCCCAGTCTTGACAAATGACCCTTGCGATCTCATCCTAGGGAACTTAATGGATGAAAACAAAAGTTAACCAACAAATTAAATTATACGTGACAAAAGAATGGTTAATATATATTTTATCTTAAATTTCAATTATGTTAGTTCTTCATATTTAAAAAATATATAAATATACTTTTTTATTTAATAATATTAACTGTTTTGTTTTTTAACATAATGAACGATAAATTATTTTAGATATAACTAAAAAATTTCTATACTTTTTTAAATATAACAAAATAAAAGTTTGAAATAGGAATAAAAAGTCAAAATCGCTTGTTAACGCCACTAAAAGAACTACATTCATTCTTTAAATATAACAAAATATGAAAAATTGATAAAGTAACACAATGTTGCTTAGAATGAATAATATAGTTATTTTTTTCTTTTTTACTTTTTTTTTTGTCAACTGGGTGGCACTATTTGAAAGTAATTTCTCTTCTGTCTAAGTCACTGATCACAAATACACTCTGTTTTGTATTTTTCTTATTTGACGCTCTTTTGCTTGCGGATAAAAAAAAAAGGAGTAACTTTGAAAACCGCCATGAAATCATAGACACATAAGATATATTATTTTCCTCCGTACACCGACAAATAAATAAATAAATAAATTTAGGAGCATTTGTTTCCAACTTGTCATTCACAGCTAGGCTAGGTATATACAAAGTTTCTAAACAAGTATTTCAGAAAATAATTTTACTCAAACTTAAAGATTTTTCTATGTCTTTTTCTTTTCTTTTTTGGCCCCTAACATAAACAATTATAAGCAAGCAATTATTTATTGGTTAAATTTATATCTTTATAATGATATTATTAAGCACAAGATAACTTGTTATATGTAGCCATTGGGCGAAGACTATGGAAGTTGACCGAACCATGAATCATTCCTTATTCTAGAGTCCTGCAAAATCCCAAATCCCATGCATGCCAAACAGTTTGTGTTAATATTATTATATTTCAGAAACTATATTATAAAAATAGCATATTTTAAAATGAAAAAAAAAAGTATAAAAACCAAGTAGTAATATATAAATATATTATTGAAACCGTGTGCATATCCGATGTGGATCTGATCTAACGTGACTTTTTTTTTCCTTTCGATGAATAATATTTTAGTACATTTAAAAAATTAATGTAAAAAATACAAAAGTGACTGTTTCTTTTGAATTAAGTAAACAAACGTAATATTTTTTATGCAGATATTTGAGACACTGAAATCGAAAAAGAAAAGTGAAAATATCCATCTTTTTCAGTTTTTAAAATAAAAATCCAGAATATTTCAAGTTTCTCCTCTTTCCTCTGAATTTCTTTCACTCGGTGTTCATGCATGTACCAAACCCCCACACCAAGTCATCTTCCAAATCTAGAATATCTTTTATCATCTAATTTGTTTCATGAAATATTTGTAAAACATAAAGACACAATCAAACCTAAGTTCCAGTCACAATTTCACAGTTCTAAACGAAAAGTCTGTTTAAAAATGTTAGAAACTCTGTCATCCCTTGAAAGTAGGGCTGGTATGATGAGATGTGTGCGGTTGTTCGTTGAAGCGTGTGATTAAATGACTTTGGACAAAAGAAAAGCTACACGAGATGTTTTGAAGATCAAAAGAGTAAAATTAGATGTTAGAGATGAGGGAAATGAGAGATCCATGTTAAGCAGAGAGGAAGTGAACTGACCAGGGTCAACGTTGACGGCACTTACGAGCTGAAGAGAAACCCTTTTCCCCACAAACTCGTGAAGACTATCGAGGAAGGAGGCACTAAAATCGTTGAAGTCCAGCACATTCTTCTTCATCAGCACCACCGTTCCTTTCACCCGGTGCCGGAGCTTGTCTTCGCCGGCGAAGACCTTCACGATGTTCTGAAACATTATGCGGAAACGAACTGCAAAACTAACACAGAGAAACAGTAACCTTGGAGGTAGATGTTTTGTGAATGAGCAATATATGATGTTTGCCTTTTATAGACAGAGTGAGAACAAAATTAACCCACTGTGTCTGTAGTCCCAGAACATGTTCTGTTGCACAAGTTAACTTTTTGACTCGCTAATTCACTGCTTTGTGAATAAGTGGTTTCCTACAGTTCTACATGTAATGTTTCTACTTTTGTGAATCAATTAAAAGTACCTGTTGTATATTTTTTAAATAATTATAAAAATAAATTTACTATGCATAATAATTTATTACATAAACTTTATATACGGTTAGCATGCATGCATAGAGTCACAGAAAAAATTAAGCATTCTATATTCTTTAAAATATCAGTACAAATATTAATTTAATCACTTACTTACCTTAACATAATGATCCGGACATTTGCCAGAAAGTTAATGAATACGGAGTAAATAAATTATAAATTTAAGAAATATATTGTTTAGCTTTTTCGGTTTTTCGTGTTTTTTCCTAGAACCATAAAAGTTTTATCTTTTTTATCAACAAAAGTATTTATTGGTAATACAGCTGAGGATAAATTATGTAGGTATTTATAGTTCTATTACTAACATTTTTTTTGGGGGTAAATCTATTAATAAAATAAATAATAAATTTTCTATCAAATTTGATGAATTATTTAATATACTAAGGAAAAATGAATGAAAATAAGAAGAGAATGAAGAACAAGTAGAAGAGAAATAGATGTCGAGGCCTATTATAATAGTGTGGAGGTAACTATGTGATGATAGTGGTGACCAGAGTAAAAAAAAAAAATCTAAAACAACGAACATGACGAAGTAAAGAGAGGAGGAGAAAAAAAAAAGGAAAAGAAAATACCAAATTGAGACATTTACTAAAGAATTTTAATAATGAACTCTTATATTAGTAATTACTCACAAATTATTCATCAATAAAATTTATTATTTCATTGTCAATTTTTTTATCATTAATATAATCAGTTAATAAACTCAAATTACTGAATAAGTTTTATTGATAATTAACAACTTTTTTGCCATGAATATTTATATAAAAAAATGAGATATACTATTTGTATTTTTTTTTTCTAACTTTTTTTTCGTATTTTTTACATTAATTGTAAAATTATAATGCTTCAAGATTTAAGTGTGATGGTTCAGCTGTTATTACAAAGAACAATATCATAATTTATTTGATTTAATATAGTTTTAAAGCATAACATTAAAGTTTACAAGTTTATGAGAATGTATGTTTTATTAGATATCTATGAATAATTTTAGTAACATGTGAAATTAATAATTGATTAACACATTTTTGTACTTGGATGTTATATATATATATATATATATATATATATATATATAATATATATATATATATATAAATATATATTATTTTATTTTAAATTATAGAAATTGTTTATATTTCGTATCAGGTTTTTAAAATTATAGAATTTAAGAATTTTAAGATTTTTAATGCTTAACGTAAACTTTAATGATTAATTTATATTTCATTGTATTATGCTATTAATTGCCTTTAATTGGCATTGAATGAAAAATGAATTCTCTGTTGTTATGTGAATTTGAAAGAGAAAATTCGTGAATAGGAAATTTATTGTCTCAATTAATGAAACTCTGTTAATGCTGAATGAGGTTTGCACTGTGCAATTCACGTGGTAATTTTTTTCTTTCATGAGGCAATTAATGATTTTGTTTGTTATTGTCATTAAATCAATAATTAATGAGTATGATATTATCAATGTGTCGTTCTATGTATTTTGGAACCTGCAAATGGTTAAAATTGCAAACCAATGTTTTGGATTGAAAAGTTTTTCCATGTTACGTGAAATGCAAATAAAGGACTTGGATTGAAATTAAATCCTATCACGTAAATTGAAATAAAGGGTTTCAATTTTATTTATGGTTATGTATTATTTGAAATCAAGTATGATCAATTTTGTTAGTCACAAAGTGATAATTTTAAGGTTACTTAATTTTAAATAAGTGATATTTTTTATTTCAAACTCATGTTAAATTGTGAATAATTGATTTATGGGTTAATTGAGGTTCATTATTATAAGACTTTTATGGATTACCTAAAGGTGAAGCTTTGTTTATAATTAATGAGATTAAAGTGAGACATTTCACATACTTAGTAAATATCTTTATATATCCAAAGATAACATACATGTAGACTTAAATATGATTGATTATTTATTAAAGTATATTTATTTTAGTATCTTAATTGTATGAAATTTTTCAGTTTAAACATCACTCAAAGGTTAACTTAAATGAATGACTTATATGACAGTTTAAGTGTTATCCAAAGGTGAACTTAAATGTATGACTAGTGTGATCATTTTGTTTGAATCCATTAATTTTATCAAAGTATGAGCTTGTATATTGTTTCAAGCTTTCATCAATTTATTAGGTTTGAGCAACAATTGTGGTTAAGTTTAATGGGTTAAATTATGCTAATTGGTCAGAACAAATTCAGTTTCAACTAGGTGTGTTAGACTTGGATATGATTATTATTATGGATGAAATGTTTGCAGTCATTACGAAGACCAGTACAAGTGATGAGAAGTCTCTTTATGAGGCTTGACATAGGGCTAATAGGTTGTAACTCTTATGACTGAGCTAACTACCAAAAAGTTTGATTGGTCATAGCTCATTCATGACCATGTAACTGGAATGACTAATATAGTGGCAAGGTTGAAGTCAATGGAAATAGAGGTGAATGAGTCTTTTTAGTATAGTTTATCATGAACTATCTTCCTCCTGAATTTGGCCAGTTCCATGTGAATTATAACACTCTTAAGGATAAATGGAACTTTCAAGAAATCAAGGTCATGTTGGTACATAATGAGGTTGAAGAAAATGAAAGATCATTCTATCCATCTCACAACTCGTGAATGTGTTAGCTTTAGCAAAGCCAAATCGGGAAAGAAGAACAAGAAGGACAAAGCCCCAATGAAAGTGAATAAGGGCAATATCTAGAAGGACCATAAATGTTTCTTTTGCAATAAAGTGGGTCACTTCAAGAAAGATTATCCGAAAAGAAAATCTTGGTTCGAAAAGAAAGATATTTTTTTGTGTTTTTGTAAGTTTTAAATTTATTGAAGTACCTAATAATACTTGGTGGTTGGATTCTAGAGCTATCACTCATGTTTTTAATATTATGCAAGGATTCCTTTCAATCCAGCCCATAAAAGGAACTGAAAAATATTTATATATGGGAAACAATATGAAGGCAAAGATAGAAGGAATTAGGACTTATAGATTGATTTTAGACATTAGTTGTTGTTTGGATCTTGAAAAGTGACTTTATGCTCCTAGTTGTGCTAGGAATTGAATTTTTGTTGCAAAGTTGGGTTCTTTAGGTTTTAATTTTAGGATTGAAAATGATATTTTTTATTTGTCTAAACTTTCGTACTATTGTGGTTCTGGTACATTATTGGATGATTTATATCGTTTAAATCTTGATGTTAATTTTTTTGAATCCTTGTATAATGTTGAACACGTTATTGGTAGTAAGTGTAGTGTAGGAAATGAATGTTATACTTTCTTATGGCATAAAAGAATGGGTTACAATCCAAAGAAAGGATGTTGAGGTTAGTGAAATATAAAATTTTACCTCAATTGGATTTTGATAACTGGGATGTATGTATTGATTGTATTAAGGGTAACAAACAAAACACATACCAAAGAATCCCACCATAAGAAGCAGACAACTTTTTGAGTTAATACACACAAATATTTGTGGTCCTTTTAACATTAAATCTTGGGGTGGTGAAAAATATTATATCTCCTTTATTGATGATTTCTCGCGTTATTATTATATATGCATTGCATGAAAAATCTCAATCAGTGGACGTCCTTGAGGTGTTCATAAATGAGGTGGAAAGGTAGTTTGATAGGAAAGTAAAAGTGGTGAGGTTTGATATGGGTGGTTAATATTATGGTAAAACTGGTGATAATGTACAATGTCCAAGTCCATTTGTAAAGTATCTTGAAAGTCGGGGTATATGTGCACAATATAGAATGTCCGATACACCACAACAAAATGGTGTAGCAGAAAGGTGGAATCATACTCTTATGGATATGGTTAAGAGTATGTTAAGTCATAGTAATATTCCTTTATCTTTGTGGATGTATTCATTAAAGACTGTTGTGTATCTGCTTAATAGGGTTCCTAGCAAAGCAATTCCTAAAATTCCTTATGAATTATGGATTGGAAGGAAACACAATTTAAGACATCTTTATGTTTGGAGTTGTCCAACAAATGTAAGGTTATACAATCCATATGAAATAAAGCTTGATGCAAGTGAACATTCAAGAGAATATTAGTAGTGTTTCTACACCTGATTTCTCTTCTCGAGTTGTTATCTCTCTTGTTGTATAATGTGCAAGTCACAAATAAGCAATTGAAAGGAGAGCCATAAAAAGCAACATTAAGAAGGTATGTAAGGCAGAAAAGACATGCTATTTGAACGACTATGTGGTTTACTTTGTTGAACATGAATGTGACTTAAGCATTGGTGATGATCCAATCTCTTTCAGACAAGCCATGAAAAGTAACACTTGAGAGATTTGATTGAATGCTATGAAAGAAGAATTGAAATCAATAGATGACAATAAGGTATGAGATCTAGTTGAATTGCCTAAGGATCCAAAAAGAGTCAATTGTAAATAAGTCTTTAAGACCAAACATGACTCAAAAAGTAATATTGAAAAAATATATCGACTACAAAAAATGAAAATGAAGAAAACTTTGAAAAATATATTATTAAATAATATATTACTGAATAAACACATCTAAACAATAAATAAAAATATTAAAACAAGTATAAATTATTAAATACAAGTATTATAAATAATTCAGCATAATAAATTTTAGATTTATGTTTTCTGTAAATATAATATACCATTTGAATGAATTGCATGAAACATATAATTGAGATTGTGACGAAAAAGAAAGTAATTCGAAAACTTCAGTAAATTTGATGAATATCATAAACATCAAATACGTTGAAAAATCAAAATAGAATAAAAAATGTGTTGAAAAAAAGGTTCTTTAAATGTATAATAATGAATTACCAAATAAACCAAAGTAAAAATGAAATACTACTTATATTTATTTATAAAGAATGTAAAAGTATTCTCTCTGAAAAAGTAGGTATGAGTTTTAACATTACCGAAAGTGAAAATTGAGTTGTTTTTTCAATAAAAAAATGATACTTTAATATAGATAATTTTTTTTCATGTGTATCAAATAAATATTAATGTATGTCATACTCTCTTATTCTATTCTAATATATAATATTCAAATAGGAAAATGTGAGAGGAAAGGCACTTAGTATTGTAACTTGTGCAGTAAGTTTTGTAGAATTAAAATTAATTTTTGGTTCTTCTATATCTTTCTAAGCTTTGATGTTCCCACTTCACGACATTCCAGACTTCGTTCTCCTTTACAATATTCTCAAGTGCTACTTTCTGTGCAACTCTTTAATCTTTTGTTTTTACTCTTTAATCGTTCATCGTTGCTGCCTCTGTTGCATGTTTTTGACGTTAACACTTCACAATATCCAACGCTTTGCCTCTTTACAATATTCTCATCTCATTCTTTTTATTTTCTGTACTACTCCTCTTCTCACTTTATAATGTTCCACAACCTCTTTACCTACCTTCTTTTCATAATCGAATTAATTCTGGAATTAAATTCTCACTCTTTCTAAAGCTTAAGATTTGTAAAAAAATTTATAAGTCTATCAGTAACTTTTTCTATCACATTTAATAGTTTTATATCTTTTAAGAATTTAGTTTTAAAATAATTTAAATACCATTACTTCCTTTTATATTTTTTAAAGATAAAATTATGATAAACAAAATTCCAATAAAAGAATTAAAGAATTGAATGTTTCGATTTTAAAAAATAAGTGACATAGTTAAAATCAATTATTATACATTTAAAATGTTTTTTTTTTTCAACTCCAAGTGACAGAAACATTATCATCCAAAAGAACGAGCATAATTTCGAAGGAAACTTCAATCAATGGATTCTTTTTGCTTTTTCAGTTAAGTATATTTAATAGGTCAATTAGCATTGATTACGAAAGTACATAAAATAATAAATTCTTATGAAATTTCCAGTGAGGTTCAAATATTAATCAAGTTGGTGGTCATCTTACGAGACAGTCAACTCAACTTTCATTCCTAAGGCTTTCGTTTGTAGTTATCAACCTAAACAATACTTCTTCATGTTCAGCTATTGATGCAGCAAACATAAAGAAAACAAAATTGTAGGGTAGGATCAACAATTGACTCTCTATTGTCTAAATTTAACGTCTTTCATTAAAAATTTAAGTGTTACTCTAAGTTTTACATCAAATAAATATATATATAAAAAAAAGTTAAAAGATAATCTTTCATTCTTCTTACTTTTTTCATGCACGATTGAATAGATAAAAATTATTTGAAAAAAATGAAGAAAGGCCCATTTATTAACCTTTAATAGTTTTATAGTAATTCTTGATTGATTTTTTTTTATATCTTGATTTACTTCTTTTTTGTTTTCTTTTATAGCTTCTTGATCATAAAGAAATGACATAACAAAAATTGATGTTTTCTAAATAAAAGAAACTAAACTTCATTAGAATTAAGACAATAATACAGGATTACAGAAAAAAAAATAACAATATAGAACCAAAAGCAGGAAAAAAAGACTAAAAAGACAAAGCGAAAAATTTGTTTTTATATAACCTAAAATTGTGTTGAAGATATAACTTCACTTACTACTTTAGACATTGACATTTGGTCCTACTTTTGTACTTTGAGTTGATTAATACTAAAAGAAGACATGTAGTGCTTTGGTGAATTTATAAGGCTATGGTAGTTGTTAGACGAAGGTATAAATGAGTTAGTTGAGTATAAAAAATATATAAAATTGATTCCCTTGGTTGTCACACATAAGTGTGAAATGAAATTGATTATTAATTATATGAATAAGTATAGAATAAACTGAAAGAATATGAAAAAGTTTATGAGGATAACATATTGGAGATTAACAACCATAAGGAAATGAAAGAATGTGAAATGGCATGGACAATCCCCAACAACATGAAAAGATTATTTTATCAATCAGAGTATGATCTGAGGTGGGAACCTAGAAAGATCAGAGTGAGGTTGAAGTTTCTTTTATTCACCATGTAAAAAGAGGGTCATTTATGTTTTTTCTCTACACATTTATATATCAAATACATTATTAGATTGTAGTTCAAATATTCTGTCCTACTTTGCATAATTTAAACCACCCATAATTTAATCTTATATAGATTTCACATCAAGCCAAAACGGGGTTAGATTATATGTCAACGTAAAACTCACCTTACTGCTTTATTGAAAACTCACTTTACTGATGGTCAGTTGACAAAAATTCAAATGTATTGGGACTCCACAAATTATGAGAAAGACCTATAATATTTTGAACTAGAGCTCAAATTCCAACACTCATTGAAGTGGGAGCTAAAGAAATATACAAAGAAGAGTTGAGAAATATTGTTTTCAAAAAGCCCTTCAAATGTTTTTAACTTTCAAGAAATAAAACTAAGATGTACACTGCATGCTCTAAATCATTCAAAGATTAATGTACTATTAAAGAAAAACTGTCAAACTGTTTCGAGTTACACCATTTCACTTGCCGCTTGCTGACATATCTCTCAATCCCATTAAAATTGCAAAATCAATAGCATGAATACTTTCAGAAGTTCCAACAATTTCACAGTCGATCAATCAAGAAAGATGGAAGCTTTCTAATCACATCGAGTCAAGTTGCCCGAGATCATGTTCTTCTCATGGACATTCCGGGGTTCCAGTCGTACTATAATAGCAGGTGGCTGACTTGAAATCAATCAAATCATCATTTTGCTATTGGAGGGTACAAGTTAACAGTACCACCGATTCAACATTCTTCGTTCAAAGGTTCTGGCAACTGACAGCACAAGGCTTATAAAAGGCAGTAATTCATAAAGACATTAACTGTTACAAAAAGACAGGATGAGAATAGAATATCAAACATTCGTTTCACAAATAGATTCTGATTCCTCACACACCCTTATCTATTAAGTTATTGGATAGTATTAATTTAGCTTCTGAAAGGCTCAAAGTTTGCTCAATCTCTCCCTGCAAAACTATCACATTTCACAACAAAATACTGGAAGGAAAAGGGAAAACGGGCCATCCTCGTATTCACTTTTTGTTCAAACAGCGTATTCTTGGCATAAATTCTGATCTGGGGTGGTAAATATGAATGCTTACAAATGTAAATAAAATCAAACCTTTCCGCCCCAAGCATCCCAAGCATATATTGACCAGACTAAAATAATGCATCGATTTCTTTCATAAAAGAGTAATAATAAAATTTACACATTCTGAACACACTTCACCACATCAGTGGCTGAAATCTTTTACACACGGCAAAAGTATATGACTGTAGTTTCATAAGCAAATATGACAATCTGTTTAGAACTCAAGAAGTATTCAATCAGAGGAGAATGAACAGATTTTTTAAGAGGCAACCTACTGGAGCATATACTTGCCTGCAACACAGTCTCTTAATTATTTATCTATTTGACTGTCAAGCAACCTCTTAAATAATTTGTTTCCACTTGCCACCAACCTCTCAAATAACAAGGTAACCTTAAGAAAGACTATGAATGCCCTGCTTGCCTATCCCAGTTAAGGTCTGCGGAAAATTCGGCAAATGCCGCTCGTGGATCACCATTTGAAACAGACCAGTAATATTGAGCTGTTTCATTATCAACATGCATGCTTCTCTTCAAGGAATCAACCACCTTTTTGTTGCTTTCTTCTGAGGAAATTCTGTTTGACACATAGGCAGTCCTCGTGTCTGGTACATCATTAGGATACAGCACTGCTACTTCTCGTTTTGCATAGACATCCAGCTCAATAAAGCATGTTCTGCTAATCAGAATATCAGGATTACTAATAGGGATTAATAACCTTTCCCTTGAGTATATGCCATGGTCGCTTATCATGTTGTTCTGGCGCTTTATGTCCATTACCTATCAAAACATAAAAATATCATCCAATGTCAATGTAAATAAAGGAAGTTTCGCAGAGGATCATTTTCTTTTTATTAATGGCATGTACAATCCTGCTGTTTGAAGGAATTGTCCTAGTTCTAGAATGGAGGTTTTGTAGATCTGGTGTGATTTGGTGGGTTGTATTAGATACTCGTGTTGTCATGTGCCTGGATGATATTTCTTTCAGGATTCATGATTGATGGTTTCTTGTATGTTCTTTGACTCTGGCTAGTTCGCTTAAGTGGGGTGGCTGTTGTTTTGCTTTGAGCTGTTTTGTCATGTACTTGTTGCCGTAATGTGTTCACTTATAGTAGCAGCTTACAGTTATATTACTATTATTTGCCTTCCAGAAAAATGTAATTTTTTCCACACTCTCACTCAACCAGAAATCGCACACATGCTAGATATCACTTTTAAGATAACTAACATGAAACTCAATAGGCAATCTAAATCTGATTTGATGATGTTTTATACCTTTTACCTAGACGGCAAAAATGGTCTTTAAGAAAACTTCGAAAATAAGATTTGTCTTTTACCCGTATAGTTATTGTAAAGTTAAAAGAAAGATAAAGTATATATGTCAACTTGTGATTAGATGATAATGTAAATACCTTTTACCCTACTACTGCTAGATAGACTAATACTTTTCTATGTGACAGAAAACATGGTCTCTAAGAAAACTATAAAAATAGGATTTGGCTTTTAACATGCTTATATAAACATTGATTAAAAATTCAAGGGAATCATTGTTTAAATTAAGGAAATTGCATTCCATAAATGCTAAGTAACTGTGAAAATATACCAGCCTGAAAAGTCGCTAACAGTAACTGTGATTCCCATAATTCATTTAATAACTGAAAACCTAGCAACCTAGGATTACAGCATGGAATGGGTGCATTTAGTGGTGTGGAAACTACTAAAAAATTTGACCCAATATTGTTTAACTTAATCAGGAAAAGTGATAAACCCTTGTTTACAGGTGACACGACCTGAACAGCGTACTTGACGGCGAGGCTAGCGACGGTGTCGCCGCGGGAAATGCGATGGGAAATGGCGAATTTGGCGAGGGAATTGTCTCTCCAGAAGCTTCCAGAGAGCGGGTCGCCGATAACGTGGTTCAACTTCCAAGGGGCAACGAAGGCTCTTGTGAGCATCTCCCTCTGGGAGGCAACGGAGTTCCAGAGACGGCAGACGCAGCTGGCACGGGCGAGATCGGGGATCGGAAGGTTCTGGAAGATGAGGCGGAGGATGTCGGTGGAGGAGAGTGCCGAGAAATGGGAATTCATGGGGGAGATCACTGTGGTGGCAGTGGTGGTGGCAGTGGGGGAGGACGAGGAAGAGAAATTGGAATTGATGAGTTGCCGGAAAATGTCACCGTCGTCTTCGTCGCAACAACAACCCATTGGAGTGAAATTGAAATAGCAAGGATGGCGTATGTGTAGGGGATAAAAGGGCACGTCTTATCTCACTGCCACAATCACTTGTCCACAGAGAATGACCCTAGATTTTTTTTTATGCATCATCATTATTATTTAAAAATTATATTAATTTTATAGTTTAAACATGTTTTTACTCCCTATATTTTTTTTATAATTTTGATTTTAGTTCATTTTTAAATTAAAGTATAATTTAATCCTTCAATTTTAGAAAATTCTGGTTTTAGTCATTTTTTCAAATTTTTTTAACTTTATTTGCTGTTTCAAGCACGTTTCATTATAGCATTTGGATTGTTTATACTGTTTGACACATTTTTGTTTCAATGTTAATTGAGAAACGCATTTAAAACAGCAAATAAAGTTAAAAAAATTTAGTAAAAATAACTAAAACCAGAGTTTTCTAAAATTAAAAGACTAAATTGTACCTTAGTTTAAAAATGAACTAAAACCAAAATCGCCCAAAAATATAAGGACTAAAAACATATTTAACTCTAATTTTATTTTATTGAAATTCAAAACACTATTTTTTCTTGATAATTTTTTTTTTCAAAAATATCCTTAATTATAATTTTTTTTTCTTTCTCTTATATTAGAACTGAAAAATATCTAGTCGCAAATTAGGTAATCATTATCATCTCTACAAATATTAATTAATTACGCGATTTAACTATGATTAATTTATGGGTATTAAGAGTTTCTGTAACTTCTGTAAAATAAAAAACATAAAAGATATTTTATAAGAATTGTATAATGATTTTATACAGAAAGATGGAGAAAGTAATAACAAACAGTAAATAGACACCGACTCTGATTTTCCTTGAAATGAGTAGGAAAAAATGATATGAACATTAAAGAAAGATCCTTGCATCTTCTCTGAAAGCCAAAGAGGAAAACCATAAGAGCACAATTATGGACATAAAGAATTGACAGGGTGATAAAAAGTACAAGAAAGTAGCCAGAAAATGGCGAGTTCTTAGATTCCTCTAACAGGGAATTGCATCGACGATGTTGGGCGCTGTTTGAGTCCACTTACAAGCCCATCATTTTTCTGTACAGTTTTCCTGCTCCTTAACGGTGAAAGTGAAACCAATCTGGATGCAATTCTTGAAGGAGAGAAAGATCGACGGAATTTAGATGCAGTGGATGATGATGATGATCTCTTGGGAGGACTGAATCTGCTGAATCTTACAGGTCTTGTGGGTGAAATAGACACAGTTGGTGGGAATTTGGAAGCCGACGATGGAGACTTGATCAAAAATTTGTGAGGTGTCCCAGCCCTGTTTCTTGATATGCCAGGGGACTTGGTCTTGCAAGACTGTTGCTGCCGTGGTGGTGAAGGTGGAGACTTTATAACAAATTTGTGTGATGTTGTACCTCTATTTCTTGAAATGATGGGTGACCTTGTCTTGCAAAACTGTTGCTGTTGTGACTGTGAAGAAGAGTGAGTGGAAAGGAACAAAGGGTTGGGGAAAAGTACTGTTTTTCTAGCCCATGGCCTATTCCTGGGAGATACCCTATTTGCCATATACCTGTTGCTTTCTTTATCAAATTCTCTGATCTTTGGAGGAGAAACCTTAAAGTTTATTCTGGAGCGAGCCCTTTGAAGTTGTGGGGTACCATCATTCTGAACTCTGGTTTGCTTCTCTTTCTTCCTTCTCACCCTTAGCTGTGTGTTTTCAAGTTCTACTACTTTCTTGTTGCTCCGTTGAGACATTGGAGTTTTTGGGTCATCTGGGACAGTTTTCTTACCAACTGCTGAGACTATTTCCCTGGCAAACTGACTTGCCTGCAAAATTTCTCCAACAGTTTCGCCTACAAGCATTGCTGGCAGTGACATTCTCTTCCATTCACCTGCATAAGGGTTCACAATAATTAAAGGGAAGCCAATTATATCCATGTTCCCTTGATCATGTTCAAGACCAAGTAAAGAGAGAACAAACAAAACCTGTGTTTGCTGGAAACTTTCCCACTGGAGATCTCCTTGATGCACCATTCTTGATCCTTCACGACGGCAAGAATACATAAGATTACAATTTGCAGCAACAAATGGCAGAAGGTTTAAGAATAGTAGTAATACATGTCATTCAACCACAAAAAGTATCACATATGTGTAGTCTGATCACACACCAAAGGTGACTTTTGATTGATTGTTACATAGAAATGAAAATCAAAGTTTAAAGCTGCAATGTGGTGATCATGAGTTAGTCTTGCTATGAAATGAAATTGAAATAGAATCGAAAGCTTACCTAAGTGACTCTTGCTTGCACCTGAGACTTGTTCTGAGATAACCTCTTGTGCTGCGAGGGCTGAGAGTCACCCCCGACACCACCTTGGTTCCACCAGTCACAGTGTACTGAAGCTCCTGCAGCCGAGCGACGCATTGATCCACCTTAAACACCCACAACAATTCACTCACAAAGATTAAAAATTTATCTGTTGTCATCAGGGAAGATCACTGGCATTATCATGCATTACCTTGTTTAAGGTTTCTTTAATCAGAACAGGATTGAGAGCCGCCAAAAGCTTCTTCTGCTTCGGTGGGGTTCTTGCAACCATCTTCGGAATATCCGAGGAATGAAATCAAACACACACAAGGTGGGTCTCAAGAATTTTCCTCAGACAAACAATCTCTCCAACTTGTACCTAGTGCCCACCCAACCAAAGATTGGATCTGAATCTCTCTCACTCTCTCTCTCTCTCTCTAATAGGAAGACACGGTCCCAAAACCTTTTGCTTTTGGTTGCAGAGTTTGGCTACTAAGTGTTGTTGACGTTGAACAAACACGAACTCTCTGTAACGTTTGTTTTCCAACGGTCGACTAAATCTATGTATCTCTATCACTCTGTCCTAAGCAAGCTAATTCAACGCCAACGGCTATATGCAACTATTTTTGTCCCTATTTTGGTTGTGCCTACGTGGGCCTGCTTCCATTAGTCAATAGCAAAGCTTGATAATACAACGTTATAAAGCTGACTCTAGAAAAACTTTAAAAGTTAATTTACTTTCGATACAAATTAAGCAATATATATTGAAATATTAAATAAACTTTTTGAAATTTTTTGTTCCAGCTTTTCATTCACTTGAAAAGTTAAAGAGTTTTAAATTTCATATGTCGTGGGTAGAAAATTATTTACATTGTTAAAAATTATTTTAAAATCATTATTATCATACTACAAGAATATTTAATTATATCATAATTTATTTTTATTAGTAATATTTAAAAAAAAAATCTAAATATGACATGAAATGTATTTCAATTAAATTCGAAGTTGGAACTTTGCTGGATGATCCACATTTAAACGTGATAAAGTTTGACATATGATTAACAATTTTTCTTCCAATACCCACCTGACACATATAAATGTAAGTGAATAACTTGATTATTTTATCGTAATTTGTTAAAAGTAAATGAACATGTAAAATCAGAGACAACATTAGGAGGGTACACACGTGCCAGAAGATAATGGGCTCAATCATTATTAGTAAAACTCTTAAAATGTTTAGAGTTCATTTTTCATTATCTGAAAATCATTGTCTCTCTTCAACGCTTTCTTCTTCATTGCTATACTTCACTCCATCATAACTCATCTTTGAACCGTTCAAATTTTAATAAGGAAGGTCCTCAACGATCCTGGAGTTGAGAGCTACAACTTAGACCGATCAAATTCTCTAATCAGAGTAAGTAAGTTGTTTTGCTTTTTCCCGTGCTTTCTCTAACTCGGATCATGCAATTTTCTTCGTTGTATGTTACTGGTAGTCCTTTACTTCAACTCTCAGCTCATGAATTTTGTTTCAAAAGCTAATCTCTATCACCAATTGGTGGTTTATAGGATTCTGTGGATTTCCTTGTAAGGCAAGTTAGGAGTTAGGGTTCTTGTGAGCTGAATTGCTTCATTCAAAAGTAAGGGAAGCTAGGGGTTTATGTTCTGTTCTATGAATTAGAATGTGCATGAGTTAGGCCTTATTAAATTCTAGAATGATGCATGTATAAATTGGGCAATAGATAATTTTGCTGTTGAACTAAACTTGAGTAATTTTGTATGTAAATGATGTGATGTATGTATGTCTGAGTATGAAACTGTGGATTAGTGTTTGTAAGTTTGATTTTTGATGCGATGTATTGTTGAGATCAAGTTGATCAACGTTGATGAATCTGTTTTAAGAGTGAAATTGTTGATTAGTTATTTGTACTGGTTTTAAGGTATATGGGAAGAAGTGAGGTAGTCAAATTGGGCATTAAGGGTTGGGAGCTGATTTGGTCAACTGGGATGGTTTAGGTAAGTTGTTTATGACTTATTAGAAGTGTTAAAATGAATAGAACTAGTTACTAAATGGTAAATTTGAATTCGAACCTCTATGTTGATGAAACAAAAGTTTTAGAGTAGAAATCGATGCATAACCACTAAAGAATGATGTTAGGAACATTTAGGATCACTTAGGCAATTTTAATTCCACCTATACTTTGAATTAGGAGTGTTAGAAGTTCACCAAAAAGCCTAGAACGAGTTTGAAGTGGTTGAGTTGTGCAAATCTGCAGAATTTCATTCTGCAAACTCGTTGTGCGATAGGATTCGCACAGCGAGCTAACCGAGAGAGGCACTCTCTGCCTGGGACAATTCGCATAGCGAATTCGTGCACTATGCAAATCAATGTAGAGGATTCCTCTTTGTTTGACGAGTCACGTTGCGAGAGTGATCGCTTTGCTGTTGATGTTAGCCTAGGAAATAAATCCTATGATTACGAAAGATGCGCTCTGCGAGAGTGAAGGGCCTGGAGCCTCTGTGAGTAATTCGCAAGGCAAGATCACTCGCTACGCGAATGCGTTGAAGTGGGTTGCCTCTGAGTGAGGACTCGCTATGTGAACCCGATTCGCTACACGAATGTTGCCTGGTATCGCGTAGCGAGCTTGTGCGCTAAGCGATTTCTTTCGTTATGATTTACTCTTTTCTTCTGTCTTTGTGAGTGATAGTTGATGTATGACTTGTATATGGTTTTGTATGGTTGTGAATGGTATGTTATAAATGATGAGAGGGTGTTTATGACTAAAATAAGAGGAAACTTTGTTAAAATGTGATGTGGTTGCAATTCAAAGTAAGATCTCTATATGAGATCAATATAGTGTTTAGAATGAATATATGATGAGGCTTCTTTATGGGGGATTATCCTAACACTCTAACGGTCTTTCATTCTCACTTAGAGAGGATTGACGCGTGTGGTGAGAGTAGTAGGAGGTCCTAGTGTAGGCACTACTTGGAGGCCTATTGCGCAGTAACAGACTAACACTTGTGTATGGTAGGGTGAAACCCGTTGGCAATGGCTTTGCAAAGCAGTAGAGGCCACCACAAGTGCACAACCTGCCCCAGATCAATATTCATTCTAAGTCCGGACGAGTCTTGTTTAGTTTATAATCTGATAGAATGTTTTACTTGTTTGCTTGTGTGAATTGTATGTTAGTTCAATTTGAACTTATCTTGCATGTTTTTCAACCTAGCTTACCCCTTACTTTGTGTGTGTTGTATGTGTTGTGCTTTTTCTCTTTGCGATGGTCATCCATTTGAATTTGAGCAGAGGGAGATGAGGTTTCCCTGGAGTAAGCGCTGGATGGGAACGATGCTGCTGAGCAGTCTTAAATAGTATAGGAACCTAGACTAGCTTCTAGTATATTTGTTTTGAGACACTTTACTCCTATAATTAAAGTTTTAAAATTTTAGCTATATTTTGGATGACTGTACCCTTGGATATTGTCATATGCTAACTCCTAACTGCTTTCTTTTATTATAATTGATGCATTCTACATATATACTTGCTATATATTTTGGGATGTCACAGAATCTGATTGGATAAAGAAAAAAATATTTGGTAGAAGAATTCTCTTAGTTTATGGAGAATTCGAAATTGAAAAAACACTGTTCATGTTTGGTTTATCTTTTATATGAGTTAAAATTTTAGGTTTAATAGGTTCGGAAGTTTTTATTTTTGCGGATTTGTGTCAATCAGGTCTTCGTATTTTCAAAAAACTCAATTAGATCCCTATTTCTGTAAAATTTAGTCAATTGAGGGTTTGTCGTTAATTTTAATAGACGGTGTTAAATTTAGAGTATCGTGGCATGCTGATGAAAGAATTAATTATGACGTGGCATAATAGAAATAATTACGTGTATTTATTTTAAGTCTTAAATAAAATCCTTAAATAAAATCCCTGATATGTCCTCTACTAGTAGCTGCGTGAAGAAGAACACCGGGAAAAAATACGCCGTCACTGTCAGCGTCGTAATTCCCGTCCTCCCACCCTCCGGATCCCTGTCGACGACTCGATGAACGTCGGGGGAGGTCTCGAGCAAGGTCCCCACCATTATGGAAGTGCGTCAAACATAAACACGAAGTACTGTCCCTCGAAACCCCCCCCCCCTCCCCTCTCCTCCCCCCTTTTCGTTAGTGAAGCGCGCCATGGAGTACAACATTCTGGTGGGGAGGGATTTGGGTTTGCCTCCTTCACTCTCGTCAAGCTTGTCGTCGTCACCAAAGGCAATGCACCGCACCACGCCTCGCGCGTGAGCTTCTCCGTACGGGACTTCTCGCCCTGGCTACGCCACTTCGTCTCTGACGACCACATCTTGGAGGACACTAAGAGGTGTTTCCTGCAAGCGCGTATTTGTCAAGGCGGTTTCCTACAATTCCCCTTAATCAATTGCAAAAGTAACATTATTTTCAAGAGCAATTACATTATAGTTAGTTCTTTAGTTCTCCATTGTTATTATTGAGTAGTTATAATTCATCCATTTTAAACTTGATATCAATGATTTTTCACGAGATCCAATGAGTTTAGAAATATTGAAAGCAAATAGAAATTAAACAAGGGATATAACTTTTGTATTTATGTTTATATTGTCGAAATCGTTGATGTTACAAATGGCGCATCACAACAACCAATGTTACCCCGAAACCCCAAGACCACACTGAGTTCAAATATCGCGGTTGCGGAAGATTTCACGGATCTTCTCGTCAGAGGAAGTGGTGGTTGTGACGGTCTCCTTCACCTCAGCGTGCACCGTAACGTGGCGCAAAGGTTTTGGGAGTTTGATTTTTAGGGTTGAGGGACAATGGATTTGGGATGGCGTGTGGGTTACGGACTCAAACAATAATTTAAAAATGTTAAAAATCCATTTCAAACGGTGCCACTTGGATGGTCAGCATGACACCTATTTAAAAAGTTAATGTCATTAAACACGTTTAACGAAAAAGCTATTATTGAATCAAATTTATCAAATTAGGGACCCAATTGATCAGTTCCAAAATAAGAGGATCCAATTGGAACAAACTTACAAAAATAGAGACCTCCAAACCTTTTAAACCAAAATTTTAAAAATGATTTTTAATTATGTTTTTTGCAAATATAATTTTCTATGGAAGATGTGGGAATTTAGTTTCCTACGTTAACAAGTTGTTTTTTATTAGAACTAGTATCATATTACTCTTGTCAAATTATCCATGGTGATAACGAATTAAAGATTTTAGTAAAAATAGCCCTGCGTTCTTAGTTTTTAACAAATTATCCAAACAAAAATTGTTCGATAATTATCAGAAATAATGATTTATGGGCATTAAACATTTCCTTCTACATATGGCATCCTGACAATTAAATGTTTCACAAATAATTAGTAGCATTATAAGATTATTGACATTTGACAAGGATTAATTTTGTTTCATAATGAAAGTATATGAATATGTTTATATAATTATTAGTATATAATCTTACACTTTTAATAACTAAATAAATCTCTGATGTGAAACAATTCCTCCCATAAAGATCAATTCAAGTTTACTCATTAGGGCAAGTTAATTAAATACCTCTAGATATTGGTAGTTTGTTAATTCAAGCTTTAATAGTTATTTTTTTGTTCCAAATATTTTTTTAATTATTCAATACGATCATATTTTTTTCATCTTAATGTAATTTTTATTCTTTTTACTTACACTAAGTGATAAAAATAAAAATAAGAACTAGATTGAAACAAAAAAGAAAGTTAAGAGAATGCATTGAATAATTTTAATAAAAATTAGGATAAAAAGACTATTATTAAACCTTAATTCAAAAGCAAACGAGTAAAGAAAAGAATTTGAGACACGTGAGATCAGTCAGAAATTTGATCCCACGAACAAGAATTTGAAACTTAAATCTAAGATCAGAAATTTGATCGAACAACATACGCAAGAGTATTTGCATGACATGTTTTGAGAAAAATTTAATTGAATCTTGGTTGATTCATAAACCAAATGCAGCACAGTAATTTATACATGTTGGCATTAGCTAAAAAACTCTACTTTTTGTCACGTTGTTTGAGAAAACAATGTTTACTGCATTTGGGTTGGGCGATACGGCAGGAGTGATGACTTTCTGTTCATGGTTCTTAGCTTAAGAGGACTCCAGACCACAGGTTTACGTTGTAGAGCAAGAACAGGTTGATTCCTAGTGGGCCCCATCATCCTGGAATCTGCCTGTGTTGGACTGTTCATCATAAACTTGCTGCTGCTCCTTACTGACATTGGTGTTGTCAAGACTGATTCTCTCAACTCTGGCATTGGGGCAAACAAACTTGAATACCTATCTTTCCTTTGGCTTCTTATCCGTGATTGCTGATTGCTTCCACCGGTAACTCGGAATGCTGAGGTACGAAGTGGAGTTGACATGCTAGAAGTTGTGTGAAGAGGTAGTGTGGCAATGGAGACCCTCCTCCTTGGCTGAATGACCTGCGTTGTTGATGTTGAAGGTGGTGGTCTAACGGCAATGGAGACCCTCCTCCTTGCCTGAAAGAACTGTCCTGTTGTTGATGGCGCAGCTTGCCTCACGGAATTGGTCGCCATTGAAGCCCTTCTCACAGAGTTTTCCTTTCCATTCATGAATGTGGTGTAATTCTTTGATCTCCGAGGAGACTGTGGAGGCATGGAATTGGTTATTTTTCTCAGTGGTTGTCTGAGTTTGGAAGGATTCAGTGGTGGCTTCCTGTCAGTCATTGTTTTCTGAGCTGTTGTCTGTTGTGATGGTAATGAGGGTTGAGCCGAAACAGCAGCAAGTGCTCTACTTTCTTGCTTTAGTCTGTGCTTTCTTTCTTCGGCGATCTGGTTCTCCAGGTCCCGAACCTGTCACGAAGGACATCAAATTATGAATCACTTTGAATAGAAAAAAGGGCACCCATCATCTTGTCTGAGTAACTTGCTTCTGAAGAATATACCTTTTCTTGAAGGGTTCTACAATGCTGTTCTCTTGTAGCAAGCCTGAGTTGAGCAATTTGCAAGCTATCCTGTAATTTATTTGTTTCCTTCTCGTCTTGTTTGAGCTTTTCTACCTTTAATTATACAAAATTTATGAGTTTCAGGAATTGAAAAATCATGGTTATGTTTATTAGAACAATTTCATGGTAACTTACCATTTGCTTGTACTTAAACAACTCAGTGTGGTCTACTTGCTTGCGAGCTGGGCCACCCTCGATTCCACGGACGCGGGTGGCGAAATTCAGTGAGCAAAGTGTCTCTCCCAAGTCTGCTGCGCTTGGACTTACCTGCACAAACATTAACGTTTTGCAGTCTCCACCTGCATTTCAGCCACATATCAAACATTAACAGTCAAAAAATGCAGGCATGAAATCAATTCACAGTCATTTTCAAAGGATCGTATAAATTCTTAATGTTGAAGTGGAATCTTACCTAACGAGCTTTGCAGCATATGAGTGAGTTTTGAGTTCCTGTCAAAACCGGAGGATACAGATAATAATTAGAAAAAGGATCATTCAGTTAGAGTTTATTTAAGAGAGGAAAAGAAACTTGCCTGTATGGAATGTGGGCTGATTTAGAAGCAAGGGCAGAAATAACATCACCAAGCGCTGAAAGAGACTTATTTATGAATTGAGATTCCTTCAGTCTTTCTCCCTCAGCTTCAGTTTTTCCCACTCGCTCACTGCCAGCTAAGTCTACTAGCCAAAGGTGACTCTTTGTTCTCTGGCCATTAATTAAATTTTCCCCCATTACAGTTACTCGCAACAAGCTGCATGTTAAAGCACCTCTTGATCATTTGTCTATAATTATTATAAATTCTGCCAAAAATCGTGAGTGTAGCATTGAAAATTATATTACATCTACTGCAAAAAGAAAGTAACCGCCAGCTTAAAATATGATCTATTCAAGGAAAACAACTATTTAGTTTAATATGATTATAATATTTAAGAATTAAGGTCTTCAAAGGTATAAAATACAAATAAGTTTAGAAGTAAATATGAAGTACGAGCAACGATTAGTCAATCTGTAAGAATGTAGCTATACCAGTGCGAACGGCTACTAAGCTCATTAGCGCAGGTGGATCCAACTGATCTGACTCGATTTCCAGTTTTAAGCATTTCCCACACGTCTTCTGTTCCATAAACACGAGCTTCAATAAGTCCAGGGACATCTTGGGTTCCTTCAGCAGCTTGCTTTATCTCCAATCTAAAGTATAGAAATTTGTTTTCTTCATCAGTTACCAAAACATTTTATACAACAAAATTCTATGCATCTAGTTGGGTAGAGAGTGCCGGAAAACTGGAAACTACATTAATTAGTTTATTAGCTTGTTGAAGATGTTTAGAAAACTATAGTGTCATTTTTCTATCCTTTTCACACTCTTTATCCAGCACAGAAATATGTCAAACGAATTCTCATATTAACACATTAACATCATATACGAATTGCCAGCTAAATTCTTGAATAAAAGAGCAACAGACAACAACGCTAATTACTCGACAGATCTAAGGACTCACTTCTTTGTAGGTTGAGTTGAATTTTCCACCAACAGATCTCTTATCTTCTCATTGTAAACCTCCAGCATGCTGACAGATAATTCATACTTCATTGTGCCATTTCTCTCTTCAGTTATCCGAAATAACTCTTCCAGGGTTCGGTAGTTAACTCCCCTGTGTTCTGTTGTTCCTTCCATAGTGAATGTTTTCCCAGTTCCAGTTTGCCCATAGGCAAAAATGCAGACATTGTAGCCATCCAATACTGATGTAACAATGGGTTTGGTCTGTTGAAACACAGCCTCTGTATAACAAAAAATGCGTTCAGTTTCAATGATTTTTCATAAAAACAACTTTCTTCATTGCAAAACCAACAAAAGATGCAACTTCTCGTTACCTTGGTTATCTTCTGGCCCAAATACATGGTCGAATTTAAATTGCTTTTTAGAAGATTCTGCACAAATGACTTGAAGCTCATTATCTGAAGACGACTCAAAATTGACAACAGAAGCAGACCCATTAGCAATTTCACTTGCATTTAATGGTCTACATCTGCAGAAAACTCTGATATTCCCCTTGAGTTCAATTACTTCATTGTAAAGCCGCCTTCGCTCAGAGGACTCCTCCAGGTACTTTCTTTTCAAGAGTTCATATTCAGCACCTGAAACCATAAGAAAATTCCAAAACCTATAAAAATTATAATTAAATTAAAAATAGACAGAGACGGACAGAGAGAGAGAGAGAGAGAGAGAGAGAGAGAGAGTATTCAAATTTTCATGTATTATTGTAGTTTTCTACTAGAAGCATACCGAGAAGCTGCACGGACTTCAAAACATCAGTGCCCGGAAAAGATTCAATCGTGAGCTTCACTTCATCAGACAATGATATATGATGCTTCTTCAAATCCTAATGCATGAACCATATAACCCCGGTAAAATAAAGTTTACGAATAATAAACAGAATGCGAGAGAACAGAGAGTCCAGAAATTTAAGGAAAAGAAAGAGACAGAATTCAATGTGGTTTCTAAAGATTTACCTGAATTTTAGTGTCGAGATCAAGTATTTTCTTCAATATGGGAAGTGTGTGACCTTTATCCGGAGAAACTTCGTGGATTCCCTGTGACATACTGTTTTCATCCACGGAGTCTGAGTTCTCGTTCACTTGCTTCGATACATCATCTGATGAAATTCCACAAATCGACAAACCATCTAACGTCAGAATTAACAACGTAATTTTGGCTGAGATTAAGATAATTGATTTTCTTTTTGTCATTCCAAATGGAAAAGGGAAATTGAATAGAGAACAGAGAGGGAACCTGGCTCAGAAGTGATCGACGGTTGCTTGAGTTCGTAGTCAAGAACGAAACGGTGGAATTTTTCAGCGAGCATTTGGATTTGAATGGATTGATCTGCAAGAATGTATGATTTGTGTCAAAGAATAAGTGGTTAATTCAATTGATTGGTGAGTAGAGAGAAAGTGAGAGTACCGCTCATGGTTCTCTGAGATAAGAGTGGCACACGATTCCAAGATCCAACTTCCTCAGCAATAGAGCGCAAGAGAGCAATAGAGCGTAAGAAAGCAATAGAGCGCAAGAGAGGAATAGAGTACCGTTCTTTTCTTGCTGAGATTTCAAAGTTTGAAATCACAACGGCTATATGCCAATATCAAATTCTCAAGAGCGTCCACCACACCGTTTCTATTTTGGGCCTCGGGATGGGCAACCCAAATTCGAAAGCCCACCGTGGGAATGGGCTAGGCTGTTTTTATTAAACACCTGTTAAAATATAAGTTTTAAAATTTCTTTATATATAAAATTTTGGAACTGAAAATAGTATATATTAAATTTCGAAAACAGTTAAAATATTAAAATATTCAAGTCATAAATAAATACAATAATTCCGAAATATTTTCTTTCGTTTTAAATTTAGGGTTATAGAATCTTCTTTGAGCAAGTCAATTTATCTAAAACTTTTTGTCCATAAAAACTCCACATTTACATGTCAAACTTCAAATTCAAACAGGTGAAAGATTTGAAGATTTGACGTTATATAACTTGATTAAACTCGTAATTTGAAAATTGATAAAGTCTATGATATGTTCATAAGAAAGAAAGACATGTATTGTTCAAATTTTTATTTTGAATAATTTTTTTATTATTAGTTATTATTATTATAATTCAAATTATAACATGTAAAATTAATAAAATCTATAAAAAAAAGATTATTAATATTTAATATAGTTAAAAAAAAAACCGTTGAATTGCAGGGGTACATACTACTTTCTACAAATGAAAAATGAGATTTGAAAAGTAAAATGATTAGCCAAATAAATATCTGGTATTGAATTAGAAGGCATGGAGCAAAGCTGTAACTGTGGTTGATAATATCAAGTTGGAAGCAATTTGCAATTTTGATGAATGAGCCATGGCCTTTGGGCAATGAACAAATTAACACTCAACAGACAGCACATAAATGGCTTCTTCAACCATAGCCTGCAACTTCGGCTGTAACTACCATCCTTCAATACCCCTTCAAACCTCAGCCACTCCTTTTTCCTTATCTTTTTCACACCCTCTACTTTGCGCTTACAATGGCCTTTCCCTTCACTCTTCAACCTCCACCTTCAGAGTTTTTGCCAAGTTTGAGAAGTTCCAAACCGAATCCCCAGAGCCTGACCCACCATCCCCATTGGAAGAAAATACTGTAACTTCTGTTAAGGATGATGAGGAAGATGACAGGTATTACTACTTTACAATTTGGACTGTGGAGATTATTAATTTTGTCGCAATTTATGTTTTTTGTAAATCTCAGGCAAAAGTGGATGGATATATAGGACTCTTGTCTTTGTGAAGGATGTTTTGTTTAGGTCTGGATTGTGTTCTAGAAACTCAGACAGCATGTCTCCCATGCTTAGGCCTTTTAAGTGTGTCCATCAATTTTAAGTCACACCATAATTTGAAGTCATGTGGGGATGGGAAAATGGTAGATTGACGAAGTTAGATATAAATTCCAATGGGTATAAAAAAGTTGTTCACTTTTTTGCTTTCTGTTTCAGTTGCTTGCCTTCAGACTTGGAGGGTGCAGTGAGGCAATCTGGAGAGGCCGCAGGCTTATTTGTATCTACAGGAGGGATGAGAGCCACAGTATGTACCAGAATTTTGTTTTTCTTCCTTTCTTTATTTCACACAAAATTGTCATTTGTTCCAAGTTTTGTACTGCTGGGTTAGGTCACGCAGTTCCAAATTAAAATTATATTTCTTTCGTATATTTTTGGCGGATGAGGATTTTTCACTAAAATTTGTTGTGCTGAGCATCTTCTTTGGCATTGCAATCCTTCTAACGAGCTTAGTCTACTTAACCTGGTTAAGATCAATAACTTTATAAATTTAGCATGTTAAAGGTGAGCATGAGTAAGAGCAAAATTCTTTTTTTCATTATTTTACATCTGATGTAACTAAATGTTTAAGCTGAGGCAGCTTGAAAATGCTGCTATGGAGAATGCTGTTTTGTCAATCAAAGTTAATAATTGTTTTCTTTCAGTTTCTTAGCGCCAAATGCATCTTGCTCTAAAAGTATTTTTAACTGTCTTACAGGTTGAACTTTTAATCCCGCAACTGCAATTTTTAGATGACGAAGGTGCGCAGGTTGAACTCTGGGACTTGTCAAGGATTTTTTTGGATACACTCATTGAGAAAACAAAATTCCAGGTTGGTGGGATGTATTCCGGTAGTTGTAAACTTATAAAACATGAAATTATGAAGGAATATTTAATTTGAAATGTTTTTCTATTCTCTATTGTTGGTTGCAGTATGACATATGGCTAAAATAGAGTATTTGAGTGGTTATGAATTCTATAAGGTTTTATGGTATGTGTAGTATTTATTTTGGAAGTAGTAAACTAGGTTGATAAGCTTCATGAATTTGATTGTTAGAGGGTTAAAGCCATATTTCCAGATGCTGGTGCAGCAGCCCTTCTGAAGTTTCGGTGGAAAGATGCTATATTTAGATTTGCAAGGTAAGTTCCAGAGCTTAGATTAACGTTTTCTGTTTTATTCTGCTGGAAAAATAGTCGTGGGGTGTATCATCATGTATAAGATTCTGACTTTTGCATTGCACTTGCTGCTAAAGTACTTGTTGGCTATGCTGTTGTAGTTCCGTCCATAACATTTCAGTTCTTTTGCTATTTATCCAGCTTGAGTGACCGGAAGCCTGTGGAAGGTGATGATGAGATTGTGGTTATGATTGTTCCAGATTATCAGATGTTAGAATATGTGGAGAAAATTGCATCCAATCTCTCAAATGATCCAGTAAATCCCTTGACATTCATGATCTCTTGAAATTTAAACATCCATCTGCTGAAAAATGTGATAAACTTTCCTCATCATGAGGTAAAGCAATATGTGAAAGCTGCTTTTATGACAAGGGGTTGGTACTTCTCATATTTGTCTTTCTAGAGAGCTGTCATAGACTGGGAGATAGATAGCCAACTCAATTCATACTTGCATTTAGTTTAGAAATTGTGATTTGTGTCTGTATTATTTACTATTTTCTTTCAAACTATACATACAATGGCAGCCTAGACCCCTCATCATGTGGAATCCACGCCTGATTAGTGAGGATGTTGGAGTTGGCTTTAATGTCCGGAAATTAAGGCGCTTCTTTCTAAGGTAAGATTTCTGAGCTATCACATGGTTTACTACTTTGGCTTCAAATTACTTTAAATGGTATTTTCATCAACTTGGTTTTTTCTTCTATTATATGTATTAGGTTCCTTGAGTGCTTTTCATTTTTGTGTTCTGTTCATTCTTAATGCAATTTATTTTGTAAAATTTGTTTATTCTGATCACACTAGACTACTAAATTCTGATATTTTTATTCTACAGCACTTTTACAACTGTCTATTTCATGAGACCAATGCCATTTGGAGCAATCTTCAGGTGTTATCCAGGGTAAGGTTTTTCATTCCATCTCATAAGGTCATTGTTATATAAATATCGATCTTATTGATATTCTATCTTGATTTATAAAGAAAAACAACTTTTGAGTTTAGAAGTGGATTATCTGGTTCACTTGATTTAACATACAATCTGAACATGATTCACTATTTTTATATCCTGTTTCCACGGAGATAAAATTGATGAAATCATACACTGTTAATTGACTCATTGACATATTAGATGCAAAGCTGAAATTATTTAAGATTTTTTGTTTGCTTTCTGTTCTGTTGATGTACTTAGACAGTGGAAAGTGTTCAGTGATGACAAGGATAGGCCAAATAGATATTTGCTTGCCAAGGATTTCGAGAGCCGTCCTGATGCTGAAGACATTGAGGTTAATAGCTTCAATTCTAAATTAACTTGCCTGATCCAACCATTTTCTTAGAAAAAAAAAGAAATTGAATTGAATGAAAATATCATTTGAGAAAGGAAAGAGAGCATATTTGTTTGGTGACTAACTCCTAGTGATAATCAATATAACAATATATTGATCTCTCGGGTAACTTTTCCTTCACGTTGCAGATTCTATTTGCCGAAGAAGAACAGAAGTCAGAGCAAGGGCAAGGTTTGCTAGACAAAGCTGCGGGCATATTCTCTTCAATTAGCCGGATGATGAAGTCTATATGATAATTGATGATCTTGCATACCAGTTCTCTTCATGGCGCATATCACGCCGATTCATTGCAATTACATGTTTGATTCTTCAAAGTTAATTTTAGAAACCTTGCAACTTTCATTACCATATACTACGATGCAAGTTTACATGTTGTGATGTATTCTAATTTGTGCCAGACCACCACTTTTGTAGGGCAAGTGTTCATCCCTACTCTGTATAGAAGAAATGATTTTGTTTTTCCTGGTTCTCTAACACGATTGGCTAGAAGCATAAGACAATTGCAAATTTTGAATCGTTACCAAATTACAAGCCATAAAATAATAGAGGCATAACCTTCACTCCATTCTCAGGAGCCTGAGCTTTCAAAAGATTATTCTCATTGAGACAATTTCCCCTTTGCTTTTTATTGCACAATTTAACAAGCAAAGTACTAGAAATATTGGTCTTAGCAACATAAGGTGGGAAATATGAAATTCCCGAATGTTGTATTAGAATGCTAACTTTCGCAGGTTAATGGAAGAAAAGTGATAAACTCATTAAGGTCTCTCATGCATTTGAAGTACTCAGAATTGATCAATTCACAAGGTTGCCTGTGACATCACTAAAGATCTTTAAGGATGGTTTGTCGTCAAAATTCCAGCCATGCAGAGAAACTCGAGGAGTGACACCTGGAGGGACCTCAAAAGAAATTTTAACAGTCATGGTCTCTCCTGGAACAAGTGAAAAATAGTTATCTGAGTAATGAACAGGGAGAATTCTTGTGTCTACCCCCTCCTTGTAGTCCTTATTCGAAGCATGGACAGAAAAATGTAGAAAGAATGCAACACCTATATCTTGTCCATTAATTTCAGAAACCTTCAAACCATTACTTTTCCCCGCAAAGCATTTGTGTATCCTTGTAAACCAACCAGCTTCTTGCTCTTTTCCCTTGACACTGTCTACGGTTTCCAGTTTTTGTCTAGCCTTTGAACCGTGCTCCAATGTCAAACTGTTAGAATCTGGTTTCTTAGATGTGTTTTGCACATGCATTCGAAGTTTGTAGGTAGATCCTTGAATGAAAACCTCGGATGTTATCTTGAGGGGAATTTTCTTCTCCCGATACGGCTCTAGTAGTTTATAATCTCCACCAGGAAGATGCAACCAATAAAAGTTTCTAGATAAAATTTTATTATCTGACATGTTGTAGAGTTTGAGAAGAAGAAAGTAGACTGGCTTAGGATGTTTTGACTTAGGATACTTCATCTCAACAATAGGTGTTACATTTTTTGGCAGTGCAGTGAGATTTTCATGAACTTTGTAGTGTGGACATGTGCCTTCGAGGTCCCACACTGAAACTTCCATAGCTACATTAGACAATTCTTCTGATGTAGTATTCACCACCTGTTTAAAGAAACAAAGTAAAATGATGTAAAACCTTTAAGAAACAATTCACCATTGGATCATCAAATAATTTGCAGAGGAAATTATGATTATTCCAAGTTTTTCCGGTTCAGTACTCCGGTAATTCCTTTAACTTTCTAATTTTGGCTGCCAATCTCAATTTTCAATTTATATTACCAGAAAAGAGTTTTGCACT
This sequence comes from Vigna reflexopilosa, assembly GCA_027742785.1. NCBI lineage: Eukaryota > Viridiplantae > Streptophyta > Magnoliopsida > Fabales > Fabaceae > Vigna > Vigna reflexopilosa. The sequence continues at coordinate 31,012,653 of CM050917.1, forward strand.
GTGAAATGATATTTCTATTTTTATTCCTAGTTCATAAAAATAGAAGTTCAATGTCGATACTTGCCTCTATAAAATATGTAGCTAGATTAAGCTGCACATGAATTGGCTCTGCAGCGCATCGACAACCAAAGAAACCTGCCGTTTGGTCAAGAAGATGATCATAAAATTGGCCTCTAAGACCAGTCCAAGGATTTTGTGTCTTCCAAATTAAGACTCCTGTATATTTTTTCCACATGTGAGAAGTCCATCCTTCCAGAAGAGCTCTATATTGTATGTAGTTAACTAGTTGAGCCTGGGAAGATTATAATATAAAAAAATAGAGTTAACAACAGAACAACAAAGATAAGAGGATTGAAAGTGTATCATGTATGATCCACCTGGATAAAGTTTTCACACCTTCAAACAAAAATCATCAAGATCTTTCACATCACCATAAAGCTGAATTTGATCATGAACCTTCTTGGTTGGATTTGAATATGGAATGTATTTATGGTATTTCCACAATGGATTAGGAACTTCTTCTACATAACCACTGGAAAGTTTCCTAAATAGTGGTATTTGCCATCCTTCTGGAGGCATTGTTGCTCTTATGGTAGCAGCAACTGGCATTCCTACAGAGCCAACCTCAGGGTTGAATCCATAGTTGTAAAAATCATCCTTGAAAAAATCTTCAGGATTTTGAATTTCATAAGGTCCATCAGTGAATCCCCCTTTCCCATCTGCAAACCCATCCCATAAAGATCCTTGTATGTAAATCCGTGTGCCATCTAGATATTGGCTAGGATCCCCCAACCTTTCAGATAAGGCACCTACAGGTTTTTCCTTTTCTTCTGCATGTCTGAAATAAGGATGAAGTTTCAGATCATTTTTCAGCGCCATATTTATATCATCTGGTGGAGTTTGTTCATTTCCACCCACCCAGAGAGCAAGACTGGGATGATTTCTCAGAAGCTTGACCGTGTCCCTTGCACAAAACAAGAAAAGGTCATGATCCAGGGGACCATTTGGATTTGATACTGGGATACCACGTCCATCCACATCCCCAGTAATCCAGAATTCCTGCCATACCTACACGATTTAGCAGCAATATGATCAATTATCAAAAGCTAAAACTGCCACTGATGTAAGTCAAGTTGTATAGAACCAAACTGTGATAGAGACTGTGACACGTGTTTATTTGTCTTTCTTAATTATTAAGCACATTGATCTACATAAAAAAATAAACTTATAATATTATTAAATGATAAAGCTATACAAAGTTTAAGGATCTTATGACAGAATATGTTTTTAAGTAGGTAATTTGTTGTTAAATATATAGAATTATATATACACACACACCCACGCACAATACATATATTAATATTAGATGATCATATAAGAAAATTGTAACTATTAATTGACTTATTTAGGACAATGCATATTAGTACTTCAAAAGTTTTATAATAGAACACTTTTAAATAGGTTTGTAGGCTAGGGTAGGTCTTCGGGGTAGTCAGGTCAGACCATTAAAAAATATCCATGACAAGTAAATGTGTCAAACTCAACCTATCTGGTGAAGGTGTTTTAAACCAGTAAATTTTAGAGTGATCATTTGGTCTAGTTGCAACAGCACTAATAATATTTTTTATTTGAAAATAGAAAAGGGCATGATAGGATTTGAACAAAGGAAAGAAACCTGCTTATATTATAATGACGTAGTCATTCAATCTAATGCAAACTGCTATATACACAAGTACTCAAAAGGAAAGAAACACAAATAAACTACGTAGTCACACAGCAAAGCAGCAGCAACGCAGTAAGCGCATAAAAAGTATAGCAGAATATTAAGAAGCGCATATAAACAAGAATGAGTGTCTAGTATATCTTACCAGAAGACCATAATAATCACAGTAATGATAAAACTCGGGCCTTTCAGTGAGGCCACCACCCCAGCAACGAATCATGTTAAAATTCATATCTGCATGAAACTTGATATCTGTTTGGTATCGCTTTTTCGAAAGTCGCAGTAGCCCATCAGACAATATCCAGTTTCCCCCTCGTATAAAAATTTGTTCTCCGTTAACTTTGAACAATCTATGAAACCATCCAGTAATACATATACAAAAGAAGTTTAAAGTGTGAATAATCCCACTGAGGAAAAAGTAAAATATTATATTGAAGGAACAGCATAATACCTTCCACCAGTAGCACCATCAATATTGCTTTCAATTTTGCGGAATCCAAAGTGATGGCTCCATGAATCAGATTCACCATATCCTTTTACATCAATGCTAATAATAACGTTGTACAAAGATTGCTTCCCCATTCCATTTGGCCACCATAAATTGGGCTTGTAGAAGAAGAGCTGCAAATGCAAATCATTAGCCCTTTACAAGAAGAGATAAAGCTTAAACCCCAAGTTATGCGAGTTTAACAGGGTCAATAGAAAATGACCCTACAAAATATTACCAATCCAGGACTGCAAATTTCCTCAACTTCGAAAGAAAAAAGAAATTTCTCTATTCTTTTCTCCGAAAAATGTTCATAGAGAAATTTATTTAAATAGACCTCATACAAACAAGTTTGCACAAAAGCGGCCCAAGTTCCACCAATACCAACGAATGATACACATAACAAGACAATATATACATTTTTTTTCTCTAAGTGTATCACTAATGAATGATTAAGTTTTAAGGACAGCGGACTAAACCGTCTAAGACTGACCTCAGGAAATGTATATTGCACCCTTGATGTTGGAGGAATTGAAAGATTTTGAGTTTGAAGCTGCTCTACTGAGTGAATGCCCCCTTCGAGTTCTGTTGTCACATGGATACTCAAAGAACACTCTGCAGCCAAAGAGCTCTTGTTTTCCAACTCAGTGGTGGCATGTAGATATACTCTCTTATAGTTGTCAAAGAACGATGACACCAAGTGGGGATCAATTATTTTTACTGGCTGCAGCAAACACAGACACTGGAATCATCCTACCAAAGAACTGCTGGAAGTACAGTCAACTATAAATCGACTCTAAATCATGCTTGCTCTGATTGAAAAAATGTTTAGAAAGTATAAAATGCAAAACTAATTAAGCAATTCTTATGATGTGTTTAGCTCATGTCTCTGTATTGTTGTTCTAGTTTTGTTTCCCAGACATCTCTGTGACTCCCCAAAAATGTATCTAATCATTACCATGTTCGGTTGGATCATGAATTGAAGAGTATATGAAAGACAACACTCTTTTTCTTTTGGGGTTAAGAGCAAAGGACAAAGACAGTAAATTGAAAAAATCGAAAAAATACGAAGAAGAAAGAAAGGCTTTGATAATTGGTAAATTTTAAGTGCATGGGAAAAAACATACGACATACTTTTAAAAGGATCCAAATCTATTAATACAACTCACCCCAGTAATAGAAATATAAACCTCATCCCATATTCCGGTATTCCTATCTCTGCAATCATATTTAACACTTGCATTAGCAAATTGATATTCAGTTTGCTCACAAGTAATGCCAAACTGCTCCATATCTTGTTTCACTTTCTTTTCTTTTTCAGTGCATAGGAGAACATCATAAAGTCATCAAAGGAAAATATAAACAGCATATCCAAAGGAAATTCCAATGTCATATTAGATAAACATGCTTCTACTTTGATGCCTTATTTTTCCTTTTAAGTCTAAATGCTCTTTTACATTAACATTAATTGTGAATACAACTTAGTGACAAAGTAAAAGTGCCTCCATTTGTCAAAAAAAATAAAAATAAACATCCTGATAATTCAATCACAAAAAATATTCTGCTAGTTTGTTACCATAACCCTGCTAACCAAAAGGAACTCTGGTAGCTTCCTATTCAAGGAAAAGAGTAAACGAATTATCACAAAGAGTAGTAATAATTTCACCTTATGGGAGCCATCCAATCCCAACCTTGAACATATTGTGTGGCCACATCCTTTCCTATCTACACAAAAAGAACAAAATAAAAGATGAACTATATATTCCGCATGCATCATTCACTCTTTTTTCCTAGTCTTAGACTCTTAAAATTCAATCAACTTTAGAAGTTATCGACCACTAGAATTTAGAATTGACACTATTATATAAACTGGAAGTTAAATAATCGAAAAGGACAAAATTATCTAACATGATTTATAAATTTAGTTTCTGACCTCGTGATCACCACCTTGTCCTCCCTGTGGAGGAATGCTCCCAGGATGATCCGGAGGGTGAACAAGAACCGCAAGCAGGTTACTACCATCAGAATGAACAACATCAGTGACATCAAGAGAATGTCTCCGAAACATTCCTTTCGGAAGTACCATCTTGTGCCCATTTAAATAAACATCAGCAGAGTAATTCACTCCTCGGAAGTTCAGATCACAGTGCTGATTCCCTGACTGTAAAGGCAATGTCCATCAAACTCCAAAAAAAGAAAAGAATAATCAAAGTAGAAATCATCATATTTGAATTAAGCTCAATCGAGATGACAACAGCCCACTTCTGAAATTTGAAATATAAAATTGCGTTATATGAGAGAAAAGAATAATTCTCACCAGCTTACACTGGAAGGTTGTAAAGAACCAGAAGGTGTAATACTGTCTTCCAGAGTCAGCAATATCGAAGATTGCCTCATTTCCTAGTCCATAAAAAGGATCAGGCAGCACTTTGTTTTTCACCAAGGTTGCAAGAACACTGTGAATGATTAAACATGATTTGAAATTAAGAATGAGTTGAAGGAAGAAAGCAGAATGTGCATACATTGCATCGACAGTAAAAGAGAGAGAGTGATTACGTTCCAGGGACAATGGCTTCCATCCATGGTTGGTTGGAAGGAGAAGGAGGGTGCGTGGTGGTGAGTTGAGTGCCTGTGAAATGAACCTGGGTGGAGCTAGCTGCAAGCCATTCCGAATGAAGGGTGATCTTCGCCATTGTTAACAGCAAAACTTCCAATGGAAAAACAGACAAATATCAACACAGCTTGACTTGACTCTTATCTTCTCATCTCTCACTTTCTGTGCAATTAATGACCCATCATTACTAACGAATCTTTATTAACAAAAAGTGATGTATAAGGTAAAGATAGTTTCACACTCAAAACAGTTATATAATTAACAAAATTATTAATATAAAACAAACAAAAATTAACCAATACTTAATATATATAACAAATATAATAAATTTACAAGTTATATAATATGAAAAAAAAGAAAAATAAAAAAATATGTAATATATTATTTTTTATGTTTGAAGATAAAATTGTATCAAAATTTAAACTATAGATAAATTTCAATGCATTCAAATTTATGATTTAGAGATATTTAACATAAAATGATTAAACATAATCTTTTTCATAAATCTATAAAAATATTATATTTTATAATGAAAACTCAATTTAAGAATGATATGTAGATTCTTTATATAATTTTACGAAATATTGTATATTTAAAACTTAATTTAGCTTTAATATTTTCTAGAGTAAAATGTTATCATAATAAAATATTTATATATAGAAAATAAAAATTATAAAATATTTTTTTAATTTAGTAATGATGAAATAATTATAAAATATTTTGCAATATTATTTGCTAGATTCTTAAAATTCAGATTCAAAAAAATATGGTTGTTCATCTGAAATATTATTTATTTTTTCACCTGTGATTATATTCTTTACGTGATTCCATAAGAATAAACATTAGAAACTGGACTGGATTTAACAGTCTCAGTGTTACACGGACATTATTGCATACTTCTAAAGAAATTGTACACGTGTCACTTACTCTGCTCTTCATCTACACTAATTTCTTTCCCTCTTTTCGCGTATGTCTTCTTTTTATGGTCTCTCACCTTTTCTAGTGAAAAAAATTATGAGAATAATTTATTTATTTAATAAATTTAAGACTTTTTTAGTAAATAAAGTTGTTTAGATAAAAAATTAATAGAAAAATAAAATTCAAGAATTTTTAGAACATGTTTTAAATAATTAAAATAATAAAATTAAAAATTCATAAAAGGAAGAAAAAAATTAAAATTTCACTCTTTTTTTTACATGTGTATGATGAAAAAATAAATAAATTATTGAATATCATCTGAATATTTAAATTTGAGTAATTTTTTTATAAAGTTTAACTTTAAAATTATATTTCAAAATAAACACTTTTAAAAGAAAATTCAATTATTTGATTCAAAAATAAAAATATAAAATATTTTTTATTTTAAAAAAATTAAAAAATATTACAAATTGTTTAAATATTTTAAATATTATGTATTTCAATTTTTTTAAAAGTTACTGAAATTTGTCTTCGAAACATAATATAACATATTACCAATTGCGAAGGAATCAGTTGATTTTGAATGGAACTAATGAAGAGTGATTCTTAAATTTCGCTATGGGTGTAACTTGCATGTTTTTATAATCTAAAATTGTAATATTTTATTTTTAGACAAAATAAATATATTTAATCTATAAATCATTATACTATTTAATTTACTTGCACTGGCTTTGAGGGAAAAAAAAGCCGATTTGATAAAGTAAATATTAAATTAAAAATTAGTCAAATTTGTAAAACACCAAAATGAAGTAATTCACATCTGGCAAGTAAGCGAAAAGAACAATGTAAAATATTTTTTATTTTCTTTTTAATAATGTAATCTTATTGTTATTTTTTCACCAAAACTTGTAAGAAGTTAGAAAATAATTTATTAAAGTTAATAGGTGTTTTAAATTAATGAGGCTAAATGTTTTAAAGTTAAAATAATTTAATAAAATAAATCAAAATTTTAAATTCATCTCATTACTTAAAACACAAACTATTTTGGTAAACATTTTTCTCTTAACTTCCCTCCACTTCTTTCTAGAATATTTTACTCTTCAATCATCGGTTGACAATCAGAAAATTCCTAGAAAATAACAACTGAGTAATCTCCGACATCTACCGATTAGATTTTGTCTTACAACAAATAAGTTTTGACTCATTTTTCTCTTTCATTCTTAGTCTAAAATCATGCATAGCGATCTTTCGTATGTATTTTAAGGTTTCTTCTCTCAGTTTCTTAGTAATCTGAGGTACTATAGACTCATTATGTTTTCAATTCGATGTTTCATAAATATTTATAGAGTTTCCTTGTACTTCAATTGTTTTTAAATATGATATTTCTTAGAATTGCGATAACTTTCTCTTAGATATCTAATTCTAAATTTCAATTGTTTTTAAGTATGGTATTTATATGTGGTTAATTTGTTTGAGTAATAATTTCAATATTTATGCTATGTTAGTTCATGAAATTTGGGTGTCAATACTACCATGAATTGTATGATATTGAGTTATTTGGATGTTTATAAACGGATACAATGTGTTTGGTGTGTTGAGTAATCAAATCATTAGGTTTTAATGCTAAAAAGAGAGATTTTAATAGTTAAGTTTGTGAACAGGCTTTGGTATGAGAAAACTTATGATTCAGGTCCGTTGTGGAGTGATTTAAGCCTTATTTTTCTCTTTCATTAAAAACTTTATGACTTTCAAATTACTTTCCCTCAATTCAAAACAATATAATTTTTTTTTTACTTTTTTTCTCTCTCAATCCTATCGTCTCCACATTTTACTTTCTAAAAGAAACTAATTTAAAAACATATTTAATCATTTTTTTTCTTCTTTTATTTCCTTTTTTTTTCACTTTCTGCCAAAGGTTTTTCTTCCCAAATCTTTTATGATCTCTAATAACACCCAGAATTCCAATATGACCAAATCTGAAGTGAAAAGTGAGTAAGAAAATTCATTAAAAGTTCCATTTTTCATATAAAGTTGACATTGGAGCACCGTTTCCAATACCACAAACAAATTGCAATTAACAAAACAGCATCTTTATGCATCAATATTTTTATCTATTGTTGATCTGCAATTCCAAATATGTACTAGTTATAGTAATTAAGATAATTTTGTGCAGACATTCCTTTCTTCTAAATAATTAGAAGACTAGAAGGATAAATGTACTAAGGCGTCGGACAAATTTAACTAAACGAACAAAGTAAATTAAATATGCAAAAGGAGATGAAAAAAATGAAGAGGTAACAATCAAAATTGAAAGAACAATCAAAATTGAAAGACCTGTACAGATTCCTCACATCAAATAAAAATTTTAAATATAAAAACCAAAGGTATTTATAAAGAATTTCTCTCACCAAAACTAAACTTCACTAAGTAGGCTCAGCTTTAAACTAAAAACTAATTCACTAAATAGGCTCAGCTTTAAAGAGTCCCTAATTATAATAAATATTCGTACAAACAAATACAATGCTTAATAAAAACACAGCGCAAGAAAATACAAAAATATAAATTTAAAATATAAGAAAAAAATTATAAATTTTAATGCTGCTCGTGACCCTTCATACTCTCATCAAACTAGCGAGTTCTTGTTTTTCTTTTTCTTATTTAAACCATGTTTATAAGGACAGCTTCGGCATGATACTAAGCACTACGCAGCAGAAACAGCGTTCGGACCATGGTAGAAACAAAGCATTGTTCTCTTAAAATCGCATTGACACTTCGATTAAACTTCGATATAAATTGTCCACAAGGGCCAGATTAAGATAAAAGGATTACGTTACTTTTAAAGGACCTGAAATCTCCAGCATGCATCACTCAAACATTAGGACGGTCTACTAATCGCCTCATACTTTTTGCAATTAACTACTTCATCAGTGGCCATCACACCGAATCTCTCTCCCCATATAGAGACATAGTTAAATGAAATTATCAACACTTAAGGAATACCGACTGTTAAATATTCGATTAAACTCGCAAAACCCGAAACAAAGTTCGACAACCTAACTTCAGGCTAACCTTGCTCAATGAATGAAGACAATAGGCATGGAATCCATATGGTAGGATATCCTTAGTTTCTGACATTAACAGGAATCAGTATCTGAAATAAAATAAATAAATAGACAAACAAAACAGTACACCAAATATGTCTTCTCTGGTTTAACTCAATAACTACAACATAAAGATACTAATCACTTAGCAAAACGTCAAAAAGATAGAAGTAGACATTTTTAAGAATCTTTAGTTGTCGATAAAGCTTATCAAGTTAACATAAATGCATCCAAAATGTAAAATTAAAGTAGATGAAAATTCCTAGGTCTCGGTCATTGGCTCGTCCGAGACATCACTTCCTCAATACAACAAAAAAACATTGCATTTACCTCTTTCTCTTCTTGTTTACAGCACCAGCACCCTTATTGAATTTACCATAATTATTCGTGGTTTCAGCTGTATTCTGCTTTTTCAACCCCTTTTTGCCTCCAAAACCAAATCTAGAGTTCTTAACATCTCTTTTCTTTTGTTTATTTCCTTTACCAAAGGCTTGTTTTGCCTTACCTCCTGTCCGATCCCCTGGAGCCACTCCTGGCCTTTTCTTATTTGACCTCTCAAATACTTTTCCATCCTCAAAGTCAAAAGCCGTATCTGCATCATCGCCATTGTCAGCAAACCCACTTTGTTGCCTCTGCTTCCTCCATTTCTTAACAGATTCTATATCTTGCTTTTTCTGCTTAGCCCTTTCTTTTAGTTTCTGAGCCTGAACCTCTTTAGCCAATCTCTTGGCCTCCCTGGCCTTTCTTCTCTCTTCAGCCTCTTCCATCTTTCGTTTCTCTGTTAATAGCCTACCTTTAACCTTTTCCATGTGGACATCTGTCTTTACCATTTCAGCATAATAGTCTGCAGGTCTCAGAAAAGGTAGACCCATTGACTGAAGTTTCTCAAAGGCCTGCCTAGTTCCCTCCAATGCCTGTGTGTAAAATGCAAGTTCTCGTGCCAAATCATCATTAACATCTACATCTTGCTCTTGATCAACATCAATGGATAATTTGTGTATCCAGTCCACATTCTCAGGCCAACTGATATCTCCAAGTTTATCTAATAGAGCATCTCTCTTATATACTGCATTTTTTGATGGTTCAGCTAATCTCACATCTTCTTCCTGTTCTGATTCAGACGATGACATTTCTACACCCATATCTTCATTTTCATTATCAATCATCGTATCTTCATTTTCCGACGGCATCGCCATTAAACCTATACAAGCATTTAAAAAGGAAAAGAAAGTTCGCATTATACCAACACAGTGTGGTCAGCTTTTATAACCAAAACATAACATCATTTAAGATTTAAGGGACAGGTTTCACAATCATTTATAACCAAAACTCAATTTGGCACCCTAGGATCAATGGGCCAAATAAACCATATTTCGGAAGTAATGCTATAAGCAGACCCTTAACATAATCAACATAATTACATACATGATAACATAAATAACTCGCAGAACACAATACAACAATAACAAAAACAAATAATAACAGTCATACTGGGTCAAGAAAGGAAATTAAATCTCAAATTCTTTTAATAGAGAAAAAGCCCAATGCTCAGTAAAGTATAGGTAACAAAAGAAGTTTCATAATTTTACATAGTATTGGAACCAAGCACCTAAATGCCCTGTTGACTTAACATTAATCTGCTTTCACCGGCCTCTCACAACAACACTACTAAATTACTTCACAACTTTGTTTTGCATGAGAAATAGAAATATAAGAATGAACATGGTAACACAAGGCGCAAGAGGATGAGAGAAACACTAGTCCCTAGCATACAATGGCTTTATTCATGAACAGTGCACCGATTGTACAGAGGGCCGTAGTGTGCAGGTGGGATGAATTAAAATTTAGTAAAGAACCAAATGGACTAAAGCAGCAGATTTTCAACAATAAAATATCAATCAAGAATTCAGAACAACACTTCATTGAAAAGCTGATCCAGAGAGAAGAACTGATGAGCTTCCTTCAAACTCCAAAACTAAAATTCAGTAATCGCAAGCCCTGTCCCCTCAAAGGAGAGGCAAAAACAGCACTACTCTTGCCCCCTCTCCCCCAAAACCTGAACTTTACTCACTCTCACTTAGTCTAGAATGACAAAGGATAATGACAAAAAACAAATAGAATTAAATAAGTGTAACCTTAATCTTGCGTTTTGAACAGAAAACACGATTGTGCTTTTGATCATTTAACCAGAAAAAAAAATGAGGGTTGGGGAAAACCACTCTAACCTCGCCACTGTTTGGTAACAATCTGGAAAACAGAAATACATTGAAACTAAAGAAAATAAAAAATAAAATAAAAAAAGCAACACATCCAATCCAGCGCAGAACATCGAAAGAAAAAGTGAGGCTTGCGAAGTGAAATCAGAATCAGAAAGTGAAAACAAACCTAACGATGCTGTGAGGGAGATTTCGACGGCGGAGAAACTGACCGAACGCTAAGTTGAGGGGTTTTAGTTTAGGGTTTAGGACTAAAGTTGTGAATCAATTTTTTTTTTCTTTTAAATACTCTGCGAGTTTAAAGAAAAAAAGAAAAAGAAAAACTTCGGGTCGGGTCAACCTTAACTAGGCTCCGACCAGGCTTCATTTTTGTCGTATATGGATCCGGTTAACGTGTTCGTTCAGATTTTCCTTCTTTAGGACCAACTACTAAATATTTCTATATTATAAATTTAAATTTAAATATGTTTTTTATTCTGAAACATAATTATATTCAATTTTGTTCTTCTGCATTTTATTTTATTTTTAACTCTTTTGGTATAACCTCTTTTGGTAAACCCTCTACTTTTAGTTCTTATCAAATATTTAAAAAATAATTTTGAATAGAAAATTGTAAATATTTCTTACGATAACAATTTTTTTTTCGTATAATAAGTATTAAAAAATATTAATAAATTTATAATAATATTTTTAAAAAGTAATTAAAGAATAAATACTTTTTATAAATGTAAGGATTTATGTACAATATAAAAATAGTTAAAAAGGAGAAGTATTATAGATTAATACAATTACAAAGTTAAATATTATAATAACTACTAAAATAAAAATTAATACGAAAAAATTAAAAAACTAAATGTTTTTTGTTAATTTTATAATGTTATAATTATATCATATTTATTAATAAATATTATTTATATAATAAATAACGTTTGTAAATAAATAAAATTAGTTATATTAATAAGAAAAAATATTTTCAAATAACTAAAGTTTGGAGGAGGTCCTACATTTTATTTATTTTCCTCTTAATTTTTATTTTTAAATGCATTTTGTCATTATTTCTTACTAATATTTAAATATGTTTCTAAAGTCTAAATTTGGATAATTTTGTGTTAGTTAAAATAAATGTTATTAAATAAAGTTTATGTAGAAGTGGTGCGTATTGTGTTATATGTAGTTTATATATATATATATATATATATTCAGGGGTTAATATCTCTTTTGGTTCCTTTTTAGGGGAATGTTCAAGTGAGTTCTACCTTTTTTAAAAAGTTCAATGTGGTCCCAACTTGTGAAAAAAGTGTACAATTAAATCCTTTTCCCTCACGGCGTTAAATATTTAACGATCCAATTGATAGTGTGGAGTGATCTGTGCAACGTGGCTGTTCAGTTTCATAACGTGGCTGCCTAAGGGGTAAAGATGTGATTTTCATTAAAGTTAACGTGGTAGTGGCAGTTATTTTCATTAAGAGGGGTTAGGGTTTGGTTTCCTCTCAATTGGTCTTTGAGGTTTGGGAAGTGTTTGGGGAGACATAGGAATGGCTTCCCAAGGGTGTTCTTCGTTTTCGAAAAGTTGGGCTAAAGGATTTTCTCGTTCGTCCCATAGTGGTGCTTGTAGGGGAGGTGGGTTAATCCTTACTTGTTACTGTGGTGATATTGCAGTAATCAAAGTGGCCAGAACTATGAAGAATGCTGGGAGAAATTTTTGGGGTTTTCCTCATTACAAGGTTTGAAGTATACCCTTCTCAGTTAATGTTTTCTTAACTTGACTTGATGCATTTGTTGATAGATTCCTTAACATGGTGAATAACAGGGTGGATCTTCAATTGGGAGTTGCTGTAACTTTTTCAAGTGGTGTTGTGAAGACAACGTTGACGAAAAAGATTGCACAATTCTGAAGAGAATAAGTGAGCTGAAAAATGCAGTGAAGGATTTGTAGAAAATGCAAAAAAGGATGAAGTTGCTAGTTGTAGCTTTGTGTGTGTGTATTGTGGTTGACCTTGTCATATTCAGGTTCTGTTTAGGTTGATTTAGTTAGATCGTGAATTTGGGTGTTTGTTATAAGTTGGCTTAATACCTCTTTTGTTCACCTTCATGTAATGTATTTGGATGCTTTAAAAAAGTAGGTTGGCAATGTGAATGTGTTTTGGCTGATGTAACATCAGTTATGCAATGCAATGTACAAAATGTTGGAATCAGTCCCCCATTTGTTTTAAAAATACATTATATGAAGTTAAATTCAGTGGAGATTGTTCGAATCAGTCCCTCATTCGGTTTAAAAATATTGAAATAGGTCAACTTAAAAATGCATATGATGATGAATAATGACACATATTAGCAATCTAAGTACAAGCTTTGACCAAAACATGATCAAACCACTTTCATTCATTAAATAAAGACAGTACATAATACCTTTATTTCATGTAAAGACACATAATACCTCCAATACATCATACTTCCAATTCATCTAAGTAAAGACAATACATATTAGTTCACCAAAATAAAAAACAATACATATCTATCACCAAAATAAAAGACAATACATATAACCTCCAATTCATCTAACTAAAGACAATACATATCTGTCACCAAAATAAAGACAGTACAGTACATAATAAAGCAATTCATCTATCTATCTATCTTTTCTTCTGACATGTAATTTTGTTGGACAGGATGATTGGGGACTTGGTGGCTGTGATGGTAGAGGGGTTGGGGAACTTGGAGGTGGCTGTAATGGTTGTGTTGTTTCTGCTGACTGGGTTGTTTGTGTTGGCTGGGTTGCTTCTGCTGGCTGGGTTGTTTCTGCTAGCTGGGACCGTAAAGGGCAGTTATTCTTGTTGTGCCCCCTCTGACGACAAATGCTACACTTTTTCCTATGCCCTCCAACACGCATTTCAGTGTCGTCCTTAGTTAACTCCCATGCCTCCAACCACCTTTTTTTCTTTGGCCTCCCAGGCAACTTCCTTATCACTAGTGGTAGTACATCATTGAAATTTGTGGTTTCCCATAGTTGGGGACCATTGAGTGGAAAAATTATGGACGCATACACCTCTTCATATGTGGATCTTTTAAAGCAAGTGGGTATAAAATTGTCTGGATCAACATTGGAGTAGTTCATTGCTGCAATTGCATGACAGCATGGGATGCCACTAATCATCCACTTTCTGCAGCTACACTCTTTAGTGTTCAGGTCCACTGTGAACTTGTTCCCAACAGATGAAGTGTGCCTAACCTCAAAAATCTTTCGTGCAGACCAGCTGAAAGAAATGAAGCACATGAACAATGTAGATAAATAACAAAATGTATATAAAAAGAAATAATAACATTACCTTGGCACCCAAAATCTAGACAAATTACATTCGTTCTGAAGTCTCTTCTTTATCTTTGGGCATATTGTGAAGTCCATAGATGCCACCTTGCTTCTGTTGGTGGCCCACCTTTTCATGAGATACGCTCTGATATCCTCCATCATTGTGATAATTGGTTTTCCTCTTGCATGAATAAGAACACTGTTGAAAGCTTCAGTGATGTTGTTATCTAGGGTATCACACATTGTTTGACTTGTGAAGCGAGATCTTGACCAAAACCTGTTGCACAAAAGAATTCTCAAATGGGTTACAATGCATCTGTGACACTAAAGTGTATATAATGGCTAATGGGTTACCTTGGGGGAATGCCTATGAGGTATTTATATGCTTCAATATTGACTTCTTTAATTTTCAGCATTTCTCTCTCCCAAGCCTCGGGATATGTGCTGGTTGCAGCCCTCCACGTCAGATTTTTTAATACCTGCCCACCAAACCTTTTCCTAAAGTTTGCATAGAGGTCCCTCAGACAGTATCTTTGTTCTGCCCGAGGCAGAAGCTCCTGGATAGTTAGGACCAACCCCTACACAATTAAATTTAGTAATAAAACCATATCCTATACAAAAGCATTAACTAAAAATGAATATAAGTAGTACATTATGCCTTCTGCTGGTTTGACATCCATGTGCACCCTCACATACTTCACTACCCCCGAGGTCTTCAATTAACAATTGCAAAAATCATGTCCAGCTGTCTTTGTTCTCCACTTCTACTACTGCATAGGCAAGGGGTAGCATTTGATCGTTTGAATTCCTACCAACAACAGTCAGCAGCTCTCCCTTGTAAACACCTTTCAAAAAACATTTGTCTAAACATATAATGGGCCTACAGCTTATGAAACTATATTTACAAGCTTTGAGACAAACATACATTCTTTGAAAGATTGGGTCACCATTATGAGAGTCAACTTTAATCTGCACTGTTGACCCTGGGTTACACCTCAACAGCTCATGTCCATAGTCGTACACCCTTTTATACTGTTCTTTGAAATCTCCTTCAACTTGTCTTGTGGCAATTAACTTTTCCCTTGGATATTGACACATTTGTATTCCATTTTCTTAATGCTTTAGTACGAATATCATTCACCTTTAAATTAGGATTGTCAACTAAAGATCTATCTATTTCCTGACTTAACCACTTAGCATTCATCGGTTTAATATTAAGTTGCCTACTACAACTATGAGTATCAATTATCTTCCTCAATTGCCAAATTTTGCGTGACGGAAAATAACCACAATAAGCTAGCCATGGGCACTTCCCTTGGCCACCCATTCATGTCACCCTCACCCTACGGTTATCATTTTTGATAAATTTTAGATCCCTCCCAGCATGAACAGCATACCTTCTAATAGCATCCTTAAACTCTTCCCTGTCAGTAAAAATAGTGTCCACTTCCCACTTGTAATCTGTCATGGACTTCTGCTTTGCATATTTTGAGAAAGGACCTACAAATATTGTATCATCGTTGTCATCCTCCTCACTTGCACTATTTTCAGGAGTTAAAAGCATATCAGACTCTGAATCATCATCTAATAAACCCCTACATTGTTGGGTTTCTTTTTCAATGTCTACATTAGTGGAGGAAAATTTATACATTTAAATTTATTATTTATTTATTTTTATTTTTTAAGTTAGTATTAAAACAGATCGTTCATATTGTATCAGTCTATGTCTAGTAAAGCATTTGTATATCGATCATTGTTCACACTTTTTGTTGTCTTTCACTATTCGACACTTGGGCTTAGTGCACTTTGATGAGTGTGGCTTAACCTTAGTGGTTGCACATCCAAATTCTAATTAACACACCCTTATGTGTCGTCCAACCATCATGTTATCCAAGGTGCGAGTGTTTCACAAGTTGCCTTCTAATGGTCGAACTCTTCTCAGACCTCCACAATTTGACTCTTCAAAGCATACTAAGTTTTCTTCTGCTCCTTTTCTTCATTTGGGAAACATTTGGAGAGTATTCTAGTGCTAAACACAATTTCTCTAACTTCTACTAGATTGTTTCTTGTCTTTACCTTTTTCAACATGTCTTTAAGGGCTATCTAATTTAGAATAATTTCTACTAATGAAAGGAGGTTGTGACCACAAAAGAGGGCATCCACACATTAGAGGATGTTTTCAATGCAAAATACTTAGTCATAGCCAATAAATTTGTTACTCATTACATGAGTTTATTAATAAAGATAATTTGATTCATACGCTTTTTATCATATTTTTTGTCATGCTTTATTATTTTATTTATTTCTAATTCCAAAAATCATAATGTTATTACTTTATCCATTGGATTCAAAGTTACTTTTCTCAAAGTTAGTTATGTTTCATTTTTTTCCTTCATACACCTAAGGGATGCTATTTGTGTCCATAATTGTTCTTTTTACCTAATTTACTCAAGTCAATTAACTAAATTAACGAGTTGTTCCACAAACTTTGATGCCAATTCTTTTTGTTATACAAGAGTGTGGTATAAGTCAATTGATGGATAAAAGACATTATTCTAGAGCACTTTACTGCTTTGGTATTATATTGTCGATGTCTTATTTTGAATTTCCATCTCTTAAAATTTTGCATACTTGATAAGCGTCAAATTTAGTTGTTTATATATATAATTTAGACACTTGATATGCACATATGTGGTAAATTTCTAGCAAATCAAACATTTATCACCTTATAAATACAAAACGAGTGAATGAAAGAAAATATTTAAAACTATTGATGTTTTGCTGCAGCAAACAAATATGAGGATAAGCTAACACGATTAAATGTCAAAAGTTGGAGTTGAGAAGATTGAGGACGATTAAACAAGTTCAAATTATCACTTTTACAATTGAGCAAATTGCTAGTCAGTGAGCTCAAGAAGAAAACTCATAGGAAGGAACAAAGCTAGATGAGCTCCGGAGGGCTAAGCGACTTGAATAGGAACTTAACATCAGAAGAAACCCACAAGAGGAGGGAAAGAATTTGTTGAATACATTGAAGAGAGTTTGAGCATAGAGGAAGCCATGCATATGAGAAAATGTCATTAATTGAATGTCAACACTTTGGCAAAGCAATTTATCCCTATAAATAGTGATCACATGTTAGGTCTTAGGCATTAAGGAGTAGAAGGCTAGATTAAACATAACTTTATATTGTAAACATTGTGTTATGTGTTATTGTTAGGTTTGCATTGTAATATCCTACTTATCATGAGTAGTTATGCTTTTTTGAGTTGAAATTAAATGAAATAGTTACTTCTTTATACTCTTTTCTCATTTATGTAATTATATTCAAATGTTTATATTTTCCATTTGAGTTAGTTAATGTTTAATGTTTTTACTTGAGCGGCATCTTTGTACTTAAATGAGACTTGGAAGTGATTTCAATATACGAACTAAACTAACTCATGCAAAAGAACAATTGCTAGTAATGAAGTTGTATTTATGGTCCTCACTGTTCTAACACTTAATGTAGGATCTAATAACTTTATTGCAAGGAATTGAGTAAATTTGTTGGGTCTTATATAGGTAAGTGTGAGGGATCAAATAACCTTGACCTTATGGGACATGGAAGGGTATAAACATTACCATATGATTTGCAAAAGCAACTATTAGGAATGGAGATGTTCTTAGCTGAATTATCCAAAGAAAAATTGCCATGGATGGAACAATATCTTTGGGACTAAACCTTCACAAAGTAACTTGGTAATTGTATTGTACAACATTGGGTAAGTTTATTTAGATCTTTGTTGATTGGAACAACAAAGATTTCATGGATGAATAGGTACATAGTTATGTATTGTGATCATTCATTTTTATTACATATTTCAATTGATAACACAATATTGGGTCTAGTCTCTATCTCACTTAATCTATAACAAAAGGATCATAATTTATTATTTTGTATAACTACTATTTTAATATTTACCTATACCTAAATATGTGAAAACAAAAGTCTAGTTATTTGAATATTTACTAGTCCCTATGGGTATAATAAATCTCATATGGTTATACCACAAGGGACTTGATTCACTTGCCAAAAGTCACACAGTTGAATACATACATGTTAAAACTAAATCCATCATTATTGTGTTGTATGTGAACAACGCTTAAGTCATCTAAATTTATCAAAATTAAAAATGATGTTTTTTGAACTTTCTAAACCATTCACTTAAAGATTGCTTGAAACCATAGAGAATGATGCAACTTATAAACCAAATCAGACTCTCTCTAATCAGCAAACCAATGATATTTTCCATGTAGGCTACAACATCAAAGATCTCTTGAGAATTTAGCTAAAATTACTATGCTTGAACAACCCACTCAGGTATGTTTTATCAACTTTGAAAAAGACTATCTGACCTATATGTTATGCATTTTGCACAATTTCAAGTAAAGCCACTCTAATCAAGGTTGAAAAATAATATTAAATATCGAGAGGTGCTTTAAGAGAAAAAAAACATATAATGCATGCACAAACACATTGTATCATCTACATTGAAGTTTATAAGATGAAAAAAAAATCATGGAATTAAAGTTACGGCTAGAAAACAATTTGCAAATTGTTGATATACTATTGAAAAACTTTGTAAAAACAATAAAATTCATTAGCAAACTAGTAAAGCACTACTATCCTTTTATACATTGAAAAACTTTATCCTATAAAATGCGTAATCCTTTGATTTTTTTTATATCACTATTTCAATTTTTGTCATAAGAGTGACTGTTTTAAAAAAAAAAAACTCAATCAATTAACCAATAGTTTATATCCCAAAAAAAAATTCGACTTTTCAATTAGAAGTAACTAAGCATTTAAAAAATACTTCACAAATTCACCATAAATAACTATGTTCCACAAAAATACATAAGTTAGGTAGAAATGAGTATGTTATTTTGTGACCCTCAACAACCTAGTTTCACTTTAAACATTCAACAACAAATATTCACTTTAAACATTCAACAACAAATATTGAATAGTATGACATAGTAATTTGAACAAAATTTTGAATAAAAATAATAAAAATCATTTTAGTATACGTGTGACTTCTAATTAATTCCATCTTTTTCAAAAGTATTTATTAACAAATTTATCCAAACTAACTAATTTTTTTATGAAGAAACAAACAGAAAAAGCCATAACTAAATTTAGAACATTTCTCCTACTTGTTACAATCAATTCGTCGTTGCACTAAATTTATATATTAGGCAAGACCTTAACACTAAATTATTCTTTAATTCGAAGATTAAAGACGATGAATAGGCATGACTATACTTTATTTATAACATTAGTGTAAGAAATTAACAAAACCTGAGGAAGGGCATTCGTTGGTTCACAACACATAATAAATCAAACTAGAAATTTGAAAGGCAAAAACTAAATTACCTCAATTAATTTTTCCCCGCTTGAATGATTATTAAAAAATTCAACCAAACTATCTTTATTGTAATCGTTTTTACACTAAATGTATATACTGGGAACGATCATTACACTGAATATAACCATGATTTTTAGAATATTTGACAGAACCTGAAAAAGACAATTGCTGGTTCATACCGCACGGAAAGAAAAACAATTTATAATCCATACTTCAATACAGGATGCTTTCATTTTTTTTATAGTTTCCAGTGCTTCCATTATTGTGTACGTTGTTACTACCACGAAACCCCTAAAAAATAAAAAAGAAAAGAAACATACCGTAATTTGTAGGGGGGAAAAAACGCTAAATTCCACCTTGGCAAATAAAAATTAAAGATAGCCATTTCATAAAAAGTAAAATAAAAATAGCAAACTCTACAACAGGTGGCATAAAAAAGCCAACTGAATGTTGAACTTGACATATCTAACCAGGAGCAGGCTGTATTGATAAACGTAAATGGACAATGATCCACTCACAAAACCTGTCCTTCAACCAGACGCGTTCTTCCTCGCACAATATACCCTGTAAGCTCCCAGCCCAACTACGATAACTGCAGCTCCAACTGCAGCATGATGAGTGATACAAAATCATTAAATGTTGAAACAAATGGAGGAAGCATATAATCCAAAGATGATTGCTTGCCTATCAAATCAAAGCTCAAAATAAAGTATATTCCATTTCTTTATTTATTAGCTTCAATAGCACACCAAAACAAAAATTGTCAAAACAAGCTGAAACCAGAATCACAAAAACACGAAAGGAGCTCCAAAGATAGGAGCTTGTAATGTAGGATTCAGCGACTCCTTCACTACCATTGATTTTGATGATTCATCGGCTAATTCATCCCTAAATTTCAAGCAAAATCTACCCGACAAGAAACCGCAAAAGGCAAGAAGCACGAGATGAAAAAAATGAATAAATAAATAAATTATAGTAATGATAATGGAAAGCTATGATGCTCACAGTGGCTATCATTTCATTATGTTCAATGATAATAATTCATTGCCAAACTAATCCCAAAATTCCAAGCAACATCCAACCAACAAGAGAAAAAAGGACAGAGAAAAAGAAAATAATAATACTTAAAAAAAAAAAAGAGTCAAGAGACAATACAAGCAAGCTTACGTAATTATATGAGAACATATGGAGAATTACAATGAACAACTACACAACCACCCGGACCAACATAACCTAAATTGATAAGAATATATTTATATTGATAGGAAGCTACCACCAAAAATATTCTAATTTATCCAATAAAATTCTATAACCATATAATATATTCTTTCTTGTGAGCCACCCTTTCGCTTTTCTTTTAGTTAGGAAACAATATTGAAGTTCAAACAACCTTAAGACATACTGTACGGAATAAGCTAGTCAACCTAAAGCTGACATACCTGAAACAGTTATTAGAGATCGATTAATAAGCCTGTGGTACTGCTTGCGGCTTCTTCCAGCTTCAGTTTCTGGAATGCTTAAATGAGGATGCTCGGCGGCGGTTACAATCTTGCGGAACAGACCATTGAAATCGCCTAACTTGACACTGATGGGTATAGGAGCCTCAACTCCCATATCTTGACTAACCTACAAAACACATTTACATGTCAAAAGTGCCATTGCAGTTGATAAATCTAGTGCTTTAAAATTTCTCAGTATGAAGCACACCTATCACAATTACACATGCTATGATAAAAAGAAAAAAATATTTACTTAATAATCTGTTCAAACACTCGTGACTATGCTTATCCATCCATTACTTATATAATCGTTGCCCATAAATACAAAAGTTATGCACTTAAACTATTGATGATCAAAGGATACATATACAAAAGCCTATTTGGCATTTATGTTGCTTTTCAGAGGTTGATTGAAATCATAATTTCACGTCTCATATTCCCTTCAAAAGTTTCTTGTCTAATAATTATGTATAGTAATATGCACACAATAATGCAAACGAACAAGTCAATAAAAATACCCTAGTGGACTCCTGGATAGCCATTGGAAATGAATCCAGATCATCTTTAGCTGCAACTATCAGGCAGGGCACCTCAAAGCCGGTATCTTCTCCATGACTAGCAATTTCAACCAGGAGTTCAGATGATGTTCTCCAGGAGGATTCATCAGACCTGAAATGAACATCTAGTCAGCTATATATACATTTTTTGCAGGCATGAAATGAGTTGTCCTCACCACCTGATAACAAAATGATAGTTAATTTTAAATACAGTTGACGAGTTGCCATTTTAAACAGTGATCTTTTAATGCATAAAATGCAAATCTTGAGCATCTTACTTCTAAGTTGTTTAAAACTTGTTTGAAAGTCGCAAATGTTAATCTAAAATGGGTCACCCAGAAATTACTTCCTTTTCAATATACAATCTCTTTCACGAAGTCATCCAAATGCACAGCAGATTTATTAGAAGCGCTTACGAATTTTGATGCTGAAATATAGTATATAAGCTAAAAATGTCAAGCATACTACACAATCAATTAAAACATGAATTTTCACAGCAACTTGTAATGCCAAAAAACTGAGGCATCTTCTAAATAAGTTATTTAACAGTGAAATTTATCCTCTACTGATGCATATACTAAAAGAGAACAGGAAATACATATGTAGATCAATGGAACTTCACAAAAGTGACCTAAATATTTTTCATACTAGTTATGTAACAAAGTTTATCCACGACTTTGATCATATAATGATCTCTGATATCAATGTCACCTATCATGAACAAAAACTGCAATGTCACATGATGCCAAAGACTCCTTATTGGACAGGAGCTTCCTAACTCCATCTTCTGGTATCTCTCTCAGCACAAGATATTTTTTGTTTTCCTGAAAAAGAAACAATTTGCGAAGAGACGAAACAAAAGTTCAGATTTATAAAATGAATAAAATAGAAGCAGGGGAAGGTACTGAAACAGGTGAGAAAGACAATTTTTTTGCCCTGTAATTAGCAGCTATTGAAAAATGTCAACCAGGTATCACTTACCATAGAAACATCAACTACATTTACAGCATAACGATCTTCATTGGTTGGATTGTAACCTTCAGAATATGGCCTACATTATTGATTTAACAAGGTATAAGGTGTTGGAAATTATAATATCAATAAGCTTAAACGTAACACAAAAAAGGAAAAACCTTCCAATAAAAGAATTCAATAATGCAGATTTCCC
This sequence comes from Vigna reflexopilosa, assembly GCA_027742785.1. Classification (NCBI taxonomy): domain Eukaryota; kingdom Viridiplantae; phylum Streptophyta; class Magnoliopsida; order Fabales; family Fabaceae; genus Vigna; species Vigna reflexopilosa. Next base: position 31,035,654 of record CM050917.1, read on the forward strand.
AGCCTTCCTAGGCCCAAAAACAAAGCACTGCAAAACGTTTCTGTCTGAATGTTGCTTCTTGCGATCCAAACGCCGCCTCCTTGTCACACGGATAGCAGATGATGGATCACCAGGATAACCAATGTAAATCAGATTCTCCATACTAAAAGTTGGGTTTAGAAGTGTCATAAGTGACCACTGTAAAGAAAAAGTTAAATTTTGTTAAAACAAACAACAATCAATGTCAATGCAAATAAAATGCTATCAGCAATTGTAAGACACACACACACACACCCCAGATATACAGTTATAGAATACATATTTAAATTATATAAATTAACGGAACACGTAACAACAATGGAGCAAGTAAAACTATGCAACCTTGATTCTTGATGCATACAAATTCATGAGTGATAAAACTCCCAAGAGCAGCCAACAATTTTCTAAAACTAGCACTCAACAATATGCAGGGTAGACCGATAAAGATAAAAAGACTGGCTCACCTCTGACAAAAATGCATCCAGTGATAGTCCTCCAAATGCATTTCTTTCTGCAGCATCTTCATATGGAATTCCAGTCCAAGGACTGCAAATCAAAACAATAAAATATCATATATAACACAGGAATACTTCCAAGTCCAATTTCTATCAAGACTCCTGACCTGGTTTAACTGATTACACAAGCTATTTTGAACAGCATTTTTATTAAGGTTAAGTTATCTAACCTGACTGTTGAGTGTTACGAGGTAAAATAACAGGTTTCAAGATCAAATTCACAGGAAGAACATTTAAAGGAGAAAATTTAAATCAAACTCAACCCATTGGGATAACAGAAATAGACAGTGCATCAGGTGGACTCCAAAGAGGGTTCATGGTTGAGAAGATAAGAAATTGAAAACAAAATAATACTATGAACAGTTTAGAAGTATTCAAAAGTTCTAAACTAAATCAAGAAAATTTAGATAAAACTCTAACCATTAGGACAACAGAAATATAGAGAGTGGATCAGGTAGACTCCAAAGAGGGTTCAGTGTTGAGAACATATGAAATTTATAACAGAATAATACAATGAACAATTCAGAAATCTTCAAATGTTAAACCTTAAGGCGACAGAATAACCTTCAAAAATTAAACAACCAAGCTAGACAGAACTACAAGCTCGGATGTACAACAAACTAATGCCGAAGAAACCAAACTATAATGAATAACTACCACTGGCAGAAACCAACACACACACATATATCGAAAAAAACAAAAACAAATATATTTGAAAACAACATAATAACAACCTAAAACTTATAGCATTTATACAAGTCTCGTAACTACAAGATAGTCATCAGTATAATCTTAAACATAATTCACAAAAAACAAATATCTAATTTCTGTCATTTTCTTTGAGAGTTGAGGAATGTTTATGTTGGAATACTTTAATTCGCCAGAATAGGCTAACTTATCTTTTGTTCAACTATGAGAAGGCTAGAAAGCTGTCTGTATCTACCCATTGTAACTCTAATAACGTAAGAACTCATATACACACATACAAATAAGCTGAGAGATAATATTCTCTGAAACATCATTGCTCGTGTTTTCATTCCCAAATTAGTATCAAGGAAGGTATATCACATTCAGTCTGTCACTGTCCGTTGAGAAAACTGCCACTTGCCCCTGCATACGATCATTCCCTTTCCCAAACTTTACAATTTAATTGAGAGAAATATATTAATTATTTATTGAAAAATATAACAGTTGATTCAAATAAAATAGATTAATTTATCAGAAATAATAGTCTCCATTTTAATGCCAATTTTATCCAAATTAAATGGATATGGATTTAATCTAATTTAAACGTAAATTCAAAAATAGATTAAATAAATCCAAATCCACTTGATCCAATTAAATGAATCTGAAATACAGCCCAATCTATGTCATCGAATTTGAATTGGATATGGACTGGGTTTTTGAAAAATACTTCATAAAGGCATACAAATACTTCATCTAGAAATCATATATCACATCATATAGTCTATACATACTAATCATCATAATTTCTCAAAACATAATAATTATGTCATTATATGGATTGTCTTGTTTACAAAGGAGACTGCCAAATATTTGGTATCTCTCCTTGCTTGTTTTTCTAATTGTTTCTTAATACTATATTACTCTAAAGTGTGGCCCGACTAGGCAAACTGTAGTTTGTGCACCAGTCAACTTCCAGGGAAAAGCCCCACATGGTAGGTGGGGGTTGAACATAGCTCAGGTGGATAGGAGACTCAATATTAAAATCTTATAAGTATCTATCTTGTAACTTTTACTCTTCGTTGATAGAAAGCATATCCTGATCTGATTTGCTTAGATCTGATATAATTTGAAAGAGAGCTCTCGTACAACATTGATTCAACTAAAATGTTATGTTTCAGAAAAAAAAATAAAAAAAAATCTTATCATATTGTATGCATGTATCCTAAGGTTCAGAATATTATAAATAGAAAATATATCATGCTAATTCAAAAACCTAAGAAGACTCAAACTTCTCAGTACTTAAGGTTGCAGAAGCATAATACGGTTCCAGGTTGCTAAATTTACCTAAGGATACAATTTAACCACACTTGTGATCAGTTCTGCATCTTAGGTAAGTAACAGATCATAGCATGTGTAAATTTGAAAAAAAAAACAAAATATGATTAATTCCATATCATAGTGCCCCATTCACAATTCAAGAAGAAACTAATGCAAAATAATCTATAATGGAACGGTAGATAATATGACAAAAAGCAATCTACCTTTCAGGGGCAGTAGAAAACAATTCTTCAAGTTCACGAGGTCGTAACATCCCATCCTGCGGTAACAAAAACATATTTCCCAAAATAAAAATAGACTTAGGCAAGTTACTACTTGCAACTTACATCATAATAGAATCATCGGTGAAAATAATTGAAAAGAATTAACATACCCTATCACCATCAAATGCATCAAAAATTGCCTTTAAAAATTCAATCGCTTCATTTGTCAGCTCCACACTCTGCAGACATTAAAATCAATCTTAATCAAAACAAGATAAAATAATACCCAGTCAACCACAAATTGATTTCAGACAGGTAGAACAAATAAACCAGTGTCACAATTCATCTCCAAAGAAATACCTGATCAGGGGCAAGTTTTACAGGTGGAATTAGATCGTCGGCAAGTTTGATATCATCATTATATCCAAACTTCCTTAGCACAGTCCACGTTGTCTCGAGACGCCCTTTTTCTATGAAAAGGGCATGAAGAAATAGGAATCCAGTCAAAGTAAGCCCACGTTCATTCACCCCTTCAGACATTTTTTCTTGTACAACCTTCTTTACACCCACAATTTCAGATGGTTGCAAAGGGGCGTTGAAACATTTAACCTGTTGAATGTTTTGTTAGCTTTTTCATAATTCAAATATATAACTATCTTGTCATAACATAACGCAAAAATGCTAATAAGGTGGCAAACTATTATACTTGATAATAAATGACTCAATTTTTGTGCTTAATATTGTCATCTTAAAAGGGGAATCCAACCTGAAAGTCATTCAGTTCAGCATCACTAAGGGCACCATCTCTGTCATGATCACAGAGGATAAAAATCCGCTTCAAGGCTCGCACACATCTAGGCTTTAGGGTTTGCGACTCTTGATCAAATAATGGAGCTGTTGGATGAAGAACGGCCTTTTGTGCATAGTAGAAAACTTCGGGGACCTTCAATAAGGAAATTTAATAGGCAATGCATGAAACGAAATCCAATTACAATTAATCAGCAACTTAATAATATGATGTCAAACCAATGGTTGGTGTAAAAGATACCTGAATATGCCTACATGCTGAACACTCAATGCAAGTTTCAATCTCTCGAAACTGTTGCATTATGGGCGACATCACCTGTTCTAAGCTCACCTGCTGATTTTCATCCCTCAAATCAAGCTTACAACCAACTACTATAACTGGAACTTTCACCTGTTCATTAAATTCAAATATCAACATCCATGCATAAATACAAGTTGTGAAATGAAAAGATGTATGCAAGCATATACAAGTTATGTTCTTTTCACACAAGAAAATAACATATCTGGTTTGAACAATATGCAATAATCTAGTTGGGTCATTCCCCATCCATTCTTTATGAATATTTACTTCTCGCCTCCCTTTTTCCTCTAAACTTCTAAGACGATAAAAAAGATCAGAACCTCTAATTTGCGAAGATGTGGAAGCCAAAATGAACTCAGACTTTCAAGTGTCTCAGGTCGATCACATGCATATGTAAGGACTACTGTGTCAGCTCGCTGCAATTCTTCAGCAACTTTATCACTATGCTCAGAACTGCAACAACAACAACAATACAAAAAACAAATAATAGAATGAACCAATGAAGACATTCAGACTTAGGATCGACATCAACTCAACAATAAATGAATTGTGCATGTTTTGCTAGAAACTACTTTGAGAAATAATTACTTTTTTTTTATCTCGCTGGACAAAGTAAAAAAAATATTAATATTTTGAAATAAACTGAACTCAAGACAAATCTATAAGCATAAGAGTGCATTTATTTGGATCATTACAATATAGCTCTTCGGTTTCAAGGAAGAAAATACAACAAAATACTACCAAAAGGTTTAAAAAATTGAACGACGAAAAAAAATCCAATTAAAACAAAAACAACAAAACCTAGCGCCGCTAATCAAAGCGTTCCACTTCGACCAGATGTTACAAGGCCTATGAATCTTACATTAAAAAGAGAAAACATAACTTCAATCATCTCTATATGACTTTCGGCTCTTAACTGGAGAAAGAATAAAACGAATCACACACAGGCTATTCCAATCCAAAACCGCGTCACACTTCACTTAAAAGAAAATCTGACAAACAAAAAGAGCACGTACCGAGAGGAGGTGTCGATGATGGTGATAGGTACTCGATCCGGATAGAGATCTTCCGGCAAACGAGTGGGAGGCAAAACCGGCGGCACATTCACTGGAAAATTATCCGCCGCCGCGGTGATGATGAGGCTGGATTTTCCGGATCCTTGGTCTCCAGCGACGACGATACGAACTCCGGTGCGGCTGTGAGGATTGACTGTTCCAGAAGAGGGTTTTGCCATGGGTGATGGGAGCAGCAAGAGTCTAATATGGAGAAGGGAAAGAGTGAGAGATTGGCGTTGGAGTGAAAACAAAAACCCTAAGGAAGGAAAGTATGGTGGTGTACCCTAGAGTAGACGGTGCTTGTAGGTGGCCACTTCTTCAGCGGTTAATATTTGTAACGCCTTTACTTTTCTTGCACCGCAGAATACTGTACCACACTACCAACAGAATTGGCCTTTTCCATAAACGACTGTCGTCTAATAACTTTGTAGTCCTTCTACGCTAACTCTCACGGCCCTCTTCTCTCAACCCAGCTTCTAAATACTATTTTGTATAACTATTTTTGGAATAATCTTTTAATTAAATTATTTTTATTTTTGAATAGTTTTTTACTCCAAATTAATCGCATAATCTTTACACTCAAAATAATGACCAAAAACAAACTCCAAAGTAAATATAAATATTCGCCATACTAAATCTTTTTATTTTTCCACACAGTCTTTACAACAAAAAATTCTTATTATTTTGATAAAAATATAAATTGTTAAGAACTAGTGTATATATAAAACCTTTCAACTATAGAGTATCCAATATAATCATTCCATTTTGAAGTCAACATGATTTTCACAATATCTTTCAAAATATACTCTCTTTGTTAATGTAAAGTATAAATCATATAGTTTATTTTATAATATATATATATATATATATATATATATATATATATTAAATAGTAAATAAAAGGATTAACTTAAGGAGAAGAGCATTTTCTTTATTTTATAAACGTATAGGATATGTAACTTTATCAAATTCTGCTCATTTCTTCTAAATCTCATCCTCTTTCTAGAAAGTTTCTTCTTCTTTCTTTTTACCTTCTCTCTAGTCTCTACACTCACTGAGTCATTGCATGTTTGATTAGGTGGTGTTCAAGTGACCGCGGCGCAGAGAGCTTCGCAACCATCCGATTAGATTCTCGTTCTTCAGCGGATAAATAGTCCTACCTCACTCCTCCGCTGTTTTGGAACTTAGGGTATGCCATTCTACTGGCTGCATGCAATTAGAAGCATCCTTCTTCTTATTTTTGTTTAAAACTTAGCTTTAAGAGCTGCCTTTCATCACCAATGTGGTGGTTTGTAGGATCTGTGGTGTTCTTCGCTGTGTAAGGCATTGTTAGATCGTTACAATGAGTTGTACTGTGGAGTTTTCTAGGTAAGGGGAGCTAGATTTTAGCTTTAAATTAGTTGTATGATGTTTAAAAGTATGAAAATTCTGAACTAGTATGTTGTTTGCTCCACTTTCCGAGTTTTTGATTAAGTTGAGTAATATGAACTAGAATGCATGTTCTGTGAATAATCTGTTGTGATGCTTTGACTAAAGTTGGATGTGTTCTATTGCTTTAATTGACTTTTTTGGGGGTGCCAGGGAAGAATAATCTGTTGTAAGGTGCTTAGAAATTTTTGTGTTCTGGTAATGTTTTGGGTTATTTTAAGGGAAGTGAAGTGGTGAATTCGAGAGGTAGAGGTCTAGGATTCTTTTGGACTATTTAGGCAGCTTTAGCAAGTCTATTGTGACTTATTTGAGTCACCAAGTGGATCAAAAATAGGTACTAAATGGCATAATTGAGTCTAGGTCTCTAGGTTGGTGATTTTGGGGTTTTAGGGTAGGAAGTTGGTCTCATTTACTTAAGGTTGGTAATAGGATGGGTTAGAATCACTTAGATAGGTCTAACTAAGATCTAAACACAAATTAAGGGTGTTAGAATTTGGAGAAAATATTTGGAATTGGTAGGAGAGGGTGGGAATGCATAATTCTGCAGAATTTGCGTTATGCAGATTATGCAGACTCGTTATGCGGATTGTCTCGCATAGCGAGTCCTCCCTAGGGTGCTCTCTGTTTCGAGTCATTCGCTATGCGAAAGAGGTGTGTTGTGTGAATGGCCAAACAGTGGTGCTCCTTGTTTGATGATTCACAAGGCGAATCAGGTGCGCCTTGCTACTAGTGCTGGCCTGGAGCCTCTGCCAAGGTAATTCGCAAGGCGAGAGGGAGAGTGTGCGCTATGCGAATGACTCTGGAGGACTCCCCCTGTTTGGTAATTCGCAAGGCGCAAGGGTGCCTGTGCACTATGCGACCAGACTAGTGGATTTCACTCTTTTTCTTCTTCTGTTTGGATTGATTGAGGCTGTTTGATTGCAAGAGTGTCTTGTATGTTTGTATAAATGGCTTGTGTGGTTTGAAAGAATATGATTGTGAAGTAGAATGTTATAATTGAGTATGATTTGCAAATCTTAGGGTGAGATGATTGGAAGTGGTTGTAAAGGTTTGATGTGTCTTGTATAAATGTATGGAGCTTTAAAATGCTAAGTCTATCTCTACACTCAAAGCACCGTTCATGCTTAAATAGAGAAGAACAGTGTGAGTGGTGAGAGTAGAGAGAGGTCCTCGTCTATAGTCTTAGAGTTTAGCTATAGACTGGTATGAGGATTTACCTTGCATAGTGTTGGGGAGGGCCAGCTGAACTATGCAAGTGCAAAGACTACCAATAGTTCAACAGAGTCGTGTTGAGTACTTAATGCATTGTTAGAATTGTATGTCTTAAATTGTTTACTTTATATATAACTAAACATGATGATACTGATTGGTTGTGCTATATGTCTATTGTTTGTTTATCTAGCTCACCCTTGCTTATGTGTTGTGTGTTGCTTGTGTATGTCTTTCCTTTGCGATGATCATCCACTTGGATGTAAGCAGATGTCAAGGAGATGCCCCTGGAGAAAGTCCTGGAGGGAAACGATGCTGCAGTTTAGTTCTTCTTAGAATTTTCATATTTCAGTTTACATCATTTTGAAATACTTTGATATGTAGAAGTTTCATATTCTAGTACACTTAACTAAAATCCTAAACTTATCTGCAAGTCATGCTTTAACTGTTCTCTTTTATTTAAGTGATGACGCCTATATTATATGATCTTGTTTCTATATAATTGGGATATCACAAATATTATAAATATACTTTATATCATATATCAAATAAAATATATATAGTTAATTTAATTAAATGATATATTATTACTATTTTATCACACATACAAAAAGTTTTTATTATTTATTAATATTATCTATTTTATAAGAGATTTCATCACCCATAAACATTATAATCCAATTCATATTCACTATATTATTTATATTGATCACATCACAATGTTTTCTTGTTCATCTGAGCATCATGAAGTCTTGTGCAATATATATTCTCTTTATTATAATATCAGAAGTATTTAAGCCATATCTTGAATATTATTTTATGTATAAAGGTCTATATGTTTCTGGTAAAATATATATATATATAATTGTTTTCTTTATTCCTAATTTTACTGTAACGTGTTAATTTCGTTTTACTTTTTTAAAAAGTTTCAATTTTGTATAATTAGTCACAACTCAGCTTAAATTTAATCTCGTTAATCCAATATAATTACAATAATTTTTTACTTTTAAGGATGTAATAAAAAGAAAAAAAAATAAAAATAAGACTTATGTAAAAAATTCAATATAAATAAAAACTATCAAAATGATTAAACCAATAAATTATTTATTTCATAATGTGATCAAGAAAGTGAGAATATAAATTTATTTTATGCTTACATTACTACATTAAAAGAAATTATATCATAACATTCCAGACTTAGTAATAAGTAATTAGCCTAACCATTTTCGTGAGTTTTTCCCTTAAAATAATGTATAAATTTAAAAAAATTAAAATTATTTAATTTTAAATTAAAGAATAGTGAAAATATAAATAAAATAATTAATATATTTAAAACATTATTTTTGTATAAATAACTACTAAAAAAATAAAGAATTATAAAAAAAATCTTGTATAAATAATACTATTTCCATATTATAATTACCATAATTACTTTATTAATCGTATATATGATTAAAAATGAGTTTTAAAATTATTTAAATATGAAACTGAATATTGACTTATAATATGTTCATTATAAATTTGATTGTTACACATTTACACATACTTTAATTTATATTTCACTGGAATAAAAAGAAGTTAAAAATGTGTTATTTTTAAAAGAAAATTTCTGAATTCTTACTTGAGAATGAAAAGCATTCGTAGCCGAGTGTATAGACTACGTTAGGCTGAAACACATGCAAAACACGTGAACAGCTAACAATATATTGTATTATATAATAAGGATTAAGACATACATATTCGGCTAAAACATCTTAATCGTATAAAAAATAATATAAAATTAATCATCTAAGAAATTAATAAGATATTCAACGTCTTTGAGCAACAAAAACAACTAATGCAGCAGAAGCAAAAATTGCAGAGAACACGGTCCACATGTTCTCTGCCTTCTCCATAGAAATCACTTTCTGTTCCAATTTCTCTACCTTTTTCTTCTCCTCTTCATATAATTTGATCATGTTTTCCTTCTTAATTTTCCATTCCTTCATAGCACTTCTATAAAGCAATTGTTTGGTTTTCTCTACTTTCTTGTAACACTCCTTCAGTGAAGTGAGAGAGAGGTTCAACTGGTTGTCAACGAAAATTGAAGTTACGACTTTTTGTATGTAGAAGGCAGCGAGATTTTCGTTGTAGAAGACAGCGAGCCTATTCAGGTCACCATTGAAGCAGAGGTTCATCTCCTATTCAGATTTTCGATATTTTTTATTAGTGTATAATCACCAAAAACACATGCAAAAGTTAACACGTGAACGACTAACAATATATTGTATTATATAATAAAGATGAAATTTTATATGGATCAAGACATACATATCGGTTAAAACATCTTGATCACATAACAAAAAGTAAGATATAAAATTATTCATCTAAAAAATCAATAAGATAAATATTCAATGTCTTTTAGCAACAAAAATAACTAATGCAGAAGCAAAAATAGAGGATAACACGGTCCATTTATTAATTTTGTCAGCCACTTCCATAGACTTGTTCAATGAAACCATTTTCTGCTCCAATTCCTTCACCTTTTTCTTATGCTCTTCAAATAGTTTCATCATATTTTCCTTCTGAACTTTCCGTTCCTCCAGAGCACTTCGATAACTCTTAACTTTTGAAGGTAACTGCTTGTATTCCTCTAATCTCATGTAACACTTCTTCTTCAGTGAAGTGAAAGAGTAGTGTGACTCCAATAGAAGGGATTCAATCTGTTGGCGGCGCTCTGCGTCTTTCTTGAGAAGTTTAGCAATGAAGTTTATGCGGCTCTGAATCTGTTGCAAAGAAGATTCATAGATTAGGGTAGCCATTGGCATGATTTGTGTTTCGATTTGGGAGTGTTTGTGTTCTTGAGAATTAGCTGAATGAGACATATTTCTTTTTTGTTATGTTGAGAGGTAGAAGAAAATAGGTTATCTAAGATTTTTGTCTGGTAGTGGATGTGGTGTTTGGAAGGATATATATAATGACAATATCTTTCACTCTCTCAATATAAATTATTTAATTCAGTATAAAGGAATATAGTATAAAAGAATATAATAAATATAAAGAAAATATGAATGTAAATTATTTAAATTCAAAATAAATGATTTAATTTAGTATAAAAGAAACAATTGATTCAATTTATTAATTCAGTATAAAGTATAAAAAAAATAATTGATTCAATTTATAATTAGTATAAAGGAAACTTAAATATTTAATTTAGTATAAAAAAATAATTGATCAAGTTATGACAAGTTTAAAGAAAATAATTATTTTAATTTATGATTAATATAAAAGAAGTATGAGTATTTAATTCAGTATAAAATAAACTATTGATCTTATGATTATGATAGTATAAATAAAACATGACAAAAAAAATTTATGCACAAATCTCTTTTTGATAATTTGAAAATAAACATAGACCCCAACATACTCAAAGTTTAGGGATTTAAAGTAAAATATGAAAACAGCCAAATTTTAATACAAGTTTAAACAAGTCAAGATAATATTTTTTTTCAATTCTTCACCAAGATTAATGACAAAACTATAAAAATATAAACTACAAATAAATATAAACTTAATTCATTTTAAAATATAATTAATTAAAATTGATCTTTAAACTTCGAATTACGATCAAGTATGATTATATTTTAAAATAAACAAGGTATAAAAAAAATAAGAGATTTTTTAAAAAGAAAATAAATAAAAGAAAAAGTGCAGGATGTTACAAGTTTTTTAGAAACAAATAATTTATAGTATTTTCTAGTTCATGTCAAATAATCTTACAAGATAAAAATTAATATAGGAAGTAATCATAATTTTATAATTTTGTTATAAAGTCCATTTTTCCATATCTTTAGATGATTAATAATTTTGTATCAACTATCTCCATTAATATTATATTACATTGTTCATTGCAAATAAATAATTATTTTATTTAGCACATTAATGTTTTTATAATAACAATAATTCAATAGATAAATTGAAAAATACTTATCCACGTCTTTTCGTCGGTATTAATCAGTAATTTTCTGATATTTTTTATTATACTTTAATTATTTTTATTTTTATTCTTATTTCTTATTATTTAAAGTATCCACAAAAACATGTATATATTGTTTAAAATTATAAACCAAATTCTAAATTAGTTTAGATATATAACTCAGAAGTTGGAAGAGAAAAGGGATTTGTTGAAGGTGATAGTTGGAGACTGGTATACTCTTTTATTGACTAGCTCAATTTGATCTCAAATATATGTATTCAACAACATTTATTATAATAAATTAGATTTTAAATATATTTTAAAAGCTTAGATATTCGTTCTATTTATTTATTAAGGGTTAAAATTTTGAAATTTTTCGTTATTTAACTGTGATATTTGAAGTTTAAGATACTATCAATTAGGAATAACAATTAATTAATTTTTATTTAAAATTTAACAAAATTTGTTAATTAATTTGAACTACTTATTTAAATTTTGTCATATATTTTTTTTGTTATTTTATAATTTGTTTGTTATTTTTATTTTTATTTTTATGTCTGTGTTTTTTTATTTGAATTTTTTGTTATATTTATTTCGTATTTTGTAATTTTGTAATTGTTTTGATTTGTTTTATAATTTTTTTTTTCATTTGAATTTTTTTTATTGTTTTCGTTCTGTTTGGACTTATTATTTCAAAACAAAAAAACCATATAATAACAAAAAATTCAATAAACAAATATTTAATAATAAAATAAAACAAAAAAAAATTATAAAATAACTCAATAAATTTCTTAAATTAATTAACTTAAAAAAATTCAAATTAGTCATTAAACATATTCCACCATTTGACACACGTCACTAAAAAATTATTATTTAGTGGAGTTTATTTTTTAATATAGGGAAGTTTTTATCGTTCACAAATTAATTTGCACAGGTTTTCAAACTTTCACGGTTAAAGGTGTAGCTACTTATTTGCTGCGCAGGTTTCTTAAAATCCCTAGACTTTTTTTTTAAGGTTTTAACCTCTTCTATAAATAATTATTATTTTGCAAAGATTTAAAATCTCTTTTATTTTTAATTATCCACATACATTTATAATTTCTTAATTTAATAAAATATATTTTTATAATAAAAATAAATAAAATATATAAAATTGTAAATTACACAAAAACTACAAAAATAATTAAAATTAAATTGATTGATGATTTAAGATAAATTCATTGTTAATTATAATATATATATATATATATATATAAAATAAATAATGTTCATGTTTAAGAAATATTACAAAATTGACTTAAAAAACTAATATGACCGAAAACAACTATATTATGGATTAATGTTAATGATCTAAACAAAGTAAAAAAAAATATGATCTTGCTTCAATTTCAACTTTCAAACTTTCAAACTAATATATGTTGATTTGTTGAGTTTGTTGTTGTTTATAATGCTTTTACTATTTGGTAGGTCGTTCCAAAAGTGTTTGTAAATTTCACTATTTTTTTTTTTTTGAAACATCTACTAGTGAAGCTTACAATAAAGATAAAAAAGTAATAAAAAAGCACAATAGGTAAAAAATTCTTTATGTACTACGAAATAAGAAAAAAAAATATGATTTATAAAGAAAGAATGAGATTTTCGACGGATAATTATCGAAGGACATTGGTCTGTCGGTAATGTTTTTTTACAGAAAGAAATTCTGGCAGAACGTTAGGTGTATCATTAGCGAATGATTATTTCTGTCGGTAAAGACAATGATAAGTATACCGGTCATTATCAAAGGATTTGGGCAGCCTATAAAGGGTTCAGGAATGAAATTCAACATTCCCTCTTCGAGTAAAAGAACCCAAACCCTTACAAGCCTTTAGAACCATTCTGAACCTCTCTTCTCCGCAACCCATTGTGCTCTTCCTTCACAAAGGTGTTCTTCGTTCACAGAGGCTCCGTCATCTTGGGTGTGAGTGTGAGTGTGAGTGCTTCTTCGTTCGGTGCCATCCTTCCCCGTCTTCGTTGGCGACCAGTGGTAAGTGTTCTCATCCTTCTCCGTCTTTTTCCCCCATTTCTGGAATAAAGTGAGTGGAATTTGTTATTACTGTCTCAAACCTTAGGAAAACTCTGAAACACCAGGAAAAAAGTTCGTGCTTCAACTAGAAATTTGAGAAGCTCAAACCCGCTAAGGAGGTTGAGGACGTGGTGGCGCTAATGCTTCTCCGGTGAAGGTCAAAGACAGTGTTATGATTGTCCCAAAGGTTAGATTTTTGAAATCGTACAATATAAAATTGTAACAAAATTGTTTATTTGGATGCATTTTTGTGTTTGGAATTGGTATTGGTTTAGGTTCTAAGATTTTGAGTGATATCATTTGGTGTTCCAGTGTAGTTGTAATTGCACCTTCATTCTGTTCTTTCCACACCACACCCTCCTATTGATCCTTCTCCAGAACCTGTTATTTTATCCACACTAGACCCAGTTGTACCGCCAACATAACCAGTTGTACAACTAACACAAGATCCTACTAGTCTTCCCCCATATGCATTCCTTGGAACACCTATAGATTCTTCTTCTATACCCTCCTCATCCTCCATACCGCCATCTGTTAATCGTCCCCCACCATCTATTGATCACGATTTGAATGGTGATGATGGTGATGACCCTGCTCCTACTGATCGACCGATGATTGAACCTTATGGGAAAGGGTAACACCGAACCAAGTTTGTTACTAATTTGTTTTACATTAATTGTTTATCTTATCATTAATCGAAATGACTTTGATGTAATCATATGCAGGTTTGTGCCATCTAGAGTTGCTTCTCAGGCCATAACAAGGTCAATTAAGCAACAATTTCTAAATTCTTGGCCAACATGGGGAGCAATACCACCTAATGACAGAAAACCATTCTGGGAGCGATTTAAGGTTAAAGGAAATCAACTTGCTTTTGTTATTTACTATTCATCATCTATGTTAATTTTAATGCAACACATAGTAAGTTACATAATTTTTATATGAGTTGTTGTCACAGATGAAGGTTCAGTGGTTACCTGAACATGAACTTCAAATTCAGCGCAATTTCAACACGAAGGCATCTCATAGGCTCTCTGAGATGTTTCGAGATGCAAGGATAGCTGGAGAACGCCCCTACTGGATTGGGGAGCTAATCTGGACCTCCTTACTAGAGCATTGGAATTCGCCGCAGTACCGGGCCAAGTGTGCAATCGCCCAGAAGAATCGGGCTTCAGAAAAGGGCAGTGTTCTCCAAAGAGGTGGATCGATCACCGTACATGAACATGCCATGCGTATGGTAAGTATTTTCATTCAACAATTATCCATTTAGTCATATAACTTATGTAACTTTAATTTTAATGTACACATCAAACTTTATATTTTGTTACAGGTAGCTGAGTTGGGACGAGCTGTGCATGTTGATGAAGTTTTCCACCAAACTCATCTTCGCAAGGGAACGGACCAGTTTGTTGATGAAAGGTATCGAAAGACCCGTGTAAGAAAATACTTGTATTTGTAGTCGATTCATAACTTTGTGCCTTCTATTGTATCTGATACTTTATGATCATTTTTAACAGGAAGAATTCTCCACAAAACTTTCACGGGCCATATCCTCACATTCATCATGTCCTTAGTCAATCCAACAACCAGATGATGATGATGATCTTATTAGGTCACATTGTTGGATTGATGTTGTTGGTGGCAAGAAAAAAAGGAAGAATTTATGGGGTAGGGCAACTGGCTTCAAATTACACTGCAGGACGTGGTGGTCTAAAGCACCAACCTTCTTCTTCCTCCCAGCATCCTGATGACACCGTTAATGTCCTGACGCAGAAGCTTCAAACATGTAACCGAAAATATAATGAATTGAGACAAGAGTTTATTAGTTTCAAAGAACTGGTCATGAGATTGCTTCCCGAGTCTGCAGTGCCTCACCCCTCTCAGTCACAACCGATCTCAGTCCAGCCCAGTCCAGTTCAGCCCACACCACCAGTTCAGCCCACCCAAAGCCAGCTCATACCAGTTCAACCCACAGAAGTCCAGCCCATACCAGTCCATCCAACTTCAGAGTCTCAAAACAATCAAGAGGAAGAAGACCAAAATAATGATGATCATTATATGGATTATTAAATTTGATGGGTTATGAACATTATTAGTATTTCTTATATTAGTCTTATGGATCATTGACTTGTTTAGCTTCACGGAACATTATTAGATTTGATGATCACATTATTAGTCTTATGAACTTGATTGGTAGCATTATGTTATATATATATATATATATATATATATATATATATATAGATTTGTATTTTCAATTACAAGTTGTGGAACTTATATATACTGCTTTTGAGTTTGTATTCTGTGGAGTTCCATTGCTTGTTTGGATGGAGATTGTATTGTTTGGAGAATGTTGATTGTGTGAGTTGTAGGTTCTTAAATATTTGGTTTATATTGGATATGTTGGATGCAGATTGTATTGTTTGGAGAATGTTGTTTGAGCAGGTTCCTAAAATAATATAGAAGTACTGTAGGTTTGTACTGGGATCAATCACAACAAAAATGTGTATTGTAAACTGTCAGAAAGATACTGACGACACCAAAATTAGTGAAAGGCTTGCCACTCGCTATATGGGATAATATTCATCCAACAATGTACAACCTTTCACTAGTACAGGGATATGTATTGATTATGCTTTGCATCAAACAGACAATGAAGGATGAACCTAGTATTCACAGTAAATATTTTTCAATACACTCTAAAACAAGAAGGTAATTAAAAAATAAATCTACAAAAAAAAGTGACTCAAACTTTGAAATTATAAATAAAAGTTGTCCAAAATCTGCAAATGCATATCCAAGAAACAAGAGTCATTTAAACGAAATATTACATGGATTGAAAATGATCAGAGATGAGTTTTAATGTATAAATTTTACCCACAGTACGTAGTCTGTTATCATATTTTCCTTCTAGCCTTCAGATGCTACAACCTGAGCATTATGAGTCAAAAGAACAACCAATTAGTCATCAGTCATTCCTATTTCCTATTTTCTATCACCATTTCTGCAAGAGGTTCCTTGACCTCGAATCAAGGCTATTTTTCCAATCATTTTGGTGTTCTCGTTCTCTCTTTCTATTTTCCCTTTTCTCTTTTTCACATTTTTTCATGTCAGATCATAACATCGCTTCCAAATCCATCACCAATTTGGAAGAAGCTATTCTCAAACTCACCGTTAACCAAAATAAAATTACTACCTATTTGACGCCATATTGTTAACCAAAATCAAGACTAATGTCCGTCTCATGTGGTTTCTGCAACTAATTTTCCTTTGACAAGGCAAAATAAATGGTCTTGAATAAATGGTCTTGTAGCATGTTTGGTGGAGATTAATGTTAAAAGTAATTATTGATTAAAGCCTTTTTAAATGACATTAAAGAATTATTTTTGAAAATAAACGGAATTTCCACGAGGAGTAATTTTGAAGTATTGATGGCAGAAGATATTATAATTGTCTCTTTTGGAAAGTTAAAAGGCCCACAGAAACGTATGGTCTTAACCTCCTGGAATGCTCCTTCACAATCATCGTCCCATTTTTTTGCAGATTCTTTCTTCATCTTCCTCAGGATCGGACGGACACACTCGGCTAACTTGGGGATGAATCGGGAAAGAACGGTGAGGCGTCCGACCAACCTTTGGATTTCTTTCAAAGTGTCTGGGCTTTGCATTTTCAGAATGGCGAAACACTTGTCCGGATTGGCCTCAATTCCCCTGTTGGTGAGCATGAACCCGAGGAATTTCCCGACGCCACCCCGAACGTGCATTTGGCAGGATTGAGCCTCATCCCATAATGCCTGACTTGCTTGAAGACTTCCTCCAAGTCCCAGACGTGGTCCGTTCCGCCCGACGACCGTACGACCATATCATCTACATAGACGTCTATGTAATGACCGATTTGATCCGCAAAAATCCTGTCCACCAACCGCTGGTAGGTAGTCCCGGTGTTCTTCAGCCCGAAAGGCATGACTTCATAACAGAAATTGGCCTTCTCAGTGATAAAAGCCTTCTCAGTAATAAAAACACATACTTGACATGCGTAGAGACAAATATATGTTGGAGATGATTTGGAGACGGAGGTATCTTCAATCATTAGGTTGTGACAAAAGATACGATTTCTTTTATTCATTTCCACTATACCTGCTCCGTACCGAAAGGAAACGCTGGTCGTCGTGCGTGAAAAACCAATCAATTGGAGACAACATTGTCGCATATCTTGATGATTAGGTTGTTTGAGTAGAGATTTGGCAGTGAGGAAATCGTTCGTATCTCCTACCTCTCTCTATAAAAGCAAATGTCACAGCATAACACAAACACAAATACGGTTGGCTCAATAGACGATTCAGTTACGGAAGAGATTATAAGGTCCCTGAACGACTTTAACGCCGAATATCAGGAGTTACGCAACTCCTATTGTAAATTGCTAGAGACCCAACTGGAAGAAAACAGTGTCCATTTAGATGTCTTTGCTAACGTAATGGCGGAGATTGAGGAGAAGATTCAAAAGGAAAAGAGACTACGTGGCGAACTTGAAAGTTATAAAAATTCTGCAGATAAAGAAAAATATGAGAAGGAAGAGTGGAAGAAAATGTATGATGAAGAAAAGAAGAAGTTTGAAATGATGGAGAAGAGAGTTGTTTCTGTGAAGGAGGATTTCAAACGTAAGCACAGGTTAACTCTGTTCTCTTTCATTTTAGTTTCTGCATTAACCTCTTTTGCTACTATGAGACGTTGATGTCTTCATCTTAGTTGATGTTTCATCTTTCTTATTATGCTCTTTATTTTTATGCAATAGAACAGATAGTTAATGTAATGTTTTGTAATATTTTGATTCGAAAATATTAGTGAATTACAGTGAGGCAAGCGAGTATTAAAGAAACATTTCACTCCACTACAAATTATGCTTGAATTTTGGATGAAACGTTTGTCATACAACATAATAAGTTCTAACAGCCTAATTAACTCATTATACACTTCAAAAAACCTGATCATTTGAAACCAAATACAACCTAACAATAATGAAAAATATTTATACCAAAATATCTTATATTTATTAGATAATCTATTATTATATCAAAATATATTTTAACTATAATAAATTTATTAATAATTATTATATCATAAGATATTATTTACAAATATTTTGAAAAAATTTCATAATATCTTAAAAATATATACAGTATTACTTTTAATTATTAAAATTATTAATTATGATATTATCTTTTTATATTTCCTACCAAAAAGTTAGGAAGATGAAGTCAAATTTATAGTTTTAACGAATTGTAATGTGATCAAATTTCATTAATTAAAAAACTAAAAAAAAAAACTAAATTTAAGAATGCAGATTTTAAGGACCAAAATTACAGTTTTTTCCAACTGAAATAATGAAAAGAAAGTACAATTAAGTCTTCATCTCATGTATTCTAGAATAATTGTATCAAAGACAGTATTTGAACTAAGACCATTTTTTATTCGATTGTTTCTTAATAAAAGAAAAGACATTTAAATTTTCATAAACCCCATTAACAAAAATGGAAAAACATTTATTCTTATATTATAAGTTAGAACACAGAAATTAAAAAAAAATAAGTAAAAATTAGTCTCTCAACTATATTAAGAAGGCATAAATAGTTTAATATTTTGAAAATAATAGAAAAAACCAATAATTATTATATAAATATATATTTAACCATATAATCACATACTTATTCAACCATGTAAATTAGATTGAATCAAAAGTGAAAGAAAAATTATTAACAAAAGAGAAAATTTACTTTATGATATTTTTACCTCGTATATCTTAATTCATACCCAGAAAAAAAAATCATGTTTTTATGATTTGTGTGTATGTATGAATAAATTTTAAAATGACATAAATGTTGCTTATTTATAATTATATGGGAAATATAAAAAAATAATAAAAATTAATTTATGTCTTACAAATGTTATGCTGAAAAAGAAAATAAATATATTACTAATGTAATAAGATTTAATCTATAACAATTAAAAAATAATTATTTTCAAAGGAATTATGAAATTATATTAATCTTTCAAAAATATATAGAAATCGCTGTTCATGCTAAAAGATAAACACAATTCTATAACATAACATTAAGATAAAAACAAAATTTAAAAAGTAAAGCTGATAATTTTGAACTTACCTTGATTCCGAAATTTGTTTTCGGTTTTTATTATTTCTTCATTTCTGAAAATTAACATAAAGAGTACCAAGATTATAATTAAAAGGAAACCTAGTGGTATTTGTAGAAGAAATCATCAAGAATTAGAATATCATCACTCGATTTACTTTATACCTTATTTGGACATATAATCAACGGATAAAAAAGCACAATGGTAAAATTTTAAATAAGAAAACAAAAGATTGTATTTAACTAACGAGAGCATCTTCTTCCCGCACCTTCATAAATTTCTCCTTACACCCCCATAAAAAAATTATTTTTATCTTTTAAAATTGTATAATTTGAAAGTTAAAAATGACTTTCAAATTATGTACTCTAAAAGTAAAAAATAAATTCCAAAAATTAAGAGGGTTAAAAAGAAAAAAGGCATCCGAATTACATAACTTGAAACTAAAAAATAATATTCAAATTGTATAATTTCAAAACCAAATAACTTTCAAATCTTAGGATCTAAAAGTTCTTTCAAGAAAACAATAGACAAAATAAACATTCATGAGTATTTTT
Organism: Vigna reflexopilosa; assembly: GCA_027742785.1. Lineage (NCBI taxonomy): Eukaryota > Viridiplantae > Streptophyta > Magnoliopsida > Fabales > Fabaceae > Vigna > Vigna reflexopilosa. The sequence goes on from CM050917.1 coordinate 31,055,932, forward strand.
TACTTTAAAATTATACAGTTTGAAAGTCCTTTTGACTTCCAAATTATATAATCTGAAAACCTTTTTGTAATGAAAAAAAAAGGACTTTGAGATTGTATAAGGAAACAACTTTCAGACAATCAAAAAATAAAAATAAATTTATTTTTTTATATTTCAAATAAGCTCATCCTTCATCACTGCCATAAAATAATTATTTTTATATTGTGTGCATGATAAATTTATAGAGGTGCAAGAAGAAACTTTAACTAATGAATTATCATGACCCAATCCAATTGTGTAGGTTGGCCCAGTTACGCATCTAGATTAACAAATTCTCAAGAAGAACATAAGAAAAGATGAATACGAACAGAAGTTAAAGAAAGAAACTTTGGAGTGAAAGAAAAATATTGAAAATGATGTCAGGACACTATACCTCCATTGAAAATCAAAAGGTTTCAGGATCGGTACCTGTAAGTTACCATCATCAATATCACCATCATCATAAAATCTTCTTGTAATTCAGTTCATCTTCCACTTTTTATTATCATCACATTTCATTTTTAATTTCATGCAGGCCGTTCCAGATCCACAATCCTTCAAATTTTCAGGTTCATTCATTACCAAATCCACTTTCCTTTTCATGTTTTGTCACTTATAATGTTGCCCATGCCATTGAATAAATAAAATCATTAAATTATCTTACACGAATCTTAAACAAAGAAATAATGGATATATAACGTAAGTTTTTCAGTGTCATGCATTGATTTTATTGTTTTTAATTTGTAAGATATTTTTGTATTGATGGATGCAGATTCAAATCTTCAAACATTTCCTCCTTCAGCACAAGGCAAGATTGGTGGCGGTGGTGGCTCAAGGCCTCCGCCTAATGTTGATGGTATTTTTTTTTTTTTTTAATTTTCTGTATAACTATGTTGTATTTTGTTACTTGCATTGGAACAAGAATTGTGTGATTGTTTTTTATTTGCATTATACAGATACATTTTCAAAACCAGTATCTAGTTCCAACGAATCCCAGCAAAGTGGTTGGTTTCAGGCATTTTCACTCTCCACTTACAAACCATACTTTGATATTGACACTATAGATGTTCTGGATCGAATTAAAGATTCACTCTATCCATTCAATGGAGCTTTTAAAGAAAAAACTGCTTCCAATCCTGATTTGTAAGTTTACTTTATTCTCTCTAATTGTTTCTTTAGTTACCAAATTACAGATCAATGGTTATTAATATTATACCACCAACTTGACAGTTCTTTCATTGGTTACTCTTTTCTAAACCTAGGTTACGAGGAAGACATGATAATCTTTGACTTTAAATAAGAAATTTTAGTTCTCAGGTTCAACTAATATTAGACTTAGTTTTTATATTGAAATAGGATAAGACAGTGTGAATCCATTTCATTGTTCTCCAAACTGGAGAGGGAGAAAGACATATAGTTATTAGATGAAATGAAATGCATTCAATTTCACTTGATTGTGTTATTTCACAGTAGTGTTTTTCGTTGCTTGAGTTTCTCATTACCTGATTACAAAGGTTTGAATTTCACCAGAAATGTGCAACAGGTATGGACCATTCTGGATCTGCACCACCTTAATATTTGTAGCGGCTTCTATTGGCACATTTGTGACATACATAGCTCACAAATTGAAGCATCAGGAATGGAACTATGACATAAATGTGGTGACTTGGTCTGCTGGCTTGTTTTATGGTTATGCCATCTTTGTTCCTCTTTGTTTGTATCTAATCCTCAAATACTTCTCTGTACCTTCTGGCCTTGTCCAACTACTTTGTCTTTATGGATATTCCCTGTTTGTCTTTATTCCAGCACTGGTAAGTGATTGCTATTAAAATGTTAGCTCTCTTAAGAAAAATTTGAAATTTGAAATTTTTCTTTGCATCTTCCAAACCCTTTGTTTGGTGCAGTGTTTGTCTGTTGTGCCATGGGAGATATTCAGATGGATGATTGCTGGGGTGGCTGGATTCATGTCAGCAACTTTTGTGGCACTTAACCTTCGGGCACATATTATGTCAGCTGGAGAACGGTGGCTTTTGATTGTTGCTGGCATTTTTCTATTACAGTTGGCTCTGTCTGTTGTACTCAAGATCTACCTCTTCAAAATAACAGTATGAAAGGAAACTGGTATTGATATCTATCAACATCAATGAAGTGTAAATAAAGAGAGTTTTTGTTGTTTTTAATTTTCAGTGATATGATTTGTATGTTGAATAACTACTAGCAATTGCTTCAGTATATTACATCTATAACATGTCTCTCAAGTAAGAACCTTTAGACTTGAAATGCGGATACAAGCTCACCAATCTTGTGCCAGAACCTGAGAAAAATTCAATACCAAAATAGTGGCGAAGTATTCTATAATTTGTTGTATCTAAATTCCATTTGTTTTTTTTTTTAAGTGAAGAAATAACAAGAAATTGGCCTATTATTTACATGAGAGGTTCTGTTAATGACTAGAATTAAAATTAAATAGAATAATGGCATAATCCGATGGTTGTAGGTTTTGTTCTATAGTTGGTAATAAAGTAACTTCTTGTTGTATAACCCTGTTCTGTTTTTCTAACAAGGAAAAATACTCTATTTTATTTCGTCAGTATAGAAGAACATGACAAACTTAACATTACTATTGGGAGAGGAAGAGATGGATTAAAAAAGAAGTGAAGCAATGTAATTGATATTTTAATATAATATTTTCCTAAAATAATATTTTTAAGAATAAGAATAATAAAAGAAAAAAAATACGTAAAATAACAAATATGGGATGAAAAATGAACTTTGCAGTAGTTACTTATTCTAAAATAAAATATTCAATTAAAATTGTTCGTCAAAATTGGATAGAATAGTTTTAGATAAATTATCTATTTTTGTTAAATACTATTAGTTTTTCTGTCTAATTGTCAAATTTATTTTAAGATTTAATACATCAGTAGTAGGTTTTTGAAGTCTAGGAATTTTAATTAACTCTCTAAAGTGTATTTGACTAAATTCAAATTACTACCGAGAAATCCATACCAGAATACAAGAATAAAAAAGAAATCGTAAGAGGTTCTAACAATTTTTTTCTATTAAAGTATTTGACCATGGAATAATAGAGATTCAGTCCACAACGTAAAACCTATGAACGTTACGAGGGGGCAATGATAAAGAACAAGTCAGAAGTTCACCCTCCCCCACTACAAAACCAGGTTAAAAACTCTAGCCCCCATTTTCCAGACCGCATTCCTCTTTCCCACGAAATTTGTAAATGAATTTAGTATATGAGCAGCTCGATTAAATTGAACGTGTTTCTGTTTCAATACCCTGCAAGACAAAACCAATACACACTTCAGAATTCTAATCCCATCACCCACAATTTTCCTTGCACTTCTACACCACTCAAATTCAGCTTCATATTCGTATTTCACAGGATTCTGGCACGGTGATCAAATTATTCCCCGTAACCCCTATGGAAGAAAAAGATTTATGCCGAATCAAATAACCTCTTTTCAAAATAACCTGACTTAGCAAGCAATGAAAATAAACACATTCTGACGCGTTTCAAGCAAAATCAGAACATCAGGATCTATATTTTTTAACCATTTTGCAATGAATATTGAGAACACCAAAATGCAATTAAAAATGCACAAATATTTTAGAGTATGAATTACAGAGTGTATTATACTGTGTACTTTGACCAAAAATTTGTGCGTGCTCCTAAAAATAAAAAATGGCAGTTGTAAACAGTGTGGTGGATAACGAAAGGGTCATCATAACCTACAACTCTTAGAAAACTTTTCATAAATATCACTGACTTAAAATGTAATTAGGCCTTTGATTTCTTCCCTTTGGCTTCATTAGATGGTTGGTTCTTGAAAGGCAGGAAAGTCTTTCCCCCCATGAATGGCCTCAGGACTTCTGGTATCTCTACCCCATCTTCCTTCTGGTAGTTCTCTAGTATGCAGCAAATGGTCCTCTCGGTAGCCGTGAGAGTAGAGTTCAACAAATGAACATATTGCTTCATCTGCTCATTGCTCTGAAACAGATATACCGATGCAAAGTCAAATAGTTAAACTTCTGAAAGTTTATAGAGGGATTGGAATCAGTTAAAGCTAAAATGAAACATTATTCACGGGAAATTCTCACATCACACTGTGATCAATTAAAAGTTTAATTATGGAACATCATGGGCTCTTAACACAAAGAAACATCATCATCGCTCATATGATTATTCTCAAAATATACATCTTTACTTGTCTGCTGAAAGGCTATATTCGCACAAAAAGTAAGAAATTAGAGATTTCCAGACAGAATGGGTTTCGTAGATATTAAAGAACCACAACCAACTATAGAAAAATAGGAAGAAAACGTAATGAACAATCGGTGAAAGGAGTAGGTCACTGATGATATATTTCAGACTAATAACAAAAAAGGGCTACAGTGGAATGAACATTCCCTACAGCCAGACTGAGCTGCCACAGAGGGCTAATGCTCTCTGTCCATAACTAGTTTGATTACCGTCAAAAGATACCCTTGCTTCTTATACTCAACCAATATAACAGAAACCCCCTCAATCAAATTTTGTTATTCCAACTCTCCGCCACATCAACACTCTCTCCTTCCCCCTTTTGTTTCTCCTTACATACACTCCACCCCTTAAGCTGGGTCAGCCGACATGCTAATACCAAATGATCATCCTATCTATCAATAAAAGCAGATTGAGAGATTTTTGCATAAAGGTCCCATTTTATAAATGGAAATGAAAATTTTAGTGAAGTTAATAAATAATGCTTACTGAAGTCAGTCATTAACATGACGAAATTAGGATTCCTAACCTTTTTCTGACCATATCGAATTTCTAATCTTCTGGCCTGATAATCAGTACAGTTTGAACAGGACACTAGCTCTCTGTAAGCTTGAGAGGCTGGAAACCATGCTTCTAGATCATACTTCTTTGCTGCAGCATCATTCAAAGCACCAGATACAATGGAAACAACTTGATACGGAAGGTTTAACTGCAGTAAATAAAATTCAATAGCATGAGAATCATAAAAACAAAAATTGTGAAAAGTAGTAAGAAGTCAATTATAGTCAGACCAACCAATACATCAATCTACATGCAATGATATCCATAAAAAGTAGAAAGCCGCGGTAAAATTAAGTCATCACTTGGCGAATACAGAGGGCAAACAATCATCCAAGTACAATGAAGTTGTAGCTATAAAAATTTTAGAAAAAAAATAAGGAGACGCACTAAACTTTACCGTGGTTAGATACATTTGGCATGTCAGACAACATACTTTCCCATTTATTAATGGTACCCTGGGATCACTGTTTCCAAATTGTATATTACATGTTTATTTGAAATTTGAACTCATTCACAAAGTTGCCTTAAACATTATTTGCTTAATGATGAGAACTGTGGCCGTATCATACCGCTTTGTAAAAATCCTCGGAGTTCTTAAGCATTTCCTCATGCATGTTCCACGAATCATTGTCATTTGGGCTAGTGAGGCAAAATTGCTCCACTTTCTCAAATTGTATATTACATGTTTATTTGAAATTTGAACTCATTCACAAAGTTGCCTTAAACATTATTTGCTTAATGATGAGAACTGTGGCTGTATCATACCGCTTTGTAAAAATCCTCGGAGTTCTTAAGCATTTCCTCATGCATGTTCCACGAATCATTGTCATTTGGGCTAGTGAGGCAAAATTGCTCCACTTTCTCAAATTGGTGAACTCGGAATATTCCTAAAGTGTCTCGACCATGAGATCCCGCTTCTTTGCGAAAGCATGATGAATACCCAGCATATCTGCAAAAAGCATATTTTCGGAGTTAAAGGTAACATAGTCTTCTAGGTTCCAATGTTAACATGTGGGAAAGAAAATCATATTACCTTATTGGTAGCTGGGATGGGTGGATCCAATCATCTAAGTGATACGCACAGAGAGGCTGTTCTGCTGTAGCAATCAGATATTTGTCATCTCCTTCACCAGTTACCTAACATAATAACCTTTTAGATGAACTCAAAAAACAGCTAAAGTGGTATTTGTTTCATATCTATTATTATTTACCTTAATAACAACAACAAAAAACACTGCATTTCTTTTACTATGCTACCTGATCTCAATGTTTTAAGGAGAAAATTGTTTTCTCCATTTTTCTTCAACTTTTTTTAAAATGAAAATCGAATGAATACAAGGTGGCATTTTGTGATTATAAATCAAAACATTTCAACTGGAACGGAAAGGAGAAAACAGACCAAACCAAACATCATGTAAGCATTAAAACTTTAAACAATACAGTACAAAAGGGCTATTGACAGTTTGGCACTAAAAGATTATGGATATTATTCAACAAAGCAAATAGGCATATATTTAGTTGTCAAAAAATATAAAGATAATTATATACAAAACTATTTATCAAGGTCTTAAAAATCACAAATTGCATTTGGATATAGGCAGATAATGAAATTTACCTTATATAGTTCTTCATCAAATTGGGCTAACTGAGCACACTTTGACATTATATCTTTTCTCATGAAGAAAGGAGTGTGCAATAAAGTATACTCCCTTTTTTCCAAAAAATCAAGCCCAAAGTTGATAAGAGCTTGATTAAGACGAACACCATCTCCTTTGAGATAGAAACCTCTACCTCCAGCTATATCAGCTCCTGTTATGTAGCAAGCAAATTGAGATAAAAGATTAGAATGCATATGTGCACAGTAGGAGCAGAAACGCACAAATTTGGGAAAGCATTGGCTACCACTGTTGAAATCTAACAGTGTTCGTAGTCTGCAGTATTAGATTTTAGTGCCACATGCAAAACGGTATTACAGACCAATAATACTCATAAGTTTCGCAATCAAGATGGTGTCAGCAAGACCAATCATACACACTGCTATAGTTCGGGGAAAAAATACATCAAAAAGTAAAACCAAAATGCTTGTCACCCCATAGAAATGAGTAAAACAGAAATTCATCACTTAAACACCATATGAATAAATTCACACCTTTCTTTGTATCTGCTATTCCGAGAAGCTCAACTAGATCCACATGATTCTTTAGTTTAGGCTCCACTCTTTTCTCCCCCCACGATCTAACCACAGCATTGTTGGCCTAAAGCATAAAAGACTCCGGGATTTATTACGAGCATTAAAAACAAACAGAAGTAAAATAATACTAACAATTAATACAAAAGGAAAAAAAAAAAAAAAACCTCATCGTTGCTGACTGGAACCGAATCGTGTACGAGATTTCCAATAGTTTCCAACTTGGAATTCAAGAGATTTAGAGTTTCCCGAACTTCAACCTCTTTCTCCGCTATCAATTTCTTGGTCTCCTCCGATTCACTAATGAACTTAGAAGCATCCTCACCAGCCTAACATGCAGAACATAATTAAAATGAAACCATTCCAATTAGCATCTTAATCAAACGAAAAATATAGAAAAGCCAAATGAAGACACTTACACGCTTGAGTTTGGAGACTTCCTTATTGATCTTGTTGAAATCCTTGCGGAGAGTCTCTAACTCGAATTGACCTGAAAAATCGCACATAAGATATAGTATTGGTGCGAGATTCCACTGGCAACATTGTTATTGTGAAGAGAGAGCGAGAGTAAGAGAGAGAGAGAGTACGCTTTCGCCATTCTTTGTCGAGATCGATGACCTCGTCGACGATTTCGACGGGAGCAAAACGACGGCGTTGCGATTCGCGGATGAGTTCAGGGTTATGGCCCTTTTCCTCCCTGAATAGGTTGATGTCCAACATGCTTCTTCTCTCGCCGCCACCACTGAATGTAAGAAATGAGAAGAAGGGTTTCAGGACTTTAACCAAGAGGGTTTTTCTTTTCTAATTCTCTTCGCTGCCTTCTTTTAACTGCAAAATGTAAATGATTTTTTTATTTCCAATTGTTAATAAAAAATAATTGCCGAAGATTCCAATGAATATATGGTTGGTAATAAAAGTAATTCCCTCATTCATCTCTCTCTTTTTAAATGGAAACATTATTATTAACCATTAAAGTAATTATGAATTTTATTTATTAAAAAGATTTATTTGATACATATGGGAGAGAAATATAAGTAAAGAAAGTGAGAGAAGAAATTAAAAAAATGTTTAAAAATAGAATGATTTAGTTCAAAAAATATGGGGAAAAGAAAAGTTTTCTTATAAAAAATACTTATTTCTCTTTTCTATTACTAACAGTTGTTTGTTATTATCATAGAAAATCAAATTATACAAAGTGTAACTAATTTTATTCACAATACTATTAATTGCGTGTTTTGATTCAAACACCATTCATTTTAATATTGACAAAATAATATTCTAAAGATTACGTTAACTATAATCAATTATTCTAACTAATTTTTATTACAAGATATAGTTTCAAGTAAAGGAAAATGATATGGATTTATACCTCTAAAAGTACATTGGTATTTTTTTATTTATTTTAAGTACAAATATAATTATTAAACAATACACTGTTAATAGAAATAAAATAAATAAATAAATTCATTAGAACTAAAATACATAAATAAAATCACATTTTTAGTTGAGATGAGTCTGATGGCATAAGTTATAGGTAGCTTGTGTAATTCGCAATTAAAACTCATTTAGACTATAAGTTTTGCAGGCTAGATATAAAAGTATGTATTCAAAAATAAAAATCTTTGTTAAATTTTTTCAAGAGTGTCGCACGTGTTGAGGGTTGTGAAGTAATTCTTTGACAAGATACCTAGTATAACTATATGACAATAGTTTTTTTTTTTTCGAAAAAGGTACAATTTGAAATAATTTTACTTAAATTGATAAATTTTAAAAATGTTATTAGTTGTAGGTAAGTCATGTTGAGTTCATTTACTAAAGTCATCTCATCCACAAGATTTCGTACTTATTGCACAAAAATCGTGCACACAAAAATCAAATTTCAAAAAGTCTTAAGCACTACATTTTTTTAAAGTTGTGTCTACATTTTTTTAAATAAAATGAATAACTTGATAGCTTAAATTTCTTATATATTTTTTTCTATAAGTGAGAAATAAAACTCTTTTACTATCATCTTAATCAGAGTATTAAATTTTTTGAATCATAACAATGATTTTGTATTTTAAGGAATGTGACGATTGAGTAGTGTGTTTCTTGTGCATCATCTTATAAAATATGAATGTGTTGTTATGTTTATTTAATTACATAATTTATATCTTTCTTAGGTGATATTAGGAAAAAGATATAAGAAAAATATACTGTTATCATTTTACTCGTAAGTATATTCTCATAAATGAATTTTTTTTTTGGTTAAAAAATATAAGATCCTAGAAATGATAAGAGAAATTTACAAATATAGTTAAATAGTTTAAGTAAAAGATAAAACCGTTTGTTAGTTATAATTTAAAATATTTATTAGATTACAATAGGAGATAATGAAATATTTTGAAATAATATATATATATATATATATATATATATAATATTATGAGAATATAAATATATATTATTAAGTTTTTGATAACTTTTCAGTGAGATAGAAAGTGATATTTATTGAAAATTATTGTAATAATGGTGAAAAATGTGGTTATGACAACTGCTATTTACGTTAATTCATATTTTATTTTAGTGGTTGTGGTTTATATTTGTGATGATGATACTTTTATATGGAAACAAATGATAGTCCAGATACTGAGCAAGATGCATGGTAGAGATGAAAGTGGTGAGAACAATTATGAGAGTAATTATCTTAGTTCATTTTTTAAAAAATAGTTTCTTTTCCATTGTTAGTTTGATAATTTTATATTTTTGGAACAACAAGATATGTATTTTTTGTAATTGGTGAATAAAGATGTTTTATGTTATTTTTAACCAATGTTATTATAGTTTAATTTTTTTATATTTTCACTAAAAGTGTGAGATGTTATTATTTTAGTATCACCTTAGCTATGGTGTTACAATACACACATGTATTTTTTTAAAAAATTAACCTAATTTAGAAATTAAAAAACAAATGAGACAAAATTAAAACTAATTCAATAACTAATAGTGGGACAAAGTAGTACATTAAGCCAAAATCATAAATGCTTGTAGCAAAAAATAATAAGAGTAAGACTAAAGGTCCTTTAGCTCAAGTGGCAGAGTATATCGTGAAGCTTGCGGTAGAGCTTGCAACGGAGTTTTAGGTGGAGTATGTAGTACAACATGTTGCTTAGTCATAAATTAAGTCAATGATGGCTAATCATGATGATATTTATATTGTGAATGAATCTTAAGAATCTTGATAACAGTAGGCCAGTAGAATTTGATTTCTTGGCTAGTATGTCTTCTTTGGAGGACATCACCTAATAGTTTGTAGGGTTTACAATAATTAGATTCAATTCACAGCACTTCATTTGTCATAGATGGCCGTAAGGAGATAATAAAAGCATCTTACCGAACACTCTAGCACGTAGAGTATCAGAACCCATGAGACCGATGAATTTGTGGGATGAGATCCTCCGGGGTAACTGGTCAAGCTGGCTGATGATGTCTAGCTCGTCAGGAGTCATTTCGGCCTCTGACCATGAAATCACTTTCTTGGGTTTAAACGTCCAGTAGAAAGGAAACTTTGGCTGACTGTCCCTAGAGTAAAAGGCTGACCAACTGGAATCTTTAATAGCGACCTTGAAAAAGTTGGTCTTGAAATCTTTGTATGATGTATTAAATAAGGTGAACAATTGCTTGTCTTTCACAGGAACGAGGGATACTCAGGACTTACTGGCAACAAGGATGGCTCGAAAAAAGTAAAGAAAGGCAGAGGGAGTAGGGATCAAGAGAAGAGTAGAGCAAACAACGGAAAAAGCTTGCATGTAAAAGAAATCCAAGTTGTAACCTTCTTGACCATGGCATGCCCGCTCGTTCGCTCTACAAACTACTAGTTTAATGCGTTCGACATCCCTTAAGTCAGATAGCATGCACACTCGATCCACTAAGAATTCTATAGAAGCACTGGTAGTAAAGTAAGGAGCGTGTAAGCCTACCTCGTAGAGAGCCCATTTGTAACCCTTCATAATAGGAAGAGAAGCGGCGTCGGTCCATTCCCATGTGTTATCGACCTCCAGTACCACTTCTCCTTCGAAACCCTTATTCTCATATTCCAGAATGGATGATCTTACTGAAGACAATGACTATGCTGCGTAACCATAAGTTTTTTTCATAATATGTTTTTTTATTATGTTTTATTTTCTTTTTTTATCATTTTAATGAAATCTTAATGTAATGATGTCTATCATGAACTTGTTAAAAAAAATATAATAAGAATTCAAATTAAATAAAAAATCTAAAACAGAATTCCTCCTTTGCGTAACATCTTTAAGTTAGTTCTGTTGATTTTTTCACAACAGCCACCATTAATTGTTTTTCACGAGTTCTACATGGCATTTGAAGTTCGTTAGAAAAAATCATTTTGGACATACATCCAAAAGCACGAGTCTATTGATTCCCAAAATACTTTACATATTTATAGAGAATGATCATTTCCATCTTCCATGTTACTTAAATGCAATTGGTTGTAATGTGTTTTAGGATTAGGATCAGATATTTTAAGATAATTTACTCTACTTGGTAAAGGAATATTTAATCTATAAAATAATAAAGTTTTTATAATAATAAAATTTTTATTTTTATTTTTGAGAATATTTAATATATTTGATTTTAATTTTAATTTACACAATAACAATTTTATATTTATAATGTTTTTAAGAATTTTTAAATATTTTTAATATATATTTCATATATCGAATTTTAATATTTTAAATAACTATACCGATCTTATACATGTATCAACGTACTGTTGCTGCGGTTGTCTTTCCGATTGAGCTGATTCGGCAAGTGAACGTGTGCACAAGAGACAAATATCAAACTTCGTTTACAAATTTAAACAAAACTATTGATAATTTAAATCATGCCAAATACCATTGTGTAAAATTGAGAAGGGAAGAATCCCAGTTACTTTACAACACCAGAATAATACGATGACTAAGCAATACAGTTTCCTCTGCATGGCTGGATTGTATCCAAAATTATACTCTATGTCGTAGTATATAATTCTTCGTTATCACTAGTAATACATCTTACACCTGTAACAAATCCGGCTATTGTTCTAAAGCTTTCCCTGAAAGAATGGTAACCTATTGAAGAAAGAATGAACTTAATTGGTAACAACTTTGCCTGGTTCGACTCAATAGAATGATTTTCATCCCATACAGAATATCCCTTCACTACAGCTGCTGTTCGTGCGCCAAAGGTCTCACCCCCACTAACAAAACAACGGGTCCCGCCACAGTCTCACTCATTGTAACTTAAAAGAGATAGAAACTCGAAACAACCACTGAAAAAGTGAAATAGTCCGTCCACTCTTTGTGAAGGGACAGTTGAATTGGCAGGTGTCACTTCTTGGGTGAATCTGAACTTATTAGGTTGACCCACAAGTTTGCAAGCTTCACGAGGCAATGCTTCCCGTTCCATGTCACCAAATTCAACCCTGATCCACAAAAGTCATTTGGTAAATAAATTACAGAGCCAAAGTGGTAGGCAGTTGAGATTTCCACACATTGTAGCTATTGATCCAAACAGATACTAAATGCAAATGTAAATTGCTGTTAAAGAGATATAAACTATTCAAATATACTGCAGAAAGACTCTTTCCAACATTGATCCTGCAGCACGTGCACCTTATTTCACTTCTTTTTGGCTAAGTGGAATATATTTTTCCGTCCTGCAAGTCCACTCCACGATAAAACCACCGGAGAACAAGTTCAACTGCTCAATTGCTATCGTATCTCTTTAGCTAACATGAAAAGATTTCACTGAAGGAGCTCCATGAGGCAACTGCCAAAGGAGCTAAGAAACTTTCACACTTAAAATATTATATTTTTCCTATTCATTAATAATGGACATTTGGACACCTTTATGCACAGTAACAAACAGTAAGGAAAATATTCTATCAAAAAGTAATTTTAAATGGATTTGGATTCTCCCATGTTTATCGTTTACATGAGAGGTCTTGTTAAATAAAATCCTAACCATTTATTACATTTATTTCAAAATTAGTTGAAATAAAAGCCAACTAAAACTATAAAAGAATGGGAAACATGAGTGCTTACTTTAGTGGGATAATTAGCTGGTTAGCTTTTATTTTAACCGTATACATTCAATAAGTGATTAAAATTTATTAACAGGACTTTTCCTATTAAGCATGAACAGCACAGGATCCAAATTCATTTTAAATCATTTTTTATCACTTACATTCAAAGAAAGTCAAAATTATAGCGCACATACCTGGTATGCAACTAGCTGGCAAGGCTGACAACTGACAAGTAGTTTGTTCTCCAGAGATAACATAGCTACGAAGTGCATGTTCATCAAGCTCGTGAATATACTTGATGGATTCAACTAATTCCCTTGAAATTTCATCTGGCTCAAAATTATTCTGACTTGATATACTAAAAAGTGCTTCTTGAAGTCCAGACGCCAACCATATGCTATAACACTCGTCCAAAAGGAAACATAAACTTTTATGATCCGTGTCATCTGATAACATCCAAGGTTTGTGTAGTTTGATTGAAGCACCAATGATTTCTGCAACTCTATAAATTTCCCCGAGTGCAATGATATACTGAACACCTATGTGAACCCACCACCCCAGAAAACAAAGGTTATTGCAGATTCCTTAAGTTCATCTACATCAGCAGCATATGTATTAGGCATGACATAATTATGTAGCTTACCTTTTCGGTTAGATAATATCTGGTCATGGACATTCTTTAGTACAACTTGCTTCCAAACATAAGCACCATGCTTCAGTTCTTGAGAACAAACAAAGGCTATTTTGGACCATATGGTAAGATAATTACACTGTTCTTCTCTTGATCCCAACTTGAGAATCCTTAACGTGGATACTGTATCTTTCAAAAGTTCAATTGCAGATTTAATATCCTTCTCAGCCTATTAAAATACAAATGTACAAGTGTTGTTAAACTTAATGGTCTGGTAAGAAAGAATGTTATCAATAAATAAAATAAGAAAATATTAACTATTAACTATTAAATTAATCTCAAGGAAAATTGAGAAAAAATATCAGTACATCACTACTGATAGAAATGGCTAAATCCGACATTTAATCATATATTCTGTTTGAAACTATCAAAACTATTCATAGTTACAGTACTATTTGCACGTGCAACAGATTAAACTTTAAACATACCGTCAACAACCTTGATGCTAGCTGGTATTCGGACTCAAAAGGTTGGAACTTAGGTTCCTTCAAAACTTCAAGAAGTTCATTAAAGCAGACATTTGTTGGGCAATAATCCTCAGAGTGATATTCAATAGGGACATTCATTTTGTCCTGATGCAGTATCTCCGAGAATTCCTATAAAAGACGGAAAAAAGAGTCGAAACAGTTCCGAAACTATTAATAGCTTGTGCATTTGATTAATAACAAGGAAAAAAATATCCACACACAAATACAAAAGCAGAAGAAACCCAAATTCACAATAACATAATGCTAATAGCTCAACTTGATAATGTTTGATTTGGGGGGTGGGGGGGTTGGGTTGTGCGGGGCAGACTTCGACCCAATGTACATAAGTCACATACCAAATCCTTCCAGACCTACCTCCGGATTCTCTCATTTCCCCCATGTAGAGAAACCCATTCACATATCCCTTTCCCAGAGTTTTACATTTACTATAGCAAGGGAAAAATAAGCAAAAAGCACACAACATTTGATAGGAAATAGATAACAAAATAGTTCATATGCTGACCTGAATTTGTTCCTCAAGAGCTTTTGCTTTGGCATCTTCACCCGAAAGGGCAGCATCATTTAGATTTTTCTAAGAACATTAATTTATAAGTAATTTCAGTGCCAATAAATTTGAGCATTATCTACAAAAAAAAAAAAAAAAACCACAGAAGGTTAGTTACCTTGAGTTTCTGAAGATGTGACAGAACATAATTGCACAACTCGTCCTTCAATTTGCTATAAAACTCTGCATAGTCACTCTGCTCTAATTTCGTCGATAACTGGGTCACTGGTAAATCTGTGAGACCTAGAGTAGATGTGTGATCTTGACTTTGTGTTCCATAGATGGCATCCTTGAATTCCCATGAATCATCCTCAAAATCATCATCGTTAGCCAAATCAGAATTTAGAACAGTTGGGGAAGAATGCAACCCATTGTCATTGACTTGCGATGTGTAACTAAAAGAAGTTTGCTGTGAATATTCATGGATGAATCTTGATTCAATTGAAGCATCCTTAAAGTCCCCGAAATCATCATCTAAACCATCATTACCAGTAACCAAACTAGAGCCTGATACTTCAGGTAAGGCAAGAATCTGATTTTCACTTGCTTTTGGAGAAGTTTGTTTTTCAGCTTGATTATACAAATTCCATATGTCATTGATAGATAAGTTGGATGCAAGGCTATTGGAGTTGTTCCTTACTGGGGATGTTGGCGTACAGTGAGATAGATCTTGAGGCACAGATTGTTCATCAGTATCTGGTGTCTCATCACCAAAAATTGACAGAGGCAAGGCTTCCCTGCGATTCTCTGTGCCTGTTAGGGGCTTCTGGAAATAGAAAGAATAGTAACAACAGCATTATGTTTAAAAAGTATGAACACTTGGGTATAAACAGAGGAATGAATGAGTCATAAGACAAACTTGTGAAATTTTTTCAAAAAATCAAAGTAGCTCAAGAATCAAGATTGAAAATCCTTCTTTAAACCTATACAATGCCACATGATATATAAAATATGACATCATACTGATTCCGTACCTCTTGTTTTGTAATAGCACCCTCTGATTCAAACAAATTGACATCTGAATTGACATTTATATTAGTTGGGGAAGCATTGTTTATGCTGTTATCAGCCTGATTGAATTTGGTTTCGATTCTTTTCAAGTGTGGCTCTGAACTATGATTGTCTTCCCCCACAGAACTGGAATTGAAATTAAATCCGAAGTTCCATTCATCAGATTGATGAGATACTGATGCAAGAGATGAACCAATTGTACTGTCAAATTTGAGTAATTCCATACTAGTGGGATAAATGTCAGCCTTCTCCGATGCTTTCTAATACCACAAAACCACAATCAGATGGTGTTAACGGATATTCCTCAATAATGTGAATGAACAATGTAACACAAAATGAAGAAATTGTGTGAAAACAACTGACCAAATTTTGATTTGAACCAGACCCTGAATTCAACTCCCCAAAACTTTGGCTGGGCATGGCAAACCCAGTTCCGAGATCTTTTGATTCACCATTCAGACCAGGTTGCGGGTTAATATGATTTTGCGAAGCAAATAGTGGACTTAACTCAAACTCCAAGTGCCAGCCACCAGCTTTGTCCGAAATCCCATTGGACGAATTGGACACAGTAACAGCATGAAGAGCAGCATTATCATGCTTTTGCAATTCAACCTTTAAAATACAATACAAATTATCAGGGAAACAAAATTCATTACATGAATGAGACAGTATGTATTTATGTGACGTAATCAATCTCTAGCCCAAGAAAATAGCCCCTTAATGCACTTGAAATCATAGATATTGGCGGGCAATGGAAAAAACGACCCAAAACAAAAAAATTAAGCATGCAACAAAACAACTCATCGATACCCACTAGCATTATTTTCCTACCCTTTTCTGTTCTCTTTCGGGGAATTCAGTCTTGCTTCTCACATGGAAACTACTAAAAATAATCACATATTACTAGCAAAAATAAAAAGCAATCACATAACTCATATGGTACATAGCTTTTCCCAAACCCAGTTTCAATATTACAAGCAATATACGCCGACAATTCAAGTAAGGAAAGAAAGATCAATGATACTTGTGAGAATTCCAGCATTCTCTTCAGCTTAAGTTCAATAACCACACACCTTAAATAAATTCGTTCTATTACCTTAACATCCTGGCTCTTGATTCCAGTTTCCCATTCCGCAGACTTGAATTCCCACCCATCCTCATCCTCCTCCACCTCATCCTCCTCCTCATTCAATTTGCTTTCCTTGGTGTTCGGGGGATTGGGAGCAGCACCATTGGATACCGAAACCGATCCGTTGATAGAATCCATTTGAGGAAGCTGCTGATTATACAAACTGGAAATCAAATCACTGATTCCAACGGATCCATTCGAACCAGATCCCCCTTTGACAACCCCGCCGTTGGGGAAAACATTAGAAGGAGTGGGTTCCTCCTCTTCCTCCTCCTCCTCGCCGAAGATCGAGAGCGGAATAGCTCTATTGGGCTTTTTCGCCGCCTCGGCTTGAACTGCGACGTCGTTGATGCCATTCACGTGTTTCGTGGTGGGATCGGGTAAGGGTTTCGATGGGTCGTTGTTGATCTGGCTGGCATGGTTAACGAAGTCGCCCCAATCATTGTCGACGAGGACGTTATTATTATCGTTCGTTGTGGAAGGGAAGGGTTGACTCGGAAACGACGCGAAGGTGAAGTCGCCGAAGCTCTCGTCGTCGTCGTCCTCCTCCGCCATGGCTCCCAGACTCGCTAGCAAATGCGCTTCACGTTTTCGCGTCTGTGTTGCCAAAAAAATGGTGAGATGATGTATTTATTACGTGTGAATTATGTGATGCCACTGCCACTACTACACCTATCGTCTAATATGGATTTATTGTGCTACGCTAATTCAGCATATAAACATTAATTTATTGAAAAACTACTGTTTTTTTTTTTTAAATTAACTCCTCAACGTATCGTTACTTCTTTTTATGTTATATTGCACAACAAAATTAATAATTTATTTAAAAATTTCACCAGTTAAACAATTACATTTATTTCCTCATGTTTGAATAACTCTTTTTTTTTTCTTTTAAAAAGTTTAGATTTATATCAAAACTGATAATTTTTTAGAAGATTTTATTTAATAAATACAATATGAATAAAAGATAAATTCAACTTATATAAATTGTTTCTATTCGCATAGTGAAAGTTATAAGATTTCTAAGTCACTTATTATTCCGATTGACAGTAATAAATATATAATTAGTATAACTAACCTATTTTACTATTTGGATTAATATTGACTTAATTATGATCTAAATATTAATGATGATGTTTTAGCTTAAATTAATAATAATTAATCTCATTTGTTATTTAAAATCATGACTATTTAATCTATTACATTTTGGACAGTATTGTCCTAAGTTGATCGTGTAGATAAATAAATTGATATTACATCAAATTTAAAATCAAAAAATAATAAAGTAAGAGATTTTCATTTTACATAAATAAATTGATGTTACGTGGAATTCAAAATTTAAAAATAATAAAGTAAAATATTGTGAATACTCAATAAAAATGTTTATAGTTAAAAGAAATAATAAAATAAAATAATAAAAAGAAAAGACAAGTTTCATATAAATTTATTTTATTTTAGAAAGAATGGTTTTTGTTTTTTTTTCTTTTTTTTCGATTATTTTTATTTGTTACATTTATTATTATTATATTTTTTGCTTTTATTTTATTCTACTTTATTGTGTTTCTATTTTATTCTTCTTTATTTATTATTTTTATCCTTGTTCTTACTTTTTGTTTTATTTTATCGTGTTTGTTTTTATTTATTTTCTCTCTTGTTTGTTATTTTTATCATCTTTTTTTTATATTTATTTTATTTTATCATGTTATTTATTTACTTATTTATTTTTATTTTGTTTTAATTATCAATGTTTTTCCTTATTTTAAAATCAAGAAAGGAATATTTTCTTAAATAATATATATGTATATGTATTGGTAACGTTTTTTTACCGAAAAAGAAAAAGAAAAAGAAAGGAGAAAAAGAAAAAAAAAACAAAAGTCATCTAAGCTTTCTTTTCTGCAACACAACCATCCTGCAACTTCACACAGTAATACTTAAAATATCCCATACAATGGCAGTAAAAAAACGTCTTTGTTGCTCTTGTTAAAAAGACAAGGAAGAAATCCCAAAGGATATACCCTGATCTTCCAGAAAACAGTGCGGCAGAGAGGACCGTTTGTTGGTCAAATCGCTTCATCAGCGTCAAACTGATTCATCATGATCTTTTTTCAAAAAAGGGAAGCTTTTCATTTTACGGATCTCATTACAAGACCCAAAGAAAATAAACCTGTTGGGAACTCTCTTCACTTTCGGTATCAGCTACCAATCATCATTGCGATCACACAGGAGGAGCATTTGCAGAGATACAAAGCTATAGTAACATAGAAAAACAAAGTCATCTTTAAAGGTAAGCCATCCAACTCTAGCTTACTGACTGACATTATCTTGCATATATGGATTGATGTTTTAGGATGATATTTATGTTCCTGCCTACGAATCCCAATTGATTTTGTATATACGAATCAGTTTCTTTTTTTTTTTTTTTCATGCTACTTTCCTTTCCTTTGGCTCCATATTGTTTTCATTGTCAGAATCACTCGCTCGCATCGTTGAAACCACCCCAACTACATTTCCCTTTCACTTCCAACTACATATTATATTTTTATATTGAGAAAAAGTAATAAAAAATTCAAAAATATTTTTAAAATAAAAATATGTTTTTAGCATTTCGCGTATTACTTGTGCTAAAAACTTTTTTTTCTTTCTTTTACAAAAATAATAAAAATATGTTTTAAAAGGTTACGTGCGACTGTTCGCATAGGTGCTAAAAGCCTTTTCTCCTTCTTTTACAAAAATAATAAAAATATGTTTCAAAAGTTAAAGCACACGTGCGACCGTTCGCGTAGGCTTATACTAAAAGTCTTTTCCCCTTCTTTTACACAAATAATAAAAATATGTATTACCGTTCGCGTAGATCTTGTGCTAAAAGCTTTTTCCCCTCTCTTTCACAAAAATAATCAAAATATGTTTTAAAGGTCAAAGCACATGTGCTACCCGTTCGCGTCGGCGTTGTGTTAAAAATCTTTCCCTTTTTTATATATAAAAATATAACAAATTATGAGTATTTTCAAACAAACAAACAATATTTACGTAACTCTGATTTCTCATTTTGAGAATACTTAGGATCAAGGTCAACCCTTGTCGGGCAAAAAAAAAAATAAAAAATATTTTGTCTGTTTTGATATTTACTTTTTAGGGGAAATTAGACATTTTGAAAACCACATCCTATTCGCGTATTTAATTAAAGGTACTGCCTTCGGGCAAGCGTTGTAGGGTGCTAATACTTTCCCTACACGACTCCCGGACCTAAAATCCAATTTTCGTAGACCATGCCTTATCGTTTTATGGTTTTTCTGTAGTTTTTTCAGAATAAACTATGGTGGCGACTCCAAAATCTCTTTTCAAAAACTCGTTTTTTTTTTATCGTCGTCCTGTCGCGATTTCGGTTGCGATAGTTAAAGTGTTTTTTTTTTAATAGTTAAACATTTTGAAAATCGCATTGCGTATTTAGAGAAAGAAAAAGTTGAGAAAGAAAACACTCTTTCAAAAGTCGAGAATTATAAAAGTGTTTTAGAGGAAGAGAAAGTTAAAAAAGAAAACATGAAGAAATTGTATGACGAGGAGAAGAAGAAGGTAGAGAAGTTGAAGGAGGATGTGGTTTATATGGAGGCAAACAAGGGTAAGAATGTATGGACCGTGTTATTTGCTTCAGCATTAGTTGTTTTTCTTGTTAAAGGAAGTTAAAAATTTGATTCTATTGATTTCTTAGATGAATTTACTTTTTGTTATAAAATTTCATCCTTATTATGCAGGAGAATAAATTGTTTGTTATACAGTTGAATAGGTTCTTAATTAGCTGTAATGTTTTGGACACGAGAAATGGTTCCCATGTGTTTCAGAGTAACCAAGCAAAATACTTTGTTAATCTTTGCATGTGTTTAGACTTGAAATGTGGATACAAGCTCACCAATCTTGTGCCAGAATACCTGAGAAAAAATTCAATACCAAATTAAGATTGGTGAATAAACATGTATTTGGTTTATCATAATCTGAATTTTAAGCAATATACACATGTTTTTTTTGCATATAAGAATAAAAATAAAAATAATTAAGGTATAATAAAAAATATCGGAAAATTACTAGCTAATACCAGCGAAAACACGTGGATACGTATTTTCAAGACACTTCTCACCATGTTTATCTATAGAATTATTGTTATTATAAAAACATTAATGTGATAAATAAAATAATTATTTATTTGCAATGAACAATGTAATATTGATGGAGATAGTTGATACAAAATTATTAATCATCTAAAAATATGGAAAAATGGACTTTATAACAAAATTATAAAATTATGATTACTTCCTATATTATTTTTTATCCTTGTAAGATTATTTGACATGAACTAGAAAATATTATAAATTATTTGTTTCTAAAAAACTTGTAACATCTGCACTTTTTCTTTTATTTATTTTCTTTTTTTAATAAATGTCTTATTCTTTTTATACGTCGTTTATTTTAAAATATAATTATACTTGATCGTAATTCGGAGTTTAAAGATCAATTTTAATTAATTATATTTTAAAATGGATTAAGTTTATATATTGAAATTTGGTTGTTTTCATATTTTACTTTAAATCCCTAAGTTTTGAGTAATTTGGCGTCTAAGTTTGAACTTTCTTTACAATAAAAAGATATAAGTAAACTATGTATGTTTTTAATAGATTGAATGTGAGGTGATTTGGTGAGAATGTTTTGGTTTTTATAATAATGTTTTGTTTAAATTGATTGCTTTTTTGGTTTTAGATTAATAAATGTTATTTTAGAATATTTTGAATTGAATATTTATGTTGATATGCTTTTTTGGTTTTAGATTAATAAATGTTATTTTAGAATATTTTGAATTGAATATTTATGTTGATATGCTTATTTTCGAATTACCAAAAGAGATTTGTGAATAAAAAAAGTTGTTATGTTTTATTTATATTATTATAAATTGGATTGATTATTATTTTTATATTAAATTAAATACTCATGTTTCCTTTATATTAATAATAAATTGGATCAATTCTTTTTCTTATATTCGTTATAAATTGGATCAATTGCTTATTTTATACTGAATTAAATACTTATGTTTTTCTTATACTAATTATAAATTGAATCAATTATTTTTTTTATATTTTATACTGAATTAATAAATTAGATGAATTATTTCCTTTATACTAAATTAAATAAAGAGGTAAAACCAATTTAACACATTAAAACTAGAAAAAAAAACAATTATATATATATATATATATATATATATATATCTTTTACTAAGCTAATATACACCTTTATACAGAAAATAATATTCAAGGCTTAAATACATCTCTTATTAGAATAAAGAGAATATATATCGCACAAGACTTCATGATGCTCAAATAAACAAGAAAACATTGTAATGTGATCTATATAAATAATATAGTGAATATTAATTGGATTATAGTTTATGAAAAAATATCACGTATATTTATAATGTTTATGGTTCATAAAATTTCTTATAAAATATATAATATTTATAAATAATAAAAACTTTTTCTTTCGTAAGATGTTAATAACGTTTTCGCGTCTGTGTTGCCAAAAAATGGTGAGGTGATCTATTACGTGTGAATTATGTAATGCCACTGCCACTACTACACCTATCGTCTAATATGGATTTATTGCGTTACATAAACATTAATTTATTGGAAAACTATTCTTTATCCTCTTAAAATTAACTCCAACTCTTCGACGTATGTTACTATATTGCACAACAAAATTAATAATTCATATAAAAATTTCACCAATTTATTTCGTCATGTTTGAATAACTTTTTTTCTTTTAAAATGTTTAGATTTATAAGAAAACTGATGATTTTTAGAAGATTTTATTTAATAAATACAACATGAATAAAAGATAAATTCAACATATATAAATTGTTTCGATATGTAGAGTCACGTTTATAAGTAATGTGCATCCAAATGTTCGTTGCTCATAATTTTTACTTTGATAACTTTGATATTAGCAAAAAATTCGATAGTTTCAATAATAAAGGCATAATTAATGTAATTATCTTATCTTTAAATTAATATTAATCTAATTATAAATTAAATGTTAATAATCATGTTTTAACTTAAGGAAATAAACATCAATCTCATTTGTTGTTTAAGACCCACCAATTGGATCATTCTGTCCTCAGGCTCTGTACATAAATAAATAAATTTGATATTACGTCAAATTCAAAATCTAACAATAATAAAATGATAAGAGATTTTCATTTTACATAAATAAATTGATATTACGCGGAATTCAAAATAAAAAAATAATAAAGTAAGATTTTCATTTTTATATGTTGATGAACATTTTATTTTTTACCCAAATTTTAACCAAAGAACAGCATATGAGATACCAATATACATGCAGATGCAAATTATGGAAAATTAGAGAAATAAATGAAAAAAGAGGAAAAGAAAATTGGAGCGAATGAAGGGATTCAGTTGAAGAAGAGATGAAGCGTGGCGAAGAAGAATGATGGCATGAGGAAGTGAGGAAGCAGAGAAGATGCAGAGGAGAAATCTCCAGAAGAAGAGTTGGTGGCGACAATAAAAACCATCCAATCATCTTCGGAGCCAACACCTGCAGACTTATAGTTGGAATTATTGAGGTACTTGGTGTAGCGATTGGATTTGGTGTAGTTGGAAAAGAGGTCATCGGAGTTCAATTTGGGGACGCAGAGAGGCATGATGACCCCTTCTGTGGTGGTGTTGATGTTGATGTTGCATTTGTCTATGTTCTTTTGAAAGTTGGGAATTTTTGAGTTATTACCAGGCGTGGGGTAGTAATCACGAAACACTTCACAGTGCAGGTCTCCTAGATCTTCTGCAATCTCCTCAGCTAAGCAAGAAGCCTTCTTATTCTCATCCAGAACAGGAAGGTTCAAAATTTTTCTGTAAGTGTTGATGTCATGAAGAAGGTCCTTCTCCTTGTCTGCAGTGGAAGCCACACAAATCAATCATCAGTAACATATGTAGTAATTTATCTCGCTTGATTAACGAGACTTACTTACCATCACAGGCCACTGGACTCGGAAGCAGGTGGAAGACAACCAGAGAGGCAATCAGAAGGTAAAGACCAATATTGAAAGAGAGCATCATTGAATTGATGGAAAAAAAACACAAGGAGAATGGTCTCACGAGAAGTGTGTGTAACAATGTGTTCATGTGAAAACGTGTATTTATAAATATCAGAAAAACTGTAGAATTACAAAGGAGAATGGAATAAGAATGAAAAGATTCAATAACATAACACTTCAAGATAGACGTTGAACTCTTAGAAAATGTTTATGTTTTAGTTAAGTCTGAAATAAAAATATAAAATAATTAAGATAAAATTGTATAAGTTATGTATAAGGTATTGAAGAGAAATAGAATGAGTAAAAGAGTACATGATGGTGGGATGATTCCTTATGCTTTATTAGGAGAAAGCGAGTTCTTCCTTACTTTTTCTGCTACCTTGCTTCTGATGTGCTTCTAGGCAATTATTCTTTTTGCTTATCGGAAAAGTGGTATTTACAAGATAGGCATCCATGATTTGGAAAAGTTGTTGTTTTTCATTCTAATCAAATTCCGAATGCATAATTTTCTCTTTTCTTGTTTTCAACTCCAATATTTTTTCAATCTTTTAACTTTGTTTTCTCCAACAATTTCCATATATGTGTCAATGTCTTTACACACCTAAATTTTTTACATTCATTTGACATTACCTTTATTTACTTTTTACTCTCTTCTTTCTTGAAAAATTATAAAACTTTATACTTTTTGAATCATTTTATCCTTGTATTCTGTGTCAAATAAATATAAAAGTGTGTCATGACATTATTACTCTAAGAAAATAAAACCGAATAAATAAATATATTGATAAAAAATACACTTATGTTATGAAAAAAATATATTTTAGCACAATTATTTTTACAATAACATAAGATATGTTATTTACTGATTCGATATTTATTTATTTATTATTATATTGATATAGTCTAAATCTAATAAAGAAAATATACATATACAAGTTAAAATGTTGTCAAAGCATGTCATGGGCGCTACATAGATACTGTCTTTTATTCAAATTGTATGACATATCCTTTTTGTCAGATTAAGTTATATGATGTGTTTGTAACGTAATAATTAAGATATAATTATAAATAGTCAAATGGTTACATTTTACGTCATTATGATTAATTGACTTATTAATGAAGATTAATTTATATAATATCATAGCAATAAAGTATTATTTGAGTTTGATAGATAGACAACCCACAAAATCAGGAGTTTAAACTAATTTGAAGTTATATTTTAAGGGAGAAGAAAGAAGGTTTAAACCTGTTTGAAGTTATATTTTTATAATTATATATAATATTAATAATTATTATTTTATATTATTTTTACTATTTTGATAATTTTTAATTTCTATCAATTAAATTATTTTTTATGTGTCACATTGATTAAATTTTACACTAATTCAAATTAATTTTATTTCCAAATCTATTCTTACTCACTTTTACATTCACTTAAATAAACAATAACAAAATCTAACATCAAATTCATCCGGTCATTATTTTTCAAATTATCTCTCCAAAAAATAAACACTCTTAGTATGCTTTTGTAATGATTTCTTATCATTGAGCTTTTATCACAAATTATTTTAGGTATGTAGTTTATTTCTTTATCTTTTATTATTCTGTCAAGCATAAATTTAAGAAGATAAAATTTTCGGAATCGTGTAAGAAAAAAATTCAAAAGTTTATGTTTTTTAGATGTTCTTTTTACGTAAATTTGACTCCGATCTATTTTTAATATTTTTTTCAGGGATTCTTCTTAAAAAAAATCTATCAAAACAAAATCGTAAGAAATACAATAAGTCTGATTTTTAGAGTTTATTATGATATATGTTCAAAAGTTTCACGAAAAAATTAATAATAAAAATTACCTAATCATATAATTTTATCTTAATTGAATTATAACACAAATAATTTACAAGCTATCATTATTGTTTCGAAAAGTTGGGTCACTCAAACCTTATTTGTTTATTACTCTTTGTTCCAACCTATTATTTGAGCGCTCTTCCTCCACTTCACTTGTCTCACTATGCACTTCTTACACTTCTTAATTAACAGTTTTGCCTTTTTTTCACATTCTTTTTTTTTTCGCTTTTCATCTCTGAAACTCTACACACCCTTTCTTTTTCTCTACTTGCACTTCTCCCCTTTTCCCCTCCTCCCTATTTTTTACTGTTGAGGGAGTCCGTTTTGTGGGTTATGAGAGGTGTTTCTTTTTTGGATGCGATTCATCTTCTCCGCACTTAAGAGCTGCGGTACGTCTTCTCCTTCTCCGCACTTGAGAGCTGCGTCTTCTCCTTCTCCGCACTTAGGAGGTGCGTTTCTCCGCTCGGCACTTGGGAGGTGCTTTTCTTCGCTCGGCACTTAGCTGCGTCTTCTCTTCTCCCCTCCGCACTTGGGAGCTGCTTCTTCGCACTTGGAGATGCAGACAATGAATTGGGATTTAGGGTTTTTTAATTGCTTTTCTTTTTTTTTTTTTTTTACTTTGTTATATTTAATTAATTTTTTTTATGAGGTGCATACAGGATTGAACAGCTTTGTAAGTGATAAAAATGGTTGTATTAAATTTAATTTTGTTAATAAGAGGGGGTGCAGGGATTAAAATACAATGTTAAACACTGTTGGTGATTAAAAAATTATTATTTTATTAAATGAAGAAGGACAAAGTTATCAATTGGAAAGGACAGGTAAGACATGGGTAGGAAGTAACACTTCTATTCTTTTTATTTATGTTTATCAAAAAAGACACATAATATTAAAGTCAGATTGATACGAAGACAAAGATTATAATTACATAATTAATGTGTAATTTATTATTTTATCTTCAACATCTATTATAGCTTTTATAATAGGTTTTTTATTATTATTGATCTAATTATAAATCCAAAATCCATTAATTTTATTTAGAAGTTTAATTATAATGATTTTGTCCTTTAAGTAGTTCCATTCTGCCTGTTGGATTTTTCTAGTAAAAATGTTTCCAGCGTTGTTCAATTAATAAGATAAAAATATTACATTTAGTTGACTGATGGTTAATCATTCGATGAACTTGTTGACCGAATGTGATATATCATACACTAACCTTTCAAAATTCAGTATCATATATGAGTTAACTGTCTAGACAATTCGTTGACTAAATAGGCCATACAATTATAATAATTTAAAGTTTTTATTAAACAAATAAAAAAAATTATGATATTAATATGATATAACCTTTTTAATGAAAAAAATAAGTGTTAATATATCTTCGCAAAAACACCATTTTGATATAATTTTTTCAAAAATTATCAAAACGAACAACTTTAAAAAAATTACAAAAATTAACAAATCATATTAATATGGTAAGATTTTTGTAAAAAAGTCACGTCAAAATAATATAACTTTAGATTAAAAGATTTTCAAAGTTAAAGTAATGGTAATATAATATAACTTCTATCAAAATTGAATTAAATTAAAGTCATGTTATCTTAAAATGACTTCAGTTTTATCACAAGACTTAAATTTAAAAATATTCTATACTAAAATTTTGTTACTCTAACACAACTTCTTCAATGAAATTATATTATGTTGGTACCATTTGCCCATTTTTATAACTTTTTTTTTTCAAAACTATCCATTTAGGCAAGTTTGAATACACATACTAACAGGCGGATCTTAGTGGTAATACAGGGCTTTGGACTTCCAAATTTTTTAATCATAGATTAGTATATATTTTAAAATATATTCTTGATAAGTTTAATATATTTTATATATTTAGTATTTCAAAAAAAATTATATATCTATACATACACTTCTATTTTATATACACTCACAGTTACACCTCTATTTCATATTTCAAATATTTTGTTAAAGATCTCACTACACACTTCTATTCTATATACATATATTAAATGTTTATTTATTTTCTTTTTATCTTTCTCTTTATCACACCAGTATCTATCATTTTTGTTTTTTTAAGGTATATATCAAATTTATATTTTGAATGTCCATCAATTATTTTTCAAAAAAAATACAATCACTTAACAATTTAATATATTAATATTCTAATTCTAATTTTTTTCATATTTTTATATAAATTAATATATATTATTATACTGATAGAATAGGGTATAAAGTTAATGTGTCCAGAAATTAGAATTTTCCGTTCCAAAGTATGTGAAATAAATTTGTCTCAATAAATTCTATGTCGAAAGCTCTCGAACGACAGCGCAAATAAATCCTAAATTGGTAAGTGCTAGTAAAATATATATATTAATATCATGAAATGTATTAAGTTATAATTTAATTAAACTCACCGTACATTTAGTATAGTTCCTTTTAAAGCAATTTTGTTAGTAAAAATATTAGAAAAAGAAATTAAAAGGTGCTTTAAATGTGTAAAAACATATATCGAATAATATGAGAAAAAAAAGTGAATTAAAAACATAAAAGGAAGACGTAGAGATAAGCAGAACCTTGTGTTGGTCGAGAATGTCCGTTTCCTCAGACGGGTCCAATGCATGCGAATGAAAGGACACGTGAACACCTCCTTGTGCCACTCTTCACCACGTTGCATGTTCAAACCCCTTTTCATCAACACATCACCCTCACCTCTTCCCACCTTCAAATCCAATCCTTTATATATATTCATCCATTTTTCACTATCATCAACTTTCTTCCAAAACCCTCTTTCCAACAATGGCTTCCGGTCAACAGAAATTTCCCCCTCAGCAGCAAAAAACACAGCCCGGCAAGGAACATCTTATGACTCCACCACCCCAGTTCACCAGCCCTGACTACAAGCCTTCCAATAAACTCCAAGTAGACTTGTTTCCTGTTAATTTTTTAGTTTAGAAAAGATGGTGCATGCATGCATGCACGTTGTTTGATTGGTGTAACTGCTATTCATTCTGTGTAGAAAATTGGATTTTTCTTTTTCAGGGGAAGATTGCATTAATTACTGGTGGTGATTCTGGGATAGGACGAGCTGTGTGTAACTTGTTTTCGTTAGAAGGTGCTAATGTGGCCTTCACATATGTGAAGGGGAGTGAGGACAAGGATGCAAAGGAGACCCTGGAGATGATAAAGACGGCCAAGACTGCGGATGCCAAGAATCCAATAGCCATACCGACTGATTTGGGTTATGATGAGAATTGCAAGAGGGTGGTTGACGAGGTGGTGAGTGCTTTTGGTCGTATTGACATTCTGGTCAACAATGCCGCTGAGCAATACGAGTGTGGAACTGTGGAGGATATAGATGAGCCTAGGCTTGAGAGGGTCTTTCGAACCAATATCTTTTCCTATTTCTTCATGGCCAGGTAAAATCGTGAATCATGAATGATAAATGATGTGATAGAAAACATGAAATGATGTGTTTTTGTTGTATATAGGCATGCTTTGAAGCACATGAAGGAGGGAAGCAGCATAATCAACACGACATCAGTGAATGCATACAAGGGGAATTCGAAACTACTGGATTACACTTCAACTAAGGGAGCAATTGTGGCCTTTACGAGGGGACTGTCCCTTCAGCTGGTTAGCAAGGGAATTCGGGTAAATGGGGTGGCTCCAGGACCCATTTGGACTCCATTGATACCAGCATCTTTCAAGGAGGAAGAAACTGCAGAATTTGGAAGTGAAGTTCCAATGAAGAGAGCTGGTCAGCCTATTGAGGTTGCACCATCTTTTGTTTTTCTTGCTTCCAACTCGTGCTCCTCTTACATAACTGGACAAGTCCTTCACCCCAATGGTAACACTGCTTATGCTTATATAGTACTTTATATACTATTCCACACTCTGGTTGACTTACTAATTAACATTGCATGTGCATTTTCAGGTGGAACTATTGTCAATGGTTAAACTGCATCAGTGATACTCTAATGTAGTACGGTGTTACGTTTTTGTGTGAATCAGCTTCTCTCTTCACTGTTGGAGGTGGGGATGTTATCCACTTTTGAATGTACAAGTTAGCCGAATAAAATCAGTCTTTGTAGCGAAATATGAAGAGTAAAATCATGAATTAAAGTTATAAGTGCGTGTTGCATTCTACTTAATTGAGTTTAACAAATTACTACGAAAACATATCAGAGGTTCAAAGTTACAGAAATGAATGATAATCGAACTTTCTTGATTCCTCTTCATCACAAGACGACAGAAACATCCTATGTTAAGATTACAAAAAAAAGAAAGTCATAAAATGGACACTCCCAGTAAATTCAAGTCTTTCTAGTTTTTTGGAAGAGTTTAGTTTATTATACCAAGAACTTGAAGATCAGGACCACAATATGATTAATCACAATAAATTTCTGCGACTTCCAATTCCACTCCTAAATTGAATTTCTTTAAACAAATGGATTGGTTACATATGCTGTCTTAGCAGTGGATTGAGCTGTATTATTAACTATAATGTTAACTTCATATTTGATGACACGCCAGCCAAATTCAAGAAGAGAAGGGAGAAGTTGGTGTGTGATAAATGGATGTTGCTCCCCACGTTTGCCTGTGAGGTTCCCATTAAACTAATTTCTCTAAGGCTGACACAGCTGAATATCCAATGCATCAACAACTGATTATTTGTTAACAATAGTACTATTGAATTACAATCAATTTCAATGCGACTTTATTTGCTTTCATAGCCAATGACTTGAGGAATGATTGAACTTTATAACATCCGAATGAAACAGGACTCAGATAAGCATGAATTTCCTTTACACAATTTCCCTTCTTTGATTCATTGTTCAGGTTGTGCTTCATTAGTATGCATACTGAAAGCATCTGCAAAAGATGGGAAACATACACAAAAAAAACAGAAAATATCTAGTTTATCAAACGTGACGGCACAGAGATCTCAAAGCTCCCATAAATTTCTTTTTCCCAGTTACGGTAAAAACGTAGAACTTACATCTATATCAGTAACTGATGCTCTCTGCTATGCTGCTTTCTATTCTTTGATGCTAGGATAAAGACTCTCAACAAGGTGAAGCAAAAATTTATCTGCACCATGTCTCGCAACCAGAGAAATTGATAGGGGAAGATTATTATACATCCCTAGTGGTATGCTTACCTACACAATGTCAGGAAATACCACATTGTTATAACATTCTGACATGAAGCTTAATTGATTAAGGAAAATATGAGTCCAAGTGCTTCATAAACACTAGAGAAAGGGACAACCTGGCAAAATCCAGATACTCCAGCAATGGACAGCAGGCTAAAAGCCCTTGCACGAAAGATTTCTAATTCAGACGTATTTGTTTGAAGTTTTGGGGGAGGCCCTGGAACTGTGGGGATCATGAGAACACCAAAATCCTGAAATTTTCTAACACAGTATTATAGTAGCTTATACAAAAGGAAAGCTTACAAAAATAAATGTGTTGCTTAATGACTACACTCCTTTATTTTTACAAAAGAGATTAAGAGGGAGAATCTATAATCTTCATTGTGGAATGCGTTGTTTCGAAAACAAACACAGTCCAGATAGATGATAAAAAAGAAAAGTACAGATAATTGTTACTTCTGACAAGTGAAAAGGTTTTCTGAAAACCAGAAGGGTCTCAGATAGTATTTCAAAAGCAAAATTGCTCCATGATTAATAACAAGCATGTTTGGAATTATTTCTCAATGGGCAAAAAATAAAGAAGGCTTCCTTTAGTGAAGACTTAAAGAGAGAATCTATGCCAGACACAATGGCTTATGCATATAACATGCACACTCATATATCTATATGGTCTGATTAACATATAATTCATGTTCGTATGTTGAAATAGGCTGATTATCAGTAAATTATGAGGATTCCAAATATCGTATTATGGTCCGTGTGCATGCCTTGTGAGTCAAAGAGAAAGAATACCCCAAGAAGAGCAGCAAGGGCATCGTGCAGTTCTCTTTTTACCGAATAGCAGGTATCAATGTTCTCCCCTGTTGTCCTTAAGGCATCTGATACACGTTCTGAGATTCCAGGACCTAAATCTGGTTTGACTGCTGTGATCCATTCACCATGGTTATTCTTAAATTCATACCTACATTACAAGTGAAAAATACAGCTAGAATCAAGTTTCAATCTAAGGCAATCCACAATCCGCTAGAAAATTATAATTATCTTTACTGAAGACTAGGGATTAATGGTGAACTATACCTTTGAAGTAACCGCATGGCACTTGAAAGTGCAGACAGTGATGGAATGTTAAATATTTGGTCTGTATTCTCTTTACTCATGAAATGTTTCAAACTTGGAACATTGGTCTTCACATAGTCTCCAAGGATTTCCTGCTTTAATACATCCCCTGCAACAGTCGATACAACAAAAAACCTCCTCACTTAGTAAAATAAACTTTTTCCAAAATGCATATCATACATAGTTAGAGGGATGAAACCACAAATAGATTTATGACTAAATTAAAAGGGGTAGAACAAGAATTCCTATTAATTTGGAATTTATATCTTAGAATCTTTTGATTTATAATTAACAATTAATAACATTGAATTGACAGCAACGGATCTATCTGATCATTCACCTCCGTATAACTTCTCTACTGCTTTCACGACAGTTTGTGTAACTACATCATATGGAATGAATGAAAGCTGGAAACAGTCCTTTGCAATGATGAAGCAAGAAGGTCTAACTGGTGCTACATCTGGCAATTGTAGAATTACACCACCTACTTTGCTCAAAATCATTGGATCCCTGGCAAACCATCCTAGATGTAAAGATGAGGAACAAGAAAATGAGTACCGAGAAGAAGCGCTCAACAGCTGGTGGAGCTATAATTTCAAAACCACTACTTGTACACCATATCACTAGGAGATGAAATGTAGAAAAGGAAAAATTCAAACTTAAAATTTGGAGGGAAAAATTCATAGCTAACTTCGTATTGCTATATATCATGAATACCTTTTAACCAGATAACTAGAGAACAACAAGTACTAGAACCGTGAGGTAAATGTTTTACATAAATTGTTATGTAAATTTCAGAGCACCGGATTGAAGAAAGAAACTCATTCATTGTGAAGTTTAAGAGAAACAAATAACTAACTCCCTTACAGACTATCTAATCACTATTTCATCATGATACGTTTAGGCTTTAAAATAAAAATTATGAAATGTAGAGATTTAACACACTCATCAAGTTAATGGATTATTACCCACAGTGTCAAAACTTTGTGCCATAGGGATAACTCCTGATACTGGGATAGCACCATGAGAAGGACGAAAACCAAAAATCCCGCAGTATGATGCGGGCACTCTTACACTCCCTCCGGTATCAGTTCCTATGAAGCCATTCAAAGTATTAATCAAATGATGCCAAAATGAAACTCAACGGAAAACAAGAATAGCTCACTGTTGAGAAAAACGTAGCAGCACTTGAAATTATTAACAAAATTTTGACAAAAAATAACCGATGGAAGGGAAGAATAAAACACCTAATGAGAAATCAACAAGCTTTGCACCAACTGCAACAGCAGAGCCACTAGAAGATCCTCCAGGAACTCGGTCTGCTGCACAAGGATTTCTAGGCGTGCCATAATGTATATTCTCCCCGTTTATACTGCCACAAAAGAGTACTCGGTCATGTGAGTAGAAGAAATATGGTGTTCAAAATATGCACATATCTGAGACAAAAAATACAAATAATCAGTCATTTTTTATAAGGTGAAAGCTCAATAAAAATGAACAGAAGTGAGAAATTATCCATTTAAATGAAGTGCAACCTTACTTGCGTACTTTTGAGACATCTTAAATATTGGGGAACCTTATCCTTTCCATACGATCTACATAGTGATTGAAAGCTAAGAAAGTTATATTACTTCCAACTCTAAGATTTATCTTAATAAATCAGTCTACACCAAAATGGTAGATAATAGTCACCCTTTGAACATTCAATCTAGTCATAAAAGAAGGTAATTTTCTTTTGAGAATAAGACCATTGTAATTTAACTGTCCAGGTCTCTTGTGATATAGACAAGAGTCAATTTCTTCTCTAACCATCAAGTTAAGTTTTCTCTCGTAATTAAGAAAAAATGGAATTTCTGTTATTTGATGTTTTAACCGTAGCAAAATTCTTTCTATTGAATAAAAAAATTTGCACTTCCGATTCTAAAATCGAAGAAAATAATCATGTTTCAAAAGTTGTCCGTACTCAACAAATTTTCGTCTAACTTTTACACAAAGAATAATTCGAATCACCTGACCTACTTTGTTGTAACACCAATGATTTCTTCATCTTTTATGGCAACGTGCTTTCCATTGCCT
This sequence comes from Vigna reflexopilosa, assembly GCA_027742785.1. Taxonomy (NCBI): domain Eukaryota; kingdom Viridiplantae; phylum Streptophyta; class Magnoliopsida; order Fabales; family Fabaceae; genus Vigna; species Vigna reflexopilosa. The sequence continues at coordinate 31,090,208 of CM050917.1, forward strand.
AGTTTAAATTTTGAAACAAATGAAATAGCTACGTTACTAACAGATACTTTTGTATGTTCAGTTATATGATTGTTGCAACTGTTGTCCAAATATCATAAGTTCTTATGCTTTTTGAGTTGTCTTTGGACAAGCAAAGAACACACTTAGTTCACCATTTTATGTTTCTGCAAATGAATGGTTCTGGTGATTGCCAAAGTGACATGATCGTTCTTACATATTCCATACCATATTATGCTTCTACAATGTTATAAGAGATTTCATACCATTTTATGCGACTAAAATTATAATTGTTTACATGATTGTTATAATGACAAGCTATACCATTTTACAAGCCACAATGTTACAAAGTCACAAGTCAGAACTCATACCATGGAAGTCACATGTCACAAAATAAAGATAAACCATACTATTCTACAAGTCACAGATTCCATACTAATCATAATGACTTGTGACATGATTGTTATAAAGACAATTTCTTTGCAAGCATAACATTGTGCCTTATTTTTATTCCAACAATATTTTTCTTCATAATTGTTCTTCTTACAGATTCTATACCATTTGTTTGATCTCCAATATTTCCACTTCTGCCATCATAGCTTCTTCCTGTTTCACTTTCGTTTCTTTCTCTTCCTCTACCTCTTCCAAATTTGTCACCTATAGAATACTCACGACTATTTGTTGATTCATTTTTTTAGATGATACCGTGAGTTTGGATTGAAACATGTTTCAATTGACTTTTCGATGTGTTGTAACAATTTTTCTCACAGGATCTAAGTGATTGCATCAATCCATGAACAACCATTGTTAACAAGTCATTAGTTTCTTTTATGACAACCCATCATATGATCAAATTGTTCAGTCAAACTAAAACAAATTCAATGATAATTCTTTGATCATCGATCGTATCTCCATGGAACTTCATTTGATTCACCGATTCACACAATCTATCGAAGTATTCATTCAAAGTTTCCTTTTCTTTCATTTTTTTCATTCATAGAATCTCTCTCTTAGAGATTGAATCTTGACTGTCCTCACTTTGGAATATCTTTCAAATTCTTGTTAAAAAGTTTCTCATTTCCTTTGTTATTTTCCCTCACAATCTTCGAAAATCTGGGTAGTGCGACTCCTCTCTCAATCATCTGAAAAACTCTAGCTTATGTGATTTTCTTCTTCAATGTTGCATGTTTTATACCCTATTTTGTATTAGTTTAAAAGGTTCTGCAGCTCCGGTACCCCTCTATTGGTGGTATACAGAAGGGATGTTGGAATCTAGTATTCAACGAACTAAGTTTTGTGATGAATGCTATAAAAGTTACTTGTATAAAGAATACTATAAATATTACTGAATACTCATAAAAGGTTTTCATTAAGCATTCAATTTCTACTAAGTAGGCACATCATTAGATATTGTTTGGAACTACAGAATATATCCCTATGGGTTTTGGAATGAGCCAAAATATGAGCATAAAAAAAACCGAACCTGTAAGCCATTTCATCCATGACAGTTTTTCCAGCACAAGTGGCACCTGCTCCGAGGAGAGCCAAAACTGTTGGAGCAGTAGAAGTGGCCACCGGATGAGTCCTTGCCCAGTCAGGATTTCCGAAGCCGGTCACATATCCTTCCACGTCAAATCTGTTCGACACAAAAACCTCCTTCAAGTTCAACTCGCAGAAGCATAATCAAAGTCTAGCTGACTTAGACGTCAGAAAAAGTGGATTTTTGACAACAGAAATGTTGTGGCTCGAAAGCAAAAATGCATACATCTCTTTGATAGCGAAGGTGAGTGAATTGAGGGGAAGATCGGGAGCAGAATTTGGTGGTAAAGTGAATTTCTCCATGAATGCTCCGTAGTCATCAGAAGCTGTCTCCATTCCTGTTGTAAGTTCCTCTCTCACGTTTACAAACCACTAATGGATGGTAATGCTAGCAGATTGAAGAGCATCTCAAGTCAGAATAAATTTCATAGCATTGTGTTTTACCCTACGATTCTTGAAAAGATAAGGCTAAACTTTGATTGGTCAATCCAAATATCAGTCGCACAACATTTGTTTTCTACTAACCAACCAACCTTTTAATATATTTTATTTTCCACACCATTCATTCAATCATTTTCTTGTACTCCTTGACCACTTTTTCTACTTCAAGTTTAAAAAAAACCATTTTATTTTATTTTTCACTTCTGGCATCATTCATTCATTTGTACTATTATCCTCCATAGTTTTTAGTTTTTCCAACTGTGAGATTGTTGAAAGCTACGCATTTTATTCACTTCATTTTAAATTTCTCGCACCATTTATCCATGTTGATTCATCTGTATTCCTATCGATCATTACTTTTCTTAGTGTTTCCGGCAGTCAGCTTTTCTTGTTTTATTGATTTATGGCTTGTCGCACATTGGAGATGACATGTTTCACACACCATTGGGTAGCACCTCATACGATACATTAAACCAAATAATAAAGTGTGTACATGCTTTCTTTATTTATTAATTTTTGAAAGTGAGCAAATGTTGTTAGCTTATAATTGCTTAAAAAATCAAGCTTTTAACATGCTGGAAAAGGAGCCTCCCCTGTTTTGTTACAACCGCATAAAATTAGACTATGGAAATTGTTATACTAACAACAAACATGTGTTAAACAACTCTACACTCTTGGGTGGAGAACTGCACCTTCTGCGGTAACAGAACAGGATCAATACCACTCATTGAAGTGTGAAAAAAAAATATCCTATGCTATTCAGGAAGAAATTACAGCAAATACATGAGAAGAACAGAACAAATAATCTACTCATTTTCATCAGGGTCACCATCAAATATGTACAGGTATGGAATCGCAGTTGTGCGATCAACTAATGCACTGTGAGAAACCTCAGTATTTATCCCGGGAGAGCTCCAACCTAACCGTTGTACGTACACAGCATCATAAGCTTCAATGTTCATTCCTGAAGCAAGAAATAGTTGAATCTCATATACAAATCTGTCAGTTCTTGCAGCCAGAAATCGCCTTGCAGCTTCAGAGACAGACATCTTGAACTCTTCCTGCTTCTTTTCGGGTGCAATCTCGAGTGACTTCTGCTCTTTTCTGCAATTCAAGAGTTATTACTAGTCACCATCCATATTTTCCACACTCAAAATGCACAAAGAAACTTTACCTTGTATACAATGCTGCTTTGACCACGCCAATTATATGGTGCACAATGATGTCAACATCCTCCTCCTTTAGATTAGAAAAAGCGGGTTTAAGTCAAGATTTAACACACCTATGCAATTACTATAGCAACCCCCATTCCCTTTTTCCTCCCTCCCCAAGAAAAAACTGATTAAAAGACAGAGAGGGAAGGATTTGAAAGAATCTGAAATTTCACCTATGATTAAGCACATACATGCAATAGCACTAAAGAAAACGCAAATGTGAATCAATATACGTGTAGCAGATAAATCACACTGTTACTGGATATTTTCCAGTGTCAGGCCTGAGAGATAATGCACCAACAAACCACTAATCTGATAAGTTTAGTAACCTGGATAAGTGCTTGAATTTCTCTTCTCATCCAACTTTCAAGCCAGGAGTTTGGTTGAGAGTACTTACGAGATCTCCAATATTGTGATATATTGAATATGTCATCTAACAAACCTGCTCACACCGAGTTCATAAAAAAAAGTAACATAAAAATATCAATAACGAATATTTGACACAAACCAAAGGATAGACAGACACCATTATCTCATAGAAGTAGGACGAACACCTTGATCAGTGTAATAGCATTGTAATCTATATCTGTGCGCTCTTGACAAGATAAAACTGCACACACAAACAGAGGAGCAAAGTATAAAACGGATAAATCTACCAAAAATTTTAACTTGGACTGAAACTAGACAAACCTATCCTCAAAATCCTTATTCAAATAGTGCCGCAGAAAGCAACTTCCTTCCACTTCATACACGATAGAAAAATTTTCTGTCTGCATATTAAACACGAACTAAGAAGTCAGCAGGTCACTTGATAGAGCTTGATACTAACTTCTACTATCATTCACCCACTTGATTGTTATAAATCATGATCCTTAATAATTTGCAAATTTGCACATCCATAAGAAGCATTCAGGGAGCAGTAAATTGAGAGCACTTAAAAGTCCCGAATTGAAATTCTTTTTAAAGGGAGTAAAATGAAGAGAATAATTTATACTTAATCAAAGTCAATAACAAACAAAAATATATGGTGTTCTAGGAGTTAAAAAATGAAGGTATTTAACCCAACCTTACAGAGGGGGCATTTTACAGAATAAGGAACAGAACGGTGCTTGCCAGCAGCCACCTTGGTCCAGCGTAAAATGCAATTGAAGCAAAACTTGTCTGCCACAAGAATAAGCTCATGATTAGCTAGGAATAATAACAAGAAAAAACAGTAAAAGTGCTATTATGGTACATTTGCCTCTTATTGCCTCCTAATAAAATAAAGCTTTTTCTTGATATAAAATTTGCGAGGGTGATTTTCGAACAAAAGGGTTCCCCCAAGACTACAAATTAGAGCATGCAACCAAATCATCAATCAATCAATCAAACCCATTAAAAGGAGTCTACAACATGCAATAAATATACAAACTTCTGGATTAAAAAGACAGAAAAGTTACCATCATCTTGCAAAAGAAGGTAGAAATGAGATGGTTATTAAGAAACAGAGTAAAAGGGAATAGTTTGAGGGCATACGAAAACATTTGTCGAGGTAAGAAAGTTGAAGAAAAGGCCCTAAGCAGATTGGGCAGCAGCAACTGGAATCCTCCGACTTCGAGTCCGATGAAACACGGTCGCTCACCCCAATCGCTGCGTCATCTTCCATCGTTTTCAACCCTATTTTTCCTTCCAAAGCACACGCCTTTCTCACATCTATTACTAGACAGATGATACATATGATTTTATTTTTTTTTGGATCGGCGATACATACGATAAATTATATATTCTAGTAGTTTATAAAATTTTAGAGTTAAAGATTAAAACTTTCTAGATTATTATTATTATTTACTTCTAATCATTGAGTATTTCAAATGCAACGTTAATGATGGTAAATAATTTACATGTTCTAATTAATTTAATGTAACGTTTAGTTAATTCGAACCAAATAAATAATCTCAAAACCTATATATAATTTATTATTGAAAAATTCAAACATTCTTGAACTTATTTTATGACATTTTACATGGTAGTTGCTATTGCATACAAATGTCTTAACATTATCAAGAAGGTTTATAGAAGTGTTTTTACATAATGAACTAACTCTCTTTCAACGAATGCATCCCTTTAGTTGCTTTTGGAGCTTTAATTTGCAGCTATACACTTTCAAGAGTTGTGATTTTATCATTTCAACGTCTTTTCTCATCATGTTTATCTCCTGGGCATTTACTATTTCCCTTCTTTCCAAATCTTTGTTCACTCTCATGATTGTCTGAGCATTTGTCCTACGGTAACTCGATCCATTACTTGTCATTGATGTTGTCATATTCACTTGCTCCAAAAGGACAAATTCCGTAGTTAATTTCAAGGGCAACCTATCATTTTGCATCACATGCTTACGTGCTTCTTGTGACAATCTATGGTATTCCAAGTTTCTACAGATATCTGTTCGATCTTCTTCTGTTAAATTTGGATGTGCCTGCAAAATTAAGATACTTTAATGAGTCTCAGTGATGTGAATGAAGAACAAAATGAGATCTTCAGCTGGAGATAAATATTATCATCACTATTACCTTGAGGTACATGTCAATGGCTCTATAGAGGTTGTCATCACAGTGTCTAGCATTTTGTGGCAATGCTTCAACAATTGATTTGAAACTTTCCATTGTCAGATTCTCATCCCTTGCAACTTCCATGAGATACCCATCAACCAACCTTCCAACACTGTTTGGTTTTGCTTTTGCTGAATGATTACTTGTCATACCACAAACATAAAACCGTAACACCCTAAGTACCACAGTTACATCATACAAAGAATGTTTTTCTTCTTGACTTTTGACCAAGAGATCAGGAACACGACATTTCTCCAACATTAAAGCTACCCTTCTTTCTAGCACACACAACAACTCAGAATTTATTTTCAGCATCACCCCTACCTTTAGTAGATGAAGCAAAAAATTGCAAGTAACTGAGTTTTCTTCTGCAGGAAGTATGTTAATCAAACACTCAATGGATATTCTGTGCAGAGTTAAGGATTTAGGAGTCTCCTTGTCAAGTCCAAGTGTGACTTGAGAAAACCATTTTCTTGTCCAACGTTCTATACAAGAACTTACAAGCTCAGGTTTGATTCCACATCTTTTGATTGATTGAATCACTTCAATAAAATGGTCTATTCGTAGAAATGACACGTCTTCAAACCACCAATCATAAACACTATTATCAGTTTCATTCTGACAAGTAAAACTAGATGCATTTGGATCTGCACACACTTTCAAAGCTATTGCATGTGAACAACGTTTGACTATTTGTAAGTCCTTGGCCCAATGGGAAATAGATTCAGTGGTTTTAAGTATTCGAAATGTGTCTTTCCATGAAGATATTATGAGAAAAGTGAGAAATGTTTCTGTCTTGGATATGAGATTTCCTTGTTGGAGATCTTCACTCATTTCCAAGAAATGTGCAGCACAATACAATGGGGCAATGTTGGATGCAGTTATATCAAATTTCCTTCCATAACAGAACTTGACTATAGATTTAAAAGACTTTTTACCACCTGGAAGATTTTTAATTTGGATGATCAGGCTCTCACCAGCCTTTTCTCTGTTGCTTCCCCTCTCAAACACAAACCGGTTCAAATATTCACTTTTTGAGGCCATCACAAGCTGAAAATCAACCACATCATAGACAACTAAAATTTTAAGAACATTTCATGGAACATTGTTTTTTTTTTGGCAACTTTTAAGAATAAATGCAAATTCCCATATAATGAAAAGTGTGATTGACCCACCTTGTGCAAGTGGAAGCTAGAATCACCAATTTGTATAATTAAATCAGTAGGGGAATTTGACCTAGCAATCCTGCATAATGAGACTAATTAGTTAAGATGAAACAGGCACACATGTTTATAATTTTGACTTTGTTTGAAAGGAGAAGGGAGAGACATTAATTTACCAGTTTGGTTGTGTGTGTTCCAAGGAATGAGCAAGAACAGGAAGATTAGGTGGTAAAAGGTTAAATGGATCAACACTTTTACCTCCCACTGTGCCTTTTTCAAGCGCTGCAAACTCAAACCTTTTCTTCATCATTCCTAGCTTTAAGAACTGCAATGGTAGAAATTATATGAAGAGGTTCAGCATGGATTGCAGAGAATATATAGACAAAAAGTCATGCTTTTAGAATAAGAGTAGAAGGTGTCACTCTTGCCTCATTACTATGATAATCAATGATCTTATCAATATTTCTATGCAAGTCCGTTCGGAGACATAGTTAGCATGAATCGTTATCATTTGAGTATTGTCAATTTTGAAATGTAAATTTTATCATATGGTTTTATTTTTAAAAACATTTCAAAAAAATAAAAAGAAAGAAATATTTAATTTTGTTTGATTTCAACTTTTAAATTAACTATTGAATATTATAAAAAGAAAAACCGGTTGAAAATTCCAACTTATTTTGGTTATTTTGGTAGAGAATGTTGTTGAAACATTATAGCAATTGGAATATTGGAGAATACAGAAGAGTGCAATCTCATCCACTTATTGATAAATAGAAAACTGAAGTTGTTGATGGTGTCACCTTCATGAATTAAGAAGGTGTTTCCTGCAGGTTGTAGCAAATTAATAAGACATCCCAAACCTTCTCATCCAAAACATCATTGTGTGGTCAGAAAACCTGTTCAAGCTTCTCACCTACGTTTTCTTCTTTTTGTCTTCTTTTACGTTTTAAAATGATAACCATCACCACAAAAATAAAATGGAAAGCTTTTCTTCTTTTTCATTGCGATGCACTTTTTCTTGACTGCCAACACAATGCTTTTGCAGTTTGTTTAAGAGATCTTAATTTTTTTAAAACATTGGAGGTTTAAAGAAATGTCTTAGGACATTTAAAAAAAATTATTAATAAAAATATTTAATTAATGTCAAATTCATAGTGAATTTGGTAATATTAACCAAGTTTTATTTCATTTTTTAATATTCAAAATTTCTAATATTTTAATATAGTAATATAATTATTATTTTGTCACATTTTTTACTTGCTTATTAAAAAGTATGATATTTCATAATTAATATAAAATAATATTAGGATTAGTCATGTAATGTTTACATCAACTACAATATTAATATTTATGTTAATTATAAAATTATCACATTTAAAAATAAATAAACAAATGAAATAACAAAATAACATTTATATCATACAAAAATGGCTTAATTTAAATATAAAAATTTTAAATCTATACTAAAAATATAATAGACTTAGAAAATATTAAGTCTTAGAAAATATTTGTATTAAATATATGTTTCATGTAAAAAAAAAAATGAAAGTAAAAATAAAAGATATACAAAATGGGATTATCCTAATATTAATTCTTTTACAAAAATATGATGCGAATTATTAAAAAAGTAATTAGACACGTTGAAAATAGAATACCATGTATATAAATTGGTGATGTATAGATTTATTATAAGACCTTTTCCATTATCGATCCTTTAAGTATTTTACATTTTGTTAGTTTATAGATGGCACCTGAATATGGCATTCCTTATATGTGGCCATTAATCAATTTCATAATGAATGATGTGGAAATCGAGTGAGAGAAAGGTGGCATGTAAATATGATATAAAACCTACTTCTATCAGCTTAGGAGAAATATACATATTTAGTTTATTTATTAAGTATTTCTGTTTAAAAAAAAGGAAAAGGACTAATTAGATTGTACATTTTTCTTCTAAAACTTTGTTTCAATTATAAGTGGATACTTAAACATGATGTCTACAGTAATTATTCTTAAACTATTATTTAAATAAACGCCTAAAATTTTAATATTATCCTAATCAATCTTTAAAATCTTTCAACCTTTTTTAGAAAATGTTTTTAACTTATTCAAGTTATCATTTACATTAAATGTGTCATTAATCTTTTATGTATTCTGGATTTTTTTTCCACAGCAAAATTAAGGAATGAAAGGATATAGTTTCATACATGACTTCAGAGTGACGTGAAAACAAATTCTTATCTTCATTTTTTAGTCTGATAGTTATCGTCACATTCTCAGAATTGGATCTCGCTCTCTCACAGCATATCTGTATTAGATGAGTTAAGGGAAACGAGATAAAAGATTAAAATATCAATTCTTAAAAGAAATAAAAAATTGGAAAAGTTAGACAAAATAAAAACACATACACATAAAAATAAAGACAACTAAGATGAATGAGAAAAAAATACTCAAAAACACAAGAAAAAGAAAGACGATAATTAATTATCTCCTTGAAATGCTATTTTAAAATACCTGACCAATGAATTAAATAATTTAAATATGCAAATATTTTAACCATTTAGAAATTTAACTTGTCAGATATGATTTTTAAAACATGTGAAAGAATAAGAATGCAAAGTGTTAATGTGTTAAATATTATAAGAATATAGAAAATAGAGAGTATTAGAGTAGATAATAATATTAAAATAATCAGACTGAATATTTTATTTTAAAATAATCTTATAATATAAATAGAATTTTCTAAAGTTTGGTTTATTATCTAAAATATTTCTATTTCTCTAAAACAATATTCTTTTTGCTTTCTCTTACTTCTCTCTATTCTTTCTCACTTTTAGGTCATTTGTTTGACAATTCTGCAGATTATTGTGTTGCAAATTATGTAGACTTGCTGAGCGAGTGGAGTCGCTCAACAACTGGTTGTGGATGGTGGCACACTGTTTGGTGATTCGCATAGCGAGAAGGTGTGTTGAGCGAGTGTTTGGAGGGTCTAGACCACTGTCTAGACTTTCGCATAGCAAGTGGAGTGTTAAGCGAGAAGTTGGGGTCTGATACCACTGGTAGTTTTATTCGCTCATCGAGGCTGGGGTTACTGTCAGTGGATTCGCATAGCGAACTGGGTCGTTGTGTGAAAGAAGTTTGTGGTCGCTCGGCGAATGTGTGCTTGAGCGACTGGTTCAGGTTTTAGTTTACTCTTTATTTATTTGTCTTAGTTTGATCTAAATGAAGTTTTGGAATCATTGTGAATTATGTATGAATGTGTATAAAGGTATATGATTGATTTTGTCATGAGTTATGTTTCAAAGTAAAGGTATGTGATTTGAAAGTGGTGAAAGTAAGTTTCAATGTGGAATCTCTTTGTGAGATTCAAGTTTGTTTAGAATTAATGCAGGAGCTCAGTTTTGGGGGTTATCTTGAAACTTCAATGTTCTTTCATTCTCACGTAGAGAGGATTGATCCATGTCGTGAAGAGTAACAAGTCTTGGGGGCTTCCAATATGCCTCAAGGCCCGGAACAGACTAACCTTGTGAGTGTGGTAGGATGAAACCCGTTGGCAATGGCTTTGCAAAGCAGTAGAAGCCACCACAAGTGTACAACCCGCCATAGTTCGATAATCATTATAAGTCCGGACGGTCAAGTCTAGGTCATAACATGTTAGGATGTCTGAAGTCGTTTATCTTATGTGTATACTTATAGGTATTTTTGTATGTTATATCAATGTATGAATTCTTTTTATATCTAGTTTACCCTTCTATTTATGAGTGTGTTTTGTATGTGTGATGTTTTTCTTTGCAATGATTATCCTGTGAGTGTGAGTAGAGGGAGACGAGGTTTCTCTGAAGCAGGTTTTGGATGGAGGTGATACAACAACATAGACTAGTTAGATCAATATTATATATAGTTTTGTAGTTGACTAGTTGTTTATAAAGTTTAAATTTTATAGTTATTTATTTTGGATGACGATAACATTATACTTTATACTTTGATCTATAATTGTTCTATTTTATCATATCTGTGATGATTATATAGTTTGATATTATATTTTTGAGATGTTACAAATATAAGTTTTAAAATATATAAAAAAATAAATAATTTGAATTTCTTTGTTGCATAGAGGATGTAAATGATTTTTAAGTTGAATATTTTATTCTTAAATAATGATATTAAATATCCAATACATGAATTTTTAAAGCACACGAATGACATTAAATAGTTATTATGTATTTTAATACAACAAGTAATCAATTTTTATATTAAAATTTTAAAGTAATTTATATTTTTACAGTATAACTATAATTAATATTCTTGTAAATGTTTATTTTATATTTTAATTCATTAAATTATTTATATTTTATAGTTAAATTAAATTTCACTAAGATTAAATAGGATTTTGTAATAGAATTTAAATTCTGAAAAAAAAACTAAAAAAAATTAAAATTACAATTTAACTTTAGAAGATGTGAAAGAGTTTAATGTAAACAAAATGAATGTTTATAACTTAAAAGTAAAAAATATGAAATACTTTATTTAAAAAAATTGTCCAGTGAATAATTTATCATTGAGTTTGAAAATAATTCAAAAAGCAGACGGGCCTCTCTTAAAAGGGATTGAAAATTGAATTTGGGATATGGAACAAATACCCAAATAAATATATACCTTCCTTCATCTTCTTCTTTTACATTTCTCTGATACAACGGTCATTACAACAGAATGCTGATAGTGAAACCCTACATCTGTAGAACCCATGGTTCTTTCTCAATTTCAGATCACCCTAATCCATTTTCAATTTCCTCAATCCGCGTCAATTCTCACATTCTCAATCCTATTTCGTTTCGCTTTTCGCAATTCCATCCATCTCTCACAATTGCATGCGTTAAAAGGCGGCGTGATTGGTCTCAATCATCCAATCGAGCAATTCTTCAACTGGCTTCTGCAGTCGCGTTCAATCTCAAGATCTTACCCGAGCCTTTCAATTCCATTGCAGGCGAAATCGCAGGCAACAATTCTAATACTCTGGCTCGCCTTGTAGGTGGCGGTAGAGGGAGAATGACTGGAAAATGGAGGATGAGAAAGAAGGAGTCGGTGTGGTTTGCATTATTTTTTACCTGCATTGTAGGCAGTTTGTGGTCGTGGAAGATTGGAGAATTTGATCTGTTTTTGAGGGTTTTGTCGTTTTGTCTTGCAGGGATTTCATTGATTCAGTTGTGCTTAGGAAAGAAAGCGGTGAAAGAATGGTTTTTAGGGTTTTTATTTGGGATAGTTTTGATTTTGAGATCAAAATTGAGGAAAGAGGACATGAAATTTTGGATTCATAAACTCTCCTCTTTTCCTGTTAGTGTAATTGTAACTAGAAAGAGAAGTAGAAACAGATATTGGCGAATATTCAAATGAGTGAATAGTTGCATCAATGTAAAAAATCATCTGTTCTTTGATTCAAAATCCAATTATTGCTTAATACTAATGAAGTTATTGGGTTGTAGTAATCAAAGCAGAGTGCATAAAATGTCTTCCAACTGTAATCATCTGTGAAAATAAGAGAATAATTTGTTCGTTATCAATTGTGCAGTTCTTTTATATATATTTTTAATATCTATTTTACTTTTATTAATTAAATTTTGTATTATTTTTAATAATATATCTATATCTATACTATTATATAAAAATATTATTCATTTTAGTGTATGTAAATTTTAAAAATTTTATTATTAAGTATTTATTTTAAGTAATTTCTTTTAAATTTAACTGTTATTTCTTGTTTAACGGTGGTTTTGAATTTAATTATTTTCTAAAAATAAAATAATTTTATAATAAAAATAAAAAATTATCATATTTATTTTTATAATTTTTATAATTATAATGGAAAAATTTAGAAATTGGTATTATAGAAGTGATAGTATTTTTATTTCCTAATATTCTACTAAAAGAGAAATAATATTCTAACCTTTTTATCTCCTAATAATACTCCTTTGAAGAAATCAAATATTACATAAGTATATTACTAGGTGATTTTTATAAAAAGAAAGTTTTTTTTATAATTTTGTTGACTTTAAAATAAAATTAAAATTAATAAAAATAACTCTGAAGGCATTGAGTAAGCTTGCCTCCCAAGTTTGATTATTGGTTGACAGTTAATAATCAATAAAATGCATTGAATTCCTTTTATAATAGTCATCCAAGATCAATATTGAAGCTATAATTTCCAATAAGAAAATGATAGATTTTTAATGAATTTCTTGACTTAAATAAAAAAAAAATTAAAAATAAATTATTAAAAGAATCTTACTTTATATATCCAATTTATTTACAATAGAATTTATTTTATAGATATAAATTTCCAAATAAAGCTAAACAAATAACAAATATGAATTTAAATATAAAATATACAATCTTTAGAAACATTACTTATTAAGAAATACTTTATTTTAAAATGTAAATCAAATATAGAAAGTATGATTTTATAATCCTGAATTCTGGTATAACCTGAAATAGAACTTTATCTAAATATGATCCTACCAATAGTAAAAAGAGTAAGAAATTAATAAACAAACAAAAAATGAAGATAAAGTTGCTGAATTGAAATTTATTTAAAAAGCATTTCTCTCATTTTTTTCATCTCCACCAAATATTTATATTAATTACTTCATTTATTTATTTATTTTTCAATTTTCTCATCCTGTAAAATTTTCATAGAAGGCTGTGTCAATTTTTTGATTTTGAAACTGAAGAAAAAAAGTTAATGAAGATCACGTGCAAGGGTTTTAAGTATTGGGTAAGCTTGCGGCGCAAGTTTGATTATTGGTTGGATTTTCGGTGGGCAGCAGTCCAGGCCCAAATGTAGTTCCAAAAGAAAAAATAACTACGATGAATAATTAATACCATTAAAGTTTCCCTTAAGCTGCCTCTTGGTGTAACTCCTCTGTACATTCTGTGCTGTGTGCTATGCATTGTGCATGCTACTCTGTTTCTCACTGTGACAAACAAACAAACAGGGGCGGTGCGTGATGGTTTCCGAGGCTGATCAAAAAAATGTGATGCCCAGTGATGATCAATGCTTTTTAGTGTATTTCATTGTGGGAACCTACTTTGGTCCTGACATCAAATCCGAAGGAGCCACCAAGAAATCAATATTGCAGAGAGTAGCAGAAGGGTTCCCTCCATACACATTGAATCAATTAACCAATTCTTTCCTCAAAGTTGTTGAATTGGAGCGTGTTTATTATTATATACTCAGGAAGAGTGATAAATCACTCATCCTTAAGTTAGCCTTTCTGCGTCGGTTCTTTCAAGGTCAGGGTGGAAATAGAAATTACCCCCACTTTCTCGATTTGTTCCCTCTCCACTTGCACCCTCAGTCTCGCTTCCAAAACCTCTATAATATCGTTCACAACATTGTTTTTATTAACAATCCTGATAGCAGGTACATAAAACCAGAGGATGTTGCGAGGTTCATGAGACTGAGTGGGGTTGAAGAGTTGCATGTAGACAGAGACGCAGTGAGGTTGCAACTAGGTGTTTCTTCTTACGACAATTGTGTTCTCAACAACTCTAAGATGTCTATGGGGAAGAATGAGAATGAGTTCTCTGGTGGATTTTATAAGTTTCGGGATAATGTTCATGGTCGTGTGAGGGATACTACAAGTCATCCACATCAGGGTGGTGATATTGAAGATGAGGTGAATGATGATCCTGGAGAAGTTGGGGCAGCTATGTTGTTCCTTCCTACCCCTCCTTCTAGGGAGGAATTGTCTGACATGGTGGCTGCTACAAAGAATGGATTTGCTTTAACTGGAAGTGTGGCTAAGGCACAGGTTGGTCCCAGCATAGGACTTCTGGACATTGGAGAGTGTGAAGACTCCTACCTGTTTCGGGTGTCTCTTCCAGGAGTCAAGAGGGATGAAAGTAAGTGACTTGTTCAGTGTCAACTCTCTGAGAATTCATTTTTAATATAATGGCTTTGCTAACTGAAAATTTCCATGAAAATTGTGTAGAACTGCTTATAAAATTCAAAAGAACACAATTTTACAATGTTAATTTTTTAACCAGTGTGAAAAACTGAATAGTGTTTGTCTTGATGTATTTGTGTGCATTCTTTTAATTCTGAGGTTTTATGCTTTATGCACCTGAATTTTGGGAATGTCTATTTTGTGTAAATGCTGTGAACTTTATTGCTAAAAAATTTTGATTGATGAAATGGATTTGTTTTAAGTTCCATGCCAGCTGATATGGATCTCAATATATGAAGGGGTCGACTTATTGTAGGAGGAATCTACCCTTTTGGAAGCTTATTATATTTAATTTTTGGTAATTTGCTTTCTTGGATATGGTCAATGGTGCTTTTAAATGTGTTAAGTAATGCTTATGTATGCGAAATTTCTAAATTGGCCACAAAAATAATAACCCTGTTTGATAATTTTTACAGTATTGTGTCTCAGATATG
This sequence comes from Vigna reflexopilosa, assembly GCA_027742785.1. NCBI lineage: Eukaryota > Viridiplantae > Streptophyta > Magnoliopsida > Fabales > Fabaceae > Vigna > Vigna reflexopilosa. The sequence continues at coordinate 31,105,587 of CM050917.1, forward strand.
CTGCAGATAACTAACATAACTGGGGTTTATAACTGCAGGGGAATTCTTTTGTGATGTTGAGACTGATGGGAAGGTAATGATAACAGGAGTAACTATAACAGGAGAGTCTACAGTATATAGGTATTCTCATGCTTTTGAAATGCAAACTCAAAACCTTTGTCCACCAGGTGAATTTACCTTGTCTTTCCAGCTGCCTGGTCCTGTTGATCCACATCACTTTTCAGGTAATTTTTGTACTGATGGAGTTCTTGAAGGAATTGTTATGAAAGCAAAATCAGGATGAAAAAGTTGTTTGGTTAGAATCATCTCTTTTATTTCACTAGGCACCATCGAAAGCTACTATGAATTGATGCAAAATGTCAAATAGCAATGGGTTGAGTGACAATATCAGTATGGTAGCTACACTATCCTCACTTTGAATATCCAATTGTCACATGATTAACTAATCCATTTTATCCATATATGAAAGAGTGATTCACAAACTTGTGTTTATTTTGTGCTGACTACTCTGCAACTTAAACACACAATCTCTCTCCATTTGGTAACTCTTTATGTAACTATATTGCTCCATCGAACTGGAACTAGGTCCTCAGTGACGAAATAGTTATGATTCATCAAGTGATTTGGATAACATTAAAAGTTCAGTTCTTTCTTATTAGATGGTTTCAAAATTGATTTCTGGCATTTTCCTACTTTTTCATTTCTGAAAGATTGCAGGCCATTATTAATGAGCTCTGAAACTTTTAAATCTTACTTCATTATATCCAAGTCAAAAACACTGCCACTGAATGATTAAGTTCATAAGTTAACTATGGAAAGAGATTGGTTTATAATTGAGACCTTCACATATTACAATCTGTGTATTTTCAAAAGAAAATAACAGGAACTTGCAATCTGTGTATTTTCCAGGAAAAGAGTAATGAAAGTAATTTGAAATATAGAATGTAAATTATGAAGTTCATTATATAATTTATTTATAAAATTGACTATGGTTGATTATTGAAACATTCACTATTTTAATAATCCCACCGTTCAATCACAACGTTGACTACTTCATCTTCAACACAAGACAGGACAGTTACTAATAACATCTAAAAGCCAGATGTTTTCACCAATGCAAAGTCAGGTTGAAATAACTACCCAAATCATAATGCAGTTTCGAGACCAACATCAATGGCAACTATAGCTGATAAAGCATAAACATTATTGGCAATTGATTAGTTTGTATATTTGTCTTACATTAAGAATCTCTATGACAGTGAATAGAAAAAATATAGAAAGTACAACTCAAAAACTGTAGACTTAAATTTTACTATAATGTACTGAAATGAACAGTCAAACACCAAATTTAAGATTTAAATCCTGGGAAAACTAATTAGCAAGGAAGAGCCTTTTATAATTAGTAGCTACTGGTCTGATGATGATTGTTGTTGTTCTGGTGGTTGTGGCCACATTTGTTGTGCCATGTTATATTGATGAGACTGTTGAGCATAAGGGTCCATCACAGGCTTATTACTCATCATGACACCAGCAGCTCCTACTTGTGCATGTTGAGGAGGCATATAACAGTAAGGAAGTGCCTCAGGGGGGGCTGTAACAGGTATAGTTCCTCTTGACATTGATGCAAGCACTTCATCTTTATAGTCCTCCCTAGGCACAATGTCAACCAAGAAATCAAAGATATCAGTTCTTGTGATGGCTGCTGCAATGTCATTCTTTTGAAGTGTTTTTCTTTTGTTCTCTTCAGTGTGGTTCCAAGAACGCAGGGTTAACTCCAAGATGAACATTTCACATGCCCTTGCAAATATTACAGGTGCCTCAGCTGATATCATTCTGACATCCTCATCTGCCTTCATAATCTTTTTTATCCTTGCTAAGGGAAGACTATGGTTCTTGAAATCAGTCACTTTCTCAATTTCTTGATATTGATTTGTCCAAAAGGCTTGGAGTCTCTGCTGCATCTGCTGTTGTTGCTGCTGATGCATGTGCTGATAAGCAAGTTGATGCTGTCCTAGTTGAGTTGTGGCTGCTTGACCAGTGGATTGAATGGTCCCAGGTGATGCAACAACCATCCCAGGTGAACCTGTTATGTGGCTGCCCTGGTATGGATTAGAACCATAAGTGAGTTGAGTTCCACTCCCAACAACTCCCAGAGATGGGTTCTGTCCATGCCCATGTCCTTGATGATCCATCCTGCTTCATGTCAAATCAAACAAATCAATGCCTGCACATTACATGCTACCAAAATAATAGTATGCAAATGCAGACAACTGCATCTTTTGGATTATCATTGGTCCCTTCTATATGTACATCCAGAATCATAGGTATAAAAAATATCATCTTTTTAAATGACGTTCATCATCACTTGAAAGTACCCAGAGAACCCTTATTCAAAACAAGCACAAAATGTGGAATCATCATATACACAAAAACGATATTCTTTAGACAGGGAATACTGGAGTTGGAGGGAAGAAAAAAAGATACACCTTTTTCTCTGTATGCATTAAGCAAAACTAGTAAAAAAAACTGTATAAAATTCATCCTTAGATCTTGATCTTCACATGTTTCATTTACATATTTAAAAGCAAATCTGTCTACAAGTTCACAAGTCGCATACAATAGTATCCATCATAAGAAAAATGTTACATATATTTCATGGTTTTGGTAGATAGATAATGCTATACATGTCTCAAAAACTCATCCAAATTTTGGGGTTTGGATTGACAACAAGGTAGATAATGACACACGGTTACACTACAGCTAAATGCATGAACAAAATTATCTAATTACGTAGATACGTTTGTTCATGTAGCTAGAGTTGCTACCTTCTCTATGACACGTGATGCTTTGTTCTGCAAATATTAAGAATCGACACGGGATTACAATTGAAAATAGAAAGAAAAGAAGAAAGGCAAAATCATCAGAAATTCTCTATACAGATCTATTATGCCCGAGTTTTAGTGCACCAAAAACACATTGTGGAATGTTTTCCTGCACGCTCAAAGATCTGAATCTTTTTCAGGGTTTCATAACAAAAGACAGAGTTCCGTAACTATTAATGATGTTTTCTTCTAATGAACCTAAGAGGGGTCAAGTACTTTGCTATTTTTTTGTTGTTTATAATAACTATAATATATATATATATATATATATATATATATATATATATATATATATATATATATATATATTATATATTATATAAAGGAGAGTTATTATGTTGTTGTTTATTTCTGTAACTATTACTATTATTTTTCTATGTAATATAACTATTTTTTTACATAAAATAAATAATATCAATATGGTTAATTACTTCACTACATGAAATCTTATATATCTATGTGCTTTTTGTGATATTAAGTTTATCCATAGAAGTTATAATTTTGTGCTAAGTATATATTTGTGTGACATTAAATATTTCATCAACATTTATTATTTTATTTTCTATATTTTTATTTTATCATATTATATCAAATAACATTTGTCATTCGAAACATGCATGATAATATCATGTGTTATTGTGATCATTTAATTTGAAAACAAAGGCAAAAATAATATATTAAAATAGAAGACAAGAAAAAAAATATTTCTGGGATAGTAGATTTAAAAATGTTTATTATTATTATTATTATTATTAATAATAATATTTTCAATGATTATTCCAATTTAAACCTACAGATAATCATATAATACAATTTTTGTCATATAACACATTTGTAGTTTTGTTTTAAAGGTCTAAACTATAAACTTATGTATATTTGTTAAACACACTGCATAAAACGTTAGTTTTTTCATGTGTTTCTCGTACTTATTGGTATCTTTACGATTATCTTTACTAGTTAAAAAACTGTGTTATATAAAATTAACAAATATTTAATGCCTACTTTTAACAAATATATATATATATATATATATATATATATATATATATATATATATAATAAAAAGAAATTAAAAATTGGGAAAAAAGAAAGTATGAATAATCGATTTAGCTATGAAATCAAGATTTTTAAATCGGTCATTATTTATAGTAATTGATTCTATACTAATTTGGTCATTAATTCATCACTAATTTTGATAAGTAAAAAGGTAATGTGAATCAATGACGAACAAAATAATAATTGATTTGTTTGATCATTAAATCGGTCACTGTTTCCATTAGTAACTGATTTGATTAATTTAGTAATTGAATTTTCGATCACTATTTGTTGTTTTTCTTGTAGTGTAAGTAATTACATTTGTAATCAAAATCTATACAACTCAAATATTGCATCTATAAGTCAATTATCTAATGTAACTATTCTAATAATGTGTAGGAAGCTTTAGCTAACTCCAAATAGAAGGATGTTAAGAACAAGGATAAGATCCTAATAAAAAGGTAACATGTGAAAATTTATATCTACTTGTAATAAAATGGAAGTGATTTTCATTTTATTAACACAATTTAAGTATTGTTATATCTAGTTGTGAATTGAGAAATCCTTATAAAAATTTGATGTGAATAATGTCTTCATACACAAAATTACATGAAAAAGTTTATATGGAGCTACAAGAAAGATGTGGGATACCGAATACACAAAACAAGAAGGTATGCAAGTTGAAGAAGTTATTATATGGACTAAAGCGCTTGCCACAAGCATTGCTTGATAAATTCAGCAAGTCAATGTTGTTTTTATATATCATCAGAGCAACCAATGTTATACATTGTTTCCAAATATTCTTTTTACAATTTTATTTGACTATGTTGATAACATAATAGTTAAACAAGATGCTTGGCAAAGGAATTTGTGATAAAAGATATTGGATCTTTAAAGTGCCTTATGAGAATTGAGGTCTCAAGATCAAAACCAAATATTTTTCTATCTCAAAGAAGGTATACATTGAATTTATTGAAAGAAATTGGGATGACTACATGAAAATCGACAAATTCTTTAATTGAAGAGTAGTTGAAGCTCTGTATTAAAAGAAATCAAACTCTTGCTAACAAGATATAAAAGATCTATAGGAAGATTGATAAATCTCTCACACACAATACTAAATTGAGTTTATACTCTTAATATAGTTAATCAGTTCATACACAATCCAAATAAAAAACACATAAGTGCTATTATACAGATTTTAAGGAACGTAAAACTTGCATTTGGATAAAGAGTTTTATCATAAAGAACTTAAACTATAAGGAAGATTATTTATTCTAACACATTGGCATGCACTCTTAGATAGAAGATCATGTAGATTCTTTACATTTGTTGGAGATAAGTTTGTCATAGGGAGAAAAAGAAAATAGAATGTTGTAGTTACAAAATATAAATTTAAAGAAATGATTAATGAATTTTGTGAATGTTTATGGCTCATGTTACTTCTAAGGTTTAGGATATTAACATGCACATTTCATTCAATTGTATTGTGTAAAATTGCTTATAATCTTACCCAATATAAATCATGAGGAAGTTAATAGATTTTTCATCAAAGAAGAACTTGAAAAAGTATTTTAAAATTGTTAAATATTCAATATAAAAAAGTTTAATATCTATTTTGGTCCCTATCTTCGAGGAGTTTGTTTAAAGTGGTCCTCCCTTTTTTAAAAAGTTGACTAAAGTCCTATTTTTTGCAAAAACTGTACAAGTTAGTCCTTTTTGCTAGCGGCGTTAATTCTGCTAACGGTAGAGCTGCGCAGCTGACAAATATTTGATGAGGTGTAACGTTTTGATTGTGCTGGCACTGTTATGTGTTAAAAAAAATTATTAATTGTGACATGGAATTTAATAAAATTAGGGTTAAAATAAAAATTAAAATTGGGGTAATTTGGGGTAATTAGGTAAACTGATTTTGGTCAGATGTAAATTTTACTCAAATTGCGATTGGGATTTTCTGGACAATTGGATTAGGATTCATCAAGCATTTTTTTTTCTCTTTTTCTTCACTGATACTAAAGTTTGCTTTTTTTTTTCTATTGGGTGTAAAAGAAACATTTCCATGAATGAAAATGTTGTTTCCTTCACCTTCATTAGCAGTTTACATGTATAAGTTGTAATCAACACTCTCGTGGAACTTTCTGTTTCGTAGAAGTGTGTCTTATTGGTGGGTCGAGAGCTAGAAGAAAGTGACGCTCGGAGAGAATACGAACAACCATTTACACATTTCAGATCCGAAGTTTATTTCCCTCTCATTTTATCCACCGTGTTTCTTTCCTCACCAACTCTACTAAAAAAGGGTTTTTTCTTGCACTGAAAGAAGGAGGCTTGGAAATGGCGTCAAGGGAACGGAAACCCAGAAAGGTCCTTCATTTCAAGCTTTCTTGTTCATTCCTCCGTTTTACTCGCCCTACTTAATTTTCTTTTTCTAATACCTCTGAATTTCTTTCATGTTATGTTTATCAAGTTTTAATTTTTTTTTCTTCCTCTTTCGTTTTAACGTGTTTTCGAGTGTTCCTCTCTTAATGGTATTTTCTCTTGTCTGCAGAGGACGACGGGTACCACGCGCATGGATGCTACCCTGGACGCAATGCGTCAAATTGGATTTGGGATAAGACTGACTCGAGAAACGGTTAACGAGCTTCTCGATGTTGGTTTCTCTTCTCTGAAGATCTAAGGAAAAAAAAATGTTTGATGAACCCTAATCACAATCGCCCAGAAAATCGCAATCGCAAATTTGGGTAAAATTTGCATCTGGCTAAAATCAGTTTATCTAATTACCCCAAATTACTCCAATTTCAATTTTTATTTTAACCCTAATTTTATTAAATTCCACATTACAATTAATAATTTTTTTTAACACATAACAGTGTCAGCATAATCAAAACTTTACACCTCATCAAATATTTGTCAGCTGGGCAGCTCTGCCGTTAGCAAAAAGGACTAACTTGCACAGTTTTTACAAAAAGTAAAACTTTAGTGAACTTTTAAAAAAAGGGAGGATCACTTTGAATAAAACCCCAAAAAAAAAAATCAAAATAAGTATTAAACCATATAAAAATTAGCTTGTACTGAAAAAGCAAATTTCTTATAAATTATTAACAAGTTGGAAGTGCATGACATTCATTTACCTACTTTCAGGAGGAATGTTGAGATAGAAATATTTGATCACCTTTCATGGATCTCTTTTGTTTTTTTCTTTCACTTTATGTTTCTTGGATTAACGAGAAAGTGAATACTTTATGTACGATGTATCACCGATATTCCACACAATTATGATTCAAGTTAAAGAGAACTATACTACATTACAATTCTTTATTCGCTGCCATATGCTAACTCTTGCTTTTATAATGTTTGGTGGATCACTGTGCCCAAAAATATTATCTTCTGTGTATATTTGTCATTGTTGTATAATAAATATTATACACAATATAATATAAAAATATAAAAAATGTAGAATAAACCCATGATAAAAAAAGATAAGACTAAAATTATATTTGTGTAAAAATAAAGATTAAATAAGTTTTTACTTCTAAAGTTAGACCGTATTAAAAGTTATATCTTTGACATTGTTGATTTTGGTGAAACTTAAAATTTAATAAACATAGAAATTTAATTTTAATATCTTTGTATTAATTATGTTAATACACCAATTTTAGAGTATTATATATTAATATACTCACAAATGTATATAAAAATATTTTAAATAATTTTATATTTTTTAAGAATCGAAGTTAAGAGTAATTTAAATATATCTTAATCTTCTAATTTTTAAAGGATAAAATTATGACAAGAAACTCTAAACAATATATGTCATAAGCAATAATTGTTTCTAAGAATAAATATGATTATTTGTCAAAATATTAGTTAAAAAGTTATTGTAATTTTTTTTATCAAAATAGAGAATAATTTTTTAAAATTATCAAAATGAACAATTTAAAAAAGGTAATAAAAATAAATAATATCAAGTTGGTCAATTTTATTGTGAAATTGTGTGAATGTGGCATGATTTTAATTTAAAGCTCTTTATTCCAAAATAGCTAGATTTTAATTCAAAACATTAAAGTCATCTGAACATGATATGTAATTTTTTTTAAAATTGTCCATTTTGATAAATTAAAAAGAATTACACTAGATTGGTGAAAAGAAATGACAAAAAATAAAATCTAAAAATTTTGAAAATATAAAAAAATTATTTAATTCTACATAGAAAATAGTACAACATTTTAAAATATATTTATTTATCAAACATTAGTTATTAACAATAATAACCAATGATAATGTAGACATATTATTGATTGGTAGAGAACTCTATATATCTAATTATAAATTAATAGCCAACAGCACCTACCGATGCATGCAAAATTTGTACTTAAAAAAGATATATAGTAAAACAGTATACGTAAATGGAAACAAAATTGTCTTACATAGAGATTTTCTCTTATTTTGATTTGTTTGAAAGATGCGTATAAGAAAAGAAAAAGTTTTCAACATATATAAGGAGTGTGTGGTCCCACTGAACTCTGTCTGGGCTTTTACTGTTCACACCTCCAATCAGGAACATAAAAGTTTGAAGAAGAAGAAGAAGAAGAAGGGAGTGTTCAGATATTTTTAATTTGAGGAAATTAAAAGGCCATGTGAGAGTCTGTGATGACTCAGGACCAAAACAAAACAAACAACACATCATATCTCTAGTACTCCTAAAAATGTTGCACGCTTTTCTAGCACTAGGACAAAATTTAATCACAATACAAAGAAACCTAATTAAAACAAACTAGTCACCACTAATAATTTACATTATGCTGCAGCTCTCCGTGTTCTCGTCGCTGAAAACATGCGTCATAGGATCCGCCATCGGGTGTGACGGCATTGGTGGCGGTGGATAGTAGTTCATCGACGGTGCCCTTCCGTACATCATATGCGGTGGATACATGCCCATGTTCGCTTGCTGCTGCTGCTGCTGCTGCTGTTGGTTCATCATCATGGCCATCAATTGCTGTTGTTGCTGCTGTTGTTGGATGCTGTAAGGGTTTTGTTGTTGCATGTGCATTGGCATCCCTTGCATCCCTTGATAGTACCCACCGTTCATTGCCGCCGCGGCTGCCGCCGCCGGTAATCCTTGCACCGCCGGGATGTTCATGTTCATGTTCCTCATATGGTCCATTTGACCCATCTGATTCATTGGGCCTCGCTGACCCATGGGGCCCATCTGGTGACTCATTGGACCCATGTGACCCACATTACCATTATTGGCACCGTGACCCTTGCCATTACTGTTTTTACCATTATTGCTACCCTTGCCATTGCCATTTTTACCTTGGGGAGAGATATCAAAATCTTGAAAGTCAAAGTCAATTTTGTCCATTTTACCTCCTCCGTTTTTCTTTCCTTTGCTGCTGCTGTTGTTGTTTCCACCTCTGTTGTCTTTATTCTTGGTTGCTGTTGTGTCGGCCGATCCTCCTCCCTTCTTGTTCTTTTTCCCAAGGCCGAGAAACCGAACAAGGAAGCCACCACCATTTTTGGCTTTGGAGCTCTTTTTCTTGTTACCATGGTTATGATTGTTATCTCCCCCACCGCCACCACCCTTTTGCTTTCCACCTTTGTTCTTTTGACCACCATCTCCATTCCCCCTTTTTCCTCCATTTCCATTTTTACCCTCGTTGAAGTTTCCACCTTTGCCCTTCATTTGTATGGGTAGATCGATGACCTCACCCTTCTTCACATTCCCAAAATGCCCACCCCCATTCCCTTTATGGCTGTTCATCCCAGGCCCATTCATCATTCCGCCAGGCCCATGAGGCCCACGCCCGTTCCCCATCTGGCCCATCTGGCTCATCATCTTGTTGTGTTGCATAGGATGCCCCTGTCCCTGCCCCTGCCCCCGGCCATTACCATGGCCGTGTCCATACACTTCCTCCTCATCCTCTTCGTCAAAATCATCGTAATCGTCTTCAAACTCATCGTAGTCATCATCAAATTCATCAAAATCTTCATCACTGTCATCAAGTTCATCCTCTGATAAGTTGAAGTTGACAGATTTCTGATTCTTGGGGGGTACTTTTGACCCTTCCTTCATATTTTGGAAGTGTGCTAGTTGACCACCACCTCCACCGCCTCCTCCACCTCCACCTTTCTGAGGAGCACCACCCTTGTGATTGTGAGACTTGTTGTCCTTGCCCCCTTTGGAGTTATCTATGTGCAAGTTCTTGAACTGAGGGTAGGTGGGGTAGTTTTGGTTGTACATCATGCCTCTCTGCCCACCCCAAACTTCGGCATGCTTCCCTGACCTCTTCAGCTTTTTTATCAGCTTCGCTGGATCTATGTGCCCTGACACCATTACCTTCCCCCGCTCCGCATCTATGTTCACGGAATACACTCCTGCACACCAATAACTCACTATGCTTAACGACAAAATTAAATAATACTCTCCAAAACTAAACTGTCCAATCTCAAATCTAATTATCTTTGCTTGCAAATACAGAAACCATCCTACCCAATAAAGATAAGTTCCAATCTATCAAGAAAAAAATAATAAAAAAGTAAACTTGGAAGCTGCTCACCAAAAAAAAAAAAGAGTAAAGTTGGAAGCTTGAAATATAACATCAAAAAAAGTGGATAAAATTAGGCGACAGGATAAAGTTGAGTAATGAAGCTAATTAGCATCGCATGAGAATTTGAAAAAAGAAAAGGCAAAATGGTGGGTGCTAGAGATTTACCATCAATTTTCTGCAGGATTTTCTTTACTTTCTGTTCACAGCCATCGCAGTGGATATTCACCTTGAGAAGGCAATTCTACACGGGGAATAAAAACACAACATAGATCAGTTAACACAAGTTTTGGGAACTGTACACCTTAAGCAGAATAACAAACAAAGGTCGGAAACAGGTTTGTCTTTTGAACTAGTTTAATTAAGGTATGAAGAAAAGAGTGAAACCAGTAACAAGTGTGCACCTGAACTTTGAGCATGTCTTGTTTACTCATCCTGGTTGGATAGGTGGTGGTTCACACACACAGCAGCACAGATATGTGAGTGGAGAAGTAGAGAACAGACAGTGAGAGTAGTGTTTTGAGAATTGTTTTTTTAGAGAGAGGAAAGGTTATTGTTGGTACGCATTGGACACTTCTATATTTGTTCCTTTCCTCAAGTATCCGTACTGTTTAGGCTCAAACACACGTACAAGAACAGCAAAGTCACATTTTAGAGAGAAAGAGAGAAGAGAAGAGAGAAGGTGATTTTCGAACCAGGGTAGATAGCTTCCTATGACTGTGAGTTGGCTTTATGTTTTATGCTTTATAATATATATATATATATATATATATATATATATATATATATATATATATATATATATATAAATAAGAAACTCGTGAACCTTTCAAAGTGGTCTCACACTGACAGCTCTCACCTAAAAAATTAGGACCAAACTATCTTTTTAATCTGTTTTCCTTTTCATAAAATGACACCCTGACTTACTTTGACCCCCTTCTTTTACCCTATTAAGCCCATTAACTTCTGGGCCGGCCCTGTTAAATTGTTGGGCCTGCAAAAAATGTATATAATTTATGTAAGTAATTTCTCTCAAAAAATAAGGTCAAGTTGTTCATGACATTACATGAATTGTTTAAGAGAAACTGCTATTCAACCAGTCAAAAAGAAGCAGAAAAATAAATGACATAAAAAAGGTACAATAGCTTATGTAGCATGTGACCTTGCGTGAAAGCAGAGTAGAACTCTCCCTATCAAGAAGAATAGTCAATGAAACTACTTGAGAAGTTCAATTCTTGGAAGGGATAGTTTGTGCAGCATATTACGTTACAATCCTCTGCACTACACTCTATTGAAGTTATAATTTGTAATATTACTGTTTTTTTTTTTCTTTAATGATTATAAAAGAATTAGGCGTTGTAACGTATATATTGTTTATGGATTAATGTTCCGTTGTGAAAGTGTGGAATAAGAAGATGGTTTTGGAGATTCAGAAAGGAAGGTAAAATGGTGATTCTGGGTTTGTGTGTAAAAGCAAGGAACACAGGGACCTCTCAAAACCCATCCCGATGGTACTGACATACAATACAGCCAATCACTACACTCTAAAATAATGCACAATTTTTTTAAAGTAGAACACTGAAGAATGATCTTCTGCGAGTTAGGACCCTGCTTTTCCAACCAAAATCATTGTTTGTCTTCATTAAAAGTCCAACCTGGTGCAAATTTGCTGTCCCCATGTCACCTTTTCTTTATTTTTAACCTTTCAAATTTAAAAAAAAAAGCCTCAAAAGATTTCTGTAATCTACAAAAGAACCACCCCACCTTCCTAAAAAAATCCAAAGTTTTTCAAAATGCTTGTTTTTGTAGGATGTGGGGTTGGTTTAGTTTGTATAATTTCCACCACTTTCCATTTATCCTTTCTTTTCTTTTCTGTCTCCTTTCCTTTTTTATAGTTTCCTACTGCTTGGTATTCAACTAGTGTGTATACTAAATCAATAAAAAAAAAATGTAGTGTATGTGCTAATCAATCTTTGTTTTTGTAGTGCTACAAATTATATTATATGGATTGTACTTGTTTTCTGTTCATGGACAACTCCTTCCCGTTGTTGAATCGAACATCTTGTATTATGAAAGGAATAGAAGATTCGTTTCTCACAAGCTTTCCACTTCACATTTTTCTTATTGATCATTATTTGACCCTTTAATTAGGGACCCTGCCACTGAAAAGGACACACACAACTGCTCTTTTAAGTTATAGATTTTACTCATATTTTAATTACACATGATTGAACATAAAATATAACATCTTTTTGGCAGTTTAATACATATTAAAACAGAACTATCAGTTTTTGGTTTGATATTTACAGTCTCCAATTTATTTGAAAAACCAAACAAGCAATGTTTGAGGTAAGGAGTTTACCATATTTAAATGTTTAAGATTCAAAAGTAAAGAGAATTTGTTGCATTATTTATTGAACATGCCAATAAGAATAGCTTGATAAATACCTGGCTGTCAACTAACCCATCACTCCATTATTCAGATACAAGTTTTTTTGTTTATACAGATCCACTGACCCAATTGACATAAATATATATACCTGTTTGACAAGAGTGTTTCAAGCATATATCTCATTACAATAAATTATTTCATGTGCTATTTAATGTCTCATTTATTGAATTAGACACTTCTCGTGTTTAAATTTTAACAAATGATATTTTCATGTGCTTTTTTTTTTTTAACCTTATGGGGTTGGTTTAAAAGTATTATAAAAAATGAGTATTTTGTTTTGACTCCTTGTAATGCATTAAAAATTATAAAATGGTCTTTTTCAGGTTGGGGTTCCCTTGACTTAAAATTCAAACTTTGCTAGTAGTCTTACCAAGAAAATAACAAGCAAAATGGTCCAGAAAATGTGAAATCACATTGAGGAAAGCGAATCAGGAAACCCATCACATGTATGAAAAGCTCAACTATTATAAATAATCCGTTAGAATTTAGCATATAGATGTTTCATTCCAAACAAAAATAATTGATGAGTTCAAAAATCTGCCTAAAACAGCCACTTTTTGCTAATCCTTTCTGTCTGGAAAATGACCCAAATAAATTAATTCCATTTTGAATTGATGTTTCACCTCCTCCTCCATTGTTATACAGCAACACATGTATTTGCCAAATAATGAAGCCATTGAATCTAACATATCAAACTCCTGAAAATTATTAGAGATATGTTACAAAATCCTCAAGACGTCACAGTCCAATAATTCAGTCAGTATAGTGAAAGTCATCTGATATTATGAAAAAAAAAAAGTCTTATTTTTATTTATGCAACTATTATTATTTCGGCTAGAGAGGTTTGAATCCCTCTTCGTAGTAAAGGAGGAAATCAATGATTAAAATGGGAATACAAATATCCCACCTAAATCTGGTTAAAAAGTGACACTAACATAAAAGAAATCTTAGTGGGACGGTTGTTCTTAAAAACTTATATGTGATTGGTTGGTTAGCTATGGTGATGGTCACATACAGAACTGAAATAGCCGAATTTTGGAAAATGGAGAAAAGAAAAATTTGACTTCTAACCCGAAAATTGTATTCAAATAATTCACGCAACATGCATAAAGTTGTTTTAAGATCTAGATGTATCAGTGCATGAAAAAAGTACTATTGTTATTCCATAAGTTTTGAAAGATATTAAAGATTATTATCGTGCAAGTAACAGTTGTGACCAAACTTGAGCACAGCAGATTAAGACGTGGTTGATCATGTTCACACTGATTTTGATTAAGGATTGTTTAATTTTGGACATTAGAGTGAGATTTGACATAACAAAAGACATGCAACAACACTTGCGGGGGTTAATTTAATCCTGAAGAAGAAGGATAGTGATTGGTGTTGGGTAGTGGCAATAAGAACTGAAGTAAGGTCCTTATCAGAAGGAATAGGCTATACCTTTCATAGAGGGACATGTGCCTAGGGAGGCATTGACAGATAAATTAAGAGCTCGGGACCCCAAACAGAAGGGCCAGGTTGGTACAGTGGAGTTGTTGGGTAATCACTTCAGAGTCATAAGTGCTTTTATGAGATTGGAGGAACCAAAAACCCAACCTCAATTCCATTTCCTTTTTTATTCTCTTTACATATATATTTCACCCAAAAAAAGTTATTTTCAAGGACATGTTTAGTTATGAAATACTTCTTCAGTATTTCAAGTAATAGAGTGAGAAAAAAAACAGTTTACAAAACATAAGAAAAGATGCTAAATTTTCTACTAGATTTAACACTGCTTGGTTTGAAACCGAACTGAATTATTGGTTCTGCAAACTGGTAAGATGTTGACACTGACACCATGTGTGCCTGTGGAAGTGGAAGCCAGATGCTACACATCTTAACCTAATAAAAAGGATCAATCGGGGTAGCATGGTTCCGTGGTGACCCGTACCCGACCCATTAGACAGTACGCATGCTGAAGCTGAACTCATGACATTCTAGTTTGCTAATGTATGACAGTTGACCATGATGTCAGGTTTCAGTGAAATTTCAAGTCAGAAAGTTTGATCATGCAAAGTAGCAATACAAAGACCAAAGACAAATTATACTGTTACTAATTTATTACAGTGTGGAACAGTACCATGATATAGAATAGTATGAATTATATGAAAGCAGAGTTAATTAATAGATTGAAGTTGATGGAAGAGGAAGCAGCAATCCCCAGAAGGTGGAAAAAATCCTTGAGGAGAAAGAAAGGATGGTTAGTGTCCGGAGTGGTTGGGTTTGCTTTAAGACAGGAATTAAGAGTTTCAGACATTGAGATTTGAGAGCACAGAGAGGAGTGTGCTTTAGGTACCTTTATTTGACTTCGATATTCTAAATTCTGAGAGGCTTGGATCAAAAAATTCAACTTTAAAGTAGATAATAATATTAAGATGCCAAAGATACTGTGGTTTTACGCTGCTTGTCGCGGTTGATATTCTATATTCCCACTTTTGTTCTGCCTTTTTATTCTCTTGGGACCTTGTGCAGGGGACACCCACCACAGAGTTTACTTCATCTATGATACACTACCAAGCAACCAACACACACAAACAACTAAAGAAGAGAAAAGAAAATATATAACATTAATGCTATGCTCCTTCACAGACCATTTTGACTGATGTCTTCTTTACCTCACTTTCTCCAACAACGATGCAACGTAACATAACTTGATTGACAGCTTTGAAATTATACTTCTCTGTCTCTACTAAGTAACTCACTCACCTCCTACTTCAATTTCCCTCACTCTTCTCTTACATTACCATACACTTTTTTCTTCATAAAGATAAAATTGGACAAATAAACTCTATGGATGTTCAACATTGTGCAAATTGCTATAAACCATCATAGTTAAGTTCAAAATACTAATTAAGTCACCTCAAAAGATATCAATTCTTGAAATCATGCAGTACTATAGTTCACATGCTATGCATGTGTGATTCCTTTGAGCAAACGGAATCATATTCATGATATTCACAAGAGTAGACAAGTATGCACAAGATCATTTTTCGTATGTATTAAAAGATTGACTGGGATAATCAATAAAATAAGTAAGAAAAAAAGGAAGAGGTGATAACGAAAAGAGGTGATAACGAAAGGATGTGAAACAGTGCAAACCTGTGCCAAAAGAGAGAATAATCTCATTCCCAATTTGGCAGCTTTGACCAAAGAAACTCATCAAAGACCATAAAATACCATGCTAACAATAATTCATTCATTTCACCAGTGCTACTTATGAAGACAAGTGTATATTACCTATCACTTGTGCTAATTGTCTTCTATATAGACTGAAAGAAATTCCACTGTACAGGAATTGAACTGATAATTTATTTTTAATTAGATGCTATATATGAGTATTGTTATGTATGTTCTATTATATTGTGATTTCCACTTTCAATGTTTTTTTCTTACAAGCTCCCCTGTGATATGATATCCCTAAAAGTAATTTGGTTTGATTATGTTGAAGTTATTATATTTTCAGTCAATTTTCAAAATTTGTTTGTAATTTTATGTAAACAACAATGAGCAAAAAGATCAATTATTAAAACCGCTATAGTAGTGATATACCAATAAGAATAGTGTAATTTGCTCTAACAGTAAGACAGTTATCTGATGGTTGTTTGAAAACCATTATCAGAAATTTTGCTTTACCTTAAGGGAGATTATTGTAATTTGGTGTGAATGGTATCTCAGACCATTATTAAATTCGGGTAGGCGACAAATAATGTTCACATTTCAATAAGGTTGCAAAGATACTGTTGTACAAGTAACATGTCAATGACAAAACATAGCATAGCCTAGCATCAGGGTCTAATTCATGGCATAAACCTCTGTGCACTAAAGTCTTAAGCCAAAATAAGAAACATACCTCTCTCAGATTTTACCTACAAGCTACTTCAACACACATCTGGAAGGTCTTCAATTAATTCTCAAACTACAATAATCAGAAATCAAGGGTAGAATATTACTTTCAACTAACTTGTATAGAGACTTACCATTGCAGGTCCAACATCAATTCAGTCCACATCAAGTGATAAAAGTGTAAACTTTAAAGATGATTAAACTGCAACGATATCACTCAGAGATTGGTAAAAAAGTTAAAAAGAATTACTCAAAAGACACAGAATCAGCATCTGCAGACATTCATAGTCTCATCCACCTTACCAATACTATGCCCTCACAACCACATATTCTCAGTGAACATTCAAATGACCATCTTATCTGAAAAGAAAGACACAATGTTACTATAGACTGATTCGATTCTCGGCTACTGAGAGAAAAGAATGCAGCCTGTGGATGATAGAGGGGTGATGAAATGAAATATGTTGAGTATATATATTGACTTATACTGTAACATTACAAGGAATTAAAATCAACTCTTAGCAACAACAAAATTCATTATTGGTCAAAGGCATGGAAACAGTAAATAAACAAAAGGAATGGTGTCTGTAATGATTAACCAGCTAAAACATAAAACAGCAAAGAAGTAAAAAAGAGAAAAGGAAAAAGAACATCATATTGCTCTCTGATGTACACACAAAATCTCTACATTATTCAAAATTTCATAACACTTGATAAACTGATTCAAAATTAAAATTAAGACAATGCCAAGTTCAAGTCAATAGTTAGTGTTATATGATATTATTCACTCAATGTAATAAGTGTAACTGTACACAATTTTAGCTGCTAGCTATTAAGATTAGGTCTGGTGAGGTTTGCTTCTTTCACCAAGATACTACAGTAGGATAGTGCTGAAAAAACATCAGAAGTTTGGTAATATTGGATGTTGTCGGAACTTGACCATGAGTCTTTACTTCAACCATGCCCAAATTTATACAACAATTTCCGAGATGCATTAAAATTTGTCTTGACATTTTTGTCACATTAATTTGTCCTCCATTGTGTTAATGAATAATCTCTGTTTCTTTTATCGTGACAACCTAGCCTGATGTAGTTTTACACCCCAATAGTCCTACATTTGCATTGGTTACTATGAAGTTTTTATTTTTCTGTCTGCTTAAAATATATTTGTAAGATCTCTTTGAATCTGAAAAAGTTTCAAACTAAACCAAACTAAATAAACCATGCAAGTCTTGGATGATTCACTAAGTAACAGAAGTGATTTTCATCTGTAGGGACAACTTGGTTGGGATGATTTTTGTGAAAAAAGAGAACTCCAAGAAAAAAAAAAACCATGTACCCACTTTCTCATTATTGAAATGGATCTCGGGTAATGTGCTCCTACCAAGGAGGTTTCAAGCAAGGCTTTGTCTTTATAACTTCTGTCTCATTAGTTCTATTTTCTACTGGCTTTTGGAGTATACAGAATCTGGTTAAACCATTTTTGTCACATTTGGAACAAGAAGCTTGTGGTCTATAATGGTTGCTTTATGTCATTTACTCAAAACAAAAGCAATTTTTTTCCTTAAAAACTGTTTATTTAATATAAATTAGCAATCCATAAAACTCCACTAATTCAATTTGCAATCCAAATTTTATTAATCTGATAAATCAAATGGTGGAATATAAATTTTAAAATAATAAATTTAAGTTATACTGAATTGGTTAAGTTGGATCCATCCAACAGGAATATATCTCACTCCTAAGAATTGGTAATCTAAAATGAATATTTAGTGAGAAAATCTTTTGCAGAAAAATTTTTGGTGGTTGGGGAGGTCTTCTGCCATAGGCCCATGACTGGAGCCCAAGGACTTAGTAAATATAGTGTTGAAGTAGTTGCTCTGTTACAACCTTTTTAAGTAAAGTATTAAACTAGGATTTTGTTTTGTGGATAACAAAATATGATTGAAATTTGTCATTGAAGATATCAGATTCTTTAACAGTAATCTGTATATGTTTTATATCAGATAAAGTTTAGGATGTGTTTTCTTCATCTGTTATCCTACAAACAAATTTCTGAATTGTTTCTAGTTTGAAACTGTTGGTATGTCAAAGAAGAGGTTCAATTAGAAAACACAGACACCAATGACATCTGAACCCAACAAAGTATAAGAGATCAATATCACTCTTTACCCAAAACCTTAAAACAATGAACTAATATGTCTTTTTGTATTTTACTTTCTCGTTTCTAACCAATATCGAATTTTGACTTACACTTGGATTTTCAACTGAAACATGATTGAAAATCCTTAACTTTGTTATGATAAGTTGAAATTTAAGATTTTTACGTAGGTATGATTGGTGTTCTTAAGTAAGTGATGAGATTGTGTTGGCAAGTTGTGATGAATAATGAGGAGGTATTGTCTTTTTTGCATGCATCTGAGTTAGAAAAGGGTAATATCTATCTTGAATCTTGTCTCTCACTGTCCTATATGTACTCTCCAATTCACGGCTGTTAGCTGTCAAGCCAATGATATTTCACGTCTTCTTCCTTTACAACAAACTTGGTGACAAAATCTTTGGCTCAATGTTGCAGGCTGCATGTGTTTAGAGAGTATGTGTGCCAAATAATATTATCACAACCTGCCAAACCGTGGAAGCTCATCAACTTAGACTAAGATTTTACTATAAAATCTCTCAACTGAGCAATGAAAATGAATATTTTCTCTCATTGTTCATAGTTTAAGGTTCGTTATGATGGTTAAAACAGGGGATAAAATGTTTGTAAGTTAAAAGAAAAATGATTCCTGAATTTAATGGATATTTTAATGTTGAGAATTCAATTTAAGTATTAAATGAGTAAAATAACTAATAAATAATAAAAGAATAAATTTATTATTTTAAAGTTTTTCAGTTGAAAATAATATTATCATCTTATTTATATGAGTTTATTATAATTTATTGGTTCCGAATTTTTTGGTTTTTTTTTCAAAAATATATCTCACATTGTTATCAAAATCATAATTCATTCTGACTCGAATAAATAATATAATTAATAGGTGAAAAACCTTAAAATTTAAGAATTCCTACTAAAATATAAGTTATAAATTCATTATTTAAATGATCTGACATCATAAGTTTTTTTTTCTTTTTTTACGGTTTTTCTGTTTTTTTCATCATTTATTTATTTTTTGAAATTGAAAAAAATTGCTTTTTATAAGATGTGAGAAGATGAATAGTTTAATACTTCTTGAGAATTTTGTGAATGTCTACTAGAATTGTGCATTTGTTGTGAGTATGAAACAATGTCTTTTGATAATAAAAAATAAGTTTTCTTGTCCAATTTGTGTCACAACAAATTTTCTTCTGCATTTACTATTATGATCTTCTACTTTGTGTTAACACTGAAATATAGTCAATCACATATAAAAATATATTTACAAATCCGTACTAATCCAAAGTCCAATCCCTATTACATTAAATTTTAAAATATATTAAAACTAAAGTTTGTAATGTCAATAGTTTACATTTTAGCTTAGTTAATTATTTAATAATATTAATAATAATAATAATAATAATAATAATAATAATAATAATAATAATAATAATAAGCTACTTATACTGTTTATCTTGGGCGTGTAATTTTAATTGAAAGTGAAACTTTAACTTTGTGGTGTGTACTTTGGGTCAAAAAGTAATACTTTGATCAGATAAGAACGTACCTGTATTCAGTTTACATGGTCCCCACAACAACATTCAAATTCGAAGGACAAAAATAAAAATAAAAAAACAGCAAGAACAAAAAGGAGCGACAATACGACCAAATAATGGGTCTTACTGCTACCTCAACCGGGCCAGAGAGATCATGGGCCCATTTATCTGGGCTTCTATTCACATATTCGACGAACCACATTTCCCCACCCTGCTCAAGAATTAAATTCATTAAGTTTACAAACCATTTATTTTAATTTAACATCACTTTATAAGCATTTCAGAGTTTAGTGAAGCATTTTCATAATTCCGAATTAATTTTTCTTACCATCAGATATTTTTCAAAAGTTCAAATTAATTTAACCTACCAACGGACTTTGATGTAGTAAAAAGGACTGAGTTCAAAATTAGGAGACTTTGAACCAATATATGTTTTTTATTGATGTCATTAATTGACTTTTTACTTGTGCTCAATGATGAGGAGTTATCTATGATAGGTTTTTTTGCTTATTTCTTTCATAAACTATTCACTCACATTTGAAATTGGAAAGGTATTTAAGATGGGAAAGTTGTGTTTTTAATATTTTTCTCACTACATTTAAGATTCAGAGATGGTTTAATAATATAAATTCTGCCTCCTACAAGTTTTTAAATTGAGATCACACATAGTTCCTTCAAATGGTAAGCATGCATATTACGTTTTAGGTGCATCTACCAAAAATTAATCAATTAAATAATAAAAAAATTAGTTATCAATCTCAATGAAACATAATTATAATTTTATAAAAATAAATTACTTTGAAATTAAGAAAAAATATGGTTGCTATCAACAACAATGACAAAAGTGTAATTGTTATTGATGACTGTCACTATAGATAAGAACGATTCACACAGTGACACTATGTTAAGATCTTATTTGAGTGAAAAAAAAAAGGATATATTAATTATTTAACAAAATCCAATTATGAGTAATATGAAAAAGAAAAAAATGAAGAAGCAAGAAACTACTATAAAAACAAATAATTGATTTGATAATTATAATTACAATTCTGTAAGCCTTTTAAGAGTATTGAGAGCTTGAACAATAATGTGTTACGAAAAAGGTATAGAATTTTTCAATAAAATTATACAAAATCCAAGAAAGTTTGTCATTTTTGTCTAGAAATATTGCACAATAAGATTTGTAATTTTTATCCGGAAAGATTGTATAAGAAGATTTTCAATTTTTGTGAGAAAGATTTATAAATTAGTATATAACTTTTTTTAATTTTAGTATATTTTACGTTTTGGCACCTTCAAAAACTTTATACATCTATCTTGGGATCCAAAATATTTTATTTTCTGAGGATTCACCACTAAGAACTTCTATAAAATAACTTGTGAATAATGGTATTTATATTTTTAGGAAAGGTAATTTATTTTTATGAAATGTGATATTAAGTTGATTGAGTGATGGGAGATGGGTTTAATTTGATGTAGTATTGGTATTTATTTAGTAGATAAGCCTAATGTTGTGGTAAGAGGAAACGTTTTGCAGTAAATGTTGTTTGGTGAGATGGGAAGGAAGGTAGGGCATTAGCAAATGTGTTTAAGTTTGAGAGAATGTTTCCCCTTTTGGTCTTTTCACGACTTCACTTTTTGCACGACACAAAGGCACGTGATTGCGAGCCATATGATTGCCAATCTTCCGTAACAATCCATGTGGGGGCTTCTTCTTTCCACTCCATACAATTTACCTTTTTTAAAAAGTTTTAACTATCACAGAATATGCCTATTTCACTCCAACATCTCCTTAACATGGAAAAAGAAATAATAGAAAAATGGTTTAATTAAAACAAATATTATTTCAATGAATAGAAAGAAGAAAACATAAGCTAAAATGTACATAATCAGGTACTCATATCCTTAAAAATAACAAGCAGGGGACCAAGACCAGGGTAAAATAACATATTTCAGCTGCTAATTTAGATTAGCTAAATGCAGCAAGTTTATTTGTCATTTTGTCCCCTTCTTTAGCTAGCCTTCAAGCCAAATGAAGAAACTAAATCATATAAAATAATGCATGATGGAAGTGGTTTACTGAACCAGGAACTTCTTGTTATTGAATTCGGGGATTTTGAGTTATGCAGGTGTTAATTGGATTGTTGTTATTGGCAGTTACTGGTGTGAGATGGCAAAGTCACCGTACAAACTCACCCTCTTGCTCCACTCTTAACAGTGGTGGAACTGGTTGACCGATGACCACTCCCTGCAGCAAAAGCAGATATAAATTGATTGATCAGCCAGCCAAAAGCATAATTATCTTTTCATGTTTTCTATTTCCAAAGAAGACCAAGAAAAAGATACGCTACAAATGCATTCTTGTTTTAGGAAAACAGAATGCGTATGATATAAAATTAGGGAATTATTAGAGAGAGCAAGAGTGAAAGATTGTGCAAAAGCTTCCGAGATTTTCATTATGCAAAGAAAAAGACAATTCTTCAGAAAATAACAGAAGAAGAGACAAAGGAAGTACACCAAAACCACTTAATTAAATATTCACGAGAGGGTGGCTTGCCCTCCTAGGAAAGGAGGCTTACAACTAGCAAAATGCTTGCACCCTCATTCTTTCGTTTATTACTGTAAACAAAATCCATTTCGGCATTCCCCACTCTCCCCATCCTCTTTTATTTCCTGCCTTCCAATCTCAAACTTCTTTCTCACCTCAAACACACAACCCATTTACTTTTTTTCTCTCTGTTGTCAGTCATGGAAGTTAATACTACAGCCACCGTACCTGCAGGGCCACCAGCTAAGAACCATTCTTTCACACAGCACCGCTTACATTCAGAAACACATAGACATAGCCACGGCCATTTCCCCACCAAAACCATTCTCATTACCGTCTCATTCGTTACCTTAGTTACGGTCCTATTTGTCATTTTTGTGGTCCTATTCTTGATCCGTCGCCAAAAATCTTCCTCCAAAAGTGGCACTTGCAAAGAAGACAGCACAGAGCTTCATGACACAAGCAGCAGGCTCATTACTTCATCAACGTTGAATTCTAGCCCAGGTAACTAGTTGCCTCGTCACATGATATCAATGAATTGCAAACAGTATCTTAAATACTAATTAGTGAAGCAATACCATAACTATGTGCAAACTTAGAAGAGTTAATTTGCTAGCAATTACAACTGCATAACTTTCCAGACTGCAGATGATCATATAAATTTGTCTCTAGCGTATCATTAATTCATTAGTTGTTCTTAACATTACTTCAACTAGTCTTTGAGGGGTGAGGCTTTAAAATTCAGAAGCTAATCCATAAATGCTTGGAAACATTTATTGTAGAAGTAAAGAGTGGGTGTCTTCACGGGGAAATTTGGGCAGGACCCCAGCACCTACATTTCGAGGAGTCCAAGTGTTCACATATAGGGAACTAGAAATTGCTACAGACGGATTCAGTGAAAGAAATGTGATTGGTGGTAATGGAGAACATGGCTTGATGTATAGAGGAGTTCTAAGTGATGGCACTTTGGCAGCAATTAAGTTGCTTCGTAGTGAGGGTAAGCAAGGGGAGCGTGCCTTCAGAATAGAGGTGAGTCAGTGTGCTTCATTTAATGAGTTAATATATCCTCTTCTTTTCAGCACGCAAGATTGAATTATTTCTTGTTGTTACTTGCACCCTCTCTCTCTCTCTCCCTATGTCTCCTTTCCTTGTATTAGATCCAGTTTGTTCAGAGACTTTGTTTTTGTCTTTTGTTAAGCTCAAACTAGTATTGCTTGCCTAACAAAATTTATAAGTCGTAAGGAAATGTTTACATTAATGTGAAAGGAATTTTACAAACTATCACGTGACAAACTTAATATCCCTACTAGAAGATTATTTATGCCTTAATGGTTTGACATTTGACTCCAGCAATTAGGGATATAAATTATTCTTAGGTTTTCTATATATAATATCTTAAAGTTTTAACCTTTCTGCATCTTCTAACCTAGAAAATTTTGTAAACTGTGAAAACATGTCAAAGATTAAAAAAATCACTCACAAAATTAAAATAAGTTATAAAGATTTAAGTCATTTGAATAATGCACTACTATTGAATCAAAATATTAATAAAAGTTATTCATAGGTCATTAAAATACAGACAATAAGACATTTCCTGTCAGCGATTATCCTTTTAAAAGAAATCTCTGGCATTTTGCAACCAAATTTGGGACCATGAAAATTGGAATGAACATCCATTTACCTTTCTATCAGTCCATCCCACTTGCCAACTCATATTGTGAGCTTTATTCAAATCCAGCACATGGGTATGAAGACTAAATGACATTTATTGCAGGTCGATCTCCTAAGTCGCTTGCACTCTCCATATTTGGTGGAGTTACTTGGCTATTGTGCTGACCAACACCACAGGTTATTGATTTTTGAATACATGCCCGATGGTACACTTCACCACCATCTTCACTCCCCCAACGATCAAACTCAACCGTTGGATTGGTGGGCCAGGATGAGGATAGCCCTTGATTGTGCTAGGGCACTGGAATTCCTTCATGAACATGCAGTCTCTCCTGTGATCCACAGAGACTTCAAGACTAACAACGTTCTGCTGGATCAAAATTTCCGTGCCAAGGTGTCTGATTTTGGATTGGCTAAGATGGGATCAGAGAAGAAGAACGGTCAGGTTTCCACCCGTGTCTTGGGGACCACTGGATATCTGGCACCAGAGTGAGTATTACAAGTGCCCCATTTCATCTGTCATTTGGAAGCGCATGCCTTATCTTCATTCTCCACCCAATCCCAGTAATTAACTTACAACGTTAAATAAAGAACCTTGCACATGGTCACAGTCAAGTCCTTATCAAGCAGGCTGTGATTTTCAATTTTATCTATGATACATGACATATAAAAATTTTATACTGCACACCATTCATGATATATTTACAACTTCTTTCATAAATTATTGCATAAATTTAATTTGTCCCTTGAATTTGGGCATGATGTAGGTACGCCACGGGTAAGCTTACCACAAAGTCAGATGTTTACAGCTATGGTGTGGTTCTTCTCGAACTCCTCACGGGACGTGTGCCGGTTGATATCAAGCGGGCCCCAGGAGAACACGTCCTTGTCTCTTGGGTTAGTAAATAGCACCCTGGAATTTTGAATAGAATAAAATTGATTATGCAACTTTTGTTTAAAGAAAATCAAAGGAGATGCAAACAGAGTTGAAAATTAAGTTTCTAGTATTGCCAAATATTAATTTTGTAACATAAGATATTATGCATTCACCAGGCTCTTCCACGGTTGACAAACAGAGAAAAGGTGATTGAAATGGTTGATCCAGCTCTACGCGGACAGTACTCAAAGAAGGATTTAATTCAGGTCAATTTTTCGTTTAGTCATAGTTATTCTCTCACCCTCATCACTGTCACTTAATGTCTTGGACTAACCATACTTTTACTATCAAGTAACATTTGCTTTCTGCTTCTATGGGATTTTGCAGATAGCTGCCATTGCAGCAATGTGCATACAGCCAGAAGCTGATTACAGGCCGCTCATGACAGATGTTGTACAATCACTAATACCACTTGTTAGGAACCCATCCTCCCTTAGTTCTAGCTCCCTACGATTTCAGAAACAAACGCCGAAGAGCAGAAGTAGCCTAGAAATAAACTAACTTCGTGTTAGACTAAACTAGCCCTTGGACAAACATTAGGCCCCAAAACACGAGTAATATCACACTCAATGGGGGGCACCACCGAATTGGCAAGGTCCAATGGAATTCCCTCATCTCTACAGCCTTCAATAGCGGAGAAAAGAGGAGGGAAGAAAATGGAAACAGAAAGACGATAAGGAGGCATGGAACTTGTAGTTCTAGATTTTGCTTTTATCATTTTATGATCTGTATTTTAGATTGTCTTTGTCATGAGAAACTTGCAAAGATACAAGGTAAGAAAATAAGAGGAATGTGAACTTTCTAATAATTATATCGCTAATATGAACAGAACATTTCTCCTGCAAATATTCAAGAGTATCGCTTCCTGTAAATTCTTAAATCCCGTAACTCACCGCGTAAAAACAAAACTTAGTGACATACCTAAAATCAGACTGGATCACTTTTGACCAACGGAAAACGACCTTAAATATAGAGCTCCCCCTCTTAGAGACTGACAAGGAGATCGATGGAATTTAGCTTCTTTCTATCTGGCAATTGGCAAAGAGCTGAATTTTAGGCGGTGCAATAGGAGACAACTATATTAAAAGCTAATTCACCTTTAGTATAAGGAGAAATACAAACAGGTAGACGTGACAGACATAATGGAATAATGCTGACCTGTTTTAACTTGCAAGACTGGTGTCTGACTGAAAGCATGGATTCCCCACAAAGCACGTAGCACAACAAGGAGCCCGGCTTGTCATATCAATGGACATTTCCTGATAAAAAGATCAGCAAAATGATTGCGACAGGCAACAGGTCATCAGAATGGAGAAATATCAATGTTACCAACCCGAACAACGAGGGATGAACCAAAGATGATGGGAAATTATTACATAGTGTATAAGTATTTGTAACCCAGACTTGGAGAACTAAAAGTCCTTTATAGTCTGATATTCCTTCATTCTCCATTAAATAATAAAATGACTTTTCTAGCGCCTTCTTGACAATGTCGAAAAATACAATATCCAAATCAGAGCAAAAAATATCTGGAGCTAGATCATAGGTTCCTATATAACTTGTTTGGGTGATCTATCTGTTTTACTTTTCTGATTTTATTTGATTCTGTTTTGTATACCTGTTACTTTTATGTAATACACCAGCTAGTGGCATGTCACTGATATATATTATGTACCCTCTATCTTAAAATATAAAAATACTTTTCAGAGTATATTTTGTTCATGGTACTCAATATTAAACATAACACAATTTTTATTATATTATTTTCTAAGTAAAAATTATGTAGTCATTATGATATTACTATTACATCCGGTAGTAAAGTTGAAAACTTCGACCTCCATCTGGATATATGCACCACTTGTAACTTGTAAACCTGTACAACCCCAACACTAACCCAAAATGGTGGCAAGGCAAGATCCAAAAGTGGTGCAATAGACAAAAGAAGAGTTTGATAGGCACTAGTTCAGAAAATAGGTAAGCTGACTGAAACATTAAACAACAAATCCAAAGTGGTGTCAGAATCAAGAAAATAAGTTATAGACATAACGTACAAAGTACCTCGTAAATGGGGAAAAACTTATCTCAACAACCGAAAATCCAATCTTCCCTCTATTTGTTGTTATACCCTAACGTGGTTTCAGAAATAAGCTAACATCTTGTACAAACACTGGACAAAAAAATCCCTAAATGGTTTGAGAATCTAGAATAGAAGGTAGACACAATGTACAAAAGTGAGAATATCTCTTAAACAGGGAAAATTAATCTCAACAACCAAAAATCCAATCTTCCCACCGGTTTTCTTCTCTTCCTTCCTATTTGATTAAAGACTCCTAACCTCCTACAAGTTCAGCTGCCATTTATAACAATTACCTCTTCACTTGTTACAAGTGTTTCCCCATTACAGTCCCAAAAAGACTCTCCATGGCTTCACATGCATAGACATAATAACTGAAGCCTCTAAATATCATAAGATTACGCTCAAGGGTAAATTATTGAACAACCCGGTGAAAAACATCATGGTAATTTTATATTTCAGCTTCTGATTATTTGAAAGCATCCGATTCTCCTTTTTCCTCCACTTGTGAAGTTTCTTTCCTCTTTCCAACTCTATCCGAGTATTTGGCAAAAGCTGCAGAAAGGGCAGACTTGACAGTAACTTTGGGTTCTTTCTTCCTTCTTTTGCTCACATCGTCTACATCATCTTGCTTGTCTTCAATCAAGGAAGAAGATTCAGTATTGTTCCTGATCGATGAGCCTGGACTAGCTGGCTCATATTGAACAGAAGTATCTGGAATGGCCTGCCGGCTTGAGTCCACCCGTTTGAAAGGTTCATGAAAAGTGTCAAACAAGCGCTTGACCTGTCATCAGGAAGATTCAGATTTTTTTGGTTAATATAAGTGAGCAATGGCTCAAGATCATTCACCAATGCTACAAAAAATGTGCAAATGCAAATCATTGTCCCATTGCAGTTTCATTAGTGGTAACATTAATATACCTTGCGCTCTCCTATGCCAGGGCAACGAGCTAGATCTTCCATAGATGCGCCCATAATGTTAGAAAGAGACTAAAAAGACAAGAAAATAGCTTGATGAAAATGCTTTTGTGAATTAAATCAATCGAACTGTGTCTCTTAGTGCACTAAAAGCCAGCATACATACCCCAAATGTGGTACCAAGGGTGACAACATCAGTCTTGTTAACATGCCGTACTGTTGTAAGGGCATGTGTTAGCTACAGTTGAAAATAAAACAGCTTCATCACAATTGATGGCCAAGCATAGAATGTAATCAGTTTACGAACTGCATCTTTTATAATTTACTCTTGAAAGTATTAAATAAAACCCATAAAAATTAGCAAACAAAAAAGAACCATACCCGTGATAGATAATCTGTATCCATTTGGCCTTGAATAATGTCTGCAGGCTTGTTTTCATAGACTTTTATGGTCTCCAAGTACCGGCCACATTCCTCCAGACTATAACAACAGTACAACGGAATCACATAAAACCAGTTAGACAGGTAAGAGAAGGGAAATCTTGCCAGATGCTACTACAGATATTGAAACTCACATGCATGTTGATGCTACATTAATCTCAAGCTCCTTTATATGGAAGAAATTCTGCTAAACCAAAAGCTCGGAAAGAAACTACGATAAGCATTTCTCCTTCCAAGGTGTATGTATTAATTGAGTCACAAAAAACCCGTTGGAAAATAGATAGTCACATTAACATGCTTCATTAAGTTGCAACCATACACTTTTTTCCTTAACAAGAAATTTTGATTGCATGTTAAATTTTCTACTCAGTTTGATAACAAGTTCACAAGAGTGTAGTAGATAATAGCAGCGGACTCATGCTCCTGAGAGGAAAGGAAAAAAATTTACATCTTCAGTATGCATACTTCACAAGCAGTTAAAAGTAAAGTCAATTGCACCTCCATCCACATAGGAGCGTACAGTCATGAAGCAAAGCTGTTTTTGTAACTTCAAGTAGAGGCTTTATTACATCTTCCTGCAATCAACAAGAAAACAACAGACAAATGTCACTTCCTCTGTATAGATAGCAGAACAGGTATAGTTAATTATAAATTTCTAGATAGATCACTGGAAAACATAAACTAAAATAGATGCTATAGAAGTTTGAATGAGTTCCTGACCACATCAACATGGCATAAAACCACACGAAGCTTGAAATTCTTCTGCAACTCCCTAATTCTATAATACAAGTAGTCTGGATGCAGAAGATGATACCGAAGACTGCATTAAACCATCCAACTAAGTTAAGTTGATGCCAAAAGAAATAGAACTATAATGAACCCAAATAGTAGAGGAATAACAACTTGTAAGATAATGATTGACCATGCAGGGGAATCTAGAATAAAAGCAACCCCACAAGCACAATGATAAACTATATAACATAGTCAATCCACTGAATTGAGTCATAAATATTCTTTCCACTCCAGTCATGAGAACATGCAATTATCCCACGAAACGCCACAGTAACAGTACTGGGCTTGCATCAGGATATCCAGTGTTGATTGACGATTTGATGTGCCTTTTCATGGCGTTGACACTGACGACAGCAAGTGCGCAACAAACAAACTCTAGAACATCTAAATTCAGAAGAGAAAATAACCTGAGATAGAGAGCACAGGAGCTTTGGCCCAGCATGTAGTCACAAACAACATCGGCAAACGCCCATCTAACGTTCCTAATGTGTTTGAGCAAGGGGTTTCCCTTCTACAAAACGGAAAACAAAATTCACTTCAAGACACTAATAATACAAGAAACACATTGACAAAAGAATCTAATAAGATTATGCACGAAAAAAAAAACAATGCAAGAATTTAATTAGAATGCGCTAAAATCATAGCGATTGTCATAGTTTTACGATAACAATTTTAAAAGGCATTCGACCTGTCTGTGGCTCACAAGAATTGAATTGCGATTTTGAGAGGCCTGAGAGGAGTGTAATTTTGATGAAGATGCAGCAGCAGCAGCGGGAGACGGTGTGGAGGTCGAAGATGGAGCGTCCGATTGAGCAGTTTCCCTAATAAACAAAACAATTAACAGGAGGAACAGATAAAACAATAACCGTTACGATGATAATGAGTAAAGAATTAAGATGCAGAAATTTCAAGCGTGTATACCTGGGTTGTGGAGGAGGAGGAGGAGCATCGTAGAACTCGGAGGATTTGACGAAGGCGAAAGCTTGCGAAAAGGATTGGGAGGGAAGGAAGAGAGACGGTGGAGTCGATTTCGCCTGTGAACTTTCAACCACTTCCTGATGAGAAGGTATTCTTATCACCACGGAGCTCTTCTTCTGCTTTCCATCACTGTTTTTCTCTTCTTCCTCCGTCTGCTTCTTCATCTTTCTACTTTCTCCGCTTGCGCCTTCAATTCGCGCGAATTTCCTCCAACTCGTTTTTCACGGTCCTCTTGGCAAATGCGGCGTGCGAGTGTCAACTGGTCATGGGCTTGGGCTTGGGCTTGGGCTTGTTCAAAAGCTCCGGTTCATTCTTCTTTCACCAATTAAACGGTGAAGTGTACAATTTAAAATATTCCAGACGAAACCATGGGGGTATTAAAAGAAAGAGCCTAGATTGGGCCTTTTAAAAAGCAATGTTCTTCTTAGGCCCGTACTACATAGAAAACCATATAGAGAATTTCATACTAGTGCGGAATTACGTATGCTTTTAGGTTGTGTTGCTTTCAATATTGAAAACCAATATTTAAAATAATAATAATGAAAAACCCATCCAGAATATTGATTTTTTTTAGATTATTTTATCTATTTTTTTCCCTCAATCATAGTTTGCGTTGAGGGTTGCTTTTTGCAAGAAAAGTGGGAAAAAAAAGGTTTGTGGCAAAACACTATTACTACAATACAACTGTACTTGTTTTATGAGATTTTCAACAAATAGAGCATCTTTAGAAAAACCCTCCTTAGCTAGAGAAGCCTGGGAGTGTATGAGATAAAAACCATTTCGTATCTATTCCTTTTACACATAAATTATTTGTTTATCTATCTTAAAACTTGATCTTTCTTATTTGTGACGGATTCAATTGTTGGATTCATGGACGATCGTCTGGTTCTATTCTAAGTGTCAATTGTTTATGTTTATCTTTCAGTCTACTCCAATTCAACTAGTGTTTGATCAGAAAACACTCTAACATTTAAATTAGTTTAAATTAGATGTGTTTCACAAAGAGAGAGAGGTCTTAATGAAAGAAATTAAGTTAAAAGTGTCTTTACCTTGATTTTATACCTATATTTATAGAGTTTGTTAGTAATTAAATCTATTAATCAACCATTATTAATCGTTAAGATACTCGTTAACCGTCTATTAATGTCCGATAGAGAGTTAGTGCACCTAAAGTGCACCGATCGACACACCATATACTACAGCGACCATTGGTATCTTTAACCTAAAAAAGACTTTGTAGCGTGATGGTGAGCAAACGTTAGTATCAATAGAGAAAGAGATTAAAGTTTGGTGAAAATGTTCACGTTATCCGAAGGAGTGGGTTGGTGGGTATTGAAAGATAGGTAAGTGGCTGCTAAAGAGGGTACTGTGCGGTATGTTATTAAGGAATTGTGGGTGAAAAGGTAGAAAGTAGTTGAAAACTCTGAGACAAATTGAACACGTATTAACAAAACTCAGTCCGTCCAATTAATTTCTCTACTTTAAGCCCTTCTACAACTGTTTCTTACCAATGGTCCCTCTCCAATCTCTACCAAACATGATTCCGTTTTTGAAATTCATCGTTTTGCTAAATCATGTGTCTTACATGGCTGCTATATTGTTAATTAACAACCACATTTGTTCAACGTTTACTTCTTGCTACAGACAAACACATTTTCGGTAGAAATGACAAAGGGGTCGAGTAAGGAATGGAAAGTGTTTATCTATTATTCCACCGGCAATATAAAATATGGTCTATTATTTGTTCTATTACCTATCAGATTTTCGTTTACAAAATATCATTCAGGATAATTATAGATTTTTGCATATATTTTTAAAAAATAATAATAAGGAGGTCGTAAGAAGGACTAACAAGACTACGCTTTGAACAGAGCACGGAAAAGGGTTAAGAATTTTAAATTAAGTTCAAATTAGAGGGCTGTGTAATGGATCTTATAAACAGCTGTTGACCAGCTTGCTTCATATGACCGTTAATAAATTCTGCTATCAATTATCAAATTCTAGCAAGGTATTAAGACACAAAAGCTTATTCAAATTATTCTGTCAAAGTTCTGATAATTTGGCCAAATTTTTAAACAAGTACATAAATGTTGTAAAGATACTTAATTCACCATTGACCAATGACCATGCACAATAGGTTAGTTGTTTTACAATCTTAAATTACGTCACCCAAAAATTTTATGTGAATGTGAAAATGTGACATCCCAATAATATACGACATGCATATATAATCTAGACGTCACCCCATTATAATAAAGGAAAACAGTTAAAGAAGTATTTGAAATATTAGGAATACAGATTAAAACAGGTATCCTAACATGTTGAACACTAGACTTGACTCGTCCAGACTTTAGAATGAGAGTCGAGCTATGGCGGGTCATACACCTGTGGTGGCTTATGAAACTTGGATTCCTCACCCTGCCACACTCACGAGATTAGTCAGTTCCGCGCCTTGGAGCATACTGGAAGCCTCCGAGACTAAGACCTCCTGCTACTCCTCACCACATGGTCCAATCCTTTCTATGTGAGAAGAAAGGTCATTGGAGCGTCAGAAAAACCCCAAGACTGAGCTCCTACTTTCATTCTAAAACACTAAGAATCTTCCCAAGAGATTCTACACAGATGGAATTTGGTTTACCACTTGGGTCGTACTTTAATTTCTTTGTAATCATATACCTTTTGCCATAATCAACATATATATAATCTTCAACAATATACATCAACTCATCCATCACAAGTTATAAAAGTAACAGCTCCATAAATTAAATCTAAATTTATCAATACAAGAATCTTTATAATTTATTTTCAATGCCTAAACTCAAGAACATTCAAATATATAAAAAACTATTTCGTTTAATTCTATTATAATAGTTATATTAAATCACAATTCTATTATAATAATATGTATATTAAACCAAGACACAAATAATATTACAATATTATAAATGGTTATAAACGCTTCTAGCTATATAACATTCTCTTTTATATCAATATCATACGTAACTTACTAACCTTATACATAATTATATTATATTAATAAAATTAAAAAAAAAAGCATACATAATCTCTCTGCTACTAATTATATATTTATATATATATATATATATATATATATATATATATATATATATTACTATATTAAATTAATATCACATATTAACTTACTTTATTTTATGACATTATGACAGAAGAACATAAACCAAAACTCCTTCCTACAATTCTCCTGCCACGACCCCACACATCTAAAAATTATAAAACAAATAATTTCTCTTTCTTCTATTCACCATACTCTTCCTTTGCAACCATTTGTTCCAAATTAATTTTTTTACTTTAAGACTCCTAACGTGAACCTGCCTCCTTGGTTCCCAGTACCCTCTTCTCTTCTACCACATCTTATCATTTGCTAAACCAAAGAATTATCCCATAACCTAAACTCTTAAACAAAACATTAATCCATCCCTCTTTGCTTCTCTTCCTCGTTACAAACTCTTGAACCTAGTGTTATGAACGAAACTTAAACAGAACCAATATCAAAAATCAAATGTACAACTCTCTCTGTCTCTACACTCAACTTTAACCAATTTCTTCATTTTTATTTCCACTCCAGATCAACCTTTACTTCTCTCATCACCTACCTAAGCATACTCTAATAATGTTGTAGTTTTCCTGAAGCCCACCATTCCTTCCAAGTCTCTCTCCACTCAACCTACGTAACCCACTTTTTTTTTATATATGGAAATGCTTTATTTCCGTTCCTTTCCATTCACATACCCATATGCCAATTCCAATGCAATGAAAAATAATACTTTTAATATACCCATAAACCACACGTTCATATATCTCTTCCAGGAATAAAACCCCTCAACCAATGTACCCCATTATTATATTTCACACATACAGCTCACACTTCCTAATTCTTATACCCCAAATTATTTAAATTTCGCAACCACATAATTTAAAGATTAGATGCACAAATCTTTGATAAAACAGAAACACGCGGTAGAAAAATATCATCTCTGAAATTAACATGCATACATATATTAAAACAGATTCAAACTCAAAAATAATTACCCCCTTACCTGGAAAGCTTAACAGTAACTTGTCAAGAATGTCCTAGGACTGTACCCACACCACTTTGAACTTACAGAACCGGTCGGAAAAGAAAACTGTTCAGTTCAAAATGAAGCCCTTACCACCGCTCGCTTAGGCACCTTCAGATTAAAATTTAAACGGTTCAGTATTGAGATCTTTTAGAGAAAATGCATAACAATTATTTAAGAAAAATGGTTTCTGTTTAGAGAGAGAAAAGAAAAACAGAAAAGAAAAATCTGACTTTTTAAAAAGATCCCTTGTTAAGGTCAGGGTGCCCTTAGTCATGAACCTGACTGCTTCCAACTAGGGTCCAATAATCTTTTTTATTCAGGCTCTTACAGAAAACATAAAAATTTAAATTCATTTATATTTCCTATTTATAATTAACGTATTTCTATGTCGGATTACATTAGCACAAAAAATTAAAAATTATATATTTTTATATTGAATAAACTTTGTCTTATGTATATAGACTTTAAATAAGATAATTTTAGTGTTATTTTTATGTCAAATAAATATAATCAAATATAATGTAATTTTATGTTGAATGTAACTAACTTGATATAAATTTACGTTGAGTATATATAAATTTATCGTAAATTTACATTTGTTATGTGTTATTTGTATAGTTAATATAAAATTTGTATTTTTTAAAAATTTGATTCATTTTACCTTATATTGAAAATCTGTAATACAGAAAACATAGTACAAACCATGTTAGTTCAATGGCATTTTTCGCCAACTTTAATGGCCTTCTTTTATTTCGATATAACAAGAGAGAAACATTTACCACTTGGAACAACACAATAACAATATTCAAGTTCAAGAACTATTAAAACTGCTCTAGCTCCTAGCGAAAAAAGAATAAATTGTTGTCATCTCGTTCAAATATCACAAATGTAACTTTTAAAATTTAAATCAGTTTTCCTAGGTCTTGATCCAACATAAAATTCTTTACTTACGGTATCAAATCTTTAATATTTATTGTTGCAAAGTTTAAATAAATTTAAAAAAATGTCACCATATTATTTTAATGTTACTCAATGCAATTGGAATTGGAATAATGACATCATGACGATGATGAGATCGATAATAGAGCATTTGATCCTGAAGACGGATGATGAAATCTTTAATTTCTTAAGTTTTCCATCAGAGACATTTAGTCATTCTCCTTATATTTCTATTGAGGAATCTATTTTTTTTATCACACTCAATAGTCTCAAACTATTTAGAAGTCGAAGTCAAATGCAATTTAAATATTTTCATCTTTTTACTTATTGATGTGTCTTTTAAAGACAAAATCTTGATAGACGAAACTTCTAAACAAACAATATTTCGAATGTATGATGATTGACCCTAACAATATCTTAATGAATCAGAATAATAATTAACACATTTTCTACTAATTAAACATCAAAGTTACAATTAAAATAATTTCATCAACTTGATAATTTAACTTCTTCTTGATATGACATATAATTCTAATATCATCTTACAAACCTCACTTTATAAGCTAATTTTGTGAAATTGAATTAGAATTAAAGTCAATTATTTAACTTAATATCAATAAAAAAAAATTAAAAATTAAAATTTAATTTATATTTTATTAGACTAAATTTATTTAAAATTAAAGTTTGATTTAATTTATCTTATATACTTTTTACAAATTTATTTATATTTCATTTTAAAAATTTATAAATTATTTTTTTAAAATATATGGGTGAATTTTAAAACATTCAGAGATAATTTTTAAATAAGTATGTGCCACATAACAGAACAAATTCTTTACTAATATCTAAGCATTATAATGTTTCGTAATATTGTGGATTCAAAGACCTAATAATTTAGTTAAGGTGAAATGAGGTGTTTCACCTAAAAATAAAAAATAAAGGATAATGATATTTAAACAATATTTTTTGACAACATTTGAATATCATTTACGTGTTATTCTGTGATTGGTCCAAAATTATTTCACAATCAATAATAATAATTATAAACACTACCATAGACCAATCACATAATGACACGTAGATAATGTTCAAATGTTGTCTAAGTATCATTATCCAAAAATAAATGAGAGAAATAATTAATGAATCTGAAAATGAACACATTTTAATTTGAAGCAGTTTTTCAAAGAAAAAACAAACTTTCTCTCCGAAGAAAAAAAGTATATAGAGAAAATAAACTAAAAATATCATTATTAAAATAGTATATAGTAATAGCTAAGAACATTCCATATTTGATTGTTTATTAATTATTTCTTTCAAGGTTATATAAGTCTATAATCTTAGTTTTTTTTATAACATTTAGTTTACTTCTTTTTAATACAATGTTGACTTGGTTATTTTAAAAGTAATATCTCCAATAATGTCTCCAATAATAGGATATATATATATATATATATATATAATGTCTTTTAATAAAAAGTTGAAAATATATCTATTGGTATATATATCTTTAGTCTTGGATGTAGAAGAAAAACTCTCAAATCGGCGATGTATTTTGTAATAGTCCACTGATGATAAATTTCAATCTACGGAAAATAATAATATACTATATTAGTTTTACTTGTCATTTATTTATTTTCTTTTCATTAAATGAATACAAAATATTTTAACTCAGTTTAATTATGAAAAGCTTTTATCAAAAACTAAATCTTTCAAGTCAAATTCCTAGTTATAGTTTTTTAGTCAACCAATTATTTATCTTTGATAGTATCACCCTTTTATTAAAATTTAATGGGAATCAATTTCATTATAATATGGTTAAATCATGTTACACTGTTTTTTGTTTTTTATTTTTTTCACCGACAGCAACTGGTGAACTACTCATTAAAAGAATATAATATTGCTACAAGTGACATTAATCCATTTATTTTTAATAAGTTTTAAATGAAATAATTATGAATGATATGTATGTTTTTTAGAGATTTTCTTGAAGATATTTATTTATGTTTTGGGAGACATTTAATGTGATTTTTATTAAAGGGTTTGAAGTGATTTTAATGATGAAATGTCATATGAAAAGCATTGAATGGAAATTGGATATTTAATTGCAAACGTCAAGGATTGTGTTTTGGGTAATTTAAAGTCAAATAAACCATTATTCTAATTTAGGTCATTTTCCATCTTGCCTATAATTCTGGCTGCCACAAAACTCTGATTAATTGACCGGGTCAAATTATGTCAATCGTTTAAATTAGAAAAATTGTCACAATTTTAATAATAATAAAAAAATACTTTCTTTTCGGAATTTATTATTCTTGTAGTTTCTATTATTTCTTTTAATCTCACAACATGTCACCATTATAATTAAATACAAGAAATGAAACATATACACTTTTTTTATATTCTCCTTCAACCACAAATTGTGTAAAAAAAATATTTTTAATTATTCAGCAATTAAAAGCTTTTTCCCTAATATTATTAAATTACAATGATACAATTCATTTGTATGCCTTTTTATTTGGTAACTTTACGATTACAAAAGGCTTTAATATGTTTTAAGAAAACATTTTCTCAATTTTGGCCTGTTGTATTAAATCTAAGTTAAAACAATTAAATTGATTTTATTTATTTTTACTTCAAGTTTGAACTGAACCAAATTTAATCGTTTTATTTCATTTATTTCTTTTCGACTTTAATCAATCCAACCATTTTATGGAAAATTAATAATACATAAGAAAAAGAATAAATAACATTAATATATTAAGCAAGTTAGCCAAATTAACTTTATAATTCATTAAATTTAAATGAATCTTGAACTTAAATCAACTTGATTAGAGTCTTCAAAACGTATAAATTATTCTTGTCTACAATAAATTTGGACATAATTAAACTGGAAATGAAACTTTTTTTTCTTACAATGAGTCAAATTATTCTATCTCTTCCTCTCATGGCGCCACTCCTATAAGTTAAACTCATGATGAAATGTGTTGACTCATTAATTTAACTAAAAAATTCATTTATTTTGTAGAAATAAATATTAAATAAAAAATTTAAACCTTTACTTCATTTTATATTAAATATTTATTCACACTTAAAAAAGCATGAAATTGATTAATAACATAATGTAAAAATCTAAAAAAGTTAAAGTTTAACAGAATTTTTAATAATAGATTCATGTATCATTTATAATTTTTTAATTCATTATGTATTGATATATTGTATACAATATTTAATTTTTATTTATGAAATCTTTATTTTGTTTATTATGTTTTGTTTAATATATAAAATATTAAAATTATTTTTTTATTTGTAAAGTAATTATTTTTGAAATTTATATGATGGGTCGAATCATCCTAAATTAATATTTTCCATATGTTAAATAACCTCAATCAAATCAACCAATTTATTGAAAAGATAAAATTAGTCGGGGAAACTAAGTATTTTACTACCGTAAATCTAAGTATAATTAGACAATTATTTAATAATTAATTCAGAAAAGAAATTTTAAAACTTACAATATCTTCTTTATAAGCTAGGTTCACTACAAAAAGTGATTGTAAACTAAAAAATCGGGTCAATAAAAAAAAATCAGTTAATGCTCATGAGCCAAAGTCACGTATTTTGAAAAAACAAAGAAAAACGAAACATATTTTCTTTATAATAGAATCCCTGTCCCATATTATCTATTTTTTTAAGATAATACATAATTCTTAAAATTTTATTTATCAGTGATTATAAAAAAAATACTTTGTTTTTTAACTTTGAATGACAAAAGTTATTAATCAAATACAACAAAATTTGAATGGAGAATTCAAAATCCAACAAAAGTTATAAAAAAAGAAATAAAGTCTTCTTAATGGATCTTAAATAATTTTCACAAATGTCTAACTTATAAGAATAGATCGTATTTAAATTGAAAACAAAACCTGGAAGAAGAAAAATTCAACAAATTTAATAATCCAATTATGTTAAATTTAAATAATAATTTAAAAAATAATTTTAACAACATAGACATAAAATTATTAAAAAATATAAATTATAAATTCTTTTAACTTTACATGTTGTAACATTCTAATCTTAGCAACTTATAATTGATAAAATAGAAACGTTATAAAATTATATCTAAAACAACTAATTAATTATAATAAAAAATATATAACTAAAACAACTACGATAAACTATTAGATGATTAAAAAAAAAAAATTCACTGCATTATCATCTTCTACTAGAAATGCTTTCACACGTACCTCTCATATGCTTACATTAATAAGTGATAATCGCAAAAAAAACAAACAAAACATACATAAAACACACAAAAAAAAAATGATAAAGTAAGTTAATATACGAAAAGTGTTTTCATAAAACAAATGTAGAATTATTATAATGCATCACTCATACATAGACAACCATATCAAATATCAAAACTCATTATAAACTTAATTATCTTTATATATGTCTTTGATATTGGGTCTTACTATAGATGTGCACTTGTAATAATATTTATATTCTAGTTACAAATCAATTGGTTATCACTCTACTATCCAGAAGGTTAGTCTCCTCCTGCCTATTGGACCTTACGTCATTCTCTCTCCCTCCACCATTCCTTCCTATATGAATTTAATGATTGGTAGTATATCAATATACCTCTTTACAAAACTCTCAATACTAATGCATACACTAAGATCATCACACAAACACACACCAAAAAAATTCCTTGAAATTCTCTTAACACCACCACCAAACATTTTCAAAACAAAATCTCCATCTTCATACAAAGTCATCATGCTCACAAACATACTTAAAATTTATTTAAATCAATCTTCATATACACACTCCCACTTAAAAATGGCATCCAATGTCAAACTTTTTGCAAAAGGTGGTGTTGAGCAATAGTCCTTACGTCTAGGGCCATACCCTTTTGCAAAAAGCGATGCTCAATGATAGTCCTAGTGCTCAACGTCATTCTTCTCACAAAAGTGGGTGTTTAACGACACTTTCTGATGCTCTACGCTTTGGAGCGAAAATGCTTTAGACTTGCAATACAAACCATTCGTAGAAATGGGCTCTTAAGGTCACCTTAATGTCCCTTAAAGTTATCTTATTCTCAAAATAGGACACTCAATGTCACCTTGATGCCTCTAATCGTTATACCATATATCAACACTTGTATTTTGTGTTTTTAAGGGAACTTATACTTGTTCAATTGTGGTGTTCTGCAATGGTCTACATTTTTACACTTATTTCAACGCTTATGCACCTACTACGCTATTTTGGCCAAAAAATTATTGTTTTTTTTATCAACAGATTTATCCATGAATTTATCAGTATGCAATAAACATTTTAAATTGTCAACATATTTTATTGGCGAATTTTAAGATTTGTAATTATCGACGAATTTTATCGACAAAAAACTTTGTAGATAAATGAAACATCTATTATTGGGGAATTTACCAATGAAAAAAATTCGTTGGTGAATGAAAGATGTATTGCCGACGAATTTTTAACAAAAAAATCCATCGATAATAAATTGATCAGTAAAATGTGTTGATAATTCAAATTAAAAAATTTATCGGTAAAATTCGTTGGTAATTTTTGTAATGTTGAGAGGCAAACAAAATTGCTCAAAATAAAGCCAAACTGAGCTCACTGTCTACATTTAGGATCATACAAACATAATTAAGACACACTATTAAAATCACTAATAAGCAAATATTCATATAGATTACTAAAAATGCATGTAAGTGAAAGAAAACTTATATGTAACAAATAACATAAAATACCAAGAAAAAGGTTGAAACTCACCTTATACAAATGAAGAAACTAATTAATCTAAATTGAAGAGTTTATCACAATGATCAATCTTATCATCTTGGTTATTCAATCAAACGAACTAAGAGAAAGAACTCTTAAAAAAAGAAATAAGAGACTTCTAAAAAATTTGTTTATAAAGAAATAATAAATTATAAAGTAATAAAATTTTATAATAAAATTTATATTAAAACCTTTTAATATTAAAATAATAAGTATTCCACCAATTGCAATTTCTAAATTATATTTTTTCATCTTTATATAAGTTAAAAAATAACTAACCATTTCGATTTTTTTTTTTCTAAAATTGAGATTCATATGGTCAACGAGAAATTTAAAATTTAAAATATATGATAACAACATTTTCATTTAAAATTTGAAATCAAGTTAAAAAATGTAATAACAAAATTTGCATTTGAAATTTAAAATTAAAATATTATAAAATAAAGACTTTTTAGTGGACTTTTTCAATTTGTCTTAACAACTTTCATATAATAATGATAAAATTTAAAATATAATATAAAAATAAATAGTAATTAAATATTAACATTTTAATAAATTCAAAATAAATTAAATAATAAAATATTAAAAATAATATTTTATGTAAGTTTTAAAATTACATAATACTTATGTCTAAATTAACATTTCTTTTTAAATGTTTAAGTTAATGTTTCTTATTTTGAATTTTATTTATCTTCATTATTTAAAATATAATATTTATTTTTTACATCTTAAGTTACTTTTAATTGTAATGAAAACAAAATTTGGTGATTTTAAAAATGTTTTGGTGAGTTTCAAAGGTGAAAATACTAGTTTTCTTATAAAAGAATCCTTGTCCCATATTCTCTATTTTTTAAGATAATACATATTTCTTAAAATGTTATTAATCACATACGCGAATTATAAAAGTAAATACTTTACTTTTTAACTTAGAATGACAAAAATTATTAATCAAATACATTCTTCTTTTTTTCTACGTCTTATATACGACAGGTTCTTTTCCAGGTTGGTGAGAATAATTTCGATTTTCTGACATGCATGTTCTTCCTCCTTCGTTGTGGTAGCTGTTCTGTTGAATCTCCTTTCCGATCTTCCTCTCATCAGGTTTTTTGTTTCCATTTATTCTCTTCCTACCAGTTACCCAAACTCAATACAAGAATCACCAAAATAAAAAAACAAAATAACAAGGTTCATGTATAATCTGTACACGTATTGTGCATGCCATTTTCCCGGCGGATCTCCTGCGCCTCCGAACAAAAGTCTAGCTTTTTGTTCTCATCGCTCCCAATGCTTTCTACTTTCTGGGCATTCCCCTTTTTTATCTGAATTGGTGATCAAAGATTATGGCTTACGAAATTATCACCATTCACGAATCCAGCTAATTTTCTTCAACGCAAAACAAGTGTGCCAAATATTATACACGCCTTCCCAATTTCAGGCCAAAAAATAAATCGTGGCAGAAAAAAAATCGATTAATTCAATAAACTATTGAACAAAGGAGGAGTCAAACAGAATCCACAGCAGCCGGCGGCGGAAAGGGCGCAGCAGCAGATGTTCCTGCGCCGCCGTTATTGGCCACCCTTGGAGACCTAACGGAAGAGGCCCTCACTAAGAAAGGCGGTGCCATAGTGAAAACCCAGCGGTCGGACTTAAACCCCCGGTCC
This sequence comes from Vigna reflexopilosa, assembly GCA_027742785.1. Lineage (NCBI taxonomy): Eukaryota > Viridiplantae > Streptophyta > Magnoliopsida > Fabales > Fabaceae > Vigna > Vigna reflexopilosa. Next base: position 31,148,943 of record CM050917.1, read on the forward strand.
AACCGCCGCGAAGACCTCCCTCTGCTACTTCCCTCGCCAGTTCGATATCCACGCCGCGAACTACCTTCCCTGGGCAACATAACCAAGCTTCTCGCTCGATGCAGTTCCGGGTTGAGAAGTATCTGTTTTCTAACTTCCTCGGGAAGCCTCAAGGTGTACCTCTCAGTGTCCTCGCCGGGTTGGACCAGCGAATGACCGGTCGAGTGAGAGCGGGGGAACCGGCGGGGGCGGCCCGACCGGGAGCCTCTCGTGCGGTTCCGGTTCAGCGTCTGGTTTAGGCTGAGCACCTGAGGGGGTTCGGAGGAAATCGGAAGCTTATTAGGCTCTTGCTGTTGTTCGGGAAGAGGCTCGACGGCGTCGTTGTGGGCCTCGGGTTGGGCTTCGGATTGGGCCTCGATGTCGTTAGGAGCATTGAGAACTGGAATTCCTCTGACGGAGTCTCCGGGCTCGGGGACGAGGTTAGCGCGGCAAACGGGGCAGGTAGTGTGGGAGGCGAGCCACTCGTCGATGCACTCCGGGTGAAACACGTGATCGCACTTGGGGATCAAACGCAGCGTTTCAGTGTCCTCGAACTCGTTTAAGCACACCGCGCACTCCAGTGTCCCCTTTCCAAGCTTGTGGATCTTCACCACGGAGTACTCCAGCGTGGGGAAAGTGTCGATGACCGCCTGGTCGAGGCCACGGCGCGGGCGGGAGGTGGCTCCGGTGAGGTTGCGGATGCTTGCGGAGGGAGAGTCGGCGCAGTGGCGGATGTAGATGGAGAAGAAACCCATGAGGAAGACCGCAGCTATGAGGATGACGATTATGATAGCCATGGAAGGGCTGAAGCAGTTGTAATTCGAATCGTTTTGGTTATTGTTTGTAGATTGTGCAGCCGCAAGAGGAACGATGAGAAGGAGGAGGAGAAAAACGTAAATTCCTCCATTTTCTCTAGAGCCATTTGAGTTCTTCATTTGGCTCACTGTAGAGGAAGATGAAACTTTAGAGAGAGAAAAAGGGTATGAGATTTTATAAAGTGAATAAGAAAAAGAGGAAGCGCTTATAAATGATTTGTCATCGAGAGTGATGAAAGGAAGAGAAGGTTCATAGGTTATAAGTCTTGGTTCAAGTTACGTCAGATTTTGGTCAGAGACGGTGTACCACAGTAACATATAATTTCTGTAATCACCCCAGAAACTTCCAAACTAAATCATATCATTTTCTAACTGCCCTTTTTTTCTTTTTTTCTTTTATAAAAAATTACTTTCTCTTTTTATTTAGTCAACTTTTTAATTCCATCTTAAACACGCGTCTCTCTCTTTTTTCTCACTCATTACATAATCTATTACGTTTCTTCCTATTCAAGGAAAAGTAATGTATTTTTTATTTATTTATTTTTAATTTAGCATCTATTCAACTCTTCACCACGTACCTCCACTAATATCAATTACTTCAGAATATGTATTGAGTGAAGAATCCCAAATATATATATAGCTTTGTCGCGATTTTCTAATGTTAATAATACGCGTAGACACCAACAAAAAAAAGGTTACAATTTTAAAAAGAATAAAAATACATTAATTATTTTTCCTAAATGATGTATTAATTATAATTATTATACTATATTTGTTTCGGATATAGGACTTAAGACTGAAGACAATCCAAACTTTTCTCGTGGTACGTTTCAGAAGATTTTTACGCCTACGATCGATCGATTGTAACCTGCACGTTAGCACTCTGACGATCAAGTCAGCCAAGTCATAAGGAAATCAGTGTAAGTGTAATTAGCTTAAAAGTGAAGTACTTGACTAATATTTCTGTATTTATAGACATTAAACCAAGTAATGGGCATTAACTACTTGTAACCGCTGATCTATAATCCTGCAAGATTCACTCCTCAATTGTAACCGTTGCAGCAAGACCCTGCGATATTCACTCATTAATCCTCATCCTACGCCCGTTCTTTGCCCTCACCGACCGGTTCACCAGTCTTCCCAATCCTCCCCATTATTCCTCTTATACAGTTATTTGTCGTCACCTGTTCGATCATCTTCTTATATTGACCGATCATCTCCTTATACTAACTAATCATTTTCTTATATTGCCCGATCATCCCTTAAAGTACAATATTCAACAGCGTTAAACAAAAAAAAAGAACGAAAGAGTGTTTTTTATTATTTCTTTCGCTGGTTGTGTATTTAATTGTTTTCAATTTAAAAAAACTCAAGCGTCACTCAAACTATCCAATCACAAGGAGTTCCTCATGTAAATGCATATTTAGCTCATTAATTAAAACTGAAAAATAATATTATTTTCTTTTTGCATGAAGAAGCACGTCCCTGGCCATGCAAAAAAAAGATTTTGTGGCATTTGTAGCAAAACCACGCCGAATTCCATACACTCCAACTCTGAGAATTTTGTCGTAAAGAGAAAAGGGGAAAGTGAGAAAATCTGAAGGGATTTCTCTCATTTCGAATTTTGTGAAACTGTTTGTTTTCTTGTAGCTGTGATTGACTATTTTCCGAAAGAAAAATGATTATTAGTCGCATTTAACTTTTTTACCTTCATCTGAGTTTTTTTTATTTTTTATTTTATTTTTATATTCTCTGTCAAATGGATATAAAAGTATGTGATGTTATTATTACTCAAAATCATAATTCAAAAAGTGATTTACTATTTTCTAAATTATGATTTGTGAAATAAATAACGTCATCTTATCCCAAATGTTATTTTTTTTACTGAACTCTCACTTTCAATTATATATTTGGATAGATCAATTTCAAACTAAAGCAAATATTAGGAAGGAAAATATATCTACGTGAGAACCTCTAGACTTCCAAAGAAAAAATAATGTAAAAATCATTTGTCTATCATGTTTTGTAGTATCAATATTAGAGTGGTTGGCTTTTATAACAATATACACAGAAAAAACAAATTATAATTATGAAACATTTACACCATCATGTCTTTTTACACATACATTCAATATTAATATTAATATTACACGGAATAATATTAAAATTAATAAATATAACTCATGATGTGTTTATTTGAATATAAGATAATATAATATATAGTCATAACAATTGTAATAAATGTATAATAATATTAACATTTGTTAGTAAATACAAGTTAAAAGATTAAATATTGTGTATTTATTAGATATTCATAAATTTTAAATCCATATTCATAAATAGCATACTCTAACACAATATCAATAAATACATATAAAACAATATTATAATTAATATTAATGGATATAAATTATAGTAAATATTTGTTTTGTTTCGTATTAATAATGTTAAATATATCTATTAAATTTTGCTACAGCTCAAATGACTTTTATATAAATTTAACACGTGATGTTTTTATTACCATAAGTACAGAATGTTATAGCATATTACAACTGAGATACGTAGCAGATCCATTTCGTAGAATTCTATTGGACGGACACTAAAAAACTGTTTTACGAGGATAGAATTGGAAACGAAACTTTTCCTACAGATACATATTAATATAGAACAAAATATTAGTAACTAGAAATAAATAAATAAATAGATAATATTTCAATATGACGTCTAGAGTGAAAATGTCTATCAGTTTCGATTGAATTGGTTTCAGGACCGGTCGTCCTTCCTTGTTCTGTTCTCTTTTGATTATCTAACGCTATCCGAAAACGCAATTCATTTTTCAATGGGTGGTTGATCTACATAAGACACTATGACGCTCAAGTCATATATGTTTCATAAAGAGATCTCTATTATATTAGGATAGATCAAAATGTCTTTACATGACCATTAACCTTACATTTATAGGGCTTATAACAATCAAACTCATTAATTAATCATTAATATCGTATATTCATATTTGATAAGGGAATCAAATCATCAATATCTACTAATATACCTGCTAATTGCCCATAAATGGCTATTAACTCCGATCAGTATATTTCATATAGTACACCTGCTATACTTTGTCTGCAAATTCGTATATGAATATTCTAATTATTTTTAGAGACAAAGCTGCATGATGAAGTTAGTCTAATACTTATACTCATACAATGGAAAATTAAGCTCTGAATTTCATCGGATGGTTGTGAATCACTCCACATTTAGTTGGTAAAACAAAAAAATAAACCCAAGTTTCTTCTTTCAAATAAGAAAAAATTAGTATCATACAACATTATTTGGTTTATGAATATTTTAAAATACGCATCTGAATATCATACTTGTTAAATACAAACATTTTCTAGTTGTCAGGTAAAGAACTCTCCATGATTCCATAGTGAATAGAAACAGACGAGTCATATCAATTATTGCAACCAACGAATTATGGTTTTTGTTTATCTCAAAATTCTTAAACCATCTTGGGACTACTTTGCCGGTCTTGGAAGAGTCAGGATGGATGACATAAGATCTTTATCACCCATCTCTTGATGAAGGATCACGTTTTCAGCTTGCAACGAAACTTTTTCTCATACTTCTTATGTATTTCATCCATATGTGTTTGCATCCTCCGCATCATCTTCCTTAAATTCATTTGATTGTGCAAACTTTCTTCCATCATAATGTCACTCATCATGTTTCTAGTAGTTACCATGTAAGTTTTAGGAGTTTTCGCTTGATCCCATGGTGACAGCCAAAATATTTAGGATGTGGAGTTAAACATCCACTTAAAACAATTTCTTGATTTTTACATTCTAATATTGTCCTGTTTGTACTAAGGTAATATGTTAACCAATTGATTGGAAGTAATCAACTAATGTTCCATTGATTCAAACAATTAACGCTATAATAAAAATGTAATTAATGTCTCAAATATTACACTTGTAACCTAAATTTATAGTTTTTTTGATGAATCACTAGTGCAGTTAGGGGAAACGACAGCGGTTGTTTTTGCCCTTTGGCAGCGGTTCCCGAACCGCGGCATATTCAGCCGCAGTAAAAAGTCTGAGACTTTAGGCCGCGGTTGCAACCGCGGAAAAAAAGATACGGAATATATCGCGGTTCGTACCACAACCGCAGCCAAAAGTCTATTTAAAAGAAAAAAAAAACAAGACACAATATGCCGCGGTTGTGAACAACCGCGACATATTCACACTTTCTACCATGGTTACAACCGCGGCATATTGTCCTGCAATTTTTTAAAATAGCAGGTCTGTTTTTGTGGTATCCACTACCACAAAAACAGACCTGCATATCAAATAAACATTCAAATTCATTTTCAACAAATCAAACACATGTTGAAATGTATTTTAACATTAAATAAAGTACAAAGTCTAATAAAATACAATCTAATCAAATGCAATGTTTAAATCTAGTAACTAAGCACTATTATATAATTTAAGTATATACTTTGCAGCAACTTTTTTGATGAATGATAGTGGCTTCTCAGGAACTGGTGGAGTAGTCTTGAACATCTGCACAATGAGCGGAACCATAAAGCATAGCTCTCGTGCATAGAAATAACAAGAAGCTGCCAATGGCGCCTGAAATTCATAATAACTTAACTTCACCTCATCCTCTGATAAGCTAACATACTTTGTCTCTTAATGAACCAACAAAACCACAACAAATTTGACAAAAACGATCAAAGCTACAACAACATATTCAAACCTAGCATTTCAATAGCACAAAAATATCATAAGAGAAGAAAATGGAACGTACCCGGCTGGCGCGACGGCAGATGGCGCGACGGCAGAGGACGCGACGGACGACGGAGATGGCGCGGCGGCAAAGACGATCACGACGGAGATGGCGCGGCAGCAGCGGAATCGCGTGGAGGCAGAGGAGAAAGCTTCAGAATTGCGTGGAGAAGATGAAACTGTTCAGTGTTTAGTATTTTTTAACCTACAAAGGGCTATATGTCGCGGTTCACAACTTAACCGCGACCTATCCTCATAAAAAAATAATAAAAATGACATTTTTGAAATTATTTTTGAAACTATATGCCGCGGTTCAGCGGGCAATCGCGGTATATACCCTTAAATATTTCAAATTTATTCAGATCAGGAATATGTCGCGGTTGCTCTGAGCAACTGCGGCATATTCCCCCTGCGACATTCTGACATTCCCCATCAGTCAGTCCTTGCAATAAATTGATAGGGAAATAGGCCGCGGTTGCTCAGAGAACCGCGACATATTCTCCTGCCAATTTATTGCAGGGGCTGACTGATGGGGTGTGTCACAATGTGGCAGGGGGAATATGCCGCGGTTGTTCAGAGAACCGTGGCGTATTCCCCTGTTATTTAATTTTTTTCCTGACGTGGCGTTAAATGTGATGGTTGACTGGGATATATGCCGCGGTTAATCTGGAAACCGCGGCATATATGTTCGATTTATTTACAAAATTGCCACCGCACACCATTATGCTGCGGTTTCTGGTGAACCGTAATATAATGAGCACTGTATAAACACTATTTTTTACTAGTGAATTTTCTATTACGATCAATTTAATTACGGTTGATTTAGGGTCTTGCTTATTACATGAAAGAGACAGTTAAGTAAGAGTTAGGTTGGCAGAAAAGGCGATGAGGATAACATTATTAATGTCCTAATGGTGAATAGTAAATAATATGAAATGAAAATTGATATTTTGATTCCTTTCTAGAACAACATGATTTCATCGTGTAGACTTGTGTATTCTCTCTCTCTTCGTTTGACTTTAGATTTTATATATTTATTTTAAGCTTCTTCACTATCGATTTTCTTGGTCGTGCAATGAATTTGATTTTGGAAGTTAAGCCACACACTGGTCAAATTCTAGAAACGTAGATTGGACTTTGGTGGCTAATAAACTGTTGTAACTTGGGACACCTAACTCTTCCTTTCAAACCTTATCCTCTGCTTCTTTTAATACATCAAAACATACTACCACTCAACTGCTTTAAATATCATAAAAATCAACTCTATTTTTTAGGATTCATCAAACTGCTCAATCCTTTATATTAATTACTTTCATTTCACTCATAGTTACTCTTCATTTAAAAAAAAAAAGTTAAAGTTGACTTATCTTATCAAAATTTGATAAATAATTAAACTTTTATCGGTAACTCGTCTTAAACTATTTTTTTTTTCTTTTTTATCTCAGCTAAAGTAATCTCTTTATTGAAAAAATGTTATTGTTTTAGCAAAATTATTTCAAAAAATTACATGTTTAATTTTAACTTTTATATAAAATCTTAGCAAAACTTTTTTCCTAATATTTTTTAATAACTACAAACTGCATACACATAAACTATTTTCTTTTCACTATACTTTAGAGAAACTAGAAAAACAACATAATTACCCTATTAAGAGTATGCTCGCTTATATATGATTGGGTGTATCATTAGAAATTGTATTGGTCAAAGATCAGTAATTAATTTAGACGAAAATTAGAAAAGTATCTTTCTACTATCATTTACAATTAAACATGATTTTATTTACTATTAAATAATAATTAAAGACTGCATATGAACTGTATCTGGAAAGCTTTGTAAAAATTATTATATTAAAATACCATTAAATTAATATAATAATGAAAGAAACCAGTCCATTAAAGGAAAACAACAAGATTAAGGATTATTATTTTTCAATGTCTAATTCTAAACCTTGAGAAAATTAATAAATTATATATAAGAGTTTAAGACTTTAAAAATTACAAGACACTATAAACTGAAGGGTACTGTTTATGTGATTTTCTAGTTTTTTTACTGCATTAATTATATTTTTGTTCAATAAAACATAAAAATAAATCAATAAAAAAAGTCAGATAAGTTTATTCATTTTTAAAATTTAAAAACCATCAATAATTATGCAAAAGTTTTACTTGCTCTTTTTTTTTTATAGATACGAAGATAAATATAAGAAAGACACCATGAAGTGCAGCACACTTTTCTTCATCAAAACCAAACCATTAATTATTCTTTTTGTTTGTCATTAACTAACATCGACAAATTAATTAGAGATGTTTTTGTTTGTCATTAACTAACATCGACAACAAATTAATTAGAGATGTATTTGCTATTGATGCTGACACTAGGGATACGAAAATAAATAAGCTTTTGAAAATTTTCCATTTTTTGAAAATCCTTCTAGTTTCTACCTAAGCAATAACTTCCTTTGCTATTTTTTTTATAACAGTAAGTTATTCCACACTTTTTAAGTTGAGAAAATTTGAATCCAACCAAGAGACAAAAATTACTATAAATGCTAATAAATTGGTTTTTTTTATTAGAATCATGATATGTTAACAACTTTTTTTAACAACATTTTGATAATAGATTATGTGTCACTATTTTATTGGTCCATATATTTGAAAAAGACTAATTACAAAATACCACATAAACGATTGTAAAAAAATTATTAAAAAAAATGTTAAAAAAATATTTTCCTTCATATTATACACCATTACCTATTTATGGTAAGTGGCTTAAATGAATGAGATCACATATCACAATTAAGAACGACAATATCCATAACCGATTTGTGGTTACTGGTTACCAAAATGATTTTTTTGTATTAATTAATACATTTAAGTCATGAAATGTAGACTTATATAATGTAGTGAATAATATGCATTCCTAACGTTAGGTTTGGTCCACAATTTGATTTAACACGTGTCTCTCAACAACACCATTAAATTGTTAATGTTATAAATCCTTTTATGTATATGAAAATATGTTTTCCTGATTATAATTAAGAATACAGATCCACTTTAAATATATTGGTTGATTGACAGTTTAAAAATAAAATATAGAAAATGTTATTATCTCTTCATTAACGAAAATGCATGTGCAAGATTATTAACAATATATAAGATATTTTGAATAATATGTAGCATCTTAGCTGATATGGGTGAGGGAAAAAGAAGATAAACTATAGTTTAGGCATCCTAGTTTCTTTTACTTGAAATAGGTTAAAATATAAAGATAAATTTTGTGGGTCATATAGTGCTGATAAAACGGGCTATTCGGCCTGATCTGGCTCGGTTTATCATGGATTGGTCATTTAGTGAGTCAATCCAACTCGACTTATTTATTAGTAAGTTAAAAAACTTTGAATCCGACTTGACCACCACACGGGTTAATGGGTTAAACGGATTGGCTCACTGGCTCATTTAATTACAATTTTTTTAATTAAAAAAATTATAAACTTTTTATAAATCAAATCTAAATAATTTTTTTTTCAAACCTAATCCAGCCTGAATCCGTGATGAGCCGGATTAATCCGCGGGTTGTAATCCATTTTGACAATTCTAAAGTCACAATATTTCGTTTCCTTCTCGATCATGCGAAGATTTCAAATAAAATGAACAAAAAATGATGTTTGTAAGTAATTATTGTTTGTGTATAATTTAGGATCACCTATTTTCTCACCATAAATAAAAAAAATTGATATTTAGGGTCAAACTTTTAAGTATACTATAACTAGTTCTTGACATCTTTGTCTTCATTTGTAAAATCCCATTTTGTTTTTAAATTACATGGAATAAGAATGTGATAAATAGGAGTGTGACTTACGAGAAGTTGAGATAAAAATGATTAAAGCTTAACTTAAAATATTAAAGCTCAACTTCACTCAGTTTTTGGTAGACCATAAAATTTATAACCTGATTATGTAAGTAATTTTATATTTCAATTTCTAAAATTATACAGTATTTTTAATTTTATGGTTTTTATAAATTTTCATACATATAGTTATGAAGAAAAAAGAACTTATCTGGGTCTATTGCTAAATTCTCTTAATCAATGTATTCAATTTTCACACTTTTCTTTAATAGCTTCTTGATGATATAAAAATTATTCGGATAAGAAGTTACCTTCAGTCAAAGTCATTGTTTATGTATTTTTTCAAGAACATAATCCTTTTTTTTTATATTTTCAAGAACGTTACCATTTCACAAAAGTAAAATTGTCTACTTTTATGATATTTTTTCCAACTTTAATAAATACCAAAATTTTCTTTTGAAGTGAAAAAAGAGGAATTAATTTTAATAACTCTAAAATAATCTCTATAACTTTAATGCATTAATGTTGTTTTTTAAATTACATGAACCAAATATTAAATTAATATAATTTAATATTTTTTCACTTGATTTATGTGATGACTTGAAGATCTAATACTAAACTTTAAGTGTGTACCATTCATTAGAATTATCAAGTCATCATCCCTATATGAATTGAAATGATCGGATCATCACTATCAAAAGTCATGAATGATAAGATTCCTTTCTTCTATCACAAAATCAAACCAACTCAATATAACTTTAATCAATTTTATAACTTTCATGTCTCTAAAAGAAACATAACATGTTACCACAATCAATAATACATGTATATAACTTAATGTGGATAACATAAATAAAGAGAAACATTACTTTAATTGAATTCACAAGTGTCATATCAGTACAAGCATATAATTATACATATACATATAGATAGATAACATTATCATGTTAATATTAACTTATCCATAATGTCCATACTTTCAACATGGCCAACAAAATTTTTTGGGCGGTAGTCCTTCGATTAATAGATTTGCAATCATAAAATCAATACCAATATGCTCAATCAATACTCTATGTTATGCACTTCTTTGATTGACAAATACTTCAAATCCATGTGTTTTTTCACCCTTAGAGTACTTGTCATTTTTAGAGAAGAAGACAGTTGCGGAATTATCACAATAAATCCTTATTGGCCTAACAATACTGTCAATAATACCAAGTTTCAATACAAAGTTCCACAACCACAATGCATGAACAATTGGCCTCAAAGCATGCCACAATTCGTCCTCCATGGTGGAAGTAGCAATAACTGATTGTTTTTGCACTTTTCCAAGAAATTGCTCCTCTAGCCAATAGATAAACATACCCAAATGTGGATTTTCTTAAATCTTCATATTTAGCATAGTCTGAATCCGAGTACTCAATCACTTCAAGATGATATGACCTTTTGTAGGTGAGCATGTAGTCTTTGGTACCTTGTAAGTACCTAAGAACTTTCTTTGTAGCTTTCTAGTGATCCATTCCAAGATTACTTTGATATCGACCTAACATTACAATAGCAAAACTGATATCTGGTCGAGTACAAGTTTTAGCTACATCAAACTTCCAACCACATGATATTAAGCAATGGACTCCATGGCTTTTCATTCCAAATCATTCTTAGGACAATAAATTTGACTAAACTTGTCCCCTTTCTGAATTGGAACTACTGCAAGAAAGCATATTTTCATTCTGAATCTCTTTAACACTTTGTTGATATAGCCTTTTTGAGACAAACTTAACAATCATTGTGATCTAGAAAGAAATATTTATATTCCTATCACATAAGATGTCTCATTCATATCTTTCATTTCAAAGTTGCTAGAGAGAAACTTCTTTATATCATGTAACATACCAATATTATTAACAGCAAGAAGAACGTCGTTAACACATAGAACCAAAATATCAAACTTGTTCCCATTATGTATATACACTAGCCAATTATGTTCTCTACAAAACCATATCAAGTTATGGTATCATTAAATTTTAGATACCATTATCGAGAAACTTGTTTCACGTAAAACTAGAATAACATATATTTCATAACACAAAACATTATATCATTCATGTAAGTGGATGCACTTTTCAAATTGGAATTAATAAACCCTTTCATTCATGAAGCAAAAGCAATATGCTTGGCTAAGGAACATGCGACAGACTGTGAGATGTATTTTTTTAATTTAAAAAAAAAATATTTGGCAAGATGGGACAAATGTCTATTTTTGTAAAAGTGAAAACATTTAAATTCACATGCATCATTCATTGTACATTAAAATAAAACAAAACTCATGTATCCAAATTAAATAAACAAAAATTACAATTGTGACTTCCATCTTCAATTGACATGATAGGGGTTTTGATTTTCATTCAATGACAATTAAATGCAATTAATAGCATAATGCAATGAAATATAAATCAATCATTAAATTTTACCCTATGCATTAGAAATCTTAAAATCCCTAAATTCCATAATTTCAAATTAGGGTTTCTATAATTAGATAAAAACACCATCAATCCATGGAGAATCATAAAATTTAGAAACCTGGTTTTGATACCAAATGTAATAAATTTTATATTTTAATTTCTGAAATCATACAGGATATTGAATTTTATGGTTCTCACAAATTCTCATTCACATAATTATGAAGAAAAAGAATTTACTTGGATCCATCGTAAAGTTTTCTTAATCAATGTTTTACCTTCTCTTACTTCTCTTTAATGACTTCTTGATTATATAGAAATTATTCAAATAAGAAGTCTCACTCTATCAAAGTCATTGTTTCTCTGTGTTTTCAAGAACGTAACCCCTTCACAAAAGTAAAACTGTATGTCATTTATGATATTTTTCCAACTATAATAAAATACCAAAATGTCTTTTTAAAGTGATAAGAAAGAGATTAATTTTAATAACTCTAAAATAATCTCTATCACTTTAATATATTTATATTCTAATAATCATCAAATTAAAATCTTTATATAAAAGTTATTCTTTAAATTTCATTAAATTAATATAATTTAAGATATTCAATATCATAAGAAATAATAAATTTATTTGAATTGAATTACTTCAAAATATTTTGTTTTTCTAATTTATTTTATATATTTATTACAATCAAAATAGATTGACTTCATTGGTCTATTTATAACATTGTAACAAGATTGTTTACCAATTTCACCACGTATTATTATAAAGATAATAGTTAAAAATTAAAATATCAACTTATATAATAAAAACAATTTAATATAAATATTAAATTATTAAACAATATAATTAAAAATAAAAAAAAATTATAATACAAAAGTTATAAAAAAAATAATAAAGAGTGGTTGACTATAGATTAGAAATCAATCCACTTTTATCTAACCTATTTAACCTCTGAATTAAGTATATAATAAATTGTAAAAATAAAAAATAAAAAAAGTAGTCTTCTCTTTCTACTTCATTATTTGATAAGTAAAATTTTGTTTTAGTAAAATCATGTTCAAACTAGAAAGTTCCATTGACAAAATTTCTCAAATCTCTAACGAGAATGATTGTATACTTATTTTATAAATATAGGAAAGTGACATTATTATTTACTTTCTCGTTTGGTCCAGTAATTTAGGATAAATTGGGATTTGTCAAAACCAGAAAAGTCTCTTATTAAAAAATATACTTGTAGGGGTTTTGTAATTATACCTGTAGTAAAATATTTAAATTATTGTTAGCTGTTTTAAGGAATAACTAATATAAAGTGAGAATTTATTTTTTTCTTTTATTATTTTACGTTCATTATTAACCGAAGGAATTTAATACTATAATTTATTAAAAAATATTCAATTTTATGCGTGCCTTTAATATTTTAGTTACTTTTGTATACCTTTTATATTTTAAAAAGGAAATAGGATTTAAAATTCGTAACAAACATTAAATATAATTTTCTATTCAAATTCTATTATCTTAAAAAATATATTAGAAAATTGATTTTGAAAAATCATGCAATTATAACAAAAATAGTAATATTCTAACACAACTGTAACAAATATATTATTTACATATTGTGTATATAAAAGCATACTATATCTCTTTTGAAATTACTTTTGTTATATTGTGTCATTCACCCCAGAAGTCATAATAAGGACTTAAGAATATGGTTATCAAACTTTCGAGTTAATTTTTAAACTCTTATAAGTTTACGTTTTCAAGTTTTTGAGTTAACTTAGAAGTAAACTTGTTTTTTACGTAAACTTAGTAGAATTGACTTTGAAATCGATAAGATTGTATATAATCGCAAGTTTAGAGCAATTCTACGAGTTTGAAACAGGGAAAAATTAAGCAAAACGAGGTTGTTTGGTTTTTTTTATATTATATATTTAATAAAATGCATCAAAATTAATAACAATAATCCAAGTATCTATGTTTTACAATATTTATTTTTACAAACAATATATCTATAAATTATAGATATTTATTTAAAGTTATATAATTTTGTAGACTTATTTAAATTAATATATTATTTATATAATTTTTTTCATCTGAAGTAAACTCTTACGAGTTTACAAGTTGAGTTTACGAGTCGAGTTTCCTTAATTCTCACGAATTTACATAAACTCTCAAATTTGATATGTTTTTTTTTTCAAACTCTTTTTTATGTCACTTTTGACTATAAAATAAAAATTTAGTAATTTAAATTTAGTATTTTTTTTTTCAGTGAAAGATGCCATGAATCTTATTTTGCTTCTTGATTTTTCTGTCTTTCAAAAGTTTCTAAATGTTACAAAACCACGTGGACCATTTATTTTATCTACATGATTGTATTAGATGGGCCTTATTTATATGAGTTTATCAGGAAGTTTCTTCTTGCACCTCCATGACTTTCTTCCTGCTCTCTTACATAAATTTTTTGTTAGTGTAATCCAAGAATAAAAAATAACTTTTGGATTATGCAATTTAAATATTTTTTAAGAAAATAATAATTTTAAATTACATATTTCAAAATTCCTTTTTACTTTTAGATTATACAATCTAAAATTTAAAAATAATTCCTAGATTATACAATTAAAAAAAATGAAAAAAAACATAGGTATGGAGAAAAAAAGTTATGGAGGTGCAGGAAGAAGCTTCCGTATATCAGAAGCCTGAAAAGTGAAAACGCTCTAGTCCATTAGTAAACTTCATGATTGATCACTAGATAGGGCTTAGGCCCATAATTTCCATTTTATTTTATTGGAATAAAATAAAACTAAATGCAGCACTTGTTTTTTTTTTCAGATTTAAATATATAGGAATTGAATTATTTAAATATAACACTTAAATTATTTAAATATAGCATAGAAATTACTTACTTAACTAAAAACTACGAAAAAAAACAATTTGATTCTCAATATAATAATCCGCGTTCAATCAAATATTGTGTTGTCCAAAAAAATAAATATAAAAGTAAATAACCAAATAATATTTTTATTCATAATTATCACTGTTTTATAATCATATGTTTTTTTTCTTAATTTAAAAATAAAATAGTAAATAAAATCAAAATCTATTATTAAATTACTTAAACATAATATTAAAAACAAACATAAATTTAGGTCGCTAAAATGTAAGTCATAATTGAACATTTAACGACATTGCTTTTGTATTTATTTAATAAAATTATTTTTAAATTAAGATCATACTTCAAAGTAATTGAGGTTTAATCAATTTTATAAAAGTGACTTAGGATGACTTATATTTATATATTGCATTTTGATACTATATATAGTTCATGTGAATTTTGAAATTTTCTCATAAAACATGCATTTAGGATGACTTACATGAGTTTTTCTTTATCTGTAGTGAGTTGGTAGGGTCAATATGATAGGAGTTGTAACGCATAAAACATACATAACTACTCTTGTGCTTAGGTGATTAAATTGATCTCTTAATTATAAAATTACATTAATAATATATTTTTAAGGACTTTTTTTTAGATACTTATAAACTAAAAGATGGTCGGTCAGTTTGGGGTTCTTGAAGGGAAAACGTCTTTAAAACTTTTTAATTTTATTCATTTATATTTTAAACACAAAAAAATTATTTAAATTTCTGTTTTGAACTTAATAGATCAAATATTATTTGTTTTTTTAAAATGGAATTTGTTTTTGAATTTTTTTTCTAATATACATGAATATTTTTATGGGTACAATACCTCAATATTATCATTTCACACACAAAATCAATCAGATAAAGAAAAATAAATGAAATAATTATTTTTATTAATATGTGTGTGTTTTATGTGTATATTTGTGTTAATAAAAAATGTATCTTGTCATATTAATTAATTAGATGTTAATAAAAATTTATCTTATCATATTAATCAGGTTTAGGTATTTTAATTAAATTGGTTCAATTTATTTTCAAAATTATCAATTTCAGATTGTTTTTAAAAAGTTATTAATTAAGGTTAAGTTGTGTTATTCATATACCATTTTGGAATTGAAATGTTAAAATAAATGACAACTTTGATATAAATTAAAATTTTAATTGATATTTATAGTAATTTCAGTATAACTGAATTTAAAATAAAGCCAGTGACTATTTCAGTATAATTAATTTTAAATTAAAGTAATTACTTTTTATAATGAAATCAATTACACTGAATCGAAAATGACGACTTCATTTCAAAAGCAATTATACTAAAGTTGTCAAAAGCGATAATAACTTTAGTTCAAAATTAATTATATTAAAGTTGTTATAGGAAATGACGATTTCGATTCAAACTTTAATTTACATGAAAGTCGTCATTTGCTTTGATGACTTTACTTCCATATTAAAAGTTGTCTATGAAAATGAGAACTTCTACAAAATAAAGTCATGCTTAGAAAACATGATTTGACCTTAATTAGTATTTTTTTTAAAAAAAAAATTATAATTTTAATAACATTAATCCATTCGATTAAAAAAAGCTTAGATTTATAGTATTACTTATTTTGGAACTGCTGTTTACTAACAATATAGTCAACTTAAAAGAATAAATTTGAAATCATGCTTTAAACTAATTAAAATGGCGAAACCCTATAAATCAACTTAGTTTAACATTAATTTGAAGTTAGACTAAAAATCATTATAAATTTTGGTATGAACGAAATTAGACCCAATCCATTAAGAATACATCAAACAACTTCATGTATTCTAAAAATAGTTATATATATATATATATATATATATATATATATATATATATATATATATATATATATATATATAACATAATGATTAACTTTGTTTAGATATTGTTTATAATTATTTAATATTTGTGTTTGGTAATGCATATTGACATAATATTTGAAATTATCATTTATAAATATTAGTTAATATATATTAAAACATGTTGTGGTTATTATAGTATATTAATATGATGTTTTTTTCATGATTAATCAAATAATTAAGAATCTAGTTAAAAAAATTAACATAATAAAAAGTATATTGTAAAAAAAAGTTAAAGCAATGTTTTTATCTTTTTAATTGAGAAATAAATTGAATTGAGTTGATTAAAAAAAATCAGCCTCTAATAACTTTATTTCATGATATATAAAAATATAATTGAGTTATAATATATTTTAATTTTATATTTTATCAAAATGTTTTAATTAAATTGAATTAAATTTAAATTCTAGATAAATAGGAGTTTTTCATGTTTTCATTTGGATAAAATATAGAAAAAAGAAGAAGAATAAGCTCTAATAATTTGATTGTGTCATTATATGTAGAACAAGTTATCATTATGTGTACTACAAGATATGGATGAACAAAATTAATTTGGCTATGTTTCTTCTTTGATTGTGAAATTATTAGAATTTAATAATGAATTTGATTTCCAATTCAGAATATGCTGTTATATTCAACATTTAGATATTTTAAAATAAATGGTTAAATATGTTTTTAGTCCGTACAATTTAGTTTTTTAATTTTAAAAACTTTTGATTTTAGTCCTTTTTACTAAATTTTTTTAATTTTATTTACTGTTTCAAACGTGTTTCTCAGTTAACATTGAAGCAAAAATGTGTCAAACATTGTAAACAATCCAAATGTTATGATGAAACGTGCTTAAAATAGCAAATAAAGTTAAAAAATTTTGGTAAAAAAAGACTAAAATAAGAGTTTTCTAAAATTGAAGAACTAAATTGTATCTTAGTTTGAAAGAGAGACTAAACCCAAAATCATCCTAAAATATAGGAACTAAAAACATATTTAACCCAAAATAAATTGATGTTTTAAAGAATAATAAAAATATCTGTATATGTTAAAAGCACTTTTTAGAAAACACTTTTTAGAAGATAATAAATGTTTGGGTTTAGAAATGAAAGTAATGAAATAAAGAAGATGAATATGGCAAATTCAATTTCTGTGGGTTCCCACCTTTCAAACTGTTTGGCTCATGACCCCGGCTATGTCTTCTTCTTACACGTAACTTTTTTTTTTTATCAATCACACATAAAGTATTTTATTTTATATTTTTAATTATTAAATTAAAATTTTAAAAAATATTGTTTTATTCTCTACACTCAAGATGTTAAATTCCATATCTCTCCATGTCATGTCAAAATGTTCGACCAAGATTTTCTTACAATACGCAAATTTTATATTTAAGGTTTTAATTATAACATCTCTATGAGAGATGTTCTACTACTTAAACTAAAAATAAAATCATAATTTCGAGGGATATTTTTTTTATTAGAAAGAAAAATACAAATACTCGTATATTTTTATAAAATCATACTTAAGTTATATATAAAATGTAAAAAGTTAGTTTTAAAATATTAACATTAATGTAATTAAATTATAATCGATATGTTTATATGTTAAGAAAAGTACTATGTTTGAATAACGAAAAACAAAACAACAAGTAGCATTAAAATAAATAAAAGAAAAACAAATAAAAGACAGTTAGTTAATTATTTTAATAAACATCAATAAAATAAATACTAATATCATGCAAACAGTCTTTATATAGAACAATCTGTAAAATTTTAATTTGATTTCATTTTTCTTTAGCGCGTTGTTTTAATATGCTAAATTAGTCAAGGAACATAGGAGAGTGTTCACATTGGAAATTAAATTAGAGTTAGATTTTAGTAGCGTTGAAAAATAACAATTAAATGTCAATCAAAATTTGAGATACATTTTATTTTTAAATCGAATAAAATAAGTATCAAACATTTAATACAGAAATTCGTAAGAACAAATCAACTTCATAAATACCATAAATACGTTGGATCGTTATCTTTTTCAAAACGAGAATTCAAAGTCCATTTCAATGATTACTATGTAGTACAAATGCGTTTTAGTTTTAAGGTAGACTCGAAATATAATTAGTGTACAACTAATACAGATTAAAATTTGTAAATTATGAGTGACATTTATTGATAAAAAAAAATAAAGTTCACAATTTTTTTATAATTTAAATAAATTTCAAATAAATTAAACTTCGGATAACATTATTGGAAGCGAGTTCCGACAGGTGTCCTTGTCGCACCTGCTTATTCTTGAGTGTCGCCGACACTTTCTGTCTCAAAATACTGTATATTTAAATTTTATTCTAAATTTAATTTAAAATAAAAAATATTATAACTTTCAAATTGGTTAAAGTTTGAGATAATTTTTTTTAATTCAATTAAAAAATGCTAACACACATTAACACAATATTTAAATAAAAACTGAAACTTGCAGCCGCTACCATTTTGTTTTTATGTATGCTCCTCACAATCTTTCAATTATTGTTGTGTTGTTGATATAAATCAAACCACTAATTGCTTTAGTAACATTAATTAATAGACGCGTGTCAAACTTTTGTATTTATACCACACTATAATCTGGATCTAATAGAGGAACACAAACCTTCTTTTCACACTTGTTTTTGTTTTTATGTATAATATAGAATTATCTTAATTATCGTCGTATTTGAGTAATGCTGTCAACGAAAACTTCAAATAAAAAATGTGATATACATTGTAACATTCCTTCCAGTTTCACTTTAAGGGGTCGGCTTTCTTACTCAACTGTTACACACTCTTAACTTTTCATCATCAAATAGTTTATGAATACCTTTGAATCGTTCAGTCTGTTTGGGGTTACCATTCCAACTCCGACGTCGATTGTCGTATTGATAGACGTCTCGTTGAGGGGTTGATAGGGATTACTTCTTAGAGGAGGACTTCTCTCTCTTGCTAGTCTTTAATGTATCTTTGAAGATGACTCGTCCAAATCAACTCTTCTATTTTGTCTCGGATTGTGACACATTTCTTGATTGTGTGTCTAAGATTTTGGTGGTACCGATAGTGTTTCTTTTCGTCGACATTCATTAGTGTTGACTTCCTTCTCAGTGGGGTAGGAGGTCAGCGTTCAACGCTTCTCCCTGTCAGCTGATGAAGTTGTTGTCTTGTTCTGCTATCCCTTACAGAAAGCACGCATTTCTTCTATGTGCATAAATTCAGTCGCCCTCTCTTATAACTCATCCATGGTCTTTGGCGGTCTGGTACACAGGCTGTCTGGAAACGGACCAACTTGCCTCCTACCTGGTTCTGCTTGGTTCTCTCACCTGGCTATTCTCCCTCGTAGGGGTGAGAGTAAGCGATACCGATTGTTGGAAGGATTGCTCCCTCCATTCGGCCGAACATTCGGCTCTTAAAGCCGCTATCTCAGCATCATGTCTATTCTGCATCTCTTGCATTTGTCACTACATTTCTCGAATTAACTCCATTGAATCTGAGTATTCTCTTACGTCCCTCTGTGGTCACCACGAGTTTCTTCTCTTGTCCTCGGACTTCACCCTGAGCTCCAATGTTTCAGTTTAAGAATACTCAACTGTTCCACACTCTTAAGTCTTTATTACCAAATATTTTATAAATATTGTTCGGTCCATTTGGGTGTTACCTGTAGAAAGTACTCACATGTTCAAGTAAGTGATTTTTCTCAATGATTGTGTAATAAAACTGAGTTATGAAAAAAAAGTGTGTTACCTCAATGTCAAACCTATATTTATAAATCTCCTAATGAGTCTCTAATTAGATTAGACTCATTAATTGTCCATTAATGACCTTTATTATTTGATTAATCACCAATGGATGGTTTTCATTATTCTGATTAATTATCTATTAATTACATTAACTACTATCTTTGTCATTGCTGAGTATTTAGTTGTCTGATCCCTCGGTTTGTTGTCCAACCGGACATACAATACACTTTCTTATATATTTAACTTAATTTATAGAAGTATTTAAAATTTCTGTTTTTTTACTTGTTTTCATATATTTCTACTAGTTAATTATAAAAAAATTAACAAAATTACGATTTAATGATAAAAAGTGCCTATAGGTTAAAAAAATAAATAGTAGGGTCAAAATAGGTTTTTCTTCCCTTCATGTTGTGAGGTGTCCCAACCAATGGAAGGAACCAATTTTAATTTGTTTGTCATCGTGTGTGAATCCTTACGTTCATAATAACTTAACCTATATCAAATCAAAAGCGTTCATATATCGGATTAAATTTATAACTTTTTTTCATAACTTGAACTAAACTAATTTAATCAAGAGTTTAATTTAGATAATCAACTCCCTGTAATAATTCTTTTTAATATCATCAATAATTTTTTAATTTTGTTTATAAATATTGGTGTTGAAAAACTAAGAAAACAACTTATAAATTGAGAAGTAGTAGTGATTTGAGAACCAATTGAGAGAAAAAAGATATTCCACCGTTCTTAATGAGATTATTGTACATCACTAAAGAGAAGTGTTGCTCTATCTTTCTAAGAGATATTCTTTTATAATTATACTTTTATAGTGAAACTCTTACCAATGTATGATTTTTTATTTCCACTTTGAGTAAGTTTTCTATATTAAAAGAATTGTGTTATACTTTTTTTGTTATTATCTTTTTTTTCTCATAATCTTGTTTAAAGTTACATAGATGGAAGGAAACCTTTCCATTTCTACATAAATTTCCTTATTTTTCAGTAATGGTATCAACTCTTGTTTTAAAGGAGTAGCCTATATGCGATTTAAGATTGATTGAAGAAGGCATTTCACATGATAGAAATATGTTTGAGTTGACTCGTGAGGACTACTTGTATTGAAACCCATAATAAAAGATCATTTATATTGTAAGGTATTACATGAGTTTATAACATGTAATGTGAAGCCAATAGAGAATATTTCCAAAGAATGAGAGCTTTTGAATCAAAACATTGCCCCAATGATTCAAAAGTTTATTAATGGTAGTCTATTTGAGCATGTGCTGATGTACATTAACACTTAGGTTATAAAGTCCGAATGTAAATTTTTTTAAATGAAATCTAACATCTAGGTTTGTTCATGTAGATAAATTAAAACTTTTATTGATAGGTTTTCTGTATTTCTCTAATAATCTTATTGTTCAAGATTGGAGGATTGTGTACTAATAGGTCTTATTTCATTCTCTCTAAATAGTTTTATCACTCAAAACAAAAAATTACATACCAATAATTCTTATTCTATTCCATTTGATCAGCCGTCACCCTCTCGTAGAGAATTTATAATTTTGAACAAAGATTTGAATAATTGGAGGATACCTTAGAGTAAACATGATTGTTTATTAAAATATTTTGTTTAAGTACGTGTTTTTGTACATTGTTACATGAAAATAGAAAACATTTTTTGTTTTTAACCTTTATAATTTTTATTAATGGTTGTTTACTATTTGGATTACAATTTTCATTTGGTAATTATTATGTATTATTATAGTGGTTACTAATTACTAGATAAATTTCCATTCTTCATAAGTTGTTGTCACGTCTCTCCCTTCTTCTTTATCTTTTTTATCTTTTTCATATTTTTCTCTCTTTCTCTCTTTCCAAACTTTAGTTCTTTTCCTCTACTATCAGTTTTTCATACTTCATCTCTTTTGAAATCTGATAATGCCTTTATCCATTGCTTCATTGGAAAATATATGAAAGATTTATTTTTAATTACTTTGTTTGACAAAGTGATATATATCTTACAAATACAAGAACAACAAAAATTAATAAGAAAAGATAATAACCAATACAAGGTGGAGGTCAAATACAAAATTTTATAAATATAGTCAATTAGTACATATGAAAAAGATATGTAAATCTCAACATCTCCAAGAAGATGTCAAGATCCTAGAGGACAGATCATACGAAGAGCTACTTCTACTAAAATCCTGTTACAAAACAGATATTCAAAAGGTTGACTTATAGGTAATGATTATAAACTATAATATATGATCAAACACTTTTCAAATAACTCAACAAATCAGATTGATATTTCTAAAGTATGAATTGAAAATGGAAAACAACATATTGTAAAAAGTACAAACATAATTACAATTAAAATTTCAGTTTTAAATTAATTTTTGACGTCTTAATTATGTTTCTGATATTACTCAAAATTTTGTAAGTGTTGTTCAAACCTTAAACAAAAGTTATAAGGTGTTATTTGAAATTAAACTTTGTGTGATTAAAGATACCGACAACCTATAAGTATTGACAGTTGATATGAAAACAAAAGATTTACTTTGCATTTGACAAAAGAGAAATTGACTAGAAGAATCAAAATCAAAAGAATTTATATATCCTCGAAGAAGTTTAATGTACTTAGAAAGTAGATGAAAGTTCATATTTTAATATTCATTAAAGTTTCAATAGTACTACCATGGAATGCCATATAATAAATAAAGAAGACATTGTTACTAGAAGAATAAATACAATAAAATAATGTCACATTGAATAAAGATATTATTCCAAGGAAAAAAAATAAAAACACAATCTACAAAAAAAAAAAAATCAAACATCAAAACAAGAATAATCAAATTTTGTAATTTAAAATTTAAACAAAAAATATTAAGACAAGGAAAAATATTAAAAATATATACTTAATATCTTTTTTATTTAAATTAATTTTTAGAAAACATTTCAATTTTAGAAATATCTTATATACAAAGATAAAAATATATTTAATTATTTAAATTTAAGAAATATAAATTATATGATTAAAATAAAATAACAAATTACTCCGTATAACATATCTCTTATATCTTTATTTTAAAACAAAATCTTATAATCCCATTATCTCTTATATCTCTATTTTAAAAAAAAAAACTCTTAGAATCCCATTAGACAAATGTTTTAAATGAGAGAGGGAACAATTATTTAATTATTCATACATATTTTATCATATATTTAATTTTTAAATATTTAACTTATGAAATTATTGTTTATCTTTTATTTTATTTTATCTATCAAATTATTCCTAAAGTTTTTTCTAACAAGGAACTTTCAATATATTTCATTTTCTTATTTTATTTTTACTCCCTAATCTAAAATTATGAGCATGTGAATTTGGTCCACTACAGTGTACTTCATCAGTTCTCACTTTCTTTACTTATTTTTTTAAGGTTTGCTATGACTCTTTCTGGTCAAAAAGTTTAACATCATGCTTGGATTAACCTCTAATTTTTAATTCATCTGCATACCTGCAGGGTAAAAAACACACGTTACCAACTCAGCCTAGTTTTACTGAAAACAATCATATTTGCGTAAAAAATTATAGACATAGATGGTCAGAACTTTCTTTTATAAAACTCTGAATACTTACAAAACAATCATCTTGTACTATATATAATTAAATTGGAGATGCAGTATTTGTTTTAAGATATCTAAGATTTGATAAAATACGATGACGATGATATAGGTATAGACAGTGTTGAGCTATTAGCAGTGGTAGTAGCGTTTGTGATATAATTCAGCAAATCTAAATAAATTGTTTGCGAAACATCCTTATCAATGTCAATGTCAAACTCAAAGAGAAGGGTAGTGAAGGTGTTTGTTTGTGTTGTTTGTTTCCAGAAACCAGATCCAAGGTCGAAACCGCTTTCCACTTTGGCTAAGGTGGTTTTCTTCTCTCTAGCCGTTGTTTTGATTCTTGTCCCTGCCCTGCTCCATCCATGACATGAGGGAACTGTATAGTGATGTG
This sequence comes from Vigna reflexopilosa, assembly GCA_027742785.1. Classification (NCBI taxonomy): domain Eukaryota; kingdom Viridiplantae; phylum Streptophyta; class Magnoliopsida; order Fabales; family Fabaceae; genus Vigna; species Vigna reflexopilosa. The sequence continues at coordinate 31,173,441 of CM050917.1, forward strand.
CAGTAGCATCACAACTGGGGAAATGTATGGTCCAGATGCCTACATCATGTGCTATTCTAAGTCATAATGACAAATTCCTTTATGTCCAATCAAACAGCCCAGAGCAATAACAAATCAGGTTAAGATATGTATGGTCTGCATGGGGGCCAAACACTACCTCTACCTTATATATATCTATATACATCTATGTCTGCTTCCAAAACCTTAAGCATGCATGCATTCTAGGACCCTGTTCTTCATTGCTTCCTTCACCTCCTCTTTATTATCTCCAACAAACCAATCATCATATGCATGCATGGCACATATATATATATATATATATATAGATGTATTAATTGAGTCCTAAAAAATGAAGGTGGTAGAGAGAAACATAGTGGGAGGGTTCATTAATGATCATAATTTGTTGTTTTATATAGAGTGGTTCTCTCCAGAGTAGATATATTTATATATAGTTTCCGAGTTATATAACACAATTTATAATGTTAGGTGCGGTAGTGAAAAGCAACAAGGATACCAACCATGTTTTTGCTAGGTAGCACGTGTGGTTACAGTGGGAGAGGTTAATTATAGTCGTCCATATAACACAAATTGACAATTCCACTATGCATAATGATGTTTTGGAAAACTGGAGAAAGCTTCCTATCACCTGGAGACACTAAAAGCCTTGAGAAGAATTTGATTGGATGTGGATGAACTTTTCACTATAAAGAATCACAATAATTATTCAAAGGTATTTGGGATGGAGACGTAAAGAAGGTAGGTAGGGATTGTGGGCGGTCCAAGAATTAGAGACTGTAAAACCCTTTTTTTTTTTTTTTCTTAGGATTGAAATTGATTTTGCCCTGTACATTAGGATATACGTTTGGGGAAGAAAGTCTTTACCTTTTGCGATTGATTTCCATGCTGAACTGCCTTGTGAAATTGACCAACGTGGGTTTGGTTCATTGGAAGCTTGAATCTATCAAATTTCTTTTTGGATGAAACTGTGTAAGGATATGAATTTACTCAATAATATACTCACTTCACTGCTCTTGTGTCTGCACATTAATGTGTATATGGAAAGAGGTGAGTTGGATATGAGGGAATAAAGCATTGATTATGAGGACCCCACCACAAGGCTCATCAAAAAGGATTAAAGGGCTCATAAATTTTTTGCTTCCACACATAAAACAATCACACAGACACAGTATCTAGCTATAGTTCCTCAAGTGAGAATAAAGCAACGACTTTTCTCTCAATTACTTGTCATTTTGAACCCTCTCTGCACTTTATTCTATGCATCAATATTGACAGCCAGCTACAAGACAAAAACGTTCGAGTAACTTATTCACTCTTCTCCACTCTCACATCCATTTCTGAGTTAATTTCTGCTCCTCTTTAGCTATATTCACGTTCAACAACAGAATACCCGTGGATGTGTTCTCCAAAATAAATCAATTCAACCTTCTTTACAAACACTTTTCCCAAATTATAAATTCCTTTTTCACTCATCACTTTCTTCCACATTCTAATTAACCAACCAAGATCATTTTATCTGCAATTGGTGAAATCCATGATCTTACACTTATATACCCAATTGCACAAAGACAAGATGTACTGACAGCATCCTAAAATCTTGGAATAAGGGTCCGTTTGGTTTAAATAATTGACTTAAAAGGCTTGAACTGTGGATCTCGAATAGAATACGGGCAGTTTTTGTTGTTAGCTTAACATGTATATATATACAGAGATGAAAACATTATATATATATATAATATGTTTCTCTCATAAGCAATGACATAAGGATGAGCTGTTATACATTAGGAGAAAGGAGCAGTGGTGTGTGTTTTTTCTATAAGCCAAAAGATTAATATAAGTGGTTATGATTAAATATGTGATTAGTTAATTTGTAGATGACCATGCATGTAATTTTAATACATATATAGGATGTCATTCATTAGGGACAAGAGCAGTGTAGACCAGCAGGCATGTGTGTTTCGTCCTTCTTCGTCAACAACAAAATCTGAATCCTTGAAATTAAACCTCATTAGGGACAAATTTTTCACCAAGATTCGACCAATGAACCCATTCCAAACCTTTCCTTCATTCTGAATTAGTCTTCAATTAACCCTATATATCTCTGTGATCATGAAGCAAAGGTGAGAGCAAGATTTGAAACAACTCTGATAATCTTACCCACTCCCTCGTCAACGCGGCATGCATGCATTTGCTCAAAACTTATCCAACTCGAACCCTAGCTAGAGTTAACCAAACCAAGACTTCAGCACACACACATATATGTATGCGTTGTATCTGCCCAATACCATGCATCACAAAATATGCTAAACCTAATTGGTTTACCTTGCTTCATATCTCACTTTAATTTGTCTCCAATATATAACATTAAATTTATATATACATGTCCAATGAAGTTGATATATGTGTATAGATCAGCACCATTAATGCTTCCATACCTTATTTCAAAGGAATTGACCTGTGAGAATAAGTCTCCGGCTTCTGGATCAAACCGGCCTAATCCCTAAATAATCTTTCATAGCCCTAACCACATCCACTTTTAATTAATAATGGTTGTAATTTGGTGTGGATTTACCTAATCAATATCTCGTTTTCTTTGATCTCTGGCTTGAATTTCTAATGGACGGTACTTGCTTTACACAGCTAATTATTCATATATATATATATATATATATGCAAGATTCTTTTTTGCCCTAGCAGGGTAGCATGTAACCAACTAATTTAGATTAATATGATGCCTATATATATGGGTTGCCATTTACTTTAATTCTACGCTGTAATAATATTGATACATACTTGATGATTTGAGCTTTGGAATTAATTAATTAACATCAATTTTCATGCATAATATACAATAACATTGAAGTGAGGTTTTGAAGGCATCAAATGACAATATATATTAAAAAATAATTTTGATATACAAGTCATGACTTACGACGCCAGCAACGCCATCTTATTGTCTATATTCACTTTGTTTTGTTTGAAGCACGGATTTATCACCATGTACAAAACGACAAGTATAGCTTTGTGTACAGAGAAAACAAAAGAACTAATTAATTCAAACTAGCTAGACTAATCCACTAATTAATTTATTCAGATGTTTTACTCGAATTAAATGAAAACGTGATATAAGGACTAAATTATATAACCCCACAGATTCTATATTCATTATTTATTACTGTATGTACTCACACACACATTAAAAAAAGCTGCTACGTAGGGAGACCTATATCAGACTCTATCAAAAATGATTATCAGTTTCTTCTAATTCACGTTTTAATTAAAAATAATTCAGTAAATTCCATGCATATATATAATTTGAATTATCATTGGTTGTTTAATGCATATTTTGCGGAGAGAGAGAGAGAGAGAGAGAGAGTAATCTGAAAATGAATTTTAAAAAATGGTTCTTTGCATCTACCCACTGCACTGGTGTATATATGTGGATAACCTCGATTGCTAGTCAAAAGTAAATTCGATATTTCGACATGTCTTGTTTTTTTATTTTCTTATATTTGTGATGATACGTCTTCACTGTTCCACCTCACACATGCAGCAGCAGTCACATTAATGTATACATTACATACATATGCTCCTGTTGTTGTTTTTATGCATGAAAACAACCACAACAAGCCATAAACGTACTGTACTGTCTACTAATGCCTATTAATTAAAATCTAAAATAACAATTGTTAAATCCACACCAAATTAGAGAGGCCCCCACTAAAATTAATCACAAAAGAAGATGAGACCCACAGTTCCCTCTGTTAGAAGCATCTTAACCACATGATCGACGTATTAGTGGTCACAACTGACAACATCCTTATAATATATATATATAGTGATCGTTATTGTACATTTCAGACAAAATAAACATATTGGTTTAATTGTTAATTAGCACTCTTCATTTTCAACGTATATATATTATGTAACAATACTTTTGAATCGTTCAAGCGATAGTGCCAGTTGGGTCTAACATTTCTTTTAATGGTTCTGTAGGTTGGCCAATATTAACAGTGGTGCTGATTAAACAATATTAATACTCTGCATTAATTAACTGGTTTTGGGGAAAAGCTTTTTGTTTTTTTTTTTGTAGCTTGGAAATATACAAATTTCTCCATTGGTGTGATTAACCTGGGTGTGGATTCTAAGTTCTTGTCAGCAATTTGGGTGAGAAAGTTTGCATGCACGTTGAATCTGAACATTGTGTAACAAAAAGAAACCAAACGGCACCTTCGACGGCACCATCATCACTATCTGTCGACCATGTTTATGTGTTACATAATTCAACTTAGATTAAACAGTTGTAGCCTCATAGGTTACGGATGTATTCGACCAAAAAAAGAAAAGCTCAAAGTTAGGTTTCCTTTCCCTATTTTAGAATTTTTTGGAAGCTTTGTGCTTGCTTTGAAGCACATGGTCTCTCTGCAAAATTCTGACCATGGAAATGTACTGCACTCTCTCTCTCTCTCTGAGTAAAATTCTTAAGCCTTAGATACTCTATGTTTTGATTAAATCTATCAGTAAAATGAACCATACGTATCTTTTTTTCCTTTAAATCTTCTGTTTCTTTTCTTCTTCGTTGATCTTACTTCTGACCGCGTTATTCCCAAATCAATGACAGTGCCAATTTCTCTTTATGTACTGAAGATTGTTGTTTCCTCTCACAAATCACAGTGTTGGAGAAAGTCCATGTGCTTGTGTTCATTGATGTACATCATGGTCTCATGCATCCAAGGATTGGAAGCTGAACATTTTTCAATGTTTCTTGTGGGAAAATATAAATGTCACTTTTTTCCCTGTCAGCGTGAAACAAAGGACAGTGATAATGGAACAGCTTAACATATTCTTCATTCACATGCTACTTCATTCTATTTTTGTTCTAGTGAGGATGTGTTTGGTAATGTTAGCAAGATTCATATGAATAATGAGTTTTCTTTTTTCTTTTTTCTTTTTGCTTAAATTTATTACTGAAAAACGAATTTAAGATAATTTCCTTTGAGTACAATAAAAGATAATTTTTTATACGTAAAGTCATAAAAAGTTATATGCATGAAATTGGAAAGTAAAAGTTGACGGATAACTTTTGAGAGGGAAAAAATGGTTAAAATTAGTTATTGAAAAAACTTTTTAAAAAAATGAAAAATCTTTTATCTGGTTTCTATTGACATCTTAAATACGATTATTATTAAAACAACCTTTTGTTTTCTCAAAAAGTGCTTGAAATGTCTCTAAAGTAAATGTAATCGAGACAAGTTTGAGCAAAAGAGAATTTCTATGTTTGTAGACACATAAAAAAATATTTTTTTTTACAATATATTATATTTGAAATGAAAAATTAACAAAAAATTAATAGATTGGAGCTATGTTTTAATCAATTTCGGAACGTTGCCTGTATTAATTAATATATAATTAATTTCTTTAATGGTGTTATTCTGGTAAAGTTTAGCTGCTTAAGGAAAGACATTTTTAAAAAATAATTATGAATAATAAATATTATTACAGCCTATATATATATATATATCACAGCCCCAAAAATAATTTTAAAATTAAGCAATTCAGATATATCTCCCTAGTCCTTTCGAGGCATGGCTGGAAGAGTCAGTGCCCATTTCTTGCTACTGTGTAATATAATTAGATTTTTAATTTCTTAACCAATAGTATTTCTTATTGAAATTTACTTATATAGATTATGCAAACCTTGTAGGAATTTAGTAACCATTTATAAATGGATATAAGAATTTATTCACATTTACTATACAAATTGAAGCGTTTTTAGATACATTGAATGTTTATATATATTAAGCATAGCATGGGGACCCACTTATGAGTAACACTAAGTGTTAAAAAAAATAGTGACGATCAATTTATGAATAAAAAAATATCGTTTCTAATAAACTAATCTATAGATATTAAAATTTTAATTTTTCATCACTAATTCATTTTTTTTTGGCACTAGACAATCACAACACAAAAATTTGTATACTTAATTGGAATAAATTTTTAAAATACAAGATTAAATCAACATCTGTGATTAGTTATAATATATTATGTGAAAAAAAATTTAATTAAAAAAAATGGAAATAATCATTTAAGAAAAAAAAAAGAAGGAATTACTGAAATGGAAGAGGCTACAAGCAGAATATGAGACCAATGATTAATCCAAACATTTTTCCGTGTATAGGGGAACTTAACTCATTATGTTGTTCGACATATCATTTTCATACAAATACAGACATGACCGCAATAGTTGTAGAAGTGGTGGCTCTCTTGTTTTATTTTATTTTCTTTATTACAACTTCACTTCGTATATACACCTACCATTACCATTGCTACCACAATCCCTTCCTTTATCATCTCTTTTTACCTAATTAACTAATTTATTTTAATTATTCAGACAATTCAATTTTTGCATTCTCTTTTCAACTTTTTCATACTTTAATTATCTTTGAAATAATATGGAAGTAAATGTTTCATTTTCCGTCAAAGCAAAACTGTGTTTTATTTTATTACTAAATTTTTAAAAGTGAATTGGTTTACTATGTAATTTACATGAATGTTGACTTTTTCTTTTAAAATATTTAAGGTTAATCGTTACGAATCTGGATGAATTTTTTTATAAAATTCTGAAAAATTGAAATTATCATAATTTATAACGATTTTTTTTACATTAAGTCGTCAAAATTTATGATGAGTTTTAATTTGAACTAAGATCATTAGAATTAGTAATGATTTTTTATTTACAATGAACCAAAATTATTATAAATCGTAACCACTTAATAAGTTGTAATAATTTTTTTTAACAACTAAAAATCATAATAATTTTGGTTTAAATTAAAAAATTTGAACTAAAATTATTACGATTAATGACAACTTTGATTTATAATAAACCAAAATTATTATGACTTGACGACTTTAATTGTAATAATTTTTTTCTTAAATAATTGAAGTTATCATAGTTTATAATGACTTTTGTTCAAATTAGAAGTAGTTATAAATCATGATAATTTCATCTTTTCATAATTTTATAAAAAAAAATTGTCAAGACTCATAATGAATTATCTTAAATATGTAAAACAAAGTTAATTGTCTTGCTTTTTAAATTATAAGGTAAATTATTCCATTTTTTAAATTTATCTATTTTATTTCTGTGCCGACTTGTCATTTCTTACTTATTCACTAATTAGAAGTAAAAAGAAGCATAATTTATGTCTATGTCACTGTAATCCCAAAAGTTTCAACATTTTTTTTATTCGAAAACCTTCCAGATGTAACACTCGTGCTCAATAACATGAACTCCAAATAAAGTGACTAAAGCAAATTCAATTTTGTTTGGAGTTTTTTGTTTGTTGTTATTGAATGATAGACGGAGGTCGTCACACACAAGAAATTATCAAAACTACTATAACGAATCTTCACATTTTAAGAAATTAGTTTTTCGTTTTCTTAACCTTAATATATCTAACACAAACAATAAAAGAAATGTTTGTTAAACAATTTTATATCATCATTCAATGTTAATTTTTATAATAACAATACTGAACTTTCCATGCAGAAAATTTGTGATTTTTTATTTTTCTTCATTTACAAACATAACATAAAGATTTCATCTTAAATTAATCCAACTTAACACAAAGATAAGTGTATAATTTATTATAATAGATATTATAACTTAAGGTTTCTCTAAAATGTTATACAACTTTATATCTCAATGGGATAAATCTAAAGTACATATATAGTCTATTACATGTAATTATTGAATTATCTAAAGTATGTTAATCGTCTTGGATAAGATTATAATATACTTAATGTTCACTGAATTGAATACAAGTATAAAAGTATATTATACAGAATCAATAAACTGATTAAAAAAAAAACTGTGTTATTTGGTTGATGTATGAGATGAAAAAAGAAAATTGAATATTGTGATAAGTTATTATTTTGATGTTTTGTAGTGTGTAAATAAAAGTTAGTGTATTTAACATTGAATTAATTGTATTTCACGTGCAAAGCAGTGAGCATTTTTGGGGGGCTTTATAAGGCAAAAATTGGTTGCAAAGAGGACACAACAGAAGACTAGTGTTGTTTTGCCTTCATCGTCTTCCTCTTGAAGGTATTGAGGTTGTTTGTTATGTGTTTGCCAGAGGGAGAGAGAGAGAGAGAGAGAGCCATGGCACTGGAAGCAGTGGTCTTTCCACAATCACAAGACCCATTTGGTGGTTACGGATCAGTGAAGGACTTCTACAACTGCACTTTCTTGGCTGCTACTTCACCTAACTGGGGGGACTATGAACACATCAACATCAACATCCACAAAGAAGAAGAACAAGGTTCCATCTCTACTTTTCTCGATAATAATAACAACCAACCAGACAATTACCCTTATGGAGGAGATTGGACCAGCTCTTCATCCTCTATCTTACCCCACTTGAATGATCTTCAAGAAGCCACAGACCCCAGTAACACCACTCACAACTTGGATACCTTAACCACTCGTCCCAAGAGGCGCAGAGCCAAAAGCAGAAAGAACAAGGAAGAAATTGAGAACCAAAGAATGACTCACATTGCTGTCGAGCGCAATAGAAGAAAACAGATGAATGAGTATCTTTCTGTTCTTCGCTCTCTCATGCCGGACTCTTATATCCAAAGGGTACTTCGCTTCTCTTCCTTTTGTTCTTACCTGTTTGTTTCTTTACTTGGTTCCTTCGAAATTAAAAATTTTGTTTGTTTTGTTTGTTTGTTTGGTCTGGTTGGCCATTGAAGGGTGATCAAGCTTCTATAATTGGAGGTGCTATTAACTTTGTCAAGGAGCTTGAGCAGAGGCTGCATTTTCTTGGTGCTCAGAAAGAGGGAGAGGGGAAATCTGATGCTGCTGGTGCAACGAACATGCCCTTTTCTGAGTTCTTCGCCTTTCCGCAGTATTCAACAAGTGGTGGTGGTGGTGGCTCTGATAATTCTGCAACCGTAGGTGAAGACGTGGGTGAAGTTAAGTCTGGCATTGCTGACATAGAAGTGACCATGGTGGAAAGCCATGCAAATCTCAAAATAAGATCCAAGAAGCGCCCCAAACAACTCTTGAAGCTGGTCTCTGGTTTGCATACTATGCGCCTCACAATCTTGCACCTAAATGTTACCACCACGGGTGAAATTGTACTCTACTCTCTAAGTGTTAAGGTTTGTCTTTGTTGGTGCCTTAAACTTGAGATACTTTAAGTTAATTGTTTTCTTCTGCAAAGTGAAAATGTACTGAGTTTTTTGTTTTGTGTTTTTGCAGGTAGAAGATGATTGCAAGTTGGGATCCGTTGATGATATTGCTGAAGCTGTGTACCAGACGCTGGATAGGATTCAGCAAGAGGCAGTGTTGAATTAAGATGAGACGATGGGCACCAAATTTGGCTTGCTCCACTTGGTTTTTAACCTTACTTCATGGTGGATCATTATCTCTTGCTATTTTTCTCTTTCAAGATGTACCTAATTATTGCAACTTCTATTCACTTCACCCTTTTTTAATCTACTGATGGTGCCCTGATGTGGACTCCTTGGAGGAAGTTTTTTGGTTTATTCCTTCTTGTGTATGTCTTTGTAGCTCACGAACTTACTTTTGATCTCTCTCTTTCTCTTTCTTCTCTTTTTCTCTGAGGTAGGGGTGGAGGAGGCTCTGTGGTATATTGTTCTTGAGACATATTCTAGTGCTTGGTCAATTTTGCCCACTTTGCTTTGAAATTGGTGGGTCTTGTCTACCTCAACTATAAGCCAAAGCCAAATTGTCAAGCTGAAATTGGGAGCATCTCAAAATAAAATTGAATGACAATGAGAGCCAAAGATTTTTGGCAATTGTCACATATAATCAATACTCCATTTTGCTTTCTTTTATTTGGCTGTCATAATTCAATAAATCTGTTCTAAATTACTCATCAATTACCTCTAAATGTCATCAGAGGCTTAAACTCCATCACTTTAAACTGATTCTATATATGTTTATCATCAGAACTAAAATGCACTGACGTTTATTAATGATGATTGGACTCAAGCACTTGAATTGAAGGTTATTTTTTGTGTAAAAATGGATTAAATGGAGATAGTAACGAGAGTTTGCATTATTTTCTGTTCCGAATTTGTAGCAAAAGGTTGTAACTGTCGAAGGAGACCCACCTACACCGTAGTCTGTACCAAGTAAGTACTAAGTAGAGTTGCATTGCAGGGGAAGGCTGCGGAGCACAGCTTGAAAAGGGCTTACCTTTCTCTGTGCATTGTGTTGCACGCAGAACAATAAATAAAGGGTCCATCTTTTATGATCATTATCATCATCAAGATGGGAATACTGAATCCATGATGCATGTGTCTGAGTGTACGTGTATGTATTATATCACGGATTCTTAGTCCCATTCTGTGTATAATTATTTGATAACTTAGAAAAAAATGCAAATGATTAGCACATTGAAGGCAAAATAATGGCCCCATGAGGCTGTACTATGTTCAATGCCGAATCCCAAGGTGAAATAAAAGATAAAGAAAAAAATGAAGGTTGGTTTGGGGTGTGGTGGTGGGATCTCCAAGAGCAGAATGAAAAGAATAAAGTTACAGATGTAAAATTAACTATAGTGCCAAAAACCAAAGTCCTTTTTTGCGGTTAACTTGTTGAATGATTTGAGAGGAAATAGAGTAAATTGTCTGGGTGAAAAAGTTTTTCCCTTCATCGATGCACTTTTTGTATGCATTGGAGGTTTGAGTTATCATCATGATTGATTGCTGGAGTAGTGAACTGTGTGACTTTTTAAGCAGAGGCCATTCAACAACCGTGATCTCATTATCTCATATTTTCTCAAATTTAAAACCTTGTTCTGTTCCCTATTTGAGTGAAAATATTTTCATTTGGGTCAAATCCAAAACAGTAATGACATAGATTCATGGAATACTTTCCAACTTTGTAAAAGGATTTCCACATTTACTTCAAATATCTTACGAGTAAGCGTTTTGAATATGTGTTCCTTTTGAACTATCAGTGCCACCAACCAACAAAGGTAGCCAAAAGTTGCCATCTTGCTGGGAAAGTTACAGAAAAGTGAATTCTGCAACTCCTAATTTCTTGTACAAAGAAAACTCCTCAACGAGTATAAATCCTTCTCTGTTAGTCCACTAACTTTTGCACCCTTTCCATGGCACACCACAGCTGATCATTGTTGCAAAGAAAACACATTAAAGCACTAAAAAAAAAATATATATATATATATATATATATATGATAAATTGCGTATGCTTTTATTAGTATATTTTAACAATGTATAATGAATTTTAATAGATAAAAATATTCTAATATATCATGGATTCTAAATTTTAAGGTTAAAGATATTTTAATAATTTTTATTTTCAAAACTAAAAAAAAAACTCTCAAACACCTCCCTCATCGTTCTAAAGCTAGTTCTAAATGGAAAAAAAATCAGAAACACTCGTCTAGCATAACGATGACAGAAAAAATGTTGGAGTGAGAAAAACTAAAAAGAAAAAGTTGAGAGGAATGAGAGATGTAAACAAAGGTTTGGAGGTTTCTTTTTTCTAGAATGAAAATTATTAAAATATCCTTAATCTTAAAACTTAGAATCCATGATATGCTAAGATATTTTTGTCTATTAAAACCTTATAAATATTGCTAAAATGTACAACTAAAAATTATAAGTAAACATTATCTAAGTATTCGTTAATTTAGTTTTTAAGTTGATATATTTTATTTTAAGATTAAGGACTAATTTAAAATTTTTTCGATGTGTAAAAATGATTATGCTTCATAATTTTTAATACTTGAAAATTATTAATATATTTTTACTTTATGTTCTATTTGGTAAGTCAGAAATAAAGAAGAAATATAAAGATGGCCCCAATTTTGTGTTATAGGATGATGAAATATTTTTATCTATTTTTCGTTTTTCTTAAATAAAAATTTCATTTCTATTCAACTGTATATTTTATTTTATTTTTATTAACTCCATTCCTTACATGTTTGTTTATTTTTATCAAATGGGACATTAAATACTATTTAGAGAGAATAAAAAAAGTAAGGAGGAAGCATACCATTTATTAATTATTTTATATAATTTCGTAGTACAACCTCCATTTCCTTTTATTTAAGGGAACTTATAAATATAACACAAACTTAATTAATAATTTCATTAAGACTAAACTTATTTTTAATTTCGTATCAATAACTTTTTTAATTTATAGTACATGCGACATGCAAATATGTTAAATACTTCAAAAATATACTCCAATGATCTTATTTACCCCAACTAATATTTATTTGTAAATATAATACTTGTATATTTTTAAAAAAAAAACAAAACAAAACGTCCATGGTGAAGATACTAATTAATATTATATTAAAGTTTCAAACAGACAAATAAATAGATACAATTTTTTTCTTTTAAAAATGGATAACAAAGGAAAGAGGGTGAAGCATTTATTAAATAAGTTAAAATTAGCATGTGAGATAATAAAACTCAACATTTAATTGATTTAATTAACCAAACAAAATCATTAATTATTAAATATATTAGCATAGTAATTTAGAGTACATGATAACACATTGAAATAACTATCATATTTTTACATTGACTTTTAGCTTCATGTCCTTCATTTGCCCTAGGGATCTTGTTCCTCTTCAATGGAAGCTACCTTTATTGTATCTATTAATCTAATAATTTATCTAGCTACTAGATATAGGCCTAGTTTTAAAAACAAAGTCATCATCATTATGGTGATGGAATTTGCCAAGTTGTTATTATTTTTGGGTAAATTAGAGGGAATGTGTTAAATATATACATTTAAAAGATATAAAAATAATTGTTTTGTTTCAAATTATAACTATTATATAGAAATCTTGCTTGAAGAAAAACAAAAGTACAATTGGAAAACATGTGAATTTGAGGTCCAAAGTACTAAAAGATCTCCAAATAGATTGAGGAACAATGACTCTTACTATTAATTCAATGAATGATGATGTGACAAATAGGATTGTGGAGGATTTTGGATATTTTTTCTTTTTTTTTCTTTCTTCTTGTGTTATCATAGTTTTTTTTTTACCATTTATATAATTAAGCTCATTTATTGATTTGTCCATAAATTACAACGGCTATTAATTTTGATTTCATTGTGTTACAAATAAGACATATTGATCTTCTTATACACATTCAAATATTGTTTGACTTGATTATTTAATGACAACAATAAAAAAAAAGTACAACTACTATGGCATATATGAAATTGATTATCAATTTCAAATAAGTCCGACAAATATTCCAAATATAAAAGCATAGGTTGTCATGATGTAAATTATGAATGAAAGTAATGAAGCATCTAGACTACCATATAATATTTTAGATTCTTTACGTATATTCAATTTATAAATAAACAGATAACTTCTTATATATGTTTTTATATACTAATATATATATATGTTTAATGCAAAAATAAATTATAGTTTAAACTAATCATGGATTCAAATTAGGCGCATGTAATTTGTTTTAAATATTATATTTAATATTTAAAAAAGTTGTGCAAAAAAATTGAATACAATTCGTATAGGAAAGTGCGACTTCATTATTGACAAATAAAAATTAGTAAGTGTGAAGTTGTGTTTAAAAAACAATGAGTTTGGTTATTTGTTAATAAAAATAAAAATAAAAAGTTATGTTTTGAAATACAACGTTTTTGTATTAAAAATATTTTTCGAAACACGACATTTTTTTTAAAGTTGCTCCTAATATAATTACGAAAGTAAATTATCCCATTTCAATAACTTTTCCATTTAATCAGCCGCTAGAATTTATAATTTATTGAACTGATTGAACTGTTCGTCTATGGTTAAATTATGAGAACAATCGTACTTCGTTAATTTATTTGTTTGTAATTTCTTATACAAAATTTAAAATTTAAAATGATTTTATCATTAATTGCTAGTTGTTGTAACTTGTACGAATATGCTATGTCAGATGTCATCTCAATAATCATTTAACTAAAATGATTAAATGTCAAAATAGTACTTGTTATTTAAAATGTTTAGTTATCCCAAGATTAGAATAATTATTTTGAAGGACGAAGATTAGATTTTAATATATTTATAATAATTAAAAATGAGGTTGTAAAATGAATAGTTAATCAGATATCAACTGGACACTGCTTACTAGATATTGATACCAAATGTTTGGTGGTCAATAGAATTCATAACGATTATCAAATACTTTATAAATCATAAACCATCTATTGGATACCGAGGAGTATTGAGAATTATGCTTTCCTAATTGAGAATTATGCTTTCCAAATTGAAGTTTACCTGCTGTGATTTTACACAGAGATGATAACATATCGAGTCGGACATAGTTCGGGTCGGACACAAATTGGGCCTACTCACAACCTGATTCGACCCGACAAAAAAAAAATCTATATGTTATTTGACTTGTTATCCGCATAGATATCTGTTTAAAAAATATCTGTGGATATTTTAAAACCCGTGGATACCCGCAAATATTTAAAATATGATATAAATTAAATTAAATATAAATTAAAATTTATTTTTTGTTTCGGTTGAATTGGTTTAAGGGTCAGATATGTTTCATAGAAAAGTCTATATTTTTATTAAGATAGAAGATGATGATTGTATCTAAACATCAATTGTATATTTATAAGGCTTGTGGCACACAAGCTCATTGATTAACCGTTAGTGCAATGTAATTTTAGGCAATCAAACCCAATTGATTAACCATTAGTGCAATATATTTTTAGGCAATCAAACCCAATAATCAATAATCAATACTATATATTTTGTAAAGCATAAGGCAATCTGGCTTATTAATACTTGTTAATTGTCCATAAATAATAATTAATTCTGATCGGTATACTTCATATAGTACAATTTTAATTAAATTTAACCTTGTAAAATATAAATTAATGTTAATTTTAATTAAATTTAACTTAATAAAATATAAATTAAATTTTTATTTTTATTTTTTGCGGATACGGATAGTATAATACCTGTACCTGACTCGTTTATAAGCGGGTATTAAAATACCCGTTATCCGTGGGTTTCGGGTAGTAAATATCCGCAAGTATCAATTATTCGTCACTTATTTTATCTGTAGATATCTGCGAGCGCAAATTTTTTGCCATCCCTACTCTGATAAACGTATTCTTTATTGGAATCGAGTATCGGTATTTATTAGAAGTAATTGCAGTTCGTGATAGGTAAATTAACCATTGGATCTATAAACTAATAGATTTATACTCAATAAAACACTTTTATAAATGTTATTTTAATTATATTTTAACTTTTTTTTATTAATTTAACTTTAATTAGAATTTTTAATAAAAAATATTAATTTTAACATAAATACTTTATCATTTAATAAAAAACAAAAAAAAAACTTAGAAAAAAATTCATAAAATGAAAGAAGTTTTTCTGGATGCATTCAAATTCTATAAATAGAAAAAAAATAGTTAAAGCTTGCTCTGGTAAATAAATTTCAACATTTTATACACTTGTTAATAGTTTGCCGTTTTTATTATTCATTATAATTTACTATAGAATTTTTTGTTATTTAAAAAAAAATATATCCTACAAAATGTAAAATAAGTAATATGAAATATTGACAAAAGAATCAAAATTTGATATTTTATAGCTTATACAAGGTTAAACTCCTTTAGTTGTTTTTATTTTTTTTGGGTTTTTTTCAAATCGATCTCTGTTTTATTAAAATTCTCAATTTAGTTCTAAACAATACTAATTTGAGTTAATTGAGCCCTCGTTAAATTGGCATAACAGGGTTAAGTTTTTTAATGAGCTGGAATGTTCACATGGCTAGTTTTTGCTACATCACTCCTACCACGTCAGCGTTATCTTCCCCAACCATAGAAACCCTAATTTCCTTCAAGAGTGTAACCTTAGCCGTCGCAAGCAAACCCTAGCGTCGCCGTCGTAAAGTTGTTGTGAAGCCTTCGGTCGCGCCGTCATCACCTTGTTGCACCGCAACCGTGAAGCCACCGTGAGAATGCCAGTAACGCCTTCATTGCACCACCACCATCAACGCCACCTTCTTCACGCATCCACCATCTAGTCGCGCCTCAATGTTGCCATGGCGCAACACATAAACCCATCATCTGCCACCACCTTCAACAACTAGGGAGAACCCAGATTCATGGTCGTGATTTTTGCCATCCTAGACCGCCACAGCAATTTCACCACCGTGAAACCATCTACCACTGCGAGTCAGAAAATCAATCAACAAAGAAATCCAAAATGGCACAACCTCCCTCGCCATCGTTCAAACACCACCAAGCCAGCAAACGTTCAAGCAGTCACCGTCAGTGTTCTCGCGCCACCACGATCCAGGAACCTGCAAACAATCAATCCTCTTGCGAATCAGATGCCAAGAACCCTGATCACAATCCCCTCTATGACGTTCAACCTCCATCGCGAGTTCTCCCTTCATCCAGAAACGCACCCTGCAACGAACAACCACCCCTTTGTTGCGACGCAGAAGCGCTCCAGTGCAGCTATCACCAAATCGTGCAGCCACCCTAAGACACGAGTTCCTCTTCCACTGTGAGATTCCTCCACACAGTGCTCCAGTGCCTCTATCATCAAATCGTGCAGCCACCCTAAATCCCATTTTGAAATCCCTATTAAGGTTTCTACTGTTGGGAAAGATGACACAGATGTGGCAGGAGTGATGTGACAAAAACTGGCTATGTCCCAACTCATAAAAAAACTTAACCCCTGTTAAACCAATTTAACCCTAAGAACCCAATTGACTCAAATTAATACTTTTTAGGACTAAATTGAGAATTCTAATAAATCGGAGATCGAACTGAGAAAAACCTACAAAAGTAGAAACAACTAAAGGAGTTTAACCCTTATATAATTATCATGCAGTTATATTGGTAATTTCTTTTCTTTTCAATAACAAAGTTTACTTCTTTCTTTAAAGTTTATATATATTTTTTCTTTAGAGGAACTTAATAATTTCAAAAGAGTAATAAGAAAGATCACCCTATTTTTTATTTTCTAAATTACACGGGCAAAAAGACCCTGCAGGGTTATCTGATAATGTTTAAAAGAAAATTAGATCATCACAATATTTAAAACAAGATTTTCTCCGAGATGACTAATTCGTTTTATTGTTTCCATTGTCATTGTTTTAACATAAACCACTAATATTTTTTTATTCAAATAATTTTATTGGATTAAGTTCATCCAACACATAATAAGACTAATTAATTTCCCCAGCAAGAATATACAAGATTTAAATAAAAAACAATTCACTTAAAAATTGACCAATACTCCAACATCATGAAAATATGTTTTTTTATTAGTTTCAAATGTCCTTTGAAATGAATTATGTACCTCACCTTTTTGTTTCTAGTGTTCTTTTCAAATTATTTTTAAATAATAGATTTTAAACTTAACATTTTTTTTAATGACAAGATCGAACATCTCAGAATATAAAATTATATATATATATATATATATATATATATATATATATATATTCTATAGTAGACTTTAATTTAATTTATAATATAACGGAAATTCAAAATCTAGTTTTTCGGCTAATTAAGTAAAAGAGAACAATAATATTAATAATAACAAGTGAATATATTCTTTTTTATTTTTTTAATTATTTTATTTGTAACACAAAATTTTACTATTTTATTTTATATTATTTGGGGTTGTGGAAAGTCATTTAAGATGTGAATGTTGTTTTAAAGTCTGGTTGTGCCAAATTGATCATTTAAACTAATCAGAATATACTTATAGAAGATACTCTTATGTCAAAGTCAGCTTCACGGACAATTAAAAATTAATAGTGTAGTAAATACAAAATCACCTATCTTGTTACCTTAACAATCTATTTATAGGTTTCATGATGAATTTTTAATTAATATTGACTTATTCACTATCTAATTACAAATAATCACATTTTGATTTTAAGTTGATCAATATTAAGATTAATGTATTAACTTACGATGAACCAATTTACTTAATGATTGATCGAGGTTGTTGGTGTTCATACAAATACACATATGATTGGAGTCTTTTATGGTATAACACATATATAACCACATGTTATTGTGAGATATAAAAATAATTTATATTAAGTATATATTCATTCTATTGGCATCTAACATACAACTTTAATGTTTTGAATTTAAATATTTTGTTAGTTTTTGTTGAACGTCCTTGTATAGTATGATAACTGGCCAGAACGGTTAGCATCTAAGATCAGTCGGTCTATCAAGTTCAGCGCTCGTCAAACCAGGTTAAACAATATTGGGCCGCAATTGAGCCAGTGTTTAAATTGGACTAGTAGTGCAGCAGAAAGTAAAATAATCAAGAATATCTGATTAAAATATATGTATAAAGCTGTTTGTAAGCAACCAACCGGATTACGAGGAAAATCTGTTTAAGATAATTATGTTTATATTTTATTGGGCTTGTGATAACTTATAAATACAGGATAAATGCTAAAAATCACGTTCCATTCACACTTAAACCCTACTCAGAATACTCTACAATAAGAAAAAAAGTTACTTTATTAAGAGTTGAGACTCCATAAATCACATTTAACTAGCGTCGGAATACTTTTTGCTAGTACTTTTTTCATTCTCTCGACCCCGTTAAATATATACTGAAAGAGTCCTTGTTGTATTTAAGAAAAATCCAAAGACCTTTGTTTTGGCCTCGTTGGGGATTATGGCATTCAAAGATTCCTATACCCTCTCACACACTCTCTTCTGATTTCAAGTTTTGTTTGTTAACAAAAGGAAGAGGTTGAAGCAAGAGCAGTTCCAAGAAATAAGCACATAAAAAGAGAATAATTGAGAATAAAATTTTGAATTGGTGCAGTTGAGTTTAATAAAGAAATATTGTTCGAACTAGATAAGATTTCTTCATTTCTTTGTTTGATGAAAAAGTATAAAGAAAGTAAAGAAGGCATAATTAAAATAACGATGACAAGAAAGGAAATAAAAAGAAAAGAAAATGGTATAGAAAGAAGACACTAATAATTGGATGAAAAGAAGTAATAGAGAATATACCCTAATGTTGCTCTGCACGAGACATTGTTCAATGGCTTTTTCAAATTCTGCAACCATTCTCAAAACCAGGAAATAAGTTATCCTTTGCAGCTCATCTTTCAAAATTCTATGTGTGATACAAGTAATGCTTCAAATAACTGAATAATTAGACCTTTTATTAATACAACATTAGTTCACATCAAATTCAAATTTCTTAGCGTCATTTCTTCAACAATAAAATATTTTTGGATGATTTTGACCACCATTTGTTTATAGTCCTAATTAACTCTTTTATTAATAACTTAATTTTAAAATTTAAATTTTAAATACATCTCATTCAAAAATTGATTGACACCATATATCTTCTATTACTTTTTCACTTAAAGATTTTTTATTAGTCTTTTTAGGTTTAATTAAGTTTTTGAGTCTCCTAAATTTAGATATTTTTAATTTAATTTTTATTGAATTTTGTTTATTTATTGAGCTTTTAATATTTTATATTTTTTTAATTAAATTTTTCTTTTTATTTTCTATTAAACGAGGTATCATTATTTTACTTACTTATCTCGAAGTGTTATAATAAATGAAATTGTGTAATTAATATAAAAATAATATTATTGTTAATATAAAAAAAAACTACTTACTTTTATTACTTTCATTAACAACATTTGATAAGAAAAATGATTTCGTAAATAATGAAGACCATTGACCTCTCATTACTATTCACTACTGATAAGATAATTTTAAGATCCAAGTTATTTAATTAACAACAAAAAAAAATTAAACGATATAAAAATTCAATTGAAAAATATAAACTTTTTAAATATTTAATAGACTAAAAAAATTAATGAAAACCTAATTAAAAATCTTAAATTTAAGATTGACTTGAAGATTTATTATTTCTTTTTATAATTAAAATATGTTTTACAAAATAACGTAGTTAATAATTAATGACTGATGCTTAGCTTCTATTAATTTATTGAATTACAAGTCCTTTATAGAATCAATTCATAAAATAATTTGAAAAAACATAAAAGAACGAAATATATAATTTTTATAAATAACTTATATATATATATTTTTTTAAAATATCTTGTTATATAACTATAATTTTAAATTTTTTAAAAATAATTAAAATTTTATTAAACTTATCAATAGTTTTATTTATTTTTTAAAATTTTTATGTACTTCTTTGATTTTAATAAATTGTTTTATTTGAACTATAAATAACATTATATAATACTTCAATTTGTAATCAACAAATACTAAATACAACACAATAATTGCAATAAATATTAATATTCTTTTAGTTACTAATAACTTATAAAGTAGGAGTTTATACAATAGAAATATCTTTAAAAAATCAAACTAATTTATAAGTTAATTAAATAAATTATTAAATAATACATGAATTTATAAACTAGTTTGAATGTTAAATTTCTTCTACATTTCTATTCCATCTTAAGTGAATATATATAATATATTTTCCTAACGTATTTTTTTTAGGATTTTTTGTTCAGTCCATCGTTGTTGTTTTGTTGGTAATTATAATAAAAATATTTGTTGATAAAATTCGTCAATAATTATCAACAGAAAAATATGTCGATAAAATCTGTTAGTAAACATTGCAATCTGGTTCGTCTTCTTCTTCCTCCTTCATTTCTCTTTCTCTTGTATTTTTTCATCTTTACAAAATCTACCACCAACAAAACATTCTCAACCATCAAACAACCACCATAATAACTAGCTTATTCTCAAGAATGAAAACCACAAGGAGGAAAGACATTGTCGATGCCAGTGATGTTCTTAATTATACTATTGTGTCAACACCACAAAGGGCTAATCAGAGAAGTTGAAATGCCAATACCTTTGGGTTGTAGTGGTGGTGGTGGGTTGCTGTGATGGCGGGGAGCATTGGTGACGAGACTCTCGGTTACAATAATGATGGATTATAGTAATAAAGGATTATAATGATGACGGATTGTAGTCGTAGTGGGAGCAACAATGATGAGACTTTGGGTTATAATGGTGGTGGGTTGCAGTGGTGAAAGAAGAACTAAAAATTTTCTTTTGCATTCTTTTTTTAGGTATCTATTGTTGTGTTAAATGTTGCTGATGAAATATTTCATGCGAAGCAAAAGAAAAGAAACACTTTGAAAATGAGGACTCCACTATTGTTTTATAACCTTTTTAATCTTTATAAGTAACATTAATGATTCAACGTGAGATTTGAGTTGAAAATTTGTCGTTCTTCTTACTAATAGATTTATCGACATATTATTTCGTTGATGTTGTATATTTCATTTACAATGGATTTTATCGATAATTTTTTTTATTAGTAAACAAATATATATTATCGACACATTTTTTTGTTGATGACTTTTACTGACATATTTTTTCTGTTGATTAAATTTTATCGGTAATTTTATAAATATTTTTAGTGATTATATAAAAAATCATAAATTTATTATTTAATTTTAGGTTGAAAATGATATTAATTCTTATGTATAAGTGGGACTTATATTTTATTATTCTTCTTAATAAATCTTCTTGAAAGACTAGTCAATATAAGGTTATCAATTAATGTGTTATACGGTTTAATGCTAGGCTAACCTAAGAAAAAAAGAAACCTTTTACATAACTAAAAGGATAGTGTTTTTCATAAAATTTCAAGTCATGATATATTGGTTTGTTAAGTATTGTTGAAAAGTATGGGCACCATCTTTTAACTTGTTATTTTTCCAATGAATATCCAAATATCTGGACACTGAAAGTGTTTATTACAAGAGGGAAAATATCTATGGGATGAGGAACAAACTAATACTAATACTTCTCCTATATGAACTAAGGTGGTATGTATAGACATGTCTAAATCAGAACAGAATATGCAGAACACGAGTTTTAATCCATATCAGAACATATGTATTCCGTATTAAGTAATTCATGATATATGCTAAAATAATATTTTTATCAATAAATCTTCATAATTTTCATTATTTTTATTATGAAGTTGCCCTCCTATTAATCAAAGAATCCCACGGTCAACCAATTTACAATTTTTTATGAGCTGATTGATAAATTAATTGGTCAGAATAAAAGTTAAATTAACATTAAAAATAATTATATTAATCTTAAGTTAAATTATTATTGTTTCTGCTGCTCTAATTAGATTAGTGTTAATTAAAAAATTATTTAAAAATTTATAAATATATGTTTGTGATATTTAGATGATTAGTTATATTTACTACACATTAACAGTATCATCATATATACATTTTAATATCCAAATACTTTCTATAGATACTATCCTAATTTTGACTAAACTACATATAACATGAAGAAAGAACTTTAACCTTGAAAATTGAAAATTGTATAAAGAAATATGGCTAACCTCGATCCCTTAAAACTGAATAAGAAGTTAATATCATGTCAGATTTGAAGTTCCGGTCTTTCATGTCAGATCAACCATGTCCCTATTTGGCTGAAAAAAAAAACTCATGCTATTGATTTTAGCCTAAATTTAGAAGATTGAATCTAATCATGATTGAAAATTGTTGTATTTAGACATTAACTTTTGAGCACAAATTAAATACGTGTGTGTGTATATATATATATATATATATATATATATATATATATATATATATATATATATATATATATATATATATATATATATATATATATATATATATATATATATATATATATATATGGGTTTGTTAACGCGTACTCCTCTTTTTCAGTTGGTATATTTTAGCAATATGTACCGAGTTTTAATAAACAAAAATACCCTTATATATCATTGATTCTAAGTTTTAAGGTCAAGAATATTTTAATAATTTTCATTCTCAAAACTTAAAAAAAAAAAACTCCTAAACTCGTACTCACCTCTCTCATTCCTCTCAACCCTTTCTCTTTTGTCTCTCACTCCAACATTTTCTCTATCATCTCTACTGTAGCGCCCCAATTGAAAAAATCCAGGAACATTGGCTGTCAAACAATTTCTTACAAAAAAATGATTTTATAATGAGTTTTCATTTTATAATTTTTGTCTTATCTAATTTTATCTAATTTTCACAAGCATAATGACATATGAAAGAATTGATAATTCGCCTGAAAAAAAAAATCAGAAACACTCGCTGTTAAACAATTTCTTAAAAAAAATGATTTTATAATGAGTTTTCATTTTATAATTTGTCTTATCTAATTTTATCTAATTTTCACAAGCATAAGGACATCACAGGAATTGGTAATTGGCCTGAAAAAAATCAAAAACACTCGTTAAACAATTTCTTACAAAAAATGATTTTATAATGAGTTTTCATTTTATAATTTTTGTCTTATCTAATTTTATCTAATTTTCCCAAGCATAAGGACATTAAAGGAATTGGTAATTGGTCTGGAAAAAATCAAAAACATTCGTTAAACAATTTCTTACAAAAAAATGATTTTATAATGAGTTTTTATTTTATAATTTTTGTCTTATCTAATTTTATCTAATTTTCACAGGCATGATGACATCAGAAGGAATTGATAATTGATTTTTTAAGAGATGGGCAGATGATGAAATTAAAGAGGTTAGTGAAGATGATGAAATTGAAAAGATCTTGATTGAACCTTTTTCCTGAAGGCGAATATGCTAATGACTCAACTCTTTACAAAGATAAATTGTTTAACGACGAGTATTTCTGATTTTTTTTGGATCTACTATAGGATGATAGAGAAAATGTTGGAGAGAGATGAAAGAGAAATGGTTGAGAAGAATAAGAGATGTGAGTAAATATTTCGTGTTTTTTGTTTTTTTTAGTTTTAAGAATCAAAATTATTCAAATACCCTTGACTTTAAAACTTAGAATCCATACACATTTTTAAAATGTACCAATTGAAAAACAGACATACACACGTTAGCAAACCCTTTTATATATATATATATATATATATATATATATATATATATATATATATATATATTAAAATAAACTTAAATTTTAGAAATTCATTAAAATCTTATTTTATTAGTTTTGGATTTAGTAATATTTGGTTTAATTTTGATAGAGATAAAATAAATATAGATATTTTTGATTTTAAGTTAATTGATATTCTATTGTTATGTTATGTGTACTTGTCCGAAAATCCTATTTACACCTATTTAAAACTTATGCAAGTTATTAATTTTAGCCTAATTTTAAAAGAATAAATCTAATCATGATTGAAAATTGTTGTATTTAGACATTAACTTTTTAATACAAATTAAATACGGACATCTTATATGTAAGTATTAACCACATTAGTTTTTAATTTTATATTTGGTTTGAATACTTAAAATTTCTAATTGGTTTGCAGTATATATATATGTCAGAATAAACTTAAATTTTAAAGATTTATTAAAATTTTATTTTATTAGTTTTATGTTTAATAATATTTGATTTAATTTTGATAAAAATAAAATAAATATAAATAATTTTAATTTTAAATTAATTAATATTTTATTATCAGTTTTTATTATTTATATTTCTTCCAATATCCTATTTACGTCATTTGTAAAGTTTAATGAAAAAGTAACGAATGAATTCAAGATTTGTGTGTAACGTTCTTTTACAATATATCATACTCTTGAGTTTTATATTAAATTCTGCTAAGAGAGAGAGAAAGTGTTTGAATTTATTTAATAGGTAGTGATAGTTACCTTTATCATTTTTTTACATTAATAATACTACCAGTAATTTTTGGAAGGGGTAAGGGGGAAAAAACACAAGACGGCGCTCATAGTTTTTGTCGGAGAAACATTGGAACAAGGTTGGTTGTGTGTGAGAGGAGGATCGTGATTCGTAGGTAAAATTCATTTCATTACTTTCTAACTCTCACTTCAACATCGGTAATCTCTAACCTTGCGTTGTGCCACTGCATATGTACTTTTAAAACCATTTTCGTTGCATCAATCCACTTTTTCCTTTATTGTTCCCTCTGGCTTTGCCAACACTTCATCTTTCTTCTCCAAGTACGCGACCTGTTTGATAAATTAACTCAATGGGTTTTATTTCAGTTTAAAGGGCTGCTTTTGAAGTTTTAAACATATATTTTCTTTCCTCTTTCTTTTTTCTTTCTCTTGGAAATATTATACTTTTATACCGTTTTCACTAAAGCTGGATAATTTTGTAACAGGGAGTAGAATGTCTTGCGCCACCTTCAATGTTGCAGTTTCTTTGAATCTTCATGGATGCAATAAGAATGCAGTTTCTAAGGCAATTGGTTTCAGACACCACACAACTTTCCACAAGTTTTCTTCTCTCTTTTTCGAGACCTTGGATTTGAGCTCCACTAATCGTAGTTTTCTCCAGCATGCACCCTCACGCTCATTCCATAGTGTTTTCAAATGTGCTGCTCAGAATTCCCAACCATCGCCTTCAATTGGCGTTGACACAGAGAACAATTCTCGTAAGCACTGCCGTTATTCTATCTACACATTCATGTCCTTGTATTGCAATATTATATATTTTCATTATGGTTTTTAGGGACTTTGTCCTTCCCTAATACCGTCATTGTTCAATGGTCACATTCATGTAACCTGTAGTTTTCTCTGTGGTTCTGAAAATCATCGAAGAGACTCTGTATTTTGAAGTAAATTTCAAAGTTGTCGAGGTTGGCCCTTTCTTGGTTAATACCAATTGAAATTCTCATTAACATCCAAGTATAGGTTATTCTAGCATACGTTTACCACATTTAAAGTCTTGAATCCACAATTATTTTCTCCAGTGAGGTGTAAACACTGGGTATATTAATGTAATAAAGGTTTCGGGTAATTGGTAAACTGCTGCCTGACAATAGGAACTAATGTCTTTATTGAACAGGTCAATGAGGGATAATTTTCCATTGGTGACTTTTGTTTTTCACTTTTTACATGATGTGGATTTCCAATGATATTAATGCTGTGCGCATAATATAATGTGTACAACCGGATGCATGTGGCTGATAGTTTCTTGACAATTACAACTGATTTAATCTTTTGTTTCTGTTAAAGCTTCAGAGTCAAGAAGATTCAGTGTCTTATATATCAGTCTTTATTCACTTTATTATATTTACTGATATTTTTCTGCTTACTTTCAAATTTCCTTGTGCCTCCTTCAAAGAAAGAGTGACTGTTCTGGTTATTGGTGGAGGAGGACGTGAACACGCACTTTGCTATGCCTTGCAACGATCACCATCCTGTGATACAGTACTTTGTGCCCCAGGCAATGCTGGGATTGCTAGCTCAGGAAATGCTACTTGCATCTCAGACCTTGATATTTCTGATGGAGCATCAGTGATCTCATTTTGCCAGAAAAGGGGAGTGGGACTTGTTGTTGTGGGACCTGAGGCTCCACTTGTTGCAGGTCTTACGAATAAGTTAGTTAAAGCCGGAATCCCAACTTTTGGTCCATCTGCTGAGGCTGCAGCTTTGGAAGGTTCTAAGAATTTCATGAAGAATTTGTGTGACAAGTACGATATTCCAACTGCCAAGGTCGTCTCTCTTATTTTGAATCTCATCAACCAGATAAATACTTATTCCTAGTTCTGCTGGAATGATATTTGTGCATGCTTCCGTGTATTGTATCTTATTAGGAGCTTCTTCGTATATTCTGTAACATACTAATTACTAATTAGTAAGCAGATTAGTCAAAACTATATCGTGTTGGTTTCTGGATATTATAACCTGTCAGGGTTTCCTTGATATTAAATATGAATGTTGCCCATTTGGCTCTTGATTGTTCTATTACTCAAGTCAGAATTTATTAAGAATTCATTTTTATGATATTAGTGAAGTCATCATGTGCGTGCCTCCATTTTCCATTGATCCTATTTATGTAAATTTCACTCTGAAGAATGTTTTTTGTTAGCTTTTACTAATTGGGGTTTACTAGTGCAGTATAAAACATTTACCGATCCATCTGCTGCAAAGCAATATATTCAAGAACAAGGAGCACCGATTGTTATTAAAGCAGATGGACTGGCTGCTGGAAAAGGAGTTACTGTTGCCATGACATTGGAAGAGGCATATAAAGCTGTTGATTCAATGCTGGTGCAGGGTGATTTTGGTTCTGCAGGTTGTCGTGTCATTGTTGAAGAATTTCTAGAAGGAGAGGAAGCATCTTTTTTTGCATTGGTTGATGGAGAAAATGCAATTCCACTAGAATCTGCTCAGGATCATAAGCGAGTTGGTGATGGTGACACAGGGCCAAATACTGGTGGTATGGGTGCATATTCCCCAGCTCCTATATTAACCAAGGAACTTCAATCTATTGTAATGGACTCTATTATCATCCCAACAGTAAAAGGAATGTCGGCGGAAGGTTCCAAGTTTGTTGGGGTTTTGTATGCTGGGCTTATGATTGAGAAGAAGTCTGGCATGCCTAAGTTAATTGAGTATAATGTGAGATTTGGTGATCCAGAGTGCCAGGTTAGTTAAGTATAAGATGCTTACTAGAATGAATTTACTTTCTGTTGTAAGTAGTTAACCCTTGAAATACAACAGTCTAGAAATCAGAAGGCATTACTGAAAATGACTGCTTGAGGAATTGAACTCATGTCGTAGTTAGATATATGTAAGTAGTTAACCCTTGAAATACAACAGTCTAGAAATCAGAAGGCATTACTGAAAATGACTGCTTGAGGAATTGAACTCATGTCGTAGTTAGATATATGCAGTTTTTAATTCCAAAGACTTGCATTTTTTCTTTATAATCCTTTTGTCGAAGTTTTAATTTGAAAAATGAGTCAAGGGATTGTGATGACTAAATATCTTTCTATGATTGTCCGTGTTTTGGGAGGTCATTGTATTTGTTTACAAATTGCAAATTGGTGACCAACCCTTTCAAAGCTTTTTTAGTCATCTTTCTAGTTCATTGATATCATAGATCTTATTTAACGCAAGCACATGCCCACACGCACAATCATCAGTTTATTTTCAAATACAAAGTGTACAACCTATGTTAACAACATATAATCACATTTGTACTGTTTTATGTTAATAATATGGAAGCTATGCTAACGGATAGAGTGCGTAATTTTTCCTTCTGAAATTTTGACAGGTCTTAATGGTTCGTTTGGAGTCTGATTTGGTACAAGTTCTGCTTGCAGCATGCAGAGGAGAGTTGAATGGGGTATCACTGAAGTGGTCTCCTGGGTCTGCCATGGTTGTGGTAATGGCAAGTAAGGGATATCCTGGATCATACCAGAAGGGAACAGTGATTGAAAACCTTGAAGAAGCTGAGGCTGTTGCTCCAGGTATCAAGGTATTTCATGCAGGAACCGCATTTGACTCTGAAGGAAGGTTTATTGCAACTGGGGGACGTGTTCTTGGGGTCACTGCCAAGGGTAATGATCTTGAAGAGGCATGTGATCGAGCTTATCGAGCTGTTGAGAATGTTAATTGGCCTGGAGGCTTCTACCGTCGGGATATTGGCTGGAGAGCCCTACCTCAGAAACAGCATTCTAGAAAAGAATAAATTACTGAGACTGAGAACATAGACATTGGCCAACGCTCAATACTGGTAAATCGGTGTACAAGCATTATGTAAGAGGGCTCTCTACAGTAGATGAATCTTGTCACTTTTACTTTTCAGGTGTAACAACATCATTAGCCATGGTGGGGAAACCTCGTGAGAAACTATTCCTCCGCCCCCATCTCTTAAAATTGGTTTCGATAAAAGAAGTTAACTTATATACTAAAATGTATACTGAAGTGGGTGAAACTAAATCCTTCCTCAAGACATTTTTAAGGTTCAAACATGAATGCTGAACTAAAACTTGTTTATTTGATGGGTTCCGTAGTTACGATTAGGCGATTAAAAAAGTAGTGACTGATGTCAACGCCTGTCAATGTCCCTTGTCAATTTGTTCACATCATTGAACAGAGTCAGCGCTGGTAAATTTTATATCCATGTGAACATCAAAGGATTAAAGACAGAAACGAACTTTATTCACGCTTGGAACATTTCAAAGTTTAACAGTAAAAAGCAAGGTAAATACAATCTTGTGCAGTTGGTGTTATATAATCATATCATAATCACTACATACATAAAAAAATATTAGCAACAGGAAGTCGCTTAACGCAACTTAAGAAATCATTGAGCACAAGGATCATCCAACATAATGGAGTAAGGAAGGACCTCGACGTTTACATAAAATTTTATATTCAAACTTCTTTGAGAACTTTATTACTTTTTGTTTTTCAAAAAATCACAACAAAAATCTTACATGATAATATATATGATACATCTCTTGATCACCCTCAGATCAGATTCTGCCATTTAATCTACAGCAATTTAGAGAGAAAATGTATCAAACATACAGTGTATACACCACATTATTGAAGGAAAAAAGTGAAGAGAAACAGCTAAATTATTTGTGTTTCAAAAAATCTCTGCTGCTTCGCCAGGAACAAAAGGCACAAAACCCCTTCCACCAAACACAGGTCTCATAAACTTGTCATCAAATTTCCTCCAAAAGTAGTGAACAGTTTTGCTTGGATGGCTTATTAGCATACATATCCTACTTTGCCTTTGAATTTGCAGATTGTTGCTTTGGTTAATGGGACCATTGTTTTCGAGCAATAGGAATCTCAAATCTTCTACGTTATCAGTGGAATCAAAACTGGTTGGTTTTGGATGCCTTGGTTGCACAGCCTCTATCAGTGGCTTAGTAATGGAGCCAAATACCTGTTTACAATTTTTGTTTGTTTGAAGTGAAAGCAACCACATTAGTACTTTATTTGATCTTGATGCATGTCATATTATTTATATGACATAATTGCATATTTTACTATACAATTGTAATCATTTCCTGAATTTTATCATCATCATCATATTCTATATTGTTTACCATATATTAAATGTGTAATAACTGGTTGGTGTGTTCCTAAAAAAAATAATGTTGTTTAATGAAAACTGTATCAAAACAATGTCATTTTGAACCTTTTTTTGGAGGGCGTCAGCCAGCAGTTATATATTTAACTGATCAGAAAAATGTATAAAGACTGCAAATTATGATAGTAAAATACACGAAAAAAAAAATGAGTAATAAAATTCACAATAAAGTAATTGAGTGATATTAAATTAAGACTGTTTATATCTCTATGAAACCCACCACAGTGCTGAACAAGACCACGATTATAGAAGAAGTGATCATTAATGCAGAGTCTTGAGTTGATGATGTACTCTTGGCTTCAGCAAACTACATTTCAAATCACGGATCATTAGTCTCCTGGATTTAGTCAAACTTTTTTTTTTTAATTTTGATCATTGCAAATATTATTTTCTTTTGAAATGATCTGCATAATTATTTAGCAATAACATAACTGAAACTAGATATGTAAAGTTACTACTTTGAAATAGCATCAGCCATGTCTAGATGTGCAGCATGTTATTATAAAAGCTATTTTTAAAACTTACGAGAATTAAAACTAAAATAATGAAAGACTGAACCTAAAATTTGCATGGACTAACATATAAACACATAAAATCTTATATCATGCACTTGCCTGGTTATAAGATAGGGCAATAGTCACTGCACCTCTCATCAGGCCAGCCCACCATATGATAAACTGGCATTTTGAATAGTTTAGCAAAAATTCAGTTTGGTCAACTGAAAAGTCAATGTTGTCGAATTATAAGTCCACAATTATCACCTGTGAACGAAATTCAATTCTGGTATTCTCTCTTGTATTGATACGATTTTTAATGTATGCAATAGGGAACACAAAAGCTGCTCTTCCAATCAACACTAATGCAAACAAAGTAGAACTCACAGCAACTGAAATTCCTGCACTGCTCCAACAACATGGTAATGTGTTAAGAAAATGACAATGATTAAAGTAGAATATTATGTTTTCCTTGATGGAAATATATGGTTACATCAGTGGTGCTGAAGATCCTGGCTAAAGTGCAATACGGAGACTTTTCTAGTTACCTGCCTTTACTGCTTTTCCATTTGTCAATGTCTAGAGCATCCATGCCAACACATATAAATATAAAAGTTTCTGCAATGAATGAGAGGGTTGCAAAGGCGTGCCTGAAATAGTGAAAGTATTTTCCAAATTAGGATTCTAAATTGTTTCACTTGTTTAGTTAAAATTTATTTACTTTGCCTGATTCCATGGTCATCTTTGTTTGAAAAAGAAGCATCAAAACAGAGTTTAGATAGCTCAATAACACTCAAGGAAGAGAGGAGAAAAATAATATTTCAGTAGAATGATATGGTTTTCGTAAATCTCATAACTACGTGATTGTTATTGCGTTTCTCAGGGTTGACGAACATTAATGTATATTAATCTTTTCCTTTTAAAAAGAGTTAAGAGATCATGTCCTTACTTGGTTGTTGTCCTTGAGCTTAATGTAACATTGTGCCAAGTGTAGTGTGACATAACAATGCCACAGAAGAAAATAGTCAATATCCCACTGAGACTCAAAAGCTGCAGAAGCCACACATTTGTACATATACATCTTGAATTTCTAAAGTGAAATAACTGCATTTATGATACACTACTAATGAATATTTTTTGCCATTCTGCAGAAAATTTATAACACTCGTGTACAGAAAACCTCTGTTGATAGTAATTGTTCCACTGTTTTTACCTTGTCTGTCATAATGTCATTTTCTTCAGCCACTTTCCTAAGGAATATTGCCCGGTTGCAACTTGGAAAAAGTATGTTAAGCATTTGAATAACACATATTGTTCTTGATACTGTATTTATCGCTGGTAAGTGGTAACAAATTAATGAGGATTTGATGAAAACTGCATATACTTTTGGTATGGCCATCATTTTCAATTCAATATTGATGCAAAAGTTTTCAAATTACTCTCAGTATGTATAAATGTTTGATCTTTTTTTGTTATAATCTTTTTCATAACTTTTGGGCACATGGATTTAGTTTAGTTATGCAAGGATCAAATTAAGTAACATATATAAGGATTGAGGATATATTTTAACCTAAAGATTGAAGTGAAAGTAAACAAAATAAAATATGTAGATGGTGATTTTGTACCTCAGCGATCATATATGACAAATATGCCAACAACATCATAAGTGCAAGTTCACGATCAGTAGAATGCCTGCAAATGAAAGGCACTATATAAGACACATTGCACAAAACCATCGGTCAAACATAGTACAAGTTATATTTGTTAATCTATTATACCATTCTATAGTTTCATTAAGTTTTAAAACAGATTAACATAATTCAAAACTTTAGTAATTGGGTTATTATAAAAGTTTGTAATTGGGTTCTAATTGTAAATTACAAACTTTTAAGCCAAAGGAAGCTATTTGAAAGATTAGTAAACTAGGGGGAAGGAAACCACACCTTCCCAGGTAGAGTTTTTTCATAATATAAGCACTTAAAAGGCCAACCTGAAAAAGTCATCATCTACAGCAAGTCAGAATAAATATGCTTCACCAATCTCAACGATTAGTAATTTAAAATTGGACGAAAGTTGAATGCCATTTTTTTTAGGTATTGTTGGTGTTACTCTCCTAGCAGAATAACTATGTATTACTGAGGTGAAACTTCAATTTTGTTTGAAAAACAGCTCACCTAAGTAATTGTATATCTAATTTTGTTTGCTCACAAATGGGGCAGTTGAATCATGTCCATGTAATGCTTTCATGGAGAAAATATTTCTTCAGACTGTTTATTAACGAGACAGGTTATTACAGAAAGAGAAAATATAACCATAGGAAGCACTAATATGCTGCCTTACATTAACATACAGAATTTCTCACTATGGCATAATTTTGCCTCCCTGAAAGTCTGCTCTAATGAGTCTTTTAAAGTTAAACTTACTGCTATGCCAAGGGCAGTACTAGTGCAGAAGAGGTAAAGGAAGGTCCCCAACAATTTCAAGGCTGTCATAGAATTGGAGCTGCTGAAGTCAAGGGATTGAACCGAATTGAAAAGCACAATAGACGTGGCATCATTTACTACTCCCTCCCCAAATACAATGCTGTAAAGCAAGGGTGTTTCATCTTGATTGAGAACCTTCAACACAAGAATGGAAAAAGGAAGGCATTTAAATGATGATATATGAAGATTTTAATTTCGAATAAAAAATCAGGATATGTATGATTTCTAATGTAGTTATTGTGAAAGACCCTAAATTTAATGTTTACTTGTGATTAAATAACAGTAAAAACCTTCTACAGAATAAAATATTTTCTTTTATATGGATTGTATCTCCACCTATGTTAAAGTGTACCTGCAATGTACAAACTGAGTCCGTTGCTGACAATATGGCACCGATGGCTTCATATGCACGGTGCACGAACAGTCATTAGAATAGAAGGACAAGTGCTGATTAGATTAAGGGATAGTGAGTGAGATTGTTCTAAACCAAAAACTATTTCTCACCCAGATAATCTTTTATGCCAAGGTTAACTATTCCAATCCATTGAATGAGCATAAGGGCACCTAGAGAAGTTGCAGAAGAAATTATAGCCTTTAATATGTTCTTTCCACATAGATTGTCTAATTGACAATGAAAGCAATGCAACTGTTTTTCATTGGTATTCAACATAAGGCTCAGTGCGACTGAAATTAAACGATTTGAAACTGAAAGGTTACCAGATAAAGGAGATCTTACCAACAGATATAAGACAGAACGAAATAACTGTTCCAATGACTCCAAAGAGCAGTATAATGGTGAAATTCTTGAAGAACTGTTTCTTCTTGACTTGGAAACTAACATGCCATTTGAAATTATACAAAAAATCAAATAAGTAATGCGTAAAATAATTGATATAGAAATAGTAGATAGATAGAGAAAAGTGACAATTGTCGGTTTAACGACAACAACAAAGAAAACAAGAAGAAAAAGAGATGATAGAAACATTAGATCAAACAAATTTTGAGACAGAACCTTATTCGTAGAGTGGTAAACATCTATATATAGATTTTGAGTCTAACTGAAGATTTTTACAACGACTGAGACGCTAGACGCATTATATCATCATACGCACGTATAAGACCCTCTATTGTCCTTCAGACGCATCCAATTAGCAAACACTCTCATGTTCATAGATGCACTTAAACACTACTAGACCACCATTCCGTCTTAACACTACTACTAGATCGTCTAAGTGTACAATGCAGTAGAAAATCTCCTGTGCTTGTTATAAGACGATCATGCATGATTTTAGAATCAATCATCACAATAACTTTTAAGCATACTTACCCGGCATTGAAAATGATAGGGGGAAGCAAGTAGAGAAAGAACAAGTCTTCACTGAATATTAAAATCTTGGCACTTTTAAAGTTAGTCACAAACAACACCACCGTCCCAGCACACAACCCCTGCAAGTTTTTAAAGCAAGCCAAGCAAAATGTACCATATAGTATATTAATATAGAAACTCTAGAAGCACAATACTGCATGTACGTACGTGGAGAGTAGAATGAGTTGAGTGTGTAGTGTTGTGTACCAGAAGGAGGGCGATGATGGATTCATTAGCCCACCGATTCTCTTCCAGAAGATGGCCAATGATGACACAAGTGCCTAGGAGGGTGAAGAATACACAGAGAGCCACAATTGTGCTTGTGCTGAGATAGGAAGTTGAAAGATGAAGCGGTGGCAGTAACAAAGCCATTGCGAGTATTCAGGCTAAGTACTTAATAAGTTTGTTGTCTTTTCTGACAGTGGTGGTGATTACTGAAGTGAGTTATATATAAATTTGGTCCCCGTGGTTTGGTTCTATACACCGGCAATATCAAACTAGTTTGAGAGTTTTGTCACAACGTGGAGTGTAGCACATATTAGATAACGTTGAGAAGTGACAACAAACTGCAAGTCCTAATTTTCTCTTTTTTTAACTATTTCTGTACATTGAAAGAAACCTAACATTCAGGCACTAGACTGACTTGCTGTTTGCATTTCCTTTTCTCATTTCAAGTTTATAGTATCATATATTATTTGGTAAGCTAGTCCTTTTCCCTAATTAGGCCATGTGAGGCAAAATGGAGGTCATAAGTTAGCATGTATTCCGTGCAGATTGTTCTTTTGAGTCCATTATCAGAACAGAACCAATAAAAGCAATTTTGATAACCTTTTTTCATCTGCACAATGAGTCCTGTGATTGATTTTAGATAGAACTCATTGAACCTCTAGGACGCAAATTATGTTTTTTAACACCTCGAAAGTTCTCAAACACGCTATTTCAGACATTTTTCTTACAGAAAAAGAAGAAGAAGAAGTCATTCGAGTGAAATGAAATTTGCTGGTAAAGAGGCTAAAAAATCAGTTCTTCTAATCTCATTTTTAAAATATCATGCCCAAACACAAATCAATATTTTTTGTCTGCATCATATATGTCTTGAGTCGCATTTGTGTTTTCTAAATCTTGGTATCATGCTAAATGGAATAAAATCGCCCGTCTCAGAAGTTTATCCCATTTCCTGTACCTTCCAATCATACTTTCGACGTCATTATTGAATCCAAGTTACTTCCAATCATTTTAACGGAACAATAATACAACCTTTCAAATTTTGGATTTTGTCCCTGGTTCTCCTTGTAACACCAACCCAATTCCAATTCATCTATTCTAAACCTCAATAACTAGAATAATGGGTCTTTCCCATCATATTGGATAAAAAGTTCAGTAATCAGTACAAGCAATTGCTTTAAAACATTAAAAAAGAATGTTAATTTAATGTCCAATGATTAACTTCTTTTCAGCTTTGACGGGCAGCTGAAAGCGCTCAAGATGTTAAGGT
The DNA here is from genome assembly GCA_027742785.1 of Vigna reflexopilosa. NCBI lineage: Eukaryota > Viridiplantae > Streptophyta > Magnoliopsida > Fabales > Fabaceae > Vigna > Vigna reflexopilosa. The sequence continues at coordinate 31,209,260 of CM050917.1, forward strand.
TTATTCAGTCATGCAGGCGACAAACAGAGAACTGCTTCAAATCAGAAAGAGAAAAAAAAGAAAAACATTATTATGGAATTGAAGCTAGAAAGATGTGTTTGACAAGTCATTGAACCCATAGAATAGAATGATTAGACATTTATCAAATGAATGCCTACATCACCAGTTGTGACTTAAAATAGCATATAACGTTATACTAGATTAAAATATTAAAAACCATAACACTTGAGTGTTGAAATTATGAGTGACATACCCAGCTAAAAAAAATCAGTACATGGCTACAAAATTTTTAATGATATTGCAGCAGAACGAAGCTTTACACCATCGCTGTCCCACTTCGACTGTGGTGCAGTTGCTCCAGCAATAAAAGCCTACAGAATATAATAAGGGCCAGGTATCTTACTTTTCTGTAATTTATGTTGGCGAAATATAAAGTGATTGATGTGTATCACCACAGAAAACAAAAATGAGAATTTCCTCTACTGGTATTAGCTTAACTAGCAGAAGTTGATGACCAATTGGCAGTGATTTATTCCTACCATTGCATATCAGTATACTGGGATGTGGAGAGAGGCGAACCTACACTGAATTGAGGCTGGACAGTTTCATCCTCTTAATGTTCTAAATTTATAATTAAATATATTAATTTTTTATTTTTTACACTTTTAAAATTTCTTATTGATCTTACTGTCAAGTGATAAACATTAATATATTGATATAAACATATGCACATTAGTATATTTCATGATATTAATAATTATTATTTATTAAGAAAACTATCCCCCTGGTCCAGGGTCTTTCTTGCTTCCGCCACTAGGCTAATTATATCAGTAAATGGATGAAGCAACAAACCTTTCCATTGCTGACACCTGTCATCATAGCTACGTGCTGCTCATCTTTACCAAATTCATAGAAATAGTAAGTCCTGGAAATTGTAAAAGCCAATAATGTATTGGAATTTGATGCAATACAAAGACTAAATATTATACAGACACATTAATAAGGTTAGTTCCATATAGGGTGGTAAAAAGGGCCAACAGATCCGATATCGGCATGCCAAAAACGGGCTAGGCCAAGCAGCTGACCTATCAATTGAAAACAATTGAAATTTACAACCTAGTCCACCGAACTGTCAAGCTAGCCCGTCTCTCTCTTTTTCTTTTTCTATCATCTAAAATCTAATATCACATGGAAACGGAATAAAAAAATTTATTTTTTACATGAAAACGGTTTAAAACAGATTGATACAGGGCTGATGCCAGGTTGCCAAAAATAGAGGGAATTTAAAAACTTGGAAAGAGACAAAACAGTGGTTGAAGCCACATTACAGAGAGACAAAACACAAAATAACAGGGATTCTTTAAGACAATGACAAAATAAAAAGTGGGTTGTGTTAGTATAATGAAGTTGGGTTGCTAGGCTAGTTTGTTGGGTTGGGAAATGTTGGCAGGTCCGGTTGATTCGGGTTTCTAGATTGAAAATGTTGTCTCGGTCCACTTTTTTGGCCGGGCTTGGCTCTTTTTGTCATTCTTAGTACCAAATGAAATAGCAATGCTTAAAAAATTAATTCACACCCAGAATTTTCTACATTAGCATTTTGAGTATTCAATCAAATATTGGGGGAAAGGATATGAATGCTATTTACTTTCAGCCATTCTGTTCTTAAGACAAACTCTGTTTTTTATTTAGAAAGAAATATAAAGAAAATGACTATTTTTTGTATGTTGTCCTGAAAAGGAGAAAAGTTTTGGTCCATCTAGTTTCAGTCAGTTGAAAATGAACTTACGTAAAACCCTCATCTTCCTTTATTTTTATTGATCTTGCAGAGTAAAGTTTGGACCCTCCTGCATGCACATCATGGGAAGAATGAAATACTAATACCAAGAACTATATGTAACCGGAAAGACCAACGAAGCATGTCATATAATTTGAAAAACTAAATGTTGCATATAAACAATCAACGACATAAAGATAACAACCTTGATAAAATTAATTTCTTTCTGAACCTACAGAAACATGAAGGCGTTTAAACAAGTGTACCTGGAACAAATATTTTTGCTGCTTCCTTCAAGGACCCTAAATCAGATAAATTCTGAGCCTGCTCTAATCAGAGAAGAATACGTAAATTCCTTGAGGGGTTCTCATAAAGAATAGCAAACAGGACTAGATATAATTTCAGTTACAGTGACTTATTCATATGTTCTGATAGTGAAATCATGACGAAGTAAAATGATTATGAATTATATGGACTAAACCAGTTTCTCCATCCTTTATGAAATTATCACGAGTAGCAAAAATTTCCAAGCTCTAGTGCAAGCTCATAAAAAGGAAAATTTTCAAATAAGAAAGAGCTCAATGCCAACTCAACATTGAACTAGAAAGGAACCAAACCAATACAGAATCTAAAGGCCAAGCCGGAGCAGACTCATCACGTTGACTTAGACAAGGGTTTCTGATGTACAAATAGCAAATGGCTCGCTTATCTTTTACTAATTACTCAACCATGGTGAATTTTATGCCCTACTGATATAAATTGGGGGAGAAGAGTGCATGTGTATAATAAATATCATTGACAGCCTGATTACCTGCAAGAAGGTGATTTTAAGTTGATTGGTTGGACGAGTAACAACACTTAGAATCTCAGATCTGTTACAATCGCAGAAAACATGCTCCCGTTCATTCTAAAAATACGCAAGTGCATTGCAAGAACATGTGGAATGCTGGGAATTCAATATAAAATTACCCATCGGATGATGCAAAGCGTGCTGAAAATGTTTTTGCTTTTGCCTTGTCCCCATAAAGAGATCCTCCAGCATTGAAATCCTGCAAGTAAATGAAATATTATCTCACTCAACTAAGTTTCACAAAGTTTCAAAACCTTCAATGAAATTATTGCTAAAATGCAAATTCTCAAAATGAATATTACTGTGTGGTGCATTACGCTGATCAATCAGCTATATATAGTTGTACAATTTCAATTCAAATAATAAGAGTAACTAATTCAACCATAAAAATGACTTAACTAACTATTACATCAAACTCCAACTAACTGAAAACTGGATTCAGCTCAGTTGAGCAAACCCCTCATTACTAAAAGCTGTAGACACCTTCAAGTTTCTATTTACACATTTCACACTCATTTTTCAATTGTAGATTTCTATATTACAATGTACTAAGTTAAACAAGGAAAAAAATTACTAATAAATAATTAATTTGCTTTTCAGTAATTCAGTGATTGTAATCAAAATTGACAGAGAAAAGTATTTAAGAGTGCACCTCAGGTTCCATGATATCCGTAAACTCTGGCGGGACTCGAATGGAAAACCCATCACCGTAGAACTGAAACCAAGATGACGTATTTTCAATGCCAGAAAGAAGCGATTTCGACGGCAACGCTTGAGGTGACGGTTGCGCAACTGAGACTCGAGGAATTAGGCCAATACCAATGCTGACGAGAGAAGTTTGAACGATGAGGTTCCTTTTGGAGGTGAGATTCTTGGCCTCACAAATTATGGGTTTTGAGGTGAAAGAGAAGAAGGGTTTGGTGTTGTTGGTGATGCAGAGATTGGATAAAAGAACGGCCATGAAAGAAAGTGCATGGAGACAGAGGTATCATTAGTTTCAGCCAAAATAAATTGATTTTGAAGTTTACCCAATTCAGGGGCACCTGATTCATTGTAATATATAGCTTCTTTTTTAGAACATTATCCTCACAGAGGAACAATCATGATCAGACAAAAATTACGGTTTAAGCTTAAACACTGTTTCAAGAAGACATTATAGATAAGAAATGCTAAAAATTCAGAACTAAAAATAGCTAGTTAATCAGAGCAAAACCACGTTAATGTATTTAGTGTAGTAATCTTTATTTATGAATCAAGGAAAATAATATATAAAAAATTGAAATAGGCTTATTTAGTTATTTACAAATGCAGGTTCGCTTTGGGAAAAATGATCACTTTTAGTTCTGTGGACCAAAAGATCCACATGGCTAATAGACGTTATCCACTTTCAAACACTGCCAACCAATCGAGACCACCCGAAATCTGAACCAAATCAGAGGACAAGGAATGATGTGGAAGAGAAGGAGCCTTCTGCAATTGAATCCTTGCTGATCCTCATCATGGGAGCCATTTTTCCTCCTCACTCTCTCTCTCCACTCCTCAACATCAAACCTTCACCCTCAAGAATCCTCTTGGCTCCCTCTCCCCAACCCAAGTCAAATTCTCTCTTTTGCTCCAAACCCATTGTTTCCAGTCTCAGAAAAAACCAAACTTCATCTCCTAAACCTTCATGCACAACCTGGTTGTCTCATGCTCAACAGGGCCTAGCAGCTTTGGCTATCTCCTTGGCCCTCAACTTTAGCCCAGTTTTGTTCAGTGACAATGCTCTGGCATCTGAGTTTGATGTGCTTAACGAGGGTCCACCCCAAGAATCTTATGTGGTTGATGATGCAGGAGTTCTTAGTAGGGTGACTAGGTCTGATTTGAAGCGGTTATTGTCTGATTTGGAGTCAAGGAAGAACTTCCACATCAATTTTATCACTGTTAGAAAACTCACGGTTAGTTACACAATTATGTGATTAAATAATTAAACTGTCTTTCATATTTCCGCATGATGTTCTGTGAAGAAGCATTTGGTTTGTTGTGCAACTTTGTTTATGTTCTCTGCCATGCAACTGAATGGAGCATGAAACAAAATGCTAAATGAAATGTTTTTATTGTATGAATGTGGCTAATTGCAGAGCAAAGCTGATGCATTTGAGTATGCTGATCAAGTCCTTGAGCGTTGGTATCCGTCTGTAGAAGAAGGCAACAACAAGGGTATTGTGGTTCTTATCACCAGTCAGAAAGAAGGAGCAGTCACTGGTGGTCCAGCTTTTGTCCAAGCCGTGGGAGAAAACATCCTTGATGCCACTGTCTCAGAGAACCTTCCAGGTATTTACAAGTTTGCAAAATTATTTACTGGAATTTAATTGTCATGCACAAAGATTTTTATAGTATCAAACAATTAGAAATCATCCAGTATATGAAATTAACACTAATAAGTTTAAACACAATTTTGTTATTACATGTGTCGAAAATTCTTAATTTGATCCCTTTAAGCACTTAGTTTGGTTCTTGTAAACATAACATGTTCTTAATTTGATATAGCGCATTCTTAATTTGATATAACGCATTCTTAATTTCGTCTCGTATATGTGATTAAAAATGTGTTACGAGGTTAGAGAAGTCACTGTACAAGGAATCACATGGAAATGATGAATTGGATAGAAAGGAACCTGGGAAAACAATTATGCGGAATACAAGTGACAGAGGGTAAGGAAAGCAAGGCTAACAGAAACCATATTGTCATTCCACTTATACCTGAAACCTAAACACAAACCAGAAAACAAACAACCGCCCTCCCCTTTTACCTACCCTAAACTAAAAAACATTCACTCAACTCTTAGATGCCTAACAATGTCAAAAATGTCACCATCCGAAATGCAGTTGAGGAAGGACAAAGGGTTGTTATACCTGTAATGACAAATTCACACCTGTAATTTCAATTTGGATTAGTTGATGTAGACTGTCTTGGTCAAGCAGTTTTGGGAAGTGGAATGGCAACGGATCAGTCCAAAGTGCAAGCAGTGTTGAACTGGCAGATTCCATCTACATTGAAGAAACTACGGGGCGTTTTGGGCTTAACTGGATACTATTGGAGATTTATTACAAGTTGTGCATCCATAGCTACACCCCTCACTAATTTGCTAAAAAAGGATGTTTTTGGTGGAACTCTCAGGGTACAACAACGTTTTAGCAATTAAAGGAGGCCATCACAATGGCGCAAGTTCTAGTAGTTCCAGATTTTTCAAAACCTTGATTCAACAAGTTCTCCAAGAATTCCACAACTCTCCCATTGGAGGACATGCCGGAATTGCACACTGTGGCTAGAATTGTGGCCCAATTTTTTTAAGGCATATACTGGGACATTAAGAACCACGTGCAGCAATGTCTCCTATGCCAACAAGCTAAAAAGAATAACGTGCTACCTACTGGTCTGTTGCAACATCTTCCCATTCCTGCCCAAATTTAGGAAGACTTAGCCAATGATGTTGTTGTTGGTTTACCTCCATCTAGTGGTGTTACAGTTATTTTGGTAGTTATAGACCAACTGTCTAAATATGCTCATTTTCACAAACTCCAACCAATTAAACTAGCAATCAAGTTACTAAAGTATTCATGAAACACATTGTGAAATTGCATTGCCTCTGAAAATCAATATCATCCGATTGTGACTGAGTCTTCACTAGCAACTTTTGACTGAGTAGCACTACCCTTGCCATGGGCCCAACATTTCACCCTCGAAGTGATGGACAATTAGAGGCCTCAATAGGTGTCTAGAGATATACCTGAGATGCTTCATAGTGAATAATCCAAGGGAATGGAGTAAGCTACATCCTTGCGCAGAATTTTGGTAAAGTAGTTCCTTCCAATATAGCATTGGCATGACTACCTTTTTGAGTTGTTTGTAGCATAGATCCCCCAACCATTACCTAGAACCAATTGAACTACAATAATCCATCCTGCCTACAGGACTTGTTGCAACAATGAGATTTAGCCTTCTAAAATTTTATTAGCTTAAGGCTCAACATCAAACGAAGAAATTTTGTTGATAAAAAGTGTATTCCATTGTAGTTTGAGGAAGGTGATTAGTTTTGGTCGAAACTAGGACTCAGATATTTTGGTCATTTTCCCATAATCCAGAAAATTAGTATAGTAGCATATGAGTTACTCTTGCCTGCTTCAGCAAAAATTCATCTAGTCTTCCATCAGACCTTACTGAAGAGATGCAAAGATGATCATCAAAAGTCATATCTGTCACTTCCTTTACTCACCAATGAGTTCGGCCTTATGGTTTAAACAAGTAAATCAGGATGCAAATCAGGATACTTGGGAAGATACCACTGTAGTTAGCACAGATTATCCTAACTTCAACCTTGAGGACAAGGAGTCACATGGAAATGATGAATGGATTAGTAAGGAACTTGGGAAAATCGTTGTGCAGAATACACAAGGCTAACAGAAAAAATTGAGCGTGAGAGGAGGGTCAGTCAAACGTTGAAGGAATTCATCTGGTGAATGAAGTCACTATATAAGGATTAGAGAGAAGGGAAGAAAGAGGAGAATATTTTGAGAATCTGTTCTCTCTGTCCCTTCGAAGAAATTTCTAATCTTCTCTTCCTCTGTATTCTGCTTCACTGACATTTGTGCTTGCCTTCACTCCCTAATGTAAGAAAACCATATACTACTATATCCACAATACAATACAGAGATACTTCACTATTACTCTCTTGTTTTCCATTGCCTTTTACTGTGAGCTTCTTACATGTTACGTGTATGGCAACCAAATTAAGAATAGATCACATGTATAAGGAACACACAAATTAATAATGTGTAAGGGACTAGCAGTGGCATGAACCATATCGATTATGTTTACATGTTAAAGACCAATTTAATTACTTTTTTTCTAGGGACGAGACTGAGAAGTCATGACATGTATAAGACTAAGGATATGTTTAACCATTTACAGTGGTTAAGGAACAACAATAATCATTTTGATTTTCTGGAGGGGTACAAAACTACCTGTGTGTGGTTTATGTATGCAGTTTTGGCTACGGATGAGAAGTACAATGAAGCTATTTATAGCACAGCTAAACGTCTAGTTGCTGCCATTGATGGCCTTCCAGATCCTGGTGGGCCTTCATTTAAAGACAACAAACGTGAGTCTAACTTCAAGACCAAGGAAGAGACAGAAGAAAAGCGTGGACAATTCACTCTGGTTGTTGGAGGTTTGTTGGTCATTGCATTCGTTGTTCCAATGGCACAATATTATGCTTATGTATCCAAAAAATAAAATAATGTAAGTAGATCTGTCTTTCAAATTCTTACTCTTTATTTCAGATGCATAATATGCAGTTGTAACCATACTCATCTTACAATTGAGTTTGGGAAGGCTGAAGAATAAGATGAGAGTTTTTTCTTGTAAATTCAATTCCAAAGTATATGCATTTGACTATGTTATTATCCAGTTGGGTTCTTAAAGTCAGGTAGAAGGAGTTCCAGTTCTTAAAGTCATTTTATTGGATTATTTGATCCTGAATCATATAGTTGTTCGTTTTACTACAACAGTACCATAAGAATGAAATTGTTAAAACAATAAACAGACGAGGGTTTAGAACTTGAGCTAGAGAAGGAAGGGCATTTAGCCTCCCTAAAAAAGAGTGGAGTAGTTTCCAGTGAGAATTTGTGATGCCACATGTTGATTTGCTGCCTCAGTGTAGTGAGTTCCGTCCCAGCTTACGTACACACTGCTGTCGTTGCAACCTTTTGCTGTTATTTCAGTCCCATTCAAGATCTTTGTTAGTCCACAAGAAACTCTGCTGTCAAAGTTGAATGGTGGACCTCCATATCCACAGCATGCCATAATGGATTGTTTAAACCCTGCAAACATATATTCACAGAAATTTAGTAGTGTTTGGCCCAAAAGTACTCGTGTTAGAAAAGAAATAATGCCATATTGGCCTATCTTGATCCCTATATTCATCATACTTAGACACAATTCTAGAATTATAACGATTTTGAATGTAATAGATAACTGGGGTATTTTTGCTGCAATCAGAATTCTGATGCAGTGGATTCCCATCAAGTGTCATGCAGTGTAAGTGTTAGTCAAGTTTAGATTCTTTATTGGGTTTTTTGTATTGTTTCTCTACTGAACCTTCAAAATATCTTGATATTGGTATACTAAAAAAAGTTTTAATATATTTTAAAATATCAAACTCAGTGTTCATCGGTGTTTTTTGAAGACTCGGTAGAGGGATGACACAAAAAACTCAACAAAGAATCAAAATTCATGTTAGTCGCTCAGTTATATTCAAAATTTGCAAAAGTTAACATCTATAACTACTGGGAATAAATAATCATTACCCCAAAAAATGGTGAAATCAATAGTAATTGGAACTGAGATGAAGCAACATATAAATTTCTGAAATTACACTCACCATATTTAGAATAGTTTGCAATGAGGTTTGATTTTATGGTAAAGATATCAACATGTGTTACATTTGCATCTGGATACTGTCCTTTCAATTTACTGCAAAAGGCTTGAAGCTGTATATTAAAGGCTTTGGCAGCTTGGTTGGGTGAACTAACACATCCTAGTTCATCAAGCGTTGATGGATTAGTGCCAAATTTGGCAACAACCTGAGGCAAGCATCCGAGTGGACCCGTGTTATGTATCCAGAAATTCCTTGCCCCGTTATCATACAGTTTCTGGCTCAGACATCACAGAGAGATTATTAAGTTCAGTATAACTATTTTTATGGAAGTAATAAAATGAAACTTTCAGGAGAAAATAATGTTATGCCATCAACCTTTATTCCACTTTCAAATTCTAATAAAATTGCTTGAATTGAGGCGAGTATTTGGTCCAATGTTTTTGAATAAAACGCACCAGCAAGATCGTTCTGGCCTATGTCAAACATGTATAACCCCTTCTCAAAGGAGTCTACAGTAGGGACGTACTGATCAAATTTTTTTCCTGAAACATTATTGAAATCACTTTCCTTCAAATGAACGGATAAACAGAAAACTAGATTTTGAAAACAAAGTAGTAAGAACATAGTTCGTTATTTTATCAAATACCTTGAAGCAATTGAAGAGACAGAGCTCTGAATCTCAGAAACTGATATACCTGAACCCCAAAGCTGAACGGGCTGATGGATGCTGCATTGGCTGGAAGGATGGTTGAACCTGCTGCTGCAAAGTTGCATCCTCGCTGAAAATTTGGCAACCCCACAGAATCCATGTAGGGATTCAAGAATGGCAATTTCATCGCATCCACTGCAATGCACAACCAACAGCAACACATGGAACTATCATGTCAATGCAAATGATACATATGGTGCTGCTCACTTGGCTATATGTTCACAATTGCATGGATGATATTCAAGCCTCAGAGTTTCATATGTTTAGTTACCTGACATTTGTAACATTAGATGATGGGAGTCCAGATTCTCTATTAGAATTTTGGTACCGTCCTCTAATAAGCATTAAAAATACACTGATGTTTGATATATTCAATTTCTTTTTAATATCTCTTAAACCATCAGTATCCATCAGCATATTTTAAAGGCAACACAGCAAAAGAACACAGAAAAACCCAACAGAAAATCCAAATTCATTAAACGTGTTACGATACAGACAAAATCCCACTTCGATAAAAACAAAAGATGAACATGAATTTATATATACCTAAGATATCTTTAATGGTGAGAGATTTTTTAGAGTGAAACAGACCTAAGATGTCATTGTTATCTGCCTATTTCATACTAGTAAGAGTAAGTGTATGAAAGATTAGAAACTTACTCAGAAAGTCCACAATGAGACGTCCATCACAGAACCTCCCAGATGGGGTTTTGAAGTACTTCTGTCCATTAGGCGGGGAAACTAAAAATCCCATAGCTGCAGCAAGTTCACCTGTGTCTGAGTTTGAATCACCAAAGTTGAAAACTGCAGGGTAACTGAAATCAACCGAATTTGCAGCAGCCAAACACAAGCAAAATGTAACAACTTGAAAAGCAACCACATTCTTAGAATCCATGGCAACTCTCATTTTATGCCTGCCAAATACCAATAACACAAACAGAATACCAACTATAGCTAGACTCTATGCTTTTCAACAAAACCAGACTTATTGCATTATTCAAATACTGTTCCATAAGTTAAAGAGATGGTTTATCTTGTATTAGAATATTTCCCGTGAACCTTTACACATATGAATGACAACTGTTTCCATGCAATCCAACGAGAGTGAAAAGACAGATGCATTAGCATTAACAAATCCCACATGTTCTCGGTATGTGTTACATGCAGTGAACAGATTCATCCTTTTATTATTCTTTGTTTGGGCTACCCGTGAGCAATAATGTGCCAAATCTGTAGCAGAAACAGGATTCTTGATCTTGTTATTAGATTCTTTTGAAAAGAAAGCAATATGTATTGTTTTTGTGCCAACGTTAGAGGACACAAATTAGCTTTACCTAACAGTAGACAATAAATAATTTGCTAAGAGTTCTCACGTGGCTTAAAGATATATTTGTAATGTTGTGTTAAAGCTTTCAAGTGTACAATTTTGGAAGATAAAAAAAATCACTTTCTTCTAAAAATGTTATTCAAGAAATTCCTTGTACTGAAAATATAGAAGTCACTTGACCCACTTTTTTAGTGACTAAAAGTGTTTAACATGATAATGTATTTAATGTTTCTTAATTGGCATCATTAGGATAATGATCAGCAAAATCAAACTCCAACGTTTAAAAAGTAAAATTTTTAATATGATTCATTAATTATTGGTAAAATATATAATGTATTCTTTTCTTTTTACAAGTATGCAGTGATATTTTGTAAAAAATAAAAAGTTGAAATTAATTCGAACACATGATTAAATATTGTTTTAGTTTAAGTTAATTTAATTTCTTTTGTCAAAAAAATAAATTAAAAATATAGTGTCTATTTTATTCTTCTAAAGGTGACTTTTAGATTACTGGTTGCAAAAATCTTCCCAAACAAGCATTGTAAAATTTTTGAAACAAGATTTTCAAAATAGGATTTTTAAAACACCTTTTTCCAAAAACACATGAAATGCTTTCGAAAACAAGTTTTTCAAAGTGAGTTTTCCAAAATAAACTTTCCAGATCAAACTTGTGAAACATATGAACATATGAGATGCGTTCTAGAACAACATTTCTGGAATTAAGACTTTTGGAACAAATTTTCCACAACATATATAATACTTTCTAGAACAAATTTCTCTTTTTCTTTCACCTCTCAAAGAGTACATGACAATTGAAAACGAAGGTGTAGTTTGAAACAGTTGCAGATTTTGTTGTTGGTATCGGGTGGAGGTAGTAGTCATGGGGGTGTAGGAAACAAAAAGCTTTCCAGTCAAATGCTCTTCTAAGTAAATTCTAGACTTTTGCCTTCTACACCCAATACTTTCCTTCTACACCTCCCACCTCTCTCTATGGAATGTGTACATTTATGAAAATACCCTTTGTTAAAGCGCGTACACCTGTTTTTTCAGTTGGTACATTTTAACAATTGTATCGGGTTATAGTAGACAAAAATATTCTCATATATTATGGATTCTAAGTTTTAAAGTTAAGGATATTTAAATAATTTTCATTCTCAAAACAAAAAAAGCAAGAAACCCTTAAACCCTTACTCACCTCCCTCATTCCTCTCAACCCTTTCTCTTTCATTTCTCTCACTACAACATTTTCTCTGTCATCTCTCTACTGTAGCCCTAATTAAAAAAAAAATTAGAAACACTGTTAAACAATTTCTTACAAAAAAATGATTTTATAATGAGTTTTCATTTTATAATTTTTGTCTTATCTAATTTTATCTAATTTTCACAAACATAATGACATATGAAGGAATTGGTATTCGCCTGGAAAAAATCAGAAACACTTGCTATTAAACAATTTCTTACAAAAAATGATTTTATAATGAGTTTTCATTTTATAATTTTTGTCTTGTCTAATTTTATCTAATTTTCACAAGTATAATGACATCAGAAGAAATTGGTAATTGGCCTGGAGGTTTTTTAAGAGATGATGCAAATGATGAAATTAGAGAGGTTAGTGAAGATGATGAAATTGAAGAGATCTTGAATGAACCTTTGACTGGAGAAAATGTTGGAGTGAGAGAGATGAAAGAGAAAGGGTTGAGAGGAATGAGGGAGGTGAGTAAGGGTTTGGGGGTTTCTTTTTTTTTTTAGTTTTGAGAATGAAAATTATTTAAATATCCATGACTTTAAAACTTATTATCCATAATATATGAGGCTATTTTTGTCTACTATAATCCGGTACACATTGTTAAAATGTATCAACTGAAAAACAAGCCTACACACGTGTTTTTTTTCAGTTGGTATATTTTAACAATGTGTACCGGATTATAGTAGACAAAAATAGCCTCATATATTATGGATTAAATCATGGATATTTAAATAATTTTCATTCTCAAAACTAAAAAAACTCCAATTAAAAAAATTCAGAAACACTGGGAAAAAATAAGAAACACTCACTATTAAACAATTTCTTACAAAAAAAAATGATTTTATAATGAGTTTTCATTTTATAATTTTTGTCTTATCTAATTTTATCTAATTTTCACAAGCATAATGACATGAAGGAATTGGTAATTGGTCTGGAAAAAAATCAGAAACACTCGCTATTAAACAATTTCTTACAAAAAATGATTTTATAATGAGTTTTCATTTGAAGGTTTTTTAAGAGATGATGATTCAACATCTGCAGATGATGAAATTAAAGAGGTTAGTGAAGATGATGAAATTGAAGAGATCTTGAATGAACCTTTATCTGAATGCGAATATGCCAATGACTCAACTCTTTACAAAGGTAAATTGTTTAAAGACGAATATCTCTAAATTTTTTTTAGTTGGATCTACCATAGGATGATAGAGAAAATGTTAGATAAAGAGAGATGAAAGAGAAAAAGGGTTGAGAGGAATGAGGGAGGGGAGTAAGGGTTTAGAGTTTTTTTTTTAAGTTTTGAGAATGAAAATTATTTAAATATCTTTGACTTTAAAACTTAGAATCCATACTATATAAATATATTTTTGTCTACTATAATCCGGTAGACATTGTTAAAATGTATCAACTGAAAAACAGACGCGCGTTAACAAACCCATATATATATATATATATATTAATTATATTTTAGATTAATAACTATTCGAATTTGAATTTTACAATTCAAGAGTAGTAACTTTTTAATATTACACAATAATAAAAAAAAATCCAAACTAGAAAAATCTAAGATTGTTGAAAATCAAAAGTAAAAAATTAATTAAAACTAAAACAACTACACAGTTTTAAATTTTATAGGGTGCTGAAGCAACTTATGGGGTGTAAAAGGAAATTCCCTAAATTCTAAGCTGCTACTTTTTCTAATGAAAAGAAGGCTTAAACCCTTGAAAAACCAGAGACCTGTGTGGTGGTGAATCTTGCATCCTCCGTTCATCTGTTATCAAAGTTGTAATTGTAACATTAATGTTATGTTGAAGATGACGACGCCGTTCAAACGCTTACACTTAGTTCGCACACTTTATCATTCATCTCAAATTGGAGAATCTTCGTCGTATCTGTGAGTAAAAACACTGCTTTCATCGGGATCTGATAAAATGCATCTTCTTTATCAACTCAAATGGTTGTTCTCACCTTGAAATGAAACTCATGGCGCAATTTGCATTTCCTCACTACCAATTTGGTGTGTTTGAATTTTCAGACTCGTTAGCTGCAAGACTTATTCCTCTGCTATATCAAACAGTAATCTACTTTAAATTTCTTTTGTTGCTTCATTTCTATGCGAAAGGGATTTTATAGGAGAGATGTATGTGAAGGATTAGGAACTGGACTTTAACATCTACTTGTTTACCATTCAAGTTAGTTTTTGCCTGATCAGGTTCTGAGGGTAATTTCAGGAGCTTCTATCCTCATTTATTAAAGGGCCAAGATGGCTTTCCCTTTGCTGGTGTAAAATCTTTGACACTTCGATCTTCAATGGTAAATAGTCTTGAACATTTTAATATATTAGGACCGTGATTTTTGGGATTGAAGCTTTTTGTCATTTTTATGTTTCTCTTAGGCGACTGAGTTGTCCATTTTCATGAACGATAAGAGGATGATAACTACTCAGGCCAAAGCCCCAGCACAAGCGCGGCAAGTGGTATCTCTCTTACGTTTCTTTTCTTTGTTTTATGACGCTCAAGTGTTTTATGCTATTCTTCATGGTACATAGTATATCCTACATGTTTTATCCAAGATATACAATCGATAAAATTTATGGGGTGTTCTTTTTGTATGAATGTTTCCTTTATCTTTTGGGCCTCAGTCTTAGTTATGGAACTGTTGATTTTGAGGTGTTTTCAATTGACTTGTCGCTATCCTTCTCTCATTTACCACGAGACACAAATAGAAGGGTAAGTTAATTTACCAAAGAGCATACATATAATTGAAACATACATTCCAAACACATCAACACAGATAAATGAAACAATCCTAAGCATATTAACATACATTCTAGAGTTGACTATCTGGATAAATGAATTGACGTCGAACTTTGGCGAGTTCTACACTTATAGTGGTGAAACAACTTGCCCACCCAATAATCCATCAACCACCTAAGGCAAAGGAATCAAACCATAGACTAGAATCTCTGGTTACTCCTTACGACATAACCTACCATTTTCTACTTGAGATTGGATGGTTATTGGAATGTCAGGATAACCTCCAATACAAAATCCCTATATCAATACATACACTACTTGAAACAACCACAAAAACTTTTGCTTGGAATTTCTTTCACAACATTCTTTAACCATACATATAACCATGTTTACAAACCATAAAACATCCATAATTCCACACAAGTAGACATTAAATCTATATAAACCAGTTCAAACCAAACAAGAATTAGAAAAACATAGAAATCATTAAATGACAAGAAATAGGGAGTGCCGAGTGCCTAGAACTGGTGCCCAGTGAGCAAGACCTCTCGCCCAGCAAGCCAACCTCTCGCCTAGTGTAAGGAGAAAAAGAGTCTAGACCTGCAAGGACGAAGTGGTGCTCAGTGTCCAAAAGCACCGCTCAATGCCACATAAACATAGGAGCCCGCTGACTTTGTAGCGCTCAACGCCCTAGAGCCTAGAGACTCTCTGACTTTGCAGAGCTCAACGCCACATGGGGAGGCTCAGCACTACACGGGATCACTTAGCGCAACACAAGGCTGCTTAGCACTACACTAGAAACTGGAAACTTTGATTCTTGATCTGATTGCACTCAAGACCTATCCAAATAACCAAATTGGTATTCTTGACACTATGATTGACTCAAAAACATGTTTAAACATCATATTGAATACCAATATGCTCAATTGGTCGGCAACTTAGTCCATCAGATCAAACCAATAACAACCAAAAACCTAAACAACATACCAAATGACCAATTTCCTGCAATACGCAAAGCTAACCAAGTGCTAAATGGCACAAACTCAAACTTCTAACATCAAGCTCATTCAATAAACGATTCTCACTGAATTTCACCTGTCAAACCGCCAATTTTAGACCAATTTCCAATGAGCACTCAACCTATTACTAAACCAAAGTTCAACAGCAAAATGACCAATAAAAAACAGAAATTCTATCATTCTCAGCTCATAAAAAACCAGCTATAATCAGCAAGCTATCTATAACAAGAATTCACCGTACCAAACTATCAATTCAACGTGTCACACAATACACTATCGTAGAACTCAAGACAAATTTCAACCATGGTTCCATACAATTCCAACATACCAAATTAGATTATCATGTTACTAAAACTTTAGAAACAATGTATTTAGTTTCCCTTACCTATTAGAAACTCAAACGACTCTATGTAACCTAAAACAGCTCCCTCAGCTCAAGGTATCTGCTCCTACAAAACACCGAATCATAATCAGAGTACGCTGTTAGAACCACTGAGCAACAGAGAACCTAATGGAAGTCTCAAACGACACATGCGAATGAGCCAACATCACATGCATTAGAAAACGTGAAACTAGAGAAAAGAGCATAAACCAACTTACTCTTTCACAAGAACTGATTGGATAGACTTGAAGATCTCGTCTCAATAGTCACTTAGGTGCTTTCTAATCTTCAAACAGATGAACAATGGATAAGTAGGTTTAGAGAGAATGTAAGGAGCTCTAAGAGAACAGGTTTTAGAAAGATGGTATGTTTCTATATAATGAAACTCTTTAACTGGAATTCTATTTATACTTTTGAAATTTTTTAATAAAATAAGCGAGTCTCATTATTTAGAACATCCTATCACTTCTAATATTCTATTTTTTAGACTTTCACAGTGATCACTTAGAGATTGTTTGATTTCTGTTTGAGTTTTTAAAGATCAAAAAGATGTCTGGTTAGTGTTTTCTTACTAGATGTTTTAAAACTATCTTACAAGATCAATTTTGAATACTAAAATATAGAAACAGCTAAAAGATTTCCAAACCAGTTTCTATAAAATCATGATGGCATAACTGTAAAAATGTACATTCAGTAATGGCAGTTTTCTAACTAACAAAAATACAATGGTATTATTTGCATATCAATGAAAAGTATACCATTGATACTGATGGAGCTCAAACCTCGCCAATTTTCAAAACTTTAGAAGTTGTCCTGCCATACAAGTTTTTCATTCATTCTGTTTTCAAAATGTTATCTTATCTTAAATTTCAAAGCTGTTTTAAAAATTAAAAACAGAAACAGATGTCAAACAAGGCATTAATTTACTGATCAGGTAATTATTTTGATGCTTTGCTATCATATCATTGATGCAGGGTCAACAAATATCCCTATCAAGTCCTGGATTTATCTATGAACCTTATGAACCTCGTGAAAAAATCCCATTTTGGAAGAGGTTAGATCTCAGTGGTTTCAAATCTCTATGGTTTATACATGGCTTTTCATCACAGACAGACTCTAGTGTTGTGTGTGTGTGTGTGTATAAATTTGAAATTTGCATTGCTATTTATGTTTTTATATTAACATTTAGAATTGTTTATGCCTTTTTCTTGTTATTTTCTTTACCATTTTGATATGCCTTCCGTGTATAAGCATTACATTTCCTTATAAACTATTATAATGATTTATCATGATCTTATGTATAATTTCTCTGAATCATCAGATGGTTCACTATGAGTGGTTGGAGAAGAACAAAACTTGACATAATTCTTGAGGTGATTATGCATATAAATTATTTTAATTTTGGTTTGCATTATTTCTCCAAATTTTGAGAATATGGCCAAACTATATTAATGTAACCATTCATCCAAATTGTTCTTTCCATTCTCTCTTTTCTTTACACCCAGTCTTGGATAATCACAGCAGATTGGTGCTTTCTTTAAAGGGGGAATTATTTTCCTCTCTTCATTCTTCTCCTTTTCTCCTAAATATTCTCTTTTATAATAGATTGGAAAAGAAAATGAAAATTAAAATCGCTCTGAAAGTATTGTCCCTGGACCCTTTTATTTTGATCCATTCTCTCTTTTCTTTACACCCATTCTTGGAGAATCGCACCAGATTGTTGCTGTCTTTTAGGGAGGAATTATTTTCCTTTTTGAGTTCATTCCTCCCTTTTTCTCCTAAATATTCTCTTTTATAACAGAGTGGAAAAGAAAAAGAAAATTAAAATCACTCTGAAAATATTGACCCTGGACCCTTTTATTTTAATTGAGCTTATCAATAACCTTAATCAAGCTTTGTCTTTTACTCTATTGCAGCTCAAAAGTGCCTATGCTATTGCTAAGTTAAGAAAAAAGGGATATTCAAAAAACCAGTTCTACAAAGAGGCTGTCAATATGTACAAGGAGGTATGTTCTGTTGCCTTTACTAAGTTTTTTTTTCTAATTCATTGTGACAAGATCAAACAACAACTAACCAACTAAGTCTTTCTCCTTTAGCTGGTGGTGTCTGCTAAATAAATCAAATAATGTGTTTTTCTTTCTCTTGCTACTCTTGCTACTGATTCTACCATTTGATAAGATCTTTTACCAATTACCTGCCCTACTGTAGAACTGAAAGAAATTAAGGAACTAAAAGAAATTAAGAAATGGAAAAAATATCGCATTAATTACACTTTTGGTCCCCCTAGTTCCAACTTTAACAATACCGTTCATATGTTTGAAATTTCTAATTGAAATAAATAAATAAATTCAGTCGTCCTTGTGTTTCATTGTTTATATTGTCAGAAAAGATAGTGCCACTGTGCCACATTTGTAAAACTGACTTGTATTCCCATATCTTTTCTTATGGGGCTCATGTTTGCTAGTGTTGCACTATCTCTGGATTCTCTATTGCCATAGAGATGATGTGGATCAGTTCCAAATCTACAAGATTGTCAGATGATATAGGTCTACTTCACATCAATTTGTTGAAAACTAGAGGGACCAATTGTTAATTAATTTAATTTGATACAAGTGTTTAAATTGTTCAAAATTATGAATGATGAATATGCTGCTCTGAACATGCAGTCTTTTTTAAATTTGAAATCTCTGCTAGTTGTTGAGTTACTTATGATGATTTCAAATCCTTGTTTAATTGAACAGATTGTGTGCCTGGTAAAGCAGATACCTAATGGCATTTGATGCCCTTTTTTAAGAAACAAATTCACAATTATTTTGTGGAAATGCCACACCTTGTGAATGCCAAAATTGGAAGCACGCACTTTCTGTTACAGAATGTTGGCGCATGGTAGCTATAATTTAATATATTAGGAGAGTGTATTGTTGGAAAGATTTGAAGGGAGACCATTTTGGAGTGATACACCCAATTCAGATAGTGTTCAGGAGAACCAATTTTGAAGAAATTAAGTACAAAAGACATTTTGTCTGGTCTTTGTTCATGTTTTGAATTTTAACCAGCTAGGACAATTTGTAATCCTTATCTCTTGGTAGTTTCTTTCTATCGGTTGTAGTATATGTTGTTGTATTGACTTTCTTTTCCTCTATGATTTCAGTAGGGATTTCTTGTTAGCCCAGTGCTGATCTTTTTTATATATATACATTTTTTTTCAGATAAACACTCTAATTGCTAATGGTGACAGAAGATCTTTACGGAAATCAGTTACTGAGAAGATGTTTTCTGTATGTTTCAGTTCTTTTATGTGATTTTATTAGTGAATATGACCTATAATGCAATTTTGTGTATTTTTTGCATTAATAATTTCTAAAGGGAGTATAGTTTAATTTTTGAGATCTTGTGTTTCATTTTCTTGTCCAAGGCACTTAAGAATGAAATTAAACAAAGAGAATCTGCATGGAGCAAGGTATATTGGGAAATGGTGGAGCCTGTTGTTACGATTCGAACTTTGCGGGCACGTCTGGTTAGTATTCTTCTGCATTCTGTTTAAGTTTTGGTCATGATGTGGCAGGGGAACTCAAAATATAGCACAAATATGAAACAAGAGAAAGAACATCTGCCTTTACTGGCATTAGATCACATCAAAGAGCTGATGCGTGAACTTGCTAACACTGAAGCATCACTGATCAAAATCTGGTCCCATTGGATCAAGTAATAGTATAACTATGATTAGCTTTGGTAGGATGCATTGCTGGAGATGTTCTGACCATTTTAATAGTGAAAACTTTGAAGTTAATCACTGTTTATTTCTTGGTATCTTTGTAAAGTTTCTCTGGAGATCTCCCTGAAGTTACTAGTTGTATCTTTTAGGCACCATGATGAACAAAAAAAACTTAATTTTGAAGTTTTTAAACTAGTTTGCGCTGTATAAATTCTGGGATGAAATAGTTCCACAAAATTTCAATTGTATATAATTGATATATTCTGCTTGAAGTATGATTACAAAGCTACAAGTGCTAGTCAACAAAGCACGCCCTTTTGATCTACTAACTTCATGCTGAAGTGCAGATTATATGTGATGCTGA
Organism: Vigna reflexopilosa; assembly: GCA_027742785.1. Classification (NCBI taxonomy): domain Eukaryota; kingdom Viridiplantae; phylum Streptophyta; class Magnoliopsida; order Fabales; family Fabaceae; genus Vigna; species Vigna reflexopilosa. Next base: position 31,229,818 of record CM050917.1, read on the forward strand.
ATTGTATTGTCAGTCTCCCTCACACAATAGTGCACGTATTTTGAATTCAGTATTTTGGTTTTCAATATAATGATTTTTTTATCGATGACTTTCTTTTCAATTACAGATTGGAGTTGATCGGAAAGACCTAGATAAAACATTTATTCAGCTTACTCTCGAGATTTTGGCTAAACAGGTATGCTTTACATTAAAATTGGTTCAATCCCTGAAAACTTATACCATGAGTAATAGGAACTTAAACCACTGAGAACATTAAATAAATGTTATATTAATTGCAGAAATTTGAAGCATATGGCTCGAAAGGATCTGTGGTAGCCGGAGATAAAAGCAAGGAGGTAATAATGATGCTTGCTAATTATTGTTTTTTAAAAAAAAAATTGCATTTCAAATTTGTTTATCTGAACACATGTAAAGTAACTGTCCTATGTACACATTTCTGTTCTTTAGAAGTTTGTCTACGGGGCAATTAAGCATGTAAACCATCTCCTAACTATTTTTTTTTTTCAAAAGCCCTTGTGTTGAAACAATTGTTAAGCTTAATAGAACTTGAATTCAATATTATTGTAAGAAACACTTTTCAAGAAAAAAAAATGTTTCCATTCCGTCCCTGTGGCATTCCTGGATATTCATTTCCTTTTTCTTCATACCAAATTATCAAAAGGCACTAAACCATCAAGGAAAAGTTAGTTGGTTCTTTCTTCATTGGCTTTTATTTTCTCGCTCATTGGTAGTATAGAGGAGGGGAACAGTTTGGAATGAATTTTCTGTGGCATGAATTATATAGTATTAGATTACTCATTCATTTTCTAGGAAATGACAAACTGCTTTAGTGAAGGGAACTTCATATCCTTTTGACTTCCAAAATCAATTGCTCACTCAAGTTTGCTCCTATTTTTACCAGGTTCTTGTCCGTGATATATGGGTATTTGAGAAGTCTATGTTTCACCCTGGCGCAAGGTGGCGTCTATGTGGACGGATAACACCAAAAGCGTCATACTCATCTTAGTTGAATAAAAAGACTGATATTTATGATAGTTAGCTGTTCCCGTGTTGCATCTTGTAACTGTTGAGCTGAATTCTTATATTTGTTTGTCTCTGGAGCCTTGTCCTCTGAATATAAAAGTATAGGTGTAAAAACCTGTGCAAATTTTGTTATTCGAATGAAATTCATTTGGAAATATTTTATTTCTTCGTGTCTCCTTATCAATTTCTTTCCTTGCGGGAATGGAATCTGCCAACGTAAAACATTAATGAAATAGTAAACGTGGAAGAATGGGCAAAAGAGATTCTATTCTCCAACCCTGTACATTTCATCACGACAAATACATTGTCAACTCCGTATTAATTCGACAACCCTGCTAATAATTTGGAAAGAGTAACTAAAGCATAATAATTAATAATCAATTACATCGCTCAAATTTGGTCGTATCGCAGTAAACATAATCAGAGCAGGGGAGATGCAGTATCAAGCAATCCCTTCCTATATTCTTGCTTTCTACTTTCAGATTCAATGGCAACTTTCTAAGAAAAGCAAAGAATATCTTCAAAATATTTCAATATCTACTTCCTGATATAAACTTTTATATTGTTAGTTGACGGTGGGTTTAATCAATCTCTTCTTCCACCCTTTTCATAACTTTTTTTTTCTCTTGGTAAGTTTTAGCAGATGGACAAAAGAGAATTCCAATTTCAACCTACAGGCATTTGTTGCAGGCTCTACCATTTCCTAAAAAAAGCTCTGACTTCGCAAGCGTCAAAGAAGGTGACTTTAGGGCGTTTTAGACGTGACAGTTCAAGGTCGACTGCGCTAAGAGGTTCTGATTCTAAAGCAAAAGAAGAGGTTCAGTCAGAGACACCAAGCGAAGTTGATGATGGCAAGAAGCTTCCACCAACTGAAGGTCTTGCAGATGACTCTATTTCTTCTCATGTACAGCTAGCTGAAGAGAAGAATAACTCATGCATGAACGATGATAATAAGATGGAAGGAAAAAATGAGGTACTAACATCGCCAACGCCAACTTTAGCAGCAACGCAATCTATAAAGAAAACCGTAAGCATAAATGAGAACGTGGAAGAGATTCCGCCACCTAAGATGTTTAAGAGGATCTGGAGTAAGTCCTTCCAAAAAATAGGTTCTCGGGATGAGGAAGAAGAACCAATGCCTCCTCCGCGACCTATTCTGAAAGTGGCTTCTGATCTCACTGACAAGTCATATTCCTGTTCTTAATTTCACGTTTCGGGTGTAATATGTTAGAGGTTTAGAATGCCATGGGTGGCCATAATGATTCTACGATTTGCTCTCTTTTATTCTTTACATTAATATTTCTAAGTCCTCTTCTGCTTCTTAAATTCGAAAGAAATCCACTATTCATCTTATTAAATGCACATGTCCTCTCATCTAAGTTTCTCACAAGACTGTGATACCGATAATATTTGCAAATACTCCAACTTTGTCATGTGCAATACCTGTTTGTTCTATACTAGACCACCTATGAAAATGAATCAGAGCAATTTAATAAACCATACAGAAGAAAATGATCGTGCCTAGATTCATCATAACCTAACCATCATAGAAACCATACTGAAGTCAGATTAAAACATTGCAATATTTTGTAAACAATGATAACGCAGGCTTTGCCATCATGACAAATAATCCACAAGAAGTAAAAGAAGCTTTAATACAATTATACAAAGCCCTACAAACAGAATAAAGTTGCGTAGTCGAGCTACAATCAAAAGACTACCTATGAGTGTCAACTATCACTTTCCTAGTTTCCTTCCATCCTATTGAACCCCTTCTCATGTAATTTAAAACTAAAAATCAATCTATAAACCACTATGGGAAGCACACTATGTACATACACTTAAAGAATTAGGATCACCTTCATTTTCCACAGGAGCATCATCATCATCATCAGAGTCAGTAAGATGATCAAAAAACTCCCCAAGGTACCAGGGACACTGATCATTCCAGTCACCCCTGCACGCCGTGGCGCGCCATTTTTGGTCAGCTATCATCTCAGGAGAGAGTCCCCATTCCAGCATTTCTTCTTCTGTATGATGAACAGCTAAGCTGTATTCACCACCACTTCCTAGCTCCATAACACGGAACTCGCAGTTCCCAAAATTGTTTAGGACCTCAAACTGCTCAACCGTCCACTTGAACCACTTCATAAGGAAAATCCGCGATGTCAGCCCGTGAGAAACAATTACGAAGTTCAAATCATTGGAAGGATCGTGACGAAGCCTGTTCATGTCTATGTCCCTCCACAGAGATTCAAAGAAACCTGTAAACCAATCAAGACGGAATAATGTTATCCAGACACGTTTTTACCATTATGTTTTAATATTAAAGAAAAAATTACTTTCCTATGAACTTTGACAAATATTTAACATAGTGATTACTTGACACAATCATGAACTATCTAATAGTTCACACTAGACAACAAAAATTTTAATACGAAATTTGTTTTAGTTTGACTCTAATTGCACATTTTACCATTCAAATTTTTTTTTTATACAAGTTTCAATTTAATAAATTTCATCACTAATATTTTAAAATTAAACACATTTGACTTCTTAGTTTAAGTCTGATAAATGTTATGTCATAATGACCGACAAAACTCAGACAAAAAGAAGTAAAATATACTTAATTTCAAAAAATTAGTAATATAATTTGTCAAGTTGACACTCAGAAATTAAAATATGGAAAAGCGTTAAACCTTAATAATGATATGTGCAAATAAGTTAAAAAAAAAAGAAAAAAGAAAAAACAGAAGCTTAGTTTTATGTTTAATTTCGACATCTCACGTCATAAAATATGCTAAATTTTAAAATATTATTGGTCACATTTGTCAAATTAAAATAAGATTAAATATATTTTTAGTAAATGAACATTTAATATAAAATTGAAATTCTTTTTTATATGAAACATTGATATATTTTATTTTGTCTTTAAATTTAAATAATAAATAAATATAGTTTTTTAATCAGTTTAACTTTTTTAATTTTTTTTTTGTATTAAAATTATTATATTCGTCTATTATTAAAGTTTGGAACAATATATATCAAAAGTTTCAAAAAAGAGGAATTCCAATTTTACTTTAAATTTCAACTATTAAAAATATATTTATCATTTTCAAAATATGCAAAGATATAAATTTATTCTGTTATCTGATCCTTACCGTCGCTCCTATATCCATTTCACTTTATTCCCCTTATCATTTGATACCTCAATATAATAATCAAACTAGCTGGTAACATTTGTGGCTCGAGAACCGATTTGATTCCATTTCATTCTCCAAATTCATAGAGAAAAAATATTACTCATGTAAAAGTTTGATATCAAGAAAAATTATTATTGGTATTACTGATTATAATAGTAATTAATGAATGATCTTTAAAAAACCTTTATGTTGGAAGGACATGTATTAGTTTCATTTCATCATACTTAAATTAAGTCTGCATCTTTTAAGCAAGATCTTTCTTTCAAAGGTGGATAAAGAAAATATAGATTTTAGAACAGAAGTTCTCAGCAAAAGTTTTCACTAAGATTTCTAACATAGATTAGTGTTTTTTTAGTTAAATTAAATATGTCAGAGAAGCATTTTTTTAAAACGCGTCTTCATGGATTGAAAATTATGAAAACTCAATTAGCAAGTAAAACGAGTCTAATTATCGCTCTTCTCTTATGAATTATTAGTTCTCTTTATGGTGTGAAAGTTCGTTCAAATTGTGATAATTTCAACTGCTAAAGTATTTATCGATAAAATTAAATAAAAAATGAAGGATAATGAGAAGTTCATTTTGTAGACCAATGGTAAAGAAGAGAGAGTTAGGTTACTTGAAACGCGATCGAAAACGTCGGCGGCGGACTCTCCCTCGGGGAAGCGATAGAAGAACCTCCCGAACCGTTCGCGGGCTTCTTTTATCACCGTCATCCTCTCTTCCACCTGAAAGTTCCCGAAGTCCTGCTCCCGAATCCGCGACTCTTCCCTCACGCCAATTATCCTCTTCTTCGAGAAACACCGACCTACCTCGCGCAGCGTGGATCGCGTGCGTGCGTACGGCGACACGTAGAACTGCACTCGCCAGTCCGATGAGCAGCCGTCCCCGCCAATCACGCGGTGGAGGCGGACGCCAGCTTGACGCGCCTGTGCGACGCCCTGCGCGGTTAAATGAATGCTGTGGTCGGGAGTTGTGGTGTACGCCGCCATGTCACGGTTCCCCTGCGACTCCCCATGCCTCATCAGAATTATTCTCTTCGGCAGCACTCCCTTCATATTTTTCTTTTCTCTCTCAATTTCAAATTTTCAATGTTCTAACTACTTCAGAATTTGGACAGACACGCCCTTTTTTTCTGCAACGGGTTTTGAAAATCAAATACAGTTACTAGTTTTGTAAATATCAGAATTTAATTGCTTTATATATATATATATATATATATAAAAGCTACCAAAATTTATATATGTCAACATATTTATTATGAATAGAAAACCGTTTTCATTGTAAAAATGACTTTATTTTATATTAATAATAATTGAATTAATTTGATTTTAGGAGTTCCTCTGGTCAAGCCCTGCAGCTGTATGGCGTAAGCGTGTACAACTATTTCTCACCCATCTATAAATTTTGGTAGCTTTTTGTTGAAAATTTTAATTACTTTTCTTGTCTTATTTTGAATGTTGTACTCTTTTCAAACTTCAACCACACTATATTAGCGGACACGGTTTATCTAATTTTATGAAAATGATATAATTTAAAAATGTATAAACAATTACAAACATTTTTAATTCAGAAAATTTTTCTTTCTTACGACAAAAAAATTACAAACATTATTATTAATGATTAAATATGTTTTTGGTCTCTTAACTTTTAGTGAAAATTGGAATTAGTCCATTTTTAAAATTTTGGTCTAATTTAGTCCTTCAACTTTAAAAATATATAAATTTAATCCTTTTAATTAGATTTTGTTTATTCTATTTGACATATTTTTGCTTCAATGTTAACTGAGAAACGCGTTTGAAACATTAAATAAATCTACCAAAATTTAGTTAAAAAGACTAAATTCATACATATTAAAGTTAGAAACTAAATTAGGTCAAAAGTTATAAAGAGAAACTAATTCCAATTTTTATTTAAACCAAAAACATATTAACCCTATTAATAATATCTGTAAATATTATTTATGTCATAACATTTTTTATACTTTTTTATTTTATTTTTTATTAAATAAAGATAAGTTTATTATTTAATTAAATATATAGTAGTACATCTTTCTAATGAAACCTAATTGAACAATTCATCAAATAAAAATCTTTATTTATTTCATATAAAATAATTGACAATGATAACATTTTTACAACGTGTTATTTTTCATTAAGTTTAGAGTATATAATAACAAATAAATAATAAATTAAGAAGAAAATGACATATGGAGAGAAAATGTTATAAAAAAAATTCTCAAAATAATTATATTTTACTTTTAAAATTTTACCTTTTTACATAAACACAATTGTGTATTTTCTCTAATGTGTAATAAAATAATAGTTTTATTACATTACATAAGTTTTAGGCTTAAGAATGTTTTTGTCTCCAAGTTTTCATGTAAACTTTGAAATTATCTTTCTCAAATTTGATATATTTTGATTCTTAAGTTTTTTCAATCTAATTACATTAATTATTTGATATTATTAGATGTGTTTCAAGTTATCATTTCAACTAAAATGTTTCAAAATTGTGCAAATAACTAAAATGTCATAAAAAAAAACTTTTGACACATAGAAAAAAATTAATATATTTATAATAGAAATATTATATTCATTCATTTTTTTTAAGAATAAAATGTGTGAAAGTTTAATACATAAACAAATTTCAATATTTTGTCGAAATTTAAAGAATAAAAACATATTTAACATATTCTTTTAATATTCCAAAATCTTTTCTTTTTAAATTTTTAATTTAAAATAATTGTTGATTAACATTTACATAAATTTTAAACTTAATAATTTGGCTTTATATTCAGACAATTTCTTTTTATTTCTATTTTTTTTTTACTCAATTAAGTTTTAATATTTTTTAAGATAAAGTGAATTTGGTCTTTTTTATTAAATTAACGTTAAAGATATACAAAATAGTGTCAAAATGAATATTATATGTTATATGAATTTTTATTCATATATAATTTGTATGTAACACTGCTTCACATACAAATTTTGAAGTTTACATCCAGATTTTGAGATTTTTCTTGTAATTAAATAAATTGTTTGAAATATACATTTCACCATACACTTAAAATAAGTATAAAAGTAATTAAATGGGTCTTAAAAATTAGTTAATTAACTAAAATCAATAATACACAATTTAAAGATAATTACATAAAAGAGAAAAAAAATGTGTAATCAAAATTGTTATAAAAAAATATGAAGATTTAAGCGAATTTTGTAAATACAGAATAAATAAAAATTAATTAAAAAAAAGGAAAAAGTGTGTAAGGAAAGAAAAAATATAAAGGTTACAAAGTTGAATACTAACTCTTTTAGGTTATTTATTAAATTACGGTTATTTTAATCCCTTAGAAACAAAGATAAAGACGAAAATATATATTGAAATGAGAACGGACAAATATACATACACATTATCGTCTTCATATCTAATTAAAATAATTAAAAAAATTATATATTATGTACACTTATTTTCATACCTTAATACCTTAAAGTATAAATTTTCTATCCAAATAAAAATAACTTCGTAGGAAGTGTTTGTTTAAAGATAATTGTAATAATTAAAAAAAAAGATTGATTTATATATTAAAACTTTACAACAATATATTTTGAGCTTAAATATAAGCTTAGTTTATCAATAAAGATAGAAAATAAGTTGGATTATCCCATGATGGCTTACATGTTCGAATCATACACACTTTTTTATCATTTTGATTAAGCCTAAGTTTTAATAAAATTTTATTTAGTTAAGAATATTAAATCTTTATAGTATAAATTATTTTCATCCTAAATATCAGTCTATGTTTATGTAAATAATATTTTTTAGGAATATAGTATTAAATTATTCATAATACACTAAATTCATTTATTTAATTTTATTAATTAATGTGCATTACATAAATAGTCAACCTTATAGAATCATTAAAAAAATAAATTCAACATTGTTTAATAACCTTGCTACAAAATAGTTTTTTTAAATAAGTAACTTATTCCATATAATAAGTTTACTAGTCTTTTAAAGATTTTACAATGAAATAGACTTCTAAATATTTTTAAATCACACCATTACAAGTATTTATAACAAAAAATAAATTTGAATCAGACTTTTTTTTTAATAAAGGATACTCAAACTTAATATAAAGTTTGACTCGACTTTATCTGTGTTGACTCTATTACTCATTTCATAGCTTAGTCTTTAAAGTTTAAATTTATTTATTTAAATCATGTATTTAAAAAAATAATTATTTTCTTTTGTTTTTTCTTTTTCACGCATATCATAGCTTACGTGACAAACCATATAAACTTTATATTTTTAAATATTAAATTTATTGTAATTTTACTTTTAAATAAAGCTATTATGAGTTTAAAATCCGTATACAAGTAAAGAGACAAATAGAAAATATCATTACATTCTTTTATTTTTTAAAAATCAAGCCATCAACCATATCAAATTAAAATCTCCTAACATCTCCTTACCCAAAAACATAAATAAAAATACTATGATAAGAAAAACACAAATCTTGAATTTAGAATTTGACGATCATATAGATAAAGACGAAGTTATTTAAAGAGTAATTACTATAAAAATTAGAGTTATACTTAAAGAAAAGGAAAAATTATAAGGAATAAGAAATTATTTATCGTTACTAAAATCTCTCATTGTCTTCCATTAATAATATTATTATCGTTACTAAAATAACAACCTCCAAACAAAATGTACATTAAGAAAAAAGAAATTATTTATATGTTTCTAATTTGCAAAGTGAAAATAAAAAGAATGTCTTTAATATTAAAAGTTTCAAAATTAAAAATTATACAAATAGCTAATATTTATAGCAGTAGAAAGCATCCTTCAACATATATTTTTTCTTTTTTCAATTTCTTATTATTTTAGTAGGGTCGAAGGACTACCAGCTTCATAATTTGTTGTTTTTTTCTAAACAAAAATCTAGATTTTACGGGAGTGTATGAATAAAAACTACAACGTAAAAATATGTGACTAATTATCATGTAAGTTTTCAAATTTTCCTAGTGGATCTCCCTTTTAAAATCACTAAGAGACTCCTATAATATTTATATACCATAAACACTGTTTTCTCCAATGAGAAAATAATTTCACTATGCTCATATACATTTTCAGTATAACATCGATCATGGATGTTTTTTAATGAGAAACTTAATAAGTACAAACATAGTAAAATATACAATCACGACTATACAATAAAACAAAAGTATAGATACCATGTGTGAGCCTCCAAAACTTAACTTCATGTAATGGCAATGATGCCTAACATGAATCTATTTAGAGTCTTCAACTTAATTTCATGCAGTACAAAGTCCATACAAAGGTAAACGGTAATAACTCCCAAGAGCATTATGATGACGTTCAATATGATTAATAAGAACTTCATAATATTTCATAAAACTATCACTGGAAAGTTTCAATCCTTCAACACAAATATTCTTATGGTCATAGCTGCATGTCTCTTGAACCTCTTCCTTATCCTCTTCATATTCCTTTATTGATTCTACTATAAACTGTTCTTTTTTTTCGTTTACATCATCATCATCATCAACTAGATCTTGTTTCTCCTTCTCCTCCTCTTTCTCTTCCTTTTTTTCTTCTATATCTTCTTCTACATTATGATCTGGAATGAGAAATAACCTCAATCGTCCATCTTCTCGTGTAGCATGGAGAATTTCCGGCCTTCTTATTCTTATTTTATTAAGTTGCATCCTTCCATTTTTTCTTATTGGTACAAAAATGAAACTAGGTTGTCCAAGCTCATTTAGCGATGAAATTGGTGGAGGGAAGTTTCCTCTATCCTCCACCAGCTTTGGCCTATTCCAAGAGTAATCTTCATCTTCATCTTCCTCTTTAGTAGTTTTTTCATCGTCATTAATATCGATGCTTTGAAAATCACTATCTTTTGTACAAGGTATCAAACTTTCGATATCTTTATCAATATCCTTTATTAGTCCAAGATGTTTAAATAAAGAATAATGCAAAGCATACAAAATAGTGTTAAAGATGGCAGCAAGATATAATGATAAAAGGTGAATGTATTTCTTAAACACATGCAAAAGGAAAGAAAAAGAAACTGAAAGAAGAATAGGAACATACAAAAGGAAAGTCATCATTGTGTGTATATCAAAGGATATATATATATATATATATATATATATATATATATATATAAATGATTTGTACAAAAAAAATGTACCTATGTGTTTTGTTACTGTGCTTTATGATTGTAAATCTTAAAGAACAAAAAAGTTAGCAAGATTGGAAGGTGAGAATGAATATTCTCACCCTCCAAAGATAGATGGTTGTGGTAACAACGAGGTGAAGAAAATGGAAAGAAAAAAATAAGAAGAAATGATAAAAGATGGTTATATCAATATAAAACATGAGCTGTAGTGAAAGAACAAAGTTAACAATTAGCAAATTGTGCCGAGTCCCACTCAGATAGGCCTATGATCACTCCCACATTGGCACATTGCTAGTTTTCTTCCACATATTCAAACTACATTCTCATCCTCACTTTATTTTTCATGATTAATGACTTGGTTAAAGCATGAACACCTTAAAAAAAAGTATGTAACATTTAGTGTGATAAATGTTATGTTTTGTGTGATTTATTTTATTATTGATCAAGGTTGTCAAATTATTTATTTGAAATATATTTGAACTATTTTTAGTGTCACTTAAAGTAAATAAACAAACATGATTAAAGAGGATCTCTTTTGAGGGAATTGAGAAAGATAATTTTTAAATGAACCATGATAAATGAATAACTTTTTTTTAATAACTTTAATTATAGATTATGTGTTATTATTTTATTGGTCCGTATATTTGAAACGGGTCAATCATAAATTACTATATAAGTGATCATAAAATAATTATAAAAAAAATTGTTAAAAAACATTTTCCTTTTTTTTTTCAAATAGAACATTAAATATAATTTTGATACACTTGTTTTCGTACGTATAGACATATTTTGACACCAAATAGGATCTTTAACAATAATAAAAATAAAATGTATGTTTAAGATAATAATTTAAATGTAACCAAAAGATATAGTAATTAACTGATTATTATTATTATTGAGGAAAGAGGCAGTGCACATCCTCTGTTTTTAAATTTAAATTCACTAATAACACACTTGATTAATTATATTTTTAGGATTAAGTAGATATAAAATCGAAAAAAGTAACCCTAATAAAATTGATGGTGGGTTCTACTCCAACCTTCGTTCCTCGTAAGTCGTTCACTTGGCTTTCCCTGTCTGTAATGTTCTCGTTTGTCATTGGTTGAGAGCAGATATCGCCACAACACAACATGCTTTCATCTCATCAATGTCTAATGTAACACAATCTAACCTAATTAATCCTTTTTTTGACTTCCATTATGGATTTGATCCATCTCCATTACTGCACATTCTAAAGCATACAAACAAATAAAACACGTTTAATTATTCAACAAGGGCCTCTCAGTTTCCCAACCATCAAGTTGCATATCGTTCTCTTTTGACTTTTCTTCTCTTTCATGGCCAAGCAAGCGCTAGAAAAGTGTTTATGGTATTCATGTCTCTTCTTCCGCGTGAATGTTGCCCTAAAAGCATGCAAAATCAATATCCATTTTTGTTTATAACTTTCTGTTATGAGATATAATGGGACATGCATTTACAGGGACCAGGAAAAAGACAATGCGACTAAATCGAAAAAGGTTTCACTTTGGGATGATTTAAATCATAAACCTGAAAAAAAAGATTTGTCTTGCTCATCTTCTGCTCATGGTTCTTTTCAATTCCTAAGCTTTCATCTCAATTGGGAAGACTCGAGGCTTCTTTTGCTTTATGTTCATGATTTCCATTTTTATGTTCCCAGACTTGAGGCATTTAGAATTGGAGAAAGAGAAAGAGAATGTGGCATCACCAAGAGGAGTCTTAGAAGTATACATGAAAGACTTTGATTCTCGAATATTTGCTAAACCGGAAAAAAGTTGTTCAAGCACAAGGGCACACTCTAACTGGACCAATTTTTTCAAACTTTTCAAGAAAAAATCTTTTAAGCGGCTAGGGACCCTCTCCAATATTAGTGTTCCAAAGATACCAAAATGGAAAAGCAGAAGTACTAGAGAAAATCACGCTCTTAGCAAGCTATGTACCTTCAACTCATCTTGGGTCACTTTTAGCCTTTCTGACCTCAGAAAAGCGACCAAAAATTTTGACAGTGGTATGAAATGAAACCTCACCCTAATTAGGTCAAAATTTGATTCTGATACTCATTTTTCTCTGTTATATGTTTGCTCTTTTACATGTAGAAAATATAATCGGAAGAGGTGGTTTTGCTGAAGTTTACAAGGGGTGTCTCAAAGATGGACAATTAATAGCTGTGAAGAAATTGAATAAAGGAACCACAGAAGAAAAAACTGCGGGCTTTCTATCTGAGTTAGGCGTAATTGCTCATGTTGACCATCCTAATACTGCCAAGCTAGTTGGATGTTGTGTAGAAGGAGAAATGCATCTTGTCTTTGAACTATCTACACTAGGAAGTTTAGGATCTCTTCTTCATGGTTTGTACCTAGTTTCATTCTAGTATCCTCGTACCTTAAGTTGTTACTACATATTTCATGTTTATTTTGTCATTATGTATTCCAGGTTCAGATAAAAACAAACTAGATTGGAGTAAAAGGTATAAAATTGCTCTGGGAATAGCTGATGGTCTCCTCTATCTGCATGAGTGTTGTCACAGACGAATCATTCACAGAGATATTAAGGCAGAGAATATTCTAGTCACGGAGAATTTTGAGCCACAGGTTTTTTCACTAAACTTCATTTAAACTTGTCGTGTGTGTAGGAGTATTAGCTTAGTCATTAGTTTTATCAATTTTATATTACGTTTTGCTGTTATAATCATCTTAGGTTGTTTTCCAATGTATGTATAGGCAAAGTTAAGTTTATGGTTTTTTTTTACAGGAATGGACAAATTGTCTCATAAATAGACAGATTTTTTAAAAATTATGAAAATAGATAAATTTTTTAAAAATTATGAAAATAGATAAATTGTACAATTTTTACATATGAGTTCATACGAAAAAATCGTGTATCTTTTAAATAATTTCAAATATGTCATATTTGAAAAAGTTAAAATTGTTTATTCTTACATGACTTTAACTATGAAGTTGTTTATCCCATGACTTTAACTTTACGTAATCAATTATCAATTCTTCTAATCAATTAATCGATTAAAACGCATTAGAAATAGTCTAAATGGTGCACAACTTCAACTTTTCATGTATATCAGAGCTAAAGTCATTTAAGAAATGCACTACTTAATAATATTTTTAAAACAGTCTATTTTATATGTAAGAGTTGCACGACTTATTTATTTTTGTATTTTTTAAATTGGCTATAGGTGGCAAATTTGCATCCTCTCATAAAAAAAAAACTAAGTTTATATTCTATTGTTCATGCATGTCTCCTTTGTTGTATTATCACTAATTAAGCAGCAAGATATTGTTTTCTAATTATCCTTATTATTTTTTCTCTTTCAAATTTTGCCAAAGATAGTATTTTTAACAGAGTTTTCATGTCATGTCATGTTCTGTTTGTTAAATGTTATCTTTCATGACTTGTTACATTTTATGTTATACTATTAAACTTGATCAACAAGAGTTTTAAGGTTGTATATGTTCCTGGTTGTTTTTGATATATCACTTCCTTGATAATTTAATTGTTTTTTAGATATGTGATTTTGGGCTTGCAAAGTGGTTACCTGAACAGTGGACTCACTATAATGTATCAAAATTTGAAGGCACATTTGGGTATGTAAGTAAAAATAGTTACTGATGGTATTCTTTTAAGTCGGCATTCCCGTTTTTCAATTCAAAATTATGTGCAACATGTTTTTAAAGCTTTGTAAAATGCTGAAAGCAAAATGTGTTGTTTTACTAGCTTTTAGTTTTATGAAAAATGAAAGAGAAAATGAAAAGAAGCAGTGAAAAAAAAAGTGATCAGAGTTTAGGTTCTGATGATGATTAATAAATTTCCCTGATGAATTACTTGACAGTTATTTTGCTCCTGAATATTTCATGCACGGAATAGTCGATGAAAAAACTGATGTTTATTCATTTGGGGTCCTGCTTTTGGAGATCATAACCGGGCGTCCAGCGGTGAATGATTTGCAGCAAAATATTGTCTTATGGGTAAATCATTTTCATAAAAGCTGCATGTGTTAAAACTTAATTAAACTTATATTATCTATTGTATATAGCTGCATGCATGCAGGAGGAAGACCATAACGTGTTATCCTTTGTTGTGATATAGGCAAAACCTTTGCTTTGTGGCAATCATATGAAGGACCTTATTGATCCTTCACTCGGTGATGATTATGATAAAGGGCAATTGGGTTGTGTAATTGTAACTGCATCGCTATGTATTGAACAGAGTCCTATCTTACGTCCCAGAATGAGGCAGGCAAGTAGTACCACTTTGATATGTGAAAATTAAGAAATGGACAAGGAGATGGTGAAAAGAAAAAGAGAAAAGAAAATACAATATTGATCATAGTTTTTATGAATATGCAGATTGTGACGCTACTAAGAGGGGAACAACACGTTATGAAATCTACACGAGCAAGTGGAAGGAGGCTTTTGGAAAGAACGTACTCAGAAGAGCTCTTGGATGTGCAAGAATACAACTCAACAAAATTTCTAAGAGATCTCAAGCGGCATCAAGAAATTGCATTGAGTCTCGAGAACTAAAGATATTGTTAGTTTCTAGGACTTCATAGATGTATAAAATTCTGGAGGTAAACTTCTTTAGTGTAATCGAGTCATGGAAATGAATCCCATCAAGGTAACATCATGAAAGTGATTAAATATAAGTTTAGAACTTAAATTGAAATTAAAATTTGTTTTTGTTTTAATATTAATAATGTCGTATTAACCATATTAAAAGAATATATTAAAGAATATTTATTAAATACAAATATATAATTATTTAAAAATTTAATTATTTTTAAGTTTTTATTAAATTTGAGAACTTTCAATTGAATATTTATTAAAATTCTATGATTTATTGAGTTCTCTAAATTTTTAAAACTTTTGAATTGAGTCTTTTTCACTAAATTTTCTCCTTTAGCTATATGATGTCTCAATTATCTTGTATAGTTATTTTATTTAGATGTTATCACTTAATATTTTGTTACAGGAAAATTATCATGACAATCTCTTTTAAAGATTTTGTGTATTTAACATAAATTATTCTTAAAGAAAAATAAATTAAAAAATATAAAATTAGAAAACTATAAAAATATATAAAAATAGATAATTATGAAATTATAGAATATAAAACAATTAAGTTATTAAATTATAAATTATAATTATAAATCATAAATTATAAGATTATAAGTTTACAAAATTATAAAATTACAAAATCATGACATTATAAAATTAGGAAATTATAGAATATAAAAATATAATTTATAAAGTTAGATAATTAAAAATAAAATTACAAAATTAAAATTACAAATTATATTTTATAATTCTATAATTTTTTAATTATTTAATTTTATACTTTATAATTTTATAATTTTAATTTGATTTAAGAATATTTTTTTTGTTAAATACAGCAAATAATTGAGGAAACCATCATGATTATTTATGGTCTCCTGCAACAAAGTATAATATGACAATGTTTAAATATAATGACCATGGATAACTGCCACGTCATTAATAGAAGAATCTAACCACAATCATTCAATTGAAAAATTTTAAATTTTGAGAATTCAATATAAGCTTTCAAATTTATTAGCTACTTAAAACATAATTAAGCTTTCGAAATATTTTTTAATGTAAAAAAGTTAAATATGTTTTTCATCTTTAAAAAAAATAGAATTAATCTATTTTTTAAATTTGACTCAATTTAATTTTTCAACTTTAAAATAAATAAATTTAATTATTTAATTAAAAATTTATTTGACTTTCAAATTTATTTAACCTTAAACTCGATATTATAAACAAGTTTTGTCTACTAATATTGATAATTCATTACAATAAAATCATTAAATGACAATTAAATTAAAAAAAAATATTAATCATTATAATAACTTATTTAGATATCAATTTGATGTTGATATATGAAATAATCTCATTTATAAATACAAAATTATAATTGGGTTGTTAATTATAATATAAATTGATCAATAACAATAATTAGTAATAATTTAACCATCAGAAAATTAGTATCTAAATTAGTATATATAGTGATTAATCTATCTATAATACAAAATGAAAGAAAACTTGGAAGATCTTGAAGGAACAATTTGGACATGTACCAAACTCTTTAATTTTTTTCTTGAAAAATTAAAAAAGAAAAACAAGTTTATTATTCAAACTTTGATAACATTTTTATGCTCTATAATAAAACTCAATATTAATACGTTCTTAACATAAAAAAGAAAAACAAGTTTATTATTCAAACTTTGATAACATTCTTATGCTCTATAATAAAACTCAATATTAATATGTTCTTAACATAAATATAAAAATTTCAGATATTCTTTAATATTAAAATTGTCACCTCAAGAGTTTATTTGTAAATAATAAATTCTAAACTAAAATTTGAGAAATTATTTTGAAATACTACACCCAGTCAATTATAGTATATGAAAATATATGCATTAAGAAAGATTTAATTGCTTTGTTTGTTCCTACTTCCATGGTTATGTGTCAATTTGTTAAATTTTTATTGACAGGCAAAATAGTGTAGTGATGTGGCAAAATACATTTGTAACGTGTGATTCATTAGTGCTTTCTAATCTAGAAATTGGAGGATTAGGGTTTAAAAAAAATTATCGACATCGAAAGGGCCCTCCTCCACTACCACCTCAATGTTGGTATTAGAAGTGGATTTAGATCTAATTCAACCTCACAAAATTGACTTGTAAGGTGAGGTTTGCGCCCATTTATATATTATAATTTGGCCTTATCTCTAGTCGATGTGGAATTTCCAACCGTTGTAGCAGAACAGGAGCTCTAAGACTGGAGTTATGGCAACAACTTCAAGTACCAAACACCACTACAAGAACACCAGCACAAACCCAAGATAATGTTGCAATGTCACAATCGCCACTATTCTCACCTTCTTCCAATCTTGTCGATGTTTTGTGTGACTTGAGCACTGTTGGCATTGTAAGCACCATCCCCTTCCTCATTTTCCTCCTTCACAACTACCACTTGTTATTAGAGTCACTCGCACAACCCTTTTTGCAACCATGTGCACATAGTCAAACCCAAATTTTTTTTTCTTTCCAAACCCAAGAAAACACATAACTTTTCTCCACCCCTGCAACAAAAAATAAAAAGGCAACTTTTTCGCTTACAATTCAGTTTGGACCAAGATAAGTGCAGGGGACTACTACAAGATCCTCAAGATCTATAATTTGTATGACCACTTCGCTTTCTTGGATTTTACATTGCCACAACGAAGGGACTATTTGATTGTTTTGAATGAAAAATAATCTTGAAAATTTTGAACTTAATGCTTGTTCCCTTTTGTGGAGAAAATGTGAGGAGAATGAGATGTTGCGAGGAATTGATAAAATGTATGAGTGGAAGGGAAGAACAAATGTGCATAGACAAAGAAGATGATGTTTCGAATTCGATGTTACTATGTTGCCCCTTTTCCTTCTTTTTATTTAAGTTTAATTTATTTGTGATCACATCAGCATGGGTCGTCACATCATAATACAATTAATGCTGTCAATAAAAAATTAACGGAATGGACTTGATTGATGCATATTAAACTAATTGTGAATCAAATTAATACTTTTTTTTTAAAAACTCAAACCAAGTTGACGCAAAACAATGAAAGTATGAACAAACAAAACAATGAAACCCATTACGTATGTTTACTTTTTCTAACAATAATAATAACAATAAAATTTTACTAATAAAAGTAAATATATATTTTTTATAATAAAAGATAATTTATTTATTTTCTGAATAATTTTTTGTTATTAATAATTATTTTAATTTAAAAAATAATTAAATTTTAAAAAATTATGAGTCAAATTAGTAAGATAATTATTTCAATTTTTTTTAAAAAAATATTATTTCTTAAAGTGTAAAATTGAAAAAAAATGTATTATATATGTATATGAAAAACAAATGGTTTGAATATAATGGTATGGATAATAATTATGTTTTATTAATAGTAAAATAAATCATTCAAATCAATCAAATTAAAAAGAATATCAACACTTTCTTTTTAACATTGAAAATGTCACTTCAGGATAAGAGAAATTGTGGCTAGTTAAATTGTCAATTTTAAAACATGGCTATAATAGATTTAGACTTTCTCTTTGTGATTTGCGCTGGATTATATACATTACTATTTAGGAATATAATTCAATTTAGAATTCCAATTAGGGATTAAGTATTTTAGGAGCCAAATTAGTGTTTTTAATTCAAATTTCAATATCCTTTACACGTCTTATATGCTTTACACATTTATATATTTAGTTTTGAGTTTGTTTTGTATCTGGTTTACCTTGGTCTTCACATATGCAGAAACCAATTCATTCCTTCAATGAAATCATCTCATAGAAGGAAAATTGGTACATAGTTATAAGGGTATATTAAGGTTGGGGTACGTGTCCGACTTCACTAAACACATGTTTCCTTTCTTATTATACATTATTTTACAAGACAAAGAGGTAATATACTCAATTCATCATTAATATGAATGTGTTAGAACTTTCTTTTAAGATTTTCTTCCTAACCAATTTCACTTTATATATGTTTTCTAAATTTTCTCATTTTGTACAAGATTTACCCATTAAGTTCTCAAATGAGTTAAATGACGATGATGTTCAGTATTTAAGTGTTAACTTGAGTTTCAATGTTGCCTGCGCTTCTTTGAGAGAAATGGTACATGTTGGTTGCACATTCCAAAGCAGGATATTTGAAAGGTCTTAAAAAAGATTATTAAGATTGAAAAATGAGTAATTTGAGTTTATATCTCTTTTAAGAATGTCATAAAGATTGAGAGTATTTAAGAACAATTTATATATAAGTTTAATCATTGTTCTTACTAAACAAAAATTTTATTCAAATGATGAATAATGAAAAAAAATGACTAATTTTAATATATCATTGTTCAAGTAATTTATTCTCATTGAAATTATTGAGTTTTGATTTAAGAGATATCATGTATGTATTTTAATACAAGATCTAATATAAATTGTTACACTTATTTGTCTATCTTTATATAGTAAATGTTAACATTTAAATTAATACTTGTGTAAAAGTTGAGTTGTTCATATTTAAATTAAATGTTAACCCCCTATTTCCAATTCTACACATAACCCTAAATAAAACTGGTTAAAAAAAAATAAAAATATTGCAGAGGTGGATTTACATCCACTCTAACTCTACCTATAATTACGACTCAATTATTATTGTCACTTTCTTGGTAAACAAGTTGATGTTGGAAGGGAAATAAAATTTAATTTAATTAGGTTCGCATCTAGTTTAAGATATTCCCACGCCTTGTCCCTTTGGTAATCAACATGCCGTGTGGACTCTATTTTTTACGACAAATTATACATTTATAAAAATTACACAAAAAAACTACCAAGAGAAAAACATGTGATACAAAAAAATATAATTTGGTGTTAGAAATTTTCTTTTCATAAAGAATATTATATAATTCTATTTTAATTCCTCAAGGCACCCCTACATACTTGCGTATTGGAATTCTCCCCTAAACTTGCTCGTAACTCGATAACGCCCCCAATCTTATACTATCAAAATACTACACGCACGAAACACACGAGTTCAGCAAGGTAATGTCCGATTTGCCCCTCACACTCATCCACCAATAATTTGCTTCCAAGCATTCAATTACCAACCAAACCGTCCTTCCCATCCACCAACCAAACCCCTTCATTTGCCTCGGCAAAATAAATGTAAATATAAATAAATAAATATAATAATAATAATAAATAATATTTTATAACTGTTATTATGAGTTGAAAAAAAGAGACGCAGGGGTGGATGGTAATTTGGAGCGAAGTTGAAGTTTGAAAGCATAAGAAAGGGACGTAACGGGGATTTTGGAAAATGTCGTGGGAGCGAAGTGGCAATAGTGAAATAAGAGTTGAGATTAGCACCAAGCAGAAGCGGAGTAGCGCTGAGTCTAAACTCGAAACGAGAGAGAGAGAGAGAGAGAGAGAGAGAGAAGAGGAACCGTCTTCGTTAAGGTCAAATTTCCTCAACCACCAACTAACACGTATCGCCGGAGTTCTCCGCCGCCGCGCACGGCGAATCCCGACGCCTCTCAATTTATGCTATATTCGATCGCCTGCGTTCCGCGACTCTCGTCGACGGAATTCCCGGTGACTCACCGGTGGCCCGTAGAAGATAGTTTATCTCCTTATTATGAAGAATCAGACCAAGGACAACGGTGGCAGCAAGAGCAGCAATGGATTCGTTCCTTCTTCCTTCAAGTTCATATCGTCTTGCATTAAGACGGCGTCCTCCGGCGTACGTTCCGCCGGCGCCTCCGTCGCTGCCTCCTTATCCGGCGAAGGACACGACCGCAGAGACCAGGTAGCATTTTTGCGTGAGTGCTACTCTTCGAAACTTGTCAGTTGGCGTTGCCTTCTGAAATTGCGATTTGTGAATGCTGTTGAAAACTGACAAGTCAAACATGCTTGCGTTTTGAACTTTGTTCATTGAGGAAAATTTAGTGCGGCAAAAACTTGCCTATGCTGGGTTGTCTTTAGAGAGATGCTCTATTTTGGTTGAGACACTGTCTCCAATCCCAGGAATGAACTGTTTATTGCTATTTCATGTGTTTTGTCTATAACATTGGTGTTACATTTATTCTGGATTATTGAATGAAGCTAAGAGCGTAATCCACAAGGCTATTTCTATGCAATTCCATTTCCAATAGTTTTCTTTTCTTTCTGTCCTTTGTTTTTGTACGAAGAGGCATTGAATATTCTGATTAACCATAGCGATTTCTCTAACTCCAAAAAAATTGAAGAGATGTTTTTTTTTTCATGATTGCTGACATTATTAATTTGAGACTGGTTTGTTCGATGGTAATGGAGTAGTTAAACAACTTCTAACGGGCCTTGTAATTGCGGATAGGGTAAAACTGGGATATAGAATAGGAATTATGTATGTGCTAGTTATTAGAAGCATTCACTGTGTTCTGGCACTATCGAGTAATTTACGGATCCCAATTGTAGTAATGGAATTATAGTTTGATCAACACTGCCATGTGGCAAACTTCGCAATTGCTCTCCGGCTGCAAACTTATTACTTATGGATGGAGTCCGAAATATTTACCTCTTTACTTGTGGAACAGGTGCTTTGGGCTTGCTTTGACAGGCTAGAGCTAAGTCCGTCTTCTTTCAAGCATGTCCTCTTACTTGGTTATTCCAATGGCTTTCAAGTTCTTGACGTGGAAGATGCCTCTAGTGTCAGGGAACTTGTGTCTAGACGTGATGATCCAGTTTCCTTTTTACAGATGCAGCCTGTCCCTGCAAAATCAGAAGGTTGTGAAGGATTTGGAGCATCCCACCCTTTACTGTTGGTTGTTGCATGTGATAAATCAAAGATCCCCGGTAAAATGCTAAATGTAAGAGATGGCCATAACGAAGCTCAAGCGGAAAATATTGTTAGCTCAGCTACAGCAGTTCGGTTTTACTCATTAAGGTCCCATACCTACGTTCACGCTCTGAGATTTCGTTCAACTGTATACATGGTTAGGTGCAGTCCTCGAATGGTGGCGGTTGGTCTAGCTACACAAGTATGGTTTTTGACTTAAGTACTTTCAATTTGTTTGTAGCACTTTCATTGTTAGTTCTGAAAAAATACATGTTACTTTTTGAGGAAGTTTAGTATATTATTGTATTGGTAGATTATGGGCAGGTCTTGTCAATTTCCTTGGACATACTGTAAGGTTAATTATAGATTATCCTGTCACCTAATGGATCAATTATGTATACTATTTAAAATTTCATCGTAATACAGTAACCTAGTTTGCTATTGCCATTGGTAAAATCTGCCTAATTTGTTTCCTTCATTTATACGTTGCTCGCAGATATATTGTTTTGACGCTCTTACACTTGAGAATAAATTCAGTGTTCTCACTTACCCCGTACCTCAGTTGGGAGGACAAGGAATGATTGGGGTTAATGTTGGCTACGGTCCTATGGCTGTTGGTCCTCGGTGGTTAGCTTATGCCTCAAACAGCCCATTGTTGTCAAACACTGGTCGCCTGAGTCCTCAGAGTCTTACTCCTCCTGCTGGCAGCCCATCGACATCACCCAGCAGTGGAAACCTCGTAGCTCGATATGCCATGGAATCTAGCAAGCATTTGGCGGCAGGGCTGATCAATCTTAGTGATATGGGATACAAAACATTGTCTAAATATTATCAAGATCTAATACCTGATGGATCTAGCTCTCCTGTATCGTCAAGCTCAAGTTGGAAAGTTAGTCGATTTGCATCAAATTCTACAGAAACAGATACAGCTGGGATGGTGAGTAATCTATTTGCTGATAACTTAACACGTTATCGTATGATTTATTTTGCAATGTTCTGGACCCTGACTAGATATTTTCTTTCTTAAAGTAATATTGGCATCTGTATTACAATTTGCATGAGATCATCTATTGGTTCAGCTTAGCCATAGAAGAAGAATTTTATAAGGTAGTTAATAGCCCTGAGTATTTTGCGGTAGTCTTTTCTCATTTCTCGCCCTTCTTTTAATCATTGTTTTATGTCAGTTGAAACAAGAAAGTAACCATTCTATATACTTGTTGACTAGTATTTCTCATCCATTGCAGGTTGTTGTCAAGGACTTTGTTTCTAGAGCTATTGTGGCACAATTTAGGGCTCATACTAGTCCAATATCTGCATTATGTTTTGACCCAAGTGGGACACTTTTGGTTACAGCCTCAATTCATGGCAACAACATTAATATATTTCGAATTATGCCATCCTGCTCAAAAAGTGGATCAGGTTCTCAAAGCAGTGATTGGAGCTGTTCACATGTGCACCTTTACAAGCTCCACCGTGGCATGACATCTGCTGTATGCTTATATTCTCACTGTTTCTTTAATGCCTTTTGTGTTTAGAGCCCAAATTTGATAAACTGTTAGTATAAAGCTTTTTATACTATCATCTAATGATGTGTTCACACATTATTGAAAGAGTTACATTTTTAGGTACAAAATTCTTCATTAATTTGGCAGTATATGTTTGGATGAGAGTGTAATAGCAGAATATCAAAAGTAAATCCTTATGTTATTTTTATTTGCTTGAGAAGGGCTTTACTTAATTGTGCAAATTATACAGGTAATACAAGATATTTGCTTTAGCCATAACAGTCACTGGGTTGCCATCATTTCCTCCAAGGGAACTTGTCATATTTTTGTTCTTGCTCCTTTTGGTGGTGAGACAGTTCTTAAGATGCACGATCAAGACACAGATGGGCCTGCTCTTTTACCAGTTTTTCCTCTACCATGGTGGTTCACTCCACATTTCACAGTAAATCAGCAGCAATTGAGCCTGACACCCCCACCTCCTGTTGTTCTTTCAGTGGTTAGCAGAATAAAGAATAGTAATGCCGGATGGCTCAATACAGTTAGTAGTGCGGCATCTTCTGCAGCAGGGAAAGTTCCAATTCCATCTGGTGCTGTTTCTGCTGTCTTTCACAGTTCCATTCCTCATGTTTCACAGAATGCATACTCAAAAATTCAGGCTATGGAGCACTTATTAGTTTATACCCCTTCTGGTCATTTAATTCAATATAAACTACTACCACCATTGGTGGCAGATTCAAGTGAAACTACTTCAAGAACAGCCCTAGTTCCATTAGCACAGATACAAGAAGAAGATTTGCGTGTGAAGGTTGAACCTGTTCAGTGGTGGGATGTCTGTAGGAGATATGATTGGCCAGAAAAAGAGGTGTGTGTATTGGGGAATACTGTCGGTGGACTGGAAGCTGAAGAAATGATTTTGGATAATTCCGATTATGAAGTTAATAGAATCGGGAGCAATAATTCTATAAAACTTAATAAACAATGTCATTTCTCAAATGCAGAGGTACATATAAGCTCTGGGCGGATACCAATTTGGCAGGAGTCCGAGGTAATCATTTGATTTCTGTGCTGAACACAACATTATTTTTTCTTTCATACAAACTATTTCTTGCTCAATTTTTTAGGTCTCTCTCTTTGTGATGAGTCCTTTGAAAGCTGGAGTGCCAGATTTGTATGAGCTTAGTACTAGGGGGGAAATTGAAATAGAGAATATTCAAGCTAATGAGATTGAAATAAAACAGAAAAATCTGTTGCCCATCTTCGATCATTTCCACAGAATTCAGTCTACTTGGGGTGACAGGTAAAATTACTTATCTGCCGTGTTGTAGTTGGTCCACTCGGTACTATGTCTTACGGAGATTTACCACTTAGAAAAGTTCCATTCTAGATGCATTCAATTTAAATCAGGCTCTCAGATTTTCTGCACTAATGAATATATTTGAGTCTCCTGAGTTGTCAAAGATTAAATTGTAAGTTACAATTAGCGCCTGGCTTTGCTCTCTGCTGCTATGCATTTCCTTCATGCTTGCAGTTTCTTGCTGAGTTTCTGCTTTCATTTTCCTTCTTTGTTGCTATAGCTTTGTGATAGATACTGAATCAGAATTAAACAAGAAAACTGTCTTACTTTCAGAACTTTTAGGATCTACTTCACCCATTACCCTCTTACCAATGACAATATGATCTCTCTCCCCTCTCCCCCTCTTATTTATAGACAACATGCCTTATTTATTTAACCAACTAAGCTAACTGGCTACTGGGTATCTATCAATCATTGCTAGGGGTGAGGAAATAATTTATTTCTCCATTATCCATCCACAAGTAAATCCATCCATTAAAAAATGTAAAAAATGGACTGGATCAGATTCATCCATTTTTTTTTATTTCAAAATCCAATGGATCCTCATCAATAATTGATGGATACAAATTAATCCAACCAATATTTTTTCATAATTATATCTTTCTCAAATTTACTTTTTTAAAAGCTCTCAAATATATTATTGAATTCGTTTTACAATATTTTTGAAAATTGTATAAAAATATATTAATTTTATGGATGGAATGTCCATCCATGAAAAAATTAATTAATGAATTGGATTTGATTTTTAAGAAATGAACAAGATTTTTAATGGTCTAAATTACATCAATGAATCTTTTGTCTGATTATTATAATCCAAAATAAAATTGATCCAATCCATCCAGCTTACCAACCTCAGTCAATACTCCTCTAAAGTTCCACCTTGTCCTCAAGGTGAACAAAATGTAGTGGCAAAAAATTGAAAGTCCACCAGGGCCTCATTGCATTAAACATAACCAAAATTCTCTTTTTGCATCATTAACAGCAAAGTCAGATGGTGATAAAGGCCCTGAAAGATTGAATGAATGGGTCCCTCTTTGTGATGGTACCCAAAAGTGTGAACATGGGTTATAGGTCTGTGCAACAGCATGCTTTTGTCCTTCCACCAGCCGGACTGGGCTCATTGCTAGCCGAAGAGTCAAATGCAATACTTTTCTTTAAAACCCACCCTTCTTTTAGTGTTTTGGACCTGGCTCATAAGTCAAAAGATTGACCCAGATTCTGTAATTCCAATCTGGACCTTCCACCCCTGTTTCATATGCCACTCTTTTTGTACTTGCAATTCAAAGGTTCATCTACCTCTAATAAAAAAATCTGCAGCGGTTCTTGCAGTGTAAATTCGTTGATCAGCATGCGTAACTTACTCTTTACGATGACTGAAGCGGTTTTTGCTGTGGTAGTGTGTTCCCCTTCACCCCCGCCTCTTTTTCTTTCTTCAATTCTTCTTCTTTTGTTGTTCTTGATTATTTTCTTGGTTGAAAAACACAGCCATTGTACAGCTTATCCTTTCAATGCAAATGCAGCATGCCACAATATTTTCTCCTCACTTGCTCCAATGGTTCTAAGCTACAGATCTAGTTTCAGTACCACCACCAATAAGCTTCCCTCCCATCAAAAATTGACATCATTTTCATGAACAATTCCCACAAAAGTCAAAGATCAGAGATCGCGTACTATTTGATAGAACGTAATCAGAATTACATAAAGAAAACTGTCTGACTTACAGAACCTCTGTGGTCTGCATCTCCTGACGCTCTTACAAATGACAGGATGATCTCTCTTCCCTCCCCTTTCTGGCCGCATATCTTATTTATTTAACCAACTAATAAACCTAATGGGTACCTATCACTTTGCTTATTTTTATTTTAAAGTTCTATGTGGAGATGTTTTAAAGTCATGGGAGTTTGAAATCTCATATTTGTGACATGCTGCTATTTATGTTAATTTTCCTATTCATTTTCCTTTTGTTTTTAAATAGTTTGTATATGAATGTTTTTATAGTGATGTTTTGGGGAATACTGTTTTACTTGTCATTTGTTTGGATTTAATTTTAGAGTGTTTCTTCATCTTTATTTTACTTTTGTTTGAAATTTGCAAACATCTGTGCAACCGTCCATGCATATGCTAACTAAATCCACAATTTTTGCCAGAGGTATTATTATGGGACGGTGCTCTAGCTCTTCGTCTGATTCCCATGGAAATGAGGAGAAGTTGTCAGAAGAAGCTGCAATTTTCAATTCAAAATTGACGGTACCAGGTCAAGCTGTCAAGACGTTTGTTGGTAAGAGAAGCAGTACAACGTGAAATCTTCTGTTGTATTTTTTAGTGAACTAAATAGTTGTCTGAATTGTCAAGAGTTTTTTCTTCAAATAACTTGTCTAATAGTAAGATTAATTTCAAGAAAAGAGAGGTGGCTGAGTTGGCATCACCTCTTTTAAGCCACAAAAGTCTAAACTGTTGACGCAAGTTATGTTTCAACAGGTGCCTCAAGTTTTGACAATGCTATAACTGCAAAGGTTAAATCATCAAATCACGATAAAGCCAATGACAGTTTCAATTCAAGTTCTAGTGGCTGTGAATTGAATATGAATGTTATTTGTGAGGAGTCAATACGTGACTCACCAGACTTCGATCAATTTTTTCAAGAAGGTTATTGTAAAG
This sequence comes from Vigna reflexopilosa, assembly GCA_027742785.1. Lineage (NCBI taxonomy): Eukaryota > Viridiplantae > Streptophyta > Magnoliopsida > Fabales > Fabaceae > Vigna > Vigna reflexopilosa. Next base: position 31,257,187 of record CM050917.1, read on the forward strand.
CATCAGTTGATTGTCATGAATCAACAGAAGTCATAACAGAAGTGGATTGTAGCAGTCCCTGTGGCAGGGAAAAATCTGATGAAGATGGTGATAATGATGACATGCTTGGTGATGTATTTGACTTCTCTGAAGAAGGTATGAATCTGAAGCAGGCTAATTTTGGTTTCAATGATATTCAGCTTACCGATAGCTGCTCAGTTTGTGCACGTAGTTTTTGTGGCACTTAAAAGATGTGTATAAAAAGAAAACTAGATATTGAGAATGCTTTAGTCATCTTGTTGGTTTGGTTTTTATTTTTCTTAAAACTACAAAATGTTTGTGTTGCAGGTTGACGATCACTAATTTTATGCTTGCCTCCCTCTGAACTGCTGTAAATTGGTCCTGTAAAGGAGAAATTAATTGACAAATGCAGGTGATTTCCTTGCAACAACCTAAATGCTACTGACCATTGATTCAAGGAATTTGTTGTTTTTCCCTTTCAATATTCCTTCCCAGTCCAATGATTCTTCTCACCTTCTAATTTCATGTAAATGATGTAATTGAAATTCAGAACTACAAATTATTTGTGTGGGTTCTGGGTGGGTTCTGTGCGTGTGTATTATATTTTTTTCTTCATAGTTCATTGCTTTGGAGGCAAAGCGAACAGGCCAAAGAGAAAAGGGGGAGGGCAGGTAGTTTGATTGTTTTACCCTGCTCTCTTATGTTTCGTTTGTGCTGGGTTATTTATATTTTTCGTCACAGTCTTTGCTTAATTCAAGAGATTCATTTGTCCATTGCAAAATAGTTTATTGATCTTGAAAAGTATCACTTCAGCATAACGCAATATATTGTTATATTCTTCTCTTCTTAATAAAGAGCAAACATATAACTAGTATATTAGTCCCATTTCTATCCTGTTATTTCTTAACCAGAAAGTGATTATAGCCCAAAATGATTCTTAAATGCACTGAATACGAGATAAATGTTGTAAAATTTAGTAAATGCGTTGAAATTTTACTTATTATATAACATGACTTTTTCTTCATAAATATGAGTGTATGAAACACAATAATAAATGTTAGACAAAAATTAAGATTATAATTCATATGAAAATGTCATTGATATTATTTTAATTTTTAAAAGTGTACTTGCGGATGAGTATGATTTTGTTGGCTGGCTGTCTGCCGCATGGATGTTTGGTTTGCTGGAGAGTCCCAATTGCAATTTCATCACCCGGAGAAGCATTGTAATCAAGGATTATAATTAACCCAGTAAAAAAGTAAAACCCGTGATCCACTGCATTAATTTTTTTAATAAATATCGAAATTTTGAATCAATACGCAAGCACAGTGGTGAAGTACATGATATAATATTTTAGTCTTTTCTTTATAACATGTGATTTTCATCAAAAAGTAATTACTCTATAAAAAATATAGACGTTATTTAATTTCTATTTTATAAATATTATCTTTATTGTTTTTAAAAGTTAAAAAATATTAATTACTTTTTAGTATTATCTTTCTCTTCATATAACATTTAAATGTTTCATACACTTATTACAAATAATGTAAAAACAACAAAAGATGACATCAATTGAAATATGAAAAGAGTAAGATGCATTACAGGACTAAGTGGTTATTTAAGTTTTCCAACCTAATCACCTCGTTAGGAAGAAAATTGGAATATCCTTCATCCTTATCTTATGCAAAGAGAAAGTTATTTTATTTTATCTTTTACTTTATTTTAATATTTATTGAACAATTTTTCGCCTATAAATAAATGGTCATTTCTTATGTATTTTACAAGCTTCAAAGTTAATAATAATTAAAATTTATGAGATTTTCAAGTCTTGAAAGTTTGGTATTTTTAACTCAATATCTTATCTTCATCAGATTTTCTAAAATGGGAAACAATCTCACACTTGTTCTTTATTATTTATGTACCATCTCATTTAATAATATAAAATTATTAAATAAAATATTATAAAATTAATAAACCAAAATAGATAATTAGAAATATATATAATATTAATATAATTATTTAAAATAATAACTATAATAATAAATTATATACAAATTAATTATGGATCATATGAGTTTATTTTTTTTTTTAAAAAAGAAAGAATTTTGATACAAAATAATTTATTGGAAAATTATAAAACTACTCAGCAACATCTTTTACTATTATTACCTAATTTCTCATATGCTCACACTATAAAGTGATCATCACAAAAGAAACAAACAAAACACAATAAACACAAAAGAATAACGGGGTAAGTTTGTGTAAAAACAACTATCCTAAATTATATTAATTATAAACTAAGCATGTATAAAATAAAATAAATCATGTATATTCAGTAACAATTGACACTAAACTCATTTATCCAAATGCGTGTCTTTGACATTGGAATTCACTATAGGCATGTACTTATAATAGTATTTATGCTATGAAGAGTTATAGACAAAAGGGTTATCACCCTATTACTCACAAAGTTAGTCCTCTTCGTGCTTATGACAAAATGGTCTAGTGTCTAGGACCTTCTACGACTCTCACTACATAACTTATTTTATTTTATTTAAGTATGAATAGTTATTAAAGTTCAAAAGATACCTCCTTATTGACATCCCATATATTAATCATACACTAAGATCATCACCACAAAGAATTTCTCCTTAAAAGTCTTTCAACATCATCATAATACATGTCCACAACCATATTATCACTTTAATCAAACACCATAATAATCATAAAAGTCTATTTTAAATCTATCTCAAACAACCAAAGAAGAAAACAGATCCAACATACAAACTGACACTCAGAGATGACACTTAAAGCCAAACCTTTCATAAAAAGTGGTGTTCAATGTCATTCTTCTCGCAAAACATTGTACTCAACAACACATTTTGGCGCTCAACGTCTTGGAACTAAATTACTCCAGACTTGTAGTGCAAAGATGGCACCCATGGTGCCCTGCTACCACTCAGCACCAAAGCATTCGCAAAAAGTTGCGCTCAACGATAAGTCTATGGCACCCAATGGTACTATTTTCTTAGTGCATTGATTCAAAACAATTTTAAACATGAAAACTTGTACCAATTTGCTCAATTATTCAGATTCTATGTTCTCTTAGTCATACAAACCCGAGCACAAATAAGAAAAAAAATCATGAATCAAACATTCAAACCATACAAGTCAAATCAATTATGCTTGTCATGAATCCAATTCATCAAAACAAATAAAATTCATTTCCAACATGAAATCAATCACCAACATGTATTCATCAATTTAGCAAGAACATTCCAAAAGAATTAAAGACTAACTTTTCTTATCTTGATAAAATTGCTCAAAAACTCACAAAGTCAAACGTTTCCTAACTTGCAAGGTACCTTTTTCTTCACCTAAACACAACCTCAAAAATGATTCGATTATGCCAATAAAGACATTGATCTGTAGAGATTCAAGAAACACAACACAAGGAAACATGCAAGCAAAAAAATCCTGCATGTAACCACAAGAAACATAGAAGACAAGGAGAAGGAATTGGAAGCTAACTTATCCTAAAGAAGAAATTGATCAATTGATCTTGACAAGATCGCTACAAGGAGAAATTCTACTGTTTATAATCTTCAAAAGTATGAACAGATTGTGAGAAAACTTATCGAGAATGGAGATAGCCCTTAGAGAATAGTTTATAGAGAAATAAAATTTTTCAAGTAATGAGACTTTTTTGAATTTTCTATTTATATAAAAGCATTTTATCACTAAAATAATAGAGTTTAAGTATTTTAAAACACTATCACTCCTAAAATACACTTTCCTAGGTTCTCACACTTTGATCGATTAATTATTAACTTTGGCATGAACATACTATTTGCAGTATTTGCAGGTACAGGGTTGACCATCTCACTTAAAACATTCTAGTTCTCAAACACTCTTTAACTCTGGCTTTTTCTTAAGCACTCAAACACTGATGCTCTCAAGCTCTAATACTAATTTGTTGACAACAAGTCTTTCTAAATAAATATACTCTAATATTATAACTTGTTGTGAAATACTTTGAATGATATATGAACTATTTATAGACCCTTTGTCTTGGCCCTTCAACCACATTTACTACCAAATCAACTACTAACTAATACCAAAACATAATCAATAACTTATATTACTAGACTTAATTAATACTAGGAATCACTCCTAACTTTTGCAATCTTCCAACTAATTATAACTAAACATTATATGTAACCAACTACATTTAAGTTTATCCAATAATCAGAATCCTTAAACTATAATAAACCTCCTTTATATTTTCAAAAAATAAAAGAAAATTATTAATGACAATTGAGAATTTGAAATATGAATTTAAGTTTTACCTTGTGTAAAAATAATAATGTTAAACACCATATAAGAATAAAAAGACGTAAATTTTTGTCTTAAGATTTTTAGTTAAAAGTAATCTCAATGAAAGTTAGATTCAAATTATATTTAAATTTGATTGGTGTTGTATACGAATTTTTTTCTTTAATAGTTCCGAACTGAAAGTTAATCTCGTACGAATGTGGAGCCCATCAATAACAACCACCTACCATATATCTTTCTTTTATAAACCAGAGCATTTTTTCTCCAAATTCTCACTCTAGAACCATAACATTTTCTACGAAAATACTGTTCAATAATACATTTTTGTCTTCATGAAATTACTAAAAAAATGTAACTATTCTGTGCTTGTACTGATTTTCATCTTTTCAAAACACCATTATAATTTGGCATAAAGATGGTGTAGGAATGTGTGAGGTGTTGTTGGTATGAATATGAATGGATAAGCCTTTGAGGGACCGAAGAAGTGAAGAATCCAGGATCCCAGCCACACATATTTCTGCATCAAATGGTTTGTCAGAGACAGTGTTCAACAAATTATTCAACCAAAACATCTCCCATCTGCTTCAAAACCAAAACTTAGTTAAAAGGTAAAAACACTATCTATATGAATAACTCATGCCATGTTTTATGAAAAACAGACAAAATGAGTAACAGCTTCCATTACTTAAATACAAGTCATTGAACAAAAAAAATGCAAAGAAATCCATTACTTAAAGAACTCAAAATGCATTTAGAATTTCTGAACTTGGTCATTTTACTTTTTGAGCATTTTATTTAATGAATGGGTGGCTTTGGATACCTAAAATTCCTACATGTTTGTACTCTATGGGGGTTGCAGTGATGGGAAGGAAAGGTGCATTAAGTGCATGAAATGTAGCAAATAATATTGGATAAGAAAAGCTCAGAGACAGAGAAGGTGGTCCCTTCACATCTCAGTTTTGTATCTCCAATTATTCACTACCATATACACAGTTTCTGATATGACACCAAACCCACGATCGACTATTTGATTGTGGAAGATAAAATCAGCAACCTAAGCTAAGCTAAGCTAAGCTACAACCTGCATATGCTGCTTTGTGTCCCCCCACTTCCTGCTCCTCTCTGTAATCAACCTTTCTGTGCTTCCACTCACTACACACTCACCACTCCACACATTTCTGTGCTACGTACCTCTACTGTTTAAGGGCTCACTATCTTCCTTCTCCTTTGAATAAGGTAGTCTACTTAAATATATCCATTTGTATGTTCAAGTTCTTTTGAAAAAAAATTCCTTCCAACATGATTCCTAAAATGACTTTTAGGATTATCAATGTTAAAAAGTGAATTTATATTGTTTAAAGAACAAGAATTGAAATTTGTCAGAGTTTTATAAAATAACAAGTTAGAGTGAAAAGAAATGTATAATGTTCGATAAACACTCTCCAGGTAAATATTACTAAAATAAATATTTTGAAAACAATAAATTTTTTAAATGAACATTTTACTTGTAATAGAGTTAAGTGGTAAAGTTACCTTCGAATTAAACATAATTTTTCTACAAGTATTTTCTGTTTGGAATCTAAATGTAAATCTAAGTTTCACTTTGGATAGAAATAAAAAAGTAAAGACAGATTAATTCATTACTTTAAGGTTTTGGGTTGAGAGTGATGTTAATTCCTTGTGTGGTTAGACTTACATTTCATTGGTATTGTATCTTTCTAGTGAACCCCTCTCTTGATAAACACATAAATGGTATCAAAGTTAGGTTCGTCTTAATGACAAACTCAGATGAGTACAGTTCTTATATCGAAAGTCTTTCTGGCAAAGGTTCTAGGTAAATCTGTCTTCTTAAGATGGGTGATATGAAAAGGTACTCGTGGTTGGGAATGTTTTCACGAGAGGAGAAGTGTATCAATGTGGAAAGAACTCATCCTTGAAGGAAAGATGGTCCAAATGTGAATCTAAGTTCTATAATGAGTAGAAGTAAGAAAGTGAAGAACGATTAGTCCATCACCTTAAGATTTTAAGTTGACAGTGATATTAATTCCTTATATGTTTTATTGGTATTATATCTCGTCATTCAACCTCCTCTTTTATAAAACCTAACATTTTCAACATAAACTTTATTTTTTTCATAGTAGATTATAACTAAATATAACCAATAAAACTAAAAGCAAATATAAAAAATTAGAGATGAAAATTATTGAAAATAATATAAATGAGTCCAAGTTTTAAGTGCAATAAAAATAACAAAGTTAAGCACTTTATAAAAATATACTTAAAAACTTAAATGTATTGAGATTTTTAGTTAAAATTTACTTTAATTCCTTGTGTTAACTTATGTTATATAAAAAATTTTGTCAGACAATAAAACATAATTTGTGATATCAAAGTGCACACTATTTGTTTTGGTAACTAAATAATTCGAGGATTTAGATTAAAATAAAATAAAATAAAAACATCATGAGAATCAATTAATTAAAGAATGAGATGTGATGTATAGGGATGACAACGGATCGGGTCGGGCACGGATAGTATCTACTCGCAATCCGATCTGCCGGATAAAAATGTACCCGTCACCCGATCCGTTATCTGTTGGGTATCCGCGGATACCCGCAAAAAATTAAAAAAAAATTTACACTTTAAAATAAAATTTAAATAAAATTACAAAAAAATTATATAATATAATATAAATTAAATTAAATATAAATTAAAATTTAATTTTAATTAAATTTATTCTAATAAAATATTATTTTATTTTATTTTATTTTTAATTAAAAAATATATAAATTATTTTTTTTTTTGGATAACAGATATCTGTGGGTCAAATAGTATACTACCCATACTCGACCTATTTAGAAACAGATATTAAAATATCAAGCATCATTACTCGTGGATAATAAATATCTGTGAGTAATAACTACTCATCGTGAATTTTACCCGCATATATCTATACTCGCGAATTTATTTTGCCATTATGTATAAAGTCAAATTGAGAATAATTTCCGATAATGTATTATGGCAACAGTCTATAGTTGGTGATTTTCTATCCACCCCTCGCCGACACCTTTTTCGTTTATAATAAAAATACATTTATTTGATGTTTTCTTTTTTTTCTGTTTTATTTTTGCAGGGAACGTGTCTCTTCTCTTTCTTCTCTTTCTCTGTTGCCTGTTATTATAACCATCCTAAAATCATTTCAATAAAAATATATTCACTTGCTAAAAAGTAAAAGGAAAAGTATGAGAAAATATTGATGAGACTGGCCTAACTTTTTTTCTTTGTTTGATCGGCCAAACATATCATAAACTAATGTTTATATGTTATTAGTTTAGGTATCTCTATTGGTGTATACTCTTCACACCAAAAATAGAAAAAGGTGATCTGGGGTTTACTTTTGTCATCATTTTACAACATTAGTTTATGAAAAAAAAATTAACACGCCTAAATTTTTTTTATTTATTTAATATTATATTTTTCTACTTTTTACTTTCTTTTTTAAAAAAATATAAAATTTTATGATATTTTATCCTTGTACCCTTATCAAATAAATGTAAAATTGTATCATAATATCATTACTCCTAGTTTATACCGTCAACTTTTACAAACAATAATTATGTACGAAATGAAGTCTATATTTACTCTTCTTTCTAAACTTATCTCTTATAAAAAAAACAAATTCTTCTTACAAAAATGAATGCAGTAGTTTTTTAGGTGAATATTCTGAAGAACCTTGTTGATTGATGAATATCAATGAAGAAATGCAAAGTTGGCAAGAGACATGAAAGAACATTCATTTATAAATGATTTTTCAATTTATAGAAATTTTTTCTTGACACTTAATTCAGTAAAAATTATAAATATTATAAAGTACTATATACGATAATATAGAGAATGGTAAAAAGTTAGTATGATATGTTATTTATAAATTTATCAGCTCCATGAATAAATGACTCATAACATATGTAATTACGTGTTGGAATTTTTCTAAAAATAATTAATCAGTATATCGATTTATCTAAGTTATTTTATAACAAAGTATTTTTAAAAATATAATTAATTTTGAATATTTTAATATCCGATTGAGTATTTGGAGATGCAAATATGTTAAGCCGAATAGGTGGATAAATATTGAAATTTCGAGTGTCATGTCACATACATGAAGTAAGAAATATGTATAGATATAATATTTTATGATGGTAAATTGTTATCATGTGAAAGTATTATAATAAATTAACTTTTCCAGCAAAATACATTAGGCATATTATTGTCTATTAGGTATTACATGAATATTAATTTTTGCTATAATTGGAGATGAAATCTCCACCTCTTTGAGTCATATCCATGATTTTTCCCCCAAACAAAACAATTCATGTCAAAATAAATATCTTTTATCAAAACTGTTTAACTCTAATTGATCAAATCTTTATCTCTTTGAATAAAATCTATTCAACTTTTAAACCTCTTCCATAAACTAAAATTACTTTTGCAAGATAAAAACAATGAGACTGTTAAAATAAATATAAAAAAACACTTTAAATTTAATTAATTTTACAAAATTAATTTATGAAATGAATTTGTATTTATTGATATAAGTTATCTTATATTTAACTAAGGGACTCTCAAAACACATTCTTTACAGTAAAATTTATAAATTTTACGCATAAGACTAAATATTAAAAAATGTCTAATAGTGGATAAAATAATATATTTAACAAAAAATAAATCTAGTTAAAATAAAGTTTAACAATAACTCTAATACTATATAAAAGTAATATATTTTAAATGTAATTTAATCTTAAAATATTAGGTTCTAAAATAATATTTTTGCCTTTTGTAATAAGAAAATTTGAAAAACTGTAATTGTACAGCTGTCAGGACTAAAAAACTAAACAGAGCAACATTTTGCTACTTCATAATCAGAGAGAAAAAAATGTAAAGTGTGGGGGCAGAGATGCCATATTCTATGGTAAATTGTCGCTTTTGGAAATAATTAATAGCGGTTGTTCATGAGAAGCATCACCAATGAAACATCGACAGCAAGAGAAAGTACAACAAATACGAAAGCAACAGCAGCAGCAACTTTTGATATGTGATAAAAAAGAGTCTTTGTTCGGAGGTTCGAGTACATTGTACGTTTTGCGTCAACTATTCGTGGATTTGTTTTCGGTATGATTTTAAAAGGTTTTTTTATAGTTAAGTATTGGTGGATTTGTTTTCGATATTATTTTAAAAGGTCTTTTATTATTGGAAGTATTTATGTGTATATAAATCATTAGAGATATTTATATGTATATGAATTTTTGATCAACATACCAATTTTTCTTTTAATCAGTCTGAGATTTTGTTTACACTTCAACATTCTATCCGATTTCACGCCTTATTAGCATGCTTCACAGTCTTGGAAGGGACAACGATAGATTAGACTCTGTGAAGATAACAACATAAGATGTGCTGTGAAATAGCCACAACTCCAATCCTATACCATACCAAATTAATCTTAAACTGACACATAAGATTATATGTTACCTACAACACCTTTGGAAAAGACAAACTTCATTCAAAATATCTCTACAAACTTTCTCTTCCCATCTCTTCATGACAGCAAGCTTGTGTTGCAAAGAAAAAAAGAATATCGTTGCCCCTTACTTCACCCATTCTTCATTCGATTCTTTCTTTGACTTTTTAAGAATTTAAAATGTGTAACAATTATAGAACTAGCAATTTCTTGGAAAAACTATATCAAAGAATTACCTTTTTAAACATGATCATATATTTACAACAACTTTGCTGCTACGTCAGCTGAATAGAGTTAAAAATGCTGTTCTTTCTGGTATATTATATATCCTTCTAGTGAATAAAAGCAGTAATACGTTATGGTTTGTATATATGTATATATCATACTATTTTTGCTTTTTATGATATACCGAACATAGAATAAAGCTTATGGGTTGTGTTTGGTTCGTTTTTAGTAGTTTATTAAATGATACCTCTTTGGGTATAAAATGATCCGGAAGTTAGGTTAGGTTAGGTTCGTTTTATTGCTTTTGCAGTTCAAAAACTACCAATTTAAGCTTAGTTTAACAAGAATTTACAGGTAAGTGTGAAGTGAGAAGAAAGTTGGTGTCTTGACTTTGAAAAGAAAAAAATAGAATCATCCCAATATAAGCAAAGTCAGCACCTCGGGTTAAGGGGTGGAATTCAAAATGATAAGCTTGCTTTTGAGAAAATAATAATAATGCAGCAAGAAGAGATAAAGATGGAGGTAACATCTACCAATCTGCTAAAAAAATAAAAAGAGGGGGCAATAATTACCGAATGAAAAAGAAAGAAACATGATGGTACGTGGCGTAAGTTTTAGATTAGATCTATTGATCCTTTTTAATTTAAACTATTATAGGTGAAGGTGGCCATAAATGATAGGTTCATGGGGAAGCAATGAACAGGAATACTATAAGTGACTGCCTTTGAAAACTGTTACCACATTAAAAATATATGCATATTATTATTATATAAAACACACATGATACTTGTCTCATCTCATGTATAAAATAAAAACCACACTATATATAAACTAGGCAGCAGAAGAAATGAGTACCTAAAATATTGAGTGAGTGGTTAGAGCTTGAGACTAACAATGGACGGTCTAGTTCAGCTGCAGAAGCAACTCGTTGATTACACTGCTTCTCTATTTCATGAGGTAACTCAGTATATGCTATGCGATTGCCACTTTAGATTACACTGAAATACCTTGAAAATAAAGGTTCACGAGTTATGTTTATTGGGTTATCTGATTTTTGGTTTACTTTGTTATCTCTCCATGTGGGGTGTCTTTGTTTTCTTCAAAAAGGGTTTTTTAGATGAACAATTTAACCAGCTTCAGCAACTTCAAGATGAAAGTAACCCAGATTTTGTGGTTGAAGTGGTCACTCTCTTTTTTGAAGACGCTGAGAGGCTTCTTAACGAGCTCTCAAAAACACTGTAAGGGCACTGCAATATCCTGTTTTATTATACATCTTTTGACCAAGGAATCATGTCTATTTGGGAACCTCTTTCCTAACTCCACTCTTCAATAATGTTGATTCATTTTGCTCAAACAGAGGCCAACCTAGCATTGATTTTAAAAAGTTGGATGCTCATGTTCACCAGTTGAAGGGTAGCAGCTCCAGGTAGAAATTTCCTCAAAACAAACTATGTTGGTAATGTTGTCTGTTTTCTTAAGTTGGTGGAAGTTGTATCCACCTTCTGTCACTAGAAATACAACATTTTTAGTCTCAGTTGTTTTGTTTTTGCCAATAACATGTAGCATAGTGGCATGTCTCTCATCTTTGTTTTGGCCAATACACTTTCATTTGTCTTACCTCACTATTTGGTGTTTATACAAGTATCTTAAATTTGATGAAGTTATTGGAAATGCAGCATTGGAGCACAGAGAGTTCACAGAGTCTGCATTTCCTTCCGAAACTCTTGCGAGGAGCAAAACGTTGAAGGGTAAGGTTCATGACAATTCCATATCCCTAATACGGTGTGTGTTAAAATCTTCATATGCTAATATGAAATAAAATCTTGGTGTTCAGGTGTCTTAAAAACTTGCAACAAGTGACACATGAGTACTCCTTGGTGAAAAGCAAGCTTGAAACTCTCCTCAGGGTAAGGGCATATAGTGCTTTCTATAAAATCCTGAGAAGAGTTAAAATTTATAGTTTTTATCTTTGGACTTGGGTGATTGTAGATGGAGCAACAGATTTTGGCTGCTGGTGGATAGGTTTGTGGGTAGTGTGACACGAAGCAGAGATGTTTTGCTGCAATTGGAATTTGGAAATAACACTCAGAACAACCATGTCTAATCTGCAAACGAAACAGACCCACTTCTATGTTGTATTTTTCACTTTGTGTATGATTTTGTCAAGTGGATCATGGTCTTGAAATTTATCATTTGAGCAAGAGTTGACCTATATTTAGTCCAAAATTTTTGCCAACGAAATGTCATCTATAATATGCACATCCTAATGCAAGGGCAAAGGAGTTCTCATAATGTGAATCCCTCAAACACAGATTGCAAAACTACATTCATTTACGTTCCAGTAGCACTGGCCATGCACCTGCTTTTAGAATCTATATATAGGAAGCATGTTTTTCGACAGTCACAAATTTGTCAGCAATGAAAAATGCCAATTTAGAAGCAGAACTGAGAAATCCTAGAGTAATTTGAGAGTAACAATGAGAATGAATTGAGAATATTTTAAATAGAATGATACTGAGTGTTGGAATAGTTTTGCAGTGTTTTCCATTATCGGAGTATGTAAGAATTTGTTGTTTAGAAGGAATGAAAAAAAAGAATGGAAGGTGGTGGTTGGTGTTGATGTGTTGTGAGGAAAATTTGTAGTTAGGATTATTCAATGTTGTTTGGTCTGAAATGAGGTACATTGAATGCATTGGTGTATTTTAGAAGGTCAACTTGTTTCAGATACGTGAGATGTCTCCTGGTCAGCACGTCATTTACAGACAAGATCCAAAACCAAGCTAAGATAGCTGTAATAATCACTAATGACAGAGTAGTTCGCCATTTTTTTTTCTCCTCAGTCATCGAAGACCATATTTGTTAATAAATATCAAACTTTTTTTATGCCACACACTTATCTAAACGATATGAAACTATTCCATGTATTTAGTCACATTTCCAAAATTTTGTAGTTTAAGAAAATAATAGTAGTTCAGAAGTTGGTAGTGTTCTTCTGATAAGGAATCTGTAAAGATTAAAATGGTGTTATGGGAAAGATCCAAAACATTGGTATGACAAGTTTTGGTCTTATTAGTTATTTTAACTATTAGTTTCCAGGTGGGTTGATTCTCTTTGAAGGTATTATTAGAAGTCCTACATCATTAATTATAGATCAATTTAAAATTTAAAATAGATAAGTAAATGTAAATTTTATTTTATAAATTAATGTTATAAGATTAAGTTAGGTATAAAGTTTATTTTTTGATAAATTTTTCTATGTTTTACTTTTTCTTCATATCACAATCTTCTATAAGGTGTGCATGCATGTATCTAAAACAATAAGAGTGGATAATATGATAGTTAAAAAGTTGTATCATAATGCAATTATAAGTAAATTGTAAAATCATTTTTATTATGAATATTGATTTATTTACGCTAAATTGTTAATTATATTAGCTTGTGTTAGTTCCTTAATATTTAGAGTAAAAGTAACACAAATTCAATCTGACTTAACAAAACCTATTATAAACACTTCTTAGTGTTATATTAGCTTCTCTTTTAATGGAATTTTCAGTTCTAATTTCTTAGTTTCTTCAAAACTTATAGTTTTCGTCTTGGTTTCTACTTACCTATCCCAAGTTTAATATCACATTATTTGTTCTTTTGTCAGTTATATTATTAACATGTATTTTAGTCTTTAATTAATTTAACTTTATTAAAAAAATTCTATAGACAGAAAATAATATTAATTTAAAATATATAAATAAGTGTAAACTTTATTTTATAAGTCGATTTTATAAAATTGAATTAAATTTAAAATCCTAACTCTGTTTCATCAGCTAGAAATAATAAATTACACAACTATTTTTGTCACAACATAAAATAAAATGTAACGAAACATCTAAAATATTTAGTAGAGGATCTATATAAAATATATAATATTTAAAAATACATCCTATACAGCTAAAACAAATATACATAAATTAAAATATTTACAAAAAATAAGTCAAAATAAAATATTTATTCTCATTAATATTGTTCTAATACTTACTCATGTATATAATAAAATCATTGCAAGTCACAATACACATAAGGATAAGTTATTAAAACAATTTTTTTATCATAATAAATTATATAAAAAAGAGACATTTAATTAACAAATAAAACAATTCAATCTCATTCAAATAACATCTTAAACCAATAATATAGGTCATATTCATCAAGGATATTTAACAATTAAAATATCCTATGAAACATTTTGGAAGATTAAGTATGTACATATTAACATCTAATCTAATCCAAAACTTGAATTTACAAGTGAAGAGGAGAATAATCAATCATGGTAAGTTCATTACAATCAATATCATACTTCATCTTGTTAATATCTTATCTTGTATAACTGGATTATTAGGAATAAGGAGATTTATTTAACTACAAATTGATATCATTTTTAATACTTAATACATAAATCAATAAATAATTTACATATTATCATAAATATTTAACTACAAATTCATAGAAGTTTTGTTATTCTCAATAATCAATTCCATATCACATGATTAACTTAAACAAACGAATTAATATTATTTTTTATTTATTAAAAAAATCATTGAAAAGAGAAAAGAAAAAGATCAACAGAAAAAAAGTTAACTTTTAGGCAAAAATAAACTTACTTTGATTATTTTTTCACTAAAACAAAAATTGGATTTAAAACAAGGTTGATTTTAAACTCTATTATAGCTCAAAGTAAAAATAGACTAAGTAAGGTTTTTGGATTTGTGTTCTATTCTATTTTCATTTAAGTGAAAATAAAAGAAAATTAAACTCATGCACCAATGCAAACAAATTTCAAATGTTTATTTTCAAACAATTCAAAATTTACTCAAACAATATCTTTCACTCATCTCAATTCAACATTAACATTATATTTTTAGTTCACAATACCCTTAAATTAATGTAAAAATAACAGTTCACCAAATAAACTTCTCAACATGAGAATATTCAATTCAAAATATTCTAAAATAAGCATTTATTAACCCGAAATAAAATAATCAATTTAAACAAAACATCATCCTGGTATAGAAACCAAAACTTTCTCACCAAGTCACCTTTACATCCATATCATTTATCTCAATATTTATTAAAAACATAAATAGTTGCTTTATTTATTGTAAAAATTATTCTAATTCAGACTCAAACTTACTCAAAATCTAGAGACTAAAGTAAAATATAAAGACAATTAAATTTAATATGAGTTTATACAAGTTAAGATAATCTATTTGTTCAACTCTTCACCAAAATTAATGACAAAATTATAAAATAAATAAATAAATAAATAACAAATAATCTCTAAGTAAATAGGAAGTTAATCAATTTAAAAATCTGATTAATTAAAATTGATCCTTAAACCCCAACCTACAATCAAGTATGATTTAAAATAAACTAGATATAAAAAAACCTTAAAAAAAGAGAAGATATTTGTTAAAAGAAGGAAAAAGAAAATAAAAGAGAAATTCAGGATGTTACAGTTTTATTAGAAACAAATAATTATAGTATTTTATAGTTCATGTCAAATAATCTTACGAGATGAATGAAAATGAATACAGGGAGTAATCATAATTTTATAATTTTGATATAAAGTCCATTTTTCCATATTTTTAGAAGATTAATAATTTTGTATCAACTATCTCCATTAATATTACATTGTTCGTTGCAAGAAAAATAATTATTTTATTTATCACATTAAGGTTTTTATAATAACAATAATTCAATAGATAAACATGGTGAAAAGTGTCTTGAAAATACGTGCTTATCCACGTGCTTACGTTGGTATTAGTAAGTAATTTTCTGATATTTCTTATTATACCTCAGTTATTTTTATTCTTATTTCTTATTATTTTAAGTATGCACAAAAGCATGTGTATATTGTTTAAAATTCAGATTAGGATAAACCAAATTCTAAATTAGTTTAGATATATAACTCAGAAGTTGAGAGAGAAATAGTATTTGTTAAAGGTGATAGTTGGAGACTCATAGACTCTTCTATTGACCAGTTCAATATAAACAAGTTTGATTATTAAAAAAACATTTATTGCAATAAGTGAGATTTTAAATATATTTTAAAACCTTATATATCGTTCTATTTATTTATTAACCGTTAAACTTTTGAAAATTTTCATTTATATTTAACTGTGATTTTTAAAGTTTAAGATACTATCAATTACTCTTTTATTATTTGTATATATACTACTCACTTACTTTTAATAAGTTTACTCTTTTATTATAAATATTGTGTTAAAGCTAATCATGTTTACTGATTAAAAAATGGAAAGAGTAATATTTATTTCTAAAATATAGCATGACTCAATCAAGACCTTTCTATATTATATTTAAAGATCTTTAATATTAATTCAATGAATACAATAATTTTTTTTATCTAATATAATGGTTTTCAGAGTTCAAATTTATCCTAACATTAATAATCAATGAATGTTTACGATCTCTAACTTCTGTGTTTAGTCATCACTCAAGTCCTTTCCAAATTCCAAAACTTTGATATTGGACGTATTATGAATATCACAATTGTCAAATCAATTGATTAGTTGCTAACTAATACGGAGTAGGTTTGCTTCTCAATGACATGTATTTTTAAAAAATAATATTTATTTTCAACTGCAGTTTAATAAAATAGTTTACATTACAATATTTTATTTATACACCATAAGAAATATATACATATAAAGAAATTAGTTAATATTTTAGTAATAAATTGAATTTTTTGTGAAAAGAAAAGTGTGGGGAGCGAATTGGAGTCTGAAAAAATAAAGAGATGATTGGGGGCCCAAAATTTGAATTCGAAAAGCGAACAGACAAACACAGACCTATCCCTCTACCTCCCATTCTGCGGTATTGTTTCAAACCACACTATATATATCCTTCCTAACACCACATCCTCTGCCGTAACAAGATAACGAGACAAAAACCCTAGATAACCCCTTTTTTTCTACCTCTCAATATGGCCAAAAAGAAAATGTCTCATTCAGCCAATTCTCAAGAACCCAAACACTCCCAAAACGAAACACAAACCATGTCAATGGCTACCCTAACCGATGATTCCTATCTTCAACAGATTCAGAGCCTCAGAAACCTCAATGCCAAACTTCTTAAGGAGACCGCCGAGCGCCGCCAACAGATTGACTCCCTCCAGTCGGAGCTACACCACTCTGCCGTCTCCAACAACGACATACTCGCTGCCTTCGACATAGAAAAGGTAGTCACTTCGGTTGTCGTGGACAGCCACGTCAAGGGGATGAATCTCTTATTCGACACACTCCTTGGAGAGAAGGATCGCGAGGTTGAACGTCTCCAACGTGAACAGGAAAGCCTCGCTGTGCGGTTCCAGAACGAGACGAAGCTGTTGGAGGAGAGTGTAAAGAGGGAGGGGAAGCTTCGAGAAGAAGCGGAGAAGCTTAGGTTGGAAGGTGAAAATTTTTTGTTGCAGAAACAGAGAGACGTCTCGGAGTTGAAAATGGAGCGAGATTCGGCGCTGAAGAGCTCTCGAGAATCGTTTGAGACTGTTGAAACGTTGAAGGAAGAGATTGAAGCGTTGAGAAGAGGGAAGGATGAGTTTGTGAAGAGGGAGGGGAAGCTTCGAGAGGAAGCGGATAAGCTTAGGTTGGAAGGTGAAAATCTGTTGTTGCAGAAACAGAGAGACATCTCGGAGTTGAAAATGGAGCGAGATTCGGCGCTGAAGAGCTCTCGAGAATCGTTTGAGGCTGTTGAAACGTTGAAGGAAGAGATTGAAGCGTTGAGAAGAGGGAATGATGAGTTTGTGAAGACAAGCAAAAGTCAGAAGCAGAAAATAGGTGATCTTGAAGAGGAGTTGACACGAGTCAACGAGTCTTGGAAGATGCAAGAGGAGTGCATGCGTGTCAGGCTTCGCAATGCGGACGATAAACTTGGTCTTGCGACGCAGAGGGTGGAGGAGATGACGAGGGAGATCAGTTCCTTGATCGAGGAGAAGAAGAAGATAGAAAAGGTTGTTGAGACATTGACGGAGGAGAATGCTGGAGTTCGTAAGAGTTTGAATGTGGCTATGAAAGAGTTGGGGGATAAGCAACATGAGGTTGATGAAGCTATTAGAGTCAAAGGTGAAATAGAGGAGGTGAAGGTTAATCTTGAAAGTGAAATTGTTGATTTGAGAGTAAAAATCAAAGAATTGGAGCAGTCTTATAGGAAGTTTGAAGAGGAAAACTCTCAGTTGCTTTCAGAAGTTGACAGTTATAGAATTACTGTGGAAGAGGTGGAAGTTGAGAAGAAAAACATGAAGAAAGAGTTTGAGGAGGAGAAGAAGAAAGTGGAGAAGTTGGAGCTGCTAACTGCAAAATTGCAGGAATCTGTTTTGAAGAGAGATGCTGATTTGGGACAAATGAGAAGTGATAGAGATAAGCTGAGTGAGAATGGAAAGAAGCTGGAGGGCAATGTGAGTGTTTTGAGAAAGGAAAATGAGGCATTACAGAGTAAGCTTTTGGAGGCAAGAAAGGAAGTTGAGGATTTGAGCGCTAAGATTGATGTTTGGTGCAAAAATTGGAACAAGGCCCTTGCACTGTTGAAACATACGGCTACACTTGTGTCTCAAAAGAAGGATATTGAAGAGGAGGTGATCCGAAACGGAAAGAATGTTGAAGAAATGGAAGAAATAGCTGTTGAAGAAGTGGAAAAAATAAAGAAAGCATTTGAAAGCAAAGAGGAGATGCTGGATGAAATGAAGCAGAGAGTGGTTTCATTGAACAAGTCTGTGGTGGATGCTCACAAAAGTAAGAACATCTGGACTGTGTTATCTTCTGCAACTACAATTTTTGCTGCTGCCTTAGTTGCTTATGTTGCTAGAGGACGTTGAAGCATTATCCTATTAACTTAGATGAATAACTTTATATCTTACATTTTGTAATATGATCAAGATGGTTTAGTAGGTATGTCTTGCCTTATAAAATTTTATCCTTATTATATAATATCTTGTTTGCGGTAATGTTTTTGGCTGGAGAAATGGATTAGTGTTTCAGAGTAACTAAACAAAATATTTTGTTAATTTTTGGTGTTTTTTGTGATTTATATAATTTTTTAACTTCTGTTTTTGTAATGATGTGTGTTACTTAAAGAACACAAGCACAAATTATTTATTTGTTTGTGTTAATTGTGTTTTGATATAATTTTAACCATGAGTAAGATATTATATTTTCAAAACATTTTGGGAACTCTAATTAAGTTTTTGTTATGTGATAAAAAAGTTACAATTATTTTGTAGCTTAATCTCACGTAAGAATTCAGAAATTTTCTTTTAAAATAAGGCATTTTTAACTTTTTTCTTTATTCATATGAAATACAAATTAAATGTGTAAATGGGTAAAAATAAAATTTATAATAAAAATATTATAAGTCAATATTCAGTTTCATATTTATATAATTTTAAAATTTATTTTAATCATAAATACGATTATTAAGTAATTATTATAATTATAATATGGATGACAAATAGGAAATAGTATTCTTTATAAAAGATATTTTTATAAGATTTTAATTTTTTAGTAGTTATTGATAAAAAGTATTATATTTATAAACATTTTAATTATTTTATTTATATTTTTACAGTTTCATTAATTTAAATTGAAATACCTTTATTATTTTTTAAATTTATACAATTTTTAATGAAAATTTCAAAAGGAATTCGTTAATTTATTACTCGTTACTAAGTTAAAAACTAATACAAATTAAATGTGTAAATGGGTAAAAATAAAATTTATAATAAAAATATTATAATTCAATATTCAGTTTCATATTTATATAATTTTAAAATCTATTTTTAATCATAAATACCATTATTAAAGTAATTATTATAATTATAATATGGATGACATTTAGGAAATAGTATTCTTTATAAAAGATATCTTTATAAGTTTTTAATTTTTTAGTAGTTATTGATAAAAAAATATTATATTTATAAACATTTTAATTATTTTATTTATATTTTTACAATTTCATTAATTTAAATTGAAATACTTTTATTACTTTTTAAATTTATATAATTTTTAATGAAAATTTCAAAAAGAATTTGGTAAGTTAATTACTCGTTACCAAGTAAAAAACTAATGGAAAGTTATGATATAATTTCTTTTCAAGTATAGTAAGGGAAGTGTCATCCTCTCCATGACCTAAATCATGAAATAAATAATGCTACATGGCACAAAAATTAAAATATAAAATGTTCTAAACTTAAAAAATATTAATTTTTTGTTTGGGTATAAGATAGAATGTACATTTAAAATTTGTATGTATTATATATATATATATATATGGATTAAATATGTTTTTGTTCCTTAATTTTTAGTGAAAATTAGAATTAGTCCCTCTTTAAAATTTTGGCCTAATTCAGTTCTCCAACTTAAAAAATGTATGAATTTAGTCATTTTAACTAAATTTTGTTAAGTTTATTTGATGTTTCAAGCGCGTTTTATGATAGCATTTGGGTTATTTACACTGTTTGACATATTTTTTGCTTCAATGTTAATTAAGAAACGGGTTTGAAACATCAAATAAAGTTAACAAATTTTGGTTAAAAGAAATAAATTTACGTCATACTAAAGATTGAGGACTAAATTGGTCCAAAGTTTTGAAAATTGACTAATTCCAATTTTCACTAAAAGTTAAGGGACCAAAAATATATTTAACCCTAATATTATTCTTTTTATGTATGGGTAAAGAGTTATCCAACTGATTGGGGATACTTGCTAAAGATATTTCGATGTTAAAGTAAACTTAAATTCGATAGACAAAGCAATTAATAATGTAATAAATATGTAATGAAAGTCCTGACACTCATGCCTTTGACTTATATTTGTAGTCCAATACCTTTAAAACTGATTATTGATCTGTTTAAACTAATTAGATGTTTAGCTAATTTTGATTATGACCGATCAATTTCTTCTATATCTGGATGATCGGTCATGCTATTATGGTTAGGACATAGACCCCATAAGCCTTAAACTTAAGTAAAGATCACAAGGGAAAAGGGTTTACTACCGATTAATTCTCCTTTGAAAATATGACCATTGACAATGAAATGGTGTGTCACCTCGTAAGTCGTGTCAATGCTTCATGAATCACAATGTTAGCTCTAACACTGAAAGCGTAACATTGTGTATCCTCTACCATTGGTTGGTACAAGATCTGACGCTTGTGAGGATGCCATGTGTCCCCCAAAATTCAATAAATAAGAATGAGGGGATCCTGTCATTTTCACCTTTTTTTCTCACGCATCCATTTCTACATCGAACAGTTCAAATTCTTTCCCGTTTCAAGGTAATAATGTATGTCATTAACATCTCCTCTTCGGAAGGTTAATCTATTTGTGTGAGCAAGGCGTATGCGGATAACGTCTTTTCCTCATCATCACTATTCAGATCGTTATCACGGGATCGAGGGTTGTCCAAGCGGAACTTGACTATAGTAAATAGTGTCACCACACCTTTATAGACTACCAATAAGGTTCCTATTGAGGATGAGAGTCCAGACAAGAATAAGGAGAAGACTATGGAGGAACGCAGTGGCCACATAGTTGGGGAGATTTAAGTTGACATCGTAGCTAAAGGGGACGAGTTGAATCTTCTGAAGGTTCATAGATTTGAATGGGTTGTACACAAGGTTCGCAAGTACATTACTCACTTTAGATGAGGTAATGATATATGGACCTCATCGACTGCACTTACATTCTATGGGATGATGTTGATGATGATGTCGTGCACCTCCGTGTGTGCTGAGGCAACAAATGAGTATGCCACGGTTGAGAGAATTCAAAATTGTACTTATTTTTTTAAGGCTTAAATGCTTAATTCGTCCCCAAGTTAGGGGTTGAATTTCTGTTTTGTACCCGGTTTTAAAAATGAAGCTATTTTGTTCCCATGTTACGAATTTTGTAAAAATTCGGTCCCTTCCGTTAAGTAGGTAAGAATGGCATTAACTTCACGCTTATGTGATTGCACTTTTCTTCTCTCTCCTTTGCTCTTCCTGACACTTCTTTCTCTCTCTTCTATTTCTCTCACCAATGACTACCTGTCACCTTTTTCGTTCCTTGATTACCTCACAAGGAAACTCAGCTTAAAGGGTCATCTCTGCTTGGAGTTTCTTAGAAGGTGTGAAACCGTGCTTCTCTCTATCCTCGCAGGTAACTAACTAACTTACTTTCAGCCAGATCTTATACTTTTCTCCTTTGTTTCATTGTCTGATTCACATTCTCAACCTTTGTTGTTATTGATGTTTGATCTTTTATGTTGCAGACTCGAGATTTATGAGTTTTCTTCCTTCTGTGTTAGCAACTGCGACGATGATGCGCGTGGTGAGTGTTGTGGAGCCTGGTTTGGGAGAGGAATACCAGGATCAACTCTTGGGTATTCGTGGAATCGAAAAGGTTGATAGTCAAAGATAGTAGAACATCTTCACCAATGTGTTATTTTCTGATTATAAATCACGGAAAATGAAAATGTTTTACGCTTTTCATGGCTGATAGTCAAAGATAGTAGAACATCTCCACCTGCACAACTCATTTATTGTGGACCCTACAGTACCTAGCTACAATATTTTTTTTATCAACAATGTTAATCTCAATTAATTAATAACCATATTAGGAGCACTGATTATTACCTTTGTCGGGTTAATTAAAATATGGAAGTTTTGTGTTGCAGGAGAAGGTGAAAGAATGCTACAAGGTGATGATGAAATTTGTGTCAGGGAAGAGTGAAGAGGATAAACGAGGGAATTTGAATGAAAGGAAGTTTGAGTGCATTCAGTGTAGCCGAAAAGACGTGATGGAAGGGTCATTTAGCTGTGATAGTTTGTGTGATTATGGGAGTTAGGTGCGTCATTGAAGAAAAGTAGGAGCCAAGATCAGCTTCTATTGAAGCATTCAAACTCATATTTTCTCACCATTCCTCGCTAGCTATTATTCTCTTTCTTCATTTTGATTTTCATCGTTTTACTTTTGTCTTTTGTGAAACCAAAAACATTATAGTCATATATTCTATTCTATTCTCTCATGTTGTCATTATTCTTTGTCTCAGGTAAAACTACTTTCCTTGTTTTTATTCACCAGTAATAAATTTATCCTTCGTGGAGGACCAGAGGTTCTTCACTATTCTTTATTTTTTATAATAATTTATTTTGAGATTTATATTTATAAAAACAATAAAACTAATTTAAAATTATTTTACATTTTTGCAGGTCTGCTCTGCCATTCGATCATTATTGTTTTGCAGGTCTGCTCTGCCATTTGCAGCCCTCTATCTATATATATAAGGTAAGACACCACGTAAGGTGAGAGAAATAGAAGAGAAAAAAAAAGAAGTATCAAGAAGAGCAGAGGAGAGAGAAGAAAAGTGTAGTCACGTAAGCGTCAAATTAACGTCGTTTCTACCTACTTAACGGAATGACCGAATTCTTACAAAATTCCTAATATAGGGACAAAATAGCTTCATTTTTAAAACCGGGTATAAAACAAAAATTTAGCTCCTAACTTGGGACAAAATAAGCATTTAAGCCGTTTTTTAATTCACTCATGCTTTTTCAATGACCTATTCATGCACATGCCATTCAAGGACTTTCAAGTTGATGTCTTGCAGGAGTTGAACGTCGCTCCCACTCAGCTTCATCCGAACACATGGGCGGTCATGCAAACGTTTGACATTTTGTGCAAGGCTTTAGGCCTAACTCTTACCCCGACTTTATTTCTCTACCACTATCGCACCCATCTGATTGCTCAAAAGGGGTGGGTTTCTTTAATAAGTGAAACTGATCATAACCTTTTCCATCTTTTCACCAATTCTTTTAAGGGCTTTAAGGGAGGGTTATCGAATATCATTATTCTGGCCAATGGCCACAAATTTTTCTATAATGAGAATGATCGATTGAACTTTCCTATGTACTAGACCCGAAATCCTACTCGGTCAAACCCCTAAGAATTGTCAATGGTGACCCCTGAAGAATGCTCCGCTCTCGGGATTTTGCAGTAGCTTCCCCTTAAACTGCTGACTAGAAAACTTCTTAAATGTTTCCGATCTTGTAATCTTGGCCAAGACGTTTATGGTAAATAATATTTCCATGTATATTAGCTAAATTTTCTTTTGTGTTACATCTATGATGTCCCGCACCAATCTCCAAAACCTTAATTTCTTTAAAAAATTGCTCGATAAGCACCTGATAGATTCGAGCAATTCCTAGATTGCTCTAAGTGTGTAGGAAGGCCCCTCAGCTAGAGTAGTAGATGAAAGAATGTTGATCACCCTATTGTTGGGGCAAGGGGCTCCCTAACGCCCATTCTCAACATTCCTCCCCTCACTATTATTTTTTTTGCTCCTACCAATTGAGAGGAAGAAACCCGTGGAAGGAAGGGCAAAAGGAAGCATGATGAGCGGTTCACTTCCACTTGCTCCCTTAAGTGCAGCCGTCGAGGTGGGGAGACATCACCCCCCTCTTGTTGATGGATTTTTTGGGACATGTTTGTGAATAAGGGATAAAGTCTCATTTCATCTAAGCTTTGAGGAGAAAAAATTGATAAAGGGCTTGTCCGAAGCCAATGTGTTGGCTGCTATAATGTAATTCAGCATACGCTTGACCACTTTATGTTAGAGGGTTGCCCCCAATGCCAATCAGTCAGAGGTAGTTTGGTTGGAAAAGGACTTAGCGCATTCTTAAGCAGATCTTGCAACCACTCAAGGATAAAGGGGTCCTGAAAACCCAACTTGAGTATATCAAGTTTTCCCACATGCAATGTGCACGAAAAGAAAAGGACTCGGTCACCAGGGCTTCTACCTTGGTTAAAAAAGAGAAAAGTTTGTTGATTGAAACTCGCCGATTACAGCAGCAGGTTAACGATTTCCTCCTAGGGTAATAGGTTGATAAGCAAGCCTTGGAGGACTATAACAAAAGTATAAGTCCTTGGTCGAGGAGCTTGACAAAACTAAGTAGCAAGTCATGGCTCAACACAAGGTCGGCTTCCAAAAGGCTTTGTACCAAATAACCTACTTTTATGTCGTCCCTCTAAACAAGGGCAAATTTGATGTTCAAATGACCTTGAACACGGAGAGGCTCATGCACGTTTGGATAGTTCTGATGATGAGGGTTTCATTGAAGATGTTGCCAAGGACACTATTGAAGGTGAAGTCCTTTATCGCCTAACTGATCGGGAATATGTCGTTGAAACACTTGTCTCAATCCTTCTTCTCGACTTGAGATGCCCCATTGCTTAACCTTTCGACGACTCTGAACAATTGTTCCTAACTTGGAGCGAGCTTTCCATTCGTTGACTTCTTACAAACATCATTAGTATTTCTCAAGACTAGGTCCTGTTCGATGAAGCTTCATCGTTTAACTGCATAATTATATAGTTGTGCTACCATCCATTTGCATACTTCTACTTGTATCGTTGCCTCGTCCTTCCATTCGGTCACAGTGTCGAGCTCTGGCATTGATGTCCATGTCTTGGATTTTCCTCCTTAGTGAGGGTTCTCCTACTTTCACTAGGAGCATAGCATTTATGTCATGAGTCAAGTTAAAGGGAACTTCCCCATTGATCAATACGGTGTGCATCGGTATGCGATAACACTTGGGAAATATCGTCCACCCAAGCTCCTTTTGCCTGCCCCAACTTTCTTTTTAACTCGACCACTATGATTTTATTCATGGCTTTTATATAGTCATTCGTTTGCGATGCTCTATGAAACTTGTGACATGTTTTATTTCAAACTCTTTATAAAACTCTCTTAGCCTTCTATTTATGAATTGTTGGTCGTTATAAATGATGATCATTCGAGACAATTAATGTTGTAATAAATGTGTAATGAAAGTTTCAATCATCATACTTTTAACTTGTATTTATAGTTTTCTTCATAAACATTTGATTAGGATTGATTGAATTAGGACTCAATCCCTTTAAACATGATTAATAAATTCCACAAACTAATTAGATGTTTAACTAATTTTGATTGTGACTGATTATGTACATACATACAGTACATTTTTGTTAATAATTTTTTTATTTACACTTTTTATTGCTTAAGATATATAGTTTTTGTAAATAATTATTATTTAAAATAATTACTTTTTATATAATTAACTTTTTAAATAAAGCTATTTTTAAGAGGAAAACAATAAGTAAGTTTGAAGAGGAAAACAAACACTTACTTTCAAAAGTTAAGAGTTATAGAAGTGTTGTAGAGGAAAAGAAAGTTGAGAAGGAAAACATGAAGAAACTGTTTGACGAAGAGAAGAAGAAGGTGGAGAAGTTGGAGTAGAAAGTGATTTTTATGGTGGAGACACACAAACGTAAGAACATGTGGACCATGTTATCCTTAATTTCTGCATTAGTTGTTTTTGTTACTAGAGGACGTTGCATATTTATCCTATTAATTTCTTATATGAATTTACTTTTTGTTATATGATTAAGATGTTTTAGCCGAATATGTATATCTTAATCCTTATAAAATTTCATCCTTATTATGTAGTAGAATAGGTTGTTAGCTGTAATGATTTGGACTCAAATAGTTCACGTGTTTCAGAGTAACTAAGTAAAATATTTTATTAATTTTTGCATTTTTTTTTTGTTATTAATATCATTTCCTAATTTCTGTTTTTGTAGTTATAGCTTTACTTAAAGAGCATAAGCATAAATTATATATTTGTTTTTGTTTATTCTGTTTTGATAGAATTGTAATATAAGTAATATATTATATTTTCAAACATTTGAGAACAGTAATTAAGTTTTTATGACATGTATAAAAAAAGTTACAGTATTATTTTGTAGGTTAATAGGGTTATTTCTTTTTCAGTAAAAGGAAAGAAAAAGGAAACTATATTAATTTAATGGTTAAACTAATGTAGTCTATGCACTCAATGGTTATTTGGTAGTAAGTAAAACCCAATGGTTGCTTGCTCCTCAAGCCCTTTGGCATAACCCAGTTGTCAGTCCTGAACAAAGTCTAAACCAGCAACCACTGAAGGCTCTTGGGAATTCAGTCCCTTCAAGGCTTAAAAACATACAAATAGCTTAGAAATTTCTATGCTATCCTAATTTCTATCTTTGTTCTTTCTCTTTTTCACGCTCGTCCATTTTTATATCCCTTTCCCTTACTATTTTTTTCTTCTATCCATCTTTTTTTGCTATAAATATTGATGTAAAAATTATACTTATATATTGAATTGTTACTTTAAAATCAAATATTTTTATTTCATAAATTTTACATTAAAATTTGAATTATTTAACATATTGAATTTTGCATATAAAAAATAATTACTCTATTTAAACTAATAATTTGAAATTTAAAATATTTATTAATTTAATATATACTTGGTACTTATAATAAATACTAAAATTTAATTCAATTTAAATCAAACATAGTGAATTTACCATATAACTTTTTTATAAACTTGTGAATACAGTGCATAATATTAATGAAATACAACTTAATTGAATTGAAATTAAAATCATTATTTTTTATTAAGAAACACATGCTGACAAGCGTACAAATTCCTGTTACCTTAAATTTGATATATATAATAATTTAATGATATTTATTTTTTTTATTTTAGATTGTAGTGGAAAAGTTATGAAATTTTAATTAAAATTTTTTATAAATATAAAACATTTACATCAACAATGAATAAATAAAATAATTTCAAAAGAATATTTTCAGTTAAAAAGTAAATTAATAACAAATAACATTATTAATTATAAATTTTATATATTAATTTGTTCTGTTCCAACAACATTCGTTGATTATAAATAAATACAATTTACAGACGTGTCGAAAACAAAAGTCAATTGTGATTTGATTTTGAATTTAGTTTTAAGTATCTCAATCAAACAATCTCTCTTTATATATATCATTCATTTCAGTTAGTGTTTATATATAAACATTTTATTTATTGGGACTGCACGAGTGCCTCTTGGGCGCCTGCTCCACGGAAGGAAAACCTGGGCCTGTGGGGTACTCTAAAGAAAAGAAGAGAACCAAGACTCGAGTGGTAACACGTTTCTGTGGGCCTTTTAACTTTCCAAAAGAGACAATTATAATATCTTCTGCCATCAATACTTCAAAATTACTCCTCGTGGAAAAATAATTCTATAATTTCATTTAAAAAAGCTTTAATCAATAATTATTTTCAACATTAATCTCGGCCAAACATGCTACAAGACCATTTATTCTGCCTGGTCAAAGGAAAATATATGAGACGGACATTAGTCTATGATGGTTAATAAAGGAAAATTCACAGACAAAAGCACATGGAAGCAGAATTTTTGACACATAATGCATAAAAAAAAAACTGAAAAATGTCTATATATACAGAAGCAAACATAATACAAGCCCTAACATTGCGTCGAAAAGACATCCATTTACATTTGCAAGGAGTGTCCATGGTCAAACAAGGACAACCCAAAGACATAGGAATGTAAAATTAGCTATATAGAGAAAAAGTGAACAGTCTTGAAACAAACACTCATATGAAGATAGCATAGATGCAAATAACCTAACAGCACCAACATATCATTCATATTTTCCTATCCGAGTTCCAAAATTAGTTATATATAACACTTGCCAGACAACGACAAGCCCCACCGATTGGCATCAAGGTCACGCCCGGAAATAGAATAACACGCCTTCCTCTCCTTTTTGGCTGGAAGTCAGAGTGGGTAATCACAACTTTAGTGGTTCCCATAAACATGGCCAGAGCTCCCCTTGTCCTAAAAGCCTTTCACCTATCCGCAGCACCCAATTTCCTGATTATGTGCTTCGGAAAATCATCACAGCTATATGCTGATTACACCCATCTCACGACACATTTAGTAGCATACAAGTACCTAATCACGGGAGCAAAGTCCTACAGTAAAGGACCCAAAAGGTAAAAAAAAAAAAAAAAGTTTAGTAGCATACCTATTTTCTACACAATCTTCTAACGTCCACTAGTGTATTATAGCAAAAGTTAAGCCTATCAACAGTCAGGGCTGACAAAATATTTTATCTCGTCCATAACAGAAGAGAAGTGCTCATTATTTGGCAGCAAGTAAAACCCAATGGTTGCTTGCTCCAGGAATAGCAATTTCACTTCCTGGCCAGCCTTCTCAAGCCCTTTGGCATAACCCAGTTGCCAGTCCTGAACAAGGTCTAAACCAGCAACCACTACAAGGCTCTTGGGAAAGACAGTCCCTTCAAGGCTTTGCCCCTTTGGCCCAAACGGGTTACATGCATGATGGTCTCTATCTTCCCCTTCAGGAAGAAAAGCCCTCCAATACCAGTCTCGATCCTTCACTCTTACAAAATATCTCCCATCTAAACGCTTCTCCGAGTCGGTTCTCTCCTGCCCACCAAACAATGGGTTGAGCAGAACATTCCCAAACACTTCAATTCCGGACTCCACAGCTTTGAGAGCAACATGGTGCACAATGTTCCCACCCGAGCTATCCCCAGCCATGTAGATATGAACTTTCTTATCTTTCCGACTCTGAAGCCAAGATCTAGAGCTAACCCACTTAAGAGCTGTCCACCCATCATCGTAAGCACAGGGATACCTATTCTCAGGTGAACGCCTATAGTTCACAGACACCACAACGGCCTTACAGATACCAACCAGGCGACGACATAGCGTATCATATATGGCACTATTGGCTGAAGAATGAGCAAAACTTCCACCATGGAAGAATATGATGACAGGAACAACCTCAGAGCTCACAGGTTTCTCAAGCTCAAGAATGCTCACTGGACGCTCTTCTCCCTCAGCTGGACGATAGATTCGCGTAAGGAGATTGGTTTCACGGTCAACAATGACATCAAAAGAGAACACTCCATCCACGGGGTTCGCATTTGCCGGAACTTTCCGATCAAGGAACTCTGCTAAGTCCCGGTTGAAAGTGCCATCCGGACGACGAAGAAGATTGTATGCCAACTTGAAATTTGAGATCAAAACCCACATATTCAGCGGAACCACCATCTACACCAATTTTATTTCAATTTTAAAAAAATAAAATAAAAGGATAATGATAATAATAAGAAGAAAATAATTTAAACCGAGGATAATTAGAAACGGAGAATAAATCCAATAAATCCCATAATTTTGGGAAAACCGATGAATCCAACTTCCCAAATCAGCACATTGAATGACAAACCCTAAACAGTGAAACCGCGTTAGGTGGAACAAGGAACTGATCCAACCAAAACCGGAAATTATTACACAAACAGAACAAACCACAACCTACTCATCCACGAAAAGAAAACATGTCGAAACGAAAAACCCAAAACGATGAGAAAGAATCAGCCATGTGATTATTATTTTAATAAAGCTATACAGCTAAAAGAAAATAGAAAATAGAAAATAAAAAAGGACAGCATAGAGTAGAAAGAAAAAGAAAAACAGAACAAAAGAAAAAAGAAAGAGAAATAATCAGAAGCGAAAGAAGAAAGATTGGCATCAGGAAAGATGGTAGGGTTGAAGAACTGGAAATTGTATGAGAAAAAAATGGAATCGAAAAGATAACAGAGAGAAGGGGCGTACCTTAGAATCGTTGGGGTTGAGTTCGTTAGTCCCAGCCATTGAAGCGATCCTGTATTCCGATTACAGATCCGCGAGGAAGGTGAGTTGAGAATCAGAAAAGGCGTGGAGGAGGGAAATCCATAAAGCAGGGGAATCGCGTTATGTGAGATCGAGGAAAAAGGGTTGTTTGTTTGTTAATTTATGATGAGAGTGGGGATTGCAGGGTGATGAGTTGAGAGAGTTAAGTTGGTGAGTGGCAGAGAAAGAGGAATAGGATGGTGAAGGATAAGAAACGGTGCGCACTGTAGAAAATGCTAAAGTGGCACAGTGATACAGGGAGGGAAGGGCCAATGGGAGGAAGGAAAGGCCCAAATAGAACTATTGGGTGGGGCCCAGTGGCGAATCGCTTTCTCCAATTACTGGTTTTTGTTTTGGGTCGTGAAATTGAAATGTGTGATAAAAATGGAAAGAAGGGGAGAGACAAAAAAGAGGGTGAATCAGTTCCTGGAAGGTGACGTGGCACTTGAAGACAGACATCCCCGTTTGTTTGCGTTCGGAATTCCACTTCCACAATTTTGGCATCATAATAATTCTGTCAAGTGTCAACTACTAAATGCTGCACTCTACTGTCTACCACTAATCAAGATTCCATCCACACTAATAATTCACTTTCTTCTTCTTCTTCTTCTTCTTCTTCTTCTTCTTCTTCTTCTTCTTCCTTTTCCTTTTGATTTTTTTCCACTCCACTAATCATTTTTAATTACATTAATCCCTTTTAGTACATAACACTCACACACTTGGGTTATGACCAGGTCAAATCTTAGTTCAAAAAATGACGCATTAGCTAACTTAACTTATACTATGACCAAGTCAAGGTCAGCTTCAAAGGAAAATGACACATCATTCATTACTCCATTCCTCCTTCATCAACTCATAATTTATCACTAAATGTCTTTCCTCATAACATCTTGAATTAGTTCCCACATTTATAGTATATATTTACTATTCAACTAACAATAAAAAAAAATTATTTATTATTTCATAACTTTTCGATTAATCATTTACAAAATATTCACAAATATTTTAAAATTCATAACTTCATAAAATAATTATTTTAATTTTTTTTAATGAATGTTCACCTGTAAAGGTATTATAATATGCATACTCAGTTTGTTTATAAACATATACTTTTATCAATCTTTGTTCATAAATCATTGTGAAATTATATATATATTCTTATTTATAAAATATAAAACTTATAAATATTTATACAACTTATATTTAATATTACTCTTATATATTATTGATTTACTCTAATCTTATCTAGATCTTGAGTGTAGATATTGTGAACATGTGACAAGATCCTAACGATACTTTGATCACTCTTTTTATTTGGAGATGATCTCCTTATTGGTTAGAAGGAAAGATCCACTTCCAAAAATTCTTTGAGACTCAAGTCATTAAAAAAGTTAAGATATATTATATGAGAGTGATTATCAAGTATTGACTTGAAGTGAATATCCCTTGATGTTACTGTTATATTTATAGGATTAACATGGATCGTACGTTTATGTCCTTATTAGAATAAACTTACCTGGGAGAATAATAAAGTATAATAAATAATGATATAGGAGTAAATAATAACTAACATGCCAAACTATTGAGATTTGGCTATAATATGTAAATATGACCTAAATAGATGTAGGTTTGGATTGTTTCATAATGAACAACTTTAAATAAGCTTATTGGGTCATGCACTTAATAAGTCTTTTGGGCCAGGTAGGAACATGAGCCTCCCTAGTCTCAAGAGTTTGGTTTAGGTCGAGTTGTGTGACTTGCAAATGGGTAGGACATTTTACCGAGTTCATAGTTAAGTCATTCAGCCATGTTTTGCAGGTAGATTGGCCTCGAGGTCAAGTTCATGAGATAATTAGGGCATTCGATTGTGCTTTGCAAGTGGATTAACCTCTGGATCGAGTTCTAATATACAATCTTGCCTTAGAGTAGAGCTCTCTTTGGGTTTTTAAGTAATTTTGGCCTTATGGCTGAGCTTTCATCTAGGCTTCAAAGTAATTTTGGCCTCGTGGTCGAGCTCTTATCTGAGCTTCAAAATAATTTTGGTCTCGTGGTCGAGCTTTATCCGAGCCTCAAAATAATCATGGCCTTGTGGTTGAGCTCTACCGAGCTTCAAAGTAATTTCGGCCTCGTGGTCGAGCTCTCTCCAAGCTTAAAGTGGTATGTCGTTGAGGTCGAGTTCTCTCTGAGTTTAAAGTAGTATGTCCCCGAGGCCAAGCTCTCTCTAAGCTTAAAGTAATATGGCCTCGAGGTCGAGTTTTCTTTGAGCTTAAAGTAATATGGAGTCTCTCTTTAAGCTTAAAGTAATATGGCCTAGAGGCCGAACTCTCTTTAAGCTTAAAGTAATATGGTATTGGGGTCAAACTCTCTCTAAGTTTAAATTAGTATGGCTTTAGGATCGTGCTCTTTCTAAGCTTAAAGTATAATTGAGTTCTCTTTGAGCTTAAAGCACAAATGTTCAATATAATATTATATCATAATAAAATGTTAAACATCAGTATCAAGATAACACTCTTTTCAAAGTCATTTCAAAACTTAGATCATAAATACTCATGCTAACACGAGTAATTATCAGTAATCATATACTATCTTTACACAAGATGATGATGATGAAAAATGTGGAGCCAGGATGAAGTTTTACCTATATCCCCACACACTAATTATCTTACTCATATATTTAGTGTGGACTTTGTGGATATGTGATAAGATCCTAAAGGTGCTTTGATAACTGCTTTTGTTCAGAGAAGACCTCCTCGTTGGTGAGAGAGGAAAATCCACCTATAAAAACTTTTCGATGCTTAAGTCAATAAAAGAGTTAAAATCTATATGATAATATGAAGTGAGTATCTTTTAAACATTATTATTATATTTATAGAATCAATATGATTTGTAAATCTATGTTTTATTAAAATAATACTTACTTAAAATAAATTATGATAAAAGAGTAGATAATAACTAACATGTAAATGACTAGAATTTAGTTATAATACATGAATACAACGTAAATAAATATAAGTTTGATTATTTTATAATGAAAAACCTTAAATAATCTTAATGTGTTTTTAATTTAATAATAATAATTATATATTTATTTTCTTCAAAAGTCGAAATCTTCTCAAAAAAAACTCATTTTTATAAAGTCTCATGCTTTTGTCTTAACTTTACTTCCAAAATTATTGTCTAAATCCGGTAAGAAAAAAAAATATTAAAATATCTACAATCAAACACACAGCGATAAAATTGTGTAATATAATATCTTTTCGATATAAGTTTTGATAACGATGAGTTTAGCAGAAAAATAATTTAGTTATTTTTTACATTATATTTAAACTGCTTTTTAACAGAACTTTTTAGTTAATAACTAATTTTTTTTATTAATTTTTCAACTATGTTTAATCCAATTTTTATGATTCACATAGACTGACAACTAGATCGTGATCATATATTTTAATTTATCTCTGTAATAAAAGAAAATATATGTTTATTTATATATTTTATTATTATTTATAATTATTTTTATTTAAATAAAATTAAAATTTCATATTAATCTATTGTTTTATTTAAAATTTTAAAAATAATAATATTCAAGATATTATAAAATATATCCCAGATATTTATAATTAATATCTTATTCTCATATTCTATTACATTTTTAAGAAGATATATTATGATATTATAATTGATATTTAGATATATGCAATATATTATGAATCAATAATTAATTATATAATATTTTTACAATATAATATTTGACTATTTTTAAATATGAGATAAGAAACATCTATCTGAAAAAATTTACACTAAATTTTCACATAAAATACATTTCTCATTCAATATAGTTCACATATTAAACATTTATTCTTTTTCACAAAACTTCTTTTCCAATAGACAAAAGTTCAGAGTCACATTCTATACTACTCGTCCAATATAATAAAAACATATACTCTTTTTAATATTAAAAATCAAATACACATAATAGGAATACAATTTTTATTATATAATAATTTTTAGATATAATATAAGCTTTTGAAAATGGTAAGTTTAGATTTAAAAGAAAAATAATTTAATCATATTTCAAACTATACTAATTATGAAATGTTTTTGAATAGAAAGTTTTTAATTAATCTACAGTGAACTAATTTTTTCATTAATTTATCAACCTTTACCCATTCCCTTGTGTTATAAACGGATAACTATATAGTTGGATGAATAGTTTTTTTATCATAGGTTTTAACATGTCACAAAAACAATTCTTTAGTGTGCAAGGACAATTTTTTTTTCTTTGTTTTGGTTTCAACTAGTTTAGAAGAAAATTAATGTTTATTTATATATTTTATTATTTTTATTGAAATAAAATTTTAAAAAAATCATATTCATAGTAAGTTTACTTTATTTTTTGTTTAAAATTTTTTAAATATTAAATATTCAAACATATAATAATCAAACCTAAAAAATGCAGATATATTAAGAAGTTAGTTGAACTAATATAATTTTCCTATTATGACATATTATCATCTTTGACTTTTAAATTTAGTTTGAAATGTATTTATTTTAAATTATTATTATATTATTTAAATTAAATGATAAATTATATTATTTTTTACTCTTTTTAAAATAATATTAGTTGCTGTTTTATATTATTATATAGAAATAAATATAAAATTGACAATTAGAAGTGGA
Source organism: Vigna reflexopilosa (assembly GCA_027742785.1). Lineage (NCBI taxonomy): Eukaryota > Viridiplantae > Streptophyta > Magnoliopsida > Fabales > Fabaceae > Vigna > Vigna reflexopilosa. The sequence goes on from CM050917.1 coordinate 31,292,567, forward strand.
CTTAATAAGATACACTAAAATAGACCCAAAAAAAAAAGATTGGGCTTGCCAGAAAATAATATTTAGGTCCGCTCTAATAGTTCAATTGGGCCTCTTATAAAACAGCATAAAATCAGAAATCGTTTCGTGAGTCTCCTTTGTTCGACCACGGATCCTGTTTCCTTTGGTGTGCTGTGTTTGGGTTTGTCGCTGTTTTCTGTACTGCGTGCTCTGTTATTGTTGTTTGAATGCAAAGGTATTTACTTCTACTTTCATTTCGCATTCTTTCATAAAACCTGTTAAAATCCACCTAAATTTTCTTCTTGTTTATCTTTTTCCCCTTTTTGTTTGTGAGTAATGCTAACCTAGCATACTCAATTTGGATGATGGAGTGGGGTATCTGGGTATGACGGAGTAGTATTGTGTAAATAATATATCTACTCTGCATAGGATCAAAAAAATCATGATGTCCTTCCCTAGAAACTTTCCTATTGGAACCATGTGCTGTGTGAATTTTCATTTAACCATTATTCAATTGAAATTATGTGTTATCGTTTCTTCTCTTACCCATTAAAAAAATCGTTTTATTTATCATATTCTTATTCATTTATTAGAATATTTACATCTGATTTGCCTGCAATTATGTGTTAAGGGTTCGGCATATGGATGCCCTTCCAGAGAAAAAATGGATCTTTATTTTTGCTTTTCTTTTCTTTGTTATCTCTATTACATAATATGGCTGCCAATAAACCCTTATCTAAGATTTTAGTTTTAGATTTTTCTTTCTCACTTTTCTCACCTATAAACCCTTCTCTCTACCCTAAAGAAAAACCATAATCCCTACATAGTTAAAATGATATTTGTTTAGGTTAGTTAGATACTTTTTATGCCATAATATTATGCTTTGTGTTAGTTATAGACATGTTTTTATGAGTATTCATAATGTTCTCGTTGTTGCATGTTACTTCTTTAAAATTAAATACTCATTCTATCACTGATTGGCCATGATGTAATGACTAGTCTACTTTAAAAACCATCACTGTAATAGTGTAATGCTCCTTGTTAGCTTCTGTATTCATTTAAAGTTTTGGCAGCAGAGTTTTGAAATTTCATGAACAAAACTGTTCCTGTTCTTATCTCAGGATAAAAAAGAGCAATGATATACACAGCAATTGACACGTTCTACCTTACGGAAGAGCAGTTAGCAAACTCACCTTCTAGAAAAGATGGCATAGATGAAGCCACCGAGACCACCCTTAGAATCTATGGCTGTGATCTTGTCCAAGAAAGTGGCATTTTGCTCAGATTGTATCCTTTTGATTGTGTTCATTTTCATTTTGCTTCCATGGTTGTTCCAAATTGTTACCTTAATTCTTAGAAAGGCCACAAGCAGTCATGGCTACTGGGCAAGTTTTATTTCATCGGTTCTATTGCAAGAAGTCGTTTGCACGGTTCAATGTCAAGGTCATTATTATCTTGTGATAAATTATCTTCTTTGTTTTTTTTTCTGTACTTTGTGAATTATTATGCTCATAGTGTTTCTTTGCAGAAAGTTGCTGCAAGCTGTGTATGGTTGGCTTCAAAACTGGAGGAAAATCCTAGAAAAGCCAGACAAGTAATCATTGTTTTTCACAGGATGGAGTGCAGGAGGGAGAACTTTCCTATGGAACATTTAGACTTGTATTCTAAGGTCAGAAGCTTCTAATTTTCACTTTTCTTACACAGACTTACTATTTGTTCCAATCCTCAAAGCTTGAACTTGCATAAAAGTGGAATTCCATTTTTTGGTGATAATTTTATGTGATTTGAGCATCAAAAGCACACTTATTTTATGAGGATCCAAACACATTCTATGAAGTTCATTTCAACAATTCTAGTTATTTCATATTTTGAATGTTTTCTACTTTCTTTCTTCATGAGCAGAAATATGTTGATTTGAAAATGGAGTTGAGTAGAACAGAAAGACATATTTTGAAAGAAATGGGGTTCATTTGTCATGTTGAACATCCCCACAAGTTTATATCAAATTATCTAGCCACCCTTGAAACACCTCCCGAATTGAGGCAAGAAGCTTGGAATCTGGCTAATGATAGGTACAAATTGCATATATTATTTTTATTTTGCAGCTCGTTTCTGTGCTTGTCCATACATTTACTGTCATTTATTCCCTTTCACAAGATTCCTGAATTATAATGTATCTTTTGTTCTGTTCAACCCTGGGAGGTCTGTTCCTACAGTTTATTGCTGTGATTCCAGTTTGGACCTTTTTAGTAGGGTGATTGTACTTGTGCAGTTTAAAGCATTTAATTGTGCCTGGGTAAAATTAAAATAGTAGTGGTTATAAAAATGAACATATGTTTTAAGAAAGTCTAGACAGAGGAATGCCTAACGTGCGACACTAATTCGGTATAAATATCTGTCATACTTGTTTAACTATTAAATCCATTTGGTTGCATTTGTTGTCATGATCAGATCTTTTGAAGGATATAATAGCTGTTGGAACTTATCATGTAAACATTCGATCCAAAATTAAAGCATAATTTGTAGTGGAGTAAAATGTTTCTTTAATACTCGTTTGTCTCACTGCATTTCACTGCTATTTTGGATGATGACTTTTATTCGCAATCTTTTACAAGAACATTATGTTTGCTGTCTCGTGTTTTCTGCTTAGTTGACACTTTTTTCATGCAGTTTGAGAACTACATTGTGTGTTCGATTTAAGAGTGAGGTGGTGGCTTGTGGAGTTGTATATGCTGCTGCTCGTAGGTTCCATGTACCCCTCCCTGAGAACCCACCATGGTGGAAGGCATTTGACGGGGAGAAATCTGGGATTGATGAAGTCTGCAGGGTTCTGGCTCATCTTTATAGCCTTCCAAAGGCACAATATATACCAGTCTGCAAAGACGGGGACTTTTCATTCTCCAACAAATCAGTGGAATCAAAGTCTCAATCAACACCAAAGGTGATACCCTCTCTTCATCCTCATTTACACTGTAACTTGCCATATCATTATATCAGCATCTCTTGCCTGTTGAGACAAATTTTCAAACCTGCATTATTGACAATCTTTTCTAGCGATGTGGCAATAACATATTTTATATCACTGACAATTTGTAGGATGTTGTACAACATAGTCCACGAGCTGATACTGACACCTCTATGCCAAAGGGTCCTCAAGGAGAAGCTAACATTGAATCCATTGGTGGCAAGGATGCTATGGTTAAGGTAGCCATTGATAAACTGAAAGATTCTAAAAGGTCTGATGATGAATCGAAAGGCATGTCTACGGACGGAGAGACAAAAGAGGAACACATGCTGAAGTCCAAGTCTGAGCGTAAAACTGAGGTCATTGGTGAGACACGCAGGGACAGGGACAGGGACCGAGATAGGGACAGGGAAAGAGACAGAGATAGGGACAGGGACAGAACAAAATCCAGAGATAGGGATCGAGGAAGGGATTCAGACAAAGAACGAGAGGGTCACCGTTCTAGGGAGAGAGCAAAGGACTCAGGTATCTTTATAGATTTCTTGTATTAGTGTTTTTGTTTTTTCTTTTGCCTTCTGTTAAATTTTTTATTTTTGTATTGGATGCAGGACATTCGGAGAAGTCAAAACGCCATTCATCACACGGTATAATTCTGTACTGATGGTGTTTTGCATTGGTCTTCCTTTAGCCTTGAATCTTCTGAACATATTTCAATTTTACAGATCGGGATTACCACGGTTCTTACTCATTAAGGGAGAAAGATCGACATAGACATCATTGACATTATTTTTCTTAGTTGTTGAGGGGAAAGATCGACCTACCTTGACATTATTTAGAACATCTTCGAAGATGTAAGTGCTTGGATAACGTCCTTTCATCTTATAATCAGTGATTACTGTTTTTTAAGTACAAGGAGGATATAAACATTTTAGGACTCATTTACTGTCAATACTATGTATTTACGTAAACATTATGTCTAAATGTTTGTAGTCATTTGTACGTGTATAAACACTTATGTATAATTGATTTTAGTCCAACAGTTAAATCATTTGTATAAGTTGAATGTATTCTTTAACTGGTTCTGAATTAGTCATTGGAATAAGTTGAAATTAATAGATAAATGGTTATAATTTTATAAGTTATTTACATAATATTTTATACTATTTATATAAATATTCTTTCATAACATAAATTTAAATAAATTGTATTAAAGGAAGAGTTAATGATATTATTTTTATGTGATGTAGTCACAATCACATTTAAGTCAAATTGAGGTTTCAAATAAGATAATTTTATATATTTGCAATGAATACACTTTTTTTCTTTTTAAATTTGGATGTAAAATTGAAATTTTCTTAAATACATTTATGTTGAAATACTAATTTGAATTATTTAACACAACCAAAACATATTATTTCAAATTACATTTCAGATTGGGATTACTATAGTTAGTCTTCCTATTTAAAATATCTTTGAAAAGTTACCTACTTAAGCATGTAATTTGATTCTATAATTAATGATTGGTATCTTATTTCAAACTATATCTTATTTCAAATTATATTTTGGAATAAAAAATATATTATTTTAAACTACATTTTAATTAAAATATCATTACGGAATATGGTTTATTTATAAGTTTTATGTCTTATTAAATGTAATAATTGTTGGTTGCTTTTATTATTTTCAAAATATTAGACTATTTACATCTATTTAATGTAAATAGAAAAAATTGTAGGAAGGTATCTTTTGTAACATGAGAAAACTTTAAAGGAGAGATTTGAATAAAATTTTAAATCTTTTCCCAAAACCATGTTTAATCTCTTTTTGTGGGATTAGACGATTTGTAATAGTTATTAAACACTTAGGTAATTAAAATTGTTTTTATAGAAAACCTTTGAAAAATTAAAGCAATAAGACACTTATTTTTATATTTGTTTGCTCTAAACTAAGATTTTTTTTAAACACTCTTAAAGGGTTTCACTAATTAGAAAGGATTACAACGAGTTTAACCATTTCTAGTATACAACCAATTCATCTGGTTAGGATGAGTATAACCAGTCTTGGTATGAACTAATCTAATCGACTAGATTGTTTAACTCCACTCAGTTAAACTTACAAGTATTTTATTTCACTTTTGAAAGAAAACAACAGTGTTATATAGATTACAATAATAAAATATGTAATTCTCATATAGAGGATTTAAAATCAATACAAAGAAATTTTGAAAACTTGTAAAGAACTTTTTCTTTTTCAAACAAAAAATGTTAAACGATGTAAGCTTTATAGAGAATAGCAGCATGAGAGTATGCACAAATAATTCTTGATTCTTCGTTCTTGATTTCTTCTCTTCATACAGTTTTCTTTATATAGCCTTCTTTGGAAAAGATCTGTTACTCAGTGTTTTTGACTTCATGTAGAGATGTAGCCTTTTGTACTAGGTCAGAAGTTATGTTGCGTCTTGTAAAGGTAATTGTGCTATGTATGGAAGAGACATGCAGAAAGAATGAAGAAAACATACCTTGAATATCTCCATTCTCTAAACATTCTTCTAATTTCGATGCAGGATTTTGAATAAAGTGTATTGATATGATCTGCACAGAAAAAGAGAGCACAACAAACCTACAAAAGAATACTACAACATACATGTAATAAAGCGTTAGACGATCCTAATCATTTAGGAATTATATGTATACTATTGTTTAGGCGTTATCTGTTTGAGTAACTTATATCATTTAGGATATTTTAAATATAGCATTTAGCGCTTGCATTTAATATCCTGGATGGTTTACATTATTAGACGCTCTGTTAACTTCAAAACTAGGTTTGCTTAGACGATTCTATCTTAACCTGTAGCGTTTAGACGATCTTAATATGTAGCTTTTAGACGATCTTTGTCTTAACAATCTTTCCCTTTTTTATGTTTAACAAATATTTATACTAACACAAAATTGGTATAAGAGATTTTGCTAGACGTTATAGAGTTGTTCAGAGTATATATAAATTCATTCAATTCTATCATGCTAATCGTTTAATTATCTTTTTCTGAAAGAATTTTCATGTATATCAAAGAGGATGGATATTTATCTAGCTTTCTTACATAACATTAGATCATATGGATATATCAGAGTATTGATATAACATAACATTACATGCATAGTATCACAATGTTTATTCAATATCAACATAGCTCATGCTTTAACGAAGAATTAGGCGATCCTAGTTTTAGACATTATACCATGTACTATTGTTTAGATGTTGTATGTTTGAGTAAATTTTAAATATAACGTTTAGTGCTCACGTTTAATATTCTAGACGATTAATGTAATTAGACACTATTTCGTTAGAACACTTTGTTAAACTTTAAAACTATGTTTGCTTAAACGATTTTCTTAATCGGTAACGTTTAGACCATCTTATCTTAACACATAGCATTCAAGCTATCAGTGTCTTTAATATTTTTTATTCTTTAAATCATTATTTATTGTTAATGAATAACTTAAATTGTTATATACATATTCTCTAACTCTTGACAATTTTAGAAGAGTTAATATAATTTAATTTAGGGTTGCAGATAAAAAATAAAAAAAATAGAAAGGAAAATAATTTAAAATGATTGTGAGAAAAATTATCCACATAAATAGTGTGTAAAATACGCATTAAAATTTAATAAGAAAATATTAAAAAACCTAACTAATATAATCGAGAGACTAAGTTTTATTTTATTTTTTTAATTTCTGTGTTCTAGTTTATAATATAAGAATAAATGGTTTTCAATTTTGATTAATGGTGTTTGTGAAAATTTAAATGTCTTTTCTTTTATTAATAAACAACTGAATAAAAAATTGTCTTAGGTCATAATAGTGTCTTTGATACCATTATTATAGAATACATGAGATAAAGACTTAATACTTTGATCATTAAAATCTGCATTGCTTAAATTTTAGTTTCTGTAGTTTTTTAATTAATGTAACTCGGTTAAATACTTTATAGTTATTTTGACTTTTAATATTGTAATGTCGTTTCATCCAATCACAATACGATTCGTTTAAACAATCAATTCTTCTTGCTTTTGATTTCTCCCACTCCACAACTAAATGTGATTCATCCTTTCATACACACTCCTAAATTATTGTAGAAATTTAGATACATTCATCAAACTCAATTTACTTTCCTAACTTTTTGGTACAAAGATAAGAAAAGATAATATCATAATTTATAATTTTAATAATCGAAAGTAATGCTGTATATACTTTTAAGATATTATGATTTTTTTTTCAAAATATTTATAATTAATATCTTATGATATCATAATTATTAATACATTTTATTATAGTTGAAATATATTTTGATATACTAATAGATTATCTAATAGATATAAGATATTATGATATAATATCTAAATGTAAGATATTATAATATAATAATTAATTATCTAAATATAAAATATTATGATATATCAATATTATATAATATCTTTAAAATATTTTATTTTATTATCTTCTAACCTATATGTGTTCATTTATAAATAAAATAAAAAACTTATAAATGTAATATCTTTCTATAAAGATAAACACATTCTCACCTAGAATTCTTATAATATTCATATTTAATAATACTCATATATTATATATTTGTTTTTTTTTTAAAACTCAAAGCTTTCTCAAAAAAGACAAAAGCTCATTCCATTAAAATCTCATACTTGATAAAATGTTGATAATTTTTTTATATAAATTGAGATAAGGATAAGTTCAGTTCTAAAAAAAATAGTTATTTTTACATTATACTACATTTTGAACTGTTTTTTAATAAACGATCTTTTGACTGTGTATCATTATACTACATATATTTATTTATATAACTTACTATTATTTTTAATTATTTTTATTGAAATAAAATTAAAATTTTATATTCATAATAAGTATACTATTTTATTTAAAGTTTTTAAAAATAATAAATATTTAAGATATTATAAAATATATCCAAAATATTTATAATTAATATATTATTTTATATTCTAATATATTTTTGTGATATGATGATATTATAATTGATTATTTAATACATACAATATATATAATATAATAATTAATTATATAATATTTGATTATATTTAAGTATGACATATGAAGTTTATAAATAGAGTATATATAGAATAAACACTAAATTCTCACATAGAATCGTTCAATATTATTTTCATATCATACATTTTTTCTTTTTCAAAACTTGAAGTTTGGGATAAACTTGAAATCTCTTCAATAGTGTAATGCTTCTATCTTGTTAGCTTCTTCATTCACTTTAAAGTTTTGGCAGAGTTTTAAAATTTCATGCACAGTTCCTGTTTTTATCTCAGGTTAAAGAAAGCGGGATGATATACACAACAATTGACACCTTCTATCTCACAGACCAACAGCTAGCAAACTCACCTTCTAGAAAAGATGGCATAGACGAAGCCACCGAGACCACTCTTAGAATATATGGCTGTGATCTTGTCCAAGAGAGTGGCATTTTGCTCAGATTGTATCCTTTTGATTGTGTTCATTTTCATTTTGCATCAATGCTTGTTCCAAATTTTTACCTTAATTCTTACACAGACCACAAGCAGTCATGGCTACTGGGCAGATTCTATTTCATCGTTTCTATTGCAAGAAATCGTTTGCACAGTTCGATGTCAAGGTCATTATTATTTTGTGATATATTATCTTCTTTGTCTTCTTTAATATTTTGTGAATTATTATGCTTATAGAGTCTCTTTGCAGAAAGTTGCTGCAAGCTGTGTATGGTTGGCTTCAAAACTAGAGGAAAATCCTAGAAAAGCCAGACAAGTAATTATTGTTTTTCACAGGATGGAGTGCAGGAAGGAGAACTTTCCCATAGAGCATTTAGACTTGTATTCCAAGGTCAGAAGCTTCTAATTTTTACTTTTCTTAGCCTATAATACTCAGACCTACTATTGTTCCAATCTTCACAGTTCGAACTTGCATAAAAGTGGAATTCCATTTTTTTGTTTGTGATAATTTGATGTCATTTGAGCTCAAAAACACACTTATTTCACGAGGATCCAAACACCTTTATTCATTTCAACAATTCTAGTTATTTCATATTTTGAATGTTTTCGGTTTTCTCCCTTGATGAACAGAAATACCTTGATTTGAAAATGGAATTGAACATAACAGAAAGACATATTTTGAAAGAGATGGGGTTCATTTGTCATGTTGAACATCCACATAAATTTATATCAACTTACTTTTCTACCCTTGAAACACCTCCAAAATTGAGGCAAGAAACTTGGAAACTGGCTAATGATAGGTACATATTACAGATATTATTTTTATTTTTCTGCTAGTGCGTTTATGTGCTTGTCCATACATTCACCGTCATCTATTCCCTTCCTCAAGATTCTGAATTAGACTGTAGTGGAGTAAAATGTTTCTTTAATACTCGCTTGTCTCACTTTCGATATGACTTTTATTTGCAATCTTTTACAAGAACATTATGTATGTTGTCTCGTGTTTTCTGCTTAGTTGACACTTTATTCATGCAGTTTGAGAACTACATTGTGTGTTCGATTTAAGAGTGAGGTGGTGGCTTGTGGAGTTGTATATGCTGCTGCTCGTAGGTTCCAAGTACCCCTTCCTGAGAATCCGCCATGGTGGAAAGCATTTGACGTGGAGAAATCTGAGATTGACGAAGTCTGCAGGGTTTTGGCTCATCTTTATAGCCTTCCAAAGGCACAATATATACCAGTCTGCAAAGATTCTAAAATGTCTGATGATGAAGCGAAAGACATAGCTAAGTACGGAGAGACCATTGAAGAACAAATATTGAAGTCCAAGTCTGACAGTAGAATTGAGGTCATTTGCAAGACATGTAAGGATAGGGATAAGAACAAGAAAAGAGATAGAGATAGAGACATGTACAGAACAAAATCCAGAGATAGAGATGGAGGAAGAGATGCGGACAAAGAACGAGAACGAGAGGGTCACCGTTTTAGGAAGAGAGCAAAGTATTAAGTGTTTTTTTTTTTAATTATACTTTTACGAACATAATTCTTTTATATGTATTTGACATTATATTTTTTATTTTTTACTTTCTCTATTTCAAAAATTTATAAAAATTTATTTTTCAAAATAACTATTTTATTTTTTATGTCATTTTATCTTGGATGCAGAACTTCAGAGGAGGAGTTAAAACGTCATATTCATTAGACGGTATAATTCTGTATTGATAGGGTTTTAGATTCTTCAATCATTTTGGATTGAATTTTCTAAATATATTTCAATTTTACATATCTAGATTAACACCATATTTTTTGGCACATAGACATTATTAATATTATTTAAAAGATTTTTATCTTATACTTAGTGATAATTTCTTTTTAAATAATTTGGGGAAGAGGATATAAACATTTTTTAATTACCATGGTTCGTCTTATTTGTCAAGGAAAAAATGCATTTAAAAGATCTTTAAAAATTTACCTATACTTGAATCACATCCTTTGGTATTGTATTCAATAATCATTACCTTTTAAGTACTTAGATAAAATATGTTTACGAATATAAACAGTTTAAGACTTATTTATTTATCGTTTTATTTCAAACTATATTTAGAGGTAAAAAACGTACTATTTCTTATTATGTTGTTAAAATATAATTATTATGATTTATTAAATATAATAATGGTTGATGCTTTTATCATTTTAAAAATATTAGACTATTTACATTTATTTAATTTTTAAAGATAGAAAAAGTTGTAGGAAACTTCGAGTATGGGTTGAGATGAAAGATCTAAGCTATAGTATTTTGTTGAAAGTTTGAATGATATCTAGAAGTCCAGGTTTTGTATCAAACTGGTCGTCCAAACCACTCGGGTACCTAGAGAAGGCACTGTGATGCCAAAGTCAATTCAACATTTACAATTAATAGTTAATGCAGTAGTAAATGTAGAACACCTACCTTTCTATCTTAAACCTCTATTTATAGGTTTTCGGGTGGACTTTTAATTAACGTCGGCCTAATTATGGTCCAATTATAAGTAATCATACTTAACTTTTAAGTTGATCAGCATTAAGATCAATGTGATGATTCATGATCGACCAGTTTATCTAGTGGTCAGCCAGTTCACTGGTGGTACATTTAACCATCTGCAATATGGTTCACCAATTTGTCACTTAGCCTGAGAAGCTTGGCGAAAGGGTTTGAAGTCAATCATATAGCTCTTACCATCCATGTAACTTAGGTGTAGCTTGTTGGAGGAGTTTTAATCATCAAGGTTATCACTTCGATAGATACCTATTGATATGCAAGTTGAAGTTGTCTATTGGTTTTTTTTTTCGTTGATCCCTTAGGAAATATAAACTTGATCGTGCGGTGTATATGCCACCTGCCTCTGTGGTTCCTCCCTTCTTGCTCTTAAGACTTTGGACCATACATTTTTCTTCCCTCATGTGACGTGAGCACCCATTGTCCAGGTAGCAAGACATGGGTTTCTTTTCTGTTGGGAAACATATCTATAAGAGAAATGATTTTATCTTTAGGTACCCATCTTGCATGGGTCCTATCACTAGTACAGAAACATCCTTTTAAGTCTCTCAATTTAAGTATATTCCAAAACTAATAGACTTAAAAAATGTCCAGTGCCATTTTTGTAAATAAAAGCTCATATTTTAAATTTGTTCATTTCATAACATACTTAAATTTATGTTTTAAGCTTGTTATAATACAAACAAAGTTAAATTTTGTATTTGTTGAGTTTTCCAACAGACCTAAACTTATGTTTTAAGTATGTTAGAATACAAAGAGACTTAAATTTTGTATCTATTCAATTTTAAACCAGACCTAAATTTATTTTTTTCACCCTTCATAGAACATAACATCAGTAAAGTTATAGCTCATTTCCCGTTGAGCTTGTTAGAATAACCATTACCTTTGCAAATGTGGCTTTGCAATAAGTCATTGTTGGTCTTCAGCACCCTCGCCACAGTTTGTTCCTACTCTAAACTCATGTTGTTGCCCATGTTGATTGTTCAACCGTCTTGTTTCCCTAGGTTTAGTGGCTTAACTTCTCCTTGCGGTTCCATTGTGTCCTCTGTATTGGACCGGGTCGGCCATGGCCATTTCATATTGTCTGGCTTTGTGCGGGGGAACGTATGACGTCACCTTGTGTCCTGTTAGGTAGCATTCCAATGCAGTTTTTTAATCTGCATGCATTGTGCAATTTGTTCACTTATCAAACAAGAACTTCATTGCCAAGTGAGGTGTGGAGACTATGGCAGCAAAAATGTTGAGGCATGGTTGCCCAATTTGTACACTGTATGACGTGTTAGTGATAAAGGTTGATTTAACGTGTTTGTGTGTATATATTTTGTGAACAAATCAACTCCTTCATAGCTTTTACCTTGTTTTATCCTCACGTTTAGTGTGTTTTCTAGTTTTCTTGTGTTTTATTTAGTATATGCTTGTTTTTACCTCTAATCTCTTTGTTTGAGTGTATGAAATAAATTAATAGGAAGCAATTCTAGTGGAGGAAAACAAGCAAGAACTTAAGGGAACATGTTTTGGGACAATAAAAGATCAATTTGAAGCAAATACCCATGTTGGACGCCTTTGGAATTGCACAAGAGCCTGAATTTTAGAATGTTGTCAAAACTGTCATGCCCGGGCCCCCCAAAAGGGGGCTGGGGCGCCATGAATTATGGTTCTTGATGTATTGGAAAATATGACTTGAACTTAGAACTGAAATTGAACACCTAATTGATGGAATTGAGTTGTTTGTAAGTGCATGAGAATGAAGTGGATGAACTCTAGTCTTGACAAATTGTAAATACACTATGTTAAATTCCTTGCACACCAACTGTTTGATAAAATACCAAAAAGAGTTTCTTGTGTTATTTTGTGCACTTTGATGTCTAATTGAGTTATAAAAGGAAGAGTTGTCATGTGTTGCACAAGTCCCTTGGGAGAGAACGATATTTATCACTTGCTACGCTGCGACCGGTGCACTTGTCGTTGGTTTTGTAGCCAACAAGCCTCCACCAAAAGATACCTCACCCATATCTCTTGATTTTCCCTGTCGATTTTGAACCTCATCCTAAGGTTCTAGTAAGCATGGGTGTCCAACGTCTCTCTGGAGAACCTGGCGATCTACTCATTGTACGGGACAATGAGGTCTTTAGACAAGTCCATCTTTGAAAAGGCCTTTCAATACAGAATGTTAATCGAGCTTCATTGGTCAATCAACACTTTACTCACCTATACCGGATTTTCTCAATAGTGATAACCATAGGATCATCTTGATCGAGATCAAAGGCCTTGAAATCTTCATCTGTAAAGGTGATAGGTAGCATGGTCATCGATTTGCGATCAACGAGGTGGACGATTTTGAGGGCCTGGATATGTCTTTTTCTTACGAATGTTGACGATCTATTTCTTACTAATCCTCTTGAGATTGTGTTAATGTGACCTCGAAGTGGTCGATATTTACTTCTTCTCCTGCTTCTGCTCTGATGCCTAGAGAGCTCTCTATGGTGCTCAGTTCTTGAAGTATGACGAGAACATCTCTTGAGACTTCGCCTACGATATGAGCTCCTCTCCTCCCGTTTGGTTTTAACATACTTTCTAAGGTGACCTGCTCAGATTAGCTCCTCAATTTTGTCTTAAAGGGTATTATGCTCTTCAATCGTGTATCCTATATTCTTATGATATAGATCATAGTTATAATTTTATAAATTATTTACATAATATTTTGTACTGTTTATATACATATTTTTTCATAAGATAAATTTAAATAAATTATATTAAATCAAGAGTTAATGATATTATTTTTATGTGATGTAGTCATTTAGTCTAATAATTTCATATATTTGTAATGATAATACAAAATTATTATAGTAGTTTTTTTTTCATTCTAAATTTGGATGCAAAATTAAATTTTCTCTTATATAAATATAGTTTTCTTGATCCAAATTTGATGTATTAAATAGCATTTCAAACTGTTTATATTGTTGAACACATTTATGTTCAAATATCAATCTAAAATATTTAACATATTTTTAGACCAAATGTATTATTATATTTAAAGTTTGAAAAACAAAAATATATTATTTCAAATTACTGGAATTACTATAATTCATCTTACTTGTCAAGAAAAAATATATTTAAAAGATATTTAAAGATTTATCTACTTGAATTAATCATTATTTGATTTTATAATCAATTATCACTACCTTTTAAATATTTAGATAAAGAATGTTTACAAATATAAATATTTCAAGGTTTAGTGGCTGTGTTATTTCAAACTATATTTAAGGATAAAACATATTATTTCAAACTACATTTTAATTAAAATATAATTGCGGAATATAGTTTAAATATAATTATTATGTCTTATTAAATATAATAATTATTGGTTGTTTTTATTATTTTTAAAATATTAAACTATATACATCTATCTAATGCCTTCTTAAGATAGTAGAAAAAGTTCTAGGAAGGTATCTTTGATTCTTTAAATCATATTTTATGATTAATGAATAAATTGAAATGAAGATAATTTAGAAAAGTTAATATAATTTAATTTAGGGTGGAGATAAAAATAATAATAACAAATAGAAAGGAAGATAATCTGAAATGATTGAGGAAAAAATTATCCACATAAATAATGTGGAAAATACACATTGAAATTTATTGAGAAAATATTAGAAAACCTAACTAATACAGTCGAGAGACTAAGTTTTATTTATTTTTTTAATTTCTGTGTTCTAACTTATAATATAAGAATAAATGTTTTTCAATTTTTATTAAAGGGGTTTATGAAAATTTAAATGTCTTTTCTTTTATTAAGAAACAACCGAATAAAAAATTGTCTTAGTTCAAATACTGTCTTTGATACAAGTATTCTAGAGTACATGAGATAAAGACTTAACTGTACTTTTTCTCATTATTTCAGTTGGAAAAAACTGTAATTTTGGTCATTAAAATCTGCATTTCTTAAAGGCTTAAACCCTTAATCGTTATATTTGTGCATTTGTGTGTAAATTTTAGTTTGGTCCTCAAATTTTTAACTGTTTTAATTGGATCATAATTTTAAATGCACACATTTTACAATAACCCCGTTAAGTTGTCTCAAACGGCGTTAATTGATGCTGAGATGAATTTTTTTATTTTAGGCTTAGTCTCTCCCTTGATCCTTATGTTTGTGTGAAAATCTCAGTTCGGTCCTCAAGTTTTGAACTGTCTCAATTGGGTCGTAATTTTTGAACTGTCGACAACGACAGCGTTTTTTAGTTTGAGAGGGAGAAAATGAGTAAACTATTATCAGTGATTGGAAGGAAAAAGAAAGACCATAGTCACGTGGATTTAATGATTTTAAAACATAAAAAAAAAAAAAAATTACAGCTCAGTTCAAAGTTAACGTCGTCTCAATACACTTAATGATTGGGGTAAAATGTTGTAAAATGTTTGCATTTCATAAGGACTTGAGGAAAAACTTGAGGACCGAACTGAGATTTTACATAAGGACCAAGAGAGGGATTAAGCCTAAAATAAAAAATTCATCCCAGCATCAATTAACAGACAACTTAACGGTTAGGATAAAATGCGTGCATTTTTACAAAAATTATGACTCAATTGAGACAGTTCAAAGAACCAAACTAAAATTTACACACAAATATAAGGACCTATAGAGAGTTTAAGCCTTTCTTAAATTTAGTTTCTGTAGTTTTTTAATTAATGAAATTTGCTTAAATGCTTTATAGTTATACTTTTAGTATTGTAATGTCGTTTCATCGCACCACATTACGATTCGTTAAAACTATAAATTTGACTTCATCATTAATACTTTTTTTTTCTACTTATGGATATAGTTAGCTAATAAGAATGATATTGTCAAAAAGGAAAAATATAATAACAATGACATCTTCAATGTTACTAGCCTCCTATAACGTGACAATCCATTTCGTGAAATGACATGTTATTTAAATTCATTGTCCTGTCAATCTAATTCACGCTCAAATGTTAAAAGCTAGACAGTATTAATATTTGAATTGAATTTTATTAGTTTGAAAATTATTAAAATTTAATCAGAACAATTAAAATTAAAGGAACCAAAATCACCTGTGCAACGTACAACGGGAATAAAAAATACAATTAAAATTTAAATTAGAGCCTTTCTTCCACTTTATTTTCAATCAACTCCTAGATTAAGTTTTTCTTTTTTTTTTATGTCCACTGAGTATAAATTATTATATCTTTCAGTTTTATTCAAACAGAATTTACATAACATACGTCTCAATTTCAGTAAATTGTGAACTGATGATTTATTACTTAGGTATCTAATCTATTCAATAAAATGTTTAAAATTATTTGTTAAAGACTGGAAACAAGGACATTTGGGCTGCAAACATGAATATTTTAGCTTGGATTTGAGAATGGGTTATAATTATAAGAACCACCATCAAATAAATCCGAGTCAAATAATATATCTAAAAGTTGATTTGATTCCAGAGATAGACAAACATGAGAGTGGATCCTAGGTGCACCCATGCTAACAAGGCAAATCAAGAAACTGCCATGCCATGACAAAATCAGAAAGGACTGACTAACAAAAAGCTACAGAGGGAAAATCATTTATGGGTTAAATCAAAATACAAAATGAAGAAATCATCTGTCTTCAATTTGTTCATGACACTTCACTCCCCTCGTTAGCCTAGCATGGAG
This sequence comes from Vigna reflexopilosa, assembly GCA_027742785.1. Lineage (NCBI taxonomy): Eukaryota > Viridiplantae > Streptophyta > Magnoliopsida > Fabales > Fabaceae > Vigna > Vigna reflexopilosa. The sequence continues at coordinate 31,309,241 of CM050917.1, forward strand.
CAGGTACCATTTTACGTTTCTTGACTATTAACCGTCCTTCTATTGTCCCCTTGACGAACGTACAAGGATAGGGGAACCAGTTCAAGCAACATTACTTTCATTAGCCTCTACTCTGTTGTTTCAGCTATTCATCTTCAAATTACCCGAATCACCAACTTCAAAGAGATTAGAAGGCAAGGCAGCAGGATCAAATTCAAAAGATCCTCTTGGAACACCCTCCCTCTCATTACCAGACATCTTATAGGAAGGAATTTGATGCGAGAACCTATAAAGCTCGTGAGGCCGGACATAAAAATTGACCGCTCCATTCTCCGAAGTTTGCTGAAAGAGGCTAACAAATCCTTTCACTTTGCCCAGATAGGCAAAAGCGATGACCACGTTATCAGAGAAATCTGATAAGATCTCCACGTAGTCATAGTCATACGCTAAATGTTTATTTGGATCAGAACTCCATTTTATGTCCCAATCTCTGAAAATTGCCCATGTTTCTCCTTTACGGGGATATACCAGATAAGAACCTTTGCCAGTTTCTTTTACACACCGCACCTGATGAGAGAACATAGTACGATCTGTAGTTTTCTGAGAACTGCCAAGTCTGAACTTACCGCAGGCAATAGGCAAATCTGCATCCTGCCAATCAAGCTCTTCTTTGTAATGTGGATCAGCCTCCAACCAAGTAATCTTCAACATGAAAGGGGAAAGCACTTTCTTGACTATAGCATAAAATCTTGGCATCGCATCACCGCTATCATCATACACTGCCCATATTTGATTAACAGCAAAGCGATCCGCCTCCTTGTCCATTTCGAAATCATTGAATTCTGCGTCAAAACAAGAAAGGATGTCTGGACTAGAAGGAATGTTTGAATCCGGTGAAGAGCAGTTATGCTCTTTCGACTCGGATACATTCTCCGTGTTCTGATCAGCCACACCAGCAGTTGGATTGTTGCTGTTGGACGCTCCATTACTTGATGGAACAGTCTTATTCTCAACGTCATCGGTTTTAAGTGGTTCATTTTGTCGTGGCGATTTGGAAGGAAATTCAAGATCTTCATCTTCAGAGGTTTCCGTATATGAAACACGCTGTTTTTTCCTTGAAGATCTCCTTGCACCAGCTCTTGAATGATCAATATCATTTTCTCGAACATTAGCATCTCTCATCTCACCACTGTTTCTATCTTTGAAGCTTTTTCCTGAATCTGGTGCTGACTGTCTTACTCTCTTACTTCCAACATTTTTAGAGCATTGTGGCTCCATGACTTTGGATGCAGGAACAGAGCCATCTTTACTCTTTTCACAATGAGCACCAACTCCAGCAGCACATTTTCTCATAGATGTAGTATCTGACCGCACAAACGTAGCAGTACGTTCTCTACCAAAGGGTTTCTGAACATGGCTTTCTGAATCTGGTTTTGGGGGACCAGGAATTGGAGCCTCTTTCGGGATATTTACTGAAGTAAACTTTGGCTGTGGCGGTGGAGCCCCAAAACTAAAAACATTAGCTTTATATGATTTGAAGCACTGCATACACAATAAGTTCGTATACGCATATTGTATTAAGTACTCGAACTTAAAACCACAATGTGGGCAAGTTGTCCAGAATGTCGTCGGCCCAGCTTGGTTGTTGGAATCAGCGGAGTTAGGATAAGAATTCTTCTGATAATTTGTTGCATGTTCATCACGCTTTGCAGTGAACACATTCCCATGTGAATTACGTTGTGATTCAGAACTTCTCTGGCATTTTTCTGCACCACGTTTTGCAGTGGATTTCTTCGCAGCACCTCTCACAGAGATTCCGAACCGGCTGTCATACAAAGAACGTTTTTCTTGGTCACTCAAGACCCCATTGGCTTGCCCAATCAACTTGAAAGCAGCTTCTGCACCAGCATACTTGTTCTTGTCAGGATGAAGTAGCAGTGCGAGCCTCCTGTACTGTTTCTTTATGATTGCTTCATCAGCAAATCTTTCGATCTGAAGTATCGCATACCAGTCCATGTCAGTGGCAGAGACCTTTTTATTTGCAGCATTGTGAACCTCACAGATGGTAAGAATCTGAGTAATGTTTTCAACATCAGCATACAGCTTTTTAGCCTTGGTAGCCAATCTGAGTGCCTCCACAAAATCACCACTTTGCATTTTAGCTTCGGCCATTTGCCTAGCCCTCACCGCCTCATCCTTGTTGCACTCCATGGAGGAATTCAAATCAAAATCCAACCACCCTTATTTCTCTAAACCTCGCTCTAAATCGTAGAAAGGGCAATTTCTGTAATTATACCTATTCCCAATACACAAGCAACACAAAATAAACCTAACGCTACGAGCATCTTATTCAGTGCTTAAGCAAAACATAGTATATGCACGAATCACACACGCGCTCACGAAGCATTTAAATTACACATTCGACAATTAAAAGTTAAGACAAAAGGTACCAACCTGGTTTTTGGAACAGTAAAGAAACACGGAGCAAATGCGAAGAAACACTGAACATAACAAAGCTTGATTGTGAAAGTTGTTGGTTGGGAGAAAAAGCAAAACCCTAAAATGAAGAGGTCCCACTCCAATGAGGAGAAGCACTTGGAAAGCAGGGAGAGAGATAAAAACAAAGCCTAAGAGCGCCTGAAAGCGGGAGCCAAGCTCCAACTAAAAAAATTTAAAAGGCAAAGGAGGGAAGGCAAAAATGCTAAATGAGTGGGAGGGAACATGGGATTTTCGTGTGTTTAAATTCATTATCACATCAATTAATTTTGTTTTTACAATAATAAATATAAGGGTAATTTCGTAATCAAATACTTAATTTATTTATTATTTTTGAAATTATAAATTTTATTTTGACTTTATGCAATATTTTCTTAAAATAAAAACGCGCTTTTTCTTTACTTTCTATCCTATTCTATTTTACTAGCTTTATTTTATTATGTATGTACTTTAATAAATCACAATTAATTGAACCCTGTTAATTTTTCTGTAAAACAATATACGTTATGTTTAATTATGAACATCATCTCAATCAATTATGATTGAAAGTACTATTCTTAATAATATTTGTAAATTAGTTAAGTTTACAAATATATAGAAATAGATTATTTTTATCAAAATAAGATTAATTAATTTAGATATAAGAAAATAAGCTTTTATCGAGAACTGAGAGCATCAGTTCATTTAATTAAAATATAAATAAAACTATAATAATGATGGCAATATTTAAAAAATAAATTAATCGTTATATTGTACAACTATTGCTTTAAATGTAAATATAAGTAAATTCAACTTTCAAAACTTTATCTAATGATATTTTTTCAAAAATATGTTTGTCTAAATACAAATATCATTTCTCATAAAAGTGATTCATGATAATTTTAAAATGTAGTACATTTATTTATTTTATAAATAAATTTTTAAAATTAACTAATACATTTAATTAGTGTGATTTGGCTAAATAGATTTGATAAATGAGTAATTAATTCAAAATATACACAATATATCAGGAAAATAAATATTTATTTTAATTGTATTGTGTTATATTATATTTTTTTTCAAAATTCTAGCACTACTGTATGTCTATTTTAAATTTATTCTTATTGAATTTGGGATTACGAGGTTTTTAAGAACTGAGTTATTGTATCTTGATAAGAGAGTTTTGTATTTCTAAAAAAACTTAAAGTCAGACTTTTTGATACTAGAGTCATTAAAAGTTTAAAAGATTTTTATAAAGTATAAAATAGTAAATGAGAGATATTGAGTATGAGAATTGAGTAAGTACTCCTACGCCATTATGTTATATTTATAGGCTTTTTAATCTCATGGATAAAGAGATATAGATATATTAAATAATTTTTGTTACTTGAGATATAATACTTCTTTTAAAACTTTAAAGTAGAATCTATGAATATTGTATGTTGATTTTAAATTTGTTCTTATTGAATTTGGTCAATATGTCTTTGAGGTGGATTAAGAGACTTTTAATAATCTAGTTGTTGTTTCTTATGTGAAAGTTTTAAAATTTCATAAAAAAACAAAGTGAGATTCACTTGTAAAAGATATTTTGAAACTATAATCATTAAGAATTTAAAAGATTTATGTATAGTGAATGAGAGATATTGAGTGTTAATGTCAAGTATATGGTAGAATGCTATATTTATAAGTTTTTTAATCCCATTTATAAAGAGATATAGATATACTAAAGAAACTTTAATTCTTTGCATCTTTGTGATGATAATCAATTATTATATCATAAACTATTATTTGTAGGTTAAAGTTATTAGATAATTAATTATTATATCATAGAATATTATTTGTAAATATCTTGGAGATATAATAGAATATGATAATCATTTATTTTTTTAACATCTTATAGATATTTCATAATATCTCATAATATATTGAAGATATTTAATAATAAGTTAGAGATGTTTTATGATATATTAGAGGGTGTTACATAAACCTTCGAAGTTTGGAAGTAGGTGAACTAAATTGATAGATCAACGAGTTTTAATGAGTGACATGCAAATGTGTGTCCATTTAAGCTCATATGTTATTTTTAAACAATTCTCAAGTAGTCTTTATATGTGTTTTTATTTGAACTCATGTGTTATGGTTAAATACTTTTTAAAATAGTTCTTAGACTATTTTTTTTATCTAAGCTTACGTGTTATAATTAAAACTTTTTAAAGTAGTTTTTGGATGTTTATATGGTGTTTTTAGACTTTTTTAAGTAGTTCTCAAATATATTTCAATTGAAGTTATCATAACACTTTTAGACGTTTTTATGTAATTCTCAAATATATTTCAATCCAAGCTTATGTGTCGTGGTTAAACATTTTTTAGTAGTTCTTGGACATGTTTCCATCCAAGCTTAATTGTAGCTTATGGATGTAAATTGCATCTTAGTTTAGTAACATGAGGATATTTAAGATCCCAGCTTAGTAAAATGACATACTTGAAGGAATTTGTCTCATTGAAATCTTGTTTGGCAATCCAACTTAGGAAAAAAGATCCAAACTAAGGGAAAAAAAGTACAAATCTATATGATAATTAATTATCAATTATGTTTGTGATGGTGTTTATGATTTCTCATGCATCATTAGGATTTTGTTGTTGTCCTTATGTTCTTAGTCAGGTTGCAAGACAAACTCGTCTTGTTGTCCTCACCCTCTACCCTAGAAACAATTCCAAAAACCTTAGCCACATCCTTATTCCACCTAGTCTTTGGCAGTAACAAGTGGTGCAACTAAGGGAACCTACGTGTCTCTTCTTTGAATACATAAGAGAGTTTGATTTGTTAGAGATATTCCATCCTTTTTTAATCAGAGTTTAATGGGTAACCTCGCAACAATGATAACCATTCAAATGTTCACAATTGGAATTGGTTGTATGGTTCACGTATTATCATATTTTATTGATTGTGTCACGATTGATGGCTTCTTATGATTATTTTGTGGAAGCAGGATAAAGTTTTACTTGTCCTATATGGACAACAAATGTTCTTATCAAATTTGGTTAAGGTGGATTATGAAGCTTTCAAGAGTCGAGTTATTGTTTCTCAATGAGAAAGTTCTGAGTTTGGAAGAGAAATAGATGGAAAATCTATTTGCAAAAGACTTTCTATATGCTAAGTCAATAAAAGTTTAAAATATTTGTATAAAATATAAAGTACTAAAGGAGAGATATTAAATATGAGATTTAAGTATGATAATCGATTGAATACTCCCTTTAATGAGATGTTGCATTTATACCCTTCTTAAATTCATGAAAAAATATGTTTAAATATATTAAACAATTTTTTACTTAATCACACAATGAAACTCAATGAATGATAAAAGTTCATTCATTTATCTATTTGATCCACCTACTTGAAGGACTTATGTATTATCCTCTGAAATATTATAAAATAATTGATTATATTATATCTCCAAAATATTTTAAAAAAATCTTATTATATAATAATTTAAAAATAATATAATAATAAATTATATAAAATATAAATATTATCTTACAATATAATAATTAGTTATTTTTATAAAAAACCTATATTACAAAATATGTTTAATATTTTTACATTTATTTATCATAAACCCAAAAGGCCTATTAATACATTATTCTCAATTAACTTTGTATTCAATGTTTACTTAATATCTCTCATTCACTTTTTTATACTTTATTTAATATCTCTCCTTCACACGATTTATACTTTATTAAGATTTCTTACTAGCTTAAACCTTAAAAGAGATCACATAATTCAACTTAGTCATAATTGATAAAAATAAAATCTTATAAAATTATTTATAAAAATGTGACTATACAAATATTATATTATCATGTTTATCAAAAAAGTATTGTTAACATTATTTTAAGATTTGGTTCAACAAGACTTGGTTGAAAATCAACTCCACTCAAATCGGGACCAGCATCAACTCCACTCAACTCTATTTGCTCACATAAACTCCACTTAACCAAACCTGGACCAATTCCCCTTAAATTAGGCCTATCTTGACTGTACTGAATGTGATATGTCTTAATTCAACTCAACCTCATCTCAAATCAACTTAACTAAACCTAAACCAAACTTACAAAGTTCAACCTGAGTCCAAACCAATTTAACTTTATCTAAACCTAAGCCAACTTAACTTTACTTGAATTTAAGTCAACTTGACTTTACCTGAACCTAAGTCAACTTGACTCAACTTAAACTAAGGCTAACTTGATAAGAATCTAAACCTACTTGAATCATGTTAAACTTAAACTAACTCAACTCAACATAAAATTAAGTCAACTTAATTTGGTTCTAATTCAAACTAACTTGGCAAAACCTTACATACGTTTCATTTGATACTATCTTAAAATCTAACATTTCAAAATTTGAAAATGATTTTACTTAACATCAATTAAAAGCAACTTTTACAAATATAAAATAAAAAATTCTTAAAGATCTCACAAAAAAAATAGCATCAATAAATTTGATACTCTACGTAAACAAAAAATTTTAAATTCACTAAATTTGAATTGTTTTATTTAAAACAAACATTTGAAAAATAAAATAATTTGAAATAAATATATTTATTCCTATTAAAATCCAATGTATTTGAATGTCGTAAAATTTCCTATTCAAACACAAGGTAAGAGTTTTACCTCTGAATAAGTAGGATGCTAATTTGATTTATTTATTCCTAATCATTCAATAATTACACACACACACACACATATATATATATATATATATAAACCAATTATGTGACCTTTACCTCTAAAGAGTATAACAGAGAAGTTTGACAGTACAGACAAGCATGCTCAAATTATTTTCCTTGGTCAGTGCATTGTAATACTAACATGATTCAGTACAATAAAACTGTAGATACTTATAAAAAGCCTTTACCCTTGTAAGGGACTTCAAAATCGTCACTTTCAGAAGTTTCAAACTTTCAGAAGTTTCCACGCATCAAACATGTTGTTGCTTTTGTCTACAAGATCTCCCTGCATCACGTCCTGAAGGATCAATATCGTTTTCTCGAACATAAGCATCTTTCATCTCATAAATATTACCAGCTTTGAAACTTTCTCCTGAGTCTGGTGCTGACTGTCTAACTCTTTTACTTCCAACATTTTTAGAGGTTTGTGATTCCGCGCCTGTGGATGGAGGACCACCAACACCAGAAGAACATTTTTTCATAGACATAGGATTTGGCCTTACAAACGCACTAGCATGTTCTCCTCCAACAGGGGTTTTTCCACCAGTACTTTCAGAGGCTGGTTTTGGGGGACCATGCGTTGGAGACTCCTTCTGGATATTTACCAAAGGAATAGCACGAGCTTTAAAGGACTCCGAACACTCTTTGCAGCGTATGGGTGAATTCACAAACGGTATGAAGAGCTCGTATTTAGTATTACAATGTTGGCAACACGTCCAGAATGTCTTCTGGACAGCTTTCTTCTTGGAATCCGAGGATTCTGGCACAGGTCGGCTTCTCACAGAAACAGCAAACTGCTTGTCATACAAAGAACGTTTTGCTTGGTCACTCAAAACCCCATTGGCTTGCCCAACCAATTTGAAAGCAGTTTCTGCACCGGCAAACTTATTTTTATCAGGATGAAGTAGGAGTGCAAGCCTCTTGTACTGTTTCTTTATGGCTGTTTCATCCGCCAGTCTTTCAATCTGAAGAATCGCATACCAATCAATTTCAGAGGGAGAGAGTTTTCTCTGCGCAGCATTGTGAACCTCACAAATCGTCAGAACATGGCTGATGTTTCCTACATCCGCATAAAGGTTTTTGGCCTTGGTAGCAAACTTGAGAGCCTCTTGAAATTGACCACTTTGCATTCTAGCTTCAGCAATTTTTCTAGCCCTCAAAGCCTCATCCTTGTTGCACTCCATGACAGAATTCAAATCAAAATCCAAAAGCCCAAATTTCTGTTAACCTCACTGTAAAACCTAGAAAGTAAAATTTGTGCAATTTGACCTATTCACAGTCCACGAGAAGCACCGTGATTTTCACCTGGTTGACACAAACAACCCTAACACGGACAAAATTAAACCTATCAACCGAAAATTCATGCAGTGCTTAAACTAAACATGGTAAATGTGTGAATCATGTACGAAATGCGTCGATTATTAAGCAGAAAACAGGGCAGATAAGGGTCAAATAAAAATGGTACCTGGTTTGGAATCCTAAACATGGATCAAAATTGAGAAGGGAGGGACTGGTTTTCACATACAGAAGAAAACAAGGTTTCCTTCTGGACTTTGTTGGATCTGTAAAGAGTAAGAAAAAACAGAGATGTCCTCAGTAAGAAAAAGAAAATGTAAAACATAGCTAATCAATAAAACATATAAAGGACAGGGCACTTTCTAGCGGGAGTGGAGATCAAAACTGAGAGGGAAAATGAAAAAGGTAATGCTTTGGTACTAAGGGGAGAAGAAAAAAAAAATAGAAAAAAAATCATTTGAAACTAGAAAAAAATTAATGAAAAGCTTGACATAAATTTAATTTACATGATAAAATAAATTTGATTATTAATATATTTAGAAAATAATTTTGAAAAAACATTTAATAGTTTGATGTGAAAGTAATTTTTAAACTAAAATAAAAATTTATTACAAAACTTTAATATAAAACTATATATTCCAAAATAAAAATATATTAGAATAAATCATCAAAGTTTAAATTATTTTATTTTTTATTTATTTATAGTAACATGTATTTATAATTATTTAGTTATTACTTATTTAAATAAAATTAATTTTATTAAATTGTGTAATTAATTATATCTATTTTTTTATATTTTTTATATTTGAATTAAATATGTTTTTAGTTTTTAATTTTTTTTTTTACGTGAAATTATATTTCATTCATGTTCAACCATATTTAAGTCTCAATCTTTTTTATGTAAAACTTAAATCTCAACCATATTTAAGTCTCAATCTTTCTCACTTCTCTTATATTCTCACTCCAAATCTTCTTTTTTGAACTTCTTTTTAGACTTTTCCTTCAATTTTCTTTTTTCATTTTTTTGCATCCAGCCAAAGGAAAAGCACAATTCTTTTCGTTAGTTTGGGCAACCCATCATCCATTCTACCTTCAAAACACCAACACTGGTGTAACGAGGGGTTTTGACATTGTTTTTCTTTTTTATATTGTACTTCAGTTTTCCAATTGAAACATATCAAAGAAAAGTAAAAAATGGAAAATTTTGACTTCAATTCAATGCCTATATTTCCCGAATAGGCTTTGCTTTTGAAGACAACCGAAACCTAGAACAATTAAAAAAAATGAAAAAAAAGCTTTGATTTTTCTATACACGGTTTCTTGGGATAATAGGATAATAGGCTTCCTGAAGTTTATTTTGCTATATGTGGTTCTGAGTCAAATTAAGCATGTGCTTTAATATTTTAAAAAAATTTAAAACTTGAAGAGGGGAATGAGCTTTGATGGTGATAGTAACTGAAGTCTATTTTTCATTATATGTTTCGGTTTTTGTGATAATCAAAGTCTATTATAAATTTTTCTAATACTTTTTTTTTGTTTTTCTTTCTGCCTATGTAATAAATCTGGACAGAAACAAAATTACCAAAAAATAGTCAGATACAAAATATATACAACAATATATAGATAACAATTTGTAACCAAAGCACTTGAAATAATGTGCAAAGTATATGTTACACATAATTATTACACATTATTGTACATTTTTACTATATATTAGTCACAAGTTTTCCTTACATACTCTATTGTATTCTCATGTATTGATGTGAAATTGTTGATTTTTTTTACAAAAAGACAATAATTTCAATTAGTATACAAAAAGACAAAGTTTCAAAGTATTTAAATCAATTAAATTTATCGTCTGTCAATCATTTGTAACACGAGCACGAACAATGGTTGTTATTCATTGCCTAACATAGTAACCACATTCATATGAGCGATTTGTTTATTACACTATAATATATTGATAATGATTGATTTTATGTGTTTTTGTGTGCATATTTTGGTGAACTCCTTCATAAGATTTTACCTTGTTTTATCATGAAATTTAGTATGCTTTCATGTTTTCTTGTGTTTTAGTTACTATATGTTTGTTTTACCTTTAATATTTCTTTGAGTGTGAAATAAGAAAATGAGAATCAATTTTGGTGAAGGAAAACAAGTTGGAACTCAAGGCAACATGATTTGACAACAAAAGATGAATTTTAAGTGAATACCTACACTAGGTGCCATAAGAATCATATTTCGTGTTGTGAACACAATGAGCAAATGATATTTTTTTGGTGGCACTATTCATATAGCATTGTTCATTGTTCATTATTCATAACAACGAAATTCCAAACACAAATTCTCAATTATTCCTTATCTCGTAATTGGTGAAATGGAGAAGTGAGGCAATTGAAATATATCTTCACCTTTCAATCTAAGCAGAACAAATCCGCAAAACATATAATATCTAAGATGTTATTACTTCTTCAACTCTTTGATACATTCTCAAAAGACAAAATCATGAAATAGTTACAATATCTAAAAGGGACAATACTTTAAATGCACTAATACTCATAAAAGAATCTAAATTAATGCATTTGAGGGAGTTAAGGTTAAAAACAGATCACAAGTCCTTTCCATATACCTTATGTTGTTGATATATCTCTCAGGTATTTCTTGCCAGCACATCCCTCATGAGTTGCTTTGGAGCTGTAACGGATAGAGTGAATTCATGTAAAAAATTTGATATAAGCGGATTATTTGTTATTACTGTGCTATTCTTTCATTCTTGTCTAACCTGGCAACCTTGTGAACCTTTCAAACTGCACGAATGCTTGATTGATGAACATTTCTGTACCATAAACGATGGCAGCACCAACACCAAACCTTTGGTACGAGTGACTGGTGAATTTTTGGTTCCATTCCAACAGATGTAGCATTTGCGAGAATCATGCCTTGTTCTGGGTGGAAGTTCTCTAATTCAGATAAAGTAATAGCCTTTCCTCCTACTCTGTTGGCTAGTTCTTGGGCTTTGGCTGATAACAAAGAAAATAAACAGATTATGCTCCTCATCTTCATTCATCACAAGGAATGAATTATCAAACTAAGCCAACAACACTTTCTCACAATATGTACGATTAGCAACAACTATTCTTGCACCCTTTTGTTTTCCACCGAATGCTAGTGCCTTTCCTGCCCCACCAGCTCCTATGACCACAAACAGTTTACCATATAAAGGTGAAACAGACATGGATCGTCCGTTTGAATCTGCAAACAATTGTAACAAAAAGCCTATAAATAAACCAAAACCTTGCATAGTCCTCTTCCTCAGTATCTGCAAACAAAATACAGAAACTTATGTATAAACCCTGTAGTCGTTCCTCAATAGCTGCAATGGCCCCAAGATAATCCATATTATAACCTATCAGTTTTCCATTACTCGGCCTCCTAATCATGCAGCTAATAGCTCCTATTGCCTGATAAAATGATTTGATTAGGATGCTAAATTAAGTTCAAATGATAGGAAAAATGGACAGAGGTTTCTTAAGGTCAAATAGGAAATACCTTAGCAACAGGATCGACTTCATCGCAACATCTAAGTCCATCCACCTTGTGAGGAATCGTGTAACTGTTTTCGTTAAAGAACTAAGAATTACTAGCAATCAAACCATAATTTTGCACAACCAGATTACATGATCCTGCTAAATTTTTGTGACCACATGACTCTATTAAATAAGCTTTATATAGATCATTTACGTATGTTCTAAAGTATATTAAGAATAAAGTTACAGGTCAATAACACCAAGGGAAAGTATAGAAAAGCGGGAATGGCTTTATTCAACCATGTTTTAATTAGCAGAATCTTGTAGGATACCACCATCATACCTGTATCCAACAAAATCAAGAGATGAGTAAGTGCTGAGAAAATCTGAGACATTATCGACCAAGAAAGGCAAGTAAACTCCATCAAATCCCATAGACTTGAAAGCTGCATTATAAAGATGAGGACTTTTGCTATGACTGATAGGATTTCCTATAACACCGTGTACTTTAGTGTCAACCCCAATGTGTCTAAAATTGTACAAATCTAACAATTCTTTGATAGTTGGTTGCCCGGGAGATGATACAGCACCATCCTCAATTGAACCAAACGTGAGAAATCCTCCAAATTTTGCGCAGAGTAACCTTGACAAAATCCCCTTCTCACCAACTGCAATTCCTATCATTGGGACCTGCAGTTATTCAATTAATCAAACTCAGCACGTGTTTTACATTCCACCTGAAGTTTTCAAACCATATCTGTACTATAAAGAAAGGATAAACTCACTTTTCAGTAATGTTTTTATCTAAGAATCGGGTAAATTTTTATCTAAAAGTAGTGATATAGAATCAAGAATGTTAAATATAAGGTTTCAAACAGCGTCATAAGATTATATGATATACTTTTTATGTTATTTTTTTACATGAAATGTTATACTTTGTTTCCATAAATAAATTGACTAATGAATACCTGAACTACTTCTGAGTTTCAGATAAGTTTCTTAACTCAAAAATCTTACTATCAGATTTCTAAACTTGGTAGTGTATGTTTGGTTGGTTATCTTCAAAATATCAGATGTCCCCCCATTCACATACTTTGCTCACTCAACCTTTAGTTTTTTTCAAAGGTATTCTGAATCATTTGTAGAGTTGTTTGAATAATTTATTCTACTTATTTTATAGAGATCTCCTTAAATTGTTTGGATTTTGAATATTAGACTGTTATGATTCTGATTTTTAATTTTAGTTAATGTTTTTTATTGCCATAAAATTAGGAATTGTAATATAATATAACTTATGCTCTTTGTATATAGAGCCTTTTAATAAAATATTAATAACTTCGTAGTCTAAATTTTTCATATTTTTCTATGTTTTTACAAGCAAAATACTACAATACCAATTCCACGTCTAGTTTCATGGTTTGTGGACGCAACTTTACTAGTGTTAAGATTTATAATTGAATATCGATTAATAAGATACGTATTGTTCATGTTATTTAATATTTTTCCTTAAGAAAATTATACATTTATTTTGTTCCAAAATAATATATTGTTTTTGAAACCCTTTTAAAGTAGTTTGTAGAAGTAAAAAGTGCATCAATTAACATTTAATTTACGATAAACATAAATGAATATAGAAGAAAAGTTACTTGAGAGTGTAGTAGGACTTGGAAAAGACGTGCAGAATCCGTGATGTCTAAGGCAGTCGTAGTAATCTTCACTATATCTGCTCCTGAAGCTTGAATTGTAGCAGCAAGGTTACCGATTTCCTCCACAGATGGAGTATTTTCCAAGTTGTGTGAAAACACAACCATCTTCACATTCTCTGCCTTCTTCCATCCAATGTCATTGTAAAACTCATGGGCCACCTTCAATACACAAACACACCTATTACTTTAGATTTAAAATATACTCCGATTATTTAGATTTTTTTTTTCAATTCAGTTATCGATATTAAAATGCATTTGAATTAGATTTTTAAAAGATTTAATTCATGTCTTGCTCAGGTATTACCACTAAACTCTACATCATTTAATCTCATTAGTAGGTGATGTGTACTTAAATTTAAGGACACATTACACATTATACCTAACTCTATATTAAATATGAAAAAACTAATTCGTTTTTATAAATTATACCTAATTCATTATATCTAGTGTGCGAAGGTGTAGATGTTTAGTTTGCTCTAGTGTAAATAATGTTTTCTTTTGGTTTGAAATTTTTAATGAATCTTTTATAAATAAGTAAATAATCTTTTATATATTTGTTTATTTGGTTAACTGTTATAGTTTATTGAATGTGTGATATTTTTTTAATAGTATTTAAACTATTGAAGTAAGATGTTACAATTTCAACAATTTTTATTCTAAAATTAAATTTAGAAGATATATATAATAATTTTCATTTTTTTTAACTTAAAATAGAATTTGAAATAGGCATCAAATTAATTTGCAAATATCAAAATATTTTCTTTTAAAAAATATGAATTTGATTTTAAAATCTAATGTAATTATTTAAATTTAAATATATAAAAAACCCAAGCTAATTTTAAAATAAAATATACATTTAAATTTAATTTCGATCTAATTAGTTAGCTTTACATTGAATTGAATTATTCATTCCATGAGCAGTAGTTTGATGCAATGTCCCTTTGAACTTGATTAAATGCAGACACACAGCTTGTCAATCATAGATTATTACATGTGATGAAATTGTAAATTTTTGTAATAAATATTTTAAGTTACATATATGTATATATGTAGTGCATTTTTATTATTAAAAAAGAAATTACATACACGAAAACAATATTAGAGTTACTTGCATACACCTATATTTACTTTACAAATTTGAAGGTCCAAGAATCTGCGGTGATATTTACCAAGTAAGAGAGAAATGTAAACTCCTTCAAATTATTGTCAGATGTAAAATAAATGAAACTTAAATGAACAATTGATTTTAGGCAGTATCCGTAACAGCAGCGCATTTTTCACTGTAACGTTGAATTTATTATGTTTTGCAGCGTAGGTAAAGAGTATAGCAACTAATTAAATTACCTTTAACTCAACTTCAACAAACCCACACTCCAAATCAATGGCTAGACGTAGAGCTTCTTGTCGTTTGGTTTCATCGCCCTCGTACTTTCCTCCTTCCCATATTGGTCTGAAATGAAACCATGCATGAGTTACAACTCAGAATTGAAACCTAACGAAATGAAAATGCTGTGCGTATTTATTCATATAAACCTATAGCTGATTAAAATGGGCAAAGGACGGTTATTGATCAGAAACGGAAGATGTTGAGTAGGGTGGAAGTCCTTCAACAAATGGGAAAGAGAATATATTGCATTCATGTGCAAATGTTCCACGTTTAGTCTTTCTACTATTCCTTCCTTCAGGCGAACAATTTATTGAGGATGAGTGTTACATAGAGATAATTGCTATTCAAAACACAAAAAGAAATAATGTATGGCATTTTAAACATAAAACCATAGGCTCGTATTGCGTGATTCATTACAGGACTGAAGAATGAAAGAAAGATTAACGAGAGAAAATCACTTAAACCTAATGTGTTTTGATGGGCAGTAAGAATCTACTTTCACTGTAAAATCATGGAATAATTAACATAAAGCAATTGTTTGTTTCTTCACAATTAAAGTTATTTCAGGAAAATAACCAAAATGTCTGTGCTGGCCGTAGACAATCCGATTTACTTATGGTAAAATGAAGGTGCATAATTGGTATTATAACCTTTTTATTTTCTTCTAGTTATTCGAAGGTTTAAATAAGTATGACTTAAGAGATTTAACTTCCAGGAACTCAATCATAATATAAACAGTATTGTTTGGACTAAAAGTATTCCACTTTAAATAAGGAGATTATAAACTGGATGTTCTATCACGGCTAGTATTCACTAAGGCCAATTGGCTCAGCCGCCGAGAAAACATGGATCAACGTGGTAAGAGATGAAAATCCCAAGGAGCGTACACAACACTCAGTTTTATACTATCCACATAAGTGATCTATATACCAGACAGCCATATCTAATTATTTATACTTGTACAACTGGATAGCTTTGCATATACAAATGGGGAGACGTACATGATTATAGACTAAATACTACAGAAATCAGATCGAATATCACTGACAGTCAAGTATACAGATCCCCCCACTATTACATTTATAAGGTGGATTTATGCCTAAACTTCTGCTATTAAAAAATTCAGGGAAATTCAAAATGTTAGTAGCTTCCTGCGGACGGTATTATGGGTGCAAACGGTATCCCAAGAAGACACATATAAGCGCCACCATACAGACATATAAAAGTGGGAATCCGACTTGAACTTTTCTTGGACCTTTATTAATAAGATCTGCCTACAAAAAGAATAAAACCACCATTAAGAAATGAAATATACTGACCCTAAAAGAAGAAACGGAATAAAATTGCAAAAGTTCGTGCCCTACACGGGGAATAATTCTAAAGCAACAGATATCTAATTTACAATACTCATTATTACTTTCTCAAGACAAAGCACCATTGGTGTGTTGACAGTAATTCAAACTCCAGAATGGCAGACGACTTATATTCATCTCAGGTATTACGGCAAGAACCAATTAATAAAGGTCACAATAAATACTACTAATAAAACTACACAGTAGTGACTGCCAAGCTTACTAGTTTTTCTTGCAAGATTTTTGTCTCATGATTGCTGAGCCTCCTCTCCTCTGTTAACTTTGATATTGTTACCCCAGACTGCAGAGTAAATAAGAAACAAGCAATAAGAAACAATATCCTCTCAAGACCCACTATTACTTCCGCCCCTTTTTAATGAGGAAACCCATAGGATCCATTGCTATTTGCAACAAAAAAGAAAAAGACATTTTCAAAAAATCAAGTATATAAAATTGACAAACTAATCAAGCCTAAAAAGAATGTAAAAGTCTGCTAATACAGTTTACCATTTTGTGACCCCTAATCATGACACAAATTGCACCCCTGTATATTAAAAAAGACGTTAAAAGAGCAGCCTGGCTGTATCCTTTGGTTTTTTCTAATTCCAACTTATATTTTGTTAAACACAATGTAGTGGATCTCAAATGAAAGGAAGGGAAAAAGTAATGTAAATAACAATCAAGCATACAATCCCACAAAAACCTTTGAAGCCATATAATTTAAAACAAGTATGCTAATAAAAATTTCAGTATACTGAAAAGGGTCTAAAGAATACTTCATTTTTCAAACCTCTCGAACGAAAACTATACCAAAATGTTCCATGAGAAGGGATAAAAATAATCAAACTCCTGGTCTAATCAGAGAAAAATTTATAAACCAAATTTGCTTCAATTTGCAACTTATTAGGAAGCAAGTCACACACGCAAGCAGATAAAAATATTCAACAATAAAGAATGGTGACATGCCAAACCTCATTTAGTTTTGACTCAAGTCCATCAAGCTTTAACTTCATCTCTTCAATAGCTTTCAATAATTTGAGCTCCTCTATACTCTTTGAAACTCTTAACTCGGCTTTTTTTTCTAGCTTCAGTTCCTCAACATTTTGTAATGCTTCCAACTCCATATCTTTTGACATTTTTAACTCTTCAACGTTTTCTGGCTTCAGTTCCTCAATATTCTTTTTTGTTTTGAACTCCACATCTTTTGACATTTTTAACTCTGTTTCTGGATTCAGTTCCTTTACAGAATTTTCTGGGTCTAAATTCTGAACTTCTGACACTTTCAACCCAGCTGCATTCTCTGGTTTAAACTCCTCTGCATTATTTACTTTGTTCAAATCCCGAACTTTCGACACTTTCAACTCTGTTGCTTTCTCTGGTTTCAGCTCCTCTGCATTCCTTGCTTTGTTAAAATCCATAACATTAGACACTTTCAACTGTGTTGCTTTATCTGGTTTCAGCTCCTCCGCATTCTTTACTTTGGTCAAATCCGTATCTTTTGACACTTCTACCCCTAACCTTTTTTGTGGTTTCAGTTCATCTACGTCCTTTACCATGCTCGACTCCTTATCTTTGGACACTTTTAACTGTGCTTCATTTGGCTCCTCTACGTCCTTCATAGTGTCCAACCCCATATAATAATCTGCCCTCAAATCCATATCCTCTTCTAGCTTTAATACCTCATGAACCCTGTCTGGATTTTTGAGAACCTGACATACACAATGAGCAGGACAAAACATTTGAATGATCTGCACAACACTTATGAATTAAAATCTTAAAATTGATCATCCTTACATGCACAAAGACTACCAAAAACAGCAGAGATAACAGCTCCCAGAAAATAAGAAATTTTATAACACGCTTAAAGAATGCTTCCAAAGTGACACAACAAAACATAAAAATTTGCAACTCTAACGATGCACCTTTTAAATTATGAAAATAACAATCCACACATAAAAACCAACAAAAGCCTTAAAATATGTAGCTAAGAAATTCGATTATCTTGTCTCAGGGATTTCAAGTATCTCGAAAACGAAATAGAGAAAAGACAATAATGTGGCCAAGTATTGGTGAAGTTTATTCTGACCATCGGCTCTGGCGATTGGGTTTCATCTTTACTATATATCTGAACTTTTCCATGATCAAGACCATTCTTAAAGTCACCATTAATAGGAGAGACATCAGGTGAATTGGGTGGGCTGATCAGGGTCACCTTCAGCTTATTCTCTTCTATATATTTACTTCCATCTTTAATAAACTGCCATTACCAAACAATAAGTCAAAATATAGAAATCAATAAAAAATCCACCATAGTACCAAACCACACACTATTAAATATCCATACCAGGCTAGACGTAACTTCGTCACTGGTTGTTTCGGCGGGAACCACTGTGCTCTGGATTAAGAACTTGTCCTTGCACACCATATCTTCAGGTACTTCCCTTTGGGCTTGCATTGTAACTGTTTGATGACAAATGCAAGGAATAAAAATTGAATTTGGGAGGGGGAAGAGGACAGAAACTACGATGCTAAAATTAATTTCCATATTTGAGGATTCATCTTCAGCTGTTGTTTTGGGAAAACTAGTATTCTTTGAAAAAACAAATTTCACTAAAAAATTGCCGGTTGCAATTACAGCAATTTAAAATTGAAAAGCGACATAAGTAGTCAAAGAAAACTATGTCGTGCCAAATTCAGGCAATTAGGCCTCCATCCCAAAATAATCCACCACAATGACTAAACTTATTCTCGATAGAGATTAACTAATGTATATAAATGACAAGTCAAGTATCTCAAAAGGGAAAAATCCAAACAAAAACACACATAAGACGAAGCTATACCGATGAATTCAGAAGTAGCTTTCGGCACGAGCACTCCAACATTTGGACGCACCGAATATTTCTTAGGCGACGTCGTTTTGACCTGCGAACATCAATAATACCAAAATGATTAATCTCACCGCCCAGCCCTGTGCCTAGCCCCAAGCAACAAGCACAAAAGAAAGGTGTTCAGACCTTGAACGCCACATAGTCAAAGGTGTTGTTAGTTAACCGAACCGAGCAAGAACTTTGCTTCTTCAATTCAACTACACAAGCAAAATATCACGGCATATTATCCAACCGACCACACAAACACACAAGTAATAAAGGATTCAACAGCATCAGCATGCATGGCCAGGAAAACTAATAAAGGAATATGAAAATGCACTCACATATAAATTTGAGTTCCTTGGGTTCGATTTCGAGAATCGAAGCTTTACTCATGATTGTCCCCGAGGGGGTAACCGAAGCCGAGATAGATACCTAAAACGACAGCGTTACAGTTAAGCCGTTCGATTCGACACAGAAGACAGTGAAAAAGAGGGGAACGAGTCAAGTCGCGGCAGATCAACGAGTGAACTCAACTGAACTCGTTACGGAAAACGGAAAACGGAAAACAGATTAAACTGTGGTCAGGGCAAAAACACGAAGTCAACAAATTCAGCGAGAACAAGTGTATGTCGCTTTTCAAAACTAAGAAACCGGAAGAAAAGGCAGCGTTTAAACAATGGGCGCAGAGAGAGGCGAAAGATGCGTTAAATCGGAATTAGCCGAATATGGTGGTGGGAATTTCTCTTTTTCTTTTTGTTTCATGCAAGGTTGTGTTGAGGTAACAGAAGTGGATGCATTGAATGGGGAAAAGCGTGTGAATCGTGATCTTCTTCTTTCTAAACGGAGAGTGGAGTAGACAGATAAAGCGATTAATGCATCTATTGTTAAGTTGCAGAAGAAAAGAGAGAAAGAAAAGGTGGAGTTGGGTGGGGTGGAGAAGTGGAAAACAAAAGGGCATTCTGTTGAGATATTATTATAAATATAAATTATTTTTATTTTAAAAAATTAATTATGCCTTTTTCCAGTAAGGAGCACGTAGCGTCCCAAGAGAAAGTGACTTCTAAGAAGACGTTGATGGTAATGACCTTTTACCGACACGGAGCTGCTTTTTATTTATCTGCTTCCTTCTCGTGGCTCGGCGCGCCGGCTCACTGACATCGTTTTTTCCTTAATTTTAAAAAAATTAAAACTCGTATTTTCTTTAACGTGTGAAATTAAAAAAGGAATATTTCTTTTGCAGATAAAAATTAAAAGTATTTGAAATTTTTAAAATAATAATTTTGTTGTGCTAACAATTCAAATTTCTTGATAGAATAATCGGCTTGGTTGACTGGTTAGTAAACATTGTTGTCCATTCCTTGAGCTAAGCTAGTTTGTCTGTTCCATGGAAATGGATTGAATAATTGAGAATTGAAAAGATGGTGATGCATGGAATGGAACGCACGTTTTGGTTTCCTTTATTCTTGGTCAATCAACGTCTGGGACGGTGCTTAAGTGGTGCCGTTGTCAAGGTTCATATAGCCCTGTTGGAACTTCCAGAAAAACTATCCCTCCTATGCTTTGGTTTGGTTTATTATATTATGTAATTCAAATCTATTAGTTTATTATTATAGAATGATTTTGGTGTCCTTTGTGGCCATGAACATCCAAATTTCGCTTTGTTGAATTGATAGAGTAACATCTATCTTTTTTTTCAAACTAAAAATTTAACATATCAAAATTAGAATTAAAAAATTTATGTGGATAAAGATATAAAAAAAAATATTTGACATTAGTAACATCACTTTATGATTTATCTTCCACTTACCTGCATACCTTTTCCTTTTCCAAATTAACACATCAACATATTTTTTTTACTTTTTTTCTCTTTTAATTCCATAAACTTCTCTCCATGTGGAACTGTGGACCAGCACTCCCAGGCATTTTCATACAAGGAAAATGGTACTTTCACATTTTTCATAAACAAAATAAAAAGGCTGGATTCGTATCTAAAAGTAATAATGGAATGAGAATCACATTCACTTAAACAAGTGCAAAATGACACTTTTGGGTATATTGTCGAAAGTTTATTTAAAATATTTTATTTTATGATTCATTTATTTTTTGTTTGGGGAATATGATTTTCTTATACTTGATAAGCGACCGATTAAAACTTTAATAAATACATAGTAAAAGTTTAAAAATTATATTTTTATCTATATTAATAAATTTTTTTAAATATATTTTTTATTATGATTAATTAAATCATGGTTTAATTTCATTTAAATTTAATTATTAACATGTTTATATTAACTATATGATTACATGATTAGTTTGTGTTGATCTCGGTTAATATATATAGAATTGTACATATAATACATAAAATAAATAATTGTTATTCAGAAAATTACTATAAATAATGCAGTTAACATCAAACATACTTATTTAATAAATTTGGTTGAATTTCATATATGTCTAGTAAGTGTCAAAAAGTTTGTAATACAAAAAAATAGTTATTTATTTATACGAATTGATGTTTTGTTTATCTATAGGTCACTTAATAAGAGTAAATAAAATAGTGTTTTTCTTTATATAAATTTCTAAAATAGAATATAAAAAGTTGAATATTTTTCTTTTTATTTCAGTTACACGCGTATATAATCCTTCAAGTGATACTTCTACGAATCATTAAGTAATTTTTCTCGACTTGTTTCTGGTTAGAAGATGTAAGAATTTGTCTTGCTTCAATGTTGAGCTCAACAAGACCTTCTCAATTCGATTCTAAAAATGTTTCTATCATGCAAAGTTTTAAAATGTTTAAGATAAATTACACTTTTTTAGGTTAATTTTACGGGGATATAGTTTTTTTTCTCATACTCTATGTTGTAATATATTTATTCTTTTAGAAGAAATACTCAAATCTTATAATATTTGAAATATTTTTTGCATGAGTATGTCACTGGTTAATAGGTGTGTTTTGCTAAAAGTTACTTTTAAACCGATGATGCTTATACTTGTTTTGTTAGACATCTCAAGAGACTTTTCTCTTGTAATTAAAGATGTCTTTCTTTTACATGTTTGGATATGCCAATTTTTATGGAGACTTCCGAGGCACGATTTTTCAATCTTTGGTTGATAAGATTTGTAATAAGCTTGCTTATTGGAAAGAGAAGTTGTTTAGTATGATTGGAAGAATTCAACTATTAAATTTGGTAATTGTTGGTTTGTTGTCTTATTGCTTCTAGGTTTACATATGATTTAAAAAAAAAAATTGGACCGAGGATACAAATAAATAAGCACTGTTCACTTTTAAATGGTCTCTATATTATGTGGTTTTAAGGGGAATGATGCTTTTTAGGTTACTAACATTCAATTGGAGAATAAAATCTATCTTATATGTTTAGATTGAGTGTTTGCTTATAGCAAAATGACTTTAACTAAACTCGTGTATTCACCTGTTAAAACTTTGGTTATTTCTTATGTTTAAGTATCATAAATATATATTATTTAAATCATCATTAATTTGGCATGATATTAAGGATACATATGATGTTTGATTGAAAATACCTTTTGCACATCAGGTAAGAGTGATTATATTAATATTTGAAATGATCATTGGTGTTATGACATTTGCACATCTAAATTGGCTATAATTTCTTATTTTGACAAAATAAGGTTATACTCTATTGTTAGTTTCCTAATTAGATTCTGGTAGATACAAATGTGCTTTCTTAAAAAGTTTTAAAAAAATTACTCTTCTAGTATAGAACGTGTGTGTATTGGGGGAACTTGATTTGGTTGAATGATGTATCATTTGTTAAAACTTTGGTTATTTGAAAGTTGTTGTATGATCGTTTATCTATTGATTTGAAGGTTAAAAAAAAGGAAGTGATTTATACGTATGTTTTTTTTTTTTGTGAAAATAATGTTGAATCTTTCTCTTATTTATTTATTTTTCAATGATTTATTGTTATACAATTATGAGAATGATTGAATCAAGTTTTTTGCAGTTTTTTTTTTTGGATTTGGTTATTTAGATTATGAAGTTTGCTTGGTCATTTGCTTAAAGCCAATAAAGAGTCTATCATTACTATAATTATTTGAATTATTTGAAGGATGAGAAATCATAATAAATTTTAAGATTTGATTCATTTTTCTTATGCTATTTTTTAAAATTAAGGAATTAGTTCGTATGATAGAAAATAAATATAATAAGCATATGAATAATATTGTCTCCAATTTGTTGGTCCTTAAATTTTTCAATATTCAAATTTGAAAGAATAAGGTAGTTTCCTTAATGGATGTAGATTTTTTTTTAGAGGAAGATGACGAAAATGTTGCATGTTTGTAAGCATATACAATTTAAAATTTCTTATGTTTTTTTTTGTAAGAAATTATTTATGGTGATAATAATTAACTAATTTAGTTTTAATTCATAAAAAACAATAGGAGTAGTTTAATATTTTACTTCCATGTCTTTATTTAGATTTTTTTTATAATAAATATAATTTGTTTATGTTTTGTGAAATGTAATTTTTCATATATTTTGATGAAATCTCTAGTGTTTTGTATTCTTTTATTTTATTTTAATAAATTTTTATGTAATAACAAATATTGATGAATTTTAAAATCTACTTAGCTCAAACGGTCAAAATTCCTAATGATACTAGCATAAATTTATTTAAAAAATAAATAAACTACATTTAAAATGAATTACGTTGAGTTATTCACACGATAATGATGGTATTTAACATTTTTAATACATAAAAATTGCCTTCGTTATCATTTTGTGTCAAAATATTTTTTTTATGGTAGTATTTTAAGAATTCTGTTCAAGATGCTGACCCAATCAACTTACCATTTGGATCCAACTTTTTGATTCGAAGTGACTCTCAATATAGATTGAGTAAAAGTTCATTATAAAACTATAATAAATATAAATATAGTAAACTAAAATAATGTGATTCGAAAATTGTTTCAGTTTGAAAATATAAACATTTTATTAATCTTATCAAAAAATTTTTATATATTGTGGACACATACTGATCTAAAATATTTTTAAAGTTTTTAATTAAATGGTAGAAAGAAGAGAATATCTTAAATAACAAAAATAAAACAAGTTATAAAGAGAATGTGAAATTGTAGAAAGAAGAAATTACAAGTCTAGTATGATCTTAGAAAGACCAAACGGTTATAGATGGTAAAATCAGATAAAATAAAGATAAAATTCAGAAATGAAAAAATATATATTTGTATATGTTCCGGGTATAAATTAAGATCCTCTATTCAAAGTTATTATAGAAATTAGATGAACGTCTAACATCCAAATTTTGTTATTCTTCAAAGTTATTATAGAG
Source organism: Vigna reflexopilosa (assembly GCA_027742785.1). Classification (NCBI taxonomy): domain Eukaryota; kingdom Viridiplantae; phylum Streptophyta; class Magnoliopsida; order Fabales; family Fabaceae; genus Vigna; species Vigna reflexopilosa. Next base: position 31,333,896 of record CM050917.1, read on the forward strand.
ATTAGATCAGCGTCTAACATCCAAATTTTGTTATTCTTTTTCTTATCCAAACCTTGTAGTCGTGTGAAAGAGTACTTGTTAACTGACTTTACATAATAATATTATAATAAAAATGAATAACGAGTTAATTATCTGAATTTTTTTCTCAAATATATATTTATAAATCTATAACTATTATTTTTATTAACTATAAATCAATAATTATTATTATTCAGATTAATTATTAATTAATAATTATTCCTAATCAGTTATATTTTCTCCACCACCCAGTTTTTAACTGACCGGGTGGCATACGGTATATTATACTTATAAGAAAAAGAGATAAAGAACTTCTCATCCTAACAAATTACTCCGGATACTATGACTTAGTTAAACTTCTTCCAAAGTGCCATGAAGTTGTAATGTAATAACTTATTGGAAATAGTATTTTTATTCTTACATTTTATCACCTCACATCCTGCTGTTTATTTTCTTTTATTGATTTATTATATTATTATATATTTAAAACACGATAAGTTTTAATATTTATTTAAAGAATAACGATAATTAGATAACATTTTCTTGATAATATTTGAATATTATTTACGTGTCATTCTTTGATTGATCCAAAATTACTTCACAATTAATAATAATAATCATAAACACACAATTACAAAATGACACGTAAATAATGTTTAAATGTTGTCAAAAAAATGTTGTCTAAATATCATTATTCTTCTTTAAAATCTCAAAATATACATAGAAATCTAAAATATTGTCCAATGAAACATAATCTAAAATATATTTTTTATTCAAATTCAAACATGTCCTAAAATAATTTGTTTGTAAATTAATTCCACTATAAAATTTAATATAATACTTTATAATATAAAATTCTTCAGTAAAAAAATATGTTTTAAAATTTATAAAATTTAGTTTTTTTTGTCATCTAGTTTGTTTACAAGATAATTAGAGTCTTCAAGAGTAATGAATATCTCAATAACTATATTAATTTTGCTTTCATTTGAAAGTCATGCTTTAAATTATCGATTATTCTTTCAACTTTGAAATATATATATATATATATATATATATATATATATATATATATATATATATATATATTCAAGTTGTATTGAATACAAATTTTTCCAATTTTATACCTTTTGAAGCGTCTTTATATCTCTCCTTTTTATTCTTCAGTAAAACTAAAGATCTTTAAACATTATTTAATAAATACATTATATTAAATCAATTTTCTTTGAAACGTTTTATTATAAAGTACTTTGTTAACTTTTTTTCTTTTTGTAAGTTTCGTATAATGTTTTCAAATTTCAAATTCTCCCTGCTTTGTTATTTCTTCTAAATCTTCTAAATAATTATTTGACCATTTTTATATAATGTTATTTATATTATAATGATGCATAACTTGAGAGTTTTAATTCCATATAATTATATAAAGTCTACGTATATTTAATTAATTAGCTGGAAATGACTAATAATAACCTTTTGAATGATCTTTATAAAAACATACGATAAATTATATTTATCTATTAACATGGTTTAAAATAGTTATCATAGTTAACAAACACTAGTGCAAAAACGTTGTTTAACGTTACACGTTAGACGTCAGTTAAGGATAAGAGTGACGTATATTGATGATCAGTGACATTTCCGTAAATAAGTTGGCAATATAGGCGTCCGTTAAGTAGATCTCCGACGTCTATAGAATTTTAGACGTCGCCACTTCCAACCTGACGTCTACATTTCTGACCGTTAGGTGAAAAGTCATTTCATTTCACCTTATAGACGTCAGTTCCTTGGGGCCCCGACGTCTATATGGCGAAAATTAATGCTGCTCACCTACCTATCAAACATATAGACGTCGGGCTCCTGTAAACTGATGCATATATGTTTGCTAGGCAGGTGAATAGTCACTCTTTCTAGCCTTATAGAAGACGGATCCCGTCACATTGACGGGCCCCGACGTCTATATAGCGAAAATTAATGCTACTCACCAACCTGTCAGACATATAGACGTCGGATCCTACCACATTGACGTCTATATACAATTGTAGACGTCAGTTGCCTCAGGTACCGACGTCTATAGTCCTATCAGATATGTGAAAAGTCATTTGTTTCCGCCCACTAGACGTCTCATCCCGCCAAGCCGACGTCTATATACAACAGAAATATTAATTTTTAAATCGAATGGATTTCATATTAGTCAGGCATCCCACGTATTTGCTATTTTAAACGTCGATTCTGTGTACAACAGATGTCTAATTTCTTGTTCAATAACACTGCGAACCAGTAAGTTTGCGAACTAACACTTTGATCGTATTTGCCTTTTCTCTCCGCTGCTCTGCATTTCCATGTAAGTTTCCTCTCCTTTTAACTATTTAAAGTTGTTTTTACTCCGATTAAAGTAATCTTTGATGTATTATCTCTCATTTGAACCAATTAAAATGACTTTTCGTTGTATTTTGGTGCGGTTTTTTTGTTGTGTCTTTGTGTAGCGTAGTGCACCTTCTCCTTTTGCTAGTTTCCTCGTAAGGAAAACTTGCGTTTTTTGGATTTCTCACGGCATTTCAATCTAAGGACGAACTTGGGTTGTTGCCTATATCCATTCCGACCGCCAACGAGAAAGTATACGGTATTCTCACCGTATTCTTTTTCATTGGTGGTCGGAATGGACCTAGACAACGACCCAAGTTCGTCTTAGGGTTGAAATGCCATGAGAAATCCAAAAGACGCAACTTTTTCTTACGAAGAAACTAGTAAAAGAAGGAGGTGCTACGACGCTACCCAAAACACGACAAAAACCGCATCAAAACACAACGATCACTTCATAGATATCGGTTAATGTACAAACCGACGTCGATGATGTTCCAAAGACATCAACGATTAGCACATTGTCAAATGTCCTTGTAGACATCGGGGCATTGAACCAGACTGACGTCTATATCAACGTCGCACCTGCGAAAAACTAACGTCCCATTAACATCACCCATATAAACATTGATTTTGTTGTTATCGTTAAAAATCCAAAATAACATTTAAAACCTTTATGCACTAGTGAAACTTTATTGTAAGTGGTCAATAAAGACATCATAGTAACCACGATAGGCTTTATGCAACCAAGTTTAATCTGCCAACAATCATTCCACTTTTCCCCTTTCACTCTTGAAATTTAATTATTATGCCTACTCAATAGTTAACATACATTTTCTGAAAAATCAAATTTAAAATTTAACTTTTCCATTGATTACGAAGTTGACTGGTCAATTAAGATCTCATCATAAATTGAAGTTAATGATATGATTCATAATTTTTCCATTCTCAGTTAAACTAACTTTGTTCCAAATAATGGTGGAGTGTAAGAACTAAAAGTTTTGATCTTCCTCTTTTAATTTATAGAGAAAAGAATATCAGAGTATTAATCATAGGATGTTTGAAATCCACATCAGAGCAAACTAATATTGCATGGAAATAAGAAGTCTTTATCATCAATATTAAATGATTGTGTTGTAGCTCCTACCCCAATCAAAATCTGGTTCAATCTGGGACTGTGAGAGAAGGAACAGTTTAGATGCAATCAGTGTACCTGTTTTTGACATTAATTTCAAAATGGCAAGAATGAAGGCAGAGGAATGATTACCTAAAAACCTGAGCCTGAAAATGACTTGAGCCTAAAATGAAAATCACTTTTCACCTCTTATTTTTTAAAGCTCCCACCATATTTTCTGAAACCTACCGACCTCCCACCAAAGAAAAAGGTACACTAAATACACAAACGACAAAGTTCGAACTACATAAATACTTGACAAGGCAACTAGCCACACATTTATCGGTCACATTAAATGATGATAAAGAACACACACCGATCTCACAAACAAGTGTCTCTTCCTTTCACATTTATAAATTTGCCGTGCTTCAGGCTCCCCGTAACCAAGTTCATCAATAATCATCATATTCATATAATGAAAAATAAGACGCCGCAATTAAAAAGCATATTGAATTATTAAAATCTGTTCTAAAAGCAGTTTGATTCAGTTTATGAATGCCATACAGATATGGGATTTGGACTCGCGAGGGAAGTTAGTCAATTAGTATAGCTTGCACGTTTTTTTCTTCATCTCAAAACGTTTCTTTTTAAATTTCTAATTTCCAAAAATAAATGAAATTGTTAAAAAAATATCTACACAAATAATTTTGACTCTTCAATTTATTAGGATTATTTTTTATTAAAGTTTGACCATCTTTAAATTCGTGCAAAAATAGGAGCTTTAAATCAAATACAAATAATAAAAACTGACAATAAAATATCAACAGACTTAATATAAAATCTACTCAAAATTAATAAAATAAGATTTTATTCGTATTTGTCTTTCACCATATCCCAAATGTCTTAAGATCTCAATAATGTCTTCATTTGTAGAGACCAATTATCATAATTGGTTTTTCTAGTCAACTTACCATTGAAAACATTTACCACCTCCCCAAAAAAAATTAAACACTCTTTATTTCACGGCGGTGTTTGACTCTCTTCTATCTCTCAGAGCATAAAATACCATTTTGTTAAACTAATCTCAGGCACCAAAAATATTTTCCTCTAAACTATATTGCGTTACCTTTCATTAATTAAATAAGACCATCAAAATAGCCGTACAAAATAAAAACGGTTACGTACAAAAGTATAAAAATTAAACAACGGGGAAAATATCTCAATCCTTGTGATTAACCAAATCAAAAATTTCACTTTTAACCCTTTTTTAAATTTAAGTATTATTTAACAGAAATTACGTTTATTTTTATGAAAAAAATGCATAAAACCTATCTAGTTTGTAAGTTTTAATGGATTTCAAAATTAGTTAAAAATTTTAATAAATTTCAAAATTTGTCTTTTAAAATTGGTTAAAAATAGATTTTCAAATCTATTAAAACTTAAAAAAAAAATTCAACGAATTTTAAAATTTCTTGAAAATTTTATTTTCAATAAATTTTGTAATATGTTAAAACAGAAAAAAAAATTAACAGATTTCAAATTTGTTAAAAGAAATATTTCCATAAATTTTGAAATTTATTGAAATCTTTCAAAAATCCTAATTTTAAAATTCGTTAATTTTTTGAATTGTAGAAAGAAAAAGAAAATTACTTTAACTTACTTTTTTTTTACAGATAATAGTTTTAGGATTATTTTTTTAAGGTGTAAAGAAAAATAATTGGAGATGCATAGAGAAATGGCATGGGGTTGCATTTGATGGGTGTCATTTGAACTAATTCCCGGTCCGGTAATTTGGGCCCGATTTATAATTTGGTCCAACTAGTTTGGGCTCAGACTCAAATAACTGTTTCAGTCAGCTCCTTCCTATTTGTAAGGTGGGAGAGAGTCAAGAATCTAAAACAGAACCGAAGGCAGCGTAAGAAGAGGCTATTTATTACTTCTTTTAACACTCTCTTCACTCCAAACACTCTTTTCACTCCATTATTCATACTCTTGGCCACCTTCTCAACACTGCACCAAGCTCCATGGCGACCAACACTTTCAATGGAGGATCACTCTCTGCACGCTCTCTTTGTCTCCAGTTCAATCAGAATTTGGTATAGTTTTCGATTTTCGTTTGATCTTCCCACATGCTTTGAAGCTTTTCATTATAACTTTTATTCTGCATTTTGCTTTACTCTTCTCTTTCAATAATGTTTCGGATTCTCTGTTTTTGTTTGTGTATTTCATTAAGGCTGAGTTTATTATTTATCCTTATTTTGTCAAATATTTTGCATTTGATAATACGGCGATAATAACTAATTTTGTTTGTGTAAATTCTGGTTGATTTCATGGTTGATTTCCATGCATTATAAAAGCAGTGTCTTGTTCTTGTTTCGTTCTTTAATGAAGTTTTTTGAATGCTTATTGAACAGGTATTTAGTTCAGTTCCTAGGCCGAGGTTTAGCTCAATTTCAATCTATGGGAGGAGGAATGTTTCTTTTAGCTCGCAGCCGCGCTCAGTTTGCCTCAGAGTTTCCTGTGCTGTATGTTACTACTAATGAAGTACTTGAGCCTCTTTGAGAAAGAAATTTTACTTGCATGAACATTAAATTACTCGATCTCGAGCTACTTAGTTAATAGTAATTTAAATGGATTTCACCTCATAAGTCATACGGTTTGAATTCAGAGAATTTGTGCTTGAAAATATGAAATGTTATATTTATGGAAAATTAAAAATTAAAAATTAAAAATTTACTTTACACAGTTGTTCATTTTTTTTTTCTTTCAAGAGTGGTTAATAATGTAGTTTAGTTCGGTATTAGTTTCACTATGTTCAATTTTTTTTTTCTCTTCTAGAAAATGAAGGATAAAGCACAGGTGTAACTTGTAAGTTATAGCTTTTGATTTTAGTTTAAGATTAAACTACATTGTTTTGAATGATTATAATTTTATAAATGGATTTATCTAGCGAAACTAAAGTGCGCGCAACCTCTGCTGATTTTATACAAATTTAGCTGCGAAAATTGTTTTGGCCTTTCTATTTAACAATATTCTTAATTCTTCAATCTTGTGTTTTATAGAATTTCAAGAAGAGACATTTCTATGCTGACGATTTGGCACTAGTCTAACTATATCTAGATGGTTCAGTATTTCACATGGGTGGGAGTATGAGTATGCATAACTCTTTAATTATTCGATGCACGCTTCAATAACGTGGGTTGTGTAGATAGAAATGACTGAATATCTTAAAATATAAGAAAATTCCAGAATTCCTTTTTTACTGAATAATACTTTTTTGTCTCTTCCATATGCTAAATAAATTATCATGTGTGTGCTTGGAGAGCGGGGAGGGAGTATTCAATGCTTTCATGCTTATATGTTGAATTCATTATGCAGGCTAAACAGGAGACAGTACAAAAGGTGTGCAAAATAGTAAAGAACCAGCTGGCTCTACCAGACGACTCTACAGTCACTGGAGAGTCAACATTCGCGGCTCTTGGAGCTGATTCACTTGATACTGTAAGTATCATTTTGTCGCAAATGTTGAGATTCAATCGTGAGTTTAAGTCTCAAGATAAAAATGAGAAAATAAAATAAAAATTATTAATTCACTGCTTTAAGGTTTTGACTAGAGAATTTTATATAGTTAAACTCTAATGTTATTGGTGTTTGTGTAACCCACAGCTAACCTCCGTCTCTATAAACCATTCAATGCTCCTTGGATTTATTTTAGCAAATCTGATAATGAATTAATACACATCATTTGATTGTTGTGATTTACTTGTGGGTGACATGCTCTTTAGGTTGAGATCGTGATGGGACTTGAGGAGGAATTTGGTATCAGTGTAGGAGAAGATAGTGCACAGAGCATCTCAACAGTTCAGGATGCTGCAGATCTTATCGAGGAGATAATCAGTAAACAGAATCCTTAAGAGTAAACATGCACCAGATGAAAAACATCTCTGGTAGGCATTCATGATTTTTTTATGTAGTATGGGGTAGTTGATTAAGTGTTTTATCTGCATATTCTACTGTTGCCTTGTTTTGTTTAGCTTTGAAAAAAATAAAAATTGCGGGGGAAAATGCTGTGAAGGTTGTCGTTTTTACGTTTCACGATTCCAGTGGGCGGTATGCCTTTGTAATAATTACGATAAAGAACTAGCTGTCGTAGTTTTGCTGAAAATTATATCTTTGATTTTTTATACGTTGTATCCTTCGTAAATAATTTTTAAGGTTTGCGAAAGAAGCTGGAGAACAGATACAAGTAGAATCCATCTATATTTTACCGTAACCATAGATTTTGGTCCCTTTAAGAAATTCGAATTAGAAAAGGGAAACTTTCACCCGGGATACATGCCAGCTGCATACAAATTTTATTCTACACCATTTTTTTTTTACTATTATTTGATACTATTCCTCACTGTTATTCATTCTCTCTTTTAAAAATATGCAAAAATTAATTTTTGTTAAAGATCATTTTATATCTGTAAAAATTGTTGAAAGATAATAATGTGATTTCAAATATTTTTTTTCTTTTTTTTAATGTAAGAAATGTTAATTTTTGTTATAGTTTGAATTCATGGAGCAGTTAATAGTGTGCTCAGTGCTCAGTAGAGTGTAAAGCAGATATTAATTTTGTGTTTGATAGAAGGAGAAAAAAAGAAAAAAAATGTTTTTGACTCACGATATTTTTCTTATATTTGTATTCTTTTTTCTATCTTTTTTCTTTTTATTAAATCAAGAAAATTACAGAAGTTTTAATTTTTTTTTGTTTCGAACTTATTTCTATTCTATTATAGAACTTTACATTGAATTTCATTTTTTTATTTTTATTTTTTTATCTATATATTTTTTATTTTGAAAAGGTTGAAGTTTATAAATGGATATTAATTTACATGAAAAAATTAATTTCATTTTACTATTTAAATTGTATTCCCTTGATTTATTTTGTTTTTTTCGTTAGTACATGTTAGCAATAATTATCTGATACAACTAAAATATTTTATAGTCTATATCGTGGGGAGTTTAAAAACATATTCACATCAAACCATGACTCGGTCTGGAATCTAGATTGTGTTTTTGTTTTAGCAATAATTTAATTATAACTAATTATTGTTAATAGTAAATATTAAAAAATACCAAGAGATATCAAATATCTAAACGTTAACCAAAAACAAAAACATGTGCCTCGTGTTACATAGTAAATGTTATTTTTATTATAGTTCTAACAACTAAAGTGAAATCTCAATACAGTGTAACATAATAACTAAAAAGTAAAATACTAAATTACTTCAAATATATTATAACTAGCGTTGATAAAAAAAAAGTTATTAAAATAAGTATGACTACCACCCAAACAACAATAGCCTTGTTCATATCAGTTAAATCTTTTTACAAAAAAGTTATAACCTTATCAAAATAAACTGAAATACCCTAAATCAATATAAACTAAAAATTGTCATCGATTATAATTTTAAGTTATTTAAATATTAATTAATACTAAAATTATTTTTATATTAGGTAATAATTTAATATATTCTATTCAAGCAATAAAATTAAAATTTAAGAAACTTAAATTGTTCTATTTATAATAAAACGTTTACAAAAATATATAAATTTAATTTTAAAATGTATTTAAGTATTGACAGTCAGTGTGAGTTTAAGTCCTAATTGAATAAAGAAGAAAAAGTTAAATACCTTAAGTTAGAATATTATAAACTCATTTTCTTAAAGCTTTGAGTCGTAAGCGACTCGAATTTTATTGATATTGAGATTTTGTTAGTGTTGTGTCTCTCTAGTGATTTTTTGAAAGATTCATTATTAAATTTGTTTAAAGTTATGAGATTTACACAAGTGTATGGTTTGAAGGAGTGTAACAATATAGAACAGACTCACATTTGAAGTAGATATTGTTCAAAATTCAAGTGAGTCAAAGTTTCTTAGAAATGAGAGTTGAAAATGCATTACAAGATAAAAGTCCTTATACTTATTGTTTTAAGATTTTAAGTTGAAAATAATGTCATTCTTTTACATAAATTTAATTCGAATCTCATTGGTATTGTAATTTTATTGGTATTGTGTTTATCCACAAATCTCTTCAAAAGATCTATGATTAAGTTTGCTTAAAATTATAAAATTCGTTAACTACATATCAAGGTTTATGGTTCGTCGACGACTCAAACAAATATAATATAGATGTTTGAGATACTCATAATTAAAAATGTTTCCATTTAAAAGAAAATGTATAGATATAAAAAAGACTAATAAGGAATATTGTTGAGAATCTAGTTACACATTAAAAAGTTAATGAATCCATTATAAAGTAGAAGACTCATATACATTCTCTTAAGTTTTTAATCAGAAGTCAAGTCATTCTCTATGAAATTTTCTAGCTATACAAGTGGTTAAAATCAGATTAATAGAAATTTGACTAAATGTACATAAAATTCCAATTTTAATATGGTCATCTTATAAAATGAAACCTCGATATTAGATTTCTCATAACAGCCAACTTAGTCTCTCATGTCTGATAGGCTTTCGTTAGGGATCATGCGCGTCGATTAACCATTAATAATCTTCAAACTTCTTACCTGCTTTCCCAATATTTAAATCAAACAATTTATTTACGCAACAAGAATGCAATAAAGTACTATTTTTCGCATTGTGTAAAGGCTTGAAGCGTAATGATTGTTCATTATTATTTTTTTTCCGAAATTGATTAATTGAACAAACAGATAAATTCAATATTAAATCACGAATAGAACATTCTGATATATCATTAACCTGAGGTTACTAACACTTCTTTTAAAAATTTATCTACTAAAGCGATTTACTGAAATATTTACTTTATTTACAAATTTCGTGAACGGATGCCCTGGTAATTAGTACATCGAGGCCTTATTAATCTAAAAATATAGCAACTACCACATCAGTTCCAATCTGATTCGAAGAAACCAGCATCTTTCATTTCAGAGTAGTACACGTTTTCCAAACGCAAATCGTCCTCCTGTAACAATCACAATAAAAACAAACAGTTTGATAAATAAAAGAAGATTCCTAACTGCAAACAATACCAATGTTTGAACTGTAAAAATTGAACTCCAGGCAATAAGTTAAGGACACTGTGACCTGAAAAAAGTCAGCCAGGAAGGTTATATACAGAAGGGGAAGATAAGCGGCATGGTAACACACAATCGTGAAATGATATAACCTGTGAGAAAAGTAAAAAACAAATCTTTAGAGAAAGAAGCCAAAAGAAAAAGAAAAATTCAAAAGAATCGCTTTCTAGTAAGCTACAGAGTAATACTAGAATCTAACCAGAAACCAAAAGAAGCACCGTTTCCAGTAATGCCACAAGCAAATAGTGCAATTGCATTCAAGATGAACATGATAATAACATACTTGTAGTACGCAGGCCTCGCTGCAAAACGAGGAATAGAAATTATGCTATCATAAAACTAATTAAAGACATAATATAACAATCCAGGCAACTAACTTACCAGGTAACCTTTCTCTCCACCTAGAATGATAAACAAACAATATCAAACCGTAAACAAGGGTAAGCAACAGCTTGTGAATGACCCACAAGTTCCACTTCACGTGAGGAGTAGGGTAACCACTGTTGATGAAAATTGGAATCCCAAATGCAAACAGATATATAGCCTAAAAAGGAAAAGGTGAAACTGTAACAGTTAATACAATAAAACCCATATAAGGACTAGCAGCAAGATTGCAGAAAAAAACACAGAATTACCTTCAACAAGATATCAAAACCAACAATAATCCCCGATATACCAAAAGTTCGAGTTAACGCTTCTAAGCCACTGGTACTATTTCCTTGAAACAAAAACGCAAGCAAACTCACTTCAAGAAACAACATTCCAGAAGTAGTAAAGAGGGATAACAAATTCCACGCAAACTCTTTCCCAGGAGAGCACTCCCATGTCTGCATCAATCAAAGAATTAAACATTCACCATCGCCAGCAGATCACAAAAATAACTAACACCATTTACAAAAAATAAGGTTTAGTTAATAATAATAATAATAATACTCAATTTGATCCAATAATTAACATCTTTAGTGTTACTAACATGTTTATCCTACTAAGTCTGTGATTGAGTAGACATTTGCAAATTGATTTTGTAAAACTGATTTTGGTTCAAATTGACGTTAAATGATATGATTTATGTTTAGATGTTTTTATTTTTAAGCGATAAGACATAAAAGTAATGCAAAAAACTATGTAAAATTGCTTAATCTCAAAATCAATTTTGTGCCCAGAATCGATTCATTCTTCAAGCTGAAGCTGAAACCAAACACGCGAACATTCATTTAAAATCTAACTAGGTAGTATTTTAACCTGGCTTTGAATACTCTAAATCATCCAACAAAAATCCAAACATGCACACCAAATTCACAAGCTGTGAGCAATTAGAAGTACAAAACTACACAAGTTGAAACATTTGGAAAATAAACCGTAAATTTACTTTATTTATTTATTTTTTGCTGGATTAAAGAAATTGCGGGAGAACATAAGTTGACCTGGGAAAAGCACCACACGAGATTGAGGATACTGACAAGCCAGAGGGAAGCGTAATATGATATAATGATGTAAGAACGACCATGTGAGAGTTTGAGGAAGCTTTGTCTAGCTTGCAGTGCTAAGTACAAGACGAAGAGAAAGGAAGCGATGATCAAAACCGCATTGTGCAAAAACCCATGGCACTCAAACACCCAATTGTGGATTCCTTCGGTTACCACTGAATTTGGCCCTTGTTTTTGGAGTGTCAGCAACGATTGGTCTACCATATCGCCCAAAACTCCCTTTGTTTCTGAACGAAGGAAAACCCTAAACCTAATTTTGAGAATTGAAAGGAAAGAGAGGATTTTTTAATAGAAGAGTGGGGGGTTGAATTGAGGAAGAGTAACAGTATAGCGAGAATTGTGACTCCGACTGATAAAAACAATACCTACAGATGATTCATTTTCTGTTATTGTATATCCACGCTTTGCTTCATCTCTGGATTTTACCCGCTATTTATTATTTGGAAATTATATCTTTAAAAATTTACGTGATAATTCTTTTACAATCTGATCAAATATATCAATCAATAAAATAGTGACTGTTGTAAAAAATTATTAAAAAAAATTATCTGTTTTTTACTATACCAAAAATTCATAGAATATTTTTAATTATTAAAGTAAATATATTAATAAGATAAAAAATCTAATAATTTAATTTTAAACTTCAATATTAATTTTTTTTTATATTAAATCAATTAGAACATTTTTATCTGCTTAAACTATTAAGATAATCATTATAAATAAAAAGAAAAAAACACACAAATAAAAAAAAAATAAGATAAACTAGTATATTAACAACAATCATATACTACTTTACAAAATTAGACATATAACACATATAAAATAATTAATTCTAAATCATACAATTTATTTTTCTAGATTCTATCATCTAAATATATTTATTGACATCGCACCTTTAAGGATATCCCCCTCTCTCTATATATATATATATATATTAAGATTATTATTTTATCATTAAAAATATCAAAATGATTTAATTAATATAAAATAATAAAAAAATTACATGTCATAATTTTTTTAAATACCATAAATAATATTTTTAATTTGATGAAAAGTAAAATTAAAAATATTAGATTCTAAACGGAACTTATAATAATGTTATGTTTTTCATTTATAGAAACACAATACAATTCTCAATCATTTTCTTTTCATCTTATTAAAAAAGAAAAATAAAAATAAAATAAAAATTAAGATGCTTTGCATTTAGAAGATCACAAATTCATAAGTAATTTCATCACAAATTTCTTATTTTATTTTAAACATGAATATGATTAATATATGATTGTACGTAATTTTGATTTTATATGAAAAACATATTTTAACAGTTACCTAAACCGGTTTTCTAATCATCAGAAGGTTTGCAACTTCTTCGGGTGAAAAGAAAGGAGTAGTAACCCAGCAGAAAAGAACAAAACACATTGGAGCTATAGTAAATACGTTGTCTAATGAGTATTGCACCTACATATGTACATTTCTGTAACTCTAAAGTTTCAACAAAAACACTGGGCTAAAGAACAAGGAATGCAATTGCTATTAGAAAGATTTTTGCCTGTCACCTCCATTATCCTGTTCAGGATTCTTACAGATATATTAGAATAAAAATAAATAAATTTCTTTATAAATTAAAATTAAATTATAACAAAATGATGTCAAATTTTTATCTATTAATTTGTTGTCCATAAGTTAATTTTAATTTATAAAAATATACATTTTGGAAAAACCTAAACTCAACCTTATTTTGCTATAATAATGCGTGAGCAATCCTTCATGTCAAATTATGTGAAAGGTTTGTTGGTAATCAGGTGCACTAAAAATTAATCTTTCTAAGGCAGAAGCTGCCAACGAAAAAAAAAAAACCCAATAAATAAAACTTGAAAAATATTTAAATACAATGATAATGGTCAAAGAAATCTAATAATAAAATATTACACTTTACGAAGGACGTTGAGATGACATATGCACTCACTTCTCACTACCCAAAGAGCTGACAAAATCTCAGTATGGGATTCTTATACAAGCATTGCTAACCTCCACAAAAATTTACTCAGTTTTACAATACAAATTACATATTTCTTGCCTTTTTCTTCAACGCCATTGATGACCATTACGTTCAGATGGAGAGCCAGGTTCTACAGGAACAAAACCCCTTCCACCGAAAACAGGACGCATGAATGCATCATCGAACTTACGCCACAAACGATGAACAGTGTGTGTTGGAGTTCTAAGCAATGCGCGGATGCTGCTTGGTCGATGGATTGAATCAATATCGACTTCAGAGTCTTGGGCACTCCCAAGAAGTGGGACAGTGGCTGATTTTGGAGTAGATGCATCTGTGGCTATCACGATGTTTATTTCTTTATGATGTGGAGTATGAGGTAGTAAAAGCCTTATGAGTGGCTTAGTCATCAAACCAAACACCTGAGAATGGTCATTACGAAGTGTCAGCACCATCTTAAAAAAAAAGACTTATATAATATTTAATTTATGTCAAATTTGATTAATTTGAGCATCACAAGGTGAAGGTACAGTTAGTGATGCAGACTGGTAAAGAAGGGCAAGTGGAAGAATCAATCTTTTATTATCATAGAAAGCAAGTCAAATGGCTAATTTGATGGAATGAATAGAAGTGATATAGGAAAGACAAAACAGCCTCTGTAATAAAAATAAACCAATGACACTGCCTCTGCATGTCAGCAACTACAAAACATTTATCTTACCACTGTGCTGAAAAGTACAACGGTGATCGTGCTAGTGATCATGACTGCATTGCTTCGCAGTGAAGTATGCCCCGACATGGTGAACTGCATTTGTAAAGAGCATCAGATTTAGAGCATCAGTTTATAAGATCCTATCTTCTGTGACCACTGTTCTTTCCTCACTTTCCATTGGCAGAATCAGTGTCCAATAATTCAATTCTCCAAAAGACAACAAAACCACTAATAAGCATTGTTGCTCCTACCTGATTATATGCAAGTGCCATTGAAACAGCACCCCTCATAAGACCAGCCCACCAAATAATCACCTAAAAACAAGGAGAAACCTGTCAACAAAACTTAGTAGCACAAGAAATCTGGAAAAGAGCACTCATTGACAGAAATTTAGCCGTACTTGCTGTCTGAAGCTAATTTTCTCATTTGGTGATTTTTTAGCCAAGTTGGATAGAAAGGATAAGGGGAAAACAAAGGCTGCTCTTCCAACAAGAACTAGGCCCAACAATACTGAACTAGCTGCAATAGATGTTCCAGGACTGCAGAAAGAACCAAGTATAGCAAATTAATTTTTTTTCTAATATAATACAAGGAAGTATTGAGAAGATTGATGAATGCAGAATAAAAATTCACTAAAGAAAAATAAAAGCTAAAAGCACTACAGAAGGGCTCTCGATTCACATCAAGTAATACAAGGACCGTTTCGGTAGAGAAGCGGACCATTTGTGTACATGAAAGAATGCCATTCAGCAATTTTTCATGATCGCAAATTAATGAATAGATTATTATTAATGGGCACTAAAGAAAAATAAAAGCTAAAAGCACTACAGAAGGGCTCTCGATTCACATCAAGTAATACAAGGACCGTTTCGGTAGAGAAGCGGACCATTTGTGTACATGAAAGAATGCCATTCAACAATTTTTCATGATCGCAAATTAATGAATAGATTATTATTAATGGGTCTAAAGAATACCTATCGCTGACGAATTTC
Source organism: Vigna reflexopilosa (assembly GCA_027742785.1). Classification (NCBI taxonomy): domain Eukaryota; kingdom Viridiplantae; phylum Streptophyta; class Magnoliopsida; order Fabales; family Fabaceae; genus Vigna; species Vigna reflexopilosa. The sequence continues at coordinate 31,349,670 of CM050917.1, forward strand.
CATTTTTCAATGTCCAAGGCATCCATACCCACATAAAGGAAGATAAAGATCTCGGCAACAAATGACAAGGTTGCAAAAGAATGCCTGGAAGGGTTACATGAAAAATATGTTTAGGAATGAGTAAACTTGAACGGTGTATATAACATGAAGAAATATGTTTGGAAGACATACTTGGTAGTGATTCTTGAACTCTCAGTCACATTATGCCAGGTATAATGAGACATAACAATCCCACAAAAGAATACAGTGAGGATGCCACTTAGATAGCATAACTGCAGAAGATGTAGATACATCAGCATCATATTAATGACAAATGTTGACCGCATCCACAAAATGTTACTAAAATTCTTTAAAACTTACTTCAGCTAGCATGTAGGATAGGTACGCCATTAACATCATAAGAGCAACCTCACGATCTGTAGAGTGCCTGAAATTAAGGGGAAATGTGTTCAACATCAATAAAGAATTGTTTCAAACCATCCTGTGCCATGTACCATAGTTACCAAATAAAGGGTCTAAAACCTTAGTACTCAAGATAGAAAGAACAAGCTAACAGATGCACAAAGACTGAGAGATACCAAGTTACTAAAAGTCAACTGAACTAATGTGACTTTTTTTCCTAAAATATAAAAAAAATAAGACAATTTAAAATGTCACTAATTCATACCAAACAATAATTCTGGGATGCACTACGTTTTATAACTCATAGTAGAAACCAATGCCTAACAAGTCTCACATTTTTATTGATTTCTATTTTATTTAGGTTAAATATGTCTTTAGTCTTGAAGTTTGATGAGAAATCAGAATTCATCCATTTTCGAAACTTTAATGCATTTTGGTCTCCAAACTTTACCCAACCAGGTTAAATTTTTTTGACGTGTCAAACACATGTCATGATAGCATTTTAGTTATTTATATCGATAAACACATTCTCACTTTAATGTCAATTGGGAAACGTGATTGACAAGTAAAATATTTTTAATGAAATTGGGTTAAAATGACTATATATATTTATTTTTAAAGTTTTGGGACCAAAATGCATCAAGTTTCACATGGGGACAAATTCTAATTTCATGTTAAAGTTTAGGGAGTAGAAACATATTTAACCCATTTTATTTCAATGGTATGAAATAACTTATGGTGAACAACACAACATTTAGAATAAAAAACTCAAATGAACCAGTTAACATACATGGTTAACAAACAATACAAAAAATTTAGATTGGATGAAGTGAGAAATTTATTAATTATCGTAGAATTGTAACTTTATTTCACTAATAGTTAACTGCATATACAATAAAACAATTTAATACCATAACAGTTACTGCTGAACAAACAATGGAAAGGGGAAAATGTCAATACCTTCCAATATACAGCTTTTTGATAATATAAGCACTGAGTAGACCTGTCTACAAGGTGATGAACAGACATTAGACCATAGCGACAAGTCCATATAAATATTTATGTGCATGCTCAGTGTTGACATACATTTTGTCTATGATTCAATATGATGCATGCATGAGAGAATTAGAGGAAGAAAAACATTTACCAACACTCCAAGCATTGTACTTGCGACAAATAAATACAAGAAATTGCCCAAAAAGTGCAAAGCTATTGAAGGGTCTATGTGGTTGAGGTCAAAGCTTTGGATTGCATTGAAAAGCACCACTGATGTAGCATCATTGACAACACCCTCCCCAAATACAAGACTGTACAGCAAAGGTGTCTCATCCTGATTTAGCACCTGCATAATCATTCATAAGTTCAGTAACTATAATGATACCATAGTTGTAAGTAAAATGTAAAGAATATATTGCTTCAAACCTGCAATGTGCAAACAGAATCTGTCGCAGCAAATATTGCACCAATTGCTGGAAATTATCATAAATTAGTACGTCACAAACCAAATGAGAGATTGCCAAGTAGATGATATTATTGACAAGTAAAATACCTAGGTAATCCCCTAATTCCAGTGGACCAATATCCAACTTCTCAAAAATTTGTGACGCACCTGAAATAACCCCTCAAATTTAGTCAAATAACTAGGAAAATTTATTTTTTAACTGCATCAAATCTTAAATAACAACCTAATAAGTACAAGTAAAGCAATAATGCATACCCAACGTTATGACCGCACAAGATATTAATGTACCAATAGCACCAAACAATATGATGGTCATGAAGTTAACAAAAAACTGCTTCTTTTTCACCTGAAACCTGAAATGAATTACACAGAACTAAATCATAAGAAAAAAATAACTGCAATGTATCATACACGTGAAGTCAAAAGTTAAGAATAAAACATGGATTTCAGGACTAAGGACAGGGATTTTAGGAGGGGAAAATAATATGATGCAGGAGTTTTTAATATGGCATTAGTACATTTCATGATCATATCATGAATACATAAACTGATCCTTTTAACTACATAGTCGCGAAAGCAATTATCACATCAAAACCACCAATAGTATCTACAAGAAAAGTAGAACTTGTTCAAGTCATATAATTTTCAAATAATTGAAGTAATGAATGAAATAGGGAACTTAAACTTGGGACTCGAGTTCTATGTCACTCGTGTGAGTACAATTGCGCAAGCAAGTCAACTGACTGCTAGTATCCGGTATATTTCAAACAGCCAGACTCTAGACATTGAATGAGCTCCTAAAAGTTATCCACCATTATATAACTCTAATTGTGACTAGCTTTTAATTCTGCAGAAAAATGTTATATCCCTCTCCCCTCCCCAACAAACACCAAACGTGCATTAATCATCAACAAGTATACCATGTATTTGTGAAAATCAACCAGATTACTTTCAGACTATCACATTGGGAAGTTGGGATCTCTGCAAGGAAATTTTAATTTGTAAAGGGGCAAAACAAAGCAACTTCCCTTTTTCTTTAATAACAGAATGATAAACGAGTCATGCATCAATTCCTCGCTAGATAAGATAAAGGTGCTGAAGACGAAAAATTACCCAGCATTGAATATTATAGGCGGCAGAAGGTATATGAAGAAAAGATCTTCACTGAAAACAAGAATATGTGAGCTTTTACCACCACTAAACAGCAAAATGACTACGCCAGTGGAAATACCCTGAGAAAAACAATATGAAATTTAACCATTGTCCAATAAAAACAAGAAAAAGAAAAGCTGCACGAACCATTGTTCAAACTAAGCCTCAAAACACGCATACCATTGCCTCCTAAAGGATGGCAAAATATTTGGAGGAGTTGGACTATTCAGGTTTAATTAAAAAAAGTGATCCTTACACTTTGACACTATTTTCCAGTTAAGTTTCCGCATAAAAGAATCCTACATATTGATCCCTAAAAGAATTTCTTTTGAAAATTATTTCCTAGCATTTGTTAACAATATAAAGGTGTTAAAACATTTTCCCTACAGGAACCAAAGAGAAAAAAACTTCTTAGATGTATGAACCATTCTCACTTTGGAACCCAATCAAATTGTAAATATTTTTCATAAGCAGACAAAAGCAAAAATATACAGCGAGTAAATCTATTGTTCTTGTTACGAAAGATCAATTTGTAAACATGTTTACACGTAGAGGCCGAAATATAGAATTTTCCACAAACGGACTAAGAGGAAAATCAATTTTAGCAGTAAGACTAAAAAATTTAACACATACTTTTAAATACCGTGGGGCAAATAAGCTCAAGGACGGTGCATACTTACAATCAAAAGGGCAGTGATAGACTCATTCATCCACCGATTCTCCTCAAGAAGATGGCCAATGACAATACAAGCACAAAGAAGAGCCACAAATAAGTTCATGGAGACAACGGAGGAATGGTCCGAAGTGGATACCATTTGCAACTTTGAAACAACAGAACTGATTTCAAAGACCATTTTGTCCACCCTCCACGATAAATAATTGCACAAGCAGATTTTACAGAATTCAGATTCCTGCTGAGTCGCCAAGTTCAAGCCCAATTTACAATGCAAATCTATTTCTCCGAGGTTCCCATTTTAAGATCTTCGCGATCTCGCCATGGAAAAAATCACTGCAATACAGCAACAAACACGCTTTTAAGATTTTCCAAGACAATAAAAAGAAAAAAAAAACTAAAACATCACCTAACATGATTCTATTCCAGAAGCAAACACTAAAAAAGCAAAAGAAAAACAAAAATATTGGGCAAAAATTCATGCAACGAAACTAATCATCAATCCCAAGAGAGACAGATAAAAAAAGATTTGCATGACTGAATTAAAGTACATAATTCAGAAAGGAATCTAAAACATGCAGCAACGATTGTCCCGTTTTTTCCTTCAGCGGTCTTCAACAAAAATGAAACCCAACCAAGACAAACAAAAAAAAAACAATATCACGTGTCAGCGAAGTAAACAAGAACAATTGCTGACCAGAACTCACGATTGCAGCATTGCGGAGAGGGCACGATTTGGTTAGTGTTGCGGAAACCCGACGAATTCAACTTCCAAAGAACTCGAACAGAGAAAGCCACAAACTAATCTCGTGTTCGAATTCTGGCGTAACTGAGACACGTTTCGGCTCTGAGATAGGGGATCAAGTTAGAAACGAAGGGAAACTAAAAATTGAAAAAAAAAAACAAAAAAAAATAAAACAAAGAATAAGGAATATTCGTACAGAAGAAGTAGGAGATTGTAAGCAAAGTCGCCTGGGAGAATCCAAAATGAAATTTTTCTTTCTGGTATTGAAACCAAAGCGTGCGAAAAAAGTGGAATTACGAAGGCTCTAGAAATTAGACAGAGACAGAGAAAGAGGAAAGCGTGTGGACAGACAAAGAGACAGGGACAAGAAAGAAAGAAAAAATGAAGAGAAGAGATGAAGAATATGAGATTGATCTATAATTTGTTAACGTGTGGATGACAAGTAGGAGATTGCTCCGTCGGAGCTGTAGCAGTTGACGCTACGAGTATCAATCAGATTTGGGATTTATAATCATGTGATGCTGTTCTTGTATTCTGGTGTGTCAAACTTTCTTCCAGGAGCATTAATTAATACTATAAACTCAATCCCTGATGTAATCTATTCCCCTTTTTATCATAATCTTAATAAGATTGTTATATTATGTATAAAAAGTTACAATCATTTAGTAGATATAAACTATTTATTTAACAACGGCTTCCTGAGATAATTTATCTGAAATACCTTCATGCAATACAATAATAATTCAAATTTCTGACTTTCTTAAATAACTTATATTCAGTATAAAACATGTAATATTTTGTTGATTCTAACAAACTTGAAAGAAAACTAAACTCCTGTGATGATAATTTTACAAAATATATTTAAAAATATTTTTATTAATTGATGGTATAAGATTTTTAACTTAGAAAAATGTATCAATGGATCTTTTTAATTATGAAACTCGTTTTTAATTTGTGTAAATAAATACCATTTTATATAGCTCAAATTCATAATTGACAGATATTTTAAAATATATGAAAGTATATTATTTTAAAATTTAAAAGATTTTTTCAAAATATATAATTAAATTTTAAATCTATAGTTATCTATTAATGACTGTTGAAGTGATTAAATTAATATTATTTATAAAGATCTCAGTATCATTAAGAAAATAATAACAAATATAAATTAGTTTGAGTAAAAATAATTCAAATCCAGTCTCTTAATTAAAATGAAATTGATTTCAAATAAATAAGTTTTTAAAAAAGTATAAAAAAGGTTAATAAAAAAGATATTATATTTAAAAAGATATTAAATATCACAATAATAAAGAAAGAAAAAATAAAGAAAATCGTAAAAAAGATAAGAAGAGAAAAAAATCATGATAAAAAATAGTTAATTTAACTATTTTTCAAAAATAAGATTTATAATTGGTTTTTTAAAATTATTATTCAATCATTGTTTTATATTTTAGATTAATTAATATAAATTTTTAATTAAATTTTTTTATTAACTAAAATACAATTTCAAATCAAAATAAAAATTTATTAGATTAATCATAATAAATTTACTAAAGATATATTCTCAATCAAATATTGCCAATCAAATATTGTTTACGTCTAATAATATATATTCTCTTTATTTATTTGTTAAATAAAAAATTAATTATCTAAAATACAATCATTTATTAATAAAAAAAATTCAACGACTTCGAAATTTTTTTTAATTAAAATGTAGTCTTAATTAAAATTAAATCATATGATTATTATGTTGTAGGTTAATATTATTTACTTAGCTACTTTTTTAAAATAAGATTTATATTTTACTATAATTTTATTCTATTTTTAAAGTATAATCTCTACCAATTAATTTTTAAATAAATTTAATATCTTTTACATTTGGTTGTTATAAAGATTTAAAAATATTTAAAAAAATCTTATAATATTTCAAAAAAATTTGGCAATTATCCCTTTTTATATTATATTTGAATAAAATAGTCATTTAAAATATCAAATAAAATATCTAAACATATATTTGTCTCAAATTATTTTTTATCATAAAAATTATTAAATTATCAAAGTCTTTTAGTGGAAAAAGATAGACAAAACCACAAGTTTTAATTTTTGTTGTTTGTTTCCGAAACTAGTTTAGCTAAACTGAGTTTGACTTTAAGAAACTAGTTTTCAACAATTATCATTTCTTCACTTTTTAATGTTTTTCTTCTCTTCTTCGTGTAATGTTTTAATTGAATTTTTGTAATTTTAATTATTTGTTATTATTGACTTTATATTTAATGAGTCATGAAGTTTTAATCAATTTATTTTTGCCTTTTCATGAGCTTAATTTAATTGCACCTCTATTAATACATCTCAAAATATTCAAAAACACATTTATACAACAAAAGAAATATTTTTAACATTTTTATATGAAAATATCAATAAATCTAATTTTAAGAAATTATAATTAAAACAATCTTTTAAATAAAAAACTAATAAGATGTAACATCAGATTTTAATAGTATACTTCTACTAAAACGGTTGAAAGAACAAATAACTCAAAGAAAATATGTATTTAAAGCTATTAGAGTTATCTCATAAATAACTATAACATAACACACACACCCATATATATATATATATATATATATATATATATATATATATATATATATATATATATATATATATATATAAAAGGATCATATACCACTAAAAGTTTTATCACACTGAAATTAAAAGTAATATACTAGAGTTTTACAATCCACAACATCATTTAGGTGATAGTTGCAAAAGAGAAAACAAAACAAAAACAAATAAAAAAGAATGGTTAGTTAATGTACTAAAAACAATCATATAACATTTGTATTGAAGTAAGCACAAAACATAGGTAAATCAATCAACCTTAAGGCATATAATAATTCCTTCTAGACTTTGACCATTTGTATACATGTAATGATGTTAAACTCTTAGGGATTCTGCACTTATGGTGTTAGAACAACTTGTTCACCCAAGCTACCATACACAAGGTTAGTCCGTCAACCATATTTGGTCAAGGTAAAAGGCCCTAGACTAGGACATCTTGTTTCTCTTCACAACATACCATATCATTCTTTACTTGAAATTTGATGATTATTAGAGTGTTAAGATAACCTCCATGTGTTTTGTCCTCACTAACACACTTTCCGAGAAAACTTTCTAAAAGGTCACCCATCCCTAAATTACTCCAGGCTAAGCACGCTTGACCATGGAGTTCTTATGGGTTAGGCTACCAAAAAACAAATGCATTTGTTGATATGAGTAGCCAAATCAATTCCTTTAAGCTATCCTTCAACTGTATAGTCTCATACCTATACAGTCTCTAGATTCCTCTCATTCCAGTGTATGTTCGATTTGTCCATGTGCCCCTTCCAATGGAAGCCTGCCAGGAGCCGCTCCGCCCCCCGCACATCGTGCCTCTTGCACCGGCGATCACTCCCCGCCCTCGTCAGTGTCCGAGTGTCACATGCCCACCAGCTTTCGCTTGGTTCGTCCTCGAACCACACCGTACTTTAGGGATGAGTGCTTAGCCTGGAGTAATTTAGGGATGGGTGACCTTTTGGGGAGTTTTCTCGAAAAGTGTGCGAGTGAGGACAAAGCACACTGAAAAGCCTCGTGTTGATGTGTGGGGGCAGTCAACAGTCCCTGTAAATTGCGGGCGTTACAATATTCCCACAAGATCCAAGGAATTACGTCAAACATACATATGTAAAAAACAATAAACTCATTATCATCACAATTTCATACTTGAATAAACTGAATAATGTTCACAATCATGCTATTAACCAATGAAGCATCATAATCCATGTTATATACTTGTAGAAAACAACGTAAAACGAGTTTAAGCCGAAACAGAGAATCATAAAACATAGAAACGCACGTTGGCGCTCAGTGGTACAAAGATATATAATTTTAAATATATAATTTTAAAAATTATATAATTGTTATTTTAAAAACAGCTACTTAATGTTTTTAAATAAGGATAATTTATACAATAATTTGTTTTATTAAATAAATTAGTAAGCTATTTTTTATTTATTAAAAAGTTACAGTAAAAAATAGTTGTCAAGTAACATCTTTTCGTGAGCTAATACATTTTTTTAACAGTACAAAAGTTTAAATATGAAGCATGCAACGTGAACAGAACATAGACATGAAATAAAAATTATTAACATGAAAATATCATTAAAAGAAGACTTAATATCTCCATTGGTCCTCTTATTTGTCTGTTAATATCATTTTGGTCCTCAAGTTTTAAATTGTCTCAATTGGGTCATAATTTTTTGATCCTTTTTGTGTGAAAATCTCAGTTCGGTCCTCAAGTTAACTTTGAACTGAGCTGTAATTTTTTTTTTTTATGTTTTAAAATAATTAAATCCAGGTGGCTATAGTCTTTCTTTTTCCTTCTAATCACTGATCACAGTTCACCCATTCCTCTACCCTCAAACCCCCGACTCACACCTTTTCTCCCTCTCAAACTAAAAAATGTCGTCGTTGTCGACAGTTCAAAAATTATGACCCAATTGAGACAGTTCAAAACTTGAGGACCAAACTGAAATTTTCACACAAACATAAGGACCAGAAGAGGATTAAGCCTAAAATAAAAATTCATCCCAGCATCAATTAACGCCGTTTGAGACAACTTAACGGTTATGGTAAAATGTGTGCATTTTTACAAAAATTATGACCCAATTGAGACAATTTAAAACTTGGGGACCAAAATGAGATTAGCAGACAAATAAGAGGACCAATGGAGGTATTAAGCCTTAAAACAATGTATACATGTAAATTAATTAACAACAAACATCTATTACATATCAAAACAATTTAGAATTTGACTTCCTCCAATTTAGAATTGTTAGGATTTAATATAAATTAAAATTTAATATCTTGTTAGGTTTTAAGATCTTATTTGTTATTATTTTTGTTTGTTATTATTTTGTGTACATTGCTGATAAATTAGGTAAAGTTATAACTAATTCTGTTATAATTTTGATGTATAAATATTTGTATCTACATCATGCAAAATTAAGATAATACACGGATCATTCTTTGCTTCTTTATTTTTTTCTTAGCATGATTCTCATTATTTAAGATGTTTCCACACAAAATCAAATATCCTCAATTTGAAATAGATTATAAAATTATAGAAAGATAAAAATGATATTTCGTGTGAAATTCCTTCGTATTTGAACACATCAACACATAAAAAAATCATCTATCCGGCTAATCAGTTCTTGCTTCCAAATTTTCATAAGGGAACACAGCAAAAGAGAGATAAGATGCAAAATTTCAATCTCTAGAATTAATTATGAGCTTTTCTATAAAAAATAATATATATTTTTTGTATAAATTGAATCAAAGTTATATATAAAGTAATATATAAGAAAATCATATAAGTTTTAAATCTTTAAAAATTATATATAAATTAAATTTAACTTATGGGTACCTTAATTTTCGCGTACATCTGCCCTACCTGAGCTGGGCATTAAATTATGATGCGGAACCTTAGTTTCCCCACCACGTCTTGAATTTGTGCACATTTTTAATAAGAGCTGTGATACTGGACACAGCTAAACGACAAATTACGATCATTTGATTTGTCAAATAATAATATTTTGACTATAATTATATTATTTTTAATTTAAAATCATAATATATATTATTATATTATTAAAAGTAATCTCAAATGAATGTTTTTATTTTAGATCCGTTTCAGACTAACTTTTTTTTCTTTTAGTAAGTGAATTAATCTGACTCAAGACTAAAAAAACACGCGTACTCAATATATAACTTCACTGTTATCATACTAATATTTATTTTAAGTTTAATCATACACTACTTATTTTTGATATTTTTTTAAAATAGATTACTCACTTTTTTTTAATTGGATTTCTATGAAAAAGTGAAGTAATAAGATCCTTACTTTTAATTCCATTAAAGATGGTACTACGTATGCGTTCGTGATTTTTAACTTTTCTTTATGTTTAATATTTTAAAAAATAAATAAAGAAATAAAATTTATTAGTTAAAACGACATTGAATCACATGGTATTGACAATGACGTAACTCTATCATTATGTCATTTGTTATTACATTAGTATAAATTTAATTTTATCTATTTTTGTTTTTGTCTATATTTAATTCTAATTTTTTTAAAAATTAAATAATTTTATCTCTTTTCATATTTAAACAATATTTAATTTTTATATAAATGTTATAAAATAATTTTATTAAAATTGATATTTTTATTAAATATTTTTAATAAAATTAAGTTTATTTATATTTATATTTAGTTAATTATATAAATGCTAATTATATTTTCTAAATATATTTATAAGAGTTAAAGAAAACAAATTAATGACATGAAATTTAATTTTTAAAATAAATAATTAAAGAAAATTATGTGAAAATATTAATTTATGGGAAAGATTATGAAAGAAGAAACTATTTTTAATTATGATTTCTATAAAAAGTTTTTCCAATTTTTTATTAAAAAAAAGTGAACTTTTTTATGTTAATAATTTGTTCACTGAGTCACTGAAATATTCATACATAATAATTTTTATAAATATTTATATTGTTAATAAATATTATTTTTATTATTCAAAATATTTTTATAATCTTTATTTTTTACTTGTTAAAATAATTTATATGTTATATAAGTCAAATTTTACATATTTTATTTTTAATTTCATTTTCAATCACTCCAAATTCCATAAAAAAAAATAACACTTAAATTATTTTTAAATTTTCTTAAATTTATTTATTTTTATTTTTTAAATCCATCCGTGGATAGAGCGAAAAAATAAAGCTGTCAAAATGGGTTACAACCCGTGGACCAACCTAGTCCACCATAGGTTTGCGCCGGGTTAAGTTTGAGAAAAATGTATTTTTTTATGCGGGTTAATTTTTAATTCGGCTCATTTAAACCTTATTCATCCGGGTTGAACCTGTGGTGAGCCGGGTTAAATCCACCTATCTTTATTTTATTAATTCATTATTTTATGAAATCCTAATAAACATCATCTGACTCATTATACTTACGTGAATTGTATTGTATTATTTTAAATTGTCTTAAGTTTAACATCATTTTCGGAGTGAAAATTATTTAGATTTGAATTACAAAAAGTTTGTAATTTTTTTTTATTTAAAAAGAAAATTGTAATTAAGTGAACTGGTGAACCAATCCGTTTAATTCATCAACCGTGATGGATTGAACTGAATTCGAATTTTCTAACTCGCTAATAAATAAATAAAATTAAATTAATTTATTTAAGTGACCAACTTGTGATAAACCAGCCTGATCAGGCCTAATGACCCATTTTATCAAGACTAGGGATGACAACGGGTCGGGTCAGACATGGATAATGTGATACCCGAACCCGACCTGCATGTAAAAAATTATATTCGTACCCGCCCCGCTACCCACTGGATACCCGCATAAAAAAAATCTGTAGGTTTTTTCCAACCCGCGGATATCCGTTGGATACCCGTTTTAACCCAATAATATTTAAAAATAATAATATTTTATTAATTTTTTCTTCAAAATGAACAGATCTAAACTTCTTTTTTTAGGTTTTCTTACATAACAGATGGGCCAAGCTCAAACCCTTCTTTAGGGTTTAAGGTTGCTGAGTAGTCATCATCTTTCTCCCCATCTAGTGAGTTCGAACAATAGTTGTCACACCGCACATCCTCTCCCAAGCTGAAGAAGCCCTTCATGTTCTTTGTTTTTCGACCCACCGTCACACCGTGCACACTTTTTCACGTGCTTGGCTTGTCACCGGAAGTCGACTCGGTGTGCTCGATGCGGCTTCTCGTGGTCCAACGATTGAGGCATTTTGACTAGCTTGGGTGGCGTATTTGTATCCGGCTCGGAGGATCCGCTGGTTTTGAAGGTGCAGGTTCTAAGGCTTTCTGGGCGTTCGGTTTCGGAGTCGAGGTTTTGGTCTCGGCGGAAGGAGGCAGAAGGTGGGACTCTCAAATCTTTTTCCCTCTGAAAGACAAAACAGAAACGGAAAGGGGAAGGAAACTTCGCAGATCTATCGCCTCATCGCTTCCAAGCTGCCACCGCTTCTAAGCTTCTCGCTTTAGTGTGATGAGGGAGAAAGAGAGATGATAGATCCAACCATTAAGTTTAGGAGAAAAAAAGAAATCCTAAGATTTTCTCTACTGTGACGACGATAAGATTTAGGATTACAACAACTTAAAAAATAATTTAAAAGAATAAGAGTAAAATTAAAATTTCATTCTCTAAACGGATTGCGGATATCCACAGATACATATAGTGTGATTCCGAACTCAACCCGTTAATAAACAGGTATTGAAATACTCATTATTCATTACCCACATATATCTTTTATCCACAAATACTAAATACCCATAATGTATTTTATCTACGTATACCCATATGTATGGATTTTTATGCCATCCGAATGTGACTAGCCAAGAGGACTAAAACTTTTACAATATCAATACATGAAAAGATGCTTAAATATTATATTAAAAGGTATGGAGTTAGTACAACATTCGAAATAATTTCTTATCATCATTAGTGCAATCCCTTTATTCATGAGTCATTTACTGCGCATTCATTGTGGTGGGGTATAAGAACTGAAGTTTCTCTCTATTTCAACTCTCCAGTTTTGATCACAAAAAATATCATTTTATTGGTTAAATTGTAAACTGTGAGTAAAGTTTATTTCTCTAATATTATTATTATAATCCTTAATTTTCAAAATGAATTCCATTCTCTAAATTAAATATTTTTAATATATTTAATTCTCGTATTTAAAAATATCAGAGTAAAATAATATCAAAAATATATTTCATCTTATATTTTAAAATACTAATTATACATGCAAAACTATTATAGTATTCTAAATTAAATTCTTAATTGATTAACACATGGAAAGGTATTACTAATAATTTTATAATGAAAACAAAGAGAATAATGTAATTTAAAAAAAAAAATAGTCTAGCCTTGTAAAATTTAGAGTAATATCCTCATGATCTAAAGGTTTCCATTGCGTACGTTTTGTATTATTTTATTTATAATTTCTGCGCCATATCATTCCCTGGCTAACTACAATAGTTTCCTAATCAACGTATCACTGTCATGAAAAATACTAACAGAACCCTCGAGCAAGGTGTGAATGTTTATAGGGTATTTTTTACAATATATTTAAGAACATAAAGTTTAAATATATAAAAGAGAATTTCATCCACGTGTCATTCAATCTCTCTTGTTAGCTCTTTGTTAATCAATGATCTTAAAGATCTACTTTTTTGTAAGTACATTTAGAGTTATTTGAGCGGAGACAAGGATAGTGTGCTTCGTAAAGCCGTTGTAGCATTCCAACCAGGTAAGGGAAGCTAATATTTGCTTTTATTTTTATGATAATAAGAATGTATGTTTGATAGATTTTGAGATGTATACTTGTTTGAAATTATTACATGAATATTGATGAATATTACATTATAATAATTATTTTCTTTTATTGATGAATATTGTGGATATGTGTGGTATAAATCTATTATAAAGTTGAAAGTAATGAAATGGAAATGTTGTTGGGTGGGACTTTGGTCTAAGTTCAGGTTTTGGTAGGTAATTCTTTTAAAAAGTGATTTTGGAACTAAGATTGATGTTGGGAAGCTATTTTTAAATCATTTTAAACTTGTCTAGAATTTCAAATAATCATAAATACGATGTTCAGTTGATCAATAGTTAATAAGGGGAGTTTAGGTTGTTTTTGGATAAATTTTAAGGGTTTTAAAAGATGAAATCTTGGAAAAATGGTTTTATAAGTAAAATTGTTATTTGGTACTTACCTTGAGATCATTTAGGACTTAGTTGGCTAGTTAATACATTGAAAAGCCTGGTAAAAAGCATTAGAATTCTGATTCATGAGTTGTGAGTTGTACACTAATTGGTTGAATCTTGATTCCTGACCAAATCATCAAATTGGTTATAAACATATTTTTGAATCATTTCTAGTATCTACGATGTCATTTTGATCATTTGGATAGGTATTTGGGGGCAACCAAAGCTAAATTTAGAGGTTTCTACACTTCTAGTGTGGCGCTCAACGACACCTGGGTTGCACTCATGTGCCAGTTTTGTACAAAGAATGACACTCAATAGTAAGGATGTGTTGCTTAGTGCCATGGTCTTTTCCATACTCCTTTTGTTCTTTTACTTTATGGTTTCTTTTACAGTTGAATGATACTTAAATCTTACTATAAATGATCTTGTGATATTTTTTTCTTTGTAAAGTTTGTACTAATGTGATGTGCATTGTGAGAAGGAATTTCATGGGGAAATTCCTCATGTGGTGTTAAGAGTATTGTATTGATGTAGGGACTCAACCTTGAAAACGATCCTGACACTTTAATAATCGCTCCATCTCAAATAGAGAAAGGGATTATGTGATGAGAAATAGTAGAAGGTCATTGTCTATGGTTTATGTTCTTTGTCCATAAGTGATAGATGAGTTAGTCTTATGTAGTAGCTTGAGATGGGCTAGCTGTTCCAAACTACACGTACAAAAAATTGCCATAATCTAACATTAATACATAAATCTGAATTGATCGAGTCTAGAAATCATACGTAATTTAAGATTTGATTTGATTTGAAAATAAATTATATTGTATGATGTTTTATAATTGCATGAATGAATTTCTTTTATATTATTACTTTATCTTCTTGTGATGTGTTTGTTTAGGTTTAATATATGCTTTAAAATGATTATATAATAGGTGTGAATAGAGAGAAACGAGACTTTTTTGAACAAGTTTTTAACTATAAAAGAATAAATGTTTAGTTTAACTAGTATAATTAGTATTTTTTTTGTTAAAGTTTTTTTATAGTTATTTTTTAGATAGCATAAATAGAAATTTTATATACATTTTTGTTAACTGATCTTATTATTAAATATGTGATATTTCATTTATATTATTAAGACTATTCTATTAGAATGTTACAAAATATATTTAAAAGGTTACAAACTTTGAAAAGGTAAGTATAATTATTATTAATTTTTATTTTATGAATAATTTAACGAAAACACATTTGTTTTTAGAACAAAAAATACATGTTAATTTGTTTCAGTTTTTTAAAAGTTTTATTTTAATATATATCAATTTTTTAAAATATGACTAAATAAATGTGGTTACGATAATTATTCACGCCCCAGTGTTTGTTTTTCATTTTAAATACGACACCTCAAATTCATTTTTTAATCAAAACGGAACCCCTCAATCAACTTATATAAGTGGAGCTATGTATCATTCGACTAATTGCGTAATACAATTGTTCTCCTCTATCTATTTTATTCATCATTATGGCATTGAAAACAAAGCACAAATTATCAAAATATTACAAGTTCTTCATTCCCAGCCCCACGTGGATGTTTCTCTTTCGTAAGATTTAAATTTGTGAAATTAATGACCGACATTTATAAAGTTATTTTTACTCATATTCCTGTTATTAATAAACAAAAGTCCCACTATATGATAATGGTTACGGTTGGTTAAGTTTTTTTTTTAAAAAAATATATTTGTAATTTTTTAATTTTTGCTAAAAATTAAAATTAGGTTATTTTTTAAATTTTAAATTAATTTAATCTTTCATTTTTAAAACGATATAAATTTAATTCTTTCTAATTAAATTTTGTTAAATTTATTTAAAGATTTAAACATGTTTTTAATTAATATTAAAACAAAAATATATGAAATAATACAAACAATTCAAATATTATTATTAAATATATTTAAAATATCAAATAATTCTGATATAATTTGATTAAAAGACTAAATTTATGTATCTCTAAAATTAGAAATTAAATTAGTTTAAAATTTTAAATAAAACTAACTTTAATTTTCATTGAAAGGAAAAATATATATTTAATGTAAACTTGTTATGATTATAAATACACAATTTATAGGTTTATTATTTTTATCTTTAAGACATGTGGTTTTGGATGGTTTTATATTAGCTTATTTAATTCATTCTCGACATAAACATGAATTTTGTAAATGAAATCCAACCATTTAACGTTAAATATATTTCAAAACATGTGAATCATATTAATATAAAAAGTTATTAAAACCTAAATATTCCATATGTTATGATTACAAATACAAAATTTATAAGTTGATTATTATATGCTTAAGACATGTGGTTTTTGATGTTTTTATATTTAAAATATTTAGTTTCTCGATCTAAGCAAAAAAAAAATAATGAAATTTAATCATTTTAACTCTATTCAAAACATGTGAAATTATATTAATATTTTTTTAAAATCTAAATATTCCACATGTTATTATTATAAATACAAAATTTATAAGTTGATTATTTTACTCTTAAGGCATGTGGTTTTGGATGATTTTATATCTAATTTATTTAATTCCTTCTCGATCTAAGTATTTTTTTTAATGAAACTCAATTATTTTAATTCTAAATATATTTCAAAAACATGTAAGATCATATTAATATAAAAAAATTTTAAAACCTAAACTTAACATGTGTGCATAAACACGGTTATAGTAATATATATATATATATATATATATATATATATATATATATATAAGTTTTTTCCCTTTTTATGAAAAGACATTTGGATAATGGAGATCTCATGAAAAATAATGGCATAACAAACCAGGCACGCCTCTCTTGTGTGGTTAGGGATGATCCATCTTAAATTACTTTTCCATTTTTATTTAATGTTTTCTTGGAGGTATGGAAGAGAAAAGTAGAAGAAAAAAAAGGAGGGAGGAGACAGATTTCGTTGAAGAAAAGAAAGTGAAAATCACATCATATTATTATTATTAATATTATTATTATTATTATTATTATTATTATTATTATTATTATTATTATTATTATTATTATTATTATTATTATTGTGTGTAACGTTCCGGGAACTTAATTATTGAGTTTTTATGATTGAGTTATCGAAAAATATATGCATTTTATTGATATGAGTAGTCAAATTAGTTTCTTTAAGTTATCTTTCAACCCTATAGTCTCATACCTATACAATCTCTAGATCCTCTTATTTCAGTGTATATTCGATTCGTCTATATATTCCTTCCACTGAAAGTCTGCCGGAAGCCACTTCTTATCCGTGCCTCTTGCACCGACAATCATTTTCGTCAGTGCCCGGATATCATATTGTGTGTCAGAGTAACTAAATAAAAAATTAGGAAAAAATAGGTATGGCTAATTATGTTTAGAGTTTATTTCATGTTATCGATTTTATTAATTATTTTATACGTAACTCTGAAGGTTTATAATTTATTATGAAAGTTGGGTAATGTTTTCCAAATATTTTAACTTATTATTGTAAAATAATCATTATACTAATAATAAATAAAAAACAGTATTGTACAAAATATTCTCTTCGTTTTCTTTTATCATATTTATTTATTTTCCTCTTTATTAAATGGAGCACTAATTTAATAAGATCATTGAGTTGACATTTGAAAATAAGGTGTAGAAGGAAAATTGTAAATTTGAATTTAGTATTTTGATGAATAATTGGCGTGAAGGTTATCGAGATTTATTATTATTAGTAGAATTTAATGTAGGGTGGATTGTGGAGTGTAATAATGACGGTTGGGTTAGAACCGGCAACAGTTGAAAGAAAGGTCTGAGAGGTACAGATCAGCATGTATTTGGGTTCTTTTTATTCGCATTAACTCCTCAACTTCAAGCTTGTTGGGATTTTCGTTCAACGTACCAAGCTTCTTCTTTTAGGATGTGTTTGAATATATATGCTAGGTCAAAACAATTTTATTTTCTCATCCAACATAGTATAATTTATTTAATACTTTTTCACATCTATTTAAAAGGTAAAATTGTCTCTAAATTTTAATTGAATTTTTTTTTTAAAGTTTAATTGAGTCAAACAGTTTTTAATAGAACTTGTGATTAATTTGTGGTTGTGAAATTTGTATTAATTTAGTAGAGATGATTTTTTTTTAAATAAGAGTTAAAATTAGTATGTAAATTAAAATGTTAATTGTTTATAAATTTACGTGTTAATTTTATTGTTTATTTAAATTATCTCTTTTATAATTTACTTTAATTTTTCTCTGTTTTTAATTCGATTCTTATTTTTTCTCAATAAGACATGAATAATTAAAATCAATGAATTGAAATTTTAATGTAATTAAGTTATTTTTCCCTTTCATATCTCAAGTTTTTTTCTTCTCTGTTTTAGTTACGTGTGAAGAGTTCTGTTACCGTATATAAAAATAAATCTTAAAAGATTATTTATAATGAAATATTTATATGTAAATTAATGAAATATTTATATGTAAATCAAACATATAAAAGTTGGTGAGATTTTTTTTTTTAAAATTTTTTATATTCTTAGAATAAGTTTTTAAATGTATTGAGACAAGAGAAACAAATTATATGAACCTAGAATATAGTATCTTAATAAAGTGTTTTAAATAATAATGAAATCAATTATTTAAAAAAATAAAAAAAGTATAAATATAAATTCATATTATTTAAAATACACATTAATTTTCTCTAAATACACTTTCCTTGATGAGGGATGGTTCCATGCATTCAATGAAAACATCTTGTCACGTTTGTCGATCTATCATTTACATCTATCTTGTGATTTTAAATTGTGAGCACCATGATTGAAGTTTAGCTTGCAAAGGCCATTTTATCTCTTGAATGTAATTTCCAAGTTGAGCAAGCATGATTGATTTTGTTTGTTTGATTGAAAGTGTGCTTGAGTTGCTAGACTATCGTGATTGAATTATTTACTAGGTGAAGTACTTTTGCTTGAGGACAAGCAAAGTTGTAAGTTTGGGGTAGTTTGATAATGCTAATTCTTACCATTATCTAAGCATCATTTTAGTAGCAAAATCAACTCTTTTCTAGCTTGAAACTTGCTTAAATCCTTTCTGTTATCTAGTTTTAGTATTTATCTATATTTTGAGCAGCATTACGTAAATAATATTCTAATCCCTTGTTTTTTTATCTATTTCGATGTTAGGAAGATCCTCCATTACATTGAAGAGCCTCTGTGATCCAGAAAGTCATTGATTTAAAAGTCATTTTCGCTTAAGCGAGAATAATTTAGCTTAAGCGAGAATGACTATCTTTTCCAAGAAGTTTATTCTCGCTTAAGCGAGAATAATTTAGCTTAAGCGAGAATTCAGGCAGTATATATACTCACGAGGCAGAAAGAAAAAAGGTCTTTGGTTCTTTGGAGGCGCGATTTCACGTCTGGAGCTCATGGAGGGCGCGAGGAGCTTGTGGGAACATCTCCTCCTCTTCCTTTGGGTCTCCTTCTTCTTCCATCTTCCATGTTTGTAAGCTTTAGGGTTCTCCATGGAAATGGAGAACCAGATTCATCTTGTTAGGGTTAGATGTAGCCTATGAACTCTTGTGTAATGAATGATTGTTTCGTACTTATAAATGCCTTTTCTATCTATTACTAGTATTCTTGTTTCCAATCTTAAAGATTGCATGTAATGGGGACGTTCATGACTTGATTTTGGGGTTTCATTGAGCTAGGGATGGGATATGAAATCTTGAACTGAAACAAGAGTCCTTGTGGGTCATTGAGCCAAGGATGGGATATGACTCACATGTTGTCTTAGATCCTAGTTCTTAATGCGGGTTTGCTTGTTAGATTGTTCAAGGGATTGAAGTTTGATAAGGAAAACCTAGGCTCTTTCACCTAAGGGATTAAGGCTAGAGTGTTCTAGTGGATTGACTTTAGTAAATTGATGGAGAGGAGATGAAAGTGGTTATACACAAGAGTGAATTGGTGAAATCTAATCTTAACATTGACATTTCATACCATTTCTAGTCTTTTCCATTTTCAAGTGCCTTCAATACCAAGGTCCAACCTTGTAATTACTTGTGAATTTATCTTTTTGCACACACACACACATATATATATATATATATATATAAAAGTTAATTGTTCTTATTTATTGAATGTATAATTCTTTCACAGTAGTGTTAAAACTATTAAAATGAGATGTTACACAAATAATTGTATTTATTTTAATTAATTCTATATTATTTGAATTAAGGCTATATTTTTAGTTAGGTATGTATTATTTAAACTAAGACTATATAAAATTAATTTAAATATTATTGATTATTGTGATGTATATAAAGGCATCTTATAATTCAAAATTTTTAATAATGCATGTGACATCCCAATTATATAGAGGACATCATATAATATAGAAGTCTACACTCATAATGTAAAAGAGCAGTTAGGAGTAAAGTGACCGATAAAGTATAGGATTACAGTCATTCGGAATGGTCTAAGTTTAAAACTTAAATAATAAAGGAGTATTTCAAAAGACACCACATAATTAAGAACATCCTAAGGGGACTAAGCCGCATCATCATCATCCTCCAGGACCTGCTCCAAGGGCACCTCCTCAACATCTGCTCACACCAAGTGGATGATCATTGCAAAAGGAAACATACACATACAAGGCACAAACATAAAAGGAAGAGTGAGCTAGGTATAAAATCATGTTATACAACCACACACAACATACAAGGTTCATTCAAGCATACTAAATTTAATTACAAGACTTGTTACACTATGACTTGACTCGTCCAGACTAGAATGATTGCCGAGCTATGGCGGGTCATGCACTCGTGGTGGCATCTACTGCTTTGCAAAGCCATTGTCAATGGGTTTCACCCTACCACACTCACGAGGTTGTATGTACCGCGCCTTTGAGCATACTGGAAGCCTCCAAGACTAAGACCTCCTGCTACTACTCACCACATGATTCAATCCTCTCTAATTGAGAATGATAGATCATTATAGTTTCAGGAAAACCCCCAAGACTGAGCTTCCATGCAAATCATTCTACACACTACTAGGGCACCACCATGGATCCTCTCCTTGAGGATCATGGAATTACGTTTATGAATCAGACTTTGTTGTACTTACACCAATCACAAACTCTGTACTTATTTACCTTCAAACTATAATTCTCAAAGTAATATGGCATGCATATAAACATGTTACACAAATCAGACCACTTCCAACATGGTATCACACAATCATAAAGAGGAAACATGAATTGAACTCAACACCTTTCGCATAGCGTACCTTTCTCGCAAGGCGAGACTGAAGTAATTCACAGCGCACCCCTCAAATTCGCATAGCGAATTAACTCGCATAGGTGCAGGACCTCAGGTGTCTCGCATAGCGCACCCAGGTTGTTATGCGAGAGCTCAAACAGAGAGCATGACTCTCTGGTCATTCGCACAACGCACAAGGTCGCACAACGAATGACCAAACAGTGGGCACCCTCCTACAGGGTCTCGCTATGCGAGACAATTCGCATAGCGAGATTGCATAATCTGCAGAACGCAAATTCTGCAGATTTATGCACTCACACACCCTCTTACCAACTCTATTCATTTTTACCAATTTCTAAAGCCCATAATTTTTTATTTACACCTAATTACACTTGCCTGGTTGATTTTAAACATTCCTACAGTGATTCTAAAGTGATTAAGACCCACTCCCTACTTTAAAACCCCATACTCCTCAACTTATATACTCGATTTCAATTTTACCACTTGTAATACGTTTTTGACCAGTTTGATGTTCCTAAATGGTCACAATTGACCAGTTTGCACTACCTAAACAACCTCATTGTGCCCAGAACGTCCACAACCCATAACCACTACCTCACTTCCTCTTAGAAGACCTAAAACACTAGTAATCCCCTATACATACATCATAATAGCTGCTATCTCAAATAACCTCATTAAACATCCCCAATTACAGTCACACAACACATTTAAATCAGTCATCACATATTTCACAGTTTCATCCGACGTTCAAAGATTACATGCTTTTTAACTTACACAAGAACTACAGTTCAACTCAAACAGTACAAACATACATGCACAATATACGCATACATAAATGTCTAAATTAAACAGAAAGCCTAGCTCCCCTTACCTTAGCAACAACAGCGCAACTCACAACTTGATTCAACAATGCCTCACACAGTACGAATGCAACAGACCCTACAAACCACCACATTGGGAGTAGAAAAAAGCTCTTAGAGCTAAGTTTTGAACAGAAATATGAAGAAGGATGTTTCTAGTTGCATGCAACCACTAGAATAACAATGCCCTAAGTTCCAAAAACAGCGGAGAAGAGGAGGAAACTACTTACAAGTCCGAACGAAAAAAGCAATCGGTGATACTCGAAGCTCTCGACGTCAGGAGTGCCTAGGTACCACCTAATAGAACATGCAATGGCTAAATCAGTGTGGAGGTTAGAGAAAAGACAGAGAGGAAGAAGAAGAAGAAGCTTTCTAGAAAGATGAAGTTATTTAAGCAAGTGAGGAGAGCTTTTTCTGAAGTTTATATTTTATAAAATTGTTTAAAGTAAAATGCTCATGTCATCATTTTAAACCCATTTATCTTTTTTATTAATATACTTTTCTAAGTTATTACAATGCAAGCTTACGGTTTATTTTATTTTGAAAAAATTATTAAAAAATTAAAAAAATAATATATAAGTAAAAATCATTAAAATTAAGAGTAACCAATATTAAATTGAATAGGATTGATCACAAGTGCTGATTTTGGTAGGTATTAACTATATAGGACACGTGAACAAAAAAAGATAACTATGATAATAAGAAACTTCTGCACTAAATTTTGTATATTTTTGTTTCAGTTTATATTAAATTTTTGTATATATTGAATATTTCAAAGTTTTAATTAAATATCTTTACTTAATTTTTTTTAACTAGAAAAGTTGACTGTTATCATGCTTACTCTTTTTTAAAGTATAAAATAATGAGATTTTACGATTAGTATGTAAAATAACAAGTAATAAGTATCAAATAATATAAGATTTTATTATTATTATTATTATTATTATGTAAAATAACAAGTAAGAATTATTATTTTCATTGAAAAACTGTTGAATAATAAAAAGCATTTCGTCAATGAGGGTAATGAGAACAATTCCTTGATTGCTATAGGTAATGATGGGAAAGTTAATATAATAAAACATATTTAAACGAAAGAAATAAAATTTATTTATCATCTTACATTAATTGTAATATATTTTTTTGTTAACCATAAATCCTTCAAATTAAATAAATAAGATCATGAAATATTTTACATCCAAAAAATATAATATTAAACTATATTTAGGAGTTGACATATAATAATATTATGATAAAACTGTTTCTAGAACATAAAATTAAAATTTCAGTTATAGTAAAATAATCATAAAATTTAAACTTTACGAAAGTCCTATACTACAACAAATTAAGTACATAACCGAACGATTGTATAAAGAGAAAAAGTTTTAATTGAACGGTTAATACAAAACTAATAACAACATCTAAGGAGATCTCTAAACGATCGGATCCGCCTCTTCCAAAGCTTGCTCCACCGAGCACTCCTCTACCTTTGCTCACACCCAAAGGTGATCATTGCAAAATAAGGACCAAACAAAAAACATGGACAAAACAGAAAATAAAATAAGGGTAAACTAATGTAATTTAATTAAAAACATATACATACATTTCATATAATATCAATCATTGCAAGGCCGAACGCCACATCATGCCAAAACTGAATACAAAAAGTCACACACACACACACACACACATAGACTCCAAACACCAAAACATACAATAACCGAAAACCATAATTTCATGTCTAGACTGAACACCATGACTTGACCATCCAGATTGTATGAATATGTAGCTACAATCGTCCTTGCACTTGTGGTAGTGTAACAGCTGACACCAATCAAGCTACTACCCAAGGTTAATCCCATGATTCCTACCTCGGCACCCTGAGGTGGAAGGACCTCCTGCTATTCTCACAAATGAAATATCTCTCTCTATGTGAGAATGATACTCATAGAATTTCAGGATGAACACCAGCTTAACATATCCATATTCATACTTTACCATTCAATAACCATCCATGAGACATTCCTCCATGGAATTCTCTTCCACATTACTTAAAAACATAATCTGAGTACATCCAACATAATTTCAATCAACAAGCATATACTTACTCATAAGACTGAAAACTCTGTGAACATAGCATACCGAACAATTTCTTATTACCCATAAACAGGACCGAACGGTCCAACACAGATAGGACTGAAGAAATAACCGAACGCTTATAGCTCAAACTGAACTCTTAAACACTTAAACTGAATGCTCATAGCTTACACCGATCACTAACAATCTAGACCGAATGCTTATAATTTAAACCACCCACTAAAAGCTTAGACCGAATACTTATAGTTTAAACCGACCACTAACAGTTTAGACTGAATGCTTATAGTTTAAACCGACCACTAACAGTTTAGATCGAATGCTTATAGGTTAGACCGATCACTAACAGCTTAAATCGAATGCTTATATGAGACCGATTACTAATAAGTGACCGAGTGCTAACCTTAAGAAGTACACCCTTCTAAGATCGAACGGTCATGAATTGATAGAACTTCAAAGGGACTGAACTCAGTTAATGACCGAGTACAGTACACGGCCAAACAGTCAACAGTAACCGCTCGATGTTATGCACAATCCTACAAAACTTCTACGAAATTATGAGTAACGCCCCCGATACCAAAACAAGATAATTTTCTTAATTTCTAATCCTCCAAACTTGAATCATAAATCAATCTAAGGGACCTCTAAATCTCAACTTTCAGTTTTACTTATTCTTTTCTAAAATTTAGAACAAACCAAACACTTTTCCACAGAAAACCCAACCCAGTTCACAGGTCTCGGCCAATACACATATTTTTCATACAATTCAATCAAACATCCAATTATTCATACATGCAATCGTCCAAACAAAATTCCAAACATAAAAATACATAATTAAATTACTAGCTTCCCTTACCTCAAAGAAACATATACTTCTCAAAGTTTGCTTAGACTGCATGAAACTCCTAGAGGCAGCTACAAAATTCAGATTTGGTGAAAGAAACCATTCACCGAACCAAAAACGGGATTAGAATTAAGATGAAAGGCGGATGAACACATGCAAGACCTCAAAATGCTTGCATGTGACAGGAAATACAGAATTCTTCAAAAAGACAAAAGAATTGCACTTACCAGCTCAAAACAACAACTTGTTCGATGCAAAAGAAAGCACTTGACACTAGGAAGGCTTAGGCACGACCTGATTGATGATCAGAAGAAGAAAAAGATGAGAATTTGTAGAGAGAAGGAGGAGAAAAGGAAACTCAAAATTTTTGGTGAGATGAGGTGCATGCTGAAAGTGACTCGAGATTTTGAAAAGTTTACTTAAATACTATCGTAAAAAACCGATCGGTCACTCAGTTACACACACCTGTCTTCCACTTTCTGAATTTCTAAATCCTTACCTCTGCACCTAGCTTCCACTCTCTTCTGAATTTAATGGTTCTGACAAAATAAGATAATGATCATGTTACTAAGTTAATGATAAAATTTAAATAAAAATATAAAAAAATTTAAATACTCAATAAATAAAAATATTAATAAAAATTTAATTAAAAATATCTAATTACTTTAAGTTTAATTGAACCTAATAAAAATAAAAAATATTATGATTTGATTGTAATTTTTTAAAATTAATTTACATTTTCTTGATATTCCAGAAAATGATAAAATTATAAACTCGTATAAAACAAGGAGTATTTATATAATATATCGTGTATATTTTTGGTTTCCTGATTGGAGTTTTCCTTATAAGATTTGTCATTTTCATATTAAATCGGTTCAATTATTACGTACACACCTTATAAAATGCATTCTCCCAATTATTATTTTTAATAATAATATTCGCTCCTTCACCCTATAAAATTTTTTGGACTTTCTTAACCATTAATAACTAATTATTTGGTTTAGAAAAAAAAACTAAAGAAAGAAAAGTATAACATGAGATTTTAAAAGAAAACTAATATATTTTTTTACATATATGAGAAACTAAACTTAGTCTATTTGTAATTTCCTTATTGTCCATTATTCTTTCATGTCACTTCAAATGTTCATGGATATTATTTCACAAGATAGTCAAATTACAAATTAAATAAAAAATCACAATTCATGCATATCATTTCATAAGATAGCCCAATTACAAATTAAATAAAAAAGCATAATAGTATAAGTATAATAATTCATAACAATAGAAATATATATATATCTTTACTCAGTGTAATAGATATGTTAAAGTATGACACTCAACAAGGTTCAATAAGTTTCAATGTCTTGAAATAGTAAAAAACACATATAATGAGATTATATTAAAGTACCAAGTTATTATTTTTATTATTATTTATTTAAGATAAGTTTTTATTTTACTGATATTATTTTATACTACATTACCAATTTTATAAGATGGAACTAAGGTACAATAAATCCTATAAGTACATATAGTGTTCCTTAGAAAATACACTTATTTTCTCTTATTTACAAGATCTATACTTTTTTACTCACTTGAATGTTAGAGTTTTTTATAGGTGAAACTCTTATGTGCTTCAGTCCTCAGAAGTACATGTTAGATTCTTCAAGCCATTTAGATCTTGCGACCTGTCTAAAAGTCCATGCTTAAGATCCCGATAATAATAATATCATATTATAATGAAATTCATTTCCATTAATCCTCAAATATCATACATAAACAATTAAACACCTACAATACATGCCCCCACAATGGCTTATAATACTTTAACATTTCACTTTACCTCTACCAGACTCATGTATTAAGTATACTCAAAGATTATGCAACTTTCATACCATCTCACACTTTTAAGGAACACGTTCTCATAGAGTAATAACTTAGGACCAACATCCTCCTCAAGCATAATAGGATAAATTCTTTATACCTGTGTGATTCGATCATGTTTCACACCGAAGCAATAGATTGTAAGAACATTCCTCAACCCTTACAACTAGATATATTTTTCTGTGTGAGTTGGATATTAGCAGAGTCACAATCTCATCAAATCACGATTCAATATACCATAAGCCCAAGATCAATGTAGCACTTCCTCCTTGGAAGTCATATACCCTCATAATCCATAAAACCAAACAATCATACATATTATATTAAATTATTTATTATTATCATGGAAATACCTCGTGTATGATTAAAACAATATAAAACATGCAATGTATCTCATATAGAGGATAATGTCTAATGGGAACTCTTAATGGTGCCTAACACCAGGCTCTTGGCAACCAACGCTACTATGAAGTGTTGGGGTTCCAAGTGTGAGTCTAAGTCCCACATTGGATAGAAATGAGAAAGTAGAGTGGTTTATAAGTGGGAAGACCCATTAACCCATTGCCTTAAGGTTTTGGGTAAAGAGTGGTGTCAATCTCTTATAAGGCTGGACTCACATCTCATTGCTCATTGACTCCCCGGTCAAAAACCTCCCCCTTGATACTCCTAACATGAAGTGCCCAGCGATGTCCATTGGGCATCTAACACCAACTTCTCTAGAGCTAATTGCTAAGTGAGCATCCAATGGTCCCAAGGTAGCACCCAACGTCCTAAACCCCTGGAACTCACAATCTAGTAAACCCCTAACTATCCTAGTGTAACGCCCAACACCTTAAACCATTGGAACTTACAATCAAGTGAGTGTCCAACGATTTCAAGGTAGTGTTCAACGCCATAAACCTCTTGAGTTCACTAACTTGAGTTCTCCACTTAGTGGCCAACAATTTTGTGGTACTACCCAACTCCATATCAAAAATCAAATCCTAATTTAACTAAAATAGGTTGTCTTATTTGCCTATTTAGACAATTCTAGCTCATCCTTAGTTTAAAATGCCTTATTTTGATTCAAACCTATATTTGTTATTTTAATTCAATTCAACATTTTTTTTAAATTGAGAAATTTTATCCCACTATAAATTGAGACCAAATTTAATTTTTATATAAATGTTATACTGATATTTTATTAAATATTTATGAAATTATTTTTAGACCAACTTTAACTATTTTATTAGAATATAACTACTAGATTTATGTTTGATTTTTGCTACAACTAAAAAAAATAGGGTTAGAGTTGGTTTAAAAATAATGAAGAATTTTCCTTTCAATTTTGGAAATAAATTTAGACTTTGTTAAAAAAAAAGGTTAGAATTAGTTTAAAATAAAAAAGAAAATTCTTCATGTAACAAAAGTCAAACATAAATATAATATTTATATTCTAATAACATAGTTAAAGTTGGTTTAAAAATAATTCTATAAATATTTAATAAAATTTTTAAACTTTAATAAAAATATCAGCATAATATTTAGGATTAAATATGTTTTTAGTCTCTGAACTTTGACGTTAAATTAGAATTTGTCCATATCCAAAACTTTAATATATTTTGGTCCCAAACTTAAAAAATAATGAATATAGTATTTTTAACTCAATTATATTAATTTTGTTTACGTGTTAAAAATGTTTCTAGCTAACTTTTGACACTTAAAAAAAAGATAACTTAATTAAATTAAAAGAATTATATTAATTCATTTTTAAACTTTGAAGCAAAATTTCAATAAAGAATGAATTCTAATTTTGCGTCAAATTCATGAAAATAAAATCATATTTAATCGTAATATTTATATAAAAAATAAATTTGGTTTTAATTTTAAAAAATATCAAATTAATTCATTAAAAAAGACTGAATTGAATCAAAATAACAAATATAAAAATTAAACTGAATTAAAATAGAAAATATATAAACTAAATTGAATATAAGATTATAATTAAGATAATTAACTCATGATACAATACTTGAATCAAACTTTTCTTTTAAATTAATAATTTAAACATAATTACCAAAGAAAAAACTAAATTAACCTTAATGAAAATTTTAAAAAAAACCACCTTAAATAAGCTCAACGAAAATAAAAATTAAATTAATATTTAAATCATAAAATATCCAAGTTAATTTATTAAACTTTTTCTTTTCTTAACCAATTTTTTAAATCTTCACAATATATAAACAAATTCATTATTAAATAAAAATTATAAAACTTAGGTGAACAATATTGAACTTCATTTTATTTTATTTAATATTTGACGCATAAAAATGGACCGTAAAATTTGTAGATTAACCCATGTGATTTATCCCATATAACTGTGAATATATAGATCTACAACTTAGTCTGTATATTTTCTTTTTTCAAAATGACAAAATGATATATAATTTTCACAATTTTAAATTTAATCCTTTTATAACAATAAAAGTTTTCTACAAATATAATAAGTAAAAAGTTAATGATTTATTATCTAAAATAAATAATAAAATATATTACAAAAATATATATTTAAATAGATAATCAAATAAAATATATATGTTTACTTATAAATATTAATAACATAATAAATAAATATATTTTATTATATTTAATACACAGATAGTGATACATAATAATAAAAAGAAAAAATTAATACAAATCACGAGACAAAATATGTCAACAAATTGATGAGTTTATAAGTCTAATTAACCTGTTTTGTATCCGTCTACCTACTTAATTAACAACTCATGAAATATCTTCCCTTATTACCACTAGTTGCAACAATTTTTTTTATTTTTTTTTTACATTTTAAGCGAACTTTTTTTTTAAAAAACTTTTTAGCTAAAAAAAATATTCTTAAATTGGTTGAATAAGGTGAGTAAACAAAGGATCTAAGCAGTAAGTAAAACCATTTCTAGCAACACTGCCTTCTAAAATGAACAACAATGTGAATGTTTTTGTCTTTTTTATGAAAAGTGGTGCTAGACTAAGAGGGAGACATTTTTATTAGGAGACTAATTTAATTTCTCAGTCCTTCACATTTGAAAAAAAAAGTTCCAAACTATACAATATTTTTTTTTTTTTAACTCATTTTCCTCCTTCCTCAATTATTCCTCAATTTCTTTATTTGATGGTATCAATCCCGCGAACCGAAAAAGGGTTGGACCTCCACACAGATATGTTTCATGCAGAGCACGTTCCATCGTGTTGTCAACATCATGAATTGGTACAAAAAATACTATAATAATGCAGTCAGCGTGTTCCTGTGTGTCAGTTGTAACGTGTCTTTTTCAGGTGTTCAATATAAAATATCGTCATGAATCACGAGTTTCCTAATAATCTCTTTTTATTCTCAAAAACCAGTAAGAGACCCGTGAGTATGCACGGGCTCTTTTTTTTTTAAATGAAAATATTTTTAAAATAATCCATAAACCTATTAATCAATATTTTAGGACAATAATCATTAGTTATTATTTTTTATATTTTTTAAGTTGTAAAATTTTATAGTTACAATAATAATTAAACGAGTTTTTTAAATCTATATACAATAATATTATTATCACTTTTTTTTTGTTTGAAATTGGTTTTGAAGAAAAAACTAAATCTGATACCCAGTGTGAACCAAACATTTATTTTAGGTTTGAAACCGGTTTTAAAATATCCATATTGGAGTTTTATAAGTTGAGATTTCAAGGGAGAACACAATCATAAAAGCAAAAGAACATCACACCGACTAAAAATTTAGATAAGTTCTTAAAGCTATATATATACCTTTCATCTCACGGTGATAGTCTAATGCAATTTTTTTCAAAGATATTGTGGCCATATTTATCATCATTGCTTTCATAATCTCTTGGTTCAGTACTACTATAATATTGGATGCTAGGGCCTGAATTGTGCCACGGACAAAGCTCAACCTTAATTTCTGTCCGTGTCTTACTATAATTCAGGAACAATGTCACGACCGAAAAAACATTAATACAAAAGTATAATCTGCATAAAATGCTCTAGGTAGCTAACCTTTCCACTCAGAAGATTTATTCATACTTAAAAGGATTATAATTAAAGCAAATGTATGAATACAACTACTTTTACTAAGGGTTAATCCCACCAATTTCATTACATATATTAGTGAATGGGTCAAAAAAACACACTCAACAAACAAACAAACAGTCATTAGTATTATTAGAATATCAAGATAATTTTTAATCATGAATTTTTAAGTCAATACATATACTAAAGAAATTTAGGCCTAATCTACCTTGGATCATTGCATACCATTCTAAACAATTAACATAAATAGATAATTACATTACTAACTTCTAAGATCACTAAAGTTGTATCCTAAACACAATTTTTGTAATAAATGAATAACTAACTAAAAGAATCTACTCGTCTCATTCACTGAGAACACACTCTCGTTCAGCAAGCAATCCCTAAAGACTCATTCATTTAGGAACTGAATGTCTCACCAATGACTCTAACACTAAAACAAATTACATAATAATTTTTCGAGCGAGTTTAGTACGTGCCCAACGAGAGCATCCTTGAACTTTACCTAATGGCGTTAGATGACACCCAATGACAACTAAGTCAGTGCATTCTTTGACTTTGTAATGACCACAAAGTCAGTGAACTCTCTAATTTTAACATTGTACAATGACACACACCCACGTTTAGTGAGTTTACATAATGACAATTCCAAACCAACCAAAATTCCATCTAATATTTCACACAAGTCACAATTATACCAACTTCTTATTGAAACAACTCAAATTCAACCAAATTATCACATAACATAATGCATACCATAAAAGCCCCAAAATTCATCATCCACACATACAAATGAAATTAAAGATCTTGTATCTTATATCAAGATCTCACAATAATCAAACATACTAATTGATCACAGAATCACAGTCTCAACACACAATTTAACAATAAAACAAAATTCAAATTTATATTGACAAAAATTAGCTTTCCTCGCCTACAATTCTATATGCTTTAAATACCAAAATTCCTTCAACCCCACATAATGCTTTATCTACACATAAAAATATCACAAACATGATCATATCATACTATTATGATCACTAATCAACAAAGACACATATTGATAAATTAAAGGACATAAAACAAAAGAATATTGCATGCAAGAAAAAAAAAACACATTGGTGAGAAAAAAAAATAGAAAATGACTTACTTAGACAAAGAAACCAATTAGTTGAATGAAAATAACTCGCTAAAAAAATTAATCCTATATATTTGATCAAACAAACACAAAATGAGATAGAGTAAAGAAAAAACAAAAATCTATAAAAAAATATTTTTTAAGAAATTATATGCTTTTAAATTAATAAAACACATTTATAATAAAACTATTTATACTTAAATATTTTATTATTAAAATAATCAAGTGTAATCATTTTAAAACCATTATCATTCTTAAAAATTTTCTATGTCCACTAATATGAAAACCATATATCATAAGAGATACATACTATTTTATCCACAAATATATATTATTGACTAATGAAAAACAATAATATTTATCAACTCTAATATCTTACATATCTAAATGTGAATTCCAACTTTTATTAATAAAATAAATATTTAATTATGAAATAATCAGTCACTTATCTCAAATGAACTCAGAGAATATTCTTTTTGTACAAATGTATTATTAAGTTTTTATTTGAAAATATGTGCACTTGAATTTTGTTTATTGAATAGAAAATAATATATTGTCCTACAGGAAAATTATTAAAGCATACAAAATTATTTAAAAGCAAACAAATTTTATATATTGATTAAGACATAAATAAAGCGAATGACAAAAATTATAATATGACAACTTAAGATTTTTTTTTTTGTGAGGAATTTTCTCAAATGAAATGGTAAAGGAAGTAGATTTTATACCTCCGTTCATTGTTTGACATAAAAATCTTTGATTTATTATTCTACATGTATTTATGTAGTTTCCAAAATACACATAGAAAATTTGTTTCAATAGTCATAAATATATGTTACGGTAGTGATGTGATTACTGCAAACTGTTTGGAAGGCCACTTTCTGTGCCTTTCCTTTGTAGCAAAGTTTTTATGACCCATAAAGTTTATACTCCAAACACACATGTAACCGAATATGGGAGCTTGGGAACCGAATACATTGTTAATAATGGAATCAAATAACATGATGAAAATTGAATACACCTTCAAAATATTTTATTTTATTTCAGCCATTGTTATTCATCTTCTTCAACAAAATGTAGTTATGTATGCTTTTTCAAATCGATAATTCTCGTGATATTTTACAAATAAATGAGAACATATATGATATTTATATATAAATCAGTGCAAATCTTCATAATACAGTGAGATGGTTAAATTAAACTTATTTTACATTTTTGTCTTTGCAAATTAATATAAATAAACAAAAAAAATCTCGCAAATTATTACTCAAAGTTTCTTTTCAATACTCATGTGAACACAATCTTAAGAAGATACATCAATATAACATATAGTATTATAAGATACACAAAGAAATACAAATATATGAATATTTTTCTAATAAAACATATGAGAAAATACAATAAAATTTACCAACTATCTCAAATTACGTAAATTGTTTAAGTTTTAGACAAAATATTAAAGGTAAATGTTCTAATTCAATCTAAACAAATTAAATTAAATTTAACAATTTACTCAACTCAATTAAATAATAAATTTGTAAAAATCTAAATGGAACCCTCAAAATTGAGGATAAGACTCCCTGATAACTAACTAGACCTTATCATATTCTTACACCTCATAGGTTATCATTTCTCTCAGATTTTCTTTATTGTTGATAAGCCTCTCTCTTAACCTGTCTTGTCATATTCTTACATATCAATAATGCTGGTGAAACAGAAGAAAGAAACAAAATTAACAGATAAATATGAAGTATGCTAAATAATATAGGAAACTAAAATCAATTTTGATAATTAAACTGAGATTTTTTTTTCTCCAATAAATACAAATGTGAACTTGATATAGATGATATTTTGAATTGACCAAATCGAATGACAACAAGGCCTAATTTATCTGTAGGCCCAATTTCCCTTAGTGGGTTTGCATGTAGCCTTCGTTTTCATAAACTCAAACCCACACGATTCATTATACATTTTTTTTCTTTACGGTGATTATGTCCAAATTGAACTGATTATTTTTGTGCTACTTAATTTGCCTTTTATAAATATGATTATCCGTCAAAGAAGAAGAATAGTATATACATGTAGCGATCAGATTCAATGCATGGAGATTGACACAAACATTACTAAAATATTTTTTCTTTGTGCTATTAATTAGTAAATGTTTGAGCTTGGCACGCTAACTAAAGTTTTTTTTTTAATAAAAAAAGGTAGGTGAAGTTTAATTAGGACTTTAATTTCCCATGTTTTCAAAAGAGTTTTTCGTAATAGACCACGACAGGAGGATTTAATTTTGTTTGGGTGTCCTTAATTTCTTTAGTCAAATATAATTTTATGCGAGTTCTTTCTTGAAAGGCAAAAAAAAAATTAATTAAATTATTTTAATGCTCTTTTTGTGATATAGTTTTTTTTTAATTACAAAAATTGAGTAATGAAAACAATTTTTATTTCTAAGTTGAACAATTGAGGTAAGTCCATTTTACATTTGTTTGTGTATCTTATTCTTATATCTTAATATGCATCATGTTATCAATAAAGAAATGATAACTATGAGTATTTCATTAAAGAAAAACCAATTAAAATGGTTCACATACTTTTTTAGAAAACATTAATTGCAATTAATTTAATGATTGAAATTTATAAAACAATATTTAGGTTACATTAATAATGAATGTGCCGTAATGTGTAGTAGATATCAAACATTAGAAGCAAAAGTGTATTCAAACTTTGCCTTGTTTGTTATACCATCTTTGGAGTGCTCTCTTGTATATTTGACTGAAAGTTGCCTTGTATTATACTCTCCCCAATTTTAAACATGAATTAAAAATCACAACTTCATGAATTCTGATTTCAAATATAAATAAATTAGTTTTATAGTATTTAGTAAAAATAATATTTCTAAAATATCTTTAATTAATTGATTTTTAATTTTTAACACTCTTATTGTAACATCCCAATAAATATATAACAAAAACTATAATTTATTGTAGGAGTCAACATAATTAATAAAGGAGAACAATGAGGAATAAACACAAAGATGGATATAAGAAATATGAAATATCATATAGAATTTAAAACTTATACAAGGATAGAATGTACACATAATACCGTACGGTCAAGGGGTCACTAAGACCGAACGGTGATACAAAAGGTTGTGCCGAACGATTTTACAAAACAATAATAATCGAACGACTATTCTAACTATAA
This sequence comes from Vigna reflexopilosa, assembly GCA_027742785.1. Classification (NCBI taxonomy): domain Eukaryota; kingdom Viridiplantae; phylum Streptophyta; class Magnoliopsida; order Fabales; family Fabaceae; genus Vigna; species Vigna reflexopilosa. The sequence goes on from CM050917.1 coordinate 31,385,327, forward strand.
AGAGAAAAATAAAACTAAACTAAGGACCGGACGGTCCTGCACTGCTCTCAAGTACAACATCTACAGGATGATCGGCCTCCAGCGCATCCTCCAAAATGTCTTCAATCACGCCTTCTGCTCACATCCAATGGATGATCATCGCAGTGAAGAAAACAAACCGAACGGCCAAATACCGAACGGTAATATAGGCAAAGACAGAAAAAAAATAAGGGTAAGCTTATGTAAATTTAATTAATCATTTCCAGCATACACAAAAACATGAAAACTGAATAGTTCAATCAACATTTCATTCAGAAAATCCTCACATGCATAATTATCATAACCGAACACTTAGACACTGTCCGGAATGTATGAACAACGTAGCTCGACGTCCCTAGCACCTGGTGTGGTGTAGTAGCTGGCATAACTCATCAACTGCCACCCGAGGTTAGTCCTACAACGGTCATCTGGTCTTATGACCGCGGACCTCCTGCCATTCCCACGCATGAATAACCTTTCTCTACATGAGAAAGCGTCATCACGGAATATCAGGATCAGGACGACAACAAAGTATAACCATGTTCATACTTTACCAACCATTATCAATCCTGAGACCTTCCTCCATGAAATTCTCTTACTTAACCATTTCCAACCAATTACACACTATCACATTCATCAATATAAAACAAGGTTAAGGGAATGACCGAACGGTCTAATACTGAAAGGAAGACTAATTATCAAGGAAAACTTTAGTACATGACCGAACGGTCTAACACAGAAAGGAAATGGAGTACCAAGGAAAACTTCAATAGGTGACCAAGTACTATTCAAAGCAAAGCAAACATATAATTGATTTATGAGGTTGACCGAACGCTCAATAACCGAATAGAACTTTAATAAGACTGAGTACCATATCAATCAAACCGAACGTTTTTGGAGTAAAAGAGTTCTCTTCAATAGGCCGAGTGTCAGTACAAGACCGAACACTCTTTGGGAAATAAGTGTCAGTATAAGACCGAACACTTTCACAAATACATAATATTATAAACCGAGTAATTTTAAAGGTCAGGTGCTGGTATAAGACCGAGCACTAAAATAACTGAAGGCTAGTCTATGACCGAGCACTTCAAGACCGAGCACTTGGTGTAAGACCGAGTACTTTCAAATCATGGCAATAATAGTTTATGACTAAGCATTTCATAAGTCCGAGCACTAGATCTATGACCGAGTGCTTCACATGACCGAACGTTCTTTAGGTGAGTAATAATAATAATATGAAACCAAATGTTTCATAAGTTAAATGTTCGTCTATGACCGAACACTTGTAAGATCGAACGCTTGGTTTATGACCGAACGTTCTTAAACATCCTGTATATATAATATGAGCATCACAAGGCCGATCGGTCATCAACTGATTCTCTGTAGAAGAGGATTCAGCCAATTTTAAACATGAATTAAAAATCACAACTTCATGAATTCTGATTTCAAATATAAATAAATTAGTTTTATAGTATTTAGTAAAAATAATATTTCTAAAATATCCTTTAATTAATTGATTTTTAATTTTTAACACTCTTATAGATTTTTAATGTCAAGTTTTATAAAATATAGTTAAGAAGGAATATTACTTTTAAAATGGAATTAATACAACTAAATGGCACTAACTAATTGTTGTAATTAACATATGTTTTTGGTCTATATTCAAGATTGGAAGGAGTAAATTTTAACTTCTATAATAATTATGTGAAAAATCACAGCAAATTGGTTGCTTGTGTAAATTTACAATACCACTGCATTAAAGAAAAAAAAACTTCTTATAAATAATTTTCTATCGGATGTATATGAAAGTCAATTGAAGAGAAAAAGAACTGAAAGAATATGTGATTCAAAATGAAAATAAATATAGAGAGAAAGAAAATGGACATAAATGTTACTCAAATATAAAATTTAAATGTTTCCATACAAGTAAATATGATGAACAATGAGAATTTCATTAAGATGCTATCAATTAGGATGAGTTACTTTTGAAATAACTTTAATTCATCCTCGAAATCGATACCAAAAAAAAAAAGCAAAATTAAATACAGAATAACATGAAGCAAAATTAAAACTAATATAACTATATGAGGACATAAAAATCTAAAAATTTATTGCAATCTCAACAAATGTGTGAAATATAATTCAGATATAGACAATGAAAAAAAAATCACGATGTACATCACAGTAATTCTCTGTAATACCAACAGACTTAACAAGTTCCTCAGAAAAACCTCTGTATAAATGAAATCCAATAGATTAAAACTATGAAGAAAAAAAAAATGGAGGTTTAAAAATGGGGGAAAATGGTTATACTCCTTGATAATAAGGAATTAACCTTAAGAAGCAAGCATGTATAGCATGACACATTTTTAAGCAGATGGACTCCAACACCAAAAATGGGGCAACAGAAGATGTTCTTTCTTAATTTGACTCTACAAGAATGTACCTAGTATCTAGGCTGGGATTTTCTTTCCTTTAACTTTATGCTTGAGAGTTCCCTTGTATGATTTTGACAAATCCAATGCATCATCACCAGTAGTGTGTTTCTTCTGCTTACTAATGCTGGCAGGATTACCAATTGGACCTGACCAAGCTTGGAATGGTTCCTTTGAATAGGTGTACGAGGTTGAACCCAAAGAGATGTCGGAAGGAATAATATCTGGATCAATGTGATTAGAAGATCCCAAAGGAAAGCCAAGTTGTCCATCTTCATGCGGTGGAGGAAACTTTTCACTCTTGCTCTTTGCATTTGCATGACTGATTAATCTCCTTCTCTGTTGCACACGAAATCACAGCAACCAATAATCAACCTGACTTTCTTACTTTCAATCATAATTATAGAGATTTTCAATTCTCAATCATAAAAAATGAAAAAGAATTTCATCAGAAGGAAATTAGCCAAAACATAATTTAAGATAATCAATATATAGAACTAATTTTCTTGAACATACATCCACATTGGATTGAAGCTCAGCATTGGCTTCTGGAGCAGGAGCAGCTTTGGCAGCTCGATCGCGAATCCGATGCTTCTTTGGACCATCAACACCAGTTTTGCCTGCAGCTCTTGATCTAGTCATCCATATTTGCAGGAAATGTCAGTTAAATATAATAAGATCAATACATTCAAACTAGCAGATGTTAATCAAAATGAACACTCTTCACTGTGCCTGTCACTGCAAGCAAAATTTAGATCATTGTGTGTGTAAGTTGAAGCAGATTCAGAATAATCTGCTCATCATCTCTTGTGATGTTCAGTCATAACATTAAAGCATGAAAAACTTTAGTTTTCCACCTATATAGCTAATATAAATAAAGAGATCATGTAAAGTTTTTCAGTCTCCACTTTTTATCATAAAAGATATTTTTGTGATAAGTGTCATTGAATAACTCAGATAAAATAAAATATTATTATTAACTGATATTTTTGGCCTGAATGTCTTCCTCCAAAAATTTTTGTCCCAACCCCCTGCTTTTTAAATATATGTTTTTTTAAAAATGTTCACATGTGTGTACATCCCCAATTCTAGTGTGCATCAAACAAACTTTACATAAAGGATACCTCCTTGCTTCATCATCCCGTCGTTTAGCATCCATTTCCTTTGTTGGGGGATATTTTGGAAGACTAAGAGGATCACATGCATAAGGTTCTGTGGTAAAGAACTGCAAAATAATAGAAGGTTGAACAAAATATAGAAGGTTGAACAAAATAATAGAAGGTTGAACAAAATAATAAGGGTTGATTTTATAAAATGGAAAAGACATCTAAATTCAACAAAATTACAATGTTCCTCAGACAACATTCAAGATTTGATGGACCAATTTCCTATAGCAGCAATTTACAACAATCATGCTCATTTTTTGGCATACGACATCAGAGGCAAAAAGCTGAAAAACCATGCCACTAAAGTTTTTTGTCAATAATAGATGCACCCACTGGCAATCCTTGTGGTTAAGAATCATACAGCCTAATAAAACTAGTGATGCAGCACAAGACAAAGGTGCTAAAGAAGTTCAACATGCGACTTATTTTATGTTTCACGAAACAGTCTGGAATATGAGCTTCACTAAGAATATATTAGGATAGAAAAGATGTCTAGTAGCATGAAATAATAATATAAAAATTGAGGAATTTTCAAAATCCCACCTCACTTCTTAGAGCATCTGAGGCACTCTTTCGTTCTGCTGGATCAATTGCAAGAAGAGTCTCGATAAGGGGAAAAGATGAAGGTGGAAAATCTTTAAATGTCTCTCTTATACACCTTCTGTATGGCTGTCGAGGTTTAAACAAGGTAGCATTAGGCATCTTTAACTTCTTCCAATACTCATCAGAAGGTGATCCACAAAGTTTGTATATCTTATGCAGTTGTTCCACCTGTGTAAGTTATCAGTAAAGGGTCAGAAAATATCCAATGAAGATTACAAATAACCAGCAAAAAAGTGCGAGTGATATATTGTTAATGCAATACAAATTCCTTCAAACTAAATAAGAGATGGTAGAGCTAAACATAAGATCTAGCATATCACTTTAAAAGTGTGATTTGTGGAAAACATACAAAGGGTGCATTTAAACAAACAGAAATCTTGTAAAGATAATGTTTCGTAGTTATCAGTCTGCATTGATTTGATAACTGAACCAAAATTATTATAACTATCATCGTAATCACTAGTAGTACTGCAAGAGAAAGTGCGGCTGGAAGAGAAACTGCTGAAAGACATTCTATTCCTAGCATGGTCGTAGCTATCAGGATTGTATTACTCATTTCAATATCCTGTGACATGTTTGTCGGGCTTTGGATGATATGTTGGAATCTTGGCATTTCCTTGCTGATTTCCTCTCAGGTTCTTTGGGACAATGTATGTATGAGGCAGGGTATGTATTTGTGATTGGTTGGGAGAGGGTGTTATGGAATATCTTATTGACCAACACTCAACAGATATAAGAATCATGCTCCTTTATAGTATTGTAAAATTTGTATCTCCTTTTTACCCAGTTTTTGTTTTCAATAGTACACGCACATCAAACAAGCTTGAACAAGGGATATAAAGGCAAAGGTACACATGCAAAAGTGAAAAACAAAGGTACGGGGGCTACATCAGAGGAAGTAACTAGTTACAATATCTTCCACTGGCATTTACATTATCTGCGCTACAATTTGATGTGTTCCTCTTTCACCCATCATGTTTCATGGCTCAACAGAGGCATATGCAGTTGTCTACGAAGTAAAATGGTTTATTAAATCATGAAGGAACTCAGCAATTGGTTATTTCACATACTTTTTCAGTTTCTTAGTTTATTTCTCATTGATTGCATGTCTTCATATTCATTGCAGATAAGCACATAAGCATAATTAAAAGTTTATCAGATGCATATTTAGAAAGAAGAATGTTCCATTATATAGCTTCGTTTTTACTGTCTCAAAAACATAAAATTTGTTGGATTACCATCTAAGTGTTAGGCACATATTTGAGGGAAATGAAAATCTATATAAACTAAAACAAGAAAATTTAAGTTTTCACCTCTGTACGTCCAGGCATAATAGGTTTCCCAGCCAATAACTCTCCTAAAATGCAACCAACACTCCAAAGGTCGATGGCCACACCATATTCTGTGGCACCAAGAAGCAACTCAAGGGGGCGGTACCAAAGGGTAACTACACGACTAGTCATGGGATGCCTGCGGTCTGGATCAAAGAAAGATGCAAGGCCAAAGTCAGCAATTTTAAGTATCCCTTCATCGTTAATAAGAAGATTTGATCCTTTTATATCACGGTGAAGTACGTTTCGACTATGACAGTGCTCAAGTCCTGATAGCAGTTGATGTGTGTAACATTTAACCTGCAGTGGGAGAAAGTATTTGGAGACATCAAACAGAGCAAATTGAAAAGAAACCAAAGGGTATCTTTTATTTCTTAGATTATTAAGGCAAACCTGGTCTAACCTGTGGCTCTGTAAATTTTATGTCAGGGCTTGCAGCAAGTCCAGCTAAATCATGCACCATGTAATCAAACACCAGGTACAAACTCAAGGACATTCTGGATGTAACTAAACCTTCTAGCTTTATAACATTGGGATGATCCAATCTTCTCAAAATAAGAATCTCTCTGGCCATGAATTTTACACTCTCAGGTTCCAAATTGTCAAATCGAACCTTCTTCAGTGCAACAATCTTACCCGTCAATGTGTCTTTAGCTTTGTATACATTACTATAAGTTCCTTGACCAATCTAATACAAAAGAAAATTTAAAGAAAATAAAACAAGAATGAGAAAAACAGAATATTGCATCTCAATGAGCATACTCAATTGGACTTCAAACCACATCCACAAATCCCTGATACGGCAAGACTCATTCAATGTATTTCCATTTTAAGCTAAATGTAACACAAGCACCTAAACTAATTGAAGTTCAAAATTTTTTCCAATCAATACAAACCCACCTTGTCAATTTTCTCAAATGTGTCAGCCTTTCGCGGAATCCACCCACTAAGGGATTCACCACACACTGCTGTTAGCCAAGGTGGCCACCCAGCTGCTACTTGCTCTCCCTGCAAATGCTTCGGTGGATTACTTAGCCTTGGATTTGGCTTTGGCTTTGACCTTCTTCTGTCACCCTTCGTTCCCCGGACTCCATCGCCACTACCATTCTCTTCCTTCTCCTTCTTTTTCTCCTTCTCACCATTCAGAGCCTCTCCCACGTTCTCCTCAGCTCTGCTTGTGGCCACTTCATCAACTTTCTTGTTGGATTCAACACTCGCACTCTTCTCCTCCTTCACCTCGGAGATTATTCCGGATGACACTTCTTTGCCAATTATACACCCCATTTACTCTATTCGAACCCAAGCTTCATTCCCTTGACATGGCTCGCTTTTGTGAGGGTTTCTGATCACCACACTAATCCAATATCAACAAGAAAGAAAGTAAAACACGAGCATGATTAAATGATTATGATTATGACTATGACGAGTAAAAAACATTTTACCCTTGATCAACCTGGTAATCCTACAACAATCGGTAACCTCATCCGCGGAAAGCAACAAACTTAAGCATCAAGTGACGAGTAAGGGGAATTTGGAATAAAAAGCAAAACTTTTTCACGTCTTGAACAACCACCGGCCTACAAGGTGCCGGAGCACAAACATACAGAGTCACCAATTAAGAATTCAGCTGAAGGGGAGATTAAAGGTAGCACGATTCAGTGCGCCGTCAAAGTGATCTATCTGCATACACAAAAGGAAAGTGAAAAAGTATAAATTTTTATTGTTTATTTATATTTTTCCAGATAGAGGAAGCACGTGATGGCTTGTGGAAAAAAGAGGGGCAAAGAAGAGAAGGGAAAAAAGAGCATGGCGTGTTGCAGAGCGTGATAGAGAAAGAGTAATTGGAACTGGGGTTCGTATTTGTATAAAGAGAAAGAGATTGTTGTCTTGTCTGAGAAGTGTGGGCACTGTTTACCTGCGTTTGTTTGTCTGGTGATGTTGTTTGGTCTTTTGTGGCTCTCTCCGAACGAGACGAGGAATATAGAGAGGATGCGATCTTCAAACTCTCACAAAGTCAAACCTCTCAAAATCGCTTTCTTACAACACCCATTTCATTTGTTTTCAACTTGATTCTTCTTTCCAGCCTCCTAAATTGATGCCTATTATTGTTAATTTCATTTCTGTGCCCAAAGAAATTACAAAATCACTGGAAAAGGAAAATTCATATACTCACGAACCAACGACCCAAATGATTGCTAATTATTTATTTATATTTTTTCATTTTGAATTCTGTTCAAACTTAAAATATGTTTGGCTGGAGGAAGATGATGAAAATAAGTAGCGATGGAATTCAATTGATTTGTCTGATCACATGAAAAAAGATAGTTAAAAAGTGAATAAATTTTATTAGTCTTTATTCCATTCTCATTTCTTAATAAAACATTTTTAAATTTACTTTTTTTTATCATTTTATTTTATATCTATCAAACTGATATTAACTTTTTATGTGTTAAAAGAAGAAGATATATAGATATAAAAACAGAGGTAGGGGAAAAGAGAAAAAAATTTGAAAATAAAGTAGAAATAAAAGTACGAGCATGTTTTCTTTTTGTTAAATCAATATAATTTTTTAGTGTATACGTTGAAATTTATTTAAGAGTTTAACTTTTTTAAATGACTTATTTTTATTTCTTAATTAATAAAGTACTGATTAATGTTTATTATTTTCTTTTGAAATTAAAATAATTGAAATAATCGGTACTTATAATTGTAGGACTAATGTTTTAGTTTGCTAGAAACTTTAATGGTTTTTTTTAAGGGAAAAAATTAATGAAACTGGTTATTTCTTATAAATTGATAAGTAAAGTTATAAAAGAAATAGAAAATAACTTCAATACATAAGTTTATAACTTCATTTTAGCATAATACAGTTTAACTTTTTAAAAATGATGAAAAACGTTCTCCTTCGGTGTTTTTTGTGTTTATTGTTTCGTGTAACAGAGGTGTTAATTTCAATTGTGAATTACGAATTAAATTGATTTATTACAAGTAACATGTTGAAGAATTATGAAATGTATGTTAGAATAAACAAAACTCACTTTTCTTTAGGTTAAATGAGTTGGAGCTATAAATAGATTACCATGAAAAGAAGATGTTAAAAACTTCAATATCATATATAACTTATTGCTTAAACATAAGAATGTCAAATGAACTTATCTCTTTGAGTATTATCTAAACTTGTTTCAATTTTGATGAAAAATTCACCTTTAGGTCTGTGTAGAAATAATAATAATAATAATAATAATGGATATGGTTATGTTTTCAAATTTTTCCTTCCAAGATGTTGATGGAAAAATGTTTAATTTTGGAAGAGAAATTATTTTTATAGATAGTTTTGTGGGAGACAGCGATTTTCAAGGAGATAATAATATTTTTGTGTGAATATAGTATTAAGTATTGAATTATATCTAAACTCTATTAACATTCTGAATCATATATAGAAGGCTTTGAAGTAGTCAGAAGTTGATGATGAGTGCGCAACAACTTGCATCACATACATTTGATATTATGGATATTTTTCTAAAAAATATGAAAAGTATTTGTTTCTAGTATTCAAACTATAGTCTTTTGAAAATGATCCAATTTTAATATTCTTTGATATTAATATTTTATATATTAATTTATTTTTTCTACTTTGTTTACTTTGTAATTATAAGAATGAGATATTAATGGCTGAGAGTAAGACTAGAAGATTACAATAATATATATATATAAAAGACTGATTATTTAAATAACAGTCCACATCTTTATTTAATGGTGGCACTAAAACCAAGTACACACATATACTTATAGATAGCAATGGCAAGATATAAAACAAAGCACACTGAAGACATAGATATTGGTAATTATTAATTTTGGATAGGTAATTAGATTGTCATGCCATTAAACCTTCGCTCAGCCTCCTTGTGATCGATGACTCCATAATCAGGACGTTTCACATCACTGAAATTAAAGACTGGTCGTTGCGATGAAAATCTTGAGTTTCCCTTCGCTGGAGTTTCAGGCGCTTTCGTCGCAATCTTTTTTAGCTTTTCAGTTTCATCAACCGGATTCATCTTCTTCTCATTCCCATTTATCATTGCACCTTCTTTCTTCAACAACTCTATTGCCTCGTCAATATCATTCATCGGCTTACTTATCAGAGTCCCTTTTCTTGCTGTTTCCATGCTTTTGGGCCCGGGCCCAACCACCTTGTTGGGGTAATTACCATACCCACCATTATCGCCTCCAGTTGGACTTGCTCCTCCGACACCATATCCATTGTTCTTATACACAGGAACGGACTTGGTTTTCGACCATTCATAATTACCGTTGTCACCACCATATCCATCGTTGTAAAAGGGACTCTCGGTGGGCTTAGGTTTGGACCTCTCTTTATTGTTGTCGGTACCATAGTCATCACCATATCCATTATTTTTAACAGGACTACCACTGGCCTTGGGCTTGTACCCTTCTTTGTTGTTGTAGTTTCCATAGTCAGCACCATATCCATCATTATAAACAGAAGTGCCGCTGGGCTTGAGCTTGGGCTTATACTCTTCTTTGTTGTTATAGTCTCCATAGTCAGCAGCACCGTATCCATCATTGTAAACAGGAGTGTTACTGGGCTTGGGTTTGTATCCTTTGTTATTGTAGTCTCCATGGTCAGCACCATATCCATCATTATAAACGGGAACGACAGTGGACTTAGGCTGGTACCTTTCTTTGTTGTTGTAGTCCCCGTCATCAGTACCATATCCATCATTATAAACAGGACTTGAAGTGGGCTTGGGCTTGTATCTTTCTTTGTTGTCGTAGTCTCCATAGTCAGCACCGTATCCACCATTATAAACAGGACCTGAAGTAGGCTTGGGCTTGTACCTTTCTTTGTTGTTGTTGTTGTAGTCTCCATAGTCAGCACCGTATCCATCGTTATAAACAGGAGCAGAAGTGGGCTTGGGCTTGTACCTGTTGTTGTAATCTCCATAGTCAGTAGCGTAACCATCATCATAAAGTAGAGTGGAAGCGGGCTTGGGTTTGTACTTTACTTTGGTGGTGTAGTCTCCGGGGTCAGAATAAACGGTAGTAGCAGTGGGGTTGGGCTGGGAGGAGTGGCCCGAGTGAGGTGAAGTAACAGGAATGGACCTTGGAGAATCAAGTTGACGAGGGGAAGCAGAAGCAGAAGCAGAAGCATGATGAGCAGGGTTTGTTGGACGTTCATGCTTCCATTCATCATCGCTCTCGTACTCATAAGGCCTCCTACGAACTGGAACTAATTTTTTGTTCCCAACGTACTCATCACCACTGTTAAATTTGGGTACGAAAGGAGAAAATGGCTTTGCGACAGTTTCACTTCTAACAATACTGCTACTGTTGTAGGTGGATATGGTAGCGCTTTGGTACCTGAAACCAAACAGAGCCATGCCTCTCTCCTTTGCTTTCTAACTTAAATCTCTTTCTGCAACTTCCCCTTTTATATAAGGAAATAAAGATGCTGAAACTTTGCGTTTCGACTAAGCCTGGTACCATTGTCTCCTACTAAAATAGCTAGAGACATGAATGCAGAAGATTCAAACTTATCGTGATTTGCATAAGATAAGAGAATCATATGCTACTTATTATGACTTGTGTGGATTTTATTCATCTTCTTACTACATTATTCACTATATCTTTATATGCAGCGTGTGAAACAGAAGAAGAATCTTATTCCAAGCTAGTGGATGGAGGGGTGAATTAATTCCACTGGTTTTAGTGACTGCCATTGTTTTTCTATTACGTAAATCAACGTTAGAATCCGACGTAAAGAGAATCAAGTAAAGCGGAAAAACCACTACAAAAAAAGGAGAATTTGAATGGATTTCATTTTCGGAGAAGAATCTGTGCAAATCTACACTTAAAAAAGTATTATTCACAGTGAAAATATAATGAAGAGGTGTACTTTTTCACACTGAATTCAATGTAGGTCCCTCATTTCTCTCGCTAGTGGAGATAATGATGGCTTCTCTCAATTTAATAAATTACTAGTAACCTATTCCATTAGTGCGACTTCACTAAAGTTGTTGTTGTCTCTAAATTTAGATTAACAGGTCCATGATGAAATAAAATCAATAGAAGCAACAGTGCCACTTATCAGAAGAAGCACGCAAGTAATTTACACAGTCACAAGAAATTATGAAAGTATTAATAATGATTAAGCGTGCAAGCCTTGTTGAGAAATTAATCAAAATAATAATTGAGCAAGATAAGTTTGAAGAGATTCATAACTCCATAACTGAATAACAATATGAAGAGATTCATCCGTGAACATCAAACAAATGAGAATCCAAGTTAAATAATTTCTGTTTTAAAACTACTCTTCATTGTGAATGAATGAAGTCTATTTGGAAATAATTTGAGGGATTTGGCCATGACTTGTAGAACGTGGACAATGGTTCAGGGCTCAATTTAATACATCCTTAAGTTTTCTTTTGTTGATTTTACTAAATGAATGGAGTGAAAAATCTCTAATCTTTAAACTTTTTACATAACGTGAGGTATAGGATTAAAATTAGAGTGAATTTGATCTATAAGACAAATTAACTTTTAAATATTTTTTAGTATTCATTGAGTTTTTAAAATTTTTAAAATTGTAAATTAAAATCTGAATATTTAAAATTAGTTATAAATAGGTTTTTAATTAATTATAATTATTTACAAATTAATTAAAAGGTTAGGACTGAATCAACTTACCTAATTCTACTTGACTTAACATGACTTCAACATGACATTGTCTAACATGAGTTTGATCTTAATTAATATGATTTTATTTGAATCAGACTTGATATTAATTAGATTCTAATTGGTTAACATGGACTTGATTACAATCAATTTGATGTTACCACAATTCTTCTCAGCTTTATGTGGATCGAATTTTACTCGACTCAACGTCAATGTTACTTATCTCAATCCGATGTGGGTCTTACTTTTCTGAACCCAACTTAAGTTTATATCAACATGGGTTGACTCTACTCATCCAGGCATAATCTTATTTAACTTAACATGGAGTGGACCTTATCCTACTGAATTGAGGTGTGCCTAACTCAACTCGACCATACATGGCCCAACTTGACTCGACCTAATTAATGTGGGCTCAACTCAATTCTACAAAATATTAACTTGATCAACCTTCACTTGACTATGACCCTACTTGATTTGGCTCTAGCATGACCCTTACTTGACATAGGCCTGACTCGACTCTGTCCATATTGACTTGGTTCCAATTTAGACAAACATAAAGCTTACCCGAATTGGCCAACATGGGTGTAATTTGGACAAACCTAAGTTCTATCCAACTTGGCCAACATAGATCCAATTTAACTTGTCTCGACATGAGTTAAACTCATCTCAACTTAACTTGACCGGTAGAAAATCGGACTAAGCCTAATGCAGACTTGTATCAATTTGTATTTTATCTTAATTTATCCACCCTAACTTAGTCTAACCATATTAACTCACTTCACATAGTATTAACTTAGCTTAACTTTATTGAAGCGTAACCCGACCTTGTCTATACTATATTTAGATTTGGATTGAACAAAAATATTTAATGTCTACACAAATTTGCATTTTATTTTTCATTTTCATATAAAATCTTCTTTCTATTCTAAAAGATTATCCATAAATTAATCTTAATCTATAAACTTGATATTTTGTTACCATGAACCTTTTTACATATATATTTTTCAGCTCCACCCCACATTATATATTAAGAGGTATGATAATTCATTGGCAAGGGTACCAAATCATTTAAGTAACATAAAATGGTAAGACCAAGTATCGTTTTCCAATAGACTCGTGTAATACTAGTTAATTGCACTATTAACAACTCATGTAGACTCAAGAACAACATATCAATTGAAGAACAAGTGCAAAGAAGATAAAATTTCAACTATACAAGTTTGGACTTTGGTGTTTGAAGACACTTAAGAATGGAATAGACTAGAAATGATATGAAATGACATTGCTAAGGTTAGGTTTCACCAATTCACTCTTGTGCATACACAATTTCTTCTCCTATCCATCAAATTACTAAAGTCAATCCACAAAATTACTCTAACCTTAATTCCTTAGGTGAAAGAACCTAGCTTTTACCTATTAACTATCAATCCCTTGATTAATTAACAAGCAAAACTCGCATTAAGAACTAGGATCTTAGATAACATGTGAATCATCTTCCATCCCTAGAATCAATGAACTACAAAGACTCTTGTTTCAGTTCTAGGTTCCATCTTACGTCCCCATAACCCATGAAACCCCAAAATTATGTCATGAACGTCCCCATTACATGCAAACTTCAAGATTGGAAACAATAATACTAACCATTGATAGAAAAGGCATATATATATATATATATATATATATATATATATATATATTCAAATCATTTAACAATTACACAAGAATTCAAAGGCTACAACTAATCCCAATAAGTTGGGTTTGACTCTCCATTTCCATAGAGAGCCTTTAAGCTTACAAAATGTCCATGGAAGAAGAAGAAGAACCCTAAGAGGAAGAAGGAAGTGTTCCCACAAACCCTAGCAGTCCTTCAAGCTCTCCTCTGAGTGAAATCGCGCCTCCAAACCACCAAAGACACTTTTCGCTTCACGTTCTCGACTTAAATAAAGCAGATCTGTCACATCAGCACCGCCAGCGCTCAGCGCCACCTTTATGGAAAATGGACCCCCAGCCTTGAGGCCCCAGCGCCCTAGGCACAACTCTCGTCAAAGGGCAGCGCTTAGCGCCAGTGTTTCTGTTTCTTTTTCTCCCCTTTTGTGCAAAGTTGCTTGCTTTTGTGGTTGACCGAGATTGTTCAATGCAATGGAGGATCTTCCTAACATCAAAATGGATCAAAAACAGGAGATTAGAGTATTATTTACATAATGTAATCCAAAATATAGATAAACACTAAAACAAGATAAAAGAAAAGATTTAAACAAATAATAAATTAAAAAAAAGTTGATTTTGCTACTAAAATAATGTTTAGATAATGATAATATTTACAAGATCTAATAGACATATTGACCATGTACTTTTTTTTTATTTCTCTTTTATATACAAAAATGTATTTAAAAATTAAATAAGAAACTGTGCAATGCATTTGACTAGTTTTTATGAAAAAGAAGGGAACCCTGAAAAAAAAAATCTAAGGGCAACGATTTAAATTTCAAAATGATAGATTGGTGGGGGAAAGAATTGAAGCACAAGAATATCAAAACAGTCCTGGCCTAATAAATATCCTAAATAATTCCACCCTCCAAATTAATCTTTGTAACAAATGTCAGGTTATAAATATACAACAAATTCCTAATTCGTAATCTCCTCCCAGAGGTATTAACATATATGTCGTGACATATGAGTGATGGAAAAGGATTTTCCAGCCTTAAAACCTCCATGTTGTAGCATCTTTGGCACAATGGGGACATTTGCAATGGTGAAGTCTGACAAAGTAGCAATACATTAACACCACTTAGTTCCTGACATGCAAATCCCCTTTCCAGAAATAAGACCATGAAGAAATCCACAGTCACATCATTTTCATATATATTTTCTTTCAAATATTCTTTCCATTATTGTTTTGTTCACTGCCAACACAACTCTTATTTTACAATTATGTGTTTAATACATTTTTCTATTATTTTTCAATGACCAACATGCTCTTCTCCACTACGACTATTCTTAGGCTTTATGACATTGACAACTTTCAACAACTCGTAAACTTATGTTATTTAAAATCGAATGATCATAAAGATTTCCACAAGTTTTACAAAGGTAAGAAATATTGATAGGTACTATGAAAAAACACATAAACAAGTAACAAATACCACTAGGTCAATAAAAACATACAATCATAAAAAATTGCAACTTGATTTGTCCTACAATTACCATATTACATGTTATCATCATATTTTGGTTTTTCCTAATAATATATACCAAGTTCTCAAAAGTTAAAATCATAAGCGAGCAAAATAAACTACAGTGAACTAAAAAATAATTTATCTTAATTCATCTGAAAATAATTTAAATAAACTTAATTAAACTATTTTGTCAGATTGAAAGTCGAGATAGACTATTCAAACCTAAATTTAAGATGCATTAGGTCAAGTCATTACAGTACAGTTAATTTGTTCAGTCGTAAATAAAATAACAACTTTAAACATCAGAACACACCTAGAGAAATGAATAATGTCTTTCTTTGTTCTAATTAAAGGAAATAATACTGTAGTATCATCGTACAAGTTACAAACACAATGTTTACAACTTGTATCAATCATATGCATCATTCTTAAAAGTTTGCATACTCTAACAATGAATAAATGCAAAATAGGCATAATCTGCAAACAAGTTTTCTTCTTGGCAGACACAACAGGAAGGCTGAACGTTACTTGGTATTTTCGTTAGAAGAAGGTAACGAATTATTCAATACGCATTCGAGAAACCACCCTGGGAAGTCTTTTTCATCCTCAATACCATCTAAATGGGTTAGCTTTTTTCCCCATTGACCTCCATGGCTTCCCTCAGTAATAATTGAAAGAAGGGAAATGTCTGAGAATTGAAACGGAGGATAAACCACTGCATTAGTCTCAGAACTTCCATCCATTCTTGAAGGTGTATGACTTCTTATACCAATATCCTTTCCAGGTAGTAACTCCCCATTACTGGGGGCTGCACATTCCATTCTTTGCTTTCTTTTTCTCAGCCAATCAGCGAAGAGCCCTTTCAGTGTTTCTTGACCCATGTTAACCTGTTGAGTAAGGTAAAAGTCACAAACTGTTTCCTTATATCTAAAGAAACAAAAAAATGCAACCATTTTCACAATGGAATTTTATGCAGAAAACTGCAGAAGCACACAATAGAATACCTCCAAACATATATAACTCACAACGTACGATAATCTCTTCTCCTTCCGAGGTCGATTTAAATTGTTTGCGTTCCTCGCATTACCAACACGTTGCATCGCTGAAATATGTCATTCCACAAATGAAAAATCACATAACAAATCTACAAACAAATTACAAGATATGTAAAGGTGTTATACTCATTCCCTAACCGAGATACAACTCTTGAAATTAATCCAACTATAAGTAGAGTTCGATATAAATAACAAAATTAAACACACGAGAAAAAAAATCCAAAAACCTAATATTTGATGTTTTAGGTTAAATATAATTTCAGCTCCTTATTTTGATTAACACTGAATATATATACCGTTAATGAACATCTTAGGTGTGTGGAAACTTTCACTTAAAGCAAGCAATACGAAAGTCAAGAAACAGAAATTTACCGTTATACCAAATCAGTGAGTACATCTTGAATTTTATGCATACCTCCTCTTTCCAAAAGTTTTCTCTAGGTGCTGGGTTTTACGGTCCATGACGGGGCTGTAGTTATTTTATGTTTGACCTTAGGTTTTCTTTTTGGCATATATATGACAATATGAGCTTGGTTAATTTAAACAAACCAAAACAACGCCTAGTCGTCTAAGATATTGCTAGCACTAATAGCACATTTAGTTGCCTGAAGTGCAAATAACCCAGCGCATTATATAGCTGGAACAGAAGCAAGTATAATTTGTTAATTGACTCTCCGCTTCACTCTTAGGGTCCCACTGGTTGACCTAAGAGGATTAAATAGCTACTGACCTCTTTCTTCTGGTTCCGGATCATGTATGTGCCCCATGAACAGCCTGACTAACGAGCTCATGAATTGCACATAACAGTCGCAGCTTGAAACTTTTAGATGTGGGCCAGATTCTGAATCATTGGCTCGTAATTTACCATACTTCTTGCTGATTTGACAATCCCCTTAGCTAACCGACCGGAAAACAGCACAAGACAGCAACACCAATGCACTAATTGCAACTCGGTGGTTAAATGCCATCCTGGGTTGCAATATATCACCATTAATTTGAGATTCTGATGAAGGGGAAAACAAAAGAATAGTTACAAAATAATGACTTCCAGGGCTAGAGGAAGCAATGGTAACATACAATCTCTAAGATAAAGAAAATTGTTTCTAGATGCAAAACAGAAAAAAGACAAATTACTTCAAAAATATACGTAGAAGCAATCTTCAAATGTCTCAATCAACGAATTGATATAAAAGGGGGACCATAAAAGGGAGGTTTCTGAATGTAATGAACAATAATCTTACATTGGGCATGAGTTGATGATCTCCTCAATCTTGCTAAAAGCCACCACAAACCCTGAGTTGTATCTCATCGCTGCCTTCTTGATCTACGTGAACAAGGGAAATGAAAATAAAGTGAAAATAAAAAATTAAGAATTGGAATAAATTATAAAACCAATATATCAAGAAGAAAAGGCAAGCATTAAAAGCAAATAAGTTAGAATCTCAAATTATGCTGGTTCAGATGCAGATCGTATTTATCTCAAATTTTCAAAACAGTTACTAAGAGGCTTTCTTAACCGTATACCATACCCCGAGGTCCAATCCAAACAACCAAAGAAAAAACACTGCATAGATTACTTGTAAACATTGATTGGTGTACAGATGGGAAATTTTATCAAATAATACCTTTCAAATCATCACTGATAATTTTAGGAAGTAATGGATCAAGAAGAGGTTGATATCCTTCATCTTTCATTAACTTGGTTAACAGTTTTAACGCCAACCTTATTTCTTCAATTTGTGGGTGCATATTGTCTCCAACAACAAACACATGGGTCAAACTTTTCAACTCAATCCAGCTACAACCAGGTTCTTTAGTCACCCCTCGGGTCTTCATCATGCCCCTGACACGCTCCACGTCTTCCCATTTTCCTAAAGCCGTATATATACTCGATAACAATACATAAGCAGACGATTCTGGCGAGCCTAACTCCATTAGTTTCTCTCCAGCATAAGCACCAAGATAATATTTACGATGGTTCTTACACGCCCCTAATAATATGCGCCACAGACATAGACCATGATCAACTGTTGCTGATTCAATGAAATCTTTTGCTTCATTTAGTTGTCCAGCACGGCTCAAGATATCAACCATGCAAGCATAATGCTCTATTGTAGGAGCAATGTTAAACTCATCAAACATCATCTTAAAATAAACCCACCCTCTGTCCACCGAACCCATATGACTACAAGCAGAGAGAAGATTCACAAATGTGACACTATCGGGCTTTGTCCCCTCCGAACACATCTCTTCAAACAACTTCAAGGCTTCAATGCCGCGACCATTTTGAGAAAGTCCGGATATCATTGCATTCCACGAAATTACATCTCTAGAAGGCATCCTCCTAAAGATGCGGCATCCATCATCCAAACTTCCACACTTTGCATACATGGCAGAAAGAGCACTTCCAATCGGAACTTCCAAGCTAAAACCATACTTAATAATCCCGGCATGCATTTGCTTTCCCTGATCTAAAGCCACCAAGCTAGAACAAGCCTTTAGAACACTCGCCATAGTTAAATCATTGGGGATAACTCGCCCCATCTGCATTTTACCGTACAAATTCAAAGCACCTTCATAATCCCCATTTTGTACATAACCCGTTATGATTGAAGTCCAAAGAACAACATCAGGTTGTTGAATATATTCAAAACCCTTCCGAGCATCCCCTATACTACCACACTTCGCGTACATGTCCACCAAAGCCGACATCACATACAATTGCAATTCATAACCCAGCTTCAAGGAATAACCATGCATTTGTCTGCCTTCCACAATAGCACAAACATCGCTACAAGCATTGATCACCCCAACAAGAGTATACTCAGTGGGAAAAACTCCAGAGCGATGCATATCATAAAACAGTTTCAGAGCCTTATCCGCATCCCCACTCTGAGCAAAACCAGTAACCATAGCCGACCACGTGATAGAATTTTTATTTCCCGACAACTCAAAAGTCTTGAGCGCATCCTCCAAGCTCCCACACTTCGCATACATCGTCACGAGAGCATTCCCCACGGAGACAAAGCAAACACCCCCGTTTTTCACTGCAAGAGAATGAACCTGCCTTCCTGTGTCCACAAACACGTGACTCGTCAAAGCACTAAGAACACTGGTGATCACAAACTCTTTTTCATTGTCACTCTCTTTTTCATGACGCAATAGTTCAAAGAGCTGAAAAGCCTCATAAGCAAACTCCTTGGAAGCATACCCAGAAATCATGGTAGCCCAAGAAACCACATTCCTCACAGGCATTTCGTCAAACAGCTCACGCGCCTCGGCAACGAGACCCGTTTTGCAGTACAAGTTAAGAAGCGAACTGGCAACGAAAACGTCATCGGACCAGGCCGTTTTGACGGCAAGAGCGTGGGCCATGCGGCCGGCCCTGGCGTCGGAGAGGTTGGAGGCGGCGGTGAAGACGCCGGTGAAGGTGTGGGCGTTGGGGAGGGTGGTGCAGGCCATCATACAGCGAAAGAGACGCATGACATGAGAAGAGGCGTAGGCTTGCTGTTGGGAGAATGCATTGATGAGGCAGTTCCATGAGATGACGTCTTTGTGGACAATGTTGTCGAATACGAGGTTGGCTTCTGTGAAGTGACCACACTTTGTGTAGAGGTTGATGAGGGCGTTGGCAATGTGAGTGAAGGAGAAAAAACCGTTTCTGAGAATGCGAGCGTGCAAAACTCGACCTCTACGAAGTTCTTTGTTGACAGTGTAGTGATGGAAAGCACGCAACACTAGCACGTGTTGGGGAGGAAATGGAAGAGGCATGCATCCACTGCTAACAAATGACAGTGTCTCTGTTCAACTGCGGCCGATGTTTGACGGCGACCGACGCATCGGGTCCACACTCCAAAACAATCTTCACAGGCTCTTTTGGTTCAGAGAAACAGAAGAGAAGGAGGCATGGCCCCAGAGAATAAAAAGAAAAGAAAAAAGGAACATGTAGTTTAGCAGTCTCAATTGAGGCACTGAGAGCGTGAGAGAGATAGAAAAAAAGAGAAATGCGCCAATTATTATTATTATTATTATTATTAAGAAAATATGGAGGTGTAGGAAGAAATATATGGAATAGCCTCGAGATTAGAGTTTTGTGAAAGCATCAAAACAGAGACATCGCATTTAGAGAGGGAGTGTGGCGGCAACAGAAACCCTAATCTGCTCTAACATCTGCACTGGCTAATATTTATATAGGGAAATCCGTTGTTCCATCTTTTCCAATTCTACCCTGCTGGTGCCTTGTAGTGCAGGACTAGGGGTGAGGTATTTTAGTCATTCAATGGTCAAGATTTGGGTTTTCCTGCAAAAACTACTAATTCTATTCTGTAAAAGTAGAAAATATACATGTTGGTCTTTAACTTTTTTAACTCTAAAATTATCTTTATTAAAATAAAAAAATTTATAATAATAATATTTTTATAACAATAAAAATTATGAAAATAATTATAGAAAAATTTATCAAAATGTTATGAATAAAGATAAAGCTGAAAAAATTGTGTATATGAAAATAGTTAAGAAGTAGTATATGTTATATCTTAATTAATACAGATTAAATAAAATTAATATTTTATTATAGATTTCGTTTTTGAGTCAGTTTTAATATAGTTCCATAAAATTAAAAGGTTATTTCAATTCTCAAATTTTAAAAGAATTTTTTTTATCAGATTTATTATTTAAATTAAAAAATAGAAATAAAAAACAAAGTTGTCATTTTTAATTTTAATCTTGAAATATGATAACATTATCTTTCACAGACTTAAATTAGTATTACTAAATTATAACAGTATCATCAAGATAATAACAAAAATAATAATAATAATAATTAACTTAAAATCGTTTTACAACAGGTCATTAATTTTTGACAAATTATATTTTATAATGCAATAGGATACAGATTTAAAATAATAAATTAATGACAAAACAAAATAACAAAAACATAAAATAGATAAAAAAATATTAATAAAAAATATGTTAATTTCATTATTTTCTTTTATTTATATTAGTTATATGAATATTACGTAAAGTTTCAATTAATTTGTTAGTATTATAATTATTAATCAAATTACAATCTTACTTAAATGTTAAGTCTTGAAGTTTTTTTTTATGTCTAACATATATTATTTTTTCCCCTTTATTAAAAAGTTAATTAATTAAAGTAAAAATATAATTACTTCTAGTTAAAATTAAATTAAAATTTCAATTATAGGAAGAACTCATATAATCATATTAAAATTTATAAATTAAATTAAAGTATAATTTTGATTAAATTTAAAATGTATTAAACTCATATTATCATATAGATTAAACACCTTACTAATCAATATAAGAATCATCACTTTTTATTTAATTCAAAAACAAAAAACACAAATAAATATAAATCACAAAAATAATTAAAAGAACAAATAAATTATTTCATTATAAACCTCGTAATCTAGTTAAAAAAATACAACAGTATTAATCTAGAAATGAAATACTCTGTGCAATGTAAAAATAATTTAATATGATCAAGTTTTCCAAATGTTCTTATGATGTGTTTTTTTTTATATCTTTTTATATAGAAATTAAATTGGCCTTTGTTTAGGACTTTTACGTTATTTAATATTGTTTTTGATAATGTAACTTCCTTTGATTAATTTTTAAACAATCAAATGTATTCAAGATATGTGTTATTATAATATAGATTTATAAATATTTCACATATTTACTAAATTAAAAGATTTGATAAATTTTATCTTTTAATATTTACTAGTATGCTTAAATAAAATAATTATTTAAAAACATTAAATAAAATATTTAACATATATTTGTTCAAATTATCTTTTTATTATAACGATTTATCGACTATCAAAGTTTTTCTTAAGAAAAATAGTAGAAAAAATTGCAACTTTCAATTTTTATTGTATTTTTTTTTCTTCGTTAAATTTCTTTACTTTTTAATGTTTTTATTGTTTTCTTCCGACAATCCTTACTTTATTTTGGTGTGATTTTGAAAATTTGTTATTATTGTTTTTATTTTAAAGTGTAATGAAATTTTAGCAAATTTATTTTCATATTTTCACGAGTTTAAATATAATTACATTAAAATACGTTAAATATTAAAAAAAAACATTTATATAATTAAAAGATTATTTTTAATTATAACACAAAAACCAATTAATAAATCAATATTAAAAATAAATAAGAACATAAATATTCATTCATAAAAAAAACTAGAAAAGAAATTAAAATACTTTTAAAAATTCTGAAAACTAAAAAGAGTTACTTTTAACCAATTTTTTTTATTGTTGTTCGGATTATTGTATATAAGACTTATAAAATCAAACAATTACATTAGTTCAAAACATCCAAATATAAGAATAATTACGAGTCTAACAATAACTTGTAAAAACATCTATGTATGTAGTTCATATTATTAAAAGAAATATATCATATCAAAAATACGACAATGCATTTAAGCAATAACATATATAATGAAATAACTATTATATTAAAACACATTTAATTATTAGAACTTTTTTTTTTCTTTTTTGGGTTTTGAATTATTAAAACTCTTTCGATTTATATAATATGTGATAAATTTGATTATTGTTTATTTTAATCATTAGGTGAAAAACAATTACACATAGTAAATAATTTATGTTGTATTTAGAATTAAGAAGTTAATTATGTTTAATTTCAAGAAAATAATTAATTATACAATATATTTCATTATGTTGTATTTGTTTTAAGAAAATAATATTATATTATTAACGAAATTATTTGTTATTTACTATCCTTAAATTTTATTTTAATTATTAATACGAGGTTGTCGCCGTTGTTAATATAAAATTATTATTCTTAATGTAAATTATTATTACTGTGGTTAAAATATTTATTATATATCAAAATTTAAGAGGTGATATTTTAAGTATAAAAATTTTATTGTCAACAAAATTTTATAATCTTTATACGAGAAGAACACGTGTGATTTTAATTTAAGAAATGCAATGTGAAGGTTAATAAAGTAAAAATTAGTAAAAAATATTACTAACTTTCTTTCTAGAAGTTGATGAATTAATTAAATTAAGTATACATTTGTGTTTTTATTGTTAAAGAAAGCATCAACGAGTAATATTTTTTACTAAAATGGAGTGTGCGGCTGCAAAAATATCCTAATCTCACAACAGTTTCGCACACTAAGAATAAATGGCCTTTTAGTCATTTACCAACACAGATTCGAGGAATAAAATTACGAGAATTTATTTTAAAAAAATAAATTCGTATTTTACTATTTTTCTCATCTCATATTTAATGAATTATTTAGTTGCTAACAAATTTTTCAGTGATAATTAATAGTTTTATAGAAAGAATGCCTTACTTTTAACAAATTGAACAAATTACACAAAAAGTAGTGAAGGAACCCCTTTCAAATCTATATATAATTTTGCTTTTTTAATTGAAGAACAAACATAATAGATATTTATTTCTATTCATAAATTATTAGATCTAAATTGATCTTTGGAAAATAGTTGTTAAATAGTCTATGAAAATTATAGTTTTGAAACATTTTAATTTTTTATTAGTATTAGTTGAAACTTTTAACATTGATATTTAAAATCAATTTTTAGCATTGATATTTAAAATCAACATTAAAAAGTATAAGATGGACTTTATATTTGGGTTTTTAAACTAATTTTGTTTTTTTTTTTCAATATGACTACAGTGACAAGGCTTTTCAAATCAAGAGGGTTTTGTTTCTTCTTCGTCCATCTTCTATTCTCTCTGCGGCGCCTGGTCCCTCTCAGGCCGCGCCAGCAGTCGCCAGCCCCCAACGAAGCCGCCACCACTGCAGCCGTGAAACCAGTGGTCGCCGTCCAGGTTGGCCCTCGGTTTTCATTTCTCACATCAAATCAGTGACTTAGTTTTTTGTTTTTTCGGGTTTGATTTTTAATGTTTGGCACTCCGAATCTGATCCTTAAATTTGAGCTGACTCCCGGTGTTCTTTATTACTGATTTGATTCCGAATTTTGGCGATAGGTTGGTGCTGAAATTTTGATTTCGTTCTGATTTTGTTTGATGACCAATCCATGTCAGCTTTGATCATGGACTCTTGCATATTATTATAGACTCATACTGTCATTTGCATTGCAACTTGCTGCTTATAAGATTTTCTGTAGATTGCATAGCTTATATTATGATCCAATTTCATGTTAGTCCAACTCTCAAGGTTCATCTATATCTGGAAATAAAGAAAAAACTTAAACACCAGAGGCAATTCTTATAGTATTTTTACGAGGTGTTTATGCCTCGTGTGTAGTTAAGTTTGAGTTACTCTTCAGCAGAGAAATTGTCATTTTGTCTCCTATTTCGCCGCAGGATTGTGCAGGAAACGCTGTTACTACCGCTAACTGTATCATCAGTATAAATAAAAGGATCAGAAAGCATTATTTAGGAATTTCTATTTGCACACATTTGGCAGTTTTCTTTTTATTATTTTTCAATTGTTAAACGTCATGCACCGAAGAGCCCCATTCCCTCGTCTCCTCCTCGATAATGTCGCATGTATGAGAAATGCACAGCAAGTTCTGCGTCATGTGAATGTGTGTCTTCATGATGGAGGGGCGCTTGTGCTAACAGGCGCAAATGGCTCGGGGAAGACAACTTTCCTGCGTATGTTAGCTGGGTTTTCTCGTCCTTCTGCTGGCCAAATCCTTTGGAATGGCCATGACATACAACAATCTGCAATATTTCATCAGTATAAGCTTCAACTTAACTGGCTCTCTCTCAAGGACGCCATTAATGATAAGTTCACAGTTCTCAACAATGTACAATGGTTTGAACTTCTTGAGAACAAGGAAGGGAAGGCTTTGGCTGCTGTGGAGTTGATGGGACTAGGAAAATTAGCTAATGAGAGACCAAGGACGCTTTCTATGGGTCAGCGTAAAAGACTACAACTTGCCAGGTTGCTCGCAATTGATCGCCCCATATGGTTGCTAGACGAGCCTTCGGTTGCATTAGACGATGAAGGAGTAAAGTTACTTGAGTTATATCATTGCAGAACATAGGAAACACGGAGGAATTGTGATAGTGGCGACTCATCTACCCATTGAGATAGAAGATTCCATGGTTTTGAAACTTCCACCAAGGTTTCCCAGGAGAATGACCCATGTGGATATGCTTGACCGGGCGGATATCAGTTAAGGGCCTTTTTGGATGCTTCTTCTTGGGGCTTCTCTACTCACATAAGTTCTTTGTTGTTTATAAATGAGGTTTGGATGTATAATTTTTAGCTTTTGAAAAAGTCCAAAGCTCTTAGTATAGCTTATTTAGTTTACTTATTGGTTTTAATCAGGAGCTGAATCTCGATCACATTGGTCTATTGATAATGTGAACTCTATGTCTCTTGGTATGCAGCATTTGAGAATGCAATTGGATATGGTTTTCCAATTAGCAGGTTTTTGCTTTATCTTGACTTGGAGTGATACATGCATGTTTTTCCTTGTTTATAAAGGCAGGTCGGGAAAATTGCTCATGCTTTCTTAATACATGTAGTTAACACAGTACACTGACGAACACAGGTTGTTTATCTGTCCCTACGGGGGTGATTGCTCTTGTTTGACCTCTGAATCCTTTGGATTTTCTTTTTCTGCAGAGGGCTGAGGTTCAGCCTTTAACTTTTGACTCTACTAGGCCTTTTCCTCACTTGGCATTTGGAACCTGAACCCGCTCATTGCGCTTCTTCAACGTATCAACAGTATGAGGGTGTTGATCCTCTAATTCTTTGGCTCTAGCACCCTTAATCTCCATATCTACAAAATCCTTCTCCTCAACAGATAACAGTGGTCGTTTACTGGTATAAAACTAAAGTAGATTGGTCAACAGGTTTCCCAGATTTAGAAGACCTATCATTATTATCCCTATCAAGATCCTTGAACTTTAAGGAAGATGAT
Source organism: Vigna reflexopilosa (assembly GCA_027742785.1). Classification (NCBI taxonomy): domain Eukaryota; kingdom Viridiplantae; phylum Streptophyta; class Magnoliopsida; order Fabales; family Fabaceae; genus Vigna; species Vigna reflexopilosa. The sequence goes on from CM050917.1 coordinate 31,411,736, forward strand.
GACTTGCTACTGATACCGAAATCCCTTTCCTTATTATAGCTTGTCCAGTCTTCATATTAAGAACGTCCTAGTTGATGATGTTGCTGTGCATCATCTGAGCTGGCTTCTCCATTTTCCCTGCTCGTGCTCTTGCAGATACACCAACAGAAATCGTTATACAAAGTAAATTTAACCATTCACAATCACGTAATGAAAACACTAAAAGAAAATCAGAGTAGAATGACTGAATCAATAAAAAAAAAGAAACTTAATAGTAATAAATATACTAATTTAGAAACGCAAGAAATATCAATAAACATACTAGTCACTTATCAGTGAAAAGAAAAAAAAATGAAGAGGCCAAAATAAAGGTTGAAGGTAGAGTTGAAGTGATAAAGCTAAAAGAACTATGTAGGGAAGTACGTACGTCAGAGAAAGAGAATTTTTTGTATCTCTTGTAAGTGTAACACACAGTTTGCATTTAATAGAAACCCAAAATGAACAAGATTGATTTCATCATTGTAAGAAACATACATATGTATTAAGAATGTTACCGTGCGCCAATGTGATTGTAAGATATAAGAGTTGATGACGATGTCTAGGGTTCCGAAGCCAATAAGAGAAATGGCAAGAGTGATCTCTTTCTTTCATTGGTTGCTTGTTGCTCTATACAAATATCGCTTTCATCATTATGACCTCATTGAAAATCGATTACATCTATCTCTCTGTGCTCTTGGATATTTAGATTTGGTTAAGGTTTTCAAGATTTACGACAGAAACAGGAGTTGTGTGTGTTTATTGAATTCTACTTTACCGTCTATTAAAGTTTCACCTCTCTTTGCACACCTGTCAACTTTCTGGTAATGGTGATGGTGATATTCATTATTCCTGTACGATCATCTTATAGAATGTAATATTTCTTCTAAAATCAACCTCTAATATCCAATATCAAATAAATTACAATTTAAAGAAATTTATATAATATTTTCATTTAATCTGATTTTGAAATTTAATTTAGAGTTTGAACAACACTCTATCACAATTTTTTCTCATAAATTTTAGCTCATACATATTATTTCCTTTTTTTAAACTATTCACAGTTGCTAATGGAAAAATTGAAAGAAGATCAAAGGAGAAAACTGTTCAGTAAAAAAAGAAGCATAATAAAAAAATAATTTTTTAACACACTTAATTTCTTTTACATTCATTTCACATTATCTCTTTTTACTTTTTACTCTTTTCTTTCTTTCTTAGAAAAATATAAAATTTTACACTTTTGTATACCATTATTCTAATAAATATACTAATTCTGAAACGCAAGTAATATAAATAAACATAGCAGTCACTTACCAAAGAAAAGAAAAATAGAAAACAAAGAGACGGAGAGAAGATCTATACATAAAGAAGTTGAGGTGATGGAGCTAAAAGAACTATACAGTATGTACATTGGAGAGAGAGAAGACACTTTGTATCCCTTGTAAGCGTAATATGCAATCCGCGTATAGTAGAAACCCAGAATGAGCAAAACTAATCCCAATATCGTAAAGAACATACCTATACATCAATGATTCAATTAACATGAAATTAAAAAATAAAACCATTAACTAGTTCTTCACTCTGAAAAGAGACGTTACCGTGAGCGACGTCACCGCCGATCTGATTGTAGGACATCAGAGAGCCAACGACGATGCCTACTATTCCAAAGCCGATAAGAGAAACGGTGAGAGCGATATCTTTTATCGGTTGCTTGTTGCTGCTGCTTTCCGTGAACACGGCTTTCATCATCGGGTCCTCATCAGAAATCGAGAAGGCGCGATCCACGTACATTTTTTCTCACCTCTCTCTTTCTTCTTATGTTCTTCGATTTCAAATTTGGCCAAGGTTTTTCAAGATTTCTGGTAGAAGAAAGAGTTGTATATGTTCATTGAATTTTACTTTGCTTTCTATTACATTCTCTATGCACTTGTCAACGATGTGTTAATCGTTAAGCAAATGTTCATTAGTCATACATGATCCTCTTATATAATATTTCTCATAAAATCAACTATCAGATAAATTATAATTTAAATAAATTTGTATAACTTTTTATTTAATTCGATATTGAAAGTTTGAATAACACTTCTATTTATATAACAATATTTTCCATGAATAAAAGTAGCTTATACATTTTATTCCATTTTTTTTATTTTCAACTTTAAAAGAAAAGTTTAACACTCACTCTTAGTTCTATTTAAACTAAATACCTACTTGCATAAAAAATTGTTGCACCAATCACGTTTATATAAATATTTATATATTGTTTTTGTTAATTTGCTTTGTATGTGAATTTATTATTTGAATTTTATCTTTTTCTTTCATTTGATAAATTTATCAATTTTATTAATTTCAAAATTGCTTTTTAATCTCTTGATCTTTGTCATATTAAACATATTGTTTGCTTTATATTAAAGAATATGACATTGTTGATGGTGGTTTACTTCAATATTTTAATGGACTAATGTGATTGCACCTTTAGGAGTTTATTTGAATTTTGGTTAGTTACAGAAGAATATGGCATTGTTGAATGTGATTTATTTCGATATTCAATTTTCTTTTTATTTAATATTAAAAACAGTCAAATAAAAAAAATTGTATTTTAACTTACGAGAAGATTATTTAACGGAAAACCAAACAATCTAATAATAAATTATTAAGTGGGTAAGATCTGTTCAAAGTTTGTATTAGAACAAGTGTGAATTAAATTTTGAACATCTCACAAATTAGAATATTTTTATTATATATATATATATATATATATATATATATTTAATGTTCAAAACATTTTTTTTTATTTTTAAATAATTTATTTTCTATTTAATTTTGTTCATTGAAAAATAAAATAAAAAGTACTTATGTAAAAACACAAAAAATCATACACACTCAATAGAAAACATTTAAACTTTTATAATAGAAATTTAATTTAAAATATCTAAGTTTAAAATTAACCGAATTAATATTTTGCAAACAAAATGGTATTCGATAACTAGTTTATAAATAACAAATTTCCTTAACCAGATTTAATGAAATTTAATTTATATACCATATTAAAGAAAGTTCAAACTGTCTTTTATGAGTTTCTAAACAGTGTACATCCGTGATAAAATTTAAAAAATAACATCACAAATCTTTTCTGGTAAGATTTAATTGCATCAAGACAACATAACATATAAAATATAAATGGGAAAGGCCCACATGAATAGAGAAGAGGAATTTCAAGCGTATGTGTTTTGCTAGTGTTGTTGAACTTTGTGCTGTAAATTTTTCTTTCATAGTAAACAAAATATTGCTAGAAGAATATAACGACCATACAAAGAATATTCGATCCTAATAATCGAATATTTACCTCAGAAGAGATACATTTTAACTGAAAAATATTAAGATAAAACAAGGTTTGCTTGTAATATTAAACTTTGTTGTTGATGGCATTTGGTTAGCATCACCATTGCCACAAGATGTGGTAGTCTTTCAAGCTAGGCAAGTGCAAAATATTTGCATAAATTGCAAGAATCTGCCACATCCTTTCCCTAACCAAAGTATATAAAAAGGCACTTGTTCGCATAAACTTGCAGATTGAAAGATTTGTAAATGGAATATTTTTTGCTGATGCCTTCTGTTATTACTACTGAAATTCCTGAACTATATTTCATTAACATCTAGATACAGCCAAGCTCAGAGCTAAAATTATTGTATAATCCTCTTGTTGGAAAAAAAACAGTAATTAATATTAATTTACAGTTTCTGACATCTCATATTCAATCACCAAAGAGAGGTTAGGAAGTAAGCAGCATCCACCTCAGACCGTCCTTCACCAGGGATGCCTCTGGTTTCTGACACTTGGAACATCGGGGTCACAAGAGGAACACTGCCAGTATAAGGCTCGTGCATCACCAGCAATATTGCAACAAGCCTTGGTCATGCTAATCCCATAATTCTCATAACCCAGATCAAATTACGATATGGATCACATTTAGACACAGAAAAACGTGCCTGTATTGTGAAAGTTCAAGGTCTACATTTTACCAATATATACAGTGTATAATAATGTATTGGGTGCGTGGTTACAAAAATGGTCTAACTACACATAATCTCAAACACTAAAAATGTTACTTTCAACAAATTATTCAAAATCACAATGCACTAATAAACCTAAATTGGGGTTATCCATGAAGAACTATGGTAAAGGAGTTTTGAATGTCTTAATGGGTGGAAGGGGAGACTGCTAGAATTTACAAAATTAGGCCAGGCATACATTTTCGTGGGGTCAAAAATAAACGAGATTTGTAGTCAGATTATAAGCTCCCAGATTTCTCATCTAGTTACCTATCCACCTCCTTTTCCGGGTTGGTCGCTCTTGTTTGACCTCTGAAAAATCCATTGGATTTTCATCCGCTAACTTCTTGACAGCTGCCTCTTTCTCACTTGCCCTTGGAACCCTGAACCGCTCACTACGCTTCGTCAATTTATCAACAAGGCCAGCGTGCTGATCCTCTAATTCTTTGGCTTTAGCATCCTTCACCTCCACATCTACAAAATCCTTCCCCTCAACTGATAAATGTGGTTGCTGATTGGTATAAACTAACTTAGTAGATTCGTCAACAGGTTTCCCAGATTCAGAAGACCTATCATTATTATCTTTCTCAAGGTCCTTGAACTTTAAGGGAGATGACGACTTGCTGCTGTTACTGAAATCCTTTGTCCAGCGGTCATATCTAGAACGTCCTCGTTGAGAATCTTGCTGCTCATCATCTGAGTTGGCTTCTCCATTCCTTTTTCTGGACAGCCGATGCCCTGGGATTTCATCCTCAGCATGATCTTCATCGCCAGAGCCTGTCATGCCCTTCATAAACAGAAACAAAAGACCGTATATAAGTTAGTACCCAGCAATTGTTTACATCAGCTTGAGCTCAAAATCAGAAGAAGGAATAAAAAATTGTTCCACAATCACTTTTTGGTTCGAAGAGACAGAAGGAGCAAGGAAAATTGCATTTAAAATCGATGTCCAAGGCTTACTAAGAACTATCAAACCACACTCTTGTGAAATAAGTCTCAAAATTTCATTCTTCGAAGAGTGACAATTCACAGCCCGAATCCTGCTGACTACATTAACCTATCCTGTCAAATACAATGACGTTCAAGAGAATTCGAAAACCTGGTTAAGGTCCAACTGCTGACCATGGCAAAAAAAGAGGAAAAAGTGAGAGATGGATCTAATCAAATTATGCGGAGACACTCCAGTAATAGCAAGATTTCTTCCAATCATTAATCACATGTATGTCATTTCAAGCGAGATCAAGCTTAATACTGACAGTGACAGATAATATCAGTCAAAGAAACAATAACAATCTCTTGTGCAAAAACATTAAGGACTAACTACAGCCAGTAGAGAAAAAGAAAATTGTAACTTAAAATAATAAATTGGTTCTTAACTGTATAGATACTTAAGCATGGCTCATATTATGCACTAAATTATAAAGCCTAATTGGAAAAGGACAAAATTCTGCTAAACCGAATCATATCCTCTGCTTTCTACCTTTCTCCCTAGGCATTAAGTTGGGGAAAGAGGAACCATGTGAATGAAATTAGATACCCGATGCCAAGCCTGCTTTCTATGGTTAGGCACTAATTTACCCATTCTCCTACAAGTCGCACGTAGAGATGGATAATTTCCAGATAAATCTCACATTTAAAATATATAAGCATCAAGTATACCTTGAAATGGGTCTGACCACTTTGAGCTTCTGGACTTTTGTTGGACGTGCCTAAACTACCAACAATGGGTTCTTTGCTTTTCCTAGAGCCATCATCACGCTTTCTCTCGTGAACTCTTTGAGTATCTAAAGAATTAGTGGCACAATAACCTCGACTACTTGATTTTTCCTCCCTGGATCGCCTTTCCTCACTGTTGTATTGATTTCCACGGACATAAGCATCATCATGCCCCTTACGGTGTGGGCTTTCACCCTTAACTCGATCCGTTGTTTTCAATTGGTCACTGTGTCGCATTGCTTCTCTATGTTGGTATTCTTTCTCCGAAACTTTATGTTCATCCTTAGCCCTAACAAGGCCAGCCGATATCTTTTCTTCAGCTTCTCGTCCACTTCTTACAGAATCTCGACCTCCTCTTTCACGCTTGAATGGATGTTCTTCGTGAGACTGTTTCACCTGATGCCACTCCTCTCTATCTCTCTTCCTATTACCCCTCTCCCTCAGTAGCCAGGCCTCGTTTTTTTGTCTGGCAGCATATTGAACATCAAGGTCAACTCTACTTCTTTGATGCTCATCTCTCTTCCGTGGATCCAATGCTGAATCCTTTTCTGGCTTGTGCCGATTGACATTTTCTCTATACCCACGCACAACTTCTTTGGCTACATGCTCCCTCCTAAGATATTCCTCATTCTTCCTCCTCTTGTTACGGAAATCCTCCAAAGCTTCATGCTTATCTTTCAAGCTATCACCTCTTTCTTTGTGTCTTGAGACTCTTGACCTGACATCCTTGTCATATGGAACCCTGTAGGTACCATTATCCAATTGTTTTCTTGATCGAAAGGAATCATCATTGTCGCTTCTCTCATTTTCACGAACCCTACCCTTATCCCTCTTTCTTGGTTCATCATGTTTAACCCTTTTTCCATAGAGCTCATCATTTCTACGTTCCCAATCCACGTCAGAGCTAACCCTATCCCTTTGACTTTCAAAGCCATCAATCCTTATGTGTGATTGATGTGCCGAGCTAGGGTGTCGGTCCTTGTGAGAGTATGAATTCTCTTCTACGTATATTTTTGAAGTAATTTGTCTTTTTTCTGTTTTGCATCTAGAAACAATTTTCTTTATCTTAGAGATTGTATGTTACCATTGCTTCCTCTAGCCCTGGAAGTCATTATTTTGTAACTATTCTTTTGTTTTCGCCTTCATCAGAATCTCAAATTAATGGTGATATATTGCAACCCAGGATGGCATTTAACCACCGAGTTGCAATTAGTGCATTGGTGTTGCTGTCTTGTGCTGTTTTCCGGTCGGTTAGCTAAGGGGATTGTCAAATCAGCAAGAAGTATGGTAATTTACGAGCCAATGATTCAGAATCTGGCCCACATCTAAAAGTTTCAAGCTGCGACTGTTATGTGCAATTCATGAGCTCATTAGTCAGGCTGTTCATGGGGCACATACATGATCCGGAACCAGAAGAAAGAGGTCAGTAGCTATTTAATCCTCTTAGGTCAACCAGTGGGACCCTAAGAGTGAAGCGGAGAGTCAATTAACAAATTATACTTGCTTCTGTTCCAGCTATATGATGCGCTGGGTTATTTGCACTTCAGGCAACTAAATGTGCTATTAGTGCTAGCAATATCTTAGACGACTAGGCGTTGTTTTGGTTTGTTTAAATTAACCAAGCTCATATTGTCATATATATGCCAAAAAGAAAACCTAAGGTCAAACATAAAATAACTACAGCCCCGTCATGGACCGTAAAACCCAGCACCTAGAGAAAACTTTTGGAAAGAGGAGGTATGCATAAAATTCAAGATGTACTCACTGATTTGGTATAACGGTAAATTTCTGTTTCTTGACTTTCGTATTGCTTGCTTTAAGTGAAAGTTTCCACACACCTAAGATGTTCATTAAAACTACACGATGGAAAATTTATTTTGCTAAAGCCTGCTGCTTCGGTATTGGAATCCACGAATCATTATTATCTTCAATATCCACTTGCTGTCTATGCATATAGTTTTATGCACAGCGCGATCCTCAACGGCCAACATCAGTAATTGGAGATAGGATTTTTCAGCACTGGCAACAACTTCCATCCTTCTCGTTCATTGCAGTAATATTTACTGATTAGTGTAATTACAAGATCTACAAATAAGTTATCTATTTTGATTAGCAAGCTGAGGTTTGATTCCTATAAATAAAATATACATGTAAAATGACATAAAAAATATACCTTTAATGTAAATTAAGCAAGGTACCTAAAGTTTTAATCGTTTAGATTAAGGATTGATATATTTTTGCTCTCGTTGTACACTTCATCATTTTAAAAGTCACAGACAAACTAATCGGGTGTATTTAGAGCATATCCCCAACCTATTTTTTCTGGACTTTCATATTTTGTATGATTTGTATTTCCCAATTTTTTGTCGGTGTATGATGTCTTGTTACAGTGAATAACATAAAAAATAACTTGAACTTTGAGACAAACAATACATCATTTAACATCTCCAGGCCAATTTTAGAAGGCATAGTGATATATGATTTATAACTATACGCATATAAAATAATAATTGTAATACCAACTATACTAAAAAAAGTATTTTGTTTTGCATCCTTATGGTTTTTTCTCTTGCACTTCCAAGGGGTCTTTAAAAGACTAAACAACTTTACCTCCTTGCTTTCACTGCTTTGTTGTTCCCACTCTCTTCGAATTCTACTTCAGCAACTTCTTACATATTGCGTAATTCCAAAAAAACATCTTTGAATTACAAAATTCATGATTATTTTTTAAATAAAAGACTTATAGGCTTTTGAAATTTTCGAAAGCTTTTTTTTAATAAAAAACATGACTTATGAATTATTTAATACGGAAGTCACTTGTGAATCTAAAAGTAATTTTTGAATTCATAATTTTTTTTAAGCTTCTGAATTATTTAATTCAAAATACAATATTAAATTATAGATTACACCGTCCAAAATTAAAATTGACTTTCAATTTACTATACTAGATTCTGTAATTTGGTATACATTTTCAAATTCTACATTTCACAATTCACAAAGTTTTACACCAAAAGGCAAAGTGGGAATTTTAATATTTATGGGGGTGAAGAAAAAAACACGGATGCAAAAAGAAATTCCCTAAAAAGTTGTAAGCCCATAATTCAATTTTGGGTTAAAGCCCATATGGAAAAAACTGTAATGAGGCCGAATGTAAGAAATCAGTGGCGCGTGCCCAGTTTGTTTGTGAAACTTGAAACGAGGGTTTAACATTTATTGCATTACTTTGCAGTTCAACCCAGCTAGCATATTCTCAACCGTTCTCCCGCTCATTCCTCTGGTAATACCTCTTTTTTCGCTCATTGTTTCATGCTCTATTCTCTTTCTTTTGTCAAAAATATGATATAATATTTAGGTGCCATTTTTTTTCCGCTATTTTCGAAGTGGATGTGGATTGTGGAGTTCAAGAAAATCTCATGCTTTTTGGGTAGATGTTCCCAATGATCTTTGGATTTTCCCCATCTATTTTTATCTGAATATCTTCAGTCTTTTATGTGGTTTCAATCATAAATCAACTGTTGACAGCAAGCAATAATTCACGCTGTTGCTTTTGTGTTGGTAATTCTTTGTTCTTTCAACTTGCTTGTTGCAAAACATGAAAAGGCCTTCGAAAAGTAGAGATAACTGTGATTAGTCGAGTTCTTTAAAACTTCAAGAAATTGAAATTGCATTCGGAGTTGTGTGTAGAAACTATAAATGTACTGAAAGAGCGTCTAGTATAATATAGGACTTGTTCATTTCTGAATTAATAAATCGAATTGTTGTTTAGGTTTGTGGCCTCATGCTGGTGTGAGTGATTGGGTATTAGTTGTCCCCTGGCCTGGCCATTGACTCTTGAGTCCTGAGCCAGTCCCTTTTTCCGGTTGTTGAACATTCCAGATTTTAAAACATCGACTTCTACCAGTCATATTCTTGTCACTTCTAAAATATGGAAAACCCAGATACAGCGCTGACAACTTCATCCCTGCCTCCACCACCTCCATTAGCTGCGGACGAGCCAGAGCCCAAGAAGCTGAAGATGTCCACCACAACTTCTGATGATGAAGAATGCAAAACTGCCTTGTCACCAAGAAACGATACAAATGCCGTAAGGTTGCCATTTTCTTTGCTTACTGTGGTGTTGGCTATCAGGGTATGCAGAAAAACCCTGGTGCAAAGACCATTGAAGGTGACCTAGAAGAGGCCTTATATGTGTCTGGAGCTGTTCCTGAACATGATCGTGGAATTCCTAAACGATATGACTGGGCTCGCTCAGCTAGAACAGATAAAGGTGTTAGTGCTGTTGGTCAGCTTGTCTCCGGTCGTTTCTACATTGATCCTCCTGGTTTTGTTGACTGCCTTAATTCAAACCTTCCCTCTCAAATAAGGATCTTTGGTTACAAGCGTGTGACAGGTTCCTTTAATGCTAAGAAGTTCTGTGACCGGAGGAGGTATGTCTATCTCATTCCTGTGTTTGCTCTTGATCCAAGTTGTCACCGTGATAGAGAGACTGTCATGGCTAGTTTGGGATCTACAAACGAGCTTGTTAAATGTTTGGAGTGTTCTGAGAGAGGCCGAAAGGTGGTAGGATTAGTTGGCAACCGTATGGAACTTGAAGCCATGGATGTTGACGCTGGTATTTCATCAAACAGAGATGTTGTGCTTGATTCTGTAGTTGCAGAGGATGTGGAAGTTTCTCTGAGCAAAGGGGATGATAATCATTTAAATGGGGAATCTGGGATTGATACTAAGGGTGAAGTTTTAGTTGTTGGCACGGACCCTGAAACTGGTATTGAGAACGTGATTCCTGTTCAGGATGAGGATATGCCTTTGAATGGTGAATCTGTGAATAATTCAGACATTGTTGAGGAAGAAAAAATGAATGGAGTGGATAAGTCTACTGGTGGAAGCAGGTTCTGTTACGGTGAGAAGGAGAGGGAGAGATTTAATAAGATTTTAAATTTTTTTGTTGGGACTCACAATTTCCATAACTTCACCACCCGAACAAAAGCGCAGGACCCTGCTGCTCGTCGTTACATTATTTCATTCAATGCTAACACTACTGTTGTAGTTGAGGGCATTGAGTTTGTAAAGTGTGAGGTTGTGGGACAGAGCTTCATGCTTCATCAGATACGGAAGATGATGGGGCTGGCAGTGACAATAATGAGAAATTGTGCACCAGAATCACTTATCAATAAAGCTTTGCAGCAGTGAGTACAACTTCTATTGTTTGTATTATCTATAAGTTTCCAATTGAAATGCTGTGATTCTCATTGGATATACTTTTCTACTTTTGTTTTCCTAAATGCAGGGATGTGAACATTAATGTGCCTACTGCTCCCGAGGTTGGATTATATCTGGACGAATGCTTCTTTGCTTCATATAACCAGAAGTGGAAAGATAGCCATGAAGAGGTTTCAATGAAAGCATATGAGAAAGAAGCTGAGGAGTTCAAAATGAAGTACATATATTCCCATATTTCTTCAACGGAGCAGAAGGAAGGAACTGTTGCTCTTTGGTTGCATTCTTTAAACCATAGAAATTATCCAGATCTGCGTGTTGTCAATGAGGAAGCCATCACTGATAACAAGAGTGCTGATCCTGAAGAAGCCATTTCTGATTACAAGACTGCTAATCCTGAAACTGATAACAAGAGTGCTGATCGTGAAGAAGCCATCACTGATAGCAAGAGTGTTGATCCTGAACAAGCCATCACTGATAACAAGAGTGCTGCTGATCCTGAAGTAGTAGTGGCCGAGTGAACTGTGTTTCCAATCTTTTAATGACAACCTCTTCTTTCTAATTGATTTGGGCCTGACTTTTCACTGCATACAATTGATTGTTATATGTCTATCTCCCCTGCTTCGCATCATATACAATATACAAAGTATGTGATGTGGTTCTGAGTCCATCACGGGTAAAGACACAAAAGAAATGGAATATATATTAGATTTTGTTATTTTTTAGTCTACAATATGATATTTACCTATTAAGCCATAGCTGAGCAATAACCATCTACTTGTGCTGTAAATTAAGATCCATTGCAAAAGAAACACCTATATCATTGCAATTCTAACTATGATCATATGACTCGTGATTCTGTTTGTTTCTTTCATCTTCTATTTAAAGCGATTGTAGCTCTCGTCTATTAATGATCTTGCAGGTTATTGCAAGTTTTGTTGTATTGTCACGATTTAAACTTGCCATGCTGTACTATTTTCTAGGGCCTACAACCGATAATGCATTGTTTGTATCCGTGGATTATAGACCATGTATTGATAATGTTAAGTAAGCACAAGTTTATTTGTATGTTATTCACTAATCACTAATACACTTTATCAGCTCTTTTTGTGCCTCTGCAAAGGTCAAACATCGACCTTCTACAACGATTCTAATCAAATGCTATACAGGTACAATGTCGTAAATTTTGTTGTCGTGGGCATACATTCAAACCGAAGCCCATACCATGTAGAAAGAGATGTGGAACTTTTATCTTTTCTTGTGAAAAGTAATTTAGAATGTTAACCACCCTATTATATTTGTTCTGCTCTCTAAACTTGTGTTTTATTCATATTTACCTATCATTGTGTACGAAAAGTGGTGTGTTGCTTTTATTTCATACCTTTGTATGTTGTTCGTGCATTTCAGATTTTCTATCCAAACACTACCTAAAGCTTACCCAGCCTGCAATTCTGTCTTATTTTGAAGCCCTGATTATTTCCAGAAATCTTGGATTCTCTACATCTCGGCTTCTCATTTTGATTATGGTTCATCAACACAATTTGCGGACAAGCTGTGAAAAATTGTTTAGCTTTCAGTTTTATGTTCTTTGAACGCAAAAAAAGACTTAGGTTACAGTTATAATTATAAGTGGATTTCGTTGTTAACGAGAGGACTGTTTTTCATTTTATACATAACCATGATGTCATAGCTCGACAGAAATTGCTTTCGTTAACAGGAGATCCAAAATGCCACGCTGATATATGAATTACGGGGACCGTGGTCTAAATACGGCATCGGTCATTCAAGGACGAAAAGGAGATAACCCAGTACAATATAAGTGCCGTTTTTGAATTACATTCCTCATCTACAACGAAAATACAATTGGTTTCTACCACCGAGACTTATAGGTAAAATTCTCTTTTAAGTTCAGACTTTGAAGTGAAAATGGATGCCCCTTTACACCATTTGTTGGGGGCAAAAGCTGACCTTGAAATGCCTTGCACCAGCACCACACAACTAAAACAATGCGTTTAGTTTTTAAATTTACATTGCATAAGTATATAGATGAAAACCACGGTTCTTCATAAGTATTGTAAAGTCGTGCAATTCTACAGATAAAACTATAGTATGACGACCTTGCACATGACCACTCCATCTGACAGGTTCATCCCGCACAAACTTCATTAACAGAAAATCCACCAATTGTTTTCAAGTCAAATTGCCTTACTGATACACAATGAATAAGCGTTGTGATTCCAATACAGGATCCAAACATGTTATTCATTTATAGGTGTTAACAATGAATAAGCTCACAGAAGATATGTAAGGTTTAAATGATAGATTAACTAGGAAGAGTTTTTAATAGCTTAATGACTGAGAATTTATGGTGTATTATTGGAATAAGCTCTATAATCGCTTCGAAAAGCCCTCTCACGTTCCTTATCTACAAGGAAGAAAGGGTAATACTAATGCAATGCTCTCTACTGACTATGGAGACATCACTTACCTACTCAAACTGTCATTCATGAGAAACAAAAATAATTATCCTGAATATAGCATGCTCAATTCTTAACCCAACTTAGATGGCAACTATCACTTAAACATTATCTATCGAATAATGCGCAAGCGGTATATAATCAGAAATATAGGAAAACGAGTACAAATTCTAAAATCTCTCTCTTTCCAAATAATAGATGTTATTAACAAAACTCCTTCCGAAGTATGATTAATGATAATAATGTGATGGGAATGAAACCAGTAAATTCATAACAGGAAAACTCAATTTCTTATACAACAATCTAAAATTCAATACATTCTTCAACAATAAAACAATAGCGACACCAATACACAGATTCCTCAATCAGTTTCTACCAAGAGGAAGAGACCTACAAGAATATGTTTCTTTAAATTCTGATTTCCTAGACGAAGTGAAAATGGACGCATACACATCCTTGGTAGCATTCGCTGGTGCCAAATCCGAAGCCTTGAAACGCTTCGCAGCAGCAACAGCACCATTCAAACCAACATTACCATTAGCAACCTTCCCTTTTCCTTCCACCTTAACTGAAGCCTTCTCTACAGCCTTAACATCAACACGATGCTTAGTACCACTCAACCTAGTCCCTTCCAAACTCACAACATCATCACTATTCTTAACCTTCCGATTCTTCTTCTCCCTTATCTTAGCCCTCTCCTCCTCCATCCTCTCCCTCAGAACCGCCACCTCCTCATCAGTCCCATTGAGCACAATCTTATCAACGTCAGCATACTCCTTGTGACAAACCAAACACGACGAGGACTTAACCTCCCTCAGAGCCCTGGCACTCAAAACATGCCCACAGCTTTTCAGCGCGAAAAACCTATATTTTCCATTGAATTCCAGACCCGCAACAGGGCACTGAAACTTTGCCCCATCATCAGATCCAGGAATCGAACAAAGCTGAATATTGATCATGTCTTTCAATCCCTTGATGTACCCGAATTCTTTAGGAAGCTTCTTCCCCAGCAAAGCTTCCACCAGCGCTTCCTTGTTGAATATATTCCCCAATTTGTCGATCACGCAGGGCTCCCTCAGGGGCTCGTTTGAGAGAGAGCAATTGTGCCACTTCGAGAGCCGCTGTTCGTGGGGGTCCACCTTATCTGGCTTCTTCTCAGCGTACATATTGAGGTAGCAGTCGCGGGACTCGGCGCCGGTGGCTCCGCCGTCTCCACCGCCGCCGAGGAGGCGGGGCCGTAGGGAGAGGGTGGAGAGAGGCGCAATTCTCGAGAGAAGGGTTTCGTCGGGGAGGGGCTTGCCATTGAGGGTGAAGTAGAAGGAATGGTGTGATCGGGGGAGAAGGCGGTGCTTGACATCGGAAAGGGTTCTGTGATTGGTAGTGGATTGAACGGAAATTCCGAGGTCCGGTGACTGCACCAGGATTTGGAGCGATTTTTTATGCATTTGGAACGATTTTCTAGGGTTTGTGATGTCAAATTGGGGATTGAAAGAGTGATCGATTGGGGTTTTCCGATGGTCGCAACAAACCCCAGAAGAAGATATACGATTGGTGATAGTAACGGACTTTGACGACAGCTTTGGTTAAGAATAGAAGTTAACCTGGTTCTGGATTTATATATATAATCTAAAATTTAATTTAAGATTGCTTTTTATCTTTTAAAATTTAAATTAATTTTTTATCCTCTAAAATTTGAAAAATATTGCTTTTAGCATGTTAATTTTGATTGTTAAAATAAATGTTTCGAATGAAAAATTATATATGATTACTTGTTTGATAAAAAAAATATCAAATCAAAATACAATATCTTATAAATTGATTATGGATAATTTGTTATGTTTCAAAGAAGATATAAGATGATAATATTAAAATAAATATTTTAAAAATATGATAATTAAAAAAAATAAATGAAATTTGTCTGCTTTCACCGAATGTAGTAATCTTTTATTTATCAAAACAAGTAAAGATACAGGTGTTTTTGTATGTTCAAATTTTAAAAAAATCACCTAACTTATTATTAAAAATTAATTATTTAAAATATATTTTCTTTATCTACTTTTTCATCGTAAACATTTGATATCAGGTAGAAAGTTGATATAGTTTTATATCACATCATATCATATATATAATAGTTATATTTGCAATAGTTATAAAATATTATATGCAAAAACTTTAATAAGTAAAGTAAATAATTATAATAATAATAATGATGATGATATTGTAACTTATTAAACTATAAATATCATCTTAAACATGATCTGATTACTATTCAAATAATTAAATTAGTATTTTTAATAGTGTAATTTATTTGAAAACATATTTAAATATTATATTGAATATCAATTTGTTGAATTAGTTATTGACTTAGTCTATTAAATAAAACTAATTTTAACCAAAGTTCAAAAAACAATTCAGCATATCAATTGTCCATAATTTAACAACGTTAATAGTTAACCAAATTCTAAATTGTATAAATTCATATCACCAACATCAAGTTTATTCAACCATAATCACTAAGAAATTTCACATGTCATACCACCAATTCTATATCAATTTTCACATGTCAAATTACATTCGATCATAAGTTTGAAACAAATTTTCACAATAACAAAACGATTCAAACAATATTATCAAATCATCAGCAGCCCTTAAACACGAACGCACAATTAATATTTTATTAAAACTTAAGATAATAATATTTAGCATCCCTTATCTAACATATGACCAAACCGTTCTAGAAAACTTAAAACAACTCCAAAGGTACAAAAAATCCTATATACTACTATAAACCACAAAAACTTGATTATAGTACACTGTTATGTCTTGATCAACATAGAGTCTAATAGAAGACTCAAAAATCACATGCATTCACAATCCACTCACATGCAATTGAAGACAAAACAGACCAAAAAGAACAACAACAAAAAAAAAGTTATTATATAAGAAAATGATTGGTCTAAACTGAAGAGTTCACCGTCAGATCAATCCTACGGTCTCGGTCATTCAATAAGACAAACAAAATACGATAACTCCTAGAAAGAAGTTAGAGAACTTTAGAAATGTGATTTTTAGAGAGATTGTATTTTTAAAATAATGAAACTTTTTATAACAAAATTATTTATATTAAAATCGTTAGATATTAAAATAATTGAGTTTAACTATTTTTAGACTGCTAGCACTTCTAAAATATCATTTTTTATGCTTTTATAGCACGATAATAGGTTAAATTAGTGTACTATAATCTCAAATTGACTAATTGATTATAATGACTAACAAATTGATATTCCAGCAAACTTATTTAATTTAATTATTTGAAAAATAAAATTTGAATAATTAAGTAAGTGGAGGATATAATTTGAATATAAATTAGTAAGTGAGATTAGTGAAATGCAACTCTCACGTTGCACCCCATACTTGAGCAAGCATTTGACATCAATTAAGTGTGTACTTCTTTATTAATTTCTACATTCTTGATCACTCTTGTTTTTACAAACACTTCACATCAATTTAGAAAAAAAAAATCTTTTATTACTTGACTAACATAAGAATAAACGCATCAAAATACTTAACTATTAATTTTTTAAAAGAAAACAAATAAGATAGTTGTTTTTTCATATATGGAACGAGGATAACTACCTGTGTGAAAGTCCTGTGTGACAAACGTCTCTTCACTCCGTGCTTCAGTAACCGATCGGTGTAGGGGATGACCTGCATAACACACTCTGACGCTGAAGTCAGAATTTTTCTCTATAGTCCTTTAGTAATTCAATAGTAGGTTAAAAGTGAGTTTACCTCCAAATTAAAATTCTATTTATTGAGTTTATAAGAATCTGACCAATTAATTTAACTTTTAATGATTATTAACGCAAACCTTAACCACTTAAAAGTAGTCGTTGTAACATTAATTGTGCCTTAACTCTACTTAACTGTTGTCAGGTCCGAACGGTCATAAGATGTTTTCTTGCACGTCTCCCACTCGGTCATTTTCTTTCAGTTTGTCACGGTAGTTGATCGGTCAACTATAAGTCCATAGTAACAATAGTCTATATGTTTAACTTTTTTAATAATTTAAAACAAAAAAAGTTGTTCAATAATAATTGTTTATAACATAATTATCAAAGAAGTTATTGTTTTGACTTATAATAAGATTGTTGATCTTATTACTAATGTTGAAATTTATCCTAACTTAAGAAAATCATAAAAACATTTTATATTTATTAGACAATACATGATTTTTTTTTTTACATTTGATTTTTCTTTTTAATGAAATTATTTTTATGTCTTCATATTTTATAATTCTACTGTATGATTGTGTGGTCAGCCATAGTTCAAGTGGTCAATCAACTAGTCCGGCCAATCACCGAAAAAGACGACCAGTCATGAACCAACTCAAATAGTTAACTCGCAACTCAAAGAGTAAACTAGCGAGTTCGACCGAACACTAAACAAGTTGACTGATTGTACACCAACCATGATGAATGTCCCATAGCCTGGAATGCAAGCCATCGAGCCCGGTCGTCACAAAACAGGTTGATTGTCCATGTACTAGCTTGGATAACCAATCATCAGCTTGGTCAATAGGACATCGAGTATGGTCGGACCCAAACAGGTCGACTGACCATGCACCAGCTCAAATGAGTCCAATATTGGTTTGAATAGCAGGGCGAGCCTTGATGATGACCAAACTAACCGTTCAACTTTGAATTGATCGATCAGGATGAACAATACCATAACAAATTACCCTTAAAACATCAACTTAAGAATAAAGTATAATTACTCACGATTGCACTGTAATTAGGTTAATGTTAATCAATAGCACACCACGAAATCTATAAACTAGAGCCGTCAAAATGGGTCACAAGTGGCGGGCCAACCCGGCCCACCACGGGTTCGGGTCGGGTTGGGTTTGAAAAAAAAGAATTTTTTTTATGCGGGTCAAATTTCAACCCGGCTCATTTAAACCCAGCTCATTTAAACCGGCTCATGTTGGTTGAATCCATAGTAGGCCGGGTTGGCCCACCAACCCACCTACATAATTTTATTTTATTAAAATTTAATTTTAACTTTATAAAAAAATATTTATTATTTTTTTTGTTTGAAATAATTATTTAAGTTACCTATTTTCAAAATTAATTAAACACTCATGTTAGGAGTGAAATTTAGAAGTGAAATTTGTTTAGATTTAAATTATAGAAAGTTGATAATTTTTTTTTTATTTAAAAAAAATTGTATTTAAGTGAGCTAGTGAGCCAACCCGTGGTGGGTCGGACCGAGTTCGAATTTTTCTGGCCCGCTAATAAATGAGTCGGGTTGGGTTGGCTCACTAAGTGACCAACCAATAGTGGGCCGGACCGGATTACCCGTTTTGACAGCTCTACTATAAACAAAGGTTTGAGGTAAGGAGATATGCTATATGCATTAATTGTTGCATTAACTGTTATTTGTCAAATGTTAAATTGATTTTGACATTAAAATACCTTTTATAGGTACCATCCTATCTATTCAGAGGCACGAGAACTAATTCACTAGACAATATTTAGGAAAATATAACACAATCTGAACCATTAATCTTGACCCACCTAAAATAATAGTTATAAAGGAAGCATTAACTTTTATAAAAAAAAATGAGTTTGAAAAATTAGTGGAAATATCTATAGGCTTTGAAGGGTGTAAATATATTTAAGAAATAAGAAAAGAAAAGGGAAAAAAAATAAGAGAGAGATATAAAATCATATTCTATTGGATATAATTAAAAAGATATTACATGTGAATAAAAGTTTTTCTTATATCTTTAAAGATATAATTTTACTAAATAGATATTATCAACAAAGTGGAATATAAGTTAAACTCATATAAACATTTAAGTGGAATATAAGTTAAACTCATACAAGAGATTATATCGTATACGTATGACTGAGTTATTAAAATTAACTTTTAGTTTTGATACTACTAATAGATTTTTCAAACAGATTACCTGACTCCTATTTGGCTACCCACGTAAGTCCTCCATGGCTTATTCTTTCCAAAGTTATAAAAAGCATAATGTTAATGATATAATTCATTTTACTTAGAAAATGATCTCCTTGAAAACTTGTAGATAGTATTTTAAAACTATGACCCCCACAAATTATTTTTAATCGAACCAATATTTTTTTTGCTAATTCGAACATAGCAAATTAAGCATAATCTTCATAGATAATTTATGAAAATACTGTAATTTTCTTAAAATTATAAAAGTGAATAAATTTTAAAAAATATTGAAATAAATATGTTGTACATACAAATTTATTATAAAGAAGTCATATTCTGAAACACAATTTTTTTTTTTTATATTTTTAATAAAGGAAATCAAAGTGGGTTTCATCATTGGAATGTAAAATAATATTGCATTGGAGTATTGATTAAATGCATGACTTTAACTTTATAATATTGTATTGAAGTGATGTATAGATATCGAATTTAGTTAAAGAAAAGTTATAATAAAGTTATGTTTAAATATTTAATTTATGTT
This sequence comes from Vigna reflexopilosa, assembly GCA_027742785.1. Lineage (NCBI taxonomy): Eukaryota > Viridiplantae > Streptophyta > Magnoliopsida > Fabales > Fabaceae > Vigna > Vigna reflexopilosa. The sequence goes on from CM050917.1 coordinate 31,431,725, forward strand.
AAAAATTTCTAAGGAAGATAGGTTGAGGAGATTTCCAATCAAGAAGTATGACTTGATTACGAGAGATCTTAGGCTATCTTTAACACAAAACTTTAAGGTTTTATTTATTTATTTATTTATAATACTTTACTCAATATAAAACTTTTAGTTTATATTTTAATTTTTAAACAATTTCGTAAAACATTCATACCAAAATAGTACTTAGATACACGGCATTTAACTATAAAACATTGAATGAAATAGTATTCGTCTCCAAGAGATATTTTTATGTAGTTAATATGATGCAATTATGCACAATGCCAATTATGTACTGTATTGTATTTTGAAACGTATTTTTATTGTCCATTTCGGATTTAAAATGTACTAGTGAATCCAGAAATAATTTAGGTTTTTATTGATTTTTTAAGGATAAAATAGTATTTTATCACACCTATGGGGTTCAGGAAGAAAATATAGAGGTGTAGGAAGCAATGGCTCCAACTGAATATAATCAATTGTTTTGGGCCTTGGTGTAAATGTGCAAGTGCAACACTCATTATAGCTTTAACTATGGGTTCATATATATATATATATATATATATATATATATATATATATATATATATATATATATATATATATATAATATGGAGATACAGGAATAAAACTTAAAGGGAAGGCAAAACCCCCTCCCCAAAATGTATTTATTACTCCTATAACATGCACACTTAATTTCTACACAAGTTGTTAAAATACTATAATACAAAATTTAAGATAATCCATTATTAGTTACAAGTATCTTTCATAACCATTAATTTATGGACATGAACATGTAACCATATAGTATTATCACTATAAAAAGTATGATAATTATTTATGATATGAAATGACATTGCTAAGGTTAGGTTTCACCAATTCACTCTTGTGTATACACAATTTTATAATAATATTTTTTTCATAATAACACGAACAGAAAACACCATGATTACCTTTGTTAGGACATGCCTCTTAAGAATGGAATAGACACTTAATAATGGAATAGACTAGAAATGATATGAAATGACATTGCTAAGGTTAGGTTTCACCAATTCACTCTTTTGCATACACAATTTCATCTTCTCTCCATCAAATTACTAAAGTCAATCCACAAAATTACTCTAACCCTAATCCCTTAGGTGAAAGAGCCTAACTTTTACCTATTAACTATCAATCCCTTGATTAATTAACAAGCAAAACTTGCATTAAGAACTAGGATCTTAGACAACATGTGAATCATCTTCCATCCCTAGAATCAATGAACTACAAAGACTCTTGTTTCAGTTATAGGTTCCATCTTACGTCCCCATAACCCATGAAACCCCAAAATTATGTCATGAGCGTCCCCATTACATGCAAACTTTAAGATTGGAAACAATAATACTAGTCATTGATAGAAAAGACGTGTATATATATATATATATATATATATATATATATAGATATATATTTATATATATCTATATATATATATATATATTCAAATCATTTAACAATTACACAAGAATTTAAAGGTTACAACTAATCCCAATAAGAGCCTTTAAGCTTACAAAATGCCCATGGAAGAAGAAGAAGAACCCTAAGAGGAAGAAGGAAGTGTTCCCACAAACCCTAGCAGTCCTTCAAGCTCTCCTCTGAGTGAAATCGCGCCTCCAAACCACCAAAGACACTTCTCGCTTCACGTTCTCGACTTAAATAAAGCAAATCTGCCACATCAGCACCGCCAGCGCTCAGTGCCACCTTTTTGGAAAATGGACGCCCAGCGTTGAGGCCCCAGCGCCCTAGGCGCAACTCTCGTCAAATGGCAGCGCTTAGCGCCAATGTTTCTGCTTCTTTTTCTCCCCTTCTGTGCAGAGTTGCTTGCTTTTGTGGTTGGCCGAAATTGTTCAATGCAATGGAGGATCTTCCTAACATCAAAATGGATCAAAAACAGGAGATTAGAGTATTATTTACATAATGTAGCTCAAAATATAGATAAACACTAAAACAAGATAAAAGAGAAGATTTAAACAAGTAACAAATTAAAGAAAAGTTGATTTTGCTACTGAAATGATGCTTAGATAATGATAATATTTGCAAGATCTAATCGACATCTTGACCATGTACTTTTTTTTATTTCTCTTTTATATACAAAAATGTATTTAAAAATTAAATAAGAAACTGGACAATGCATTTGACTAGTTTTTATGAAAAAGAAGGGAACCCTGAAAAAAAAATCTAAGGGCAACGATTTAAATTTCAAAATGATAGATTGGTGGGGGAAAGAATTGAAGCACAAGAATATCAAAACAGTCCTGGCCTAATAAATATCCTAAATAATTCCACCCTCCAAATTAATCTTTGTAACAAATGTCAGGTTATAAATATACAACAAATTCCTAATTCGTAATCTCCTCCCAGAGGTATTAACATATATGTCGTGACATATGAGTGACGGAAAAGGATTTTCCAGCCTTAAAACCTCCATGTTGTAGCATCTTTGGCACAATGGGGACATTTGCAATGGTGAAGTCTGACAAAGTAGCAATACATTAACACCACTTAGTTCCTGACATGCAAATCCCCTTTCCAGAAATAAGACCATGAAGAAATCCACAGTCACATCATTTTCATATATATTTTCTTTCAAATATTCTTTCCATTATTGTTTTGTTCACTGCCAACACAACTCTTATTTTACAATTATGTGTTTAATACATTTTTCTATTATTTTTCAATGACCAACATGCTCTTCTCCACTACGACTATTCTTAGGCTTTATGACATTGACAACTTTCAACAACTCGTAAACTTATGTTATTTAAAATCGAATGATCATAAAGATTTCCACAAGTTTTACAAAGGTAAGAAATATTGATAGGTACTATGAAAAAACACATAAACAAGTAACAAATACCACTAGGTCAATAAAAACATACAATCATAAAAAATTGCAACTTGATTTGTCCTACAATTACCATATTACATGTTATCATCATATTTTGGTTTTTCCTAATAATATATACCAAGTTCTCAAAAGTTAAAATCATAAGCGAGAAAAATAAACTACAGTGAACTACAAAATAATTTATCTTAATTGATCTGAAAATAATTTAAATAAACTTAATTAAACTATTTTGTCAGATTGAAAGTCGAGATAGACTATTCAAACCTAAATTTAAGATGCATTAGGTCAAGTCACTACAATTATTGTCTTTGTTAATCAATAATTCATTACAGTACAGTTAATTTTGTTCAGTCGTAAATAAAATAACAACTTTAAACATCAGAACACACCTAGAGAAATGAATAATGTCTTTCTTTGTTCTAATTAAAGGAAATAATACTGTAGTATCATCATACAAGTTACAAACACAATGTTTACAACTTGTATCAATCATATGCATCATTCTTAAAAGTTTGCATACTCTAACAATGAATAAATGCAAAATAGGCATAATCTGCAAACAAGTTTTCTTCTTGGCAGACACAACAGGAAGGCTGAACGTTACTTGGTATTTTCGTTAGAAGAAGGTAACGAATTATTCAATACGCATTCGAGAAACCACCCTGGGAAGTCTTTTTCATCCTCAGTACCATCTAAATGGGTTAGCTTTTTTCCCCATTGACCTCCATGGCTTCCCTCAGTAATAATTGAAAGAAGGGAAATGTCTGAGAATTGAAACGGAGGATAAACCACTGCATTAGTCTCAGAACTTCCATCCATTCTTGAAGGTGTATGACTTCTTATACCAATATCCTTTCCAGGTAGTAACTCCCCATTACTGGGGGCTGCACATTCCATTCTTTGCTTTCTTTTTCTCAGCCAATCAGCGAAGAGCCCTTTCAGTGTTTCTTTACCCATGTTAACCTGTTGAGTAAGGTAAAAGTCACAAACTGTTTCCTTATATCTAAAGAAAAAAAAAATGCAACCATTTTCACAATGGAATTTTATGCAGAAAACTGCAGAAGCACACAATAGAATACCTCCAAACATATATAACTCACAGTTATCCAAGACATGATACCATGGACGCAGGTACATGGTATACAACACATTTATTTATTCATTTTCTTTTAAATATTCATTATTAAACAAGTCATATGTTATTCCCTTGTCTCTGTCACATGAACAACTTATTTTCCCTTTTTTAGTACTCTGGCATTGATTAGTGTTTACATAAACAAATACTCCTTTCTCTAATCAATTAACCTTTGATATTCAATTAAGTCTTCACATTTCGTTTCTCAACAAAGAACAGTGTCTTCCATTCACCTTTTTTGTCTTCCTTTCAGTGCTCACAGGAACGACAGACCCGAAGCACTTCCCAAGCGAACAGAAAGGCAGACGCACCCTAAACTAGAACACACATCCCATCATAGTCAATGCCAATCAAATTTGGTGACACCCACATAACTTCTAATATAAATGTATATAATCATGTCCATGTTAATAGTTACCATCTAGCATCTGAGTATAAATAGGGTGAAATATAAAGATCATTTCAAATGAATGACAATGGTGGACCCCAAATGTATGAAGATGGATTACTTAAGCAGAGCTGCATTAGCTTCAATAATTATTCCCGACACCGGTAGCTTCCTCAACATTTTAGGCTTAAACTTAATTCAGTTCCAAAAGTTATTTCATATGGCTTTCTGGACGTAATTATCTCCATCAAAGCAGTTTAAAGACCCAGTTTTTCAAACATAAATATCTTAGCACTCAGTACAAGAGAGACATATTAGATGTTTCAGGTTTAAGTCTTTCAAGACTTTTAGCTATAACACTAATCAACGAAGAATTTCTTATTATTCCAATGTACTCGCTCAGATGTGTAAACTAGATATTAATTGGTACAATACAACCAATAAATAACATGGCGAAGACTAGTAGCAAAATCACTATGATAAGAAATGCATGTGATTCGAGATGAGGATAAACTCATTTACCTTATCATCTTTAGGCTTGCCTACAATGTTAAGATCTGCCGAAGACATCTCAGCAGAAAAGCATTGAGGAGAGTCGAAATGTACGGACAAACATCCAAATCTGGTATCCACTGTGAACCATGGAGGAATGTTATTAACCTGTAGCAGTATAGAAAAACAAACATAAAGAACTAGCCCCAAAACTGAAAACTAATATAGTTAGAACAAGTAATAACTGAGTCAAATTGGTGATGATGAATATCAATACCTTCTCGAGTAGTTCCTCCTGTTTTTCCTGTAATGAAACCTACATAAGTTCAAATGTAAAGTATTAGTTATTTTGAACCAACCGATGAGCCCAATTAACTATAGTTACACTTTGAAAATTATAAAATGAACACTTATGCTCATTTCTTACTCCACGCTGCCAGCAAGATTACCAAATGAAAGTAAAATTGATTCTTACGTTTCCAAAGTCCTCAACTAGAGCACCTTTTGTAATTTCCCACAGCTTCACTGAACCAGAAGTATCCTATATAGAGCCATTTATCAGCATGGACGACGGCAAAAAGATTACGGAATAAATCTCAATATTAACATTTTTTTCATAATAACACGAACAGAAAACACCATGATTACCTTTGTTAGGACATGCCTCTTATCATCCAAAACAGCATTTTGTACCATTGCAGGGATACCAGGAATAGTTAATGTTGGTTGTTTATATACAGGAACCTGTTTGATGTTTATAATTTTCACCATAAAAAAAAAAGTATCAGTGTCCGAAACAGAATACTACAGAACATTGATTTGTTAATAGAAATTTCTTCAGACGACAGTTCCTTCATATCCCAAAAATAAGATATACTAAAGAGGGATACATAAACAAATTAGTGTAATGTGTTCCCAGAGAAATACAACAACACTAGCTAGATAAATTAATAAAATTAGCGCGTTGAACTTTTGAGAGAAACAAATATAACATACAGGAGTAGATTCTTCTAATGACACCCTTGCTCTCGAAAGTGATAAATTTCCAGTTAGTAGAGAATTGTCTCTTTGGAAAATCTTTCGAGGGTTGCGTCCTTCAGCGCTCCATCTGTGAACTGAAGAGTCCGTTGATGTAACCCATATGTTATCATCATGCAAAGCCAATTGAAGAATAGGATTTTCCTCAGTACAGAGCAAAGCACTCTCTCTTGTTTGCAAGTCTGTCAAGTATACCTACAAATATAAAACAATTAGGAATCACCAAACGAGCTTCAATGTTTAAGCACAATAAAGGGATGAAGTGCACTCACTGAAAGATCTCTGCCACCACTGTAAACATGACTAAATGTTGAAGTGCAGGCTAGAGCCCAAACGGAATCTGTATGAACTACATAAGAATGAATACAACGTTGCTGACCAATATCCCAAAGCCTATAACGAAAAATGGTGAGTTTAGCCAATCACGTAATAAAAAGAAATTATTATAACACCATACAGATGTACTTTACCTTATCCTAGAGTCTGAAGATCCTGATATGCAAAACCTGCAATAATAAATGTTAAAAACAATATCAAACGCTTGTGTGGGAGAGAAACTATTGCTTAATCTCCAGGAAGGGATGGAGAAAAGAGTAGAAAAACGTGTTGAATCAACAAACCTTCCAGTACTATCCAAAAGTAAAGCCCTGATGTTATCTGTATGTCCTTTTAGCTTTGAAGTCTTTGATCCAGATCTCGGATCCCAAACACGCACAACCTGAAAAAGATAAAAACCCCACTATCCTAGCTGACGAAATTTAATCTAATATAATATAATGTAAACGATCTTATATCCAAAAGTAAAAGCAGAAGCCAGAAGTGAAAATGTGAATAAGAATACCATACTTTACCTGTTCTGTACCACCAGAGACAAGAAGTGTTCCACTCTCATTCATTGCCAATGCATAAACAGATTCCTTATACCCTTTGACAGCAATTGGAGTGTATTCTTGAGTTTGAGTAGTGTCCATGGATATATTCTTTCTTAAGTTGGTGGTCACTGGTAAGGAGTTTCCTGAAGCATTAGCACCATTTGAATTATCACCATCCGTCGTACCATTGCATTTAGCAACTGGAGCTAGTGAAGCTTCAATATCCCATATAAAGACCTCTCCCCCAAGACCACCAGAGGCAACCACGGTGTTCTAAAATTCACGATACTACTAAAAGATCAGAAATGGATTTGATAAGATACAAAAATATCTAAGCACACAAACCAAGAAAAGCCATTTTCTTCGTTTCCAATTCATAAGAAGCATGAAAAAGTTAAGTGTACATTACATCTTTTTCAGTTGTAGCAAGGCAAGTAACATAATCTTTGTGTTGTCGGAGTGTTCTAGTACATGTTCCATTGGACAAAGAATTCCATGTCTGGCACAAACACACGACAACCAAGTTAAACAAAAGTGTGGCGAAAAAACTAAATTAGTACTCATGTATTGTCATCATATGAGTAGAGCAAGGATAAATTACAACAAATAGCAACTAAGAATCGACAAACCTTAATGGTTGTATCTGAAGAACATGAAACGAGAACATTATCACTGACAAGAACAACATCATTAACCTGCAAATTACACACATAATTAATACAAAAGCCAAAAATGTTAAAAACAAAAGGAAAAAAAAAATCTTAGGATAAATAAAGATCACCCAGTCAACATGAGACTCAAAGTTAGCAGAGAATGATGGAATATCGTCAACCAACGCCCATCGTTTTAGCGTGCTATCCCGACTTCCAGTGAAGAGATAATCACACCCATCAGATGGCGCAGACTTAAGCAGAGACAAACAATTTATGCCTGCAGAATGCTGCCGAAAAGAACAAACTTTTAAGTTAGTATATAAAATTCATCCACCAAGAATATTTTCAATTTTTTGAAGGTTTTTTTGTCTTAAAAAATGCACGATTGATGCCAAAAGAGTATATTACATATGTAATTATATATTGAAATAAAAATCCAAGTGCATGAACAAAGTGACAAAGACAATATAGTGTACACGTAAAGCCTTAATTGACTACAAGGTAAAATAATGGGTTTTAAGGAAAATGTGAAAGAAACAATCTGCATGGATAAAGATGCCAGTTACAAAAAAACAAACATAAAATTCTCCCATTTTGGTATAAAAGAAGAACAAAGAAATTATGAGTTCACCTTTGTGTCATCAGCATTATTTACAACGTACGATAATCTCTTCTCCTTCCGAGGTCGATTTGAATTGTTTGCGTTCCTCGCATTACCAACGCGTTGCATCGCTGAAATATGTCATTCCACAAATGAAAAATCACATAACAAATCTACAAACAAATTACAAGATATGTAAAGGTGTTATACTCATTCCCTAACCGAGATACAACTCTTGAAAATAATCCAACTATAAGTAGAGTTCGATATAAATAACAAAATTAAACACATGAGAAAAAAAATCCAAAAACCTAATATTTGAAGTTTTAGGTTAAATATAATTTCAGCTCCTTATTTTGATTAACACTGAATATATATATATATATATATATATATATATATATATATATATATGACCACCGACGTAATTAAATATATCAACAAATCATTATAGTCCATAAAATATCAACCTTTCACTCAAGCACTATAACATTGTATTAGGCATTTAATTCTTTTCGTATGCAGTAAAAGAATTTCTGTTAAGTCAAATTGCAATTGCAACTAGTAAACAAAATAACAAAACCAAATGCTCGATTTATCAATAATTTAACAACAATTTCATGCTCAGAACTTGAGTGAATAGAATGCACATAATAAAAATAAAAAATCAAATAACAAAAGAATCACTTTTAGATCTTTTCCCGGATTAACTATAATATGCTGATCACAAGGCTAAGAAATCCTAAATGGTCTGCATAAAAATTTTTATAACAAGAATGCATTAGAAATATAAAATGGAAATATGAAACAAAAGATGAAGTATGAAATCTCACCAGTTATAATTACAAAAGTGTGTTACACATTGTTTTGTGGAGTTTAAAGTTTTGTTATGTTTGATAGACACATAAAGAAGAAAGAAGGGTGTGAAGAATGCATGGAAAATATAATTGGTGTTGGATTGGTTGTTTTGAATTGGTATATACTTTTATAAATTGATAGTAAGATTGTCATTTTGGTATATATTTTTCTCAAGATTTGAGCCTAATTTATCGTATTACCGTTTCATTATTTGATTAAATCTATCACATTTTCAGTTTACAACTGTAGATGTATTTTTTTTTAATATGTTAGAATTTTAACTGTTTTTAAATGGAATATTCTTTTTCATCTTGAGACGAGAGAAGAGAATGAGTCTTAGAAACAAACTTATTGTTTTCAATTGAAAAAAAAATCTTTAAATTCTAAAAAGATGTATTAATTCAGTCATATTTTCATCGTTAACGTAATTATGGATATTATTTAATAAACGTAATTATGAATATTATTTTATAACCATGATTTGATGGACATATAATTATAAATATTATTTGATTGACATAATATTATAAACATGATTTGCCATTATTTAGTTATGTATATATTTTTATGACTAATAAATTTTAAAACAAGAAAACTTGTCTTGTTTCTTATATTCTTTAGTCACTAATAAATTTTAAAACAAGAAAACTTGTCTTGTTTCTTATATTCTTTAGTCACTAATATATCAACTCCTACATAATTATATCAACTTCTACTTAAATAGGGACATTATTTAATAAACATAATTATAGATATTATTTTATTATTAATTGAAAAATATATTCTTAACATATATATCTATATTTCCAATTAAACAAAAGGTAAAAAATATTACTCCTAAAAAGTTCATCAAATAATGTCCGTAATATTATGTCCACAAAATAATGTCCGAAATATTATGTTGACAAAATAATATTTATAACTATGTTCATCAAATAATATTAATGATGATATGTATTAAATAATGTCCATAATTATAATTATGTTCATATCATACGCTACTAATATATCTTCTAATAAAATAAATAAATATCTCAGTATATTTTTAAATTTGAATTATAATTTTTATTAAAAATTATTTATATTTTATTTTCTAATAGCTTACCTTTTTCACCTTCTTAATTCAGTTATTTTCGTTAATTATGTCCATCTCATAAGAATATATCTTTTACTAAAATAATAACCCATAAATAATATATCATATATACTTTCAAATTAATTCGGTTATTTTTGTTAATTTAAAATTTTTAACTTTTTTTATGTGCTTATAATCTTGTAACTCCAAAAATTAAAAATATCTTTTAATATTTTATTAATTATTCAATATTTTAAAACATTTTTAACCTCTTATTACAGTTTAACTTGAGAAATTATATAATAATATATTTAAAAATGTGTACGCATGCAACAACAGTTTATGTTAGTTATAATGTGAATCACACAAGCCTTCGATGAAATCAGTTATTATCTACCATGGTTTTTTGAATGTATTTTCTAGTTGTTTATATTATATTTTGATTGCTGACATAGAATCATTTAAGTAAAATCACATTTATGTTATTCCTCAACTAAATGATTACAAGTAAAAATCTAACATAAGTTTAAATAATATTAAATATTATTAGTATTCATCCAAAAATGTTTAAAAATTTAAAACATGTTTAAATCTTAGATTTAATATCAATTTGTTAAATTGACTCGTGATAAACATGTTTAATTTTGTAATAAAAAATTAAATTATCTTTGAATTAAATCTTGATTTTAACTATAATATTATTCTTAATTTATTTTTTAACAAAATTTAAAATAAAATAAAAATCTGAAATGCGACTTAAACGAGTCCTTTATCAACAAAATCGTGCCAATAATCTCAATAACTAACCTAACAGGTAGCATAAGAAGTGATACAAAAAATTAATAAGTACAACTTCCAAAGCTGTGCAAACCAAAATCTATTGTTTTTTCTGAGGTTTGCCAACAAGGGTAGCGCAGAGGAACACTTGGCAAGAGAATGGAAAATTTAATATACAAAACATTTATTAAACAATTTTTAATTCATGATAACTTCACTACAACTTTTAATAAACATAAATCAAAATAACTTCAGCAGAGTACCTTTTCATTTAAAAAAGGAAAAAATATTAAATAAAGTCAACCATTATTTGTATGAGTTTGGGAAGATGAACTGGAAAAGGAATTAAAATATCAATTTTAAAAACAAAAATAAACGAACTTAAAAAATCTGAAAGATAAAAGTGTATTTAAATCAAAATTTCATTCATGGAAGGCTTTATTATTATTTTTAAAAAAATGTTTGACAAGTAAACGTGGTCATTACTTTTTAAATATTCTGGACCATATTACAACAGATGGTTGGTACATACAGAGTTCTATTTTTTTTAGCAGACTTTAAAATGCAGCTAACACACAAAATAAATAAAACAGCACAGTGACATATCATAAGATGTAAATATAGGTGTAGTAGTAGTACGTAATTATTATACAATGCAATAAATAGTGTATAGAAATATCTCTCTTCAATAAATTTTTTGAATGTTAGAAATTAAGGATTTGTCTGAAACAATGGCAGAAAGGATGAACCAACCACGTTCTCCATTGCTTGCTTCTGGTCAAAGTTTAACTCAAAAGCACTGACACTGAGTAGTGAGTTTCGTAAGCAAAAGGAACATCCTTTTCGCTTTAATTTCAACTCTGCCACTCCGCTCCTCACGCTCCCATCAAAACTCAACCTTTATTACATTTCAAGATCTCATCTCGACCAACAAAAAAGATTCTTACTCCGACCCTGTTATTTTTATTATTATTATTATTATTATTATTATTATTACTACTTGTTTTTCTTATTATTGTAGTATTACAAACGAACTCCTTTTTTCACTCCCAATCAGTAATCAGATCCTCCAGTGTTCAATCATTGAAAATAACCAACTTCTTCTCTACACCTTTTACTTGGTTGTGTGTGAGTTGAAAATCCGTGCCTGGTTGGAGTCTTTTCAATTTTGATCCTACTAGTTCTTCAAACAGTTTTCTCCTTTTATGTTTACTTTTTTTCTTTTTGGGTTTATGGTTTACTTTACATGAATCATGGGAAATGTTTCTTCTATATTACAGTTTCATTATAACGCGTGTTTCGCTTGCTCCATTGCGTGTCTCGAGGTTAAGGGGTTCAAGTTCAACCTATAGTGGGTGTCTAGAAGCTTCGTTTCGTTGATCGTTGTTTCTCATGAGTCAGTTAGATTGACTTTTAGCTGATAGGAACCGGAAAAAAGGGAAAGAACAGATCTTTCAGTAGTACTAGGTTGCAGTGATAGCTTCTGTAACTTTCATAATCGGGTCTTATATAGTAAGGTCTTTTATTTTAGGGGCTGTGTTTCATTTCATGTTCTTGGGTAGTGATAATGCCTGTTCCCAACAGCGAAGAGCAAGCTCTGTTTGCTTTGGAAAATGCATGTGAGGTTTCAAAGTCACCCTCGTTGGATTTGAACCCAGATTCAGATTCAGTTGATGGGTCCCCACCTGTTTCCACCGTTTACACTGATGTGGGTGTCGTGCCAGAACACCAAAAGAACGAGCTTGAGCACTTTATATCCAATTTAGAAAGTATGAATAATTGAAGTCACACCAGTGTCTCTGTTTCATTGTATTGTGTCTTACGGATTTATAAATCTGTGAAATAAAGTTGCTGATTCATTTTTCTGGGTCGGGCTGAATTGCTTGTGTAGGAGAAATAGAGGAATTGAGGGTCAAGCAGAAGAAATTGGATAAAAAGCGTAGAGAAGCACTGAGCAAGATATTGGACATCAAAGGTACTAATATACTAATTATATATTGACTGAATAAGGTTATTGTTAACTGTCTATAAAGTGTTGAAGAATTGTGTTTTGCTATCCAGGGAGCATTCGAGTATTTTGTAGAATTCGACCAAATCTGGTAAACGAGAAGAGAAGAATTTCTGAACCGGTATCAGCTGGACCAGAAAAAATTCGGGTTAAGTGGGGAGGAACAAAGAAAGATTTTGAGTTTGATAAAGTTTTTACTCAAGAAACAAGCCAAGGCTAGTATTAAGTTTCGGTATGCTTGCGAATTTTGATTATCTTATTGTAGTTCCAAGTTGTACTAAAGAGGAGGTATTGTGCGCTTGTTTGAACTCTGCAGAAAGTGTTTTTGTTGATGTTGAGCCAATTCTGAGATCTGCAATGGACGGGCACAATGTATGTGTGTTTGCTTACGGTCAAACAGGCACAGGCAAGACATTCACCATGGTTAGTCAATTCAACGTTGTGTTGCTATTATTTGTGTGCTTGTGCTAAACACTTTTGTTACCCAGTATATGGGGCAGCATTGACATGCAATAGTTGTTTTTAGGATGGTACAAACGAACAACCTGGAATCATTCCGCGTGCTCTTGAAGAGCTCTTTCATCAAGCCTCTTTGGATAGCTCATCTGCTTTCACCTTTTCGATGAGCATGTTAGAAGTTTATATGGGCAATCTCAGGGATTTGCTAGCTCCAAAACCGTCTGGTAGACCACATGAACAACCTATGACGAAGTGGTAACATATTCTTGTTCCTTTTTCAATGATTGAATTCCATGGAATAGTACGTATGAAACTCTGGCTAACTGACCCCTTTGTATAGCAATCTCAACATCCAAACCGATCCAAAGGGGTTGATTGAAATTGAGGGTCTCTCTGAAGTTCAAATAAGTGATTATGCTAAAGCGAAATGGTGGTACAACAAGGGCAGAAGGTTCAGATCCACCTCGTGGACTAATGTGAACGAAGCATCAAGCAGGTCACACTGGTGGGTCATAGGTCTAGTTAGATACTTCAAAGTATTTTAATGGTTTTCTCAGCTTGATGGTTACTTTATCTGTTTAGCTTCATATATCTAGCTTAACGAGGATAAGCATATTTCGACGTGGGGATGCTTTGGAAGCTAAAAGTGAAGTAAGCAAACTGTGGATGGTTGATCTTGGAGGCAGCGAACGGTTGCTTAAAACTGGAGCCAAAGGACTGACACTGGATGAGGGCAGAGCCATTAATCTTTCTCTTTCAGCTTTAGCTGATGTTGTTGCAGCTTTGAAAAGGAAGAGGGGCCATGTGCCTTACAGGTAAATACAATGCAGATTTTGATTCTTTCATTGCCAATTATGTTCCAGATGCTACATCCTTTGTGTGCCTTAAAAATCAATTTAGCTACAGAGATGAGTCCTTTTTTACTGCGGCTAGTTTTTTATACTATTGTTTCTTTCTCGACAGTCAAAGTACAAGTGGTTAGTGATTCATGCTACTTTACTTGCAGGAATAGCAAGCTGACTCAATTACTCAAAGATTCTCTTGGTATGATACTATTTCTCAATTTCTAAACTAAATTGTACACTACCAACTTTTCTGCACCTTGTACAAAATTATAAATTCATATGCTGTCTTAGTATGTGCTGTTTTATATCTAAAATATAAAAGGTCTGATCTTTGTAACCACATACTCAAGGGTATGGCTCAAAGGTTTTGATGCTCGTGCATATAAGCCCATCTGAAGAAGATGTCTGTGAGACAATTTGCTCCTTGAACTTTGCAAAGAGAGCGAGAGCAATAGAGTCCAACAAAGAAGTGTCCGTGGTAATTTTCTTAATTTTTTCTTAAGCAAGTTCCTCAGTAGACACTGTTTGAAGATTGCTGACTGCATGCATACACTGTAGGAAGTGAAGAAGCAAAGGGAGAAGAAGATTATGGCGCTAGAGGAAGACATAAAGGAAGCTGAAAAACAACGCCAGAATTTAAGGGAAGAAACAGAGAAGATTGAGTTGAAGTTAAAGGATAGTAAAAAGCTCTTATCAATAACAGATACTCTTGTGGAAAGTGATGACATGAAAGCCTCAATTAGTCCCAAAGACGATGTGAAAGAGGTGATTGAAACTCCCAAAGCATCTAAGAAGCCCATCAAAAGAAACTTCTCCAACTCAATGCCTCGATTCATGACTTCAACAGTGGCAAGTCGCCAAAGGCAAAGTGCTGCAGAGCGAGACATTGGCACTGTGAAATTGAAAAGCTATAGATCAACAATGGTGTCGAGAAGTTCCATCCATTTTTCGTATTCCCAATCGTTGAGTTATTCAGATATCCGCATCAAAGCATTGCTGCGAAGTTCAAATGGAAAATCTCGGCATGCTGAAGCAGATAGTGTTCCAATTCCAGAGCCTGTTCTCACAGAAAGGCCTAAATGCAATGATTTGGAATCAAAAGTGACAACCCCTCGAAGCAGGATGGTTACATCTTCAGACCAAAGCTTGAGAGTTTCGGTGGGTCGTCACAGAAGAAGGATGTCTGATCTGATATAAAGGTTGCAGATTTTTTGAAGGGATTGCATGTTTAACATTTTGCAGTTTATATTTGTCTATAACAAATAGTGGCGAGTGGTATACTAATAGGTGTGTTTGATTGGTGTTTTCTGGGTTGGGATCTGTTAATTACTTCATTAACATGATCTTTCTCTGTTTTCAAGCTTGTTGGGTCGTATTGGACCTTTGCATACGTGATTGTGTAACTATTTGTTAAGACTAACTCATTGAAGTTTGACATCATGACCTTTTAAATGTAGATATAGGAAGAAAGTAAGAAAATTGTCCATGAAGAACTGGGAGAACTGCTCCCTTTTAATGTTTTTTCTTTTATATCCATTGTTACTAACTGCATCCATACTAAAAAAGAGAAGAACAAAATCTTACTCCACTCCTATTGTTGCCGCTGATATCATTGCAGCGCAACGATTGCACATATGTTGGGATTTTTTTAGGGTTTCTTTTTGAAGATATGAGAAAAATAAAAGTTATATATCGAATGAAAAAATGTATTCTTTTATTTTATAATGTTTTTTAAATATAAAGTAAAATGTAACAGAGTATAAATATTTATAATATCTTAATATTAATTTTTTAATTTTAAATAATAACTAAATTTTAAAACTAAAAAGTATTTTTAACAGTTGAATATTGAAAAAGAAGAGAGATCGCTCTGAAGAAAAGTTCATTCCAGAAATCCCAGCAGTTATCATGTATATTTATTTAGGAGAACTCATTACACAATGTGAAGAGTTTGTTTCAGAAGTTCTGATATGAAAGCTTGTTCTAAAATGTAATATATATTATGAAAAGTTTAAGTATGTTCTATTTTTTTTTTCTTCAAAAATCTTAATCTGAAAATTCAATTTTAAAAATTGTTATGAAAAACTTGTTTTGAAAATTATTCAAAACAGATAATTGAAATTACTTTTATATAATTTTAAGAATTATGAAAAATCAGTTGATTGATACGTCATGATTGATTTTAAAAATTCGGTTAAATTAGATGCTTATTATATTTTTAATCAATATTTCCATATAATTTTCATTTTAAAATAATAATATTTAGAGAGTAAATTAAATAATTTTATTTTAGTCTTCTAAATTTAAAAAATAATTTGAGTTATAACTTTTTTTTTTAAAGTTTGTAACTCTACATATAATACTTTGCTTGCAAGGCAATAATTTTAGTTCTGTATTTTTATCATCAAAACCTCTATTATATGTATACACATTTTTCTTTTATAAAATATATTTAGTCAAACAACATTTAAGCAATTAATAGATTTTTTTTTTCAAATTACAGAAATTAAAAAATAATTTTAAATTTAGAGAACCATCAATAAATGTATTCCAAATTTGAAAGAATAAAAACATATTTGAGAGGAAAACTGTGCTGTATAAATGCTCATTATGAGTACGATACTACAATTACTTTCAAAATACTGTATTTTTACATATTTTATTAGCTACATCCGTATGAAAGAAAAATACTACTAGTTATACAAGCGTGAACTCTTAAAAAAAAAACTTAAAAATTCTGTATTTTTACATATATCTTTTTAGCTTATTTTCAATTTGACATACTTTTATTCCTTTTATTGTGATTCATTAACATACTCATTAAAAAAATACCATTATAAAGTAGGCGTACTTTAAATTTTAAAAATTGCGAAATTGAACAGTGTCCTCTTGTTTGATATGGATTACTTATCGACAGACAAATAGCAGAATAAGAGTTTCATTAACAAGATCAACGTATATGGTATAGGAGCTTTCGTCAACACGTTAAACCTTGAGCATGGTTCTAGACACTCCCGATGAAAACGTACATTTTGCATAGTATAGAAATTTCTGCTTGGGAAGTAGAGTATAATTTACATATTACCGAGTTTTAGTTCCTCGGACAAGCTGTCACAACAAATACAAAATGGCTCTCTGCAGTAGTTTGGCTGCAGTGAAGTTGCAGTTGATATTTCCCTCAACACAAACATTTGCCGTTACAAGTTTCGATTTTTTTTTTTCCTTTTTATTGTATTCTTGTTACCTTTACACGCACATAAATATGCAGAATGCCTACTTATTCACACTTGAGGCGAGACTTTTCATGGGGTGGAATTTACAGAAATCTCCTGCGGCACGAGTGGAGGTACCTGGTCTTGATGCGATGGGATAACCAGACGCTGCAGAGGCTTTAGAGCCACTGTGAGTTGTGCAAACGAGGGCCGCAAATTTGGATCCCTGACACAGGGAGAGGGAAAATAAGTCTAATGCAAGATTTCCTGAAATCATTTAATGCTGTGTGGAAGGAGAAGAAAAGGAATAAATCAAATTTAAAGCTGAACATGCTTACTGTTGCCAACACTCCCAGATTATTCTTGCTACTATAGGATCGACTTCCTTAGGAATTTCAAGTCTACGATTTTGAAAACCAACAGCACCAACAACTTGCATAGGATTCATTCCAGTCCATGGCAACCTAAGTGTAGCAAGCTCCCACAGGATGACTCCAAAACTATAAACATCGCATCTGTATTTGGTATGATGATAAATAGAGATGCATTCAATAGACAGCAAGAAAAGAAACATGCAAATATTTTAATCTAAATACATGTTCAAAATGTTAAATAAAGATCATAAATTTCCAGACTTTCGCTTCTTAGCCATGTCTACCCGGCGCTAAGTTTTTTGGTTACAGATAAAAAAGTAAAAATACGTTTTTTATGAATGGAGAAAACAATTCAGTAATTGAACACAACAACGAAATAAGGGTTAAGAAAAATGTTTTTCATCAAGCGCAAATATGTAAAGAGTGTCTAGCAGACAGGGCGGTTTGGATCAACCCGATAATCCAAACCAAACCAATTAAACTTGTTAATAACTCAAAGTCAATTGGAACCAAACCAATCAAATCTTATGTTCATTAGTTTAGGTATTGGATTTATGATTTACAAATCCAATAAACCTGAAACAAAACAAATGCATGTTTCTTATTAATATTATTATATATGAAATTTCATATATAATTGTTGTTTCGATCTCAAGTTTACCGAATGACATTGTTAGGGTCAATCACCCCTCATCTAAGGTATTATTTGCTTTGAAATTTGTGTTTCGACATGGTTTTATCCTTAAAAAACGTCTCGGAAGGTGAGGATGTGATAGGAACATAAGCCCCAAGTCTCAACAGGGAACTTAAGGAAACCGATGGTTCGTGTTAGAATCTCATTATGTGTCCCACGGTGAGGATCAATGTTCCGATTCCAAGTTCACCAAGTGACATTGTTGGGATCAATCACCCCATCCAAGGTATTGTCCGCTTTGGTGTTGTGCTCCATCAGGGTTTTATCTTTAAAAGACGTCTTGGGGAGTGGAAGGAGTATTTAAACTACCTTAGACTTCGACTCTTAAAAGATGTGGGATTATTAGGTGTGGTAGGAACAATTATATAATTCTTTTTTATAATTTTTGCCAATATTTTGTTGATGTAAGTCAATCACTTACAATACAAAAATGTTGCTTATCACTTTTAATCATAGAATTATGCACAATTTTTTTACTAAAATTATGCATTTTCCTCTTTCTCAAATAGAATTTTGTATATCTGGATATCATTGGATCCAGTTGATCTAAACGCACCAATTCATTCTTCATCGACTTAGTTTGAATTTTTACTTTTTTATTTTTTAAATCTGAGCTAATGAAAATTGATTGGTTTGGACTTGATTTCCTCCCAAATCCAATCCCAACTGACCTTGGAATACATCCACCAGCAGAATCTGTTTTACTAGTGTGTTAAAATTGCTAACAGTATTCTTTTAATAGAACCAGGTCCGATGCTGTGATTAGCTCAATCCTGTTGTTCCCATTTTTAGAGACTCAGACCCAGTAGAGTGAAGCAGTTAAGGACAAGCATTGATTACACAAATACAATATGAAATGACAATGACAATCAAGAATAAGAAAGACCTTCATCTCAAATTAATAACAACTCACTTTTCATTTGAGGGTTCATTGCGGAGAACTTCAGGAGCCATCCACTCCGGCTAATATATTGAAAAAATAATGTCAGTGAAATGTAAAAGGCAGATAAGACACGCTGCATGTGCCTAAGAAAGGACCTATACAGATTTTCCCAAATTCTCACCGTTCCAGCAGTTGACTTGGATGACAAAAAAGTGTTGTGCTTCAACCTTGACAACCCAAAATCGCATACCTGTAGAAAGAACGACTTACTTACAACTAATATAGCCAATAAGATCATATAAAATACACAATAACTCAGCAATTGACGTATACATAATTCAAGAAATATACTCGAAAGAAAATAATACCCACAAAATTATCCTTCGCATTGTAAACACACATTTGCCATACGATTACAACTGTTCAAAACCCAAGCAAGCCAGACCAAACCCAAGCAACCCAACTACAATACTGATCTGGTTTTGTTTTCTGTATCTGGTTGGGTTGATTCAAAATCCAAATTTCAGTTAGAGTTGGCTAAGACTAGTAAATTTCACAACTGTTGTAACCCAAAAATCTGTTTTTCATTCGTAAGACTACATAATTTCAACAAGACATCATCATCAAGTTGTTGTCGTTATTATTATTATATTTTCCCTATATGGTACCTCCTATATATAACTAACTAACCTTATATACACAAGTTTAGCATGACAAAATTGATCATTTAGGTGGATGTGAACTTCCAACGTGCATCTCTCTCGGAAATTGATAGATGGCAGAAACAACACATTGCATATGGTAACATGTATTTACATTACCCTTCGTATAATATACCAAGACTGGGCTTACAAAATACCATGAAAATAGAAAGCTTTCTATGTAACGTGATCAGAAATGAAATCCAAAAAACATTCAGGTTGCACAAATAATCAAATCACTATACTCAAACACCATGTTTTTTAAATCAATCTAGCTGACTTCACTAAACTAATGAACATATACATTTAATATAGCAGAAAAAGAATTCAGGAGCCTATACAAATGAAAAACAATGACAAACAAGGCAAAGGGACAGTATGAGTTGTCAATCATATACCTTAACATTCCAGTTCTTATCAACCAAAAGATTCGGAGACTTTAGATCTCGGTGAACAATTATAGGTGTGCTGGTGTGTAAGCAATTCATGCCCCTAGCCTGTAAATTTGGAGAGTTCAAAATGTGAAAGTTTATTGGTATAAATGATGGTTGAAAAGGAAGAAGTGTAATTATTTCATACCACGTCCAAAGCCATTTTTATTCTTCGTTTCTCATCGATCTGACAATCAGGGCGATGAAGTAATCGGTACAAGCTTCCTCTACAAAATGGATATCAGTAATAATGGTGAGACATGTAAATATGGTAAGAGTAACATGAGAAACAGCTAAGGATTCCAAGGACAAATGATATGGTCAACAAGTAATTATTTTGTAAACATATGTCATAATGGAAAAAAGCTATATACCTTGGTAAATACTCCGAAATGATTGAGAGATTAGGAGGACGAGTAACAGCACCCATAAAAAGAACAATATTTGGATGACGTAACCTACGCATTATCCGTACCTTGCATCAAAAAGGATGGAAAACAGATTAATATTGGCCTTTAAAAAGGTATTGATAGTAGATCCTTCCCATGAAACCACTGCCTACCAAGTTAACTTGTTCTTTTTCCCTATTGGTATTTATGCTCAAATATTCTATGTAGTTTTAAATTGAAAGTAACAAAATTATTTTCTTTAAATTGACAGGTGTACACTATCCCTTTCATTTCTCTCATACAAATAATAATAATAATAATAAGCAAAACAGAAAACAAAATTAGTACTTACTTCTCTTTTGAATTCTGACAATGCAGCGCCTGAAAAATCCTGATCCAAAAATTTCTTTACAGCAACCTCCTGATATTTCAACAGCAGATCATCATTCAGAAAATCAGAGACTACAAATCCTTATGTTTTGGTTAAAAGTTCTGAAATTAAGAAACTGGGAGTTATGATTTTGAGACTTCGGTATCCTAAAAGAGATCTCATCATCTTTTTCCTTTTCTTTCCTTCAGATGTTTTGGCAATTTAACAAGGGTCTAGTATATAAACTCCCCAAACTCACAGATTCTTGGGTGTTGATCTTGTGCTTTCGTTTTAGCACAAGTTAAATTGAATCATTTACAAATCATGCAATCACAGTTAGCAACGCTATCATTATTAAATTGTTGTTGATGATGACACTAAAATGAAGACACATTATATAAAAACACAATCGCAACTCAGCAATAATTCTATTTTCATTTTTTAACCCATTTACAGTAGTATTAAGCATCCATCTCACTTCACTAGAATGACGAGTTACTAGGCATATATACAACTACAGACATTAACACCTATCCATTTTTGAAGAATGTTATCTAAATGATCTGATCAGGTAACATCTCTATATTATCATTAGCGAGATCATTTTCACATTTGAATCATGCTGATAGAAGTACAGAATAACCATAATTAAGAACATGACAATATAAGAATTTTCCAATTCAATCTATAACAATAATATTCCCAGCAAATATGAAAAGGAATTAAAGAACTCACCGTGCCATTCATGTCGGCATGGTATACCTCACCGTATGAACCTATTAGAAAGAAAGTATGAACATATATATTAAAAATAATTCAGAAACAAGTGCAATACTTAAAGCAGACTACCAGCCTCCCCAATATAAAATATTGAAGAGTTAATAAAGCCTGACATAACCATGCTTGCACAAATAGAAATAAAAATAAAATAATCAATTTAAAAATAGGGTGAAAATTAATGCTAGATTAGTGATTGATTTGCATCAATTGGGAGTCTCACTAAATTAAATAGTAAATCAGAGCAATGTCCTATTTTCAGTAAATATTATTGACATTTCAAGAAGAAAATGAATGCAAATCATGTACATTACCTATACCAATTCTTTCACCAAGAAAGAGATCCTCCCATGGAATCTCACATTCACCAACGTCTACATCATCCAATATTTGATCCACCCTGTTTGTGATGGACTCAATTGATGAGCTAGAACTCTCTGGTTCCTTTAGTTTGAAATTGTTTCCCATGAATCTGTCATAAGTATGCTTCCTCCGGTCATGAAGTCTTATTTCGGCATTATCAGGTTCTCTAACTGCCTCTACCATGAAGTTTTGAGAATTTTCCAGACCCCCCAGGTTAAAATCAGCATTGTGATCCTCAATCTGGCCCAGTTCAGGTACAGATGATGAAACTGAACCAGTACCATGTGCCAAAGTTTGAACATTTACATCATTATTTAAATTTGAATTATATAATGGTTTGGAACTAAGGTCAACATTTTCAGATGTAGCAGAACCATTGGAAACAAACAAGGGAGATTTGTACTCATTAGGGTTATAATTAGTTTTCCTGGGGTCTTCATTATAGGCATGACGGTTCTTCTTTGTCAGTAGCACTGGGGGCCGACCAGAAACAGTATTATTTTTAGTATTTTTAACCTCAGGAGGTTTAATTTCTACGGGTTTGTTAAGCCCAGAGGCCTTCCCCATTCCTTTTATTTGGAATGGGTTAAGATCTGCAAAAAGGTTTCGAGAGTCATTGGAGCTGTTTTGAGTATATGGTACAACATTGACATTAAGTCTCGTCCCATCACCAATTGTATTCATTCCGAGGGTCCCTTTGTACAGAGAAGTACCAGACAAGGCAGGCAAATTCTCCAGTTGATTAGGGGACCCTCTATTAGAAATTTTAGAAGGACCAACGCCAGTGTCTCTTCTCAAACCTATGTTTGAAGGCTCTGACTTCTCAAAATATGATTTTCCATTCCAAGGCAGTGAATGATCTTTTATCACAGAATTTTGACTACTACCCTCACCATGAGATGGTTGAATAGGTCTTGAGTAAGAAAATTCAGTATCCTTGGAGGAAGGTAAATTGGGTAAAATCTTGGGATTAAAAGCCTTGTTAAAGGCACTATCCTTGGTGCTCAAAATATCAGCTGGCATAAGTGGGATAAGTGTCCCTGGAGCAGCCATGAGATCAACCAAAAACTCCCTGAAAGCAGAGAAGGAGATATCAGTACTACAGAAGCTGAAGAACCACATAAACTTTCTGGGTAAACTTATAGACATCTAATGATTGCATCAACCAGTGCCAATAGTACACAGGCATGCATATGAGAAGCAAATGAACGCACAAATTAGTAAGCTAACAGATACATGAAATACAAAGATCCTTAACCTTTCCTCCAACTTTATAATGTTGACAGCATCATCCTCCACACCAGTGTAATGACTCCCTTTTACCAGTCTACAAGGCATGTTAATGTTGTCAGCTAATACCTGAATGCAGAAAAAAAAAACAAGTACATTATTACACATGCAATAGATCAAGAAAAGTTCTGCAAATCTTGATAAAATTCATAAAGAACTATAATATGATCCTCTAAAATGCACACAAAAATTACTGAAATTTAACTGGAAGATATGTTCTCAAATCTCGTATTTAAAACTAGCTTTGCAACTACATCACAACTAAGCCAAGGTTAAAAACCTAAAGAAGCTTTAGTCCTATTGATGAGCAAAGTCAGCCATAAGTTTAATGACTCAATTTTGATAAATGGAGCATGATTTCTCATTTTTTTCAGCTAAGCATACTTAGAGCACATATATTTCTTAATGCAAGCTCAGGCTAGATTAGTAGGGGATATTTTTATCAGCATGAGTAATTTTAAAGAAAACTATTCGAAGTACATTTATTAATTTATTAATGTTTTCATTTCAAGAATGTTATCGGGTGATATAATCATTTGATAGTTATAGCAGATATCACGTTACACTTCTTTTTCTTTTAATGTAGTTGTGTCTGATTTTTTGAGCAGGTTATGACTGCATTAATTACCAACAAATTACATTACGGCTAACAAGAATTTTAATTACCAATAAAAGACATAATACTAACCTTGAAAAGCAAAGCACGATGTCTAGAGAGCCCAATATTTAAGGACCCAAGAGGCAATACAATTGTGTGAAGATTTGTCCTTAACTCGGCTCTTGTTTCTGTCCATCTTGCTAACATAATATTAGCATCCTTTACAGGACCACCCATATGACTTGTAACAAGTTCAGCAAGCCTTTGTGCCAAACTAGTGACCGGGCAGTCTAATGCAATACATTGTGCAATTTGTATCAGTTCTTCCAGTGCAGGATCAATTGTTCTATTCACAATGACCACCTCAGAACCTCCCGGATTTGCTTCAAGATCCGTTCGAGATGGCATCTTTCCTTGCATCACTGAATCATTAGAGGGCCCATATACATCATAAAAACCATCTACTACTTTCTCCTCATAGTCAAGCACATTATATTCCTGATCAACAAAATAGGAATGAAAGATAATCAAAACAGATGTAGTTCAAGAAAGGTCACTAAACGAAAAGGTGAAAAAACATCAATGGAGGTGAAACAAGTTCCACGTTCCTTAACTACATTTTATAATTTTATTATTTCTATCTTGGTGCTGAACAGATAAAAATAAATTTAAGAGACCATGTTCAATAAATACAAAGAAAATTTCCAAGACAATGACATAGTTAACCAATACCATGTGATGAAGTGTGAGTGTGTAATAATGAGTATAAAGCATATACTTCTACAATTTCCTTAAAATTGCTATGCCGTAGAAAACTAATGCAATTCAAAACGATAGCCAGAGTGACAAACACACACAACATCTGTACAACAATCAACCGCTGATTATGACAGAAAATTCATCGTATCATAGTGTAAAAATGTAAACTGTCCAACCAAATGTTTGCCAGTGCACCAACTCAATCACAAAAATTCCTTGTTTTTTCAACATCAAGCACCCAAATAAACACCCGGTGATTCTAATAACAGCATCCCACATTTATAATTCCTAGGGATTTATCGCAATTCCACAAAAACCACCCAAATATTCAACATCATTTGACCACTGCTTGCCCTATCAATCAGATTCTACCGAAGTTCCGTCTACTTTCTGCAGATACCAAATTTTAACTCGCTGATCAAAATCGCATTTCGAACCTCACTGGAGTAGTTAGCACTAGACACATATAAAGCCCCGAATCTATGTTCCAATACACAGCTGAATTTACTGGAAGAACAAATAAATAAAAATCTAGAATGAAACCCGCTCTGTATAAACCTCTACAATTCACAGCTTTGCCTCAATAGACCACAATGAAAGAGTAACACTGCAAGAAGTGGATTACAAAAACTGATTAAGACATTACCCAGTACTGCCTCGACAGCGCCTCCGACGCGTCGTCCTTGTTCCTCGCCGAATCGATTCGAAGACCTCCTAGACTCAACAGCGTCGCCGCGTGGATCTGATCCTTCTCAGGATCGTCGCGGAACTCCGAATTGGAAGCGCTGATAGCTAGGGCTAGCTGCACCTGAAACTCCTCCTCCGACGAGAAAAAGTCCTGCCGATTCACCACCGGACTCAAGCCGCCGCCAGGAGTAGCCACTGCGGTGGAGGCCGACGCTGTGGCCGAGGCCGACGAGGGACTCGCAGGAGTGGCGCCGGAGCTTTGAGAGTGATCGGCGGCGCATGTGGGCGACGGCACAGGTGGCGAATTGTCATTGGATCGCTGAGGATCGTGGTTGCCACCTATGTGAAGCTTCTTGAAGATGTTCTTCATCCTCTCTCTTTTCTCCGTAGGCTTTTCCTTCTTCACTCTCTCACTCATCAAAGCAGTTCAGAAAGAAATTGAAGTCACTTTCGAATTCTAAATATCAATCGAAATCTCTTTCCCTGATTTTCAGTTCAGCAGTCGGTTCCTTTTCTCTTCAACTTTCTCCCCCTTTTCTTCCTTTTTTCTGTGCGGGGTTGCCTTCGAAGGTCAAGGGACTCCAAGGGAAATAAGTGTTAGGAGGGAAAAACTTGGGCGAGTAGAAGAACAAGCGTTGGAATGGCCGGTAATCAAATGGCCTCCCACTTCCATTAAATTACGAAAATGACATGCACACTTGGATACGCTACGATCACCGCGCTATATGAACGCGTCCATTCGATGTTGACATGGGAACCTACGTGTCTCGTGAACTCTCTACGTGGAGCTCTCAACTTCCTAACTCCGCTTATTCGTATTCGTTTATACATGCTTTTTCCTTCATATAATCATTCAATTTTGGTTCATTTTCCCTTTTCAAAATATGTTTGGGCTGTGAAATATGGAATCACAATCAAATGATTTTTTAAATGGATAATGAGAAATAAAAAATATTTTTTTGACAATATTTAAATATTATGTATACGTGTGATTGGTTCATAATAATATATATAATTATGATTATTAATTATAAAGTAATTTTGGATCAATTATATAATAAAGATAAATGATGTTTAAATATTATAAAAAAATGTTGTTTAAGTATTATTATTCTTTAAATTTAAAACTCTCTCCAAAGTTGAAGTTATATTGTATTTCAATCTCTTTGTT
Source organism: Vigna reflexopilosa (assembly GCA_027742785.1). NCBI lineage: Eukaryota > Viridiplantae > Streptophyta > Magnoliopsida > Fabales > Fabaceae > Vigna > Vigna reflexopilosa. Next base: position 31,458,527 of record CM050917.1, read on the forward strand.
TTTTTTGTCTAAGTTGTAGAGGTGATATTTTTCAAAGTTACTTCTATTCAAGTAATTAATAGGTTAGTAAAGTCTTAAATTTCCCAATGTGATAGTTAAAAGAAAAATTACATGCACATGGTAAACTTAAGCCCTGAAGCCCAGCGTAAAACTCCAACTTTTCTCTACTGTCGAAAAGTTTATGGTAGCATTTATTACAAACAGTATCTCTAATGTTTCAATTTTTTTTGCAATTATTTATTAATTTTGCTAAAATATCCCTGCTTTTTCAGAAAAGAAAAAAAAAACATAGGAGTCAAAAGATTTTGGACTAAGTTTAATTTGATTACACATTTAACCTCACATATATCAACATAATCCCTCTTAGATAAATCATTGAGGTTGTTTTTTTTTTATTTCAATTAATCGAAATTTCACTTCTTGTGTTTTCTAGAGAATTTTGTAATGGTTAATTATCATAATTGGGAAAGACTACAAAACATATTTAGAAGTTAACTCGTTATGAATTTGAATTCATATGTTGATAAGTGGACTAGTCGAGGGATATATCCTTTAAACAAGAAAGTATTCATAGAAAATTATTGCAATCGATTCTCTTTTCTTCTCCTTCTCGGTGCCGTTATATGATGGAGATCGCAACAAAAAATTATACTTTATGTATGTATGAAAATAATAAATGAAAAAAACAAACAAATATTAACTACAAAAATTAATAAGATTGACAATGACTTTCACAATTGATTAAAATTCATTAAAAGTTACGAAATCATATATGAATCTCATTAATAAATCCTTTTAACTTCTGAATTATTTTCAAAGACAACATAAGAAGTTGACAAGCGGTCTAGCTTCTAAATTATTTTCAAAATCAACATAAGAAGTTGACAAGCTTATCCTTTAGGTTTGGCTACAGACTGTTTATGATGCTCCCAAATTGTTCTATAGTTATTTTCAATACTTCAGATATTGACTCTCCAAATGCAATGAACGTTTAATAATAATAATAGTTGTTCCCCAGACTTTATGTATTGACTGTTGAGAATGTATGCCCCCAAATTAATGTGTAAACTTAATTGCACACGTATTTATTGAAGAAAAAGAACCCTAAAACTATGTAATAAAATTTCTTCTTATACCTAAAACATAATTGACATACTCCTCCATATTTTAAGATTTCTGAGTGTGGAATAGAAATTAATTTTGAGCTAAAAAGGGGACTAAAATGTCATTTTAACATAACGAAGCTCTATCAAAGACGGTACAATCAAAGTTCCTATTTGGTTAAAACGAAAACATTATCTTATAACTCAATGTATTTGCTAAAAAATAAAAATAAAACATCCTATCTCTTTCGGTCTGTTCTACAGTACCTATACACAGGAACCAGATCTGTATAGTTCTCTAATATAACACATACGTAATACCCTGCCCCTGTTCTTATTACACTTGACCATTTTCTCTAACATGTGAAATATTTCAGAACGGAGATTTAGGTATAAGCTCTGTTAGATCTTCGTTCTCCTCATCACTAGAAATCCAGCCATAGCAAGGTCTGCGCCTTTTGTGATTAAGCTGTGGAATCTTTGGTCCATGATTTTCCCGCAAAGCCAAATTTCCTGCTGGCTGAGACTCTGCAAGTATACAAGATTATTAATCACAAACATGTTTAATATGCTTTCAACCTTAGTATCTGAGCCAATTAAAAGAATAATGAAAATGGGAAGTTGACAACCAGATTTATTTTCTGCAGATATAGTTACAGCCTTGATGGGAGTTTCACTCACAGCCTTGATTAAAAGTTCATTAGCGGGTCTTCTGTTTTCCGATGATATACCTACAGACTTCAAGTAATGCAGACTGCCAGTTCCACTTGTTGAGGATAAAGTATCCACACTCTTGATGGGAAGTTGAGAACCAGTTTTCTTTTCTGCAGATATAGTTACAGCCTTGATGGGAGTTTCACTTGCAGCCTTGATTAAAAGTTCATTAGCGGGTCTTCTGTTTTCCGATGATATACCTACAGACTTCAAGTAATGCAGACTACCAGTTCCGCTTGTTGAGGATAAAGTATCCACACTCTTGATGGGAAGTTGAGAACCAGTTTTCTTTTCTGCAGATATAGTTACAGCCTTGATGGGAGTTTCACTTGCAGCCTTGATTAAAAGTTCATTAGCGGGTCTTCTGTTTTCCGATGATATACCTACAGACTTCAAGTAATGCAGACTACCAGTTCCGCTTGTTGAGGATGAAGTATCCACACTCTTGATGGGAAGTTGAGAACCAGTTTCACTGGTTACCGTTAGAGTCTCTAAGGCCTTAATAGTTAAGGGTTTATCATCAGAAGTTTGTGCTTTACAGCATGCTAGAAGGGCACCGTTCGAGCATCCAGCAGGTGTTACCTCATTGGGACCATCTCCTGGATTAGCCTCTATCAAACCAACAACCTTCACACAAACAATACAAGACCATAAAACTAGACATTGTTAATGATAACTTCATAAGAATAAATAGGCCATCAGACCAAAGATCCACCAACAATTTTTCATAGGACTGTAGGCCATGCTTGCCAAAAGTCTCAAAAATGTTTTCATTGTATTACAAGAGAAGCTTGCATGCCGTATCTCAATAATTTTAAAACTATTGTTATGTGAATGTCTCAAAATTGTAGGCATTCACCACTATTTGAGGCTATTGAACTTACAAGAAAGGAAAGGTTTTAATTTACAAGTAACATTAGGATTATAAAGAAGGAACAACAGAGGTTTTTCAATATATAATCCTATTGATGAGTGTCTTAAAATCATTAGTTACCATATAAAGACTTAGAAGGAGTTTAGCAAAAAATACAACATTTAATACACAGAGAACTTCAATGGCGACACTTATCATTTAAATACATATACACACAATAACATCTTACAAGCTATGGCCTTTACAAGGGTGTGTGCAGAGCATAAATTTTTCCCTTGGGAAAAAGGTGAAAGAAATAATTGGTAAAAATTTAAAGAACTATCACAAAGTAATTTCATAGAGTCTCAGGTTTCAATAACTCCAGAAAGTAATGACTTTGAAGACACAACAGCTCAGTGCTGCTCACGATATAATATTCCAATTGAATTTGGGAAGAGTCGTGACGAGATTTTAACAATAGACTCTTGATGGACTCGCCTAGCATATTTGGGCTGGGTATGCACAGTTAGGGTTATGATTAGTTTTCCTAGGAACTTCATTGTACACATGACTATTCTTAATATTAATGACACTTAGGGTCGACAAGAACAAACAGTATTGCTTTTTAGTAGTTTTGAGCAAAGGACATTCATTTTTCAGAGGTATGTTATGCACAGATACCTTCTCCATTCCATTATTCAAAATGGGTTAAGATTTGCAAAATGGCTGAGGGTCAATGGGGGCCGCAATGAGTATATGGTACAATATTGACATCTGTCTTGTCCTGTTGGCCATCACCAACTGTATTCATTTAGATAACCCCTTCAAATAGAAAAGTGTCAGCCAAGGTCAACAAATTTTCTAGTTGGTTAGAAGTCCCTCTATTAGGAATCCAACATAGTTGTTGGGTCAGGTAATCACCACTATTTCAAAACCTATAGTTTATAATCAAGACAACTTTTTCTTAATTAAGAGCGTAGAAATCAAGTGCCACTATTTGATTATAACTTGAGTCACATGTCCTTCTTTACGGGATAATTGATAATCAAAGGTTTACCACAAAGCCAAAAGTTATAACTTGTATTCAGAATACAACTATTTCTACTTAAAAGAGTCATAGTCCAAACGTCACAATTCGATTGTAACCAAACTCGCCTAACCTTTGTTATAGGACAATTGATGCACCCTATGACACCAGGTGATGAGTTGCAAGCAATAAGAAATAATCTTTTCAACCAAATACATTCCCAAATAAAAGCACATAGTCAAATTTGATGTGGTTTGATATCTCATAACCTGCATCTACAAACACTCAATATGCAACTTTTACCATCGCAAAAACATACAACTACCCAAATCTACAATACAACCAAGAAACTACCGAGTTATGGCAAAAACAATTGCAATCAACTATTGAGTTTAGCTGTTTACACCTAAGTTTGAAAGCTACTTATGACTTCTCAAAATATGATTTATCATTACAGGACAACTAATGATCTTTTATCACAAACTTTAAACCACTACCTTCACCAGAAGTTGGTATATATGTCTGGTATAAGAAAATTCAGAATCCTCAGTGGAAAGTAAATTTGGCTAAATCTTAGGATTTAAAGACTTAAAGGCCGTATCCTTGGAGATTAAAATATCAGCTGGCATAAGTGGTATGAGGGTCTGTCAAACAGCCATGAAATCAACCAAAAACTTCCCTCTACTCACCAACATAAATATTAAGTTTTATTATAAAAACCAAAAACAAAAAGAATGATGCGTGGAAAAGCAAAAAATAAAAATTTAATTTTCAGTCCAAAACCCCAAAGTATTTGTACCATTTTTTAGAGTGAAGTAAGTGAGTCAAAGATTAAAACTGGCTGCTAATATATGTTCATTTTTTCTTTTACAAAGAGAATAAAACAATTAATTTAATTTCCAAGAGATGTCGGTTAAATTTCCCCTGAACAAGTCCACAGCAGAACACAAAAACATCCAGATAAATCATAAATGAAGGGTTTATATGATAGAAGCAACACATTACTACACAACAGCAGCAACAAATGAAAAACAGAAAAAAAAAATAGAAATTACACAGTTGCTTGGAGAATAAGGAACAAGAGAAGTAGAGTTACCGGAGGTGAAGGATTGAGTTGGCTTTCAAGAAGAGTATCGATGAGGAGAGTGTAACTGGAGTCTTCGATGAAGACCCAGCCCTCGTTGCCACCATAAACCTAAACACAGACATTTTTAACATCACAATCAAATGAAATTAAAAAAATTAGGTTGAAGAAAAAGGACTCAGTTACTTTGAGGAGCTTCTGAACAGTTGTTCGGACGAGTTTTTTGGAGAAACCATAGATATGCATGGCGTCGAGAGCTGCGTCCATTCGGCTCTCTCCTCTCTGTTGATCACAGAAAACGAAAGCAATGATTCAGTTAATGTGGAAAAAAAATGAGAGGAAAGGGAAAGGTGAAACTACCTTAGTGCGACATCGTTTCGGAGCCATGAGAATGGAGAATTAGAACAGAAGATGAGCTTGTGGGAAATGAAATTCTGGAGAATCGATCAGTGATGTCAGGTGGAGTGAGAGAAGAAAGAGGGTATAAAAGGAAAACTCTTTTCTCATTTCAACTCAATTAGGATTGAAAATAAGGAGTCCCAATGCTTTTCAATGCAGCCACCTGTTATATTTATGGTAAGATGCTTACATGAATCATGCAAAACGTCCTTTATTAAAATAAGTTTCAAATTATATATAATTTAAAATATTGAATAAGATACTGAATTATAAAAAATAACATATTTTTTATTAATTAAAATAAATTTTATAATATTCTTAAAAAATTATATGATATGTTTAATTTTATAAAAACTATATTAAAAATTGATATAATATTTTTGTGATAAAGAAGGCATGATAAAGTTTATAAGATAAGATTTAGTTTTAACCATGTAGGTTTTTTGGTGGTGAGAGAAACTATGTTAAATTTAATTTGGTTACTTTATTATGTAGGCTTTTTGGTGGTGAGAGAAAATATGTTAAACTATGTAGGCTTTATTAAGGTTACTTTAGGAAGAATTAATGCACTTTCTAAATAATGCTATTTCTTAAGATTAACCAGTTTCGAATCTTTGATAAGATTTTTTTTTTCTTTTGTCCAATTAAATTATATGTTCTAATGTTGGTGAGTTCTATATTACATTCTTATTTCAATGAGTTTAATTTTTAATTCAAATTTTGTAATAATTAATTACCAAATTTTAAATTAACTTAACTTTGTTTTTGCCAATTGAATTAAAAATTTCAAGTATTCAGATTGAGTATGCTTAGGAAGAGAGAATTTTAGGAAGTAATTAACGTCATACTTTATAAAAAATTGTTTATGAATAGTGATGTCTTAAAAGAACACTCATTTTTAAATATAAATTACTTTAATCTGTAAAATAATATTTATAAGAACAACTTGGTTTTAGTTTTGAAATATTCTTCCCTATTTCAAATTAAAATAGTTTGTAAAATAGATCCTTAATGAAAGAAAAAATTTAAATTAAAGAAGTAAAATTTTGAAAGAAATGCTCACACTCTTTAAATTAATTAATTAAAATAAATTTACATACCCCAATACAAAAAAACAAAACACTTAAAAACTATGAAAATTTAATTATCTTTTAAAAACCCAAAACTATAAGTGTAAAGAATATTTAAAAATTATATATTTCTGTTTATATATATAACTTATATAGTTATGTTATTCTATATTTATCAACTAAGTTTATAAAATACTTTTAATCAAACAAATTTGTTCATTGCCTCATGATTTATAAGTTGAGATGAATATCACCTCTCATTACATATATCTGAGATGTGATTGCAGTCAAATTGACTATAAATTTTTATATTTATTTATAATAAATTTGATAGTAAAAGATTGGAAGTATAATTTTTTATTTTAATACTTTTATCAAACTAAATTATATTTTTTTTAAACCACGTGAGAGTTTATTTTAATTTGAAAATTATATATTAATTACATGTTTATTTTCATATAAATTCATTAATTGTGAATTTTATAAGCAGAACATGTATTTATGAAATCAATCTAATATTTAAAAGGTATTAAAAATATATTAGTTTGGTGTTATTATTTTATTTTATAGTTTATATTTATTATGAATATGTGTAACTACTCAATTATAGCATATAATTGTTATTAAAAAGTTACCACATAGTTTTAATCAAACAATAAAGAATCTATAATTTTAATCTTACTTATTAGAGTTCTTTATTTATTCTTGTATAATGTATTTTTGTGTTATTTTCATGATAAAGGAATTATATATTTTCTTCTTAAATCCTTTTTTATAATTATTTTTTAAAAACAAAAAATTGAAAAAAAAAAGTAAAAATGACTTTTCAAGATCTATTATGCCCAATGGAAACACAATAAGAAACCAAGAGATTAACAAGGATACATCCAAAACTCAAAAACTTCATTTTTCTTCATCCATTCATTGTTTTAATTTAGTTTTAAGTTCCAGATGTATAGAAGTAGATAGACTTTCATTTTATTGGGATTTAATGTAATGTATTTAAACTCTTTTTAGTTTCTTTTATATAATATAATTTTTTTTCATTACTTTTTGTGTTCTATCTTTAATCTTAATGTACATTTATTTGTCAATGTTATTCTGTAGTGTATAATTTTTGAAAATTGATTTGCAAGCTAAATAGATAAAACAATCAAGAGATATGGTTATAGACATAAGCTTTAATTCCTTGGTTATTTTAAACACCTTTATCTCATGCAAATCTTGTGTCAAAACTAAAGAAAGTGCTTTTACATAAAGGTTTATAACTTGTTTATAAAGAATCAAGACTTATATGCCTATGGTGTGAATGCTTAAGTATATGAAGATATATAATGTAGATTATTACATTCAATAACCAATCCCAATAATCTTTGCTCAGATAATTTTATAACTTTGATTTAATCTTTTTACTAATATTTTAATCCACTTATGTTTATATGCATGGTCTAAATTAATATATAAATACAAAAGAAACATAAATTCTTTATAAAAATATTCTTAAATTTTCATTTTACAAATTATATTTATTGAAAGTCTTACATCAATTAAAGATAAAATCAATTTATATTATGAAAAATAGATATAAATATTAGGTTTATTGTTTCACATGCTAATTTATAATATATAAATACAAATCGATTTTATGAAATTAAATTAGACTTAAAATCAAATTAATAGTACGTGTCATTGTTTAGAAAATTTGTTTTTAAATGTTGATATTTAAAAGAACTGTCATTTTAAAAAATAAATTGCTTTAACCAATAAATAATATTTATAATAACAATTTGGTGTTAGTTTTGAATTGTTTTTTTCTATTCTCAAAAGATGTTTGTAAAATCGACACTCAAAAATATTTCAAATTAAAAAAAGTAACATTTTGAAAAGAATATTAATATTCATTAAATTAATTAATTGGTACTCTTGTGCGTGTTCCAATCATTCTTCGTTTTTCTTCATACATGCTCATGAGACTAAGTAAATTTTATTTCACTGAGCATTTTTAATTGGAGAAACTAGTAAATAGAAATATTAATTTAATATAAATCTCATACACATATTTTTATAATTTGTGTATTTTGAAGTTGTATTTTAAAATATTATACATGTTGTTCCGACACTTTATTGAGTTTGTAGTACATTGGATAGTTATATTTTAGGTGGTTCATTCCCATCTAAAAAGAATATTGTTTATTTTGAAATACAAATTGGACTGTGATAAATATATTTTGATTCCTGAAATTGGACTCAAGGCCCACTCAGAGAAATAAACCCTAATCTTATTTTTTCATGTTTCATATATTCACTATTCTCTACCCTTCTTATAATGAGATGGACAATAACTATTTCTATAAGCCTATAAACATAACTCCTCAACAACATTAGGAGGAACACATTGGATGTTTCTAGTTATGGTGTCTTTTCAGTTTTTTTATAACACAAATAAATTAAGAGATGAGTAAAACTTAAGTGTTCACTCATTTCCTAATATATATGGAGATAGTATTGGTTTCTAACTTTCAACTTCTAATTCATTTATTATTTTCTCCATTACTTTTTAATTATAAGTTTTTTAGAAAAAAATTGTTTATTTTTATTTGTCATTTTTAAAATATTAAAATAATATTTTTGGTCTACTATTCTCTTAATTTAATTAAAATGGAGAGAGAAAAATTTATCGAGCATAAAATAGCGTAAATAAAAAATAGATAACACATTATATATGTATTAAAATAAGAAACTTCAACCAACTTGTAATTTTCTTCAAAGAACTTTATGAAACATAATTATTGACAATTATTTATTGAGAATTGTATTAGATTTATAAAGTTATGCTGGTAAACGAGTAAGAAGTGCTTTGGAAATGCGATTATTTTAATGAAAAACTTTAAAAACTCACAAAAGTGTTCCCTTTTTCTACATTTAATCTTTTTCAGCCATAAAAAAAATCCTTAATATTCATGCCACAAAAAAAAATCCTTAATTACACACTAATCTTATTTATTTAATTAGATTGTTTGGTTTTAAATATTTATTATTTTATATGTTTATGAAAAATAAATATAATGATAATAAATATCATGAAATGATAAAATTTATTATAAATAAAAAATTTGATTATAGTTGGAGATATGATCTGAAAATTTAAATAAATGAATATAACTCAAGATAACATGTTCTTATGTTATTTTGTTATTTATGATGAAATTTACCAGACTAATATCACCACAGTTGATTCAAATATTAATGAAGTATGAATAGATATGAACTTAAAAGAGTTTTCGTATCTTATTTTAGTATGCTATGCTTTTGAATACACTTAAAAAAAAATATTTGGATACCCTGAAAATCTTTGAGCACCAAAGAAGGAAGAAAATGGCAACATATATAGATGAGAAGACCTGGTCAAGGCAGAGACGGTGGAGACGACACTTGTCTTCGCTTTCTCAAACGAACGTCAAAAACCAATGGTGGGTTGAGTTTAGCCACAAAAAAACAAGTCATAGCTAGTTTCACCAAAGGTTTTGCTCGCAATCCACCGTGTTTCTCTCTAACATCCATCACTGCATGCGCCATGCAAGCACTACAATTTCCCTTCATCGTATATAAATCCCTCTTATCCCATCAATCCACACCTCTTTAATTCAAAAAATTAATACAAAAAGGTTTCAGTGAGATTGGTGTCCAACAATTAAAAAGATGAGTCAAGAACAGCCAAAGAGGGAGGATTATCAAGAAGAGGCTATCACATATGGAGACGTCTTCAACGTTCAAGGAGATCTCAAAACCAAACCGATTGCACCGGTTGACGCCGCCACCATGCAAAAGGTGGAGAATCACCTGCTTGGTAAGAACCCGAAGGGTGGTGTCGCCGCCGCGATGCAATCCGCGGCCATGAAAAATGAGAGAGATGGGGTGGTCGGGCACAACGATATTAACATAACTGCCACTGGTATTAGTGTGAAGGAGACCGATGCTCCGGGGAGGCAAATGATATCGGAGTCCGTTGGTGAACAGGTTCTTCTTATATGTGTGTGTATATATATATATATATATATATATATATATATATATATATATATATATATATATATTATACATACTCGCCAAGAAACTTTCAATTATTCTGGTTTGTTATTCATGTTTTTAGGAACGGTGTTTTCTCTTTAATTCTTACTTTTGATTAATTTGTTCCGTAGGTTGTTCAGAAATCAGTAGAGGAAAAGGAGAAGAGAGTTAATAAATTGGTTGAGGTATTAATTAAATCTTTCAAGACAAATGAAGATTTCCTATGTGTTTTACTAACAATTGATGCTCTCGTTTTTCGGAAGAAATTTGCTTAAGACAACGATTATCAAAAGGTTATTTTTGTGTTAAAAGAATTTTGTTTTCCATCCACTTAAAAGGAAGAGAATGAAACCATAAATTGTATTAATTTTTTTAACTTTCTCTTCCATTTTACATGCATGAATTAGTGTTAACTAAGTTTGACATTCAGAAACAAATAAAATGTTAATAATATATATGAAATGCATGAATTGCTTACACAGATGGTGGATCAATTTAGCAAAAAGGCGCCACTGACGTCATCTTCTGTTCAAGACATGGGAATTGGGGGCGGTGGGATCACCATAGGTGAAGCGCTAGAGGCCACGGTTCTCACGGCGGGGAAGAAGCCGGTGGAGTGGAGTGATGCCGCGGCGATTCAAGCTGCGGAAGTGAGAGCCACCGGGCGCACCAACATTGTCCCCGGAGGCGTTGCTGCGGCGGCGCAATCAGCTGCCACCCTAAATGCTCGGATTACAAAGGAAGAGGATAAGACGAAACTCGGAGATATTCTGGCGGTACCTGCATTAATCAAATCACTAGTGTTGTCTGTGTCTCTACCATTTAAGAAAAAGAACGATGCATAGATGACAGTTATTTTGTTGCAGGATGCAACTTCGAAGTTACCGTCAGATAGAGCAGCGACTCGGAGAGATGCTGAAGGTGTGACGGGTGCAGAAATGAGAAATGATCCCAACCTTACTACTCATACTGGGGGTGTGTCCGCAGCCGTGGCTGCTGCTGCTAGGCTTAACCAAATGATCAGTAACTAGTTCCTTCATCTCACATACCATATATGTATATTATCACCATTGCCCATTTTGTAAGTGATTCATTTTTCTTTTTTTTCCTTCGTGAACAACTGAAGAACCTAAATTTTAACTCAACGACTCCTCTCATCAAATGTTAAGGAGCTCGTCCAATTCTTTTATCTAACCGTGCTAGTTTTCTTCAAAGCAATGCGTTAACATTTTATTTCTGCTTTCATTTGTTTGGAATATGTAACTTCATGAAATTCTGATTTACAAAATAAATAAGAAAGATGCTTTTACTTTTTTTATAATATGGCGTTTTGTTTATTTAGAAATTTTTTTACTTGATTGAGTTTATTATAATGAACATACGAGCAACGATTTGTCATTAAGATATAATTAGAATGTTGGTAAAAATGCTTTTTTAAGTAAAAATAAATGTATTGATCGATAAAAAAGCTTTGGTTAACAATTAAGTTGTATATAAAAAAATATAACTATAAAACTTTTCACACGACTTTTTTTAATTTAGAATAAAGTTTTCTTTTGTAAAATAAAGTGATAGTTTTACTATTACAATATATGAAATTGTTAGTCGGGTTATGTTTCCATAATACACGGATTTAGGTAAACCTAATTAATAGCTCGTAAATGTATTTCACATGAGGGGGGGTTTAACATAAAGAAAGCCTAGGTGTGTATTCTTTATCACTCTATTTAATATTGAATAATTATGCGTGTTAAAAATGTATTATTATTTACGCACGTTAAAAATTTATTACTTTCTATGCATGTTAACTACTATTAATGTAGATGCAATGCCAACTTATAGTTTCACTCGATTTAACTGAAAGATTGGCATGCTGATCAATCGTTCGTGTAAGTTTACTAAATCCTACTCCTTAAACACATCGATCAAATTTAAGTCAATGCTATATTTAAGTTAATGCAGCTGCTTTGTGAACAGTTCTTTACTTTTTACATGTTCTCTCCTCATTATTCACAGCTCAATTGTTTTTAAATCCTGTTATACTTAAAAACATTAACCATTGACATGAAGCAACTAATTAGAGGTGATATACACATTTTTTTATACTTCACAATATCACACTATTTTTACAAAGAAACTTGAGAAAGCTCTTTCTCCAATCCAAGAGGTGTACAAGTTGTACCCTATAGTTATCTTATTGAAAACATTTCATATAAGTTGCCAATTTAAAATAAAAGTGATAAAAGTGGGAGGGAATTCCTATTGGAGATGCTCTTAGTCTTTTATGAAACCCCAACTCTTTCTGCCTTTTTTTCTCTTCTCACCAGTGACTTCAATTATTTACAGCAATCTATCAGTTTTTTTACCAAAGCCTTCTTTGTTAACAAAGATGGTATACTTGTTTAAAGACACTGGCATCAAGAGTACAACAATTTTCTCAACAACATCATTTAGGAACGACGATGGAATTCAGACTATTTCTTCTCGAGGAGACATGCTCGATCCCAGAATTCCATCATATAATATCCGTTTGTTTCAGTCATAATAAATGAGATATTATACATATCATTGAACATTTAAAGGTGCAAAAAAGATTTGCATTAACGAACAAAAAATTAAGGCCTGGGCCCGAGTTTAAAAAATTGGGCACAACATCAGACTCATTTCACTGTGATTTTGTACAACAAAATTGGCAAGTCAAGGGGCAGCACATAGATCCTCTCACTAGGACAATTTTCACAGTTTCTTCCCCCTCCTTTGCCTTTCCTTCCTTTAGAATATCTGATTGTATAAACCACACAATTCTCTCAGCTGCTCCATTGATTTCCCAGATTTATAACTCCCCCAGTTTGGACCCAAGTAAATATATGAGAATGGAAAACTTTGCTCTATCGTAACTTGAGGTAGGTCAAGGGCAAGAAGCTTATAGAGCCGAAAGAGTATGGTTGACAATAATTTATGACAGGCAAAGGAAAAGACTGGGAAAACCTCCTATAGGTGGTTCTAGTCTAGTCTACAGAAAGACAAAAATATACAATCCCAGCCGAGGGTAAAAGGAGAACAGCTTGGTATTTTCATAAGCTTAATTTTCAATGTAAAACTTATGAAATGGGCTTATCTGGAAGTATTCTTTTCACTCGGTAAGCTGAGCTTTTCCAGAGACAATTCCTTGGTTACTAACTGAAGTAGTTCTTGCACTAGCTCCCGTATTCTTAATTCTCTGTCCATCAAAAGAAAAAATTTAGACACAATAATAAGTAACAGATGAAAGATAATGAAAGAGAATCTGCTTTCTCACTTCTTTACCAGAAATGAAGGTCGTTTAGTAATAATTACTCGATCGATTTTAAAAAGAAGATATTTTGGACACGTAAGCCAAACTATGATTTCTACCATTGTGAAATGGCCTAGCCTCTTTTGAACTAGCTTGTGCTCTGTGGAGGTCGTTTTGAGATTGTTCGACCGCTTTAGAAGATCCTTTTAGTATTCAGTATCAATTTTTGGTAAAAGACATGGATAGGATAAAAAAAAAGAGAACTGTGCAACTTTTGTTTATATTGTGTATATAAAGTTTTTAAGAAGTCTGTTTAAGAGGTTCCTGGAAGACTGGCTTGTATCTTCACCTCCTTGTGAGTTAAAGCTAATGACTTCTGGGGTTTTATTTATCTGTTAGTCAAAGTGTGTCTATCACTTTTTTAGTGGATATATATTTTTTCTAGCATGGTGATTGGTATTTTGTGCTGCTGGAGAATATCTTATCCAACATACAATTAGTAAATATTTTTTCCTTATTTATTTTTCCCGAAGATGAGAGAAAAATAAAGTTGGAGGTAGGAAAACAAAATCATCAAAGAATTTTATGAAATTCCATTTCCAATCTCAAACCAACCCACATAGACCCACGAGCAAAAAGATTCCACAAATTTGCACGCCAAATATAAGGCATGGTAACTCAAGTTTATAGTTACTTTACCTTGATGTAACAAGCTCACAAAAGGAAGGTAACAAAACAAACAAATGGGGTCGATTGTTATGCTTCTCCTTGTCCTCTGCCAGACCACTTTTCAACACGGGGTGTAAAGGGAGAACAGATGCTGCGTCTGGATGAATTACAAGATGTGCCAGTTCTCGGAGAACATAAATAATTTCTTCAAGTCTTGCTTTTGGTAAAGGACAGTCACCTGCAGGGAAAAGAAAATATTTAAGTAGGAAAAAAGTGGTAGATGAAATGAAAATTCCATAGGATGTTCATTATCTATCATAAAAAAGCACACCTAAGCCATTTTCATCTGCCAGAAACCTGCCCAAGATGTATTCACATCTGGTCATGAGCATCGTAATTGAGATTTTGCTTACTTCAGATCTTGTCATATTCCAATTGACTTCATTAGAATAACTAACAAAACATTATATAAATTGGTCAACATATGAAGATAATATATTTAGTAAAAACTAAAAAGCAAAGACAGAAAAATAAGGAGTTGAGGTCGAAGAAATTTAAGGAATCAAATAAAGCCTTTATTCAGGTCTCTATTACAATGATACAGTAGGAGTTAGCAATCAGGCACCCAAATAATTCCAAATAGTTTTCTTCTGATGAGAGTATAAATCATGATTTCAAGATAAGGCAGGCAACTGTATAAAAAAATGCATGATATAGGTAGATTACTAGAAGCATCCATGATAAATACACAATCTCACATAAAGACATAACTGACATCAAGTCAAAGATAATTTACACCCAGAATTTGGACATTATTTATAGAAAAAAAATCTAATACGAATTAAATAAGTTTTCAAGGGATGGCACCTGCTCAAAGAAAACAACTTTTGTAAACAAGTCAAAGAAAATCTGCTGCAGTGAGGAGGCATAAGCTCTACAGTCTCAACAGGTAATGAGCATGTGCGGGATGCACATCGGTCCAATGTGGAGACCAGTCGCAGCAGAATCTAAGAACATGCACGTTGTTAGAACATATGAAAAGCAACCAATAGTATATTATTTATCTAGAATATCTTAGAGTATCTAAGTTTATCTCTTAGGATTAGTTTCCCTATTTCATATTTCACAATTTGTTCCTTATTTGATTAGGATTAAGAGCCTACTATTAGTATAAATATTCAAAATCTCTTCTCATTTCCCTCCTATGATGAATAAAAGGAAAAAGTGAAATGTCCAACAGTACTTAAGCTGGAGTGCAAGAAAAGCTTAAAACAAGTCCAGTTGGATGACTTTTGCAACAAAATAGGCACGCAACTTTAGTTCGGGGAAAAAATTATCAATAATCCAAATTAATTATTACTAAAAGAAGTCATGCATATGAAGGGATGAGAAGTCGTTAAATAATAGAGCTAGCTCTAATAAACAAAATATAAGAACTCTAAATATGTGGAAGATAATCCTTAACTTAGAAGCTGATTTTATATTGGTTGAATTAGGTCAATAGTCAAATTCTAAAATGGTATCTATTAGAGTAAATAGATTGAAAAACAAAAATGTTTTTCTGTCTATCTATTCAGTATCAAAGTCTATCTTAAGAATTGTTGATGAATTTATAAATGTACAAAAATAACTTAGGACGTTTTTAGACCACTTGCAAATATCTAATCCTAGACTGAGACATCTAGTCCTCAATTAGTGATATGGCCACGACAGTAAATAATTGAAAATTATAAATAGTTTGAACTATTTTTACTTTTCATTTGTGTTAAGAATTTTCTGCATCATTTTATTTCAATCCATCTTTCATAACTTTTGTGTTTTATGACACAAAAGTTAGCAACGCAATTCTTTCATGATAAATTTTGAACTGTAAGTATATCATATTATCATTGCAGAGATAAATTATATTTACTTTAAGGATATGGATAAGTGATGGAGAACCTTAAAGAAACTGATGCATACTAATGGAGCAATGCGACTAGCTCTTAAAACTGTATTCCTCTGTATCAAAACAGAAAAAATAAGACACTATATGTAACCTTCCTACGAAATAATCGTTTTGGAATTGTGTACCTCCCTAAAATCTTGAGTTTCATATTTACTCCCTTTCCTAACCTTTCTCTCTCTCTGCTTTGTAAACATCATGTTATTCTTGTTGTTGAATTTTCTAAACAATACCACCATTGCTTTGGTGAGTTGTTTCAACGATCCTCTTGCCACCCTTCCCAATGTACACCTTAATAGGGGGCCTAACAGTTGCGTGAAAACTATTTACGGTGCAATTATTTTGCTTCTAGCTCCATGTATAGTTAAATATCAAACTATTGCTATTGAGCTTCTTAATACCAAAGTATCTTCTATATTGGTGGAGAACTTACATCTGTAGGTGTGTCAACTGGCAACTTAAGGAATGTGTCACCAAGAATATTTAAGATGGACATCTCAAGGGACTCATCAGCCTCTAGCACCACAGCTGAGAGGGAATTTGAAGGAAGAGCTCGTCCACAATATCCAATTAGGAATATTTCATAAACATCCGCAATCTCCTTCCATATTCTTGTTCTGACAGATTTACTAATACTTGAATCTGAACCTCCATTCGTTAAATTGGTGATGTAATCAACAAGAAGACGGTTGAACGCTTCGACAGCTAATCTCCAAAGTGCACAATCAGGACTGTCTCTTCTTGTTGTCATACATCTGAAAAGTTAACATAATTTTATTGTAGCAGAATACTCGAAATTCTATAGAGAAAAGGGGAATATATAAGCATATAAAGAGGTGGATATCTTCAATCCATTAGGGTTGCATATTTTATTGCATAAAAAATGAGCTAACCAAATGGTGAAGAGTTTACATTGGTCAATTCCAAGAGTAAAGATTAGGAGGGGCATCCTCAAAAGTTGTTGGTGAATGAACTGGAATGTACTTCCCTCTTGTCTTTCTCACTCGTAAAAAAAAAATAAAATCTTTCATAATTTGATTTGAAATTATCAACTTTTACCCTTTTTTCAGTCCTTTCCTCCTCACTTTGACATCGGGAACAAAAGAGTGAGTAAATGAACCAAAAACATTTTTCACTTGGAATGCAAATTACGAAACTCTTGGTATTTGAGTTTAAAATTTAACTCAATCTTATAAAGTCAACTTGTAAGATGAGAGGTTTGTCCAAAAGTTAGAAAGACTACATTGGTCATATCTCTAGTTGATATGTTATCTGATCACATCCTCTCACAACATACAAATGTGGGCCCAACAACACTACCTTACCTAGGTATACAAATTTGGAGCTTAGACAAATATAGGCAACCAATAACAAATCCAGTTCAGACTATGATACCATTTTAGAATTTGAGCATAAAGTTAAGCTGAACCTAAGAAAAGTAACTTATAAGTGAGGACTGTCCAATCTCACAGAGACAACATTTACCATGTTTCTAGTCAATGTGAGATATGAACAATAACATTTTAACATATACTACTCGTAAATAGAATGGTTATTTGAGAATTTGTTAAGGACTTCGTTACTGAATATTGTCAAATTTTCTGCTGTACTATGTATTACTTTTTCACAAGGATAACATTTAACATATTTTATGACTTAATGAGTTTGTTGAAAGGATTAGTGAAAAAACAGGTTACCAAGGATGGTACCACTCTAATACCATGTTGAGAAGAGAGAAATTGAGAAAGAATACAATGAAATCTGTTGGAAGTCCCATATCGACTAGAGATAAGGTTAATTTATAGTATATAAGTGGGTACAAACCTCACCTTACAAGCCGGTTTTGTAGGATTGAGTTAGGCTTAAAGTCCACTTCTAACATGGATATCAGAACCATCGATAAAGCATATCCTAGCGATATTTGTTGTTTGTTGGGCATATTGTTCCACCCGCTATTGGGCCGCTATCGGACCATCCGTTAATGTCTAGTCCCACGCTCGAGACCTTGACGTGAGGGGAGTGTGTTGGAAGTCCCACATCGACTAGAGATAAGGCCAATTCATAGTATATAAGTGGGTGCAAATCTCACCTTACAAGCCAGTTTTGTGGGGTTGAATTAGGCTTAAAGTCCACTTCTAACAAAATCCAAGTGTGTTGGGTACACACACGAATATTCTTATATATAATGAAAAGAGACTCAATAATCAGGAAAAGAATCAACATCTAATAATGGGAAATACCCTAACATATCATATTTCTAACTCTCTGTGTCAAGTTGGAGCATATGTATCATATTAGACAAGCTTATTTCAAATTTTCATCAATATAAGACACCCTTGAGAGACTTAGTACACATGTTGGTCAGTTAGTTACCAAAGCTGGCAAAGTAAATAATGACAACACTAGTATATATTTCCCTTACATGAATTTATCTCTGTCAAAGTTACAACCAATCTTCAACATAACTACACATCTTACCGAAAAGAATGCAGGAGCCACTCCTCCACAAACAATATATTGAAAGATATCTGAATTATATCTCAATATTTTAGATTACCTTTTAGGATTAGTTTCCTCATTTATTATATGTAATTATTAGAATATATTGTATTGCCACATTTCATTATTGTCATTTATTAGGAGTAGGTATTATATATTCTTGTCAGAGCTTGTATCTTTTGGGAATGATAGAAAAATATTCAGAATCCGCTCCTTATATTTTATAAAGTAAAAAAAGGAGAATTCCTACCGGTGAAAAGAACTTGAAGGGGCCCACAAGAGTAACATTCGTTTCAAGCATGCATTCAAAGTCTTTTTTCTTTTCCCCAGTTTCCAATTTAAAAATTTTCAAAGTTCCCATTTTTGTAGCAATCATAACCTATAAAAGCTTGAGTCCACTCTCCAGGGAAACGGGTTCTCAGCATTTCCTGGCTACAGTGTACAAATATCTCTAACTAAATTATTTTTTTGAAGAAAATCTCAACACCCTTGTGTGAGTTATCCCATCCTACCCAATAACAGTGAGCAGAGAAAAAAAAAAGATTAAGAGCAATTACTACCTTCCAAGACTTTGAATAATTTCAGGGTACATAATATGCTTTTGAACTGCAGGTGCTTGCAAGAATAGATCTACCAGTACTGGAACTAGCCTTTCTGCAAATATATAACTAGGAATGCCATTTGGTGCTGTTACTTCATTGTGTGATATTGGAGTAGCACCATTTGGTGCATCATATTTAATCTGATAATCTGCAAACACAAGCATAAATTTCAAACTTAAAGGATAAAACTCAAAACTAGCATAGATACAACCTGATAGTTCCATAACTAAAATAAGGTCAGAACCTCTTGCTTGATCTATTTTACCATCCTCATTATGTAAATGAGAATCCTGCCTAGGAAGATACTGCAGAAACTCTCGAAGAAGAACAGACCACATAGAACAAATGTGCTCTGTTGGACGTAACAGTGGCAAGATTTCCAGTATAGTCCGTAGCACTGGTGGGACATTCCCCTAGAAAAATGAAACATCACATTACGAAAGTTTCTACTAAAAAGGGAAATTATACTACAGTTAGAAGAAATATATTATTATTTTCTAGAATACTTTGTAAAGCTGTCTTTTGCTGTAACCTGTCAATCATATAGGGTCCTAGGGTGCAAGTTTTCTTACCAACCTTTTGTACTTTATGTTATTCTCTATTTAATAGGACAGCTGAGAGAGATCGCTCAAAGTTTATTTTTCTCCAAATCCACTAGTCTCAACATAGTATCATAGAGTGTCTCATCTCGCTATGCTTATCTTTATCTGGTGATGTTCACTGCCATCCGCAGCCACCAGCCACTGTCAGCATCTCTGCAATCACTGGATCTGGTGCAACTCATCAGGTGACGAACAACTGTGTTGGTCACTGTGGCAACAACCTCTGTAAGTGCCGTTCTTCTATGTAGTTCAGTCAGGTGTGTATGCTCTGGTTGCCAGCCTTAAATGACTTGAACAACACTGATTCTTCTAGTGAAATCACCGACTCTTCTACTCTCTCTGTTTCAACCGTTATTTTTGAATTTCTAAACTTGTCTTGGTTGTGGGTTAGAGTGTAGCCCCCTTTTTTCTCCTTGTTGGAGATCCTCTCAATTGTTTTCCATTTAGAATGGCTTCTAGACTAGTGTTCTCTCTTTCTGGATCTCTCACAACAACCTCGAGAAAACTTAACAGAGAAAATTATTTATCTTGATCTGCATCTATTGAACTTTGATATCTTAGTCAAGGATTTCATAATCACCTTTAAAATGGTTGCAGGGAAATTTCATAAGAGAATATTCAACAGTACAAGAAGCTAGATTTTGAGCTTTGTGCTTTGCTTTAGTAGTTTGGCGGGCCCAATATATTGGGCAGTATTGGAACTTTTAAAACATGCATTTCCTTTCGGAAAAAAAGCAACGATAAGAATTTTGCAAATGATATTCAGGGTCTCTATGATCCGCCAATAAGCTAGCATCTCTCAACCAAAGAGATCATGATATGACTTCCTTTACTGGAGAAGCCCAAGTTGCTGTTGAATAAGGTGTTCTTGGAAATTGATTAATTAGAAGAGATTAAGAAGAAATTGGACAACTTATACAGCATAATTCATGTTCCAACCCTAATAGTGGAAATCCCCTTGATCCACTTGAATCTTCTGTAATGATATCCACTCAGGGAAGGGTAAGTGGTACCAGTAAAGGAGGTCCAGGTGATAGGCGAGGATGTCCTCAATGCCTCCTACTATAAAAGAATGAGTTATACTCGAGGATGGTTACTTCTAGCATGGTTTTTCTGACAGAGTAGCAAATGTCTCCAAATCTGAGAAAATTTAACTAAAGTCTCCTGATGAAGAATATAAAGAATATTTGAAACTGGAATCTAGCAGCCCAGCATAATCTTCCACAACCCCAGTGTTTCAACAACTTGCATTACTCAATTTATGGTTTCGGATCCGTGAATAATTGATTTAGGTGCTTCTAACCATATCTTTGGTATTAATTCTTTATTCTCTATCTCCATCCTTGAAGTTAGAATCTGTCCTTTTTGTTCATAATTGACTTTCCAATTTAATGGCTGAGTCAATTAACTACATCATTAAATTGCTCTGTAACATTTCATACCAATTCTATTGTCATACAAGAGCATGGTAAGGGTTGGCAGACTGAAATAGGACAAGAATCGAGAGGACTATATTATCTTGGTACAAGATCTTCTATATCTTGTTTTGCATCTTCATCACCTACACTTATGCATTATCGATTGGGTTATCCACACTTCAAACAATTCAAGAAGAGTCATGTCAATTAAGAAAACATGTTAGGTCTTCGTTTCCAATGAAATCTGGAACAAGATGAAATTTTGTTTTCTCCACCATTCATTGAAACATTCTGGCTCCAAATCATGTTACATCTTTTGGTACCAAATAACTTTTACTAATTTTCATTGATGAATGTCTCGATGTAGGATTATTTAATAAAATATCGATTTGAACTTTTTTCTATTTTCATGTCTTTCTTTAATGAAATTAAGACTAGGTTTGACAAAATAATTAAAACTCTTAGAAGCAATAATGCCAAAGGATATTTTTCTGCATATTTTTCTTCCCTCCTGAGTTCACACGACATTCTGCATTAATCTACTAGTCCCCACAAAACAAAATGGTATATTAGAATATTAAACAGACATTTAGTTATGTTAGATATATTAGATTATTAGATATCTTAAATAGATATTTTATCTTTATCTTTTATCTTTAGTTACTTTGTTATTATTCTTTATTTGTATTTTGGACTTAACCCATATTTTCTTTACTTTATTATAAACACAATATCCTATGTGTATTTTCTACACAAGAAAGATTAATCTCACTGATTTTACTATATTCAATATGGTATCTAAAGCCTAAGATTCTATTGAAAAATAATTCCATCGCCCCTGCCTCTGAAACCACTGTCGTTGTCACTGTCTACTATCATCAAAGTTCTAGTTTTGACCATACGACTTTGATTGTCTCGGTCAAGCAACCACTATGTTGTAAACGACGCCTTCATCAGAGCTCCCATGCGCCCTCATGTGCCTCTCGAAGTTCCACAATTGTGCCCTTTTTATGCCACGCATGGCGGCACGTCCCGACTCCTCTCCGGCAACGATTTAGAGTGTCGAGATCGCTTCTTTCTCCTCTTTCAAGATTTGTGCTTGGTGCCTTGATTGAAGAACATTGTATTTTTAGGGTTTTCACTCTCTCTCTCTCGTTCATTTGTGACTTCTTCAACTACTGTCTCTTCTGATCTTTTTTCTGCCACCAATGCGTCTGACCTATGCATATATACTACGTCAATGTGCATTTGTCTATTGATAAGTTAAATGACACTAATTTTGCGACTTGTGCATCTGACATTAAACTTTGGCTTAAGAGTCAGAGATATATATTGATCAAATTACTCAAAAAGTGACTGATATTGCTTCTATTGAGATTTGTCGTTACAAGAAAATTGATGCTCAGTTATGCATCATTCCGTTCCTACGTTACATGTTTTGAAGTCTGGGAAAAGCCGAAATTATTATACACCAATAATACTCAATGTCTTTATGGTGTTTGTCATGATCTTTTCAATGTTGTTTATCCTTGGCATCAGGACTCTATGGTTGATTATATGGGTAAGATTCATGCTCTCTTTCATGAATGATACAATGATAAATCATCTAACGGATCTATGGATAATGCTAACAAGTTGATTTCGAGATTTCCCAGTGACTGAGAAATCTAAGATTGTAAGCTTAATGAAAAAATAAGGTATTTATGAAGATCGAAAAGAGAAGTTGATTCATGACTCGTTTAGTTAGTGATGGCTAAAATTATCTAATCAATGTATTGCTAGAATCGTTTAGTCAGTGAATGACTAGAGTAATCTAGTCATTGAATGGCCAGAATCATGTAGTCAATATCGCCAAAATCATGAATCATTTAGTTTGTGCACCAGTAGACTTGTCTACTCCATGGACCACTAGAATCGTCTGATGCTTTGTAGGGCCCATTGGATAATCTACCATTTTGAACCTTCTACGAACAAAATTAGTTTCACTTGAGATTGAAACTATAAAATATTTCTAGAGGGCTTAAGAGATCCCTCTCATTGTCATTCTATATATAATAAAGTTCTGATACAAAAGTACATAGAAGATTAAGGGTCTGTCCTAGACACCTAGGTGCAGACCTAGGTACTACTACTATACTAGACTAGTACACTACCCTTAAGTAGGCTTAATGATTATACATAAGGAAATTATTCTAACAGTTTCCTTGGAGTATCTTCTGCGCTGGATTCTCAACACCAGAATATAACAGTTTAGATCATCTAAACTCATTGAATCCTTAGCAACAAAGTTTTGTTCAAATTTCTGTTCGACGTTGAACATCTAAAAGAGAATCTATCAACATGGATTGTTTACAGTGTTGAAATCTTTTAAACTGAATTAGTTGTTTTGGATCAAATGACTCAAAACCAAAGATGTCATTTATGATAAACAGTTCACTAAAGACTGTTATGAAAAGAGGTCCAGTAGCGCTCATTGAAAGAACTTGGGTTGACTAATCCTATCTAAACTCATTTTGAGTAAATGCTCCACTCTACTTAATTTGATCATAGAAATAACAATGATCAAATTTGGCATTGTTGTTGCCGGAGAATTCAATTGAATTTCACTTTCCAGTTTTCTTCCTTTTGTCTGCAATTCTATTTTAATTTGTAATCTTGTTCTTAACTAATCATTTGTTCTTGGAGATTTTTAGCTTTATGAGTTGGCAGCATGGTTAAACAATTGACAGTATCTCAAAAAGCTGTTACTTTATGTGGAATTTGTACTTTAGTTGACCATCCCACTGATGTTTGTTCCATACTACAAGAAGCTGGGACGGGGGCTGCTGAGCCCCCTCAAGCATATTTGCTTGTCTCGTATTTCCCAGTTTTGTTGGAAAAATAAATTAAGATAACAATAACAGTTCTAAGTTACAACTTACAAATAAATAAGAAAAAGCAATTACGCAATATTAATAAAGTTAATAGAAAACGGACTCACAAATTCCATTTCAAAGTTATCATTAGTTAACATGGCTTGCTTCACGGCCAAATCTATGATTGATATCAATTGTGTGTATATAACATCATTGAACAATCCTTGAGCCTGCACATACAGCTCTCCTGATAGATGATCAAAATATAAAATAAAATAAGTCTTATATGAATCATACTATCTAAAGCTACTGGACTATGGCGTATGATAAAAAATAGAAACCTAATAGAATGACTTAATTCATAACCAACGTAGACAAAAACATTAAATCTTAATTAAATGAAAATCAATATATTACCAAGACCATGCAAAATCTCCTGCGTCACCTTATCAGCAGCACTGCCATGGTAACTAGAAGGCTTTCTCAGAACAAGCTCGTAAACATCAATTACTGAAATAAGGTAAGGCATTGACATATTTCCCTAATTCACAAACTTCTGTTAGTACTTAAATGAGTATATTTCAACTACTTCAGTTTATTGATTTTTATATTTGATAACTGGTTAAAAGTTTCTTTGGATAAACCTCTCCAGAAGAACTTATAGGAAAGGAAAATAATAAAAGTGAATAAAGATCTCTATAAGTTAAAATCAGATTATGCATAAGTTAAAAATTAACTTCTGGATAAGCTATGAAATAATTTGTACAAATTATCTTCCATATAAGCCAATTTTAGCCTTTGGAGAAATTCTTTTCATTTTCCCACTTATTTTCTATTCCTAGAAATGTATTTAGAGGAATATATTTAAACAGAGTCTAGAAGTAGACATAGCTCGAGTTAAAGATGGTTGACAATAAATTCAGCAACGTATTCTTCATCTACAAACAGAAGATCAGCTCTAATCCAAATCATTATCCCTACCTTAGATGAATGGGAATTAACAGTTGTCTGCAAACAATTTATTGCTGCAAGTGCAACCTCTTTACTACCATTTAAAATGCTATTTTCAACATATTGAAGCAATGATTCCCAGCCTACATAAAACAAAATTAAATCAGGACTGCTTGTAAATTACACCAAATGAAAAATACCAGATACATCATCTTTTAATAGTGAACCCACCAGACCAAAAGTTACTTAAGCTTGTGAGAAAGGGGAAGAACATCCGTAATATACGTGCTATTCCACCAAAAACAAGTACAAGAGTTTCATCCCACTGCTTCTGAGCTGTGTTACGACTGCAAAATTAATTTGAATGTACATATATCAAGTGATTTTGGAAAGTGTTAGGTGATTAATGAAGGAGTTAATTACAGTGCACAATAGTTGAAGTTACTTAAACATAACAAAGGCATAGATGTCAGTGTTATATTAACCATTTCAGAGATATTACTTCTCTTAAACTTTTCATATTCCCTATACCCTGTGTTATTATACCTGTTTTACCTTCCTCTTGATATCTATCCTGGTTTTGTGGATCAAAAAATCATATTCTAACTTGACTTTCTTGTGCTTTAACACTTGGGCCATCATCATCTATTGATTTCATTGAAAGTTGTGGTCTGTCAAGATTGTTAAGTTGTTATTTATTGATTTCTATAATTTCTTTATTGAGTTTGTTAGTTTATTGCTAATTGTTCTTAAAGCTCCTACAAGTAGATAGACCTTGTTTTGGCTGAGATTAAGTCTTCAATTTAACAGGTTTAGTTTACTGACGGTTAGAAGTCTTACATTGATTAATAATAAGGTCAATTTAGAATATATAAATAAGTGCAAACCTCACTTTACAAGCCGGTTTTGTGGAGTTGAATTTAGGTTTAAAGTCTACTTCTTAACATGTTATCAGATCATGAGTTAAAGTCTAGCGATTTGCTATTTGTTACATCTATTATTATTCTACCTGCTATTGGGCTGTTATCGGATCACTCATTAATGTTTAGTCCCACGCTCGTGATGTATATACGCTAGCATGAGGGGAGTGTATTGGAAATCACACACTGACTAGAGATAAAGTCAATTTAGAATATATAGTGAGTACAGACCTCATCTTACAAGTCAGTTTTGTGAGATTGAGTTAGACTAAAGTCCACTTCTTAACACTAATTAGCAGAAAGGTTATGTAAGGTCAACCTCAAGAAAGAATGTCGCCAAATATATGAAAATTTAGATAAGAGTTGATGGATTATGAAAATAGAAAGTCTTTCATGTGCCCATACTACATGTTCAAGTGCCATAATTTATTCATATTATGAAATTATCATTCTTATAATTTATTTCTTATCAATTTCATTATGGAAAACAAGAAATGTAGTACAATATTTAAGTACAAGATCACGACTCCATAGATCAGCTTTATGCTCACTGTTCCAGACTATTTTCAGTGAGGTCTAGTCTACCCTTAATTTTTTCTCCACCGTTCATTCTCCCCATCTTCTCCAACGAGTATATCACTTAGGCTAGAAGATGAGTAATAGAGTCAATTGCGAATACCTGTGATGTATGAGCATGTGAACTGCTTTTCCTCCTCGAGTACCAAGCTCTTTCCCTTGCCATTCATCTTTGGAAGAGGTAGCAGCCTACTTATCAAAAATCATATTCAATTTACATAAGCTTACAATGAAAATAAGTCTTCATTTCAACTTCCAATAGTTTCAGCTTTACCATATGAGAAGCTCGGTCCAATGTAGGAAATACATAATTCCAAAGACAATCTTCCCACAAGCTCTTTGAAAGCTTTTGTCCATGAGTTCCTAAAGTTTGGAACAGTGTCCTGACAGAAGAATTCCTCACCTAAAAAACAAAATTTTCAGTTCCAGAAAGCTTTAACATCCAGCAGCAATAGTAGAGAGCAATTTTATTTAGGAGTTATCAAGTTTTGTTTTATTGTCCAAATTTCACTAATTGTTATAGTATTAGTATAGAGCAATGGATTCTTGAAGGTCTATTTAAATGGTTGTATGCTGTAACACTATTTAGGGAGAAGATTATGTAATGATTAATGATCTCTTCTTGGTAATGCAGCAAAACCCAGTTATGAAGTACAAGAGACAATAGGAATAATCCTTAGGTTTCTTCTATTTTATTGCGATTTCTTTAATTTTCTATGCAACACTAGCATTTTTTGTGGGAGACAGCAGCAAAAATTCAACTATAGTTATTCCTTTACTTCAGATAAACCCATCAAAATTAGAAAATTAATCACTCAGAATATTCACAGCTCCGAATATGACACTCAGGTTGTCTGCAAATCTCCCTTATGCACAGACCCTCTAAACCTTAAATTCTTGTTTCCCACCCTCTTACTTCCTGTCAAAGAACTCTGTTAACCTTTCTATAAATGCATGGAATAAAAAAATTATAAATATAGATGATACTTCTGATGATTTGTGGTCGTGGCAACAAATGCAACATCTAACAATAACAGCATTCTAATCACCTGAGATGAAAAAAAAAATTAGAAACAATTGAGATGTTCCAAACTTTCAATAAAGAAGTAAAATTCTATAGCTTTATCATCCTGGGAAAAAATGTAAGTCAACTTTATCAATCTCACTTCTCACAAATGATTTTGAGAAATGTTGCCTGTTCCCTTTCATACAAAGAAGAGAAACATCCCCAGTACCTAGCCCTCGAAGAAGCATGCTTCTATACAAGAAAAATAACATTAGGATTTAGATGTAACCATTCATGTGCTTTCACTCAATAGCTTAGGTTTTTGGGGTAGTTGATTCAGGACAAAGTATTAGATCCTTGTTGCACATTGTTGTAAATAAAAGTTAAATTTCAGCATAAGGTAAGATAGGTATGTATATTGTCCTTTGCATAAAACCTGTCACACAAGTTCCTCTAACAAATTAAACTTCTAGGATAGTGCGACCATAATAGGTAACTTCAAAGAAACATCCACCAGGTCAGGCTTAGCATATAAGAAAAAAAGTCATCAAAAACACCAAAGGAGGATAAGAACATCTTCACTCTGTCCTATTTAAAAATTGCTTATGACTGCCCTTCAACCAATGTTCTCATCAATACTACTTATATCAACTTACAGCAAGGAAGCAATTGGCTTTATAATGGAAGTTTTGAAGTGTATCAAAAACTAAAATAGAGATACCAAGATTCTAAAAGAAGGGGCCAGCAAAAAAAAGAGTGAGAAAGATTCATGTGCACACAAGTGGTATTCTCAATGAAAATTAACTGCTAAAAGAATTCCATGTCTAAAGAAGTAAACATAATAAAGTTTCTGAAAAATGTGACTTGTGTTTTCATTTCTTGTAGTTCTGGATCTAATAGAATTGGATTATATTCACCGTTGAAGCTTGCAATGCAAGATAGCCTAACTAATCAGCTAACAGAAAACCAGTTGGCTAATAAACTGAGCTAACTGAATGCTTAACAGAATTGATACCTAACTTCCTGATCTAGCAGACAAACAGAAAATAAAACTTGATGATGTGGCAGAGACCACTCAGTTTAGAAAAAAGAGCTTTTACTCTTTTTCTCTGTTACATAAGATGTGTTTCATGAGGTCGTTTGGGTAGAAAAAATAAGTAGAAAATTTAAAAGTGAAACAAGATTAGAAATTTATAAATTTTACCTCTGGTCTCTCATCTGCCCCAAGGTTTTGAAGTAAGGAGAAAACAGAGAATAGAAGCTTCTCAAAATCAACACCATCTATAGAAGAAGCCTTGTCTCTCAATTTATTAGAAATATGTGTTCCATCCTCCGTCTTTTCATTGTCTATCTGCTTCACTATGGAATTAACACCTGAAATAGAAGAGTTGGTATATTTCAGAACATCAAAAAGTTAAAAAAAGAAGGCTTGACAACAAAATACGAACCTGTTTCCTTTCCTTCAAGAGGTCCATTGACAAGACCCTTTGCAATGAAATCAGTCATAGTCCACAGAAGTCCCACTGCTGTCAAGCTTATGTTCAACTCGGTCTTCTGAGCACTGTATGCTCCAGTCACATCAACACACCTGTAATATATGTTTAATACATATTAAACGACAGAAGGAACCAGACTGGGAGCAAATATATGTGAATTTCTGTGTACAAGTGTATGCATCCTAGTATGTGAACATTATTGCTACGCAAATTTGAGCTAGGCTTAATTCCACACACATTCCTCATACCCACCCAGGATTTAACATCTGTATGGTGCAGGTTTCCACTACAAAAAACGTGGGGCCAATATCTATGATGAGCTAGGATACTATCTTAAATTTGGCCTAGGCCTAACTCAATTCCAAATTCAAAGATGAGGATTGCTCAAAGCCTTTATAAGCACTCATTTAGTCATGTTTATTGTCAACGGACAACAACATTCAATAAGTAACAACAAATCTAATTTTTTTCCAAGGATTGCAGCCAGCTATAAAATCCAAAAATAAAGAAAATAAAAGAAATCATATATACACATGCATACAGTATGCATATAGGTATGTTGAAACAAGGAGATCTCACACTTGAAGGCAGTCTGTAGGTAAGGTGGACAGTCCATCGTTCATTATCACTCTTAGGTTCTAGAAAGAAACAAAATCAGGAAAATTAGTACATAGGATAATTTTACAGAGAAAGAATAACACTAAAACCTTTCTTAAAAAGAGAGTATATGATCACTAGATCAAATGTGAAGCTATAGCATGTCTTACAGAAAACTTAAAATAAGCATGAAGCATAAAAGATGAGATTCAAAACTAAAATTAAATCAACATGATTGTTGTGGAATAAATTCATAATAATTGATTTTTGAAATCATTACTGCATTTTGTAGATTAAAACGTAACAAGAACTGAAACATATCAAACACTTAGAAGGCATACATTGATCAAATGGCAGATTAGATTCATGATTTGAAGGCTACATATATAGGATATGAATATTAAATCCATGCTTTGAAAATGCCATATATAACAAAAAAAATCATGATAATGATGTCAGTGTCCACAATTTTTATGTAATAGTTCCAAAAAGTAAAGATGAACCAAAAGTGCATAGAAGTTTGGTGCAAACGAGATAAAGGGGAAAAAGGCTCAAAGTCTCCAAAAGAAAATAACAACATGCTTATCTGCTAATATCTGTAAATAAATACACAGGAAGAAACCAGAGACACAAATCAAGAAAAAACTTATATGATGATATTTGTTTTTTTTTTTAGATGTAGAATTCATAACCCCTTTTTAGTAGTTTAAATAAATTCAACTTGCCTGAGTTATGTGTAGTCATAGATTAAAAATCAAAAACTAAATGTAGTACATCCATTATTTTCAAAATGCCAACAAACTGTGCCTCATACTGGAATTTTATAAAACGAATGCAACTTTCAAAAAACAAAATTTTGTGAAATCAAGGAGGTTTATGGAGTAGAAAACATAAGATATGTCAAAACATAGGTTCCAATTGCATTGGTCTCCCTACTTTTTCACGTACTTTCTTGATCTTTAATTCTTATATGATGTGCTGCAGATGAATGACACACATATTGGGTTGCCATCCAAGAGGGATATAAATATGTGCTGTGATGTTTTTGCTTGTCTATTTTTATCGAAAAGTGAAAGAGGAAAATAAATGGAAGGTATAAAACTTTTAATCTAAAAACTATTAGAATAATTCCTTAAAAAACGAAAACTAAATAGAAAAAAACTATAAATAAAATGTTCACAAGTTTAGAGAGAAAATTTGGAGCCAAATTGCAAGACTAAATGGAACTAGAGAGCCTAGACAGACAAGCAGTATAGGAAACACTTAGTTATGTCTTGTCACTATTTAATAATGTGTACTTTCCAGAATCATGATCAGAAGTAACAAGAGAAGCACTAATAGTCAACTCAATATACCAATAGCCCTGTTGAGCAATAAATGCTGCAAACTAAATCAGTATACCTGGAAGCCAAGAGTAACAAGATCCTTCTCCACAACATCTGCTACATACCTTACAGTAACACAATGGTACACTGATTAACCAGAGGATTACCAATAGAGAGGTACATTAAGGGAAGAAGAAGGCCAACCTCAACATTTCAAGTATATTAGGCCAGCTGTAATGAAGTTTCTCTCCATACCTCTGAAAGAATTTGTATAAATCAGTATCATGTAAACAAACATTGAGGAAATAACAATAAAACTTGACCAACTAGCAACAGTGTTACCTCCAAGACATGCAAAAGAATTTTCAAAGATCCAACACGAACATCTACACTTTGTGTAGAAAAATAAAGAACCTTTAGGGGAGATATGACTGAACATTCAAGAGACCTCAACTTGTCCACATTGACTTCTATCTGCATATTGTGGACACACATTAAGTCGTCTTTTAATAAATTATGGGTTGCTGGCAATAAAAATGGTTGAAGGTCTCACTTCCTGTGATGTTTCAAGAGACTTGGATTGTTTGTAGTCTTGGAACCTATCCGAACCCAAGACAGCAGATATAGATTGATCAAGTGCATCAAGTGCCATGTTTTTCAAATGTGGATTAGAATTATCAGCTAGCTGAAAGATCATGTCAAAATATCAAGTGAGATGAAAATGAAACTGCCATTGCCACACCAAAGAAACAGTAAGAAAAAGAAAGAGACCTCAAGAAAGTGACAAGTTACTTGATCCCAAAATGGTTCAACTCCTGTGGATAAAAAGGACAACATAAAATTATAATACCTTCACTCGACAACAAAATCAAGAATGAATATTCATAACATCCAAAATTAGTGAATAGAACTTAAATATCATAACTCAAGTATCTACTTAGGAAAAATACAACATAGAATGAACAATTGAATAACATCCAGCATACAAGAATTACTATCATGTTTAGAGTTACGGTTTGCATACTGTGAACATTATTCACAAGGATGGATATCATTCTTTCCACTGAAAAACTGATGCTTCCAATTTTTTGACTAGTTGTTGGTCCCGAACTGCTTGAAGTACTTGACATGCACTGATGTGAAAGTTGACACAATGCACTAAGGAGAGACTTCACAGCAGATATATGCATCAGAGCAGAGCTCTCAAAGAGCTTTCAAACAGAAAATAATAACAGGTTAGATCAACTGGCTTATACATTCCTGACAAAAAAATTAGAAAGAAAAAAAATCAACACTTTAGGCACTAATAAAAACAAAAAATAGACAGAATGAAAGAGAATCAAAGCTTACATAGCAATAAAATCAAGCTTGCATTCTCATCATTGGACATGGAAAAGAATTTCCAAGAAAAAAGATTTATAAAAAAGAAAGTCATTTTTTATGTTGACTTCAAAGAGATAAAATAGGTTTATTCACCTGAGAGTTCAAAGAAGAGAGTATATTGAAGTCACTATATTGTGTAGACAACTCTCTTGAGAACTTTACAGGGGTGGAGACCTCCTGCAGAATTAATGATCATGTACTTTGTAAATTTCACATAAGATACACCCAAAAGAAATTTCCAACAAAACTATGAAGCATATCAAATTTAATTTTATAAACATTTTGGGAAAAAAAAAAGTCATACTAGAAATAAGAATAAAGAGAGTACCACAAGAAAAGAAGTCCCCATTGCAGAGGCACAAAAAAGAAACTTAAAAATCAAACAAACAAGACAGACAATAAAGCTTTGTAATCACTTACGTATTATTTGCTAAACAACCCATTACAGAGACCGTTAACCAAGCACTAGAAAAGCAAAAAGGAAAATCACATCCTAAAAAGAATCATTACTTGTTAGAAGAAAAGCTTCTTCGAAACTCCACATATTAGATTAAACAACATATTAATATAGCTATCCCATCATCTGTTGTACAAAACCCCTGAAGTTGAGTTTTGTTGCCTGTAGCTCTCCCAATTTGCAGCTAATCATCAGAATATGGTTTTATTGAGATCTTAGAGGGAGTTCCAGAAGGAGCAATTTACTGTACTTTTAAAAAGGGTTGGGATGCGAAGAAAGGATTTACGTAAATGTTCACCAGGGCTATCAAGAATTCACACTCTATTGAAGTTAAAAAACAAATGAAAAAGATCCTAGTGTTGGTGGTGCCTCCTTTAGAAAAAATGTGCCATCTAGTAGAAGCAAGATTTCAAAAGTGATTCACTATTGGTTATTGTCATCACACAAACTCCTAAGAAGTAGAGATTTGAGAGAAGATGGAGAAATCCCTAATCCAAGAACAAGAAAGGATAAGATACCCTCCAAAACAAAGAACACGAAATGCAGAAAGAAACATCAAAAGCCATATTGGTAAGCAACTGAATGCAAGAAAATATAACTAATATTTGTGAACCAAAGAAAGGACAAAACAGCACTCATTTGTGCTCATTGCAAAAATTTAGATTCAATATCGGTAGCAAGTAGAGGGAAGTGACAATCAATCTCCTAATAACCACTTGAGTAAAATAAAAAAACTCAAGAACCAATTATTACGTAAAAAGCTTAACCTATTTGGAGGAGGGCTCAAAATGATTTTGACTTGTATCCCAAACTTAACCTAATTCACGATTTCTATACATACATCGCAAGCAATTTATCACTGAATAGTAGAACAAAACAAATAATTACTTGCGTAGAGGCATGTGGAGAATGAATTGCCCGATCTAAAGCTGCCAGAGTTTCCAACACCTACAGGTATTCATGATGACCATTCACTTAGATGGGGGTAGGAATGTACATAAAAGAAAACAGCAGAAAAATAGAACATACCAGGACCCAGGATGGGCCCAAAACATTATGCAGCCGATGAGCAATGTTGAAAAGAGTTCTCAAGGCCTAGTTCATGTGACCAGTGTGGATGAAATATGAGTAGTGGTAATGACAATCGAATATACAAACAAAGAAAATGAACAGTTAAAAAACCAAACTAAAGACAAATGGGGGAAAGTACATATTGCTATTCAAAGAACCAGAAAGATCACCTGCACATTCTTAGGAGTAAGCACAACATTATCTCTCTGATCAAGTGATAGTTCTGACCGTTTTGATACAGGAGATGGCAAAGTACTGCTGAAATCTCAAATTTAAGTTAAAATTTCAGTACTGTAACCTTGAATTCATGAAAAGCACCATAATAAAAGAAAACAAAAACTACTAATAACAGATTTAAAACGTTTACCTCTTTCTTTCTGTTTCAACAGGAAAATTGATTGTAAATTTGCAAAGGGATGCAAGAAAGGAGTTTAAAGGTTCCACAGCTCGTAGAATCCCACAAGCCTGTGAAAGTTTTCAATCCAATATCATTTTAAGTTCAAAGTTGATTCCAGATGTCATGCAAATAGAATAAAGTAAAAAAAAAAAAAGATTTTAAGGCAGAAACTGACTTACTTGAGTAAATGCCTGGTATCCCTTTAATATTTCTAAAACAATGGCCTCTCCATGGGACCTTCAAATTAACCTCAAGTCAAATGTTAAGAAATATATTGAAATCATAACAAACAATATATGGTTAATTAAGATTAATTGTAACCAGGATTACAAAAATATCTTAGAGCACTAAACTATATTTAATATGATAAATTTAATCAAAAAATCCAGCAGATTATCAAGATCTGATCATGCTGTTCAAATTTAAAATTTCATATGAATCAGAAAGAAGCTTAGGTGCTTTATCTCTATGACTAGATACTAAAATAACATTAATCATGCTTATTCATTTCCCATTGTTCTAAAATTTTGCATGCAAGATCAACATGATTACTTAACCAAAATGTCCATAGATGTTAAATACTATAACTAGGTTAATGATTGGTGCAAGACCTTTCAACCAGTGTCATTTTTTTTTGTGTATGCAGAAAAACAAACCTTGATAAAATAAGGGATAATGCATCAAGTATTGTCAACCATAGTGAGTCAACCATTGAGATACAGAGAACTGTAGTTTTGCCAGACCATTTCACAGGGGGATCATTATCACATCTAGGAGACTCAAGCTGGATGGACATAGAAGAAGTAGGTCATCGAGTAGCATATCTAAAAGAAAAAAACAATATGGAAAAGTAAAAACAGCAGAAATTATAGAGAATACCTCTCCAACATCTATGGCTTCGTCTGTTAAAGTTGCAACAGTGAAGACAACTCCTAAAAGGCCTTCAACTGCCAAAGTTATAGCATGTGCTTCACTGGCAACCAAAACAGCAGCATTGGATGCATCATTATCTAGACTCCACTCAATACCTGCCAGAGGAAAAACATGCCACTCATGAGTTAAAACATCATCATCCAGACTCCATTCAAATACTCTTCTGACCCATATCACTCCTATACTCAAAATAACCACAAGGATTTTGTAAAGACAACACTTTAAGTAAAACTAAAGGTGTTTTCAATAGATGATTATTGTGATAAAAATATATTAAATCTCCCCATAGTAACTACAAGAAAATTAACTTTAGAATCTTCCTATTCATTTCACCATATTTTTATGTCCTTATTTTAGAGAGTTTGATTGTTACAAATAGAAGTGATGAGAATGAAATTTGTACTATTGTTATCAATACAATAATTCTTTATTTCCTTGCATAGTTTAAGTGTTTATTAGAGTTCCCAATCTTGGGAGCTCTGTTTCCCCTGCCATGTAAATAGTTGTTGTTATCAACCACTACCACCCTCTAAAGCTAGTGTTACACTAGAAGGTGCACCCCTCACCAACAATCACAACACTGACAACTAAGTCACCAACAGAATCACCATGAACCGTCACAAGTCACCACTAGTATCGGTGCATGTAGCCCATGCATCTAGTTCCGACAAGGCTCAAAACCCATGGCCTTCAAATCATAAGACTAAATATCTGAGGTGAAATTCATCCCTTTAAGCCCTAAGGATCTTCCATATTTGATAGGTCCTCACCAGTTTGATGTTCTGAATTATTTGCAGTGAAGCCAATACATTTAGAGGATTTTGAAGGGACAATCAAGATAAGACCACATCAATGGTGGAGGACCAGCGTTAAATGATTCCAATTTTGTGATTTGGGATAATGAAGTTTCACCACTCACAACATATGTTGTGGAATTCAACAAAAAACAAAGAGAATGTCTACAACACAACCACCACTAACGACATAAATAAAGGAACAACTGATAGGCACAGAGACAATGATATGAAATGGAATGTTCACTTTAGAAGAAAACTTATTAATAAAATGTAGTTAGGGGGCCTTTTCTGTAAAGGGATTGACACTTTCTGAGAAAGTCTTTATATAGTGTGAGGGGTTGTTGTGTGGAGGAGTCTTTCGAGTTGTGAGATGGTTGACAAGGAATTACCATTTGAGAATGGAAACACAATCCTTTGTAAACAAAGACCTTGGTTTCTCTTTTTCTACTCATTGTGAGAGTACTATCACGAGGAACATTCAGTGTAATTGGTGTTTGATCATGTTTGTCTGGGTCTTTTCAACGAGGAACATAACAGTTTGGTCTAACATACCAATTCCGCAAAAAGGGGAATTATGGAAAATAGAGTGAATGCTTTGGAGAGATGGGCCAGTGATCAAGAGAAAGCAATGGTGGAGGTAAAGATGGACATAGCCATCACGAAAGATAGTTTACAAGATATCAGAGGACTGCTACGGCATTCAAAGAAAAATGAAAACTCTATTAATGATGAAGGAAAGAGAGAAGAAAGATTTGTACACGATAGCAGATCTGACGAAGGTGAAGAAATCCAGAGACATTGGTGCAGCAACGAATGAGTAAAATCAAAGAGAGATTGGTGCAGCATCATTGAGGAAACTAGAAAAAAGTTTCAACTCTTTGGTTTAGGGGGTTTTTTTATTAATATATTTACTTTTATAGAAAGTTTTCATTTATACAAAAATCACTCAAGCAAATTAAACTCACCTAAAGGCGATCAGATAAGATGCCAGAATCATTAAGTCAAATAGGTGTTAAAAGTATAAGTAATATCAGTCTTGTATAAATGTGGAATATTCTATACAGTTTCAGATTCAGTTATTTTCCAGTTATTAAGTGGTTATGTTGGTCTGTCATTGTTATTAACTGCTGTATATTAACTGTTCTTTTTTGTCCTTAATTTCAGTTCAGTATTGGGTTGTGTAGTGTATTTTTTGTAAAATATTCAGTCTCTTAATAAGACTCAAGATTTTGTATGTGACCAGTGTTGAATAAACCCGTCGCTTCAATCATTAATTTCATCTGTTTATCTTCCTTTCTCTCCTCATAATCTAATAAGTAATTGTTTTCAAAATTAAAATAAGAATTCAAAGGAATGGAAAAAGAGAATACAAGATAGAGGAAAGAGAATCCTCTTTGAAGATGCCAATCAATAAAATATACAGAAAAAAAAAACATATACAACACTAACAAATAAGAGCTATCAGCTAAGATGTGTGAAGGAAAAGAAAAATACAAATATTGACTTCAAAAACTCTTCGGTAAAAAACGGAATCAAAACAAATATTGACTTCAAAAAAGAGATAAAAGTGACAATTATTCTTGTTCAACTAAATAAAAAAAATAAAATACCTTTGGCTTTGCTACTAAACATTCCAGCAACAGCAGCCAAGCTCTCCTCACTTGATTCTTGAACCTACAGAATCATTTAAAGTTTCTTCTAATCATAAATTTTATTTTCAAAAAAAAAAAAAAATACCTCACCAAATATATCCATGTTATACCATGACCAAAAACCTGAATCAGAAGTCAGAAATAAATAAAAGCATATGCAGTTAAAATCAAACCTGTACATTTGAAACAACCCTAGCAAGAGCTTTGACCATTCCCTCTACAACATTTGTATTCTTGGGGTGCCTGTGATGCCAATGGGTAGCGACAATGAATACTTAATATTGCACTTAGGTTATTTTCTAGCAATTCAAGTATCTTTATTACACTAAAATTTGTAAAATCCCTTCATAAATTTGGTAAATGTGGTAAACATGGCTTCCTCAATTCCCAATTAGTAGTTATAAAGGTTTGGATATAGTACTAAACTTTAAAACATTTGCACCGGAAAAAGTGGCTAGGACAACTCATGTAAGAAAGCACAACTAATATTACTTATGCCCATACTATTGATTACTACTGAAATACAGTATTGAACTTGGGCCATGATTTAATATAATCATGATTCATGTCCTAATTTATGGTTTTCTTTTCAGACAATGCTTTCTCTCTTTATTGTTGCATAACTTCAAGTTTTTAATGCACAATTTCTCTGGTCATTATGTGGTTCTGGTCAATTATTTTTCTTTGGCCACTATCACAGCTTAGTTATCCTTTATTATTCCTACGCATTGAAAGAATTAAATATAATTTCTACATTATCATTCAAGATAGAAACTAATCGTAAACAAAACCAAAAGGTTAAACACAACAAAATAGCAATTAATTACTTTAGTTAGAATATGTATTGTACATAAGTAATTGTTAGAATAGGGGTTTAATGTAGGTAGTTAGTAGTTGTATTGGAAAATTGCTATATATTGTGCCTATGAGATGTTAGCATTAATTACCTAGATATTCTGATGTAATTTTCTTTTGTAATTAGGAGTTAGCATTATCTACTTAGATATTCGCGATGTAATTTTCTTCTATAAATAATAGATAATCAATCTCTTAAACTCTTTATCTCATATCTGCGATCTTAAGATGGTACCAAACGAGGTTGATAACACTACTAGTTTTGCAGTTGTCCACAGTCCACCATTATCAGTTGCCGACCACCATCAGCCAGCCACTGTCAGCCA
The DNA here is from genome assembly GCA_027742785.1 of Vigna reflexopilosa. NCBI lineage: Eukaryota > Viridiplantae > Streptophyta > Magnoliopsida > Fabales > Fabaceae > Vigna > Vigna reflexopilosa. Next base: position 31,497,451 of record CM050917.1, read on the forward strand.
GCTCCAGCCACCTTTCTCAATGGAACAACTCTGTGTCTCCTCCACAATGCTCATCAGACCTCCTTGTCCTTGTTTTGACCATGGTTTCTCCAGTTTCAGCATTGGTTGAGAGGCTCCTCTCTCTCGTACTCTTCCTCCACCACTATTTGTCATTTTTTATAGTTGGCATTGGCTGTGGAGTGTAGATTGTTGTTGTAATTCTGATTGTTGGCAAATTCTTCCTTTAATATGTCTTCCCTTTCTCATAGTGGATACAAACTTCCTCAATGTTCCTTTCGTAAGAGAATTGGCCATGCTAAAAAATAAATGCTTCTCCTTATATAGTTTTCCTAGCAATAGAGCAAACATCTTCCAATCTAATAAGGTTGAACCATATTTTTCTAATGAAGAATATCAAGAATATTTCAATTTGTCAAAAGCTAGCATCTCTAAAACCTTGTAATGTCAAATTCCATAAACAATTTGTCACATTTCTAGTATTGCTTCAATATCTTCTCCCATTTCTTATTCTAAAACTCTTTGTGTCACATTACTTTAGCCAATGGATCCAAAGTTACTTCTCAAGGAATCCCCCTCTCCTCGTCTTTGAACCTAAAGTATGTTCTTTTTGTCCCTAGTTGTACTTTTAACCTAATTTCCTTAAGTCAATTAACTAAATCTGTTGTAATTTGAGATAATATCTTTAGAATCTTTTTAATTAAAGGAAATAGATAAATAATCTTTTATTTTATTTTTCCTAGTTTCCCTATTTTCCTTTTTAGGAGAACTAGATTATTACAAATAGAGGTAATGAGAATGTATTTTTTAGATTTGAGAATAATAAAATAAGTCTTATTTTCTACTTGGTATCAAGAGCTTCCTATCTTGGGGCTTCGTTCTGCTGCACAGACGCGTCGCCACCATTGTCCGACCACCGCCACTGTCGCCATCGCCAGTTGGGGTCGTTGATAGGGCAGAAAGGTGCGCCCAACACCGGCAACCATAAACGCCGCCGCTGCACAGTCGCGCCGCCGCAACTGTCCGACCACCGTCGCTGCCGCCGTCGCCGGTTGGGGTCGTTGATAGAGCAGAAAGGTGCGCCCAACTCCGACGACCACAACGCTGGAAGTAGCTCCGTGAGAGGAGCCGCCACGCACCGCCACCGTCGTCGGCGCATGTAGCCCACGCGCCACCTCTGGCGAGACCCACTCGCCGCCACTGCCACAAAAAGGGTCGCCGGAGACTCCTGAGTCCATTCCTAGGGTCAGTGATGACTCGTTTGGCCTATATTTGAGTAGATCTGAGTTTTATGTTCTGCCCTTTTTTTGTCAGTGTGACTCACTCGCCACCGCCGCCACAGACAGAGTAGCCGGAGCCTCCTGAGTCTGTTCCTAGGGTTTGTGACAACCCGTTTGACCTTTTCTTGAGTAGATATGTCGTCGTCGTCTTGGAGACTCATGATTGCGTTCTACGGGATGTCTGAAGTAAACATTATTCCTTTGAAAGCAATTGATGAATCAATGAGTAAGCCCTGTGGATCATGTACTCTGTCCATAAAAGGTAAGATTTGTCTCAATACTGTTGATCATGTGTCTTAAGGTATTTAGATCCTTGATTCGGGTGCAACTGATCATATGACAACTTTTAGTGCGTCCTTCGACTCATGGTAAAAGAAATAAAGAACAACTTATTACAGTTGCGAATGGTCAGGGTATACCTATATGCGGCTCTGGGAATATAATTTTGGACTCATTTATTGTATTGAAGGATGTTTTACATGTTCCTCAATTAGCCAATAGTCTTATCTCTGTGCAAAAGCTCAAAGGATTTAAATTGTTCAGTAACATTTTTTCCAACTTCTTGTGTTTTTCAGGACCTTGCCACGGGGAAGACAATTTTAACTGCTAAGGAGCAGAGTGGGTTGTATTTTTTAGTGTTTAATGGCCAAAGCAACACAAAAATCATGAGTCAACAAGCTATGGTTACATCATCAAAGGCTTGGGCATCCTTCATTCAGTCTTATCAAGTCCTTGTTTCCCACTTGTTTACCAAAGACTTTGTTGAGTCTTTTAATTGTGATATTTGTCAATTGTCAAAACATCATCGTGCATCTTATCCTATTAGTCACAAATGGAGTATTTCTCCATTTGATTTAATTCATTCTGATGTTTTGGGTCCGGTCATAGATTCTATTTCCGGAACCAAATGGTTTGTTACCTTTATTGACGATTGTACCCGTGCCACGTGGACATACCTTATGAAAAATAAATCCGAAGTTTTTCAAATTTTTGTTAATTTTTTCCATCTTGTCCAAAATCAATTTGGAAAAAATATCAAAAGAATCAGTTCTGATAATGGTACTGAATATGTGAATCATGAATTTCTCAATTTTTTGTCTCATAATCGTTTTGTTCATGAACTAACTTGTGATAACACCCCTCAACAAAATGAGGTTGCAGAAAGAAAGAATCGTCATCTTCTTGAAGTAACTAGAGCTCTTCTTTTTCAAATGTCTGTTTCAAAAAATTACTGGAGAGAAGCTCTGTTAACTGCCACATATCTCTTTAACAGGTTACCCACTCGTATCTTAAATGGCATTAGTCTTATAAAGTCTCTATTGTCTTTTGTTCCTTCTTGTTCCCTACTAATGAGTCTACCTAGACGAGTCTTTGGATGTGTTGTTTTTGTTCACTCTCATCATCCTAACCGTGGTAAATTAGATCCCAGAGCCCTTAAATGTGTCTTTATTGGGTATCCTCCTAATAAAACAGGGTACAAATATTATCATCCTCAGAGTCGTCGCGTCTTTATCACCATGGATGCCACCTTTCATGAAACACAATCCTTTTATGTTAGTTCACCACTTCAGGGGCAGAACGCACTTGAAGTGGATGAAAACACAGTGAGGAAGAAGAGGAAGAAGACAGATTTTTTGGCAAAAAATAAGAAAGAAGAGAACAACCCACTTCGACTCTCGAGCAAGAAAAATTGTCTAATCCGAAGGTGAGGATCCTTGAAAATATCAATGGGGAGGAGGTAAGTACTACTGATGATTTACCCATTGCATTGAGAAAGTGAAGAAGATCATGTGCTAAATATACTATTTCTCAGTATGTTTGCACTAACAATCTCTCTGATAAGCACAAAAGTTTTATTGCTGCCATTGATACCACAAAAATTCCTACCTCAATCCAGGAGGCCATGAAACTTGAACATTTGAATCAAGTCATGAAAGAAGAGATGAATGCATTAGAAAGAAATTCAACTTGGGAGATTGTTGATAAGCCAAGAGACAAGAAGGCAGTAGGGTGTAGATGAATATTCACAGTGAAACATAAGGCAGATGGGACAATAGAAAGATATAAAGCTAGATTGGATGTGAAGAATGCCTCTCTTCATGGAAATCTAGTTGAGGAAGTGTACATGGAGATTCCCCCAGGTTTTGAAATGAAAAATGAAAGAAACAAGGTATGCCTCTTGAATAAAGCATTGTATGGTCTTAAGCAATCCCCTAGAGCATGGTTTGGAAGATTACAAAAGCAATGGTTTCCTTGGGATACAGACAAAGCCAAAGAGATCATACTCTATTCATAAAGCACTCTTCTACGGGTAAACTCACTCTATTGCTTGTCTATGTGGATGATATAATTATTGCAGGAGATGATGAAACTGAAAAATTGGCATTAAAAGAAAAATTGACAGCTCAATTTGAAATGAAAGACCTAGGAAAACTCAAATATTTTCTTGGAATAAAGGTTGCCTACTCCAAGAAAGGAATTTTCATCTCTCAAAGGAAATATGTACTTGATCTTCTCAAACAAACAGGAAAGCTGGGATATAGAACCTCAACAGTTCCTATAGAACATAATCACAGAATTGGAAGTGAAGAAAGTGCTCCTTTAGAGAAGGCCCAATATCAGAGATTGGTGGAAAAATTGATTTATCTATCACACACAAGACCAGACATTGCTTATGCAGTTAGTGTAGTAAGCCAATTTATGCATGATCCAAAAGAGAGACACATGCAAGCAGTTGACAAAATTCTCCAATACTTGAAGTCAAGTCCTGGAAAAGGGCTATTATTCAAAAGGGAAGACACATTGGCTATGAAGATATATACTGATGCTGACTATGTAGGTTCCATTACTGACAGGAAATCTACTTCTGGGTATTGTGTATTTCTTGGATATAGTCTGGTAACATGGAGAAGCAAAAAACAAGATAGAGTATCTCGTTCTAGTGCAGAAGCTGAATTTTCGAGCCCTTGCTCAAGGAATGTGTGAAGGACTCTGGATGAAAATCATTTTGGATGATCTTAAAGTCAAAGTGGAAAACCCGGTGCAACTACACTGTGACAATAAGTCTGCTATGAGCATAGCCCATAATCCAGTACAGCATGACAGAACCAAACACATTGAAATTGACAGACATTTCATCAAAGATAATCTTGATATAGGCTTTGTGATTACAACTCATGTTCCTACAAAACTTCAAATAGCAGATATTTTTACAAAAGGGCTTCCTCTGGATAGATTTCAAGATCTTGTAGGCAAGTTCGAAATGATTGATATTCATTTACCAACTTGAGGGGGAGTGTTGTAATTTGAGATAATATCTTTAGAATCTTCCTAATTAGAGGAAATAGATACATAATCTTTTATTTTATTTTATTTTTCCTAGTTTCCCTATTTCCCTTTTTAGGAGAACTAGATTATTACAAATAGAGGTAATGAGAATGTATTTTTTAGATTTGAGAATAATAAAATAAGTCTTATTTTCTACTAAATCTTTAAATTGTTTTATATAACCTTCAATGAAAATTCTTTTTTTATATAAAAGCATAGTCGGGTCGACTAATTGGTGAAAGAGATGAATATAGGGGACTTTACTATCTCGGCACTAGACCGTCAATGTCTTGTTAAGCATCCCTATCTCCTAAGCTTTTACGAAATTGCTTGGGTCATCCACATTTATCAAAATTAAAATAGATGATTTCCAAAACTTAGTAAACTCCAAGCCTCGACTATGAATCATGTCAATTAGAAAAACATATTGGGTCTTCTTTCCAAAAAGAATTGAATCAACATACAACTTTGGCTCTTCTATAATTATTTATGATATTTGGGGCCCAACTCAAGTCTCATCCTTTGGGTTTCATTATTGTGTTACTTTTATTGATGAATATTCTTGTTGCACGTAGGTTAACTTAATGAAATATCGATCTAAACTTTTGAATATTTGTATTATTCCTTAATGAAATCAAGAACCAATTTAATGAAGTGATCATGATTTAAAGGAGCGACAATGCCAAAGAATACTTTTCTTTTGCTTTTTCCACTCTTTTAAACTCACATCACATTTTTACATTAGTCCACCTGTCTTCATAACCTCAACAAAATGGTATAGCAAAGAAAAATAATAGACACTTATTTGAAACCTTTTTGCTTGCTGCCAATATATTTGTCCAGCACTAAGGCAATACCATTCATACTACCTAGTATCTTATAAATAGAATGTCCTCTTCTTCTTTGGACAATAAAGTTCCATCTTCCATTGTCTTTCCAAATGAACCCTTTGTTTCACATTTCTCCTTGAATTTTTGGTTGTTTTGTACATGATGTGTCTCAAGGTATGGATAAACTTTGTCTCAAATACTTTCAAGGTATTGAAATGGCAGTCAAAGGAAGGCATTGTAATTTCACAAAGGAAATATACTTTTCTTAAAATTAGAAGAAAACAATTTCCCTCTTATTCTGTCTCATTATATATAACCTCATAGGTTCATCCCACTTTATCTTTAAGGCTGTGTTCTTTTGGTAAGATTTGGGGGAGATGATTTGGGAGAGATGATTTGAATGGATATGAGTGGATTTGAGAGTAATTTCTGTTGTTGTTTTTTTGAGAGGATTTGTGGGTAATTAAGAGTGGATTTGAAGGTAAAGTTTGTGAAAATTAGTGTAGGATTTGATTGATTTGACAGATTTAAAAAATTTGTTTAATGGATAAAAATTGAAGATTACCAAAATACCCCTAATTATTAAAATAATATAAAATGATAATTATTAATGTTATATTTAATTGTAGAAATTTTTATAGTGAGAAAAAAATGGTAATTTAATAAATTGAATATAAAAAATACTTTAAAGTTTATAAATATAATTTTAAAGAAAATTAATAAAATACTTTTTCATAAAAATAATTTTAAATAACAGAATAAAAAAATTAATAAAATAATTAAAAGAATATATTTTTAGAAAATTATTATTTTTTCTTTAAATATTATATTTTAAGAATATAATTTAACCGTGGTATAATTATTATTATTTATTACTAATTAAAACATATTAGTTACGTTTTTGGATTACAGGATTACGTTTTCATATGAAATAAAATATTTTTAATTTGAAATTGATTATAGTATGATGGAATTATGAAATTATAGGAGAGTAGAAAGGATATTTTGTGTGAAATACTTTCAAATCCGAGCACATAAGCGATGATAAGAAAAATGATGTATCCCGCAAATCAGCTGTATATTTTACTTGCAAATCCTCTGAAACGAACATGATTTAATCTGCCATCCATCTGTGCAATTCCTCATTAACAGTGAAATCAGTCCAAACGAACAGAGGCTAAGGCTTCTAGTATAATCTTCTGTCATAACAGTTCATATATTCCTTTGGAGCCATTTCTCGAAAATTTGCATCGACAGTGGATCTAGCTACCACTGCTTTTTACTCTTCCAAGTTAATAGGTTTACACCAAAGAAGGTGCAATATCCAATGATTAACCTCCTATTCATAACTAAACCTACATAATCAGCATCAGTGTATGCCTCAAGGTTAGCATTCTTGTTTGTTTTGAACAAAATTCCTTTTCCATTTAAAATATGTACAATTTTATGCACAACTAGTAAATGTGCTTCCTTTGGTTGATGCATAAATTGACTGACTAGACTCACAGCAAAAGCAATATCTGGTCTAGTGTGAGATAGATAAATAAGTCTCCCCATAAGTCTTTAGTACATTCCTTTATCCACAACAACATCATCCTTTGCACTTTCAAATAGGTGCACTTGCTAATTTCAGGCATATAATGATGCTGATTATGTAGGTTCAGTTAAGGATAGGATAGGAGGTCAACTACTGATACTACATCTTTTTGGTGGAAACCTACTAACTTTGAAGAGTAAAAAACAAAGTTCGGTAGCTAAATCTAGTGCCAAAGCAAATTCAAGCCACGGCTCAAGGAATATGTGAATTATTACTACTTCAAGATAAAGAGGGATAAACCTATGAAGTTATATTGTGACAATAAATCTACAACCAGCATAATTCAATCATGTACAACATGATAGAACTAAACATATTCAAGTGGAGACATTTTATCAAAGAAAAACTTGAAAATGGCTTGATTTGCACTAGATATGTGTCTACTCAAGGACAGCTTGGAGACATACTCACCAAGGGGCTAAACAACAGTAACTTTGAGAGAATTATGTCTGAGCTTGGAATGGATAGCGCTTATTCACCAGCTTGATAGGGAGTGTTGAGATTTTTGGAAAGTTTTAGATTTTATTTAGTCAAGATATTTTAGGAAGTTTTAGATTTTATTCCTATTGGTTTTAATCATGTATATTGGTTGTATCTTAGTTCTGTTACTAGCATATCAATCCCACAAATCGGGATTTGTTTCTTAAATTATCCAATCAATGTATGTATATATATCATACGTATGTAATGAGACTGAATAAGAGAAAAGCTATTTTCTTAATATTTTGAAAAAGATAAAGGAGATACCTATAGGTTATGTGGTGCTGACTAAGAAGGATCTTCTACTCTATCATCAATTGAAGTTGAATATAGAACAATGATTTTTCTGACTTGTTAACTTTTATGGGTGAAAAAATTCCTTCAAGAACTTAACTTTTGAGAAATTTAGCAAAATAATATGTATTGTGATAACTAGGCTACCCTCCACATTACTTCCAATCCAATGTTCCATGAAAGAACTAAACAAATTGAAATCGATTGTCACTTTGTATGAGAAAAGTTGTTGTCCAAGGAAATTTGTACCTAGTCAGTTGGATCCAATGATTAACCTGCAGTTGTTTTAACAAAATCCTTAAAAAGACCTCAAATTAATTATATTTGTTCCAAGCTTGGTACATACAATCAGTATGCTCCGACTCGATGGGAGTATTAGAATAGGCATTAAATATAGGTAGGAAGTAGTTGTATTGGGAAAATGTTGTGTTGTACATATGAATCATACCTATCTTTGTATAAAAGTATCAAGGATTGATCTTTGATCTTCCCTATACTCATTGTATCAGGATTCTATTAACATAAATAAGAGAACATACAAGAGGAGTTTTCAACCTCTCTCAAGTACTCCTAAATACAGTCTCCTTCATTTATCTTGATTGACATTAAATTTTTTGAACTAAAAACAATATTTCAAAATATTTTGAGGGACCAAAAACTTAATGTACCACAAGATAGACTTTTTAAGTACAAAGATAGACTTTTTACTTCTGAATCTCTCAACGGTTTGATGTTGACCTATAATTGTTTGTTGTTCAGTTATATTCATTTTGGTCTTCCTCTACCTCTAACCATTCGATAATCTATCATCTAGTCAACCTTCCTTATTGATATATCCACAAGTCCTCTATACACTTGCTCAAAACCGTGTAAGATGATATTCTGTCTTGTCTAATGATAGTATTCCTAATCCTATCTTGTCAAGTGTACCAACTCACCCATCTTAACATTCTCATTTCTCTTACATTAAGCTTACTTTTTGTTGGCTCTTTATCTCCCAACATTGTCCCATAATGTATTGCAGATCTTATAGTTGTACAGCCAAAATTTTGCCCCACTTATCATAGCAGGTTTTATATAATGTGCAGTAAATTTTTCAAATGGTTACTTTTGTATCGCATATCACGCCCAAAGCAATCCTCTGTTTCATCCATCTTGCCTGATTCGTGGTTTTGACATCACTTCCTATGTACCATAACTTCTATATACATCTAATTCTTTAAAAACATTTACGGAGGCCAATAAGCTACAAGATAAAAGCTCTATTGACAATACTCCTAAGGCACACATAATAGTCAGACAAAACTAGAATTATTAAGCACTATATCATTAAATTGAGAAAAAAAAATAAGCAAACTTACATAACAATAATTACAAGAAATACCAATACACCAGTTTCTCCCAGAACTATGCACAATATCATTAAATTCAGAAAAGAAAATTGAACTTACAAATCAAAATTTTGGAAAAGAATCCGCAGTGTCCGTGCCTCAACACAAAACCCCTAGAAACCACCATGTCTGGTTGTTAGGTTAAAAACTTACTGATCAGATCAAAAACTTGTGAAAGAAAATTAAAAAGAATAATACAACAGAACTAAATTACCCTTAAAATCTCAAGAACAAGAATGCGATGCCATAATGGCAAATCAAGAAAAGTAACCTTCAGCAACATACTGAGAAAAACCTGATAATTAAAAGAAAAAGTAATCATCTGTCAATTTTGTTGAGATGTGACAAAATATATAAAAGGAACTGATACCAAAGGGCAGCAAAATACAACAGTGGTATCTTAGATTACAAGCCAAGAATTAGCTCTCAGTTGAGAAGAAACTCTTCACAAGCATTATGCTCATTGTGCATTACATCATACAAATACAAAATATATCCCTCTCACTCAACCCGAAAAGGAAATCTGCAATATGAATTTCCTTAGCCTAAATGATATGAGCTGAGTGGCTAGATGGAAAAGGAAATAAGAAACTAACCTCACATTCAGTTATAAGGGAAGAACTATAAAGTCTTATAATATGAGCAACCGAACGCAAAACCAAACGACGAAAGCTAGGTTCACCAGTTTCTCCTTCAAGCTAATCATCACATTAAAGAATTACAAAATCTATCACTTTACACTTCAAAAACAGGGAAAGAATCTCAAGAGTTAGACATTATACAACATGTTTCAGGGCACTAATTACCTCAGCATTGGTACGAAGTGAAGTCATAAGAAGAGAACAAATTTGTCGTCGTAAAACCTAAAAAGTTATGAACAAATACATTAAGATAAAAGAACAAAAGATACGCCAATATGGTATGATTCAAGTAAATATTAGTAACAGCATCCAGATTCACCTGTTCATAGGGTAACAAGGTTCTGAAGATAGCCACATAATTGGACAAAATGAACCTGCAAAACATGTTTGGAATATTATAATGAGGATTGAAGAGCATTGCAAACTTATGTTTCAGTAGAACAACCAAATTGAATTCACCAAACCGTTGAGGCCAATTCACAAGCATTTGGAGGATCTAATTTGTAGAATATAAATATAAATATAAATAGATGTTTGTGTCAATGTTCTTCCCTTAAACAGCATTTAGCTTAAGATAACAGAATAAATCCACAATTTCGGGCATCTCAATCAAATATCTGATTGCAAATAATAAGCAAAATGACATCAACCAGTAAACCACACAGTGCAAAAATATTTCTTACTCAAGAATATCAAGTGCAAATGTTCTCTGAAGAATGTTGACACGTAACCAATTTGCCTGTAGAATAGATGGAGGTTAATGTCATCCAGGAAGAAACGGCATTTAATGAATATCAGAATTGATACTAGTGATGTGGAAAAAAAATGAGAGCACCTAACGGATTTCTAGATACTCAGACAAAAAATTCCAACAAAATGGGTCTAATGCTACATGGAGAGAAAAAATGGTTCCAAATAAGCACATACAGATCCACCTGCGGCAAGAGATGTCAGGTCTTCAAGCAAACGCAGTCCAAGTTTTCCGGTTTCAGTTAAATTCTCCCTCCTCACAGCAGGACTCCCAGAAACAATTTCATTATCTAATGAGCTGTACATGATTATAAACACAATTAACAAGTGATCTCACTGGAACTGTAAACATGATCTAATGATCATAACCATAGGTTCAAATTAAGAAAATTAATTGGTCTACTTGAGACAACACCATTAAGCAAGTCTCTAATAACAAGGGGAAAAACATACTTGGACAAATTGATGCTACGGTTAACATCACCAGTAACCGAAGTTGTCCTAGTGAGCTGACCTCCAAAACCAAATTTGCCAGAAGGAAGAGACTCAGCCAAAACTACACGATCAAAAATTAGGGCTACTGCCTGCCTGAAAGTAGCTGCTGCAGTACTGCAAAAAAAAATATTTAAGAACACATACAGATAAATAGGATAAATATATACAACACAAAAACATTAACAACTGATGATGGATATAATATTAATATGGAGAAAAGGTTACGACAGGGAGAAGTTAAATGAATCTGTAAGAAAATGTGAGAAGAAATTTGCTTAATGTATTTTTACCACACAACAGCTGATTTATTTATAACAACAATGATTACAAAGATAATGAATAATCAATACTAGTTTCAAGAGAACAATTAAAACATCACAACTTCCTGAGGTACATTAAACTATGTTAATATTAACTGAACTACGTAGAGAGATAATAAACATTAAATACTAGAACTTACAACAGAATCACAACTTTTACATATATATATATATATACACACACACACACACACATACACGTGTACACATAGAGAGAGGTCTTACTTCCGCACACTATCAGAAGATCGAGTGTTTTCAAGAAACCTGAGACAGATACCAAGAGCTTGAGACATGGTATCCTGAAATTAACAAGATACAATTATAACTGTTATAATTATAGAAAGAAGGAACTGATCCTATATAATCAGGAATATTGTTACAATTATAGAAATAAGAAGTTGATCCTCTATAATCAAGAATCTAAATTTTATATATATATATATATATATATATATATATATATATATATATATATATATATATATATTATTAGGTTATATGTGTTATTAGGAACATTTTATTTATTCATGTATCATATCATTGTTATTAGAGAATATCAAATATCATTTATTTATAGTATTGATTCTTTTTTCCAATATAAATAAAGCATCTGTATTGACTCAGAAACACACAGTTTCAGCTCAATGTTTATCTCTTGCCTAGAGTATAACAAATAACTTGTAACAAGTTGGACACAAATTCAAAGGTCTGGTCTATTTATCTTTCAGATAAAAAATATTGAAATTGAACAACTCTAGGACAGCATAATATAATGAAACCAACCTCGTATATCCTTTTCTAAACAATTTTATTTTTCAGCAATTGCATAATAATTGGGGCCATTTGGCAGGATGATGTACCGGGTAATTTGTAGAACCCCCAATTCTAAAAATAAAAGCAAAGTGCATAAAAAATTTAACCCCAAAATCAAATGATCCATCCTTTGATAATGATGCCTAAACCATCATACTTAGTCTTTCTATTGACAAAAGCATACAGAATCAACACACAAAACAATGAACAATGAATCAACATTCAACCAACCACTAATATTGGTTAATTTTGGCAATAAATCTGTTTTTTTATGTTATGGTTCAGTCCTTCAGATTATATGTTAGGACAGAGGATAATAAGATAGTTTGGGTTTAGGACGAAACGATCATGGGTGTAAAGGGTTTTCTGTTGTGGAGAGGAATGGGTCAGAACTGCTATAAATAGAGCTCTTGTAACACTCTAAGGGGCATCAAAAATATACTCTGTATACAGTCCGGCTTTGAAAGCTTGTAGAGAGGGGTTATGCCCTCAGCCAAGAAGGTTATGCTCCCAGCCTATTCTTTGTAAAGAGGAATTCTTTTACTGTGAATAATATAGAAAACCCATTCTTCCATCACTGTTTCTATCTTCTAAGTGTGTTCGTGTTAGGTTCCAAACCCAGGAACCTAACATTATACCTAAGGCTTTGTCCTTGAGATTGGTAAAGGAATATGAGTACACAATTTCCATTGCTAAAAGGTTGCTTTTGGGTGGCAGACAGACTCTAGAAAGCTGCCCTATTTGCTATGGCCTCCATGAATAATGATATAGTATATTAGAGTTAAATTTGAGAAGGTATATGACAACTTTTCAACACATTCAAAACAGAGAATCTTCAGTTATTCCTGGGAACATTTTAGAAAATATTTAGTTGTAATCCTTAATGCCTAGTTTAGTTCCTTTAAAGGTGAAGGACCCCTCCAAGACTAAATTTGTTGTCTAACACTACTACTAGATGTAACACTAATGATCCATCAAATGTAAGGATACCACAAAAAACATGTCCCAACATTTGCATACAGCAAGTAGTTAACATGATGAATTGGCTTGTGAACTCGTAGCTGTTTCTAAATTCTGCAAGCTTTGGGCAAGGACTAAAAAGCTTTAGCAACATTGTATTTTTTCACTGGAGGTTGGAGTTCTTGGTAGAAGTAGTGTTCTAATTTTATAAATAATGTTTTCATCTATTATATCATGTAAGATAAATCCCTGTGTTTCACCTCATTAGTCCTTATAGATGAAGGCAAACACCTTTGTTTGTACTGTCGGCCTCTTTTGTCTCTGTTTTTTACCTCATTTCATTGTTTCAACTAACTTTGGTGTTGAGACACATTCTCCCTCTCACAGCCTTAGGGTTCCTCTTCTCTCTTCTCAGGTTTGGTTGCCGTTCTCTATCTCTGAGATGACATCAATAGATTTTGATCCTTTCTTTTCTGCTACTCCTATCATATCATTACAAGTGCAAAACTTAACTAGAAGAATTATTCATCTTGGTTTTCCTCCATGGAGTTATGCTTTTGATAGATTTCAGCTTAAATCCAATTGGCATTAAGAGAAGTTATCCATGACTTTAATAGGAGTTGCTCCTTTCATTTTTGCCACTCCTACCATTACAAATGCAACACTCAATTAGAAGAATTATCCATCGTGGTTTGCCTCCATGTAGTTATGTTATGGTTATGTTAGATTTCAACTTAAAACAAATTAGCATTAAGTGAAGTTACCTAACAAATTATAACATACTCCAATACTTGAGCCAGGTGAAGTGGGACTTCCCAACATTACCCCTCCAAAAATGTCTTCTAAACTAAACAAGCTTGCAAAAACCATGCAAAAACCAGGTGATTACCAAGATGAGCTACTGGCTTTGATACAATGTTGGCATAGTGATGTGGGACTTCCCAACAAGTTCTATGGTCAAGGATATCATGACCATTTAGAAATGGAAGTCAGCTCTATTCCTAATGCAAATAGATCTTAGTGAAAAAAGATTGAATTCCAGCTATGTGTTGTTTTATGGCAGTCAAGTTCAATCCTCTTTATGTCAAGTGTATCAATTACATGCATTACTCAAGCTATGGAAGGTCATAGTCCATGAAACATTTCTTCCTTTTTCCACCATTTTTTACCAAAAAAATCCTCATTGTGTCATTGTTGCCAATGGATCCAAAGTAGCATCTCAAGAAGTTGGCCAAGTTTCATAATCCCCTTCCCTAAATTTAAATTGTCTTGTAATAATTTAAATATCTCTAAATCAATTCACTTGTTCTTTAAATTGTTTTGTGACCTTTACTTCTAATTCCTTTTTTATGCAGGAACATGGCATGGGTCATCTGATTGGAAAAGGACATGAGTAACGGGGTCTTTACTATTTGAACCTAAGTAACTCAATATCCTATTTTGAAACTCCAATCCCAAAATGTTTGAATGATCATTTGAGCCACCCAAGTTTATCAAGATGGAAGACGATGGTTGCTAATCTCAAACAAATTCAAGCTATAGATTGTAAATCTTGTTAGTTAAGAAAACATGTTAGATCTATCTTTCCTAAATTTCTAATATTCATTCTGATGTTTTGGAGACCAAGTATGTCACTTCTTTTGATTTTTATTATTTTGTAACCTTCATTGATGAATTCCCTTGACATACTCAAGTTTATTTAATGAAAGACAAATATGAACTTATATCCATATTTATGTCTTCAATGAAATTAAGAACCAATTTGGGAAGATAATTAAAATTCTCACAAGTGATCATGCTAAGGAATATTCCTTTGTTGTGTTTCATTTATTCTTTATCTTCCCCAGGAATTTTATATTAGTGAGCACGTTCTCACACTCCACAACAAAAAAGTATAATAAAGAGGAAGAATAGACATCTTATTGAAATTGCATGCTCTCTAATGTTAAATACTAATGTTCATTGGGAGAATGTTGTCCCCACTATCTGTTTCCCAATCAATAAGACGTCTTCTTCTATTGAAAATAAAGGTCCTCACTCTAATTTTTTTCCAAATGACCCTTCATATCATGTCTCTCCACATGTAGTTGGGTATAAAAGTTTTGTTCACCGTGTCCCTCCAAGTCTTCACAAACATTCTACAAAGGCTATTAAATGTGCCTTTTTAGGATATTCCCACCTTCACAATGAGTACAAATGTCTCCCTCAACCAAAATTTATTATATATATGTTAATGTTACCTCCTTTGAGGACACAAATTTTTTCTTGTCCTCAACGGAACATTCTTCATTTGTTCAATAGGTACTTCTTACATTGCAACATTGGGCACAAATAAATCTTTCACCCTTAGCTAAAGATCCTCATAACTCAGATCCTCCACCGCCAGTTTCCAATACCATGGATCATGCATCCTCCTAGCCTTCTCCTAACTCTGATCATGCTTTGCCTATTGCCCTTAGAAAAGGAATTTGATATACTCGTAATTGATCTCTTGTTTATAATATTGTAAATTATCATCATTTGTCTCCTTCATATTCCTCTTTTGTTTTCTCCTTGCCCACCATTATTATTCTAAACAATGGTCACAAGGCTTTTGGTCACCATAGATGGAGACAAACCATGTTTGGAAAAATACATGCACTTGAACCCAATAGTACTAGGGAGCTTGTCACCTTTCCTCCTTGAACGAACCTTATGGGTTGTAGATGGGTCTATGCAATTAAGATTGGTCATATTGGTGAAGTAGATAGTCTCCAAGTTTGTCTACTAGCTAAGAGATACACATAGACTTATGGCTTCAATTACTGTAATACTTTTATCTCATGTGGCTAAGATCAACAATTTTCATCCTTTTCTTGCTATGGATGTCATTCACCATTGGCCTCTTCAACGGCTTGACATTAAAAATGTCTTTCTTCATGGTGATCTAGGGGAGGAGATTTACATGAAGCAATCTCCTAGATTTGTTGCACAGAGAGAGTCTGGTTTAGTTTGTAAAATATATCAATCTCTTTGTATGACCTGAAGTAATCACCCGAAACTTGGTTTGATAAATTTAGTCATATTGTGTAGAGTTTTTATTGAAATAGAGCAAGGTAGATAAGTTAGTGCTTTAGTCAATTGCTCCATTAACAAAAGATATACCACAAGATATTGTGTGTTCCTTGGAGGGAAGCTTATATCATGGAAAAGTAGAAACCAAATGTTGTTCACCAATCTAGTGCAGAAGTTGAATATAGATTGATGACCCTAGCCACATGTGGACTTGTGTGGATTAAACACCTCCTTCAAGAGTTCAAATTTTGTGAAAATGAGAAAATTGCATCCAATCCAGTATTTCATGAGAGAACTAAACATAGAGAGATTGACTGTCATTTTGTTAGAAAAAAGTTGTTGCCAAGGATTTTATTATGGGGTTGCCAATTTTAATGAGCAACTTAGAGACATTCTAACTAGATCTCTAAGAGGACCTATGATTTATTTTATTTGTTCCAATTTTGGTACATATGACCTATATGCTCTAGTTTGAGTGGGAGTGTTAAAACATAATGTTATTTTATTTCTATTTCTTTTGTATTTACCCAACTTTAGGATTAGGGTGTAAGGTAAGTGCCTTGCCTTCTTTTGTAACTCCTATATATACATCAAGAAAAGGCACAACAGTGTAGGATGAATACACCATTTTCCTTCCATTTTATTTATTCAAGTATTTTAAGCATTTATCTTGCTCTACAACATTCATTGATCCATATAGCCAATCTAACCTAGCAGATTGTTGTTGCTGTATTGACTTATAACTTATTCTATATTTCTGCTGAGACTCATAGCCAAGCAGCTTTAACTCTAAAATCCCAATATGTTCTTAATGGTTAAAAAATTGGAGAAGGTTCAAACCTCCAACTAGGAAATCATCCAATGTGAATGTATTAACTGTATCATACAGTCCATGTCACACTATAAAAACCTCATTTAGGTCAATTACATCTTTTGTTGAATAAAATCAATACATTATAATTATATTTAACAGAGTACAGTCAGCTTACCATTCAATTTCAGGGTCCAGTTATAATACAGTTTGTATACGGCAAACAAAATCATCTATAGTAGTTCATGTAGTTGAAACTTACCTCATTTTCAGGGTGCAATCGTGATTGAAATATTATTGATGTTGTTTGAAGGGTCTTGAGCTGAACACCCTCATCTGCCATTTCAGCATGCTGCACAGGACAGGGTTATTATAGGCAGGTTATTGAAGCATGACTTAGCCTTTGTACTAGAATGAAACTAAAACATAATGTAAAGCTCTGACATAAATCTACAAAATTAAACCTAGACATAAAAATTAAATAAATAACAAGATTTGAAAGTCACTAGATCTAAACATAGCAAGACCACGCAAAAAAGACATTTTGACAATCAATATTTCCAAAGAGTAGAGTCAAAAGTAAGGACTAGCTAAATGTTTTTAAACCATTATATGGTTATAATTCAACTGGTTATCAAAATAAACTTACGTCCTTCAGGGTAGATAGAATCTCCCTCAGGGCGGATTGGGAAACAGCATCATGGGATATCAGCTTCTGCAGACACGAAAGCCCAATAATGCTAAGCTTGACTGTTCGGACCTCACAAGCCATCAAAAATATGCGTAATATGTCCTCATTATGTGCAATTTCACTCGGACTTGACAACGTTCGAAGCTGCAAGTGAATAATAAGACATGTAAAGACTTTATAATTGCCATTTTTTTATCCATAAGATAAAATGAACAAAACGCCCGTATAAGTCCCCCTCTGAAATTGCCTATTAACAGTATTATTACACTTCTGCATCTAACAGAGTCATTCAGAACAATGTCAAAGAACTTTCCACAGCAAAAGATCCTTAAATATTCATTCTAGCATCATTCAAAATTTTTAAAAAAAAAACGCTCTTCGTTTTCCGAGTAACCAAGCGCCAAGCGTTGAGGTTACTTCAAACTAAATCCAACAATTCAATCCATTTCAATAGTTGTGATGATCTACTAGACGATAGATGGAAGTTCAAAATTGAAATTCATACAGTCACATTTTCTTCCTTTAAAATCAGTTCCTAAAACAACGAAACACCACAGCACAACCTTCCTATTTGCAAAATCGAATTGCAATGCAGCAGAGTTTCGGAGGTCACAAAGAGCTCAAACCAGATGCAATTCAAAATCACTAATGCGGAACGAAAACATAAGCAGCGGAGAGTAACCTTGAGGATGGCGTGTTCTGCGCCGTCTTTAACAGCGGGATAACGACGGCGGGCTTCGGCAGAGAGAGCGCGAAGGTCGGACTCCAAGACCGCCATGAAAGCCATCTCGGATGTGCGTCGATGGAGTGAAGACTCTCGTCACTGTAATCTGTTGTTATGAAGTTTCACCACACGGGAAAGGAAGTGCAGTGGTCATAGATCTTGTGCCCCGGAGAGGGGCATAGATCAGCTGTGCAGCAAGTCACACGTGTGTAGGAAATGGATCGATGCAAGACACCAAACTTTTGGGCTAGTTCTATATCCCCCGCAGCCTATTTCTTTCTTACCCCCATATTTTCTTCTGCATCCCATAGCCTAACGATAATGACCTAACTAACCTTGATTTTTAAAATATGAAAATGACCTAACAGCATGTTTGTCACAGCTGTTGCCCCACCTCCACAAAGTTTATGCCTACTAAGTCAAAAAATAAAAAACCATATTCATATCATAGTTGGGGTTATATTAAAACACAATGTAAAATTTTATGGTTCGAAAATATGATTTGAGGTTCGAGAATATTTCAGATTATACAGTAAAATATGTAAAAGTATTGTTTGAATTGTATAATTTGAAATGTTTTGGGATCTGAAATTATGTTATGGACTATAAAATATGATATATTACCTAAAGTTACATACATTTTGAATTTGAAAATCCATAATGTATTTCTAATTCCAAAACTTTTCGCACTATTTACATTCATTTTTCACAAATAGACCTTCTAACAACGAATGTCAACAAGGAAAACTTAAAGGGTTGGTGTTTCTCATGTGAGCGATTGTGTTTCTTTGTGGTGAGTGACTCTAGGTGGTGGTTATAGGCAATTAGAGGTATGGTGGTGGTCGACGAGTGTGGGAGGAGGTTATTCTTTAAGCTCATGGTTATGTATGATTTCATTCGTGTTTATATTATAGTTCTAGATTGTGTAATATAAAAATATTATGGATTATGCAATTCAAAAGTAATAAATATCAATTTTACGCATACCAAATTACATAATCTAGAAGGTAAAAAACTATCGTGGATTATACAATCCGAAATATAAACTCACACTCTGAATTATATAATCCGTACCAGAAATTTGGAATATAATTTAGAATGTATGTTCACGTTACAAATTGTATATTTTGTAATGGTACTTTCATTCTAGATTGTGCAATTCGTTGTAATCTATATATTACATATTGTACAATCAATAAAGTTATTTTGTTATTTGAGTGTGTAAGTGAAATTTATTGTGTTGTTTTAAAGTAACTTTTAAAAAATGAATTATTAGAGTAATATATTGAATGGGGTAAATCATCCAATATAATGAGGTATGGAGAAAATGGAGATGAATTGATGGGAGGGGATTGTGTTGTCATTTATAACTTATGACGTTAGTTGAATTTAATTTGTGTGTGTAAAAAAGTAATCACATCAATTTGTAATGTATTTGTGTTAGATATTTGGGATCCTAGGTGGTTTACTTGAATGAGTGTTTATGGTTGCCTTTTGGTCTTTTTAATAGTAATTTTTAGGTTTAGCACGACAAATGGAAAGTAGAAAAGGAAGATTTATGTGTTGTTAGGTTGTGAAACATAAGATATGTACAAAAAATACATATGTCATTGTAATTAGGATAAGAAAATGTAATTATCGATTTAAATTGTAGGGTGAACTACATCGCAAGGAAGAAGGTTGGATTTTGAAGGTATCACGTGACAATCATAATCATGAATTGTCTAATACATTAGTTAGTCACCTTTATGCTAGCAAATTGAAACTGAATGGGCAGTTCATGGTTATTGACATGACCAAAAGTATAGTGAAGTTGGCTAATATATTACTCACATTAAAAGATAACAATGAGGATAATTTCACAACGAAAAAACAATTATACAATAGTCGATATTCATATAAGAGTTCACAAAAAGGATGCAAAACTGAAAATTAATATTTTTGTTGAAGAAAGATAATCATATTCACTAAAGTAGGTTTAACGAGTCTTCATGAGTTGTGACTGATAATTTTTTAATGCACCCAGATTCATTGAATTTAGTAAATGCTTTTAACATTGTATTCTTGATGGACAATAATTACAAAACCATTAAATATAGGTTGTCTTTGCTTAAGAGACAATATAAGGATCCATAACACCCATCAGGGCATTTAATTGTATGCGAACAACACTAATAGTGGAAATATATATCATCCAATGACATATATTATTGTTCACGACTAAACTTCATCATATGTGAGATTGACATCCTTCATTCCATGTGTGGAAAGTGCTCATATATCCTTGCCTATTCCAAATAAAATATTTACATTGATATTATACACACATAATCAAGTAACAACAACTTATCTAAATAATATATACTATTTACCTATAACAATGTTGCATATCTACCTAACTACTTCATCTAGGAAAAGCAGATGTCCCTTAACTAATCATGCATACGAGTAATTATCGCAGCTCCCGTGAGTAGCCACCACATATTTGTAGATTACGAAAAGGTGCAAGTATGACATGTTAATTGATGTTGCACTTTAATCTGCAAATGTGGTGCATCCTACTATATGCAATATGTATGTCATTACTGCACAGTCTCACAACTCTTCATATACTTCTTAGAGCCAACTCAATCTGACATTACAAACACAACAATGTCTAATCTCTTTACATCACCAATATCTACCTCGAGCAACTATACCAATAACCTTGAGACAGTACTAAAATCCAACACATCATATGAACATCACTACCCCCACAATGGGGGATATGCAACAACACCAACACATAATCTAAAGTGAATGTCATCTCGCCTACTAGAATGTGGAATGTGTTTGTATCTTGCTACCAATTTTCCACAAATGTTGAAATCAAGCCTTCATTTACAACGTCACGACTAATGTTACTTAATGACAATAATTCAAAATCAACAATTATAGACTTAATTTGCAAACAAGGTGCCCCTAGCTTATTCTACATGTGACCAGGGGAGACCACCTTCAATTCTCTCCAATCCTTTAAAAACATGTTTCTTTATTGTAAAATTTGATTAATTGTAACAAATATATTACTTAAATATAGGGATTTTATTACTCACACCTCACCCTCCTAAAGTTTGACTACAATGTGATCTCCAAAACTCAATAACAAAAAAAATCATTAGGTCCATTAGGGAATCCATGTCGCACAACAACTCAAACTGACATCAATCACACAAGTCTCAATAATACTAACATTAGCCCAAATTTATTCAGGATCCCTCTACAAATGTCATTGGCCTTTATCTAGCATCTCTTTTAAATAAATCTCTTATTGTCTTCATCATCTAAAAAATACAAAACCCATTTATCAATAAAATCAAATTTATGCTTAATTAATTTAATCAAATTTGAACTAATTTAATGTTTAAAAAATGAAAATTTGAATCTAATTACATTATGAATTGTTCAATTTGAAATGTATTTTTAGATTTGGAATACATACTGAATTGCACAATCTGTAATGTATTTAGGTTCATGATACATTTCGGATTAAGCTTGTCTAGAATATAATTTCGAATTTGGAATGCAATCCAAAACGTATTATAAATATGAAATTATGTTTTAGACTACACGATCCAATATGTTAATTAAACCTAAATATGTACATATATGTTAATCCGAAATGTATTCTAAATTCAAAAAAAAATTCGCATTAACAAACATTCATTCCTCCATAAAACTTTTTATAACAACGAATGGAAAAAACAAAAAACCAACTTACTTACTAACTTTTTGTCATTGTGCACAATGTTTTCTTCTTCACAAGCTTCCAATAATCTTTTATTAATGGAGGTGTGACACATTGAAACTTCAATGAAGATGCGACAAATTGAAACTTCTATAGAAGTGTAGGTTGTTGCACCTATGAACAACGCTTATGTGATAACCAATGAAATATTAGGGTTTTTAATACCTTTTAATCAAGGATAATTAGGTCATTTTCATAAAGTTATTTGGTACAAAAGTAAATTATGGGAGTACAGGAAGAAATACCATTTTCGAACAAACTTTAGTTGGAAAAGTCTAATTTAGATTTTTGGATTGCAAAAATGTAAACATGTTTTACATTACACGGATTATGATATATTTTCAGAAATATAAATACATTTTCGAATTATGGATAATTTAAGACATAAATCTAAACATCCTTCTATGTATAAATATTTTGAATTATGCATTTCAAATTTTATAATCTTAAATGTATTTTTTTGGATTCCGTAATCCATAACATATTTGTGAATCGATAAAGATTTTCAGATTGTGTTGTCTATAATATCTCTTTAGATTATGTGATCTAAAGTACTGTCATGAATAATTTAAAGGGTTAAATATGCTTTTAGTCCTTCAGGTATCAGTGATTTTGGTTTTAGTCCCCACTCAAAACATTGATGGCATTTAATCCTCTTAGTATTAAAACATGTAAAGTTAGTCCTTAAAAATGGACGGCGTCAAGTTTTGGTTGACCTGACTAATGGTCCAGTCACGTCTTCTGCCAGCTTGACTGTTCTCTACGTTGCTTCATTCCAATAACCATGGCCAAGGCTTCAGCACAGAGAAACAAATATACTAAAACTCATGGACCTCTGATAAAAAAAACACTTTCTCCTCCATTACATTCATCCATAACTCTCACGCTACTCCTCTGGATCCACTCCTCTCACTCAACAGAGACTCCCCTTTTGCTCTGAACTTTCTCTGTTCCTCTCACTCGTGACCACCCTAACCATATTTCCCTTTCACTCACAATTCTTCATCTCCAATAGATCCATGATTCACCTGACCATTCTCCATTGCCTCCAACACCCACATCTTCATCCCTTTCTTCTTAATTTTCAGTTCAACACCGTAACATAGTCTCAGACTACCTTCTTCACCCAATCAAAGCAGCCATAATTCTTCCTAAACACCTGACCCTTCATCCTCCATTATCCTCGTTCATCCACACCATTTTAAGAATAAGAAACAAAATAGAGAGCAAGTGAGTGCACATCACACTGCACCCAACACAACGAAACATACGATCACCACTTTTCTTCCAAGCACCGATCCATCACCAAAACCATACAAAATCAAATTCAACAACCAATAAGGAAACTAAGATTGAAAGGAGAAATGAAGCAATAGACTTAGCGGCTTTATCAATAGCGATTCCTAGTGATGTTTCCAGTTGCAAACTTGGTGGTGGCCATGGGTGGCGACTAGGGGCACCAACGGAGGCGTTAACAGAACCTCGACGTCGCAATGGTGTTGGAGAGAACTCGACGGAGGGCGACAACCCTGCCTTAGTGGCAGTAGCACCGTCGTGACGATGAACGACCATCGTCGTTCACGAACATGAGGGTTTCCCTGAAGAGAAGGAGAAGAGGATTATTACGGTGGTTGGCAATGGGTCCGGCGACGGGCGGTATCGCCGGTGACACCTTTGGCTGATCGACAGCTTAAGGTGGCTGGCTCGTGGCGAAGGGGAGATCACGCACACCTGAGAGGAAACTGTCGCCCATTTGTTTCAGTTTGTGCGAGTGAGAGGCGTCTCCGGATTGGGTGGAGTTTCAAAAACCAACGTGGCAGATAGAAAACAGTTAAGCTGACAGAAAACGTGGCAGTGCCGTTAGCCAGATCAACCAAAATTTGACGTCGTCTATTTTTAAGGACTAACTTTACATGTTTTAATACTAAGAGGATTAAAATGCTATCAATGTTTTGAGTAGGAACTAAAATAAAAAATCACTAATACTTGAAATACTAAAAACATATTTAACCCTAATTTAAATCTTACACGCACATGAAGATATAAGAAGAAAATATGGAGTGTTAAAAGAAAGGAAATTGCTTCCTGCACTTCACTTCCGAAATTTATTGTCCGGATCAATTTTGGAACTTCTTTTTTCTGGACAACAATCACCTCTCTCTATTAGGCAAAAAAATTTCCGGTATCTTTTTCTATGGGGGTGGATGAAAAAAATGTAATAGGGTGCAGGAAGCAATATCGTAAAAGAAATTACTTAAACTTCAGGCCGTTCATGTTTAATGCCCATTAATAATCCTGACGTCACCTAGTTTCTTCTTGTATGTACACAAGTTCAAATTGTCCACACAAGAGACA
This sequence comes from Vigna reflexopilosa, assembly GCA_027742785.1. Classification (NCBI taxonomy): domain Eukaryota; kingdom Viridiplantae; phylum Streptophyta; class Magnoliopsida; order Fabales; family Fabaceae; genus Vigna; species Vigna reflexopilosa. Next base: position 31,522,048 of record CM050917.1, read on the forward strand.
TTTTGGATTATACAACTAAAAAATGTAGTATAGATTGCACGTTCTAAAAATACACTATGGATTGCATGATATAAAAATGTATTTAAAATTGTGCAATTCATAATTTAGAAATTTACTTCAAAATTCTTAATCTGAAAACATATTTTGTATTTCCTAATCTAAAAATTATTATAAATTAGCAATTTAAAATGTAATTTTAGATCTAAAAATATAAATTATATGAATATATTTCTAAATTTTGGAATTCATGATTGGATTTTGGATTGTAATCTAAAATATATTTTTTTAATTATGCAATTTAGAATGAATTTATGAACTACTCAATCCAAAATATTTTTCATATGTGAAAATTCATTCCAAATTTTGCAATACAAAACATGTTTTCAAATTGTGTCATCCAAAATTGAAACTCATAAGTAGTTTTGATTTTGTCTTCAATACCTCGAAAATATACACAAAGATAGCACCAGGAAGATAGAGAAAGGAAGAGCCTAAATTTGGTTGATAAAGGTATTTTTTCCTTATTCTAAACAAAATTATTTCTTCCTACACCATAGAAATATCTTTTTGCATCCCAGAAATATAAAAAAGATAAAATTGCCTTCAATTATTTTTAACTTATTAGAATACATTAGCACACATCAGAATTAAACAAAATATATTTTTCTTTTATCTTTTTGTATCTTTCTAACATAGTGATTTCTCTCTTTTGTTTGTTGTTTCTAGCTATCTTTTTTTGGTAAGTTAGGTTTTAGGATGTTTTTGATCTGTTTTTCTAATATATATAGTTTTAAATATAAATAGAGCATTAAAAATATAACATGTTTCTCTAAGATGATATTTTAAGTCTTTCATTAATGTGGTGTTGTTTACTTTTTAACATGTTTCCTAACCTTGGTCTAGCTTTACTAGGAAGAAGACATTATCATGTAGTCGTTGTTGTAACAGCTAAGGTTGTAATGAATGCTTTGTAATTTTTCAGTGCCGATTTTTTTTGAAGTATGGCCAAACTACTAACATTTTCTTTTATCATATTGATGTCACTTATGAACTACATACGCCTCTTTTTCTCTATTATCCTTTCCTGTTGCACGTAACACCATTCATATTATATATGGACAACATTTGCTGCTGGACAACATTATCTAAAACGTTTCAAATTTAACTTTATATATTTATATATTTTTTTATTTAGACTCATCGAATTGAATTTATTTTATAAAAAAATAACTTTTTAAAATTTTTATGTTGACACAACATATTTAAATTTGTTTTTTTTTAAAACATCAAATTTATTTGTATTAATATTTTATTGTTTAATTTGATTTAAATTGTACTTAAAAATTCATTTTTTATTTAAGTTTATATTTTAAATTAAAGTTTATTTTTGAGTAATTTTAATTAAATGTTTTAAATAATAAAATATAATAGTATAGGCGGATATTGATGGATATTTACATATAATTTTTTCATAAATATATGACGAGTAATAAAATAAGTAATATGATAAGCAGATAGCAAATAGGTGTAGCATCCTTATATTTTTAAATAATTATATTATTTATTTTATCCTTAATTTAAAAGTAAGAGTTAGAAATTCTTACATTTTACCTTCTTTTATTAAACTTTAAATGTGTATTCTATCTAGACGTATGAACATTAAAATATAAATAAAGTAATTTTTAAGAAATATTATATCTAAGTAAAATGAAAATAAAAATTAAGAAGAAAACAAAACAATAAAAAATTACAAAAATTTAATGTTTGTTGGTTCTAGAGTCAATGTTATCAAATGTTTATTAACTTGATCTTAAAAACAAAATTGATGTTTATAGTAAATAGATCCCACTTCAATTTAAACGAAATATTTAGAAAATTATTATTACACGTAGAAATTTATTACTTACACGGACATGGACATGAATATATTAATTTTATAAACTCTTTTTACATCAAACGAGAAATATTATGTATAAGGAGTAGAATGAAAAGAAAAGAAAAAAACCAATTTAAATTGTAATATTTTGCTGTCATATATATATATATATATATATATATATATATATATATATATATTACATACATTAAATAATAACTGAGAAATTTACTAACTGTCTTTAATTAAATTTCTTGAACAATTTCTTTATAAGTTTTAAATCAAAATACCAGTAATTAGGAAAATCAATGGTTAATAATAATAATAATAAATAAATAAATAATAAAACTAAAATACACATCTAATAGAATTTAAAATCAATTACAACTTAAACGTAGATTTTTTTATTAAGAGTTTGATTATATTTTAAAGCACACACAGAAATTTATTTGTTACAGTGACGATTTAAGTCACAATGAACAGTGACACCAAACTAAACACTTGTGAAGCACTGATTAACTAGATTGTAACCAAATTGTCATCCAACTCTTTGGCAAAGATTTTCATAACCTGTGAAGGCAAGGAAACCAAAACCAGAATCCCTTCCTCTCCCTCCGCGTTCTCACTAGGGACATGAAAGTTCACTGCAGGAAACGTCCCAGCACCAGCAACGGCCAGTCCTCCATACACCGCCTTCCCCCACCCGAAATCCAAATCTCTAAATCCAATATCCGTCGTATCCAAAACCAGACACGACCTCACCACAGTAAACAAAGGCCTTCCCGAAGTCGCCATCAGATCCGCCACCGAGTGAACATACTCCTCGCTCACCTCGCTCCTTGCCTTCTGTATCAGCCTCACCGCATACTCCAACGGCTCCGAGGAAAGCTCTCCGGCGGCGGCAACAGCTGCCGGAAACCCGAAGCAGCTACCATAATAATTAGTCAGTAAGGCCGACGTGAACTTGCCGCGCGCATCGACGATGCACATCATTCGGACGTCCTCCTTCGGATTGAACTGAAGCGCTCTTGTGCGGCAGCGCCAGACGTAAGACGTCAACACCTCGAAGGTGGTGGCGTGCTGGTCGAGGTCACGGGGGAGGAGGGCGCGGATGGCGGCAGTTTCGGCCGGGCCGAAGAAGAATGACCGTTGCTCGAAGTTCTGTGGAACGGCGTCCCCGGTGTCTGTGAGTTGCTCGTACTCCCGATGGTTGAATGTGACACGTGGCGGGTCCCTGGCTCTGAGAAGGTCCCTATGCCACAAAGGTTCGAATGGAGGTTCTTGGAAGACTCCCCGAGTTATCCCTGCCATGGTATTTGCGAACTGAAAGGTGCCAACTCCGTCGACTATGGTGTGGTTGAAACGGAGCGCAAAGATGAAACCACCGCACTTCAAACGCGTCACCTGTGTATTATTGAAAAAAAAAAACTACTTAAAAACTTTATATAATTCAACTTTTGTGATATTGATCAATCATGCATATATAATTAAGTTTGTTTAACTAAAACCAGATTTTCATTAGGGCCACCAGTACGTAATAGTCCGTAAAATAACAATATTTAGATGATAGAGTTCCATATAAAATTGAAAGCTTGGTTGAAGAATATGGTAAGTTAGACCTGTATTATAAAAATGGGTGTATTGGTGACCGCTTCCGAACCGGGAGGTTGGTAAAGGAGTTCTTGGAAGTTCGGGAAAGGGGGTTTAAGAGTGTGACCGAATTGTTGGAGTGTGATATCAGCATCGGCCTCGATGAACATCACACCCTCCTCGTTGCAATCCACCACGAGGCTTCCGTCAGGACCGTCCTTAATCCTTCCAGCCAACGGGTAGTAGAAAACTAGGGTTTCAGCGAGAGCGTGTCTAATGGCTTTAACTGGGTCCTTCCCTGCCATTGATGGGTTGTTTCTGTAGAACTGTATGATTGGAATTTGGACTCGGAGGCCCGGTTGGGTGTCTATGTCTGATAGCAGCTTTGTCTCGCGGGGAGTGGGCTTGGCCGGAGCCACCAGCTCTGGTTCGCTCCTCCGCACGTCAAACACGAGAGGGGGAGAAGAGGATTCCACCTCCAAGTCGTGAGAAAAAGCCATGGGTGCGTGGAAGAAGAGTGTAGAAAAACGTCGCGTGAGTAATGAGTGAGTATAGCGTTGCATGGACCTGGCGAGTTTATATAATATCCAAATTGTCAAATCGAAATTCAAAATAATTTAAATCCCGTTTACTTTAAATTTATTTAAATAAATTTATCCCAAATTCAAATTCAATCCACCTAATTAGATTTCGATTCAATTTAAATTAGATTATTTTTTAATTTTGAAAATTAAAAAATAATGTATATTTAAGTGTGAGTCAAGGTAACTAAGAATTATATCGAGTCAAGTTAGTGTATCCAATGTCAAGTAAAATTAGTTTAGGTTGATGATTGAATCAAATTAGTCTAATACAATGATCAAGTGAAAATTGATCTAGATAAGTAAAATCTATCTAAGTTGAAAATCGAGACAAATCAGATTGGTCAATAATCAAGTCGAGATGGTCAAGTCTGATAAGCTCTGAGCCAAAGTTAAATTGAGTCGATTTAGGTCAAAGATCGAGCCAAGTTTGTCTAAGCTAAAGAATCAAATTGAGTTTACCTATATGAAGGTTGATATAAGTCAACTCAGATCAAAAGTCAAGATGGCCTAGACAGAAGTTTGAGTCGAGTCATCCTGATCCCATGATTTAGTTAAGTCATCCCGAGCTCAAGATCAAGTCTAGAGGACCTCAACCCAAATTGAGTTAGTCCAGGCTTATGTGAATCCGAGTTGGCACAAACCCAAGTTAAGTTGAGTTAGTCCACATCCAGGTTGACTCAAGTCAACTTTTGGTCGATGTCAAGGTAAGACAACCCAAACCAAAGTCAAACTAAGTGAACTAGTCCAAACCAAGTCGAACTGAGTAAACTATACCCAAGTTGACACGAGTCAGGATAGGTCCAGATCAAGTCGAGTTGATCTCATCCATGTCTTAAATAGACCTAATAGTCAAGTATATTATATCCATCTCACTAAATTTAATTTAGTTGATTGAGTGAATTTAATCGAAATTTCATAAAATTTAAATTGAATTGAAAATTCAATTTTAAATAAATGTTTAATTAGTTAAATAGTTTCAATTTTCATAAAAGCATCTTAAGTAGGTCCCTATTTTTTGTAGTGTTAATTAAGTCTTAATTTTCTAAAAATTGATACAATTACGTCATTTTCATTGTATTATACCGACAATGTTAAAAACATGTCACGTGTTAGTTTGTAGTTATTTTTGCATTTTTATTTTATTTTTAACTTTTGTCCACATGTCAGGTTAGCGTCGTCGTGGTGTCACGTGACATTGTTAAAGTGATAGAACAATATAGTGTCATATATCAGTGTCATCGATAATGTCAAATATCATTATTTTATTTTCAGTTGAGTCTCTATACTTATTTGTTTGATTCAATTTAGTTCCATTTTTTTAAATAGAACAACATTGTTATGCTCCAGACAATTTTTTTTGTATAAATTTATAATTATGTTTTTATTAAAATTGATATTTTTAATAAATATTTTTGAAATTAGTTTTAAACATATTATGGATTCCTTTTCAATACAATAATATAGTAGTTATAAATACTTATCTTTTATAAATACAATAATATAGTAGTTATAAATACTTATCTTTTATAAATGAATCTTAAATTCATGTTATAAACATATTAGTATTTAAAAATAATTTCAAAAATATTTAATAAAAATATCAATTTTAATAAAAATATTATTATAAATATTTATACAAAAGAAATATCAGAACAATTAAAAATTTAAATATACAAATTGAATTAAAATCAAGATAATAACATGCATTATGAGTAACATTTGACACCACTGTTATTATATCACATCTTAATCATGTCATTGTCAAATCACATTTATAATATCACATAACACAACTACCTAACTAACGTGTTGATAATTTTTTTTTAAAATAAAAGTAAATTACAATCTGATACATACACATCTCTTTAACATAATTTGTAATTTAAAAAAAATAACTTAAATGAGACTAAAAATATTTAGAAGACCTATTTAAACTATTTTTACTCTAGAAACCAACAAATTGACATAAGGTGACACAAATTAATCTAAGCCATTCCTAAACTCATATCTAATAAATCTAATAAACAAGTATATTATATTGAGCACTCCATTTAATTAATTAAGTGAATTCAATAAAAAAATTAATTAAATTAAAAACTCTAAATCTAGTGGATACAGTGAAAATGAATCTATTTTCATAGATCCAAGATATTTATTTAAAATCTGGAGTAGCTATAGTTCAATCCATGCACACCTAATTAATTGTACAAGAAACTGATCATAGAAAAATTTGATAACTTCTTTGAAGAAAAACGTTTTGATGCTCTCTTGTGTCCAATCCACTACTAATTATTAAATGGTACACTGTTGTCAATAGGTCATGTAATTAGGGTAGTGCATAATAGTAATTCTCTACTGGAAAGAAATAAAAAAGAAAACACCAATAAAATAAAATAATTTGTTTAATTATAAGATAAAAAAAATGAAAGAATTTTTATTATAAAAAATACATATTTTTTTCGCAAATTTTCATAATCAATTTGTAGAAAAACTCTGTATGGAGATTCTGGAACGTGGAAGAAGAATTGAAAACGTTCACCCTTATTCATTAACAAGAGAATACATGGATATATAAAGTTATTACAGCATACTAAAAAACTGAAAAAAAATCACATTTACGTTCTACATGTGATTTTTAAAAATGTAAAATTAACTGACTTATTCTCCCTAAATAATATAAACAGAAAACAGGACAAAATAAATCTGAATAAAACACTAAAAAACCTAACACAATCATGATATCCATGCAATTGATTATATGCGTAATATAATAAATTGAATAATGATACTTAGACAACATTTTTTTGAAAATATTTGAACATCATGTCGTTCTATGATTAATTCATAGTAATGTTTATGATTATTATTATTGATTGTGGAATAATTTTAGACCAAATCACAAAATAACACAAAGATAATATTGAAATGTTGTTAAAAAAGTGTTGTACAACTATCGTTATCCTAATAAATTATTAATACTTCGACACTCTTTCCTGGTCTTTCCTTTCTCTCGTGTCGTACACTTGAAAAACAAAAATTGGGTTTTATTATCTACTCTTGCGTGAACTTTCTTCTCTCTCCAACGACTTTTTTTAATCATTAATTGTTTAATAAAGAACAGATAAAAAAATATTTGAAAATTATACAATCTAGTTAATTTTATAAAAATATATTAACTAAATAAAAGGACACGCCAGTTTTTAAATTAATTCTCTCCCTTATCTCTTTGACTTGACTCACAAATTCTTATCGTTTTCTTCCCAACTTTTCTGTAAAATAAATACTAAATCTTTCTTCTAGATATAGACTATAAAATATGAAAACAATACGTTATTAAAAATTTACACTTGTTCTAAACCATACTCTGTTTTGTCATTTGCATTTGCATTTGCATTTATACACAGTTTATAATTTTACTCTTTCTATCTTATGATTTCATTTGAAACAACAATAGTTCATTTGGTTTCAAAAATTAGAATGTATAACTTAATTTCTTCATTTTTGTCTCTCATTATTTAATCTTTTTCTCATTTTTTTTCTCTCAATCCAGCAGGTATCACCACTATGAACAATTCGGCATCAATCCTCTTCCTGCAGAGTCTGATATGATTAAAAAAATAGAACACTTTTGAAACTTAACACTTCACTTTATTTAAGAAGAATATTTTTTGTCTTTTTCAATTGAGTCTTTCGTATTGTATTATTCTTGATTATTAAACTAAATGCATAAGTTCGACATCAGTGGACAACTCGACCACGAAAAATAAAAAAATCAAAATGTTACATTTTTGGATGACAAAAAGAAAACTGGTTTGACAGGGAGGCCGATTGGATAGGTTGGATTCTAAAATGTATGAACATGACCTTGATCATTTAATTGTGACCATATTTATAAAATTGCAAATTTCAAGCAACTTTATAACTTGAAATATTGAGCAACACTTGTTTTTTGCTTTTTGATTGGGAATGATTGTATGAATAGAATGAAAATATTAGTCATTTCTATTTTGGTGTTTGATTGACCGTGTGTTTCAGTTGCATCAATATTTTTTATTTCAATTCATTTGTGGATTTCTTTTTGTTTCAATTCATTTTGTGGATTATTTCATGGTATTGGAGGTTTTTGTTTTGGTGCATGATAATGACATATAAATTGAAAAAGTGAGCTTTATGATAATATTTTAAAATTGTAATTCAACACTAAACAGATGGACCAGACTTGTTAGGATGGACGTGATGATCTAACTTGACAAGATGGATGGCCTGACGATATGGACCAAGCTAGCTGGGATGGTTAGGCTGACGGAATGGCCCGAGAGGTGGGGCTTGTCGTAATGGACTTAATGGTAGGGATGGATGTGGTTGTCAGGATGACTTATATGGACGCGCTGATGGGAGACCACGATGGATGAGCTGATGGGATGATTGAGATGCACCAGGCTAGCCGAAATGGACAGGATAAACTAGTTGACGAGATGGTTGAAATGAACCGAATTGACAGGATGGTCAAGATGGACGAGCTGGATGGATGAATGAGATAGACGGATGAATAGACTGACGATTGGATCGTGCTGACGAAAAGGACAAGATGGACATTAGACAAGTTGACGTGATATACGGGATGGACGTCCTACTTGAACTTATGGAACGATTAGAATGGACACGATGAACAAGCTGAGGGAATGACCGAGATGGATTGGGCTGATGGGATGAGTGGGATAAATGGGCTAACAGGATGAGAGGGTTAAACGAGTTGACGGGATGACCAACTTGGACAAGATGGACAGGTTGTCCTGGTGGTCGGGATGGACCAGGCTGGTCGGGATGGATAAGCTAACAGGATGACTAGGCTAGTCGGGGTGACATGATGACCTTTTTGGACGAGATGGACAAACCGACGTGATGGCTGTGATGGATCGTACTGGCTGGGATGGACAAGATGACAAGATGACCTAGTTGAATGAGAATGACTAGAATGGACAGACTGACGAGGTGACTATAATGAACGGTATGGCCATGCTGATGGAATGGTCGGGATGAATAGGGTGACGTGATAGTCAAACTTGCTAGGATGGACATGCTATGTCTGTGATTGACTAGACTGACAGGATTGTTGGACTAATCTAGTTGACATAATGATGGATGGGGTGACCAAACTCGTCAGAATGACCGAACTTACAAATATTAAACTTAGTTATACAAAATATATTAGGTTAAAACCCTTAGATGATATTCATATTTGTATTGGAATCTCAATTTAGTTTTCACATTTTAAGTAATTTCAATTGAGTTCTTATTTTTTAAAATGTGATACAATTTAGTGTCATGTGTGAGTCCGTGATTTTTTTAATTCTTAAAAAAATTTATTTATTTTTTAAAATTGTGCCACATGTCAAATAAGAATCCTGCCACGTGACAAAGATAGTGTGATGTGATAGAGATAGTGTGACGTGGCAATGACAATGTCACATGTCATTATTGGAGAAAGTGTCCTATGAAAAATCTTAATTTAGTCTTTTTATTTATATTTTATCTCAATTTAGTCCTATTTTTTTAAATTGAAGCAATTTCATCCCTTCCTAAATTAAGAACAAATTTAACTTTTATATAGATGTATAATAATATTTTTATTAAAATTGATATTTTTATGAAAAAGTTGAACAATATTAATTTTTAAATTTATATTTTAAATTTAAATTTATTTAAATTATATATATATATATATATATATAAATTAATAATTTCTATACAAATGTTAGAGTTGTTTTAAAAGTAAAAATCTTATAAATTTAAATATAAAATTTTAAAATAGTTTTATAACAATTCAAAATAAATATATTTAAAATTTAAAAACAAAATTTAAATAAAATTAATGTAAAATATTAATATAAATAAACTCAATCTTATTAAAAATATTAATAAAAATATTATTATAACAATTATATGTGACAAAACTGACCAACCTGTTTAACCATGACGTGATATTGGTCTATCAAGAAGGGTTAGATTGGATTGGTTTTCTAATTGAAAGTCTAACTAATATCACATAAAAACAAACTAAAATCTTAATTTTTTACATGAAAGCGAACTGATGATAGGTTGTCAGGCTAATCTTACTGACCAAACTGTTAATGTGAAGTATAAATTTACATAAATTTAATATTGTCAAAAATTTTAATAAAAAATATCAATTTTATTGAAACTACTATTATACATCCATATAAAAATTAAATTTTCTTAATTTGGAGAGTTGAATAGAGACGAAATTGCTCTAATTCTTTTTAAAAAATAAGAATAAATTAAGATAAAATACAAATAAAATGATTAAATTGAAATTTTTTGAATGAGACTTTTTTTTATAGTAGTGACACACTCAGTGTACCTAATAAGATCCTATTTGACACATAACAAAGTTTTTTAAAAAAAATATATAAATAAATAAATAAAAAACAAACACACAGTGATAATAAGTTAATGTTATTAATACTATAATAACAAAAATAATCAAATTGTATCACCTAATTAAGACTATCTAATATATGACGACTTAATTAAGATTTCAATACAACTACAAAAATTATGGGAGGATTTTAACCAATATAATATATTTTAAAATTATTATTATTAAAAATATAAATTAAAAAGAAATGAAAAACACGTGCATACGCACAGGTCTAAAAGACTAGTATAATTAAACCGTTTTTCAAGCCCACGAGTAGCACGCTTTTCAATAAACAATGGATGTATACGCCATTCTTTCCTTCTTTGGTACCGACTAAATAATGGGAAAAATAATCTGTTATGGTTTGTTAGTAAAAAATTTCCATGTTCGTATGGCAAAGACAGGAAATTTTCCTCCATGAGTGAAAAGATAAAAAAAAGTAGATACATAACTTAATTAATTTAATACAATAGATTATGTTGTATGTTTTTTATAGTTTACTTTTTCTTGTGAAAGCTACCCATAATCAATAATTGGGGCTGTCGTAAATCTTTTATTTTAAATTTTATTTTTTAATAAAAATTAAAATGATAATAACAATAGTATTTAAATAATAAAAAGTAAAATAAAACAATATTATTGTTTCATTTTGTTTTCTTTCAAAATGAAGAGTTTAAGTAAATCAAATAGTATGGATAATTAATAAACTATAAATAATATATATATATATATATATATATTTATATATATTAAAAATATAAGTGATGATTAGAAGTTTTTACAAAGAAGATAAATAATTGTAAAAAATGAATATTATAAACATAATGTAAAGGTAATCATCTTATTATTAACATATTCGACATATTTGAAAAGAGTGTTAAAAAAAATTGAGATTCTTATAAGAGATATATACCTATCAAATATTAATAAATAATTTAATAACAGATTATACAATAAATTCAAAAGATAGACAAAATTTTCACTAATAATTTTGGAAAAAACAAAATAATGTACTAAAAAATTATATATTTAATAATTTTCTTTAATAAATAAAAATAAATAATTAAATCATTAACATTAATTTACTCTGTTGTTTTCATTTTTATAAATAACTTTCCTTTTATCCATTTTAAGAAATAAACATGTTATTTCATTCTTTATAAATATACTTAACTAAGAAAAAAAAATCAAGATTGAAAAATAAACTATCAAAATCTATATTTGTTTTATATTCATAAAAAAATACAATAGAAAGTCTTATAAGATAAAAGAAAATACAAAATATATATTTTAGTATTAAATGGAAAAAAAAAGATGCCATGTGAGAAATAATAATAAAAGTAATGTTTTTTTACTGTTTTTTTTTTCAGAAACAAGAAAGAACAAAAAAAATGAAATATCAGCTTAAATGATAAATAAATTAAGATGAAAAGAAAAATAAAAAATGTTATCTTAATTTTTTTATTATATCTAATTTCGTATTTGACTATTTATGACCAATAAATGACACGTGTTATAAAAGAAAATTAGCAATTCATCTAATTTAATTTCCCTAAATTTTCATTATACAAAATTTTAAAGGTTTGATAAAACACTACATATTCATACTCGACTTTAAGAAGATCACCTTGAGAAAGAAGACACATGCGATTAAAAAAAAATTGTAGTGATAATATGAAATAGAAGATACATGTGATTCAAAAAATTAATTATAATGATAATATGTACGTAAAAGTATAAAAAGAAAGATAACTAACAAAAATAAGAATATTTATTTATCATTATAATAAAAAGTGAATTAGTTGAAATATCATGTTAAAATGTATAAACCACCCATGAAAATAATGTATATATTAGGATAACTAACAATTAATGTGTCCATTTCAATTATTAAAAGATTTGGTGCTCTTTACCCTATCTATTATAAATATTTTCTTTTATATTATAAATATGACTTTAATTTTTCAGAAAGAGCGTTTTGCGTTTTTAAAAGATGTCCCAACGCGTTCAACATTTATTAATTTTCTATTCCTTTTAGATGCGTTTGAAGTTAAACAAATGGAGATTTCTAACCGTTCTGAATAAGAGATCATCGTTGGCTTCTCTTGCAAAATTCTTTTGCATTATTGAAGTCAAACAAGTGGTGGATCCTCATGAAGAGGATCATTACACAAAAAGCAAAAATACTCTGATACCATAAAATTCAGAGAGCAGAATTACTTAGGGGATTTATCTTAATGAAATGTCATTTGTTCAGCTTCATGCCTAATGGATTCGAACAATGGTGATGACAAATAACGCTCTCCATAACTGGGAAATACCACCTGCACAGTATCGCAGCAAATGTCAAATGACATGATTTATAACAAGTAAAAATCTCTTTTGCCTCAAGGAAGAATAATCACAAATTCGCACAATATCAAACATCCTTATCTTGATCTATCATTTCAATAAAGAGCCGATTATTGTCCAAACTACAGGCCATAAACCACGTGGGTGCATGTGGGAATCTTATGGTATTTTGGGAAATTTCTGTACTATTTTGTAATCTATACAGGTTTGCATGATTAGGAATTCGGAAAATCGTGATAGGATATTTCTGTAATATTTTGTAATCTATTCAGACTTGCATGATTAGGAATTAGGAAAATCTCATGAATTAAGGGAATATTCAATGTTAATGCAATGAAATCAATTCATTGAACCTTTATGTTCCACATGGTGTCAGAGCTTCCCCATTTTGGAGGTTTTCTTTAGCTGTTTGAAGTCTTTTTTTTCTTCCTGTGTTTATCTTTTAAGTCGCAGTCCCTTGTCTCCATAGCTCCGTTTTCTTGTGTTTATCTTGCATTTCTGTCCCTCTCTATTTGTGAATCCAACCCACCCCAGAAACAGGGTGACTGAATCCAACAACCTGGCGAACTGCATAACATTCATTCAACATATAAGTTGAATGAAAACAATTATCCGAAGTGGGCCACAGTACTGAGAGGAAAGGAAAAGTTGAATCACCAAACAGAAGAAAAACCTAATAAAAGGGTCCCAAGTTTACCACGTGGAACGTGGAAGAATCAATGATCATGACACGGCCACATGATCCTGAGATTCTAGAAAGCAGTGACACTTCCATACGAAGAAAACGTAAAGACTTTGGCAGCAGACCAAGGGATTACCTTAGTATGAACAGCTTAAGTCCTTATGGATGGAATTGGACCATTAAAGACCAAACGTTCTAAGGATGCAACGATTATCAAGAAGTTATTTTGGGCTACACAGAGTTCATGAACACGGTTTCCTCGTTGGCTTGAATTCTGAATTTGATCAAGTTAGGATCCAAATCTTAGGGAAACAAGAGCGGAAAACCTTCAACGAAGCAGTGGCTGTTGTACTACGTGAAGAAAGTAGGAGTCAAATGTTAGATTTTCCAACACTCAACTGAAAACCTTAGCTATTGTCTTTGACTATAGGAAATTTGACTTTGGCCATAGTCATGAAATAGAAGACAGGAAGATTGACAAATGTGGACAAGAAGGGTGATGGTGCATGTTATACTTTTACCTTCCACAATAAGCCTTGCTATACTTGGGAGAAGTGGTACAGTCTTTATCGAAAGCCTACATGTTGAGATCAACAATGGGGACACAAAAGTGGCCTCCCATGATTGGGAAAGCAGACCTGTTTCAAAAACAGGTGAAGAAAACAAATTTGTCCTTCTCAACTAAGAGGAAGTAGACTAGTGGAAAAACATATTAGAGTTTCAATCTTTTGAGTGAGATCTCGTTAGGTTCCAAACCCAGGAACCTAACAGTTTTCCTAAGTAAACTAGAGAAACCTTCGTGTATGTGTTCTTTGGCATACTCAACTGTGCTTTCATTTTCTTCTGGAATAAATGTATAACATTATTAGATACTAGACTTTGGAGTTACTGACAATATGACAACCTTAACTAAAGACTTCTCCACCTATACCCTATGCCCCATCATTAAGAAAATTGACATTGCAGATGGAACTTTTAAAACTGCAGCAGGTAAAAAAAGTATTTAGATAATCCCATCAATAATCTTGAAAAAACGTATTTCGTGTTCCAAAATTATCCTTCAAAATCTTTATACAGAAACTTACTTAAGATTCCACATGTAATCTCAATTTTCACAACAATTGTTGGGTTTCCAGAGAGGAATTGGAGGAGGGCAATTGGACATGCTGGAAAATGCAACAAATTCTTTGCCTAGAAGATCGAAATCTGCCCAACGGGAGGAGCCTTCCCCTAAGGACCAACAATACCCTAACTTATCATTATCGATTAGAACATTCTTTCTTCCGAGTTATAAAAATATGCTTCTTATATATATCGTACAAGTTCAGTGTTAATGCAATGAATTATTCATGATTCATACCTAATTATCAGAAGTGCAAATGTTCTTCAGAGTTGGCACATTCCCATAACTCCTAAAGCCAAAAAGTTTTACATACTTTCTCAGGGGCAAGTGCCCTCTCACTCCTCATCACCTCTCTTCTATTCTGTTTCTTCACAGACATCTTTATTACCGATCCTTTTTTTGGGTAAAGTTTTATAATATAATAATCTCATAATTCCTGTTAAATAAATGAAAGTTTTCAAAGACAACAAACTCACAACGATGAGTTTTCCGGCATTTTCAGGTCTCTTCCCCACTTTTATGGCAGCGGCTGCTGCAGCACCTGATGAAATTCCCATCTGCAAAATAAGTAATAATATAATCAGCATGAGAACTAGTAATTTGAATAATTGGAATTAGAGAAGTATAGATTTCGCATTTTACAGGAATATCCATATAGAAAGTACTGTGAAATCAATAAGAGCCACAATTTATCATTGTCATACCAACAAACCTTCTTTTAAAGCAAGCAGCTTAGCAGTTTCTATTGCTTCTACACTTGATATCTGCAGTTTACAGACCTTGTTAGTCTTGACAGAATGCGTTGTAATAGCAGCTAACTAAGCAAACATAATGTAACTTGCTTATACTATTGTATAACATTGTGTCTTAGCTACAATAGGAAAGTTTGTGATTCTTTCGCTTGTAAATGTACAAGACTGAGGATTTGTTTTTGCTAGCAATTCAGTGATACTTCTCAAATTTTTTCACGCATATCAACTCATATGTTGTTATAAAATATAAATATGTTTTATGAATCATAGTTCCAGAATCAGTATCTCTCACTTTGAAATGACCGGAACAAGATTAGTGGGGTGAGATTGGGACAGTATGCATGAGGTCTAGTAAGCTCGTTACAGTCGTTATAAAACTAGCATATTGAAGAGCATTAAGTATCAAAATTAAAAGAAAAATGATTAAGAGACTCAGCAAAATGAAGGGAGCTGTGATCTACCTGGATGACTTCATCTAGGAGATTAACATCCAGTACATTCGGAATGAGACCATTACCAATCCCTTGGATTAGGTGATCACCTGTGTAAAAAATTATAGAAAAGTCAGTAAACGGTCTCATATTGTAGTTTGAGGTCTTGGTAAAGCTTAAAGAACAAATTTTCAGAGTAGATGTATGCATCTGAATGAAAATGTTTACAATTCAACTAATAACAAACATTTAGCGTATAATTTCTAATCCAGTTCACATTTAGCTAAATTATGGGTTCAACGCCTTCACTGCACAAATACGGTGTGTTAAATTACCATACTACTTGGATATTTATATATATAGTACAATAACACTGTTCGGAGCACATACGGACAACTTTCTTCCTCCAGCATACCGAGTATCTGGCATAACAGAGAGAAGAGGAGTGGAGAGGACAACAGTATTTAAAATAAGAGAAACGAGAATATAATTTAACCATTTATGAGGATAAAAAAATATTAAATATTTTTAAATATGGTGCATTAAAATTTTTAATTCAGTTTTGGATTTGGCAACATGCCGTTTGAGAGATGAAGGCAATTTACATCAATCCATTGGATTGACTTTCTTTTCTTAGAATAAAAAAACAAAATCTTATATATATTATAACCCACTAAGACTTATGCTAGATTTATTGATGTTAGGGGACTAGCTTTTAGTTTTAATATTTTAGGAATGAATGTTAATACAGGTTCAATTCAACGTGTTAAACAAGTTGACTCATGTAAATGTGTTAGATTGAGCGGCAAGACAAATCTTACAAATTGTAGTTGACTCATTAGATTGAAATTTTATTTTTCTATTTTTTAGTTTTAAAATAGAGGCACTGCAAAATTTATCATAATATCATTATGATTTATTTGAGTTTGTTTCACTTTAATATATAGTATAGCTTTTTATTTTTTATTTTCTTACTTATTTGGTGGGTTAACCCAATTTGTTTTATTGACTTTTTTTTTTTTTTTATCAAAATTTGATGATTCAGCCTAATAAAGCCTAATTTCTAACTGGGCAGATTGCCAATTTATTCAACCCAATTCAAGCTTGCGTAAATTGGATTGAGTTGAATGACAACATAAATGTGTATCTCTTACACATTGTTTTGATAGATTATTATAATTATATTTGAATGATTTACGTTTTTTTATAATTACCAATGAAAACAATGACTAAAACTATAATAAAATCCACATGTCTTTTAATTAAATGTCATAACTTTGTTTGAAGAATAAACACCAACTGAATGAAAAAATTAAAAAAGGATGAGGGCATAAGTATAGTGGTAAAATTACCTGGCGGTCCTCCACTAAGAACTGCACTTTCAACTGGTTCTACACCGTACAACTGAGAGCAAAACCAAAACCAAAACCAGAACAGCAATGCAAACGTGAAGTTAGCATAGAAGCAAGATTTGGTTCCTCAATATCTATTTTACTGAAATCATGGAGGGTAAGGTAAAATTGTAAAGAAATCCACCTTGACATTGGGGTTCCTCTCCTTGAGAAATCTGCCAGCACCCGTTATTGTGCCCCCTGTTCCTACCCCTGCAACCAAAGCATCAACTTTCCCTCCAGAGTCTCTCCATATCTCAGGCCCAGTACTCTCATAATGAACCTATAATTCAGAATATCACAATCAATACACAAATCAAATAATAATAACAGCAGCAATACTATATTACGCTCAAATCAAATATGTAGGTACGAATATGGAACAGATTATACTTTTGGATTGGCAGGATTATCAATCTGGCGCAGCATATAACTGCCGGGGGTGCTATTCACTATCTCTTCTGCCTTCCTAAGAACTTCATCGGTTCCTTTGGCAGGGTCTGTGAGATGCACCTCAGCTCCGAAGGCTAGAAGCACAATTTTTCTCTCCAGACTCACCGAAGCTGGCATTGCAACTATTACCTTGTATCCCTTCAAAATTGCTACGAATGCCATTCCAATGCCGGTGTTCCCACTCGTAGCCTCCACCACAACACTCTTCATTTTCAACCATTGTAATAAGGAAAACAGAAAACAAAAACTCAGCAATCAAACATCAAAACAAGCACTTGAACAACGTGTGATGGCATGGAATTTGAATAACATTATTTCCCAAACCCTAGACGAGGCTCTCGCACCTCTGATTCATTGCACATTTGAGTTTCATCTCTTTCCTTCAGTGACTTTATAGCACTTTATATCCATAGTTTTCAATTGATGATTAAATAATATAAAATTATTATTTTTATTTACACAAAAAAAGTTATCTGCAATACAAAGATTGATAGCATTATAATAATATAGGACCATTTCGCTTTTTTGGACTCGTTTTTATTTTAGTTAAAGTTAGTTCTAGTAACTTCTTCAAATATTTATAATTTTTTTATCTTAAAATTATTTTTACTTCACAACTAATAAAAAATATTTTAACATTATGTTGTATTTAATAACTGTTCTAAGTTTTAATCTGAAAAGAATAATTTTTATTTAATCATAAGGAATAAAACAACTGTCAATTACTCATATAGAAGAATTTAGAATCACATGCAAAACCAAAATCATACAAATGGTTATTTCTCTCTCTCTTTCTCTCTCTATATAAATTGTATAACTAATTGTCTAAAGTAATAAATGCGTTACAAACTTCTTATAAAAATAGTAAAATAAGACCATTTATATTTAATTATTTACACATTGTTAATTTCATAAATTTATAATGTAACATAACCAAACATCTATTGCCCAATCTACATTTTATCATCTTAAACGCAAAAATATACCATTCCATTAGAGTTTGGTAGGGTCAAGAATGCTATTAGATTTTATTGTGTTTCGATTTGATTCAGTTAAACTTTAGCACTAAGAATAGAAAAATTAATTTGAAAAAATGTTCATCAATTTAACATATAGAACAAAAAAAAAAAACAACTACTATACTTTGAAATTATATTTGACTATATCGGTTTATTACTTAACTCATAGTTTTGTAATTTTTAATATATTTTTACCCAAAGACAAAAAATGTCTCAGGAAATATCCTGTGTCAAAAGCACTTGATTGGTTTTAAAAATTTGGTGTATGAAAGTTTCTCCATAAATTTTAAACACCCACCACCACTAAGAAGAAAAAAATCTAGATAGGTTTCAGATGTAATCCTGTTGGAGGAAAGGATCGAAATTGATATCAGTGAGTGACTCACCTTTCCCGGGGTAATGAGACCTTTTTCCTCAGCATCTTTGATCATGCTAAATGCTGTCCTGAGTGTAACAAAAGAATATCATAATTAAAATTTCTGAAACTGAAATTCCAATTGTAGTTTGTAGAACAGTGTCATGTTCATGCCTATCTTTGATACTGAAGCAGGGTTGCATGGATTCTAACTTAGCAGCAATGCGGGCCACGCACCCTTCCACTATGTTATTCAGATATACCATTGGGGTATTACCTATTAGCTGCACAAGAAACACTGGAAATGTTATTTTTTTTAACAACACTTGATGATAATAAAAAAGTTATACAAATCAAAGCGTGACAGAATAGAAAAGTTGGTAAAAAAAAGAGGTTATATATACTTCAGTAGCATCTTTCTTGATTGCACACTTTGGCTCCATGTTTGAAGGTCTGCAAGCTGAAGCAATCAAAGAACTTAGTTAAGAGAAGAGATGAAAAGGGGAAGAGATATTTACGTAGGAGCTTATGATTGTTCAGCAAAGGGGTGTGTGGAATATTGAATGAGAATGATTATCAGTGCCTGTTTGGCTCGGTTTACAATTTATAATCTCTTCTCAGAGAACATTGCTTGGTATAATGAGCCAATCATTTTCAAGAAAATAATAAAGAATTCATTGTAAGCGTACGTACAAAGTAACTACACAATGCAAGAAAATACAAAACCAATGTTCCCTTTGGGGTTTGAGCAGAGTGGGACAAGTTGTTCATCAAAATAGATTATCTTGGTTTTATTAATATGACGGACACTGATTCTCATGGACACAGGTACATACGATTGTCGTTTCAGATAAGGATCATTTTAGTGGCTACAAAAAGGCCTCGAAAGAGTGGCATAGGACGTCCTTTGTAAAATTAACTTAGCAATTCTTGCTTTGGCCCATACGGAATAATTCAATCTTACGTCCTTAAAGAGTCCGAAAACCAAGATGTTCTGTTATCTAAGAAAATGGTTCCAGTTGAACAAGTTACAAAAGAGATTCTGCGCAGTAAATTTAAGTCTAATTTAATCTCACAACTTATAAAATGAGATTTACATTTATTTATATATTATAAATTGATCTTATCTTTAATCGACGTGAAAGTTTAAATAATTGAGCTCAAGTGTTTTGTGTAACAAAAAGTAGTTTTTGTATTGTTCATGGGGGTTTGGTAAAACAAATTTCATTTGCACAAGAAGAATCCAACGTACTTGAAAGGTAATCTTTTCTTTGTCTTTGCAAGCACAGGAGCTGCGATGTGGGAGCCTACAAGACAACCAAGTCAAACATTTTAGTTTATATTTTCTCTATTTTTATCCTCTATGCTTCTCTCATCATAACCAGCCTAGAAATACACTGTTCATATTCTTATTTTGAAGTAAGAACTAATATATTGATATGCATATTGGCTTGTGGATAAGAAATTATATGTCAACTTGGATAAGAAATTATATTGATATGCATATTTTGGCTTTTGGATAAGAAATTATATTGATATGCATATTGGCTTTTGGCTTTTGATGTTTTTTGGACCTAAAATTTTATATAATGTACTCTCAAACACACTTACATAAAACTTTTCTATCAAAACAAGTCATTAAAATACTCAAAATTATCTAAAATCACACTTAATTACCATTAACACATGTAATGCATATCCCAATAACGTCAGGAAAAACAAGTGGACGAAAATAGTATTTGCATAATTCTCAAAAATATAAAAAAGAAATATCATATGATTATAAATAAATAAAGAAATATATATATTAGCCAAATTCTTTTGTTTGAATTAGCCGACCAACGTGATGAGGCAGATTCTTTTAATAAATAAATTTGGGGACTCTAGGATGACATGTCCAATTCTGAATGGACATAGATAATATAAAAACTGAAAGGGTCTTCTCCATTTCTATTTAAATGTCTTTTTCTTTAACAAGAATAACGGAGGTCTATTTTTTAACAATTTTTTTATTTTGTGTGGATATGGGAAAAAAATATAGACACAGGATTTTCTTTTTTAGTTTTTATTTTTTTTTTGAGAAAAATTAATTTTGAAAAAAAAAATGTCTTTAGAATTTTTTTTTATAAGAAATCATTGAAACTGATAAAATTGTTGAACGGGAGCTTTGTCATAAAAGATGAGAAAAACTATAAAACAAATTTAACTTTATAGTCTGTAAACTTTGCGTTGAGTAATTTTAACGGTGGTCCATTTTTTTTAAGTTTTTGAAGTAAATTCAATCGTTTTTAAGGAAGTTTTTTTAATTTAAAAATGAAGCAAAATTCATTTTTCTCTATTTTATTATTACACTTGGAAAGGTATTAGTTAATAAGAGAAATAAGGATACGAGTAACACTGATCTTTTTCCACTGAAGCCATCTCAAAGTGTTGTTTTGAGAGAAAAAACTTAACATATTTTATTTGTCTGTCATTTCAATTTTAAGTTTGTATACGAGTTTTGATAGATGTAGAAGATACACTAATGCATGTAAGCTTCTTCATAATTTTTTTTATGTCAAATATTTGATTATTTTTAATCTAAAAATGAAGAGATTTTTTTTTTCTAAATTAATATCGACCAAACATTTTATAGACATGAAAATAGTTTTTCCCATAGAAGAGCTTTTTGCTCTTTCAAAACACACACAAAAAACGCCGAGTAATTGCTAATGGATGAAAAAGACGTTAGTTTGTGCAAAATATCCTGCAGCTTGATGTAACCTTTTCTATATGATCATATTCATACCCAGGACATAAAATCAAACGTCAACTTGTATGTTGTGTGGTCAGCCATATGAAGAGCCAAGACTTTGTTTTTGACTTTGACACAGATTGATCAACAACGACATTGTGCACTACAACCACTACTCTAACTTCCTTGTAATCAACTACTAACTATGACAGAATGAAAAGCTGACACACTGTAGTTCTCATTCTTGATTGTTTAATTCCACCTTAATGATAATTACGACTACTTTCCTAGCTAAACATATAGATCTGGGTTTTCCTCATCAATTTTGCATGTGGGTTGGTTTGAAAGTCGCATTTAGAGAGAAACACATGTCCAACCATATAGAGTATTAGTAAACTGCTTTTGGTTGGGTTAAAATTCCAAACTCACAATAACTGACCTTGCTACTGTTTATGGTTTTCTACCTAAAGTTCCATTTGAAAGAATTTGGTTTTTGGTTTTAACTTATTTGGCCTTTCCTTTTACAAGCAGTTTGATTTGAGTAAATACCTATAGTAAAATAGATGTTTACATCGTTATACTTACTATGATGTCTGATTGGTAGAGAGTACATTACTTTTAAAAACTGATGCATAAAAGTTAAACAGTGACTATTTCATTGTAGATGGATGATCTCAAAACAACTTTTGAAACCTCATACAAGTGTTGTTGGGCTTATTTTGATTCTGTTTTCAATCCTGGTGTTTATTCTACTTATTTTAGACCAACAACTGATAGTAGTCCTTGATAAACAAGTACTCGATGAGTACTAACTTCAGCTATTGATGCACCTTAGTCATATGTCATTTGTTCAGCTTCTTGCCTAATGGATTCAAACAGTGGTGAAGACAAGTAGCGTTCTCCAAAACTGGGGAAAATCACCTGCACAACAAAGATTTACCGTTGACATTAACTGATAATCTGCCATTCAATGTAAACATTACGCAATTTTTTGAAATTTATAAACTTATCAAAGATTACAAACTCACAACAATGAGCTTTCCTGCATTTTCTGGTCTCTTCCCCACCTTTATTGCAGCAGCTGCTGCAGCTCCAGATGAAATTCCCATCTGCAAAAGATTTGTTCATATAATCAACATGAAAAATAATAATATGCATATTTACAATTACAAACGTACAGGTTCATATGTATCAGGAAGAAGCCTATGGACATTATAGTAAAGGCAATAGCTGAATCACAAATTATCGTTACCATACCAGCAAACCTTCTTTCACGGCAAGCAACTTGGCAGTTTCTATAGCCTCTTCACTTGAAATCTGCAGTTCATAAAACCTTGTTTAGAATCCCTTATAATATATATAAGTAGGTAGAAAAGAAAACATTGTGTAATTTGCTCAAAATCTTAGCATGTTTCAAGAATAGGAAATCTAGCATTAATACGTCTCTGTCATTGAAGATTGGTAGATCACATATAATAGATGATGAACGTCAAGATATGTTGCTTTATTAATTGTACATGTCAGAAAAATGTTAAAAACACTATCTATAACAATCTTTGCTGTTGACTGAAATTTATTAGAAATTAAATTTTTTTTAAGAGCCACATTTCTCATTTAATAATTTTATTCTGATTTAGAAATAAGACCCACAAAAAGTTGTAATTTCAATAAATATCAGTCAATGATAAAGAGAGTATAAAAAAAAGAGTGTAAGAGAGAATCTTGCTGACATTCCTCGTATCTGCCAAGTATTGATGAGTGCCAAAATTGACACACAGCCAAGCATGTAAAATCAACTTAAACCACTTCGAGTGTCAAATATGAGAATATTAAAACAATTAAGAGCTGAATTTAGGCCGAGTATGCATGACTCAATGTTAATTCGACAAGACAGTCTATTTTCTCTACTTAGGATGGCTATTTCTAAACTCATGAGCTACTTTGGCTCAACGACTTTGTCCTGTTCAGTTATCATACAGAGAAACAAAATGATAAATTAGGATCTCCTAGTTTTTCCTTGCATATGTTTGCTTAGTATGTTTAATTAATTAATCCGAAAATTTTAAAGCATCTCCTTCAAGCAAGGGCCAGGAATATATTTCGCAAGGAGACAATAACCTGCGTATCACTAAAAAGTTACAAGTCCTCTAAAAATTATTTGGCATATAACAACTGCATCCAGTACATTATGAAATATTTGAAAAATACAATCAATACCCACTACTAAACAAATTTTCATTTCCACTATGACATTGTTTGGTCATTCATGGAAAGATAGATATTCATGAATTATTCTAGTGCATTCAGAGACAATTTGGTCTAATTGAAAGGAAGCAGCCAGCATTTGGATCAAGATTGAAAATTGAATGCCAATGTATTAGTGTTAAGAGCTACCTCAATAACTTCATCTAGGATATTAACGTCCAGAATGCTGGGAATGATGCCAGCACCAAGTCCTTGGATCAGGTGCTTACCTTTTACATGTGTGCAAATGATAAAAAAAAAGTCAGTAACCAGCAGCCTCTAGTAGTTTACCTAAGGACTGCTCAAGATTAGAGAATAATTTTGTAAGAATTTATGCATGACATCTGAAGGAAAGAGACATTTAAACAAATAAAATAATTAGTACCTGGATTACAATTAAAGTTAAATGATGTATTAGCTGATAGGTTAAAGTATTCATACCCCTTTTACTTGTCCTTTAAAATGTCAGTGTCGTTTATCATAAAGATTACAAGTATCCAGAGAGAGTTTATGTGGGGTTGGAGGAGTGAAAGAAGGAGAATAACCTGGGTCAATTGGGATAAAATATGTAAACCAATGACCTCAGAGTCAAGGATATCAAATTGTTTAATGAAGTTCTGTTAAAAAAGTAGAAATGGAGGATGGCTACGGAGAGCAATGGATTGTGGAAGCAAGTCTTGGAATCTAAATACAAGAACTGGATAAGTCTTAAAAAGGAATGCAAAATGAGACACAAATCTAGGTGGTAGAGGGATTTGAAGCAGATGTGTGGATCAACAAATCAGATGTGTTGGTTGATAAATACATGACATGGATGATAGGATGTGGCAAAAATGTATAATTCTGAGCTGATAGGTGGAATGAGGAGGAGACACACGACCAAAAGTAGTCCAAGTTGTTTATGAATTCCAACCTTAAAGAGGGTTTGGTGGAGGAGATGGAAAGATGGAGGAATGGTAAGTGGGAATGGAATTTGGAGTGGAGGAGAGAATGGTTCCAATGGGAATTACCCCAAGTGGAACATTTAAGACAGGAGCTATTAGATATTAGTCCAGTGAGAGAAGTAGTTCAAAAAGTTGTAGAAGATCATGGCGGTACCAGCAACTCATCTTTTTGTTTGGCGACTTGCTCTAAATAGAGTTACAAATGAGTGTAGTGTTTTGAGGATTTAGGAGGGGAGAAGTGTGGAGGAAGTAGGAATCTGTGAGTGGGAGAAGATGTCCAATTTAGTATCCTGGGAGAAAAGTTTAGAAGGTTTATATTAGGACCGAGTATGTTGGTGTTGTCATTGGTTTATTCTGCAGTATAGTAGACTCACCAATGCAGTTTGAAATAGGCAGATTTTAAAGTGGTGAAAGGTGGTAAAATCACCTGGCTTTCCTCCATTCAAAACTGCACTTTCAGCTGGTTCCACACCATACAGCTGGGGGAAACGAAGAAATTATATAGTTAGCATAAGAAAACTTGTCCCATGATCACTGCCAGCATAGTATGTACGATAAAAAAATATACCTTGATGTCTGGGTTTTTCTCCTTGAGGAATTTTCCAGCACCTGTTATTGATCCTCCAGTTCCTATCCCTGCAACCAAAGCGTCAATTTTCTCTCCCGAGTCTCTCCAGATCTCAGGGCCCGTTGTCTCATAATGAATCTACAATGATGGAAAATTAATCAGCTGCAGTTTTTCTTAATACAACCACCAAATTAGAAATGTGTTGTGAATAATGAGAATACATTTGGATTGGCAGGATTATCAAATTGGTTGAGAATGTAACCATCAGGCGACTTGGCTAGTAGTTCTTCTGCCTTCTCAATAACCCCAGCAATTCCTTTGGCTGGGTCTGTAAGATATACCTCAGCTCCAAAGGCTCGCAGTATAATTTTTCTCTCAAGACTCACGTAAGATGGCATGGTCACCTGAAGTTTATAGCCCCTCAATGCTGCTATGAATGCCAATCCTATGCCGGTGTTACCACTTGTGTACTCTATCAGAACAGTCTTTTCAACCATAAGTAAAAAATACTAAATTTAGTTAGTATCTTGAACAATACAGATAATATAACAAGTGTCTGATGAGTAGTGGAAAGGGCCAATCTTGAGCATCATAAGCAATAATATTAGACAATCTCAGCAAAACCATGTTTTGTTATTATGATTTGAAAAACATTACTGTCCAAAACTAAAAAAATATCATTACAGGCCAAAGTTGAAGGACATTTAGAACTTGTTTGATTCCCTTCTCGCTCTTTGGTTTTAAAAACTATTTTCTAAAACAATTATACACTACTCAGCAATCAATTTCTTTCCCAAATATTATTTAAGTTTTAAAAAATATTTTCAAAACACGTATCTTCTTCAATTTTCATCTTGTTCAACCTCTCTCAATTCCACATTCTATTCCGTATTCTCTGCTGAGCATCTTGTTTAGTTTCACTTTGAAAACAGAATAACTTTTGAAAATGAAAATCAAACACGCCCTTAGTGATGAAACTGGAAAAACAATTTTGTCCAAATAAAAGCCGTGTTCAGAAGTTCATGGCTGTATTGTCACATGCAACATGCAACACAAAGAATCTCCACACCAGAATCAAGATATGTAAATGTAACTTTCACACAGCTAACCTTTCCGGGTGTAATAAGGCCCTTTTTCTCAGCATCCTCAATCATGCTCAATGCTATCCTGAGAGAGAGAAAAAGAAGATTATCATGAAAAAACCTCATATAAATCTTTAAACCTTACAGATCCAAATAGCTCTAGTATGTGAAATCAAGGCATTCCATGCCTGTCTTTGACACTACAGCAGGCTTGCATGTACTCCAATTTAGCAGCAATGCGAGCCACACATCCTTCCACAATGTTGTTCAGATATACCATTGGGGTATTCCCTATCAACTGCACGGCAAAAAGAAAAATATTTCTTAATTTTTCAACAAAACGTAAAAGGAAAAGAAAATACCACAAACATGGTGGAACAGAACAAACAAGCTTTTAAAGGTAAAAGGAGAACAGAGAAACAGCTCTACTTCAGTGACATCCTTCTTGATCGCACACTTCGGCTCCATGCTATCAACTCAAGAACTTCTGCAACCAAAGGGTAAATTACATGCAGCAAATGAAATTTTTTTAGCTTATCTTATAATTCGTCTGCAATAACGACAAGCTCTGCCTATTGATTCCTTGAACAATGTATGAATAGCCAACCAAAATCTTTCATTTACAAAACCCACCAACTAAAGACAAACACCTTAACAGTTGACCAATCGTTGAGCACAAGATCAGAGTCAAAAGCTCGCAGTACGAAAATATGGAGATTGAAATTACCAAATAGGACTTCACTTTTATGCCTTCAGTGACAGGAAGCAAAAGCTTTGAATACAAAGGATAGCTCACTGTTTTAGGCTCACAGAAAACGCAGAACTGAAATATCTTGGATTGGTGTAAATGTTATTAAACAATTCATTATATTTTATAATATTAAGGGAATATGACAATATAAGTCGTTGGCGTCTTCTCGCTAACATCCAAAAGTTGCAGAAAAATATGCTTAGACATTTCATCAGGAGTTTTCTCTCTTGGATAGTTTTTCCCTCGCTAAGGTAGTTTTTTCCTTCGACCAGCAAAACTCCTCATACAATTTTTTTTTTAATAATTTCAAAATTATCTGACGCGTCTATAGAATTTTTTTGTCTGTTTTTCTTTCCAGTTCTCAAACCCATTATAGCAATGAAACAAAAATAAATTTTAACTCTTAACTAAGAAGAATATTGATTTTTTCCGAACACGTATCCATAATCTAAATACCATAAATATACATGTGAACTTTTTTTTCTTGCGAAAAATATTCAAAATAATATTCAGAGCACCTGTTTTACTCTAAATATTATATTTTTGAAATATCTATTTCCATAACCAAAGTACTGTGTTTTTTTAAAATGTCTTTTTCGTATTATATTTAAAATAAGTGATAAATATTTTGTTTTCCTAAACTTCAACCTCTGAAATTGAAATTTATTTTATCGATACATTTTAATATTAAAATTTTAAAATGAATAAATATAATTATTTTAATTTAATAATATTGTTTTTTTTACGTTAAAGTTAACATTTGAGTTTGAATTTCTTAAATGTTAGTCTAAAATATATTTTAGGTTTAAATTTCAATTAGTTTTCGAATTTATCTAAAAATCTTAATTTGTTCTTCAGATTTTAATTAGTTTCAATTTGATTTTTTTTTAAATGTGTAATAAATATGTTATTTTATTAATTTTACTTAAACAACATGAAAACTTAGTAACTAGTAATATAGAATTAATTATGTGTTATTTTGTTTAATAATTCACTGTAATTGACATTTTTAATTCACTTCTTGTAAAAGATTGTTTTATTTGTTTAATATTTAGGCTGTGTTCGTTTTAGGTGATTTGAGAGAGATGATTTGGAGGAGATGATTTGAATGGATTTGAGTGGATCTGAGGGTAATTTTTGTTGTTGTTTTTTTTAGTGGATTTGTGGGTAATTGAGAGTAGATTTGGAAGTAAAGTTTGTGAAAATTAGTGTAAGATTTGATTGATGTGACAGATAAAAAAATTGTTGAATTGGTAGAAAATGAAGATTACTAAAATATCCCTAATTATTAAAGTAATATAAAATGATAATTGTTAAAGATATATTTAATTGTAAAAATATTTATAAAGAGTAAAAAATTAAAAATAATTATTAAAATTAATTTTAATATTGTACAAAAAATTTATTATAATAAAATGAATTTTATAATATTTTTAATTGTAATATTATAACATTTATTTTTAATTATAGTATAATATCCTTCTCCAACCATTTTCCTTCACATCACCACCATGCATTCCAGTAACGATACCACATATGCTGCATCAAGCACTGGAGCCTCTAACGGCAACGGAGGACGCCACCCTGTGTACTGCGGAGCAGTGGAAAATGGATTTCCGAAATCTGTGAACCTAGAAAACCTAACAAGATTTGGTTAGGGACATTTGCCACCCCTAAAATGGAGGTTATTGCCTATGATGTGGCAGCGCTTGCTCTTAAGGGGAAGGATGCCGAACTCAACTTCCCTGACTCCGCCTCTTCTTTTCCCGTTCCTGTTTCATCCGCTGCTTGTGACATTCAGATGGTTGCGGCTAGTGCTGCAGTCGCCGTCGGAGCAGCTAATGATGCACTGAGTGAAGGAAGCCGAGGAGGGAATGTTTCGGTTTCAATGGCACCAGAGTTTTGGCTTTTCAACGTTGGGTGAAATTCCTTCTAAAAACTAGAATCGTGATTTGTGGAACCGGATACACGATTTTTGCAACCGAATATAACGTGATTTGGAATTTCTTCTAACCACTATAACCGAATATGCCCATTTCTAGAATCGAATACACGGCCACGAAAAACAACTGAACTCTTCTTCAACCCCTGCTTCAAGCTTTCTTCATTTTCATCCATCAACCTCCTCAACATCAAATGCCTTCTTCATCATCCATGAACCCTGTTTTTCGTCTTTATCTCATCCACATGGCTCCAACATGCAACAATCACATAAAAATCACAAAACAAAAATTACCTTAGACGAGAGGGCAGATACGACATTTCAATATAAATAAGCGCAAATCTGCTCAAAATAGCGGGATGGATAAAATACTGATATCTCGCAGATATCTCGCAAATAAGCGCATTTCTTTTTTCGCAAATCAGCGTAAACGAACAAAAAATTCTCACAAATCCATTCACACTAATCACTGTGAACAGGAAATCACTTTTCAAACGAATAAAGCGTTAAAGGTTTAGGTATTAGTGTAAAATAAGCTTTTTATGTCTCAAGTTTAATATCATAATACGAAAAAGTTAACGTAAAAAATATCGGTAACTTTTTTTAAATAAATGTTCAATTTTGATGTCGGAATTCTCAAATTTTTACTAGATATTAGGGAAATTTGATGAAAATGTTTAACGAGAAAATGAAAATATACTCACGTATGATGTAGAATGCTATAGTTTCAAACGTCAAAGAGTTATAAGACGTCATAATATCACTTTTCAAACGTTATGTGTTAGTGAATTCATTAGAATTTTGGGTGGAATGGTATAAATTTATTCACTTTATCTTTGCGCTAGACTTCTTCATTGCTCAAACCTTTGTCAGACGATATTTTCAGTGACCAACACATGTAATATTTTTTTCATTTTACACAAATACATGTTAATTAAGTACTTTATGTATGATTTTGTTTTTCGTTTTGACCAATTCATTTGTGCAAACAAAGCCATAAAATAAAACGTTGCAGATCTAGGTTCATGGCTTCAAAATACAATCCCTCATAAACTTCAGTTTGTGCATGATGTTTGGTCTGCCTCGTGAGGGGTGTTGAGGTTGAATAACAACAACATGAGATGATTGTTGAGTAGAGTCCCTTTGCACCCTAACATTTAACTTCTTCTTATCATTCTTAACAAATTTTAAATTCTTCGCATTTGTTAGGGCATAAGTCTGAATGACTCCTATAAATTCCTTATTTTGACTGAAAAATATTCCTACTTCTCATTTGTAGTCATCTATACTTTTTTGCTTTGAAATCGTTGCAAACCTACCATAACTTTCTTTATCAACACTTTCTTTCTTACTATTTATAGCACTAACCAACTCATTCGAATGTCACTTAATATTCGACCTGGCTCGACCTTTGGTTTGAGACATTCAGTTTGACTTTTAGCCTAGGAGAGCTCAGCTTGACCTTTGGTGTCAGTTGACTGACTTGAATAAACACATCTCAACTTTCAACTAAGACCGACTCAACTTGACCTTTCAGTCCAAGTCAATTCATCTCATTTCTTTAGTCTGGATCAATTTGGCTTTAACTTTAATCTAACCATATTTGACTCTTTAAACCAATTTGACTCGATCTTTCAACTTTTCCCAATGTCATCTTAGTCTAATATCTAACTTATGAATTTTCAAAATCTAAAAAAAAATTATATAATCTAAGTTCAATTAAGTAGATTTCATTTAAAATAAAAATATGTGGTTTTAAATTTAGAATAATCTATTTAAATAAAAAAAAATATACATTTGAATTATTATAAATTGAATCTCGGAATTTTTTACTTACCCTTATCGTGCGAAAAAAAAGGGGTGAAAATTTTCAGATGAGTAAAGAAAAAACTACTGAGACGGAAGGGGCGAAAAACAAATAGAAAAAATAATGTAAAGAGCAGGAAAAATGAGAGAAAAATAATATAAGCAAATGAAAGACTCACATAAATAAGTAAAAGAGATAAAAATGAATTCTTAAATTCTCTAATCACAAATCATGTTTTCAATTTTTATAGACACGATTTTAAAATGAATAAATAGTGTTTTCTAATATGATTTTGACATAGATTTAGTCCATTATGGAAATCGTGACTATGACAATACTTTTATCTTTTTGGATGTTTTTTAAAAATCGTGCACCAAAGCAAGTTTTTAGTGTTTTTCACACACACACACACATATATATATATATATATATATATATATATATATATATTAGGGAATCTATTTGAAATTGTGTTCACAAGTACTTTTTATATATATTCTTTTAGTAAAATCGTAAAATAATTTGAAATTGTGTTGAGAAGTGCAATATCACCTCTTTTTTTTCCTTTCATATTTTGTTTTTCTTTCTTTTATATTTTTTTTTTCTTTTCGGATTTTGGTTCTCTCCACAAAACTCTTGGAAAAGAAATTAAAATGAGTCACTGGAATTCTCATTGAAATAAGATGCATTAACAATTTTCTCAGTGAAGTGCTTCACAAACCACACATACCAAGAAGGTCAGTTCCTCGATTTCATCTATGTAAAAGGTCCCACCAATACCAAAACACTCTAATCTCTATGCAGATCAAAATTACACCATTTTTTTTTATTTTATAAATTTACCTTCTTATTTTCTCTATTTTTTTTTATAAATATACTTTGATTTGAGTGAGCGAGTCTACGAAACAAAAATGTAAAGGTTTAATATCAATTTTTGTCTTTAGTTTTGTAATGTGTTTAAAACTGTTTTTTTTTTCAGAAGTTTATAATGTTCTCATATATTTATAAAAATGGTTAAAGTTGGGTTTTTTTTCTTACGACATTATAAACTTTAACGGTATAATGTCCACCATAACTAAAAATGAATAAATTGTTCAGTTATTGATTGTTGACAAGTTCAAGTCAATTGACTTGATAACTTCAGATTTATTGATATGGAAATATTAAAAAGTAAAGTTATTGAGTAAAAGAAAGGGTCAAGGTTCTTGAAAGTTTTTTCCTTAATTGAGCAAAGTAGTTGTGATGAATGACCCAATTTAGTGAAATTGGTTTCAGTTTTAATGAATAACCTCAATTTGGTAAAATTGATTTTAATTTGGCGTGATAGCTCCTTCTATCTTCCATCAACCACAAATCTTCCATATATGTAGTAAACCCTAAATCTCTAGTTTTTATAATTCCTATTTTTCCAATTTTCTGAAACCCTAAGTTGTCAACCACGAGAATCTCAAATTGGTGAATCAATCTTGCGACTTTTTCTTCCATTAGAAACCAAATTGCGCTCACAAGAACCTCGTGAACACCATCGTGGACCACCGTTCTCCTTCAACCTTCGAACAATACCGTTCTTATGCAATCACCCTCTTCCACCATGAAATTACACGACGATAAGATCTTCAAATTGTGTTGCCATCATCAAACTACCTTGCAACCACAAATAAATTTATAAATTCAAACACAAAGGAACCCTAACCATTGTCGCAGCCCTATCTACAATTCAACTTTTAAGAATCCATTAAACCCAAAAAACCCCAATGTCTAAAACGTAGAAAACATAAATCATTTAAATGGAGTAACCCAAAAAGAAGGAAATTGCTAAATCAATTAGATTGATATTATCACATATTACAAAATTGGATAAGTAATTTAATATTGACTAAAGTGAAAACAACTTAAATTAATTTTATAAAATATGGGAACACTATTAACTTCTAAAAAATAAAAGGACGAGACTAAAATTTGTATTAAGCTTAATGTAAACGATACTATTTTTCTTTTACATCGTCGCATGTATATGAGTTTTTGTCTGACAAATCTGATAGACTAATATAAAATTTAATAAGAACTTAGTAGGAAATAAATTGAAATTAAAGAGCTTTTTTATTAACATAATAATTGACTGCAATTTAAAAAGCAAAATAAAAATAAACTTCAATAATAATGAGAATAGATTAAGAATAAAACATTTGAGCTCAGGTGGTTTGACTAACGAATATTGATGTCTCTGATCGGATGAACAGTACATCAGTGTGAACGACACAGATCCAAAATTTTCTTCTCTCTTTTCGTCGTTTGCGAACGAATCAACCCACCTCAGCTGTTACTGTAACTATGGGAGTGCCAGCGTTTTACCGGTGGCTCGCCGACCGTTACCCGCTTTCCATCGCCGACGTCGTCGAGGATGAACCCGCTGTTGGCGACGACGGCGTTCCGTTGCCTATCGACGCGTCTAAACCTAACCCCAATGGAATGGAATTCGATAACTTGTACTTGGACATGAACGGCATTATCCACCCTTGTTTTCATCCCGATGGCACGGTTAGTATATTGTGTTTCTTATTTCCTCCTCCTTACTCCGAGCCTGAATGGAATATGAAGTTCCGAATTTGGGCTTATACTTCACGTTTCTGGTGTTGATTTTCTTAATTTAATTCAATTAGCTATTATATAGTGAAATAATGCCACGTTATGTTTCTGCTTGAGTTGCTGAGTGGTTTTGCTGAATTTACATTAATTCTTGGATTGCAGCCGGCACCTGCTACCTATGATGATGTGTTTAAATCCGTATTTGATTACATTGACCATCTCTATTCATTGGTTCGTCCAAGGAAGCTTCTCTACCTTGCAATTGGTATGAGTATAATGCATTTATGATGTTTTTTCTCATTTTCATTGGTTGCCAATACCTTTGTTTCTGCAAGGATTTCTTATCCCTTCTGACGTACTCCTCTCTTCCTCCTTAGTAATTTTCGTTTTCTAGCAAAATGAAGTTGACTCACATAGCACAAAATTACAAAGTGTTCTCCTCTGCTAAACCTAGAGTATTGCTCTGAGATGTAGTGATCCTTTGACTCATTTTCACATTTTATCAATAAAGAAAACTAAATGTAATGTAATAATAGAAAGATTACCTATATCTATAGACCCAACAAAGTGAATGTCCCAATAGGCTATTCCTATTCTATGCTAGAATAGTATAATTTAACATAGGAAAAGGCTCCGGAGTTCGAGAATGTAACTAAGTAAGTGTGCAAGACGAAGGTCAAGACCTCTATTTACCTCAATGTAACCCACATTAAAACTGATATTGGCAAATCAAAAGCCTACATTAGTGTATTCAATTTTCCTAAAGCTACAATCTTTCTGTGTGTCTGTAACTTTCAAACTGATGGTTCCTAGCTTCTGTTTTTACTTTGAACCCACTTTCTCATTTCATTTGTTTCTTACCGCTCCAGATTTTCCCTCTTCTTTCCTTACTTTGTAATTTGCAGATGGTGTTGCACCACGAGCCAAAATGAATCAGCAACGTTCTCGGCGTTTCCGAGCTGCTAAAGATGCAGCTGAGGCTGTAAGAATGTTAATATTGCTCTTGAATGCAAGGGACTCCTACGTTTTCTGTGATGATGTTTGAGTTATTGTGCTTATGTGACCTTATAGGAAGCTGAAGAGGAAAGGCTGAGGAAAGAATTTGAGGGATCGGCAAACATTTTGTCTTCTAAAGAGAAGCGTGAGACTTCAGACTCTAATGTCATTACCCCTGGAACTCAATTTATGGCAGCCTTGTCAGTGGCTCTCCAGTATTATGTACAGACTAGATTGAACCACAATCCTAGCTGGCAGAATACAAAGGTGCAATTTACGCCTTATCCAATTAATTCTTTATATGTCTTGATACCTTCAAGATGGATCATTCCTATCTGTGGAGTAATCCCGTATATTTTTTTTCTTTACACATCTGGTTTTCAGGATACTTTGTCTCTATATATTTATTTATGGGGCTGCATTGGGTGATTAATTATTTGAAGGTTATATTGTCTGATTCAAACTCGCCTGGTGAAGGAGAACATAAAATAATGGAATACATCCGGTTACAACGCAACCTTCCTGGTTTCAATCCAAATACTCGACATTGTTTGTATGGATTGGTGAGTTTTTGTCCTGTTTCGAATTTTCATTTTATCTTCATTTGGTGTCTTTTTGTATTCCCTGATATTTGCATGATACAATCCTTAAACCAGGATGCTGATTTGATTATGCTCTCCTTAGCTACACATGAGGTTCACTTCTCAATATTGAGGGAGGTTAGTTTCTAATGTATGAATTTTTATGATATTAGCTAATTGATCTCTATGGATTGTCTCAAATGATTACTTAATGCATGAACAGGTAGTTACTTTACCTGGTCAACAGGATAAGTGTTTTTTGTGTGGCCAAGTTGGCCATTTTGCAGCTGATTGTCAAGTTGAGGACTTTGATACTCCTGATGATAGTCCAATTCACAAGAAGAAATATCAGGTTTGAGAATTAAAGTCCAGCATATTGATCTGAATCTTTATATTTATATGCTTTCTGTTTTCAATTTTAAGTTAATTCATATTGTTTACAGTTTCTTAACATCTGGGTGCTGCGTGAATATTTGCAATTTGAATTGGAGATACCCAAACCTCCATTTGAGATCGACTTTGAACGAGTTGTGGATGATTTTGTATTTCTATGCTTCTTTGTTGGCAATGATTTCCTCCCACATATGCCAACATTGGAGATCAGGGAGGTAAGCATCCAAAATGCACCATGTTACACTGAGCTGTAGCTGGAAACGAGAAATATGGCATTGCCATCTACATCTTATTGCAACTATATTTGGGATGTGTGGGATGATCTAAACATGCTTTGGTTATGACTTTTGTTACTCTGAACATGTCTCTTTCTATTTATGAATGCTATTATCTTTGATAAACTTTCTCCTATTTCAGGGGGCTATAAATTTATTGATGCATATATACAGAAATGAATTTTCTGTCATAGGTGGTTATCTTACTGATGCAGGCAAGGTAAATTTATTTTCTCTATATTTGTAGTATCTCAGTTATAATTTGTTCTTTAGTATGATATAGTTTTATCCAGAAATGTCTCTTCACTTCAGTTGCTTGTTTTGTGCTTTGGATATGTTAGAATTGTTTAACATGTTTGAATAGGTTGACTTGTTAGGATAGTTTAACATATTTACGTAATACCTATCTCTCACTAGGTGTAGTCTTTTCAGATCTTTTTGTGTATCTCTAATGTAAGGACTCTTGTAAATACATGAATAAGCTTAGAGATGCATGAATCTCTTGAGCATTCTTTCTCATATTTTTGTTCTCAAGTTGGTATTAGAACAGGTCAATTTTGCCCTATCTGTCATTGTCCAATAAGAATACTGCCACTTGCTGTTGTCAGCCGCTGACTGCTGTCTATCAAACACTTGGTCATGTTCGTCTCATCAAGCAATAGAGAATCCACTGTTCACGGTTAACATCTGCCACAACTATCTTCCCCAATATGCTACCATTGACCACTGCCATCGAGCGACAGAGAACCCAACTAGTAACAAAGTGATAGGTTTCTGATCAAGAAACCTAAAATCTTTTCCCAATTTACACACACAAAACAATGCACAATTGTGGATAACCTCTGCTTTGTATTATTCACCAAGAAAGAATACAAGAATGGAGTAATAAGAGAGCCTAATCTCCCCTAACAAGACGACACAGTCTGTTCAAAACACACGAATGACCAAAAGTCCCCTCCAAATCTCTGCTCAACTATTTATACAAATGTATTTACAAATACATTCCCGTCCTTCCTAACTGTTAACACAGTTAGGCCAACTAACCCCCAACTAACTGTTCACTAACAGTTTACTAACCTTTCTTCCTCCTTACATACACTCTCAACATCCTATCATTACCCTCCCCTCCATTTTCAACCTTGTCCTCAAGGTTGAACTCTGGAAATTGGTCCTTGATTGTTGTTAGATCTTCCCACGTCGCCCCTTCTATACCCCCTGTCTGCCACTCTACCAGCACCTGATGAATCACCTCATCTCCCTGTTGTATTTGTTTGCGCTCTAGAATCTTTGTTGGCCAAAAAGCAGGTCCCTCTGCCTGCAACTCTTCTGGTAAACCTTTTTCAACTATTTGATCTCCCACCGCTTTTTTTAATTGAGAAGCATGGAACACCGAGTGAATTCGCGCCGACTCTGGTAGCTCCAGTCTGAAAGCCACATTGCCAACCTGCTGTAATACTCTGAATGGCCCAAAATATCATGCTGACAACTTTGGATGTAGTCGAACCGGCATTGAAGACTGTCGGTGTGGCCTTATCTTCAGATATACCCAATCCCCCACCTTTATATCCACTTCTCTTCTCTTTTTATTAGCTTGTTGTGTCATCAAATCTTGAGCACGGCTTAAATGATATTTCAACTGCTTGAGGGCCTCATCTCTCGTCATGAGATCTTGTGCTACAGCTTCAACCTGTGTTTCTCCGGGAATGAATCGACTGAAAGAAGGAGGGGCCTTCCATACACGATCTCAAATGGCGTACACCTCGCTGCTCCTTGGTAGCTTGTGTTGTACTAAAATTCTGCCCAGGGTAACATTGGATACCGGCTCTTAGGCTGTTCGGAACAAAAACACCGCAAATAACCTTCAACTATGCGGTTTACAACCTCAGTTTGCCCATCCGTTTCCGGATGATAAGAGGTACTCATTTTGAGCTGAGTCCCTTGCAGTTTAAACAGCTCTCTCCAAAAAATGCTCAAAAATAAAGGATCTCGGTCACTTACCACCGATAATGGAATCCCATGCAACCTGATGACCTCCTTAGCAAACACATCAGCTATTGTTTTTGCAGAATATGGGTGCTTCAATGCCAAAAAATGAGCATATTTACTCAGCCGGTCAGCCACCACCATAATGGCATCATATCCTTGTGACTTGGGCAATCTCACGATGAAGTCCAAACTAATTTCCTCCCACACTGCTTGAGGAATTGGTAAAGGCTGTAACAAGCCTTGAGGAGATGCCGCCACGTATTTGTGTTGCTGGCACACCACACAACTAGCCACGAATTCGGTAATCTCGTTCTTCATACCCACCCAATACAAGGATTGGGCTATCCTTCTATAAGTTCTGTAGACTCCCGAATGCCGCCTAGTTTTTATTACATGAAATTCCCCAAGTAATTTAGGAATCCAAGTTGAGCTTGCAGATAATACCAGTCGGCCTTTATAATGCAGTCTTTCGTTCTCTAAAGTGTACGCCCCCTGCGAGTTGGGATCGTGTTTCAGATCAGCTCCTACCTTTTGCAGCTCGGCATCCTCCTCCACCTCCTTCAAGATCTCTTGGAAGTCTGGCCAAAACGACTTAGAGATAGCTTGCAATTCCTTTTCATCCCGTTCTCCTTCATGTCTCCTAGAAAGGGCATCGGTAGCCCTATTTGTACTCCCTTTTTTTATACACAATCTCAAATTCATATCCCATCAATTTTGCTAACCAGTTTTGCTGACTTTGGGTAGTGATCCTCTACTCCATCAAATATTTCAAGCTGCGCTGGTTTGTGTGCACCGTGAATTTTCTTCCCACCAAGTACGGTCTCCAGTGTTGGATGGCTAACACCAAAGCCATTAGCTCCTTTTCATAAATCGACTTACTTAAGGTACTCTCAGACAATGCTTTACTGTAATAGGCGATGGGTCTCCTATTTTGGGTCAGCACAACCCCCACTCCTCCCCCTGAAGCATCACACTCAATATGAAATTCTTGGCTGAAATCGGGTAACTCCAATACTGGGGCCGACGTGATAGCTGCCTTCAATTCATCCATAGCTTGCTTCTCCTGTTCAGTCCACACGAATCTTCCCTTTTTTAGTAATTTTGTCAACGGTTTTGCTATCTTTCCGTAGCCCGCCACGAATCTTCGATAGTACCCGGTGAGCCCCAAGAATCCTCTCAACGCCTTTAAATTTCTGGGTTCTTCCCATTCGACCACCGCCTTAATTTTTTCACCGTCCATTTCCACCCCCTGTTCAGAAATTTGATGACCCAAGTAACGTATCTTCCTTCTTCCAAAGTCACACTTTTTCCGGTTTGCCACCCACCCATTCCGTTCTAGCAGCTGCATCACCATACTCAACTGTTTTAAATGATCCGCCCAGTTTGGGCTATAGACGAGAATATCGTCGAAGAATACCAACACCCATTTCCTAAGATACGGTTGTAAGAGATTATTCATCGTACTCTGAAAAGTGGCATTCGTAAGTCCGAACAGCATCACGAGAAACTCGAAATGACCCAGGTGGGTGCGAAATGCCGTCTTAGCCACATCCTCTTCCTCCATCCTGATCTGGTGGTACCCAGATTTCAGATCGATCTTTGAGAAATACCGGGCCCCTTTTAATTCGTCAAGCAACTCCTCTATCACCGGAATAGGGAATTTGTCCAGTACAGTGGCCTTGTTTAGTGTCCTGTAATCTACACAAAAGCGCCAACTCCCATCTTTCTTCTTCACGAGGATGACCGGGCTTGAAAACGGACTCGTGCCGTGGCATATGATCCCGGCCTTCAACATATCTTCTACCTGTTTTTCGATCTCACCTTTCAGAATGTGAGGATAGCGGTATGGCCTCACATTTATAGGATCTACACCCTCTTTCAACTTTATTCGGTGCTGTAAGTGACGTGTCGGAGGCAACCCGTGCACGTCTTGGAATAAGCGATAGTGCGTTT
Organism: Vigna reflexopilosa; assembly: GCA_027742785.1. NCBI lineage: Eukaryota > Viridiplantae > Streptophyta > Magnoliopsida > Fabales > Fabaceae > Vigna > Vigna reflexopilosa. The sequence continues at coordinate 31,561,940 of CM050917.1, forward strand.
GCAGCAACTTTTCCAGTTCAGCCTGCTGCTCACCTGTCACATCTGTTCCCCACTCACCGTTTTCAGCTGCCTCCATTATACTTAAACTCCATACCATGGCCCCTGACTCAGCATCCCCCAGCTTCCACAATGATTTCGATTTCACCAGCTGACATGATAGGGCTGGATCCCCCTTGATCGTGATCTTCTTATCCCCCACGTTGTACTCCATTGTCATACTACCCCAGTTCGTCCGAACATCTCCCAATTTAGCCAACCATGCAACCCCGAGAATAACGTCGACGTCCCCCCAACTCAAAAACGTGGAATTCTTCCTCCACATCCACCTCCTCTAGTCGGATAACCACCCCTTCACAACGTCCTTGGGTAATCCGCCGACACCCGTCGCCCAAAATCACTGGGTATGGTATAGTATCGATCACCGACAAGCCTAGCCCCTCGGTGGTCCTCTTACTAATATAGTTGTGGCTTGCTCCGCTGTCTATGAGAACCACTACCCTCTGTTCACCAATTTTTCCCGTCAACTTCAAGGTTCTCGGGTTGGTCCAACCTTCAGCCGAACATGCAGACAACTCCATAAATTTTTCCTCCTGGTCGGCGTTTACCTTGCCCTCTTCCCCGTCGTCTTCATCCTCTGCCAGCAGTAACACACGTAAACTCCTTTCGGCGCACCGATGGCCGGGTGCAAATGGGCCGCCGCATCGGAAACAACGCCCCTCCTCCTTTCTCTTGAGAAACTCGGGGTAGGGTAAATTTCGAACCATTTGCCCTCGACCTTCACCCCTTATCGCACTACTCCCCCTCGCCACCGTGTTTGTCGCGACTCCTTCTCTTCTTACGGGTCCTCCACCTTCTGTTTTCCCAGACTGGTTCGCCGTTGGTTTAATCGGATCCGATCGCGTCACGCTGCCCATGGGTCGCGTACTAAACGGGTTTATCTTAAACCCACTGATATAGCTTCCTTGTGCTTTCACCATCACATCCTCCACGTCATGCACGAATCTCATCGCCTCCATTAGCTCCGATGGATTCTGAATCTTCACCTGACCCTTCACCTCCTCACGTAATCCGGCCAAGAAGTAGCTCAACACCTGCTCTTCGGGAATCCCCTTCGTCTGCCCCATCAAGCTTTCAAATTTACGAACGAATTCTTCTACCGTCCCTTCCTGGCGTAGAGTAGCCAGTCGCTCAAACACAGTCCCCCTAAATCCTCCGCCGAAACGATTAATCATGGCTTCATTCAACCCCTGCCACGATCGGTTGCGTGCTTTCTCCTTCCAGAAGGTGAACCAATACGCCACGCTACCTTCCATGCTCACGTAGGCGACCTCCACCTTTTCTTTATCGTCCGTCACCTTTTGTATATCAAAGAACCTTTCTGCCCGGTTGAGCCAACTGAGAGGCTCCTCTCCATCGAAGGTAGGTAACTCTACCCGCTTCCTCCAAGGTTTTTGCTCTCCACTTCTTTCGCCAGTTCCCCCGACCCCGATCGCCTTCGGTCCTCTATGTTGATTATCATTCACGGAACTATCCTCCGAACTTCCCTCCGTTTGAGGACCTTGATGACCTTGTGTACCCAAGATCTTCATGATTTGTTGAAGGTCTCTTCGCACTGCCGCCGATTCCGCCTTCATCCCTTCCATTGTAATTTCAATCGCTTCCAATCTTGCTTCCGTCGCTGTCTCCATTTCCCGTCACTCCTCCAAAATTTGGATCCGGCAGGTCGGACCAAATTGATAGGTTTCTGATCAAGAAACCTAAAATCTTTTCCCAATTTACACACACAAAACAATGCACAATTGTGGATAACCTCTGCTTTGTATTATTCACCAAGAAAGAATACAAGAATGGAGTAATAAGAGAGCCTAATCTCCCCCAACAAGACTACATAGTCTGTTCAAAACACACGAATGACCAAAAGTCCCCTCCAAACCTCTGCTCAACTATTTATACAAATGTATTTACAAATACATTCCCGCCCTTCCTAACTGTTAACACAGTTAGGCCAACTAACCCCCAACTAACTGTTCACTAACAGTTTACTAACCTTTCTTCCTCCTTACATACACTCTCAACATCCTATCACAAAGGCTGGATTGTCTCCATGTGCACCCACATACACCATCTTTGTGCACCCAATTATGCACGTGGAAGACAAATGCTGCATGGCCTCCATAGGGTTTGTCGGCCTCCTTTGTCCATATTTCAACCCTTGGTTCTTGCTTTCCACCACTGATTGTTTCAACCAATAGGTTGGAGCCTCCCTTTTTCTTTTACCTTCTTCCTTCTTCAAAATGTCTTCAAGACCTCCCACCTGTTTTCTTGGGACTCTCACAATTGCTTTAGAGAAGCTTAATGGAGAAAATTATCTCTGTTATCATAAATTTCCAAAACTAAAATGTAGCAACCAAGCACAAAATCCCACTCAGTCTTGTGTGTCAACATCTTACATTTCTCAAACTGTGGAAAGTCAAAGTTCATGGATAATTGATTCAAGAATGTCTAACTTCATGGTGTCAAGAATGTCTTTTTTCATGGTGATCTAGAAGAGGAAATCTACATGGAGCAACCTTCTAGCTTTGTTGCTTAGGAGGAGTATGTGTTACATCGTAGATACACTAATATCTATGATTTTAAACTCTCTCTGCATGCTTGGTTTGACAGATCTAATCTTTTATTGTCATGTATATCCCAAGATATACATGTACTCATTTGTGTATTTTGATGACATAGTCATTAAACATAATGATGCCACTAAAATTTCTTAGCTAAAGAATCATTTATGCAATTACTTTCAGACAAAAGATCTTGGATTTTTTAAATATTTTATGGGTATTGAAGTAGTTCAATTAAAGGAAGGTATTGTAATTTCTCAAAGAAAATTTGCCTTAGATATCCTATAGGAAATAAGTGTGATTGAATGTAGAGTAGTAGACCGTTAGTTTTAGGGTTTATGGTTAAATAAAATATTGATGGCAGAACAAAGTGAGCCTTTTTAAAACTTAGAAAGGTATGGAAGTTTTTTTAGGAAACTTATTTATCTCACCAATATTGGACCTAATTTGTTCTTTGCATTGGATTGGTTAGTTAATTAATGCGAGTTCTTTGTCTTAATCACTAAAATCTTATCATTCGTATCCTTAGATGCCTCAAAAAGGATTTAGCACATGTAATGGTGTATGAAGATAAGAGAAATACTTAGATGTATGGGCGTTCTGATGTTATTTGGATAGGATCTCCTATAAACACATGTGTCATAATTGAATATTGTGTTTGCACTGGAGACAATATTATTTCTTGGAAAAGCAATAAACAGAATGTGGTTATTCAACCCTGTGCCAAAATATAATCATTTATGAAATTGTGTGGATAAAATAATTCAAAGAGTTAAAATTTGTGAAATTCAATTAAAATGTATACTGATAACCGACAACTATACACAGTATTTCCAATCCTGAATTTCTTGAAAGAATCAAACACAAAAATTGATTGTTATTTCATTTGAGAGAAGTTGTTGCTAAGGAAATTTGCATGGAATGTCAACTCCTAGGGGATCAACTTAGGAATATTTTGATTGAGTCCTTGAGAAGACCTTGAATTCAATTTATATGTTCGAAGTTTAATACATACAATTTGTATGCTTAATACTTAAGGGATGTGTTAGAATAGTTTAACTTGTTTCAATAGGTTAACTTACTATGATAGTTTAAATTAATTTTTGTAATACTTTTCTGTCACCTAGGAGATGCATTAATCTCTTAAGCATTCTTTCTTATATTTTCATTTTCAATTGGATATAACTCTTGAATTCTCAATCTGCAATGTGAAATTCTTTATACCTGGCAGGTTTTCTTAGATAGAGTGGAACGATTTATCCAGTTTATTGCTATTCATGAAGATCAAATCTTTCAGAAACGAGTCTGCATTCAGCTGGTATTCTGCTTTTAAATGCATTTCATGAACTGATATTCCTTAGCTATATGTTCTTTTAATATGCTTTTATATGTTACTGCTTCCTGGCATGTGAATGTATTTACAGGCTGCAGAAAATAATGAAGAGATTAGAGCAAGGGCAAGAGGAGAAATGCCTCGACAACCCCGAGCCTCGCTTGTGGATAAGGTTAAATATTAGGATATATTGCCAGATTATTTTCTTTATTTATGTTTTAATTTTCTACAGCATGTTTTGGAACACCACCTAAACTGCTTTTCGGGACTGCAAAAGTAATTCTACAGGTGTTTCCAAACAAACACTAAGGGTGGCATGTCTGTGACAGGGAGGCTAGGCCAATGTTTGATCCATCAAATGCAATGAGAAATTTAAAAATGCTTATCAATTTCAAACTAAAATGATTCTGATTTTTTCAGGTTAAATTAGGAGATCCTGGATACAAGGAAAGATATTATGCTGAAAAGTTTGGTGTATCAAATCTTGAGGAGATTGATAAAGTTAGGAAAGATACCGTAAGTTCTATGTCTGACAAAAGTCTAATCATGCAAAAAAATTTGCAGTTGTTAGATATGCTTTTATATTCAAATCTAATGTCCACACATGTTATTTAATGTTTTAAATGCTGACAGTGTCCATTTATATGCATTCTGACTTAGAAAGGAAAGCATACAAACATATTTCTACCTTTTCTTTTTAATTGATGTGGCTATACTTAGGGTCTTGATTCTTGAACTTTACTGTTCCCTCTACCTGTGTTCCAAAGGAGGATAGGGAATCTGCTTATGCCCTTCAACTGCATGTTGTCTTCAAATGGGTTTAGATCTCTTGATGCTGGCATAAACAAAACTCAATGTTGCGCTGAAGAATAGCTTCTTTTATAAATATTTTGAAAAATATAATGTTGAACTAGAAGTGGACATCATGTGCATTCTTAACAGGGATAGGTGATTTGTTGATTCTGAATATTTTGCGTTCTTGTGCATATTATGCTTCTCATCCTCATTAATTTCCTGTATTAGAACTGGAATTCAGCTCATTGTTTTAGTTGTCTTTTAGGTCTTGAAATATGTGGAAGGCCTTTGTTGGATTTGTCACTATTATTATCAGGGTGTCAGCTCATGGAAGTGGTTAGTGTTTTTTTTTATTAGGTTTTAAGTTATTTTTGTTTATCAGTTTTCTGTGATTCACTCGACAAGTTGGTGTATTTACATGCATGAAAGAGAAAAATAGATCTAAGAGATGTTAAAAACGATGTGTACATGGACATGACAATAAATATATAAAATGATATGCTTATAGATCGCATTTTAATAAATGTAGTTTCAATTAGATGTTCCTGGACAGATTCTGATTAAATAAGGAAACAAATTGAAATATAAAAACATTCGAAGAGGACATCTTTAGATATTTCTTTTATTCTACCACTCCTCCTCAAGCAAACGAAAGCTTATTAAACTTTAGCTTGTAATGAGAATAATTTACGCAACAAATTAAGAATAATTATGTATTAGTGGTAAACCAGATTAAGACATGGGGGAAAAGCGATGTTCATGTTGGAAATAAGAGATCCAATGAAAAGAGCAGCTAATTATAGTTTTATTTTATTATTTTACTTTGGGGAACTCACTAGAGGAATAGATGCAAAACATGTCATGGAGGATGGTACCGCCCTAATATTGCTTTCAATTAGTTTTGCCAAACACAGGCCATGTTGAAAGGGAGAAAACAGATGAAAGGGATGTGATGAAAACTGTGTATCCACTACACAACAAAGTCGTTTTATATAAACTGATGACAGAAATACATGTATAAATTATATAATAATAGATCTGATCCTAATAAGGTATTCCTATACTTGTATAGATCTTAAATAAATAACCAAATTTGGACATGGTGGAAAAGTGACATTTGTGTTAAAAATACAGTTACAACGAAAGAAGTGACTAGTTAGAGTTCCATTTTTTTTTGTTTTTGTTTTGGAGAACTCGGTAGCATAATAGTCACAAAACATGTCATGGAGAATGGTACCGCATGATATGGCTTGCAGTTGGTTTTTCCAAACACAGGCGATGTTGAAAGAGAGAATACACATGAAAGAGATGATAAAAAGCGTATATATGGACTACGCAACAAAGTCATTTTATATAAACTAATGGCAATAAATACACGATGACGTGTCTATAAATCATATTCCAATAGATCTGATACAAAGAAGTTATTCCTATAATTCTAAAGATCTTAATTAAATAAGGAAACAAATAAAAATATAAAAGAATAAATCCTACGAGAGTATATTCTAAGATAATTATTTTAGATATTTCTTATATTTCTAACAGTTAGTCACGACTAATAAGTTTTTTGGTGCAAAACGCCACAGTTGGTTTCTCAGAAAATCAAATGCGACTACTTGGACCTGTTGTAAAGCTAGAAAGCTTTCTGTCTAGAGTAATTTTCATTATTGCTATTATTATTTGCGTAAAGACATCCTAGAATAATGAATGGGCTTGCGTTAAGATCATCTGAATATTATAAATTATAAGCATGCACTTCAAATATGATAAAACAGTGTTAAATAATGTATATTTACCTTTTTTTTTTTTTTATTGTATTGAATTAGTTGAGTGTAACTTGATGAATGTAACCGTTCACACTCCACATCTGTTCTTCTTTGAGCAAAATTCGTGGTTGCGCTTCTTTCCTTTGTGTTAACTTCGATACTACAGTTCTCGAATTCAAGTTTCATTAAAATTGTTACACTTCCAATGTTGTTTGCCAGGAGGAACAACTTAGCACAATATAGACTGGATGACTCGATGAGGCTGAGTTAATAGAATTGTCTTGAATTGCTAGAAGTTGATTAGATTCTAAATAGAATTGACAAAATTTGAGAACTTACGGTTAGGGATTGGAATCAATTTAAAAGTTAGGAACTGAAAATAAAACAAAGAAACCTAGGTAAATGAAGGTGCCACAAAAAAGGTTTGATAAGCCTAATGATGAGCATCACAAAAATTGGTGAATTGTTGATAAGATTGCAAGATGCAGGGAAGAACCCTACCAGAGATATATACTCATTGGTTGTTAAAATCATCCGCATCCATTTTCTGAATTGCAAAATGTTTTATTACAAATTTAGTTTTAGAATCTGGTCTCATTTTGTAATTAAATAAAAGAAGAATAAAATTCCTATATCTCAAGTAAAGCTGATTTGGTCCCATGGTTCAGTGAGCACTTTCTAAACTTGTGATTCTGGGTTCAAATCCAAAATGCTAGCAATATATTAATAATTTTAGTTTAGCTCTCCGAGAATACTATGCATATAATCAGCTTTGTCTACTCAAAATGTTGGGCCATGGTCTTGATCCTTCTCATCATGGCCTTGGCTTTGATGTCAACATCAGAAGTGTTCCTTCAATTTGGTTGAATTATCCTTCATGACTATGTTCAATCTTCTTGCTATTACTTTTATTATTTCTTCAGGTACTACCCATATCATTATGCACCCTTTGCTTCTGATTTTAAAGATCTAGCTGATCAGGAAATAACTTTCTTACTGGGAGAACCATTTAAACCATTTGATCAGCTCATGGGCACCCTACCTGCTTCAAGGTTTCTTCCTTCTCTCCTGATTAATTTAAATCTATTCTATCATTCTTTTTGTCTTATTTATTTTTTGTTGCAGTTCAAGTGCACTGCCTAAGAAATATAGAGATTTGATGACCGATCCTTTGTCACCTATTTTTCACTTTTACCCTGCTGGTGAGATAACAGTCTATTAATTGTTTATTGTTAAGTCTGTTAAATTAGACATTTTCTTTTTCTGATGTGACATGGATACCTATTTGGCAGATTTTGAGATTGATATGAATGGAAAACGATTTACATGGCAGGTATTAACATGTTTACAAATTAGGAATGCTTTAGAATGAAGTGGGAGTTAGGTTTTTTTAACTACTTTTGTGGGTGCTTTTCAGGGTGTTGCCAAGCTGCCATTTATTGATGAGAAAAAATTGCTTGCTGCCACAAGAAAGATTGAAGACACATTAACGGTTTGGAATTTTTTAAGTAAATGTGTGTACTTAAGATTATTGACCAAGAAAACTTGTTTCATGAAAATTGTTGGTCTTGAATTGCATGAAAGAGTGAAGTGTAAAATTAATCCTTGAGGTTCTTTTTGAATCCACTAGGAAATTTTATGTCTAAAATAAGATCAAAGTTGCATAAAATGCTTGTTCAGCATTCTCAACAGTAGAAAATGAAGCTACAACTCTTTAAGTAGGAATTGTCGAATGTTGATTGACTGTAGCCATTTTTAACAAAAATTTGTTGAGTGTTAATAGTCTTCCTCTGATCTATTTTTGGCTACTCAATTTCTGGAAGATTTTGTTTTAGATCTTTACTTTAAAAGATATTTCAAAAAGGTAGACAACTTGGACATTTTTTTTTGTCTGAGTTGTCCATGTTTGACAGCAAAAGAATACATGAAAACTCTTAATTATTGTGTCTTCAGTACTTAATTTTCTTATATGCAGGAGGAAGAACAGTTTCGGAACAGTGTGATGCTTGATTTGCTATATGTCAATCATGCACATGATTTGGCTTCACATATTTTATCTTATTATCATGTTTCTAGTCAATTAGCCCCACACGAAAGATGTGTTAGGCAAATTGACACAAATGCTAGGTAAGTGAATCTGCTAGTGATCATCACTCATCATTTTGAATTCTAATAGCTATTTAATTAGCTCATATATCTGTTTTGTTATTCTTGTCAGTAGTGGTGGGATGAATGGATATTTTTGGTTATGTGAAAGAAATGTTTTCAGCTCTGTTGTATCTTCTCCCATCAGAGGATTGCAAGATGTTGAATGTAACCAAGTCTTGTAAGTTTTGTCCTCTGACTACACCTATGGAGTAATTTAATCTTCTGTCGAGAACTCATGTTTAGTGTTTTTGTATTTCAGAAATATTACATTTCTTAACCCTCGTAAACACAATCATATCCCGAAACTTCCAGATGGTGTAGTAATACCCAACAAGGTTAGTGTTCTGACTGACTACTCTTAGCATCTGACTTGAAAAGTTAATCAATTCATCTGATGGATGGAGCTACACAACTGTTGCTTATTTATATACTGTTAGACAATTAATAGTCTGTTAGAGGAGAGAGACTAGTCTGTTAGAGGAGAGAGACTAGTTTGTTAGAGGAGAGAGTATAAATAAACAAAGAGAATAGAGGGAGGGGATATCAAATAATTACTTACCTTTTAGGTAGAGACTGGATCGTTTTCCAGTGGAGGAAGGGAGGCTTCCTTGGGGGAATACTTGTTATTTCTGTTCATCTATGCTTTACAGAATAATACAGTTTTTATTCATACATTTGATTCTTTTTGTTGAGTGTGTGTGAGAGATTAACTAGGTTTGGGGAGTTAGGTCAGACAGACTTGTCTATATTTTAACCTTTATTATGTTTTGTTCTTTTCAATTAGATGGTGATGCATCTTTGAAATAATAGTTGTAAATGTACTTAAGAAATATCGTCTTCATTTATTGTTTGCTTAAATGCATTTAGTGTTCCTTGATGTTCGTGTCTAGGAATTTCCCTCAAGATTATCCTAGCGAATGGTCTCCACAATAAGGCCGTATACATATCTTACATAACCTGTTTACTACGTTTGATTAAATAATAAAGCATTTTCATTCTCTAAATTCTGTCTACAAAATATTCTGTTCTATCTCTTCGATTCTAAATTCAACAATAGCTGCTGCTACCTTCTCTGTTCAATAATATAGATCTCACTTTCACATTGTTTTTGTTTGCAGGTATTAAAGGCAACTGATATTAAACCTTTTCCTGTGCTGTGGCATGAGGAGAATATTGGTCAGCGAATGCAAGCAAGAGAAAGGTGAGAATCTTTTTCCATGAGGATGTCAGGTTTGGGCAATATATTTCATGTTCTCGCGGGCTGGGTAAATATACAATATTGCAGTGCTGCCCAAACTAATGGTTGAGCTTAATATTTCAAAGGTTATCAAATCTGGAATTCCAAACTAATTTTTGAATCCTAAACTGAAGATCGTATTGAACTGTAACATTCAGAGATGACTAAAAATAGCTTGAAATGTTCATATTCAATAAAGGATGCAATAGTGCTGAATGTAATACATTTAACCAAGTAATTTATAAAACAAGTCAACAACTAGTCAGACAAAACAATTGAGTCTCACCATCAACCTGTGTAGAGACCAATACATACAAACCAGTAATACATAATTCTTTGCATGTTTCGTATAAATGGTATTTCGTCCTAAGCAGCATCCCATAATGTGGTGCGGACATAGGATAAGAATTACATTTTATTTGTGGTCTTTTGTTGCGAACAATAGATTGTGCTAAGACCTAAGGTAATACTATTCTTTCCTATGAGAGCTACACATACTGATTGCATGAAGCTTATGCTTTGGCATAGTTGGAACTGAGCCCTTATATTGCAAAATAGCGTTCTTATAGAGTGAGAGGGATACTCTATTTCTGAAAAATGTCACTGATAACCTAGCCCTCCAATAGAATAGCTACAGTAGAAAATAATACTGAATTTTATTATTTAGAATTGATTGAAAATACATTCTCATATCTTCTATTTGTAACAATCTAATTCTCCCAAAGAGGGAAATAGAGAAACTAGGAAAACAAAATAAAATAGAAGATTGTATATCTATTTTCTCTAATTAGGAAGATTCTAAAGATATCTTCTCTAATTACAACACTTCCCCTCAAGTTGGTAAATGAATATCAATCATTCCCAACTTGCCTACAAGATCTTGAAATCTACCCGGAGGAAGTCCTTTTGTAAAAATATCTACTATTTGATGTTCTGTAGGAACATGAGTCGTAATCACAAAGCCTCTGTCAAGATTATCTTTGATGAAATGTCTATCAATCTCAATGTGTTTGGTTCTATCATGCTATACTGGATTATGGACTATGCTCATGGCAGACTTATTGTCACAGTGTAGTTGCATCGGGTTCTCCACTTTGACTTTAAGATCATCCAAAATGATTTTCATTAGAGTCCTTCACACATTCCTTGAGCAAGGGCTCGAAATTCAGCTTCTGCACTAGAACGATAAACTCTATCTTGCTTTTTGCTTCTCCATGTTACCAGACTATCTCCAAGAAACACACAATACCCAGAAGTAGATTTTCTGTCAGTAATAGAACCTGCATAGTCAGCATCAGTATATATCTTCATAGTCAATGTGTCTTCCCTTTTGAATAATAGCCCCTTTCCTGGACTTGACTTCAAGTATTGGAGAATTTTGTCAACTACTTGCATGTGTCTCTCTCTTGGATCATGCATAAATTGGCTCACAACACTAACTGCATAAGCAATGTCTGGTCTTGTGTGTGATAGATAAATCAATTTTCCTACCAATCTCTGATATTGGGCCTTCTCTATAGGAGCACTTTCTTCACATCCCATTCTGTGATTCTGTTTTATAGGAACTGTTGAGGTTCTACATCCCAACTTTCCTGTTTCTTTGAGGAGATCAAGTACATATTTCCTTTAGGAGATGAAAATTCCTTTCTTGGAGTAGGCAACCTCTATTCCAAGAAAATATTTGAGTTTTCCTAGGTCTTTCATTTCAAATTGAGCTGCCAATTTATCTTTTAATGCCAATTTTTCTGTTTCATCATCTCCTGCAATAATCATATCATCCACATAGACAAGTAATAGAGTGAGTTTACCTGTAGAAGAGTGCTTTATGAATAGAGTATGATCTTCTTGGCTTTGTCTGTATCCCAAGGAAACCATTGCTTTTGTAAATCTTCCAAACCATGCTCTAGGGGATTGCTTAAGACCATTCAATGCTTTCTTCAGGAGGCATACCTTGTTTCTTTCATTTTTCACTTCAAAACCTGGGGGAATCTCCATGTACAAACTTCCTCATCTAGATTTCCATGAAGAAAGGCATTCTTCACATCCAGCTGGTGTAAGTCCCATCCAAAATGGGCAGCCAAAGCGAGAATAACTCGAATTGTATTCATCTTTGCCACTGGGGCAAATGTCTCCTCATAGTCAATCCCGTATGTTTGGGTATATCCTTTTGCCACCAATCTAGCTTTATATCTTTCTATTGTCCCATCTGTCTTATGTTTCACTGTGAATATCCATCTTCACCCTACTGCCTTCTTGTCTCTTGGCTTATCAACAATCTCCCAAGTTGAATTTCTTTCTAATGCATTCATCTCTTCTTTCATGGCTTGATTCCAATGTTCAAGTTTCATGGCCTCTTGGATTGAGGTAGGAATTTCTGTGGCATCAATGGCAACAATAAAACTTTTGTGCTTATCAGAGAGATTGTTAGTGCAAACATACTGAGAAATAGGATATTTAGCACATGATCTTCTTCCCTTTCTCAATGCAATGGGTAAATCCTCAGTAATACTTACCTCCTTCTCATTGATATCTTCAGGGATCCTCACCTCCGGATTAGGCAATTTTTCTTGCTCGAGAGTCGAAGTGGGTTGTTCTCTTCTTTCATATTTTTTGCCAAAAAATCTGTCTTCTTCCTCACTGTGGACTATGGTAGCTTCATTGCTCAGGTCTTGGGCATCCTGCAAAGACAAACATGGTAATGACAAGAAGGAGAGTTCATCCACTTCAAGTGCTTTCTCCCCCTGAAGTGGTGGACTGACATAAAAGGATTGTGTTTCATAAAAGGTGACATTCATGGTGATAAAGACGCGACAACTCTGAGGATGATAACATTTGTATCCTTTTTTATTAGAAGGATACCCGATAAAGACACATTTAAGAGCTCTGGGATCTAATTTATCACGGTTAGGATGATGAGAGTGAACAAAAACAACACATCCAAAGACTCGACTAGGTAGACTCGTTAGTAGGGAGGAAGAAGGAACAAAAGACAATAGAGACTCTAGGACTAATGCCATTTAAGATACGAGTGGGTAACCTGTTGATGAGATATGTGACAGTTAACACAGCTTCTCTCCAATAATTTTTTGGAACAGACATTTGAAAAAGAAGAGTTCTAGTTACTTCAAGAAGATGACGATTCTTTCTTTCTGCAACCCCATTTTGTTGAGGGGTATTAACACAGGTTAGTTCATGAACAATACCATTATGAGACAAAAAATTGATAAATTCATGATTCACATATTCAGTACCATTATCAGACCTAATTCTTTTGATATTTTTTCTAAATTGATTTTGGACGAGATGGAAAAAATTAACAAAAATTTGAAAAACTTCAGATTTATTTTTCATAAGGTATGTCCATGTGACACGAGTACAATCGTCAATAAAGGTAACGAACCATCTGGCTCCAGAAATAGAATCTATGATAGGACCCCAAACATCAGAATGTATTAAATCAAATGGAGAAATACTCTTTTTATGACTAATAGGATAAAATGCACGATGGTGTTTTGAAAATTGACAAATATCACAATTAAAAGACTCAACAGATTCTTTGGTAAACAAGTGGGGAAATAAGGACTTGATAATACTGAATGAAGGATGTCCAAGCCTTTGATGATGTAACCATATTTGGGATTTTGCCCACGTCTCAAATGTTGCTTGTTGACTCATGTTTTCGTGTTGCTTTGGTCATCGAACTCTAAAAAATACAACCCACTCTGCTCCTTGCAGTTAAAATTGTCTTCCCCGTGGCAAGGTCCTGAAAAACACAATAAGTTGGAAAAAATGTTACTGAGCAATTTAAATCCTTTGTGAGTTTTTGCACAGAGATAAAATTGTTAGCTAATTGAGGAACATGTAACACATCCTTCAATACAATAGATGAGTCCAAAATTACATTCCCAGAGCCGCATATAGGTATACCCTGACCATTCACAACTGTAATAAGTTGTTCTTTATTCCTTTTACCATGAGTCGAAGGACACACTAAAAGGTGTCATATGATCAGTTGCACCCGAATCAAGGATCCAAATACCTTGAGACACATGATCAACAATATTGAGGCAAATCTTACCTTTTATGGACAAAGTGCATGATCCAGAGGACTTACTCATTGATTCATCCATTGCTTTCAAAGGAATAATTTTTACTTCAGACATCCCGTAGAACGCAACGAGGAGTCTCCAAGACGATGACGGTGTATGGGTCACACCGAGAAAAAAAGGAACAGAACTTAAAAAACTAGATCTACTCAAGAAAAGGTCAAACGGGTCGTCACAAACCCTATGAACAGACTCAGGAGTATCCGATGATTCTTCTGTGGCGGCGACGGCGAGTGGGTCTCGCCAGAAAAAAAGGAGCAAAACTTAAAACTCAGATCTGCTCAAATACAGCCCAAACGAGTTGTCACCGACCCTAGGAATGGACTTAGGGCGCTCCAGCGACCCTGTCTGTGGCGGCGCCGACGAGTGGGTCTTGCCGGAGGTAGGTGCGTGGGCTACACGCGTCGGCGACGTCTCACGAAGCGACTTCCGGCGTTGTGGTTGTCGGAGTTGGGCGCACCTTTTTGCCCTATCAATGACCCCAACCGGCAACGGCGGCAGCGGCGGTGGTCGGACAGCGACGGCGGTGCGACTGTGCAGCGGAACGGAGTTCCAAGATCGGAAGCTCTTGATACCAAGTAGAAAATAATACTGAAATTTATTATTTAGAATTGATTGAAAATACATTCACATAACAATCTAATTCTCCTAAAAAGAGAAATAGAGAAACTAGGAAAACAAAATAAAATAGAAGATTGTATATCTATTTTCTCTAATTAGGAAGATTCTAAAGATATCTTCTCTAACTAATTACAACAGCTACCATATTGGGTGAGTGTGTGATTTTGAAGTCCATATTTCCAAAGGATGAAAACATAGCAATGGATAAATAGTGTGCATGCAATTGTGCTCCTCCATGTCTTTTTCATTTAACATTTTAAGCGTACCCAAATTTTCAACTTTTACGAGAATCAATGAAAGAAAGGAACAAAAGTTAACAAATCATTGAATCATAATGGTGATGTATGAAATTGCAACTCATTTATTTATATAGTTATATTTACAAAATTTTGAAAAGTAATTATTAGAATTTTTAAAGTAGTATACTTCTGGACAATCTGAAGAAGTCAATGTTGTGGAAGTTGAAAAGTTCTCGGTGACTTTCAATCCAAGCACCTAATTTTCTTGATGCATGGAACCTGTCATTTATTCTATTGGAGATACTTGATTTGCCTGACCATTCTGTATATGATGCATCCCACAGGCCACGAGTATCTGGAGCCATCGCTGGATATCAACTGGGAGAAGCAGCTCATCGACTTGTTAAGAACACCCTCAACATTAAATCAAATGACACATCCCATGGATTGCTGGAGCAACCTCCACTCCATCATAAAACGAACAGGCTTCGATCAGCTGGATTTGGAAAATATTATGGTGAGAACGCAAGTGGTTATAATGGACAATATAATCACCATGGCATGATGACTACACCAAAATATGGTGGACATAGTGACAGACAGCATTTTAAGATACGCGATAGGTTACAGCGTGAAGAACAGTTCCACAATGTGAAAACTGAGTTTTCTGCTCTATCGATGGAGAAAAGAGAGAGACCCAGGTCATTAAGGCTTCCAAGTTCCAGACCAATAGCCAATTTACAACCCCGGTTTGTGCAGAACATGGATCCTTCAATACCATCTACAAAATGGATGACTAAACCACAACCTACGAATGGCATGCCTACTAGGAATCAAGAAGCTGCATTGGGGCCAACAACTTATGATAAGCAGACCAAGAAGGTTTACCAAGTTAAAATACGTCAGCTAGATACACCAGAATCTGCGAGGCAATAGTGGTTGTCGTGGAATTGGTGGCCAGTTGTTAAGCACAATTTGCGGCTAGGAATCAGCACTAACTGTTGCTCTGTTCCATAGTGTGGAACTGTGTTATTGTGCTGCTGTATATATAATCATGTATCATTTAGAGCTTACCAGCTTTGCGTAGCAATTAGCCTGTATGTACATACATACCTGATGTGAATATAATTTGATTTGTTTAATAGGAAATGCAGGATATTTATCTGGGATTGTCATGCCCAGCAGCATCTCTGTATGTTGTATGAGAAATAGAAACTGTTACATGGAGGAAGCTGCTCTAGTGACCTTCTGACAATTCTGGTCGGCTTTATTTGATGAAATGTTCAAGAGACTGAAAGAGAGGGGTGTTCTTATCTCTCACGTCATATTTTCCACCGACCTAAAGGAGTATGCTGAGTGCTATCGTGTTCTGTATGTAACCATTTATTCTTCTTTTATTTTCTGTGCATAAATACAATCATTTAAATTCTATTATTCAGCAACGGTGATGTTCCTGGTTCGGTGACTATTTTTTATTGTGTCAATGTGTCGGGGTTCACCATCTTAAAATTTCAGTATAGTACTCTTCATTTATATTTTGGGCCACATTATGATCTTAGTTTTTTAATTTCTATTAATTCGATATTATTTATGATTAACAAAAGTTGTAAAGATAATATCACATGATTAAGTCTATATTTCAATATCCTACAACAATAATTGTTTATTCAATAATATAGTTTAAATTCACTTAGAAGTAAAAAGTAAATAGATCCATGGATTCGAGTCTTAAGTATATAATTGTGTTAAATATCTGTAGTCTCTAAAAGACATATTTTACCAAAGGCATCAGTTTAAAAATCAATTAATGAAGTTTTAGTTAACAATGAGATAAAAGTGAACAGATCCATGAATTCGAGTTTGGTATATAATTGTGTTAAATATTTGTAGGCTCTAAGATGCGTATTTTCTTTCAAAAATCCAGTTTAAAAATCAAACTACGGTTTAGTTAAAGATCATATTTGGCTGATTTCAAGTTTTAAGCAACTCTAGTAGTTATGTAAACTTCTGATGAGTCCTAGTGCATTCCAACACAATCTTCAAAATGAGTTATAGTAGTTAATTGAATGTTTACTGATTATAAATGTGAGTGATACATATAGAATAAGCCACAATATGGTCTTCCAAAATTCTCATTTTCAAGTAGTCTTTAAATAAAAGTATATAACTAATCTTTGAAATATTGAATGTTTGTTAAGGTTCATATATTTTACTTAACGTCTAAGGAGAAATTTAAAAAGTTATTTAATATTTTAAGGATTATTTAACACGTTTTTCAATACTTAAGCGATATTACTCTTAAATAAAAAGAAATACTCCAAGAACGAAATTAATGGTTCTCTCTCTCCCTCTCCCTCTTTCTCTCTCACACACACACACAAAGGACACAGTTCTCACCGTGCTACGTGTTTCACACTAATCACTAAATTGGGTAATAGATGGATAATGTTTATTCCGAAATTGTGCTGAACTTTCATGAAAGTATGAAGTTCATTGTTCAAGCTCATCATTTCAAGATTCCTTTTAATGAAAAGCAGTTTCTTACTGCCTCTTTTTTCCAATACTGTAAGTGTATTGAATTTGCATTATTTTTTATATTTTTATATATTGTCTGTTTCCCTGACATTCTTTTTGCCATGTGGTCGTCAATTTGGTACTGAAATTATTGTATTTAGGAAATTCGAATTTGGAAGTTGAACTATTACGAAGGCACGGGCTCAGAAATGAAGAGATATCCGATAATTGAATTAACCACAATATATAATATATAATGTGTTTCAAGCCACAAGCCTCTTTCCATGAACCAGAGAATCCAAATAATGGAAAGGAAGAAATGTAGAGCACATCAAAGTATAAAGAGCTGTACATGTAAATTATTAATAAGCGTAGAATAAAATTTTACACAACAAGAACACTTTATTAAACAACTGCTGTCTGCAATAATGAAAACCTAAACTATTAAAAAAAGAAAAAAAAAAAATTACTAGCTTTGTAACTACCCTATAAACGCTTTGATTTATTTTGAGTCATCCTCCACCGGAGGATCGCAACTCCTCGAGAGCAACCTTGATCTCATTCTGCACCAATTCCAAACGCTTGGAATAGACTTCCAGCTCCAAAATCTGTTGCTTCCTCCACTTCTCATCCATCACCATTTCCCCAATGCCCAAATTCAATGAACTCAAAGCTATTGGCATTTGCATTTGCAAGGAATTCAATGGAAACCCTCCTCCAACTCCAAACCCTCTTCCCCCAAAACCAAAACCACTTCCAAATCCCATGCCACCACTCACCAACTCCTTCAACACGGGCGACACGCAACTCCTCACCGTCTCTTCAATCAAGCCCTGTAAGCTATGCCTATGGTTACAATTTTCATTATCTTTGTTACTGTTATTGTTACTATTGCCAATACAATTAGTATCCTTATTCAACGCTGAGCCGTCGTGGAACTCGCGCTTCTCCGATCGAGACCGCGACCGCTTCCGCGACGTCTTCGCCGAATGGCTGAAATTAGGGTTGGGAATAAGATTAGGGTTAGGGTTGATTTCGTCGTCGTCTTCGACGGGACCGGTGATTGGGGCGGTGTTGCTCCAGATCCTACGCGAGATTTCGAAGGTGGCTCTGTCGTGAGGGCTCTTGAAGGAGAATTCCTTGCCATCGTTGATTTTGGTGAGGACGTTGCGGTACTTCTTCTTCAGCCTTCGGAGCTTCTCGACGAGCTGGTTCTTGTTGAAACCGAGTTGAAGCTTCGACTTGATCTGGTCGTAGAACAAAGCGGTGTCGTTGTGGTGAGAGGATCCTCGCTGCGCCGTGTAGTCCAGAAACCCCTGCAAGAGCCCAATTTCGTCCTCGTCCGTCCACAGGCGCTGGAACAATCGCCGGGAATCGTCCAGCGCTTTTTTCTCCTCGACTTGCTCCGTGCGCGGCCTCTTGGGCGAGGAATCGGCGACAACGATAGCCGTTGACGCGGTGGCGAGTGTTTGGGAGACGGCGGAACCGGGGGCAGCGAGGGTTATGGCTGCGAGGACGGAATGAGAGGGTTCCGTTTCTTCATCGTCTAAAACGTCGTCGTCTTCGTCATCCTCCTCTTCGTCTTCTTGAGTTTCGTCGTCGTCATCGAGATCTTCTTCAGGGAAAACGGTGTCGTTTAGATCGGATGCCATGGGCATTGGAGTTGAATTGGTTAGGCGAAGGGCGTAGTGGGTGGCTTCTTTCTTGCTTTCACGGGATTTGGTTGTTTTGTTTTTAAGGTATCACTGTTTTTTCACTCACTACCTTCCAATAAGAATTAGAATGAGAATCTGGGAGTTGCTTGCTGGTTTATTAGGTACCCGACCAACCAACTTCCCCCACTTCATTTCCTTTATTGCATTATTTAATCCCTAATTTTTTTATTTCATATTTAACATATATGCATATCAATCTTATTATACTATTTTCACCTACCAAACAATTCTAATAATTGTTTTTGAACATTTTGAACTTGAAATATCCTTTTCTTTATTTTATCTTTGTATTATTCATTTTTTTTCATAACAATATATTTCTTTTGTTTTAGAATATTTTATCCATATATGGAAATTGAATTTAAATATTTTGAAAATATATTGTTGTAATCGATAGCATAATATTGCAATTTAAAAGTTTACTATATTTAAAATGCAGTTTATATATTTAAAAGCATTTAATTATTAAATAAAAAAAAAGCATCCTAAAAAGTTAAAATGGTGGAGGATTTGGGTTGTAGAATAAATGGTTCCTTAAAGTTTGATGGGTATTTATTGGACAGAAGGTATAGAAGATGGAAGCTAGGAATTCCATGATTTTGAAATGGTTTATTGTGTATCTCTATCTAAATCCAGCTGGCTTGGGGATGAATGTTGAAACTTCAAACTGTGCCCAAACTCAAACTCCTGCTTTTAGATTTGTTCACAACTTCCATTCACGTAATCAATAACCAAATACCCTCTATCTCTTTTTCTCCGGAGATGCACAAAAATATCATTTTAGGTTTTTATTTTTAGTGAAAATTATTATTTTTTTTTTTAAAAATTTAGATCAATTTAGCCCTCATATTTAGAATGGAGTGAATTTAATCTTTTTAACTAAATTTTATTTAATTTATTTAATATTTCAAATGTGTTTTTAAGTTAATTTTGAAACAAAAATGTATCAAACTATCTCACTATATAAAAAGTTAAAAATAAGTCAATCTCATTTTTAAAAATAAATCCATCAGTAGAATCATTTAGATATTTAATAATTTTAATTAATGCAAGTGAAGAATTGCATATTTATTTATTATAAGATCACAAACGTTTACAAAGTTATTAAGACAACTAATAAAATTAAAAGCTCACATTCCCGATTATCCGATCAAGGAAACCTGTGTCGATTAGTCATAATGTTTTAGTCTTCCTATAATAATTGTCAATATATGATGAGATAAGAAGAAATAATTGGTCCTTACGTTTACTATTCCTCTAAGGAATCTAGAGAACGAATTCTTATATTTATATATCACTTGAACTCAATTCTTGAGTTTAATACATTTTTATAATTTTTTTAGCAATAATGCATATGCCTCCTCAGACTTAATCTTCCATGTTATGTGGGAAAACATCATCATAACTTGTCCCAAAAGTAGTCTCCTTCTCTACTGGTCATTGTCTTTGGAAAAACCTCTTACCGAATTTCATTTTTGTACTCTCTTTATATCTGTTCCTTAACCACTTGGACGTTAAAATCACTTGGTGGTCACCATCACCATTACACGCACATTCTATTACATGTAGTAGATTTATAAAATACCTTTTACAATTCTATTTGTTTCCGTATTTCTTCCTTTAATGAACTATATATTATTAATCACGTAATTTTTCTACAGTATTCTTATCACGCATTTTATTGGTTATGTAGGCAGAAAAACAAAAGATGAGTGATGTAATTGAAAAAGAAATGTCAAATATGATAATTGAGGAAAAGAAAAATAAGGAAACTGAGAGAAAGTCAGTGCATATTTTTAGTTATACCTTTTTATTATGTTTTCGTAAAAATATGCGGAAATTCTAAAAGAAACTAATTGAACTAAGTTTATAGAAATAACATAAGTTTTATTTTAGGTAAATTGTTTGGTTTCGTTAACAACCTTAAAAAAACAAGCATGTCAAACTCATCATGTGTTTTTTCAGCTGAATTCGGATTATGCGGATGAGAATATACAGAAAGATATTTCTCCTCTTATTAGTGTGGATGTTATAGGCATTCATTCTATTGATAGTAAATACACATATGCCATGAAGGAACCAACGGCTACGTTGATACTCTAATATGCGGAAAATGGAAGTGTGGTGTCTCAAAAATGCTTTCCCCGTTGGTTTCTTGGTTCTTGTCTCCTTCCTCCTCCTCTTCCTCTTCCGAAGAAGAAGAAAACCTTGACATTAACACTCATGATCACACTAAGCATCAAAACTTCAATACACAAGATGATGATATTGACCAATATCTTAGCTCATGCGATGTGGATGAAACCATTCCCGTTGCTCTTGCCGTTCCCAGTGCCACCCCTGCTGTGACCGTGGCCTTTCCGGCTGACGATGAAAGAAGCACGGTTCCCGGCACCACCGCCACTGCCACCACATTTGTAACACGCTCAAAAGGGCAGTGCTCCAACAAGTATTCGGGCATTGTGAGACAATATCAGAGACTGTGGACGAAGCAGGACGAGAAGGAACTGCTAAAGGGATACCTTGATTACATTAAGCAGCATGGGAGGACAACCACCACCCTCCAGAACGACGTAGCCTCGTTGTATGATCACGTGAGGCCCAAACTGAACGTCGATTTCAACAAGAATCAGCTTGTTGAGAAGCTGCGTAGACTGAAGAGGAAGCACAAATTGGCTTTGAACAAAGGCACGGACAAGGAAGTTCCCTTTAGGAACCCCCAGGAACAGGCCATTTTCGAAATTTCAAACAAGATTTGGGGCAATGACACTGATAACCTATTAGACCAAGAGTCTTTGGAAGGTGATGCGTCGGGACGCACTCCTGAAAGTCGTTACCTTGGGGGCAACATTAAGGTGAAGGTTGATCAACTTGACAACAGTGATGAAATAGACGAGAGAGTGCCAAAGCGGTTGCGGTTAGATGATGCAGAAGATGTGAACAGAACAAATGAACATAACAATAGTGGCAGCCTGCAGGTCTTCATTGAGGAGACCATGAGGTCCTGTTTCTCCCCATTGCTGAAGGAAATGTTGGATGAAGTAAACCAAGAGCCACCTCCTGGGTTGGTGCCAATCCCATTGCCGCTATATCCTGAGGAAGTAGACCATGAGCAATGGAGAAAACGAGGGATTTTAGAGCTGGAGGTGTATTTGAAGAGGTTGGAGTTGTTGCAGGATCAGATCAAGGCTAGATTGGAGGAATTGCGATCTAGATGGGAGGTGTATGATAAAACTTTTCCAGGATGTGCAGAAACAGCTTGTGCTTTATCCAACACCAACAACTTCAACGAATAGTAATATCTCTATCAATTCTGTAATGTTTGTGGTAAACAAGAAATTTAATTATATGTATCTTGGAATATATGGATGACAAGCTTAGGTTTTTGTTCATGATAAGTTGTCATTTGTATATTCAGTGCATTATCAGCCCAATCGCCTCGTCATCTGGTTTGAACAACCTTTACCTCCTCCTACGCAACTCTCCAATAATTAAACGTCATTCATGAAGCTAACATATCTATAATCATTTGCAGCGTCTTAAGCTAACAGATCATTCATAAATTTAACATATAAATGGCCATCTGCAACAATGCCTTAAGCAAACAGAATCAATGCCTTCATAAAGTTATGTAAACTTTGTATTTCTTGAATTTATGAATGTAGTTATAGTAAGAAATTGAATTTTTTTCCTGAACAAATGCATCTTGTGTTCACTTTTAATTAGAAAACTAAAGCAAATCAGTACAGAGTAAACTTCTCTTTTGTCTTCTCAAATACTTGTTCTGCAATAACAGCACCGCTACCATCAGCCTTTTTTATCTCTAACTGGGCCTTCTGATAGAAACCTGTTCCCCTCAGTGCATCGGCAATGAAATCATCAAATCCAATTGCTATTGCAGCTTCTGCTTTAGCTCCGTAAACCAATCTCTGTTCGATGCGAACAGAATGAACAATGCGATCATTTTAATAAAAAACTACGGAAACATGTGGTGAGAGGAAAGTATGAATGATGTAGCTGGCTCACCTTAATTCTTGAAAGATGAATAGCACCAAAACACATTGGACAGGGCTCACAAGAAGCATAGATTTCACAGTCACCAAGTTCAATTTGATTCAGCTTTTGACAAGCCTACAGATGACAGCCAATTATATAACACGAGGTCCTAAATGATGTATATTAAGAACATAAGTAGGCAAGTGGAGTTTGTTTGGAGGAAACTTCTTCATGAACACTTTGGGGAGAGAAAACTAATAGGAAAAGAAATGAAATTAGTTTACCACAAGCCAAAATTAACTTATGTATAAGTTAAAAAACAGATTTTGGAGAAGCCAACAGAAAATAACTTAAAGAATTAGTTCATACATAAACTATTTTTCACTTATGGAGAAGTTGATATCATTTTCTTTCAAATTTTTCTCTCTCCTAAGTGTTCATAAAAAATGTTTCCATACAGACTCTTGTTCAAGGAATTAAAAAGTGGTACCGGATATAAAATAATAAAATCCCTTACATATATAAGAGACTATATATATATATATATATATATATATATATATATATGTGTGTGTGTGTGTGTATATATATATATATATGTATATGTATATATATATATGTATATGTATGTATACCGTGATGAAGGGAGTCAAGTGACCTGCTTTTAAAGTTACAGCAAACAATGTAAACTCTCAGCAACTTGAACTCACACAACCTCTTCAAGGTATCAAAAGGTGTTTTCCAAAACATCCAGAGTTTGAGATTCAAGTAAGTCAGAGACAGCTAGTGCAAATAATAGATTATTGTAATATAACATTAAAGAATGCTCAAACTACAAGTTTTTTGTTTTGGTACTTCTATTGGGAAAGAAAAGGAAAACACTTATAACTTTATCTTGTTTAACACGCCAGGTTATACACATCCAGCAACATGATGCGTGTTTGAACAATTTTTTGCCACACTTCATCAACGTAGGAATGGACAAAGAAAAAAGTCAATCTGACTAATAACTTCAGGAATATTACAATCAACCCCTCACTTAATCCGTCTCCATATTGGAAGCCAAATGGTAGATTAGAATATCAAGGTTACAATTCCCAGATATTTGTTTCATCCACCACTCTTGATTCATGCTATAGACCTCAGATTTCAAAAATCAATAAAATTTTAAATGGAAAGAATAAGAAACCTCTCTTATAGCAGTAACCTCAGCATGGGCAGTTGGATCAGTGTTTCTTAAAACCATGTTATGACAGCTTACAACTATTTCATCATTCCGAACAACAACAGCACCAAAAGGGCCTCCATCGCCACATTCAACTCCCTTATATGCTTCTTCAACTGCCTTTGTTAGGAACTTGTGGTCTCTATCCCGTACAGCTGGTATACCGAGAGAAAATAATGTTTGGAGAAAAAAAAAACAACTGAAGGGAGCTGGGGAGTAGCAACAGAAATAGTTTCATACCTTCTTGATGACCAGGAAATGCAGAAGCAACAGAAATAGTTTCATCTTTGACTTCCAAAACTATAATAAAAAGGGCAATATCAAACAATCAGATCCTTCCACATAGAAGCAAAATCAACAGAGAGCGTTATTATACTAAAATCTTAATGTTCATTAAGAAAAATGGACTTTACAACCGACAGCTACTGCAGAAAAAGGAAAGGTAGAAAGCTGATTTGAAAAAAAAAATACTCATATGCTTAGATATTATTAAAGCACACATACAAGTGAGAAGCCCGCGACTCCTCCTGAGTAGCTAATTCTGTGTATACTTCAAAAAATACAAATTAACAACGAGACTTGGGGTCAATTTTTTTAAGAAAACTTGAGCTTATACATACACCCCACCTCTTGTATTAACTGAATTGAACACGTTTGAAATTTGGATTAGAAAAATTGGATTGTGTTTTGCCTTTGAAATTGGTTAAGTCCTGTTCCTGGCTCATAGATTATAGAAAGCAGCTTCCTTGACTAATGTAAAGACTTAATCTGGTTTTATGTTATCCCGAATGAAAGGACGATCTGCTGGGTGTATGTTTTTGAATTACTAAGCATGATAAGGGACACAGAGATAGAAGCAAAAGCCAATAATGATGAAGAATCTTACCATTGGAAGTGGCATTAGCAGCAGAAGTAGAGTCGTCCATGATGGTAAGGGGATCTGAGGAAGAGAAGAAGAAAAGGAGGGAAGATAGAAATAGAAAGAGAAAAGAAGACCCAGAGAAAGGAAAGGACTAAAAAGTTAGTTTTATCATCCCATCTGTTTTCGGACTCACCCAACTAAAACCTTACACGCAATCTCTTTCCTACTTTTTTTTTCATTTCCTTTCTGTAAATTTATTTTTTCTTACTATTTTCCATTTTTTTAATTTTCTTATAATTATTTTCTTTATATTACAAAACGATCAGTCTGTTTTCTATTTATTACGGCTTTTACATACTTCTACAGGAAACAGACAAACTAAATAAGAAAAAGTTAGTTTTAGTTTTTTTTCATTAAAATATTTAAAAATAGGAACGAAATTAAGAAAAAGGTGATACATTTGTAATTCAATTTAAATAAAAAATGACACTGGAAATGAAAAACATAATGAATATACTGGTATATATATATATATATGATCTTACTCTCTTAAAAATTTATATTGATAGGTTATTTTTTTTTCTTTTATTATATAACAAAAAATGGATATTTTTATTTATTTTCTATGTAGAGTCAAATATTATTGAATAGATGACATTAACTCCTGCAAACAGAAGATCGGAAGTTATGTAATGTAAAAACAAGCAGAAAATTCTGAAAACAAATAATTAGGTGAACTAAGCAACTAGTTTCCGTAAATAAGGGATTCAAAAAAAAAAAAAACAAAATACTAACGTGATTGTTTTCACTTCTTAAAATTTTTTAAGAACATTCAACAAAACAAAAGCAATGAGAGATTGTCAAAGGTAATACTTGGTCCAATTATTTAAAAAAAAAATTATATAATTTATTTCTCTTTGTAATTTTATACATAATTTTAAACAATTTAAATTTATTTTATTATATATATTTTAATTATATTTTATGTCTCTCGTGTATTTAAGTATATTTAATTCAATTTTTATCAATTCTTTTTATCAAAACGAAAACAATACATTACTTTTAGATAATTAAAGATTGTACTAATGTTCAATTGTGTGTTTTTTTAAAATTGACCTTGAATTGAAAAGAGTAACTTAGGCATGGCGAATTCGTGTCATGATCGAAAAAGATTTGCTTAAAATGGAAATATAAAATGAGGTGATTTTAAAATGTTGTTGGTTGTGTTTGTGCTTTGCTTTACAAGGGAAACTGGTGTAGAAGAGGGGGCATCCACCATGAATACAAAAATTATCTATTCTTTACAACTTCGTTTTAGTAATTTACACAGCATTTCTCATCTATTTATATTATTTTCCTTACATTCCTATCATTTACCACACTTGTTTGAATGCTTTTTCTTTTGGATTAGTGGCATAACTTGAAGAAACCAAATGCCTATTACAAGTTTTCTTGAGTACAGTTATAGTAAGAAACTGAAGTTTTATTGAACTTTAACTCACCATTGTAACTTGAACTTGAATATAGTAACTGTAATTAAAGTTTTATTGAACAACTGTAACTTGCGTTCATACTTGATGAGATGATTAAGCAACTGAGGGTGTAACAAACTTGTGTTTGGTATTCTCAAATACTTGTTCAGCAATTACAGCAACACTACCTTCAGCCTTTTTGATCTCCATGTTCACCTTCTCATAAAAGCTACTGTGCTTCATTGCATCAGCACTGTTACTCCCAACTCCAAGAGCTATAGCAACTTCTGCTCTAGCTGCATACACCACTCTCTGTACCAGTGTGAGCAGAATGAGTATTGTGACCAATTTCATACAAACTATATAAACATTTACATAAATATGAGTAGTGTGGCCAGGTTACCTTGAATTTGGAAAAAAGAATTGCACCATAGCACATTGGACAAGGCTCACAAGAAGCATAAATTTCACAGTCAGAAAGTTGAACTTGATTCAGCTTTCTGCAGGCCTTCACATGATATCATAAGATCCAAAATGGGTTAATTATGTCGAAGATAATAAGTAGAAAAACTAATATATTTTGTATAATGGGCAAGATTTTGTTAACTGAACCGATCTATCCCTCCCTTCCACTTTCTTTACGGCAAGCAAACCTTATATTTCTAAGTAGAAAAGTTAATATGGTTTGAGAAATGAAGCAGCAAAATAGATATTGTAGATGCATGATGCCCTTTTAACAGTGAAATTCAAGACAGAAAATATAACAATTGTTAGCTAAACCTCTCTTATAGCAGTAATCTCAGCATGAGCACTGGGATCAGTGTTTCTTAGAACCATGTTATGACAGCTTGCAACTATTTCATCATCTCGAACAATAACCGCCCCGAATGGACGACCATCGCCACTTTCAACTGCTTTATATGCTTCTTCAATTGCTATTGTTAGGAACTTGTTTTCTCTGTCCTCTGCAGCAGCATGTTATAAGAAGACAGTGTTAACTCCAATTACATAATCAAGTGTTTCACATCATGGGACAAATTTAATAAATAACATAATCAAATCACCATATATTTTGCCTCCATATAGTTTGTAATTGACAATTTAACATTATATAATTGAACACACTAACATTGAAGAGGAACAAAATTGCACAAGTGAGAAGTTATAATTATCAATGATTTTACCATTAGAAGCAGTAGCAACATCCTCCATCACGGTATTAGGATTAGATGAGAAAGATGACAAGGAAAATTGAGAACGATTGTAAAAAGCACATAGAAGAAGAGAAACACAGAGAAACTAGACCTAGATTTTCGCTTGGAAATGCATAGTTATCAATGACTTGTTTCTATTATTCTAATATATTTGTGGTCTACTTACCCCGGAACTTAAAATATTTAAAATTGGTGCTTTTTAATAATATACGACGCGTGTAGAACTTACTTTGTTCTTATTTAAATATTTATTCAGTTTTATTTTCCCCGAAAACACGTGTTTATTACTTAGGAGAATATTCTATTCTTATTCTTTTGGTAATCTTTTATTTCATATAAATATTTTATAATAATAATTTTTTAGATTAAAGTATGATCTTAGAAGATTTAATTAAATAGAATAATGAAGATGATTAATTAAGTTTAAATTATAGTGTTTAGAAGACTTAAATATTTTTTTATTCTTAATTTTGTTGACTTTGTTTAATTTGGGATTTATTTTTTTTAATGTTTAATGTGATCTCTATTTTTGTTAATTATATTTAATTTGATAAATTTTTATGATGTCGTCTAAATTGTTAATGAGTATGAACAATCACGTATTTCGAGATTTTTTATTTTTTAATTAATTTTTAATTTAAAAATTGTTCATGTGTCAAGTCAACATTGTGTCATGTGATAGTATCAGTGTCATCTACAAGAAAAATTGATATTACCGACGATCAAAATCCATTATTAATGTATAAAATTCGTCGATAAATTAAAATTACCGACAATAAAAAAATTGTAGGTAAAAACGTTGTCGGTAAATTTTATTCAATGAATTTTGACATCAATAATTACCAAAGGAAAAATCAATTGATAATTACCGAAGGCAAGATCCGTCAGTAAATACCGCGATCCGCTTCTTCTTCTTCCTCATCTCTCCTTCTTCTCCTTTGCTTTAGGGTTTCAGTTTTTTTTTATGCATTTTCAGGCCAACCAAAAGTCAAATGTGTCCATCCTATCGTCGTTCATTGGTTGATTTTTGAACTTTTAGTCTGATAACGTGAATCCGCTTCAAGAACACGAGTGACAGTGCAGTTGTTGGTTCTATAGTGTGCGTACATGTTTCAATGGTAGAGATGTTGATGGATGCTGCTCGAACAGTAGTGAAGTGTGTGGATCTTAGTGTAAGCATTTATGTTAGTGACACGATGGAAGCTCTCTGGTGAGTGTGTGGTGTATTACCCACTTGCAGTCTTCGTTGAGTGTTAATGTAAAAAGTTGTCGGCGTCGAGTACAGTTTCGATCCGCATCATTGTTTGTGGCTGAAAGTGTCATAAGCTGAGAAGATTTGATGATTTATTTTTTGAAATGAAAATGAAGATTGTGTGTGTTGTGACCGTGAGAAAATGAAGAAAATAAGGGACTTTCGTGTTTTTTAAAAGAAATGGAGATAAAGAGATGTTGTACTCAAAATTTGGACGAAAAATTTATTGTTCTTTTTACTAACGAATTTTTTCATAAATAAATGAAATATACATTACCAATAAATTTGCCAACGAATTTTTTGATTTATAATTACCGAAACGAATTTTTTGGTTGATAATTACCGAAAGAAACAATACTATTAGTTTTAGATAATTAAATAATATGATAATTTTCTATTTTGTGTGTGTTTCTAAAATTGGCTTGAAAAGAGTAACTTAAGCATGCCAAATTCATGTCATGATCAAAAGTGATTTGCTTAAAATGGAAATATAAAATGGGGGTGATTATGAAATGTTGTTGGTTGTGTCTGTGCTTTACATTACAAGGGAAACTGGTGTGAAGAGGGGACGTACATCTTCTAAACAAAAGCTTATAAAAAGATATTTTTGACGCATTTCTACGCTCATTTAAAATATTATTTTTCATTTTTCTATTATAAAAAAGTAATAATACAGTGATATATATTTATATTATTTTATACACATTAACAAGATAAAATAATCATAAAATAATAAATTTTTATATTTTTAAAAGAAAAATAAAAAAGTAAGAAGAAGAATATTAAAAGAATGTTAAATCAGGTGTTTAAACCTTGTCCAAAATTATTTATTCTTTACATCTTCGTTTTAGTAATTTACGCATCTGTTTATAGTCGTTTCTTTACACTCCTATCATTTACCACACTTGTTTAAATGTTTTTTCTTCTGGACTAGTGGCATAACTTGAAGAAACCAAATGTCTATTACAAGTTTTCTTGAACATGGTTATAGTAAGAAACTGAAGTTTTATTGAACTTTAACTCCACTCTTGTTACTTGAACAAGTTTTATTGAACAATCTGAAACTTGCGTTCATACTTGATGAGATGATTAAGCAACTGAGGGCATCAAATACTTGTTCCGCAATTACAGCAACACTACCTTCAGCCTTTTTGATCTCCATGTTCACCTTCTCATAAAACCTACTGTCCTGCAGTGCATCAGCAACGTTACTCTCAAGTCCAACAGCCACAGCAGCTTCTGCTCTAGCTCCATAAACCACTTTCTGTACCAGTGTCAGCAGAATGAGTATTGTGACCAATTTCATACAAACTATATAAACATTTGCATAAATATGAGTAGTGTGGCGAGATCACCTTGAATTTGGAAAAAAGAATTGCACCATACACATTGGACAAGGCTCACAAGAAGCATAAATTTCACAGTCAGCAAGTTCAACTTTATTCAGCTTTCGACAAGCCTTCACATGATATCATAAGATCCAAAATGGGTTAATTATATCGAACATAATAAGTAGAAAAAGTAATATATTTTGTCTAATGGGCAAATGTTAGATTTTATTAACTGAACCGATCTATCCCTTCCTTCCACTTTCTTTACGGCAAGCAAACCTTATATTTCTAAGTAGAAAAGCTAATATGGTTTGAGAAATGAAGCAGCAAAATAGATATTCTAGATGCATGGTGCTCTTTTAACAGTGAAATTCAAGAGGGAAAATATAACAAGTGTTAACTAAACCTCTCTTATCGCAGTAATCTCAGCATGAGCAGTGGGATCAGTGTTTCTTCCAACCATGTTATGACAGCTTGCAACTATTTCATCATTTCGAACAATAACTGCGCCGTATGGGTAACCATCGCCAGTTTCAACCGCTTTATATGCTTCTTCAACTGCTACAGTGAGGAACATGTTTTCTCTATCCTCTGTAGCAACATATGTCAGTAGAGAATATAACGCCAATTACATAATCAAGTGTCATAAGAACACACATTATGAGACAAATTTAATGCATAGTGTGCGACAAATTAACGTTACTTAATTGAAAACACTTAACATTAATGGAAAAGGGACAAAACTGCACAAAGGAAACAAAACTACAAGAAGTTATAATTATGAATTATTTTACCATTAGAAGCAGTAGCAACACCCTTCATCATATGGTATTAGGATCAGATGAAAAATTGTGTAGAGCTTGTGTTTACGGTTCATATATATATATATATATATATACATGATCCACTTAAAAAATGTTGCATTTAAATATTTGAAAAGGCAAATATAATATTTGAATTGCATGCGTGCGAACGATGGGGTGTATGTGAGCCTCGGTTGACATGAATAAAGTAAGAAGGAATTTAGTGTTCTTTGTTTGTCGCTTAATTTAAATTTTTTTCAATGGTATATAAAAAGTTATAGTGCAGCAGACTCTTCAAATTCTTTTCAAATGTTTTAGCTTTTGTTGTCAATCTGAATAGTTACATTCGGATTAATTACTACTTAATTGAAGACTATTTACTATTGTGTAGTTCATTATTACTCAAGTGACGCCAACAAATGACTTATTATAGATTAAAGATGATTCTTCCCATATTTGCTTTAGTTTAAGATAACACACCTTCTAAACTGTGTTTTTCGGGATTCATATTTAGTGAAGTTTTCGTAACGTGATAATTGTTTTTTTTTTTACAAATTGGAATGAAAAGTTTTAATGATAAAAAAAATTTATATTATGATTCACTTTTGTGATAAAGTCAATTTAATCTTTCTGTAGTATTAATATCATTTGAAAGCTATAAACATTAAACTAGAATGAAAAGTTTTAATGATAAAAAAATGAGTACTATTCTTATTAAAAGAAATTAATATGACAGCAAATACAATAATTTGTCAACAATCATGCACATTCCATTCTTATAAACCTTATGTAAATATCTGTAGAATATTTTTCAATAATGAAACTGGAATTACTCAAATATAGGAACTTAATTATAAGGAATTATAATTTTTAGGGTTTATAATTATAAGGAATTAATTATATTTCATATGAATCATGAAAAAAAGAAAAATCCACCACCACATGTTATATAAGATATTTATGCGGAAAAACAATTTTTTTCTATGAATATTTATAGATAAATTATATGAACAGACTGATATACCTCGTGAATGATTTCAATATTTGAAATAACATGCTATATAATAATTTTCTTCCGAAAAACTAATTTTTATTGGGTTTTGAATATATTTTTTTTCAAAACCAAGAAATTTTGGGTTTCGTATGTTTAAACAGAATGGAGAGATTAAACTAAATTTTTATTTTAAATGAAGGATAGAACAATTAAGCATTGTGTGGTTGTGTTTGCTTCATAACACAAGAGAAATATATTCCTGTGCACTCGTATCTTGCTGTGAAGAACCTCTTCGTAGACATGATTTCACATTATTGAAGGATGAATAGTATATATGCAATAGTAACAGTAAGTGACATTATTGAAGGATGAATAGTACATGCAATAGTAACCGAAATTATAACAATAGGTACAATAATAATTTATAAAATATAATAACAATAATTAATATAACTATTTATAAACATACTGAGAATAGTTAATATATAAGTATTTAACATTAATGAGGTTGCAGTTGTGTACCTTTGACAGAGTGTGCATGGTGCTGGTTGCATCCTTTATATTAAAACTTTTGGAGATAACATTATCTTATTAGGTGAATGCATTTGCTTCTTCCGTGCAGTCACACGTACGTCTTAGTTGAGAGCAACAAAAATCTTTTATCTTGGTATGCTAGGTATTAGGTCCTATTGGGGTATAGTAATCTAGTTTTACTATAGACTTAAAATAGAGGAAGGGGATACATTGATTTTAACAACTTTTTTTAATAATTTTTTGACAATAAATTACGTGTTATTATTTTATTGATTCGTATATTTGAAATAAACTAATCACAAGCTGATACATAATTAATTGTAAAAAAATTGTCAAAAAAAAATTGTTAAAGATAAGTTTTTCTAATAATAAAATGGGTGTTGTTTTTTTTAAAAGATTTAGACATGATTGAAAGTAAAATTTGTGAAAATTTATGTAAGATTTAGTTGATGTGATAAATAAAAAAATATTTTAATTGATAAAAAATAAAAATTAACAAAATATCTTTAATGTTAAAGATAATATAAAATGATATTTATTAATAATATATTTATTGGTAAAAATTATTAAAAGGTAGAAAAAATTTATTTTCTTAAGAATATAATTTATTATGGAGTGATATAAATTTTTTTTTTGTTTTTGAAGTCAAATTAAAATTTGAAACAATTTTGTAAAGCATTCCAATGAAAAATAATACCAAATTTTATTATTAAACCATTTTAAAATAAAACACAATTTCTTTATTTAAAATAAACCAATTTCTTTATTTAAAATCAAATTTTATGTAAAGAATCTCATGTGGACATGCTAGGTTGCTTGATCAATAGATATGAATACTATATACAAACTAACTCACGAGGAAATCATTGATTTAGTTATTATTATTATTATTATTATTATTATTATTATTATTATTATTATGTATTTTGGTTACAAAATTGTTTCAACTACAACAATGATGGTAGTTAAGTATCTCCATGACCATCCCAAAGTTCTTAAAGAAATCAGAGTGAGTGAAAAAATTGTCATGTTATTTAGGTAAGTTGTTTTCTCTTGACTATGATAACACTGAATGCAGAAAGAGCACTTTGTCATATGGGAAAGGAATCAAATAAGATGGCAGCTGGATTCAATTGTACACAATTGGAATCGAATACGTTTTAACGTGAAACCGAATAGATTGACATTGAAATCGAATACAAGGACGCTAGAATCGATTCCAGATTTTCTTCACAGTATAAAATGTAATGGAATCGGTCACATGAAATTCAGAATAGATTACACGTTATACATTACATTTGCATGATCATTACAAAATTCGTAGAGGGCTAAACTTGACATTTTCACACAACTCTTGTCAAATCCAAGCATTTCACCTGGTGTTAAAAAAAAATGCATCCCGTAATTCATCGTTCTCCCTTCCTTTCATATCAATTAAAATGAATATCAAAAATCTCTAAAATCCATCGTCGCCGTTATTTCTGAACAGTGAAATACGCTCATGCGAGATGTGTGTTCAGTTAGAAGAATGAATTTGAGAGAGAATGAATGCATTGATTTGAAGAGATTTGAAAATAAATTGAGTATTGTTTTTTTAAAGAAATTTGAAAGTAAGTGAGAATAGATTCGGAAGTAAAATTTATAAAAATTAGAATAGAATTTGATCAATGTGACATATAAAAAAATGTTTTAATTAATAGAAAATAAAGATTATTAAAATACTTTTAGAAATAAAACTAATATAGAATGATATTTATTAATAATATATTTATTGGTAAAAAATATTATAAGAAGGAGAAAAAAATCAATTTAAAAAAAATAAAATAAATTTGTATTTAAAATAAAATAAATCTATATTGAAATTGTAATGTTTTTAATGAAAAAATATGTTTTTAAGAATATAATTTAGACAATAGTGATATAATTATTTTTTTTAATGATGACTTGTATGGTTATGCAACATGATTTTTGTCACTTACTTCTATTGTTATAAGACATCTCTTCATCTACAGCAATGCATTATTATAATAGTAGAGTGACTATGACTCAGGCCAAACAATATTTGTAATCAAAAAATTCTCATGACATAGTTGAATTATTTAATTTTCTTCTATATAAATTTATATACTTTTGCTTAAGCTATGTTAACATTTTTTACCCTGGTTCAGGCTAAACAATATTTGAAATAAAAAAATTCTCATGACATAGTTGAATTATTTAATTTTCTTTTGTATACATTTATATACTTTTATTTATATACTTTTATTTATATACTTTTGTTTAAGCCATGTTAACATTTTCTATCCATCCAGTTGCTGCTAGATTATTTTTGCCTTTCACCACCACCACGGTTCATAACTTCAATGGATCCCCTTGCACCACCCTTCAACGATGTAACAACTACAACACAAAAAAACATAGGGTTGAAGTGTCATGAAAGACCATTACAAGCTTCTTGATGGTTTGCATGTTGCAGTAATCGATGAAAAATGTCCTATAATTAGTTATAGTGTGTTGGAATCAGTTGCTCCTTCTAGTGTAATCGATATTACATGGCAGTGTATGAGCTTGGTGGAAGCGATTTCACCTGACTCTGGAATCGGTTATGTCCTCCATCTTCAAGTAAACCTCCAACAGATCTCCACCACCATGGATGTTGTCATGTGAACCTCGAGCTCATTTCCAGGACATATGCATGTTTTTGAAACTCTTTATGCATGCATGTTTCTTTACTGGTAAATAGGGTTTTTTACACGTATATCCCTCAAATTTGATGGCATAACTGCAAATGAAAAAAGAAACATTAATCTCGCAAATCATCGCTTTTAATCGCTCCCAAATTCCTCAAAGCAAACGCGAATGGTTTCGCAAATCCGTCTTCTCAAATCAACATAAATAGTAATATCCACTCAAATGAACACAACATTAAAGACAGGAAGATGAATGAAGAGACTAATGATTATGCCAAAGTGGACTAGCCTAACTTGAAGTTAATAGGATGTTTCATTAGAAACTAGGGCAGTCACTTCTTAAAACCCTTGGATTCGAAAGGATATGACGGTTGGAAAGTGAAGGGGCACAAATCTCAGAACCCTGTCTATTTTTATATAAATATGCTTGTGGGACACAAGGGGGCCACTTTTGTTTGTTCTGATAGTCGAAGAGTTCAAATTTGCTTTCATGATAGCATCATGTATCTCCTCGTCTTTGTCTTCCTTTAATTTTAGTGTGTTGTTGATGATGCCCACTTCAGTGGTGTGGGGGAGTTTTCAGTTTTTTCTTCTGGTAGTTCTAGTAATGCTACCACCTCTTCGTCGAAAGCGGTGTTGAAGGATCTTTAGTTTTGTGTTGGGTACGAGTGAATTAATAGTAGTGTGTGTGAGTATTTCTCAAATTATATGTGATCTTTCATGGTTTGTAGCTTTGACAGTGCCTATCTAGTCTTGGATAAGGACAATCTAGATTATGTCGTGTCTCTGGATCGAGTAGGGTAGGTAGACAATGTTTGTCATTGTCATGAGGGGTATCCTTGCGATTTCTTTTATATGTAATTGGTTTTGATAACTAATATGCATATTGGGTTTCAATTTAATGATCTTACTGAGGGTGTGTCAGGTATTCTGAATGTTGCTTTGACATAACTCCACCAAAATGTTTAAGTCACGTTGCAGGCCACAAACGTGTCTTTTTGCCTCATTTAAAAACTTTAAAAACACATTTTTTAGGATAATGATAAACCCTTACGGTCGTTCTTACTTCTTTGATTTCGATAAGCCCAAGTTTCCTTTCTTTTATACTCGTCATCCTCTTCATTATGATGATTGGTCGAGGTCTATGATGACGGTAGAAGACTACAAGGTCCATCTTGTAGGCTTTAAGACCATCTTTTATAAGAATTGATTATATGGGAATGAAGTCGACTCTTTCTAAGTCTCTTTATTCTTTTCTCATGTTTTGTAAACTAATTGTTAACTTGAACCAACCATTTTTCTACTATAGCCAAGCAATGCTTAGTTGATATTTAAGAATACTTCTTAATGCACTTGAAGTTATGTGGCATCACCCTAGTTAAAAAGGTAGTACATATGTTATGATTAAGCTTGGTCGAGGAGGTATTTATCAAAAAGTTTATACGATGATTTGTCCACCTTGATCGAGGAAGTTCGTGATACGGACTTAAACTAGGTAAACATGTGTCGAGAAGGTTCTTGACAGGAACTTAATGAACACTTAGTCGACCTTGGCCAAAGAGGTTTTCCGTGAGAACTTACCTTAGCTGAAGAAGATCTCGAAAGTAACTTGAGGAATGCTTAGTCAACTTTGATCAATGAGAATCTTGGTAAAAACTTGAGGGACACTTAGTTAACCTTGGTCGAGGAGGATTTCAACATGAACTTAAAGAATACTTAATCAACCTTAACCAAAAAGGATCCCCACAAACATTTAAAAATTGTTTACTCACCTTGATTGAGGAAGATATCGACAAAAACTTGAAAATGAAAACTATAATTAAAAATTATCGTAAGTTCAAAATTTATTATTTGCAAGTATCATTAAAACCTCCTTAGCCAAAGACCGAGGTAGAAGAAAAATTCAATTTATAAGATTTCATTTATAAGTGAGTTTTCTTCATAGTTAAACTCTATAATGAATTTTTTTTATCATCAACTAAAAACACATTATATTCATATTTTCAATATGTCATCCTTTGGTTACACCTTATCTAAAGTTTATAATATTTTTTTCAAACCTGTCCATTTATGTAATTTTCACACAAAAGTATACCATTTTCATTAAAAAAAAAAAACTCACTCAAACCTACATCCACAACTAGAGTTGTTAAAATGGGTCACAACCCGCAGGCCAACCAGACCCATCACGAGTAGGTCGGGTTGGATTTATGCGAGTCAGATTTCAACCAGACTCATTTAAACTAGGTTCATGCGGGTTGAACAAGTTGTGGGCCGGATTGACCCACCAACCTACTTACCTAATTTTATTTTATTAAAATTTAATTTTAATTTTATAAAAAGATATTTCTTTTTTGCTTGAAAAAATTATTTAAGATTCCTATTTTCAAAATTTATTAAACACCCAAAATTTGGAAGTCAAATTTGGGAGTGAAATTTGTTTATATTTGAATTATAGAAAGTTTTTATTTTTTTTATTTAAAAAAATTGTAATTAAATGAACCTGTGAGTCAATCCGTTTACCCACCAACCCGTGATGGGTCGGGTCAGGTTCGAATTTTTCTGACTCGCTGATAAATGAACCAAGTTAGGTTGACTCACTAAGTAACCAACCTGGTGGACCGAGACAGGTCGGACCGAGTTACCCGTTTTGACAACTCTATCCACAACTATTCGAAATAAAATATAATACCTGATAAGATAGATTATAACACCAAAATATGAGTTAATTTCATAATTCTAGAAGTTAATTTCTAAAATTTATGAATAACTTCAATAACAAACAAAAAAGTGTGAACTTTAGAATAACTTCATAATTCTAGAAGTTAATTTCTACATCAATGCATTAAGTTTAAAAAATCAAGTACACATGATATTAAGATAAATATTTATGATCAAATTACACAATTAGAACATCCTTGATACAATTTTCTGCTCTTGCAAGATTAAAATAAAAAGAAAGTATATTTTCTATAGTTTTTATAATAATTTATACTTAAAAACTAATTTCATAATTGATTAAAGAAATAAATCTGATTCAATAAGATGAAATGAAATATAATAGATCACACGATAATAATAATAAATATAATATAATAATTATAATAACAAATAATAATAATAATTTTTATGGTAATTCAATCGTTTTATAGTTTCAGTTATTAAAACAATTTTTTTATCAACCACATCAATTAAATTATTTACAAATTTTCATCACATTTTTCTTCATCTTTTTCTTAACA
Source organism: Vigna reflexopilosa (assembly GCA_027742785.1). Classification (NCBI taxonomy): domain Eukaryota; kingdom Viridiplantae; phylum Streptophyta; class Magnoliopsida; order Fabales; family Fabaceae; genus Vigna; species Vigna reflexopilosa. Next base: position 31,600,644 of record CM050917.1, read on the forward strand.
CAAAATACTTCACTTTCACCTATTTTTTTCCTCCTTTCCACACTCCCAAATTCATCCTCTAATTCAAACACAACCTAAATCTTCATTCTACCACGGATGTAAGTACAAGAGCATGCATCGTATTACCGAGCTTTTAAGTATCGTATCCATCGCTTTATACATATTTGGGGATTAAGCAAAAGATATATCAAGTTCCTAATATACATTTACCTCAATAACAACGAACAAACTAAATTCTTCAGTTTCCATTACTTACCTCACCAAGCCAGATCACTTATTCACGCGTATATAAACCAAAATTCGAGAAGGAAATAGCTCCAATGATTTGGATTACCCGTTTTCACTCATTTATTGTAGTGGGTTTTCTTAAATGGCCTAAGATTAACTTGATATATAAAGTTGAATCAAATCTTAATTTGTTTCAAAAAAATAAAAAAATCAGAACAATCACAGCACCACCAGAATTGTTACAAAATGAATCGAAGAATCTGTAGTCATATTTTTTAATTAAGCCAGACGTCGACCATACAGTTAATAACCAGAACATTTCACCAAATATAAAAAATCTGAAGAACTTGTTGATATTGCGAATGCAATAGGCAGTAGTCCCATTTGATGCCAATTACCAATACATGCATAGAAGATTTTCAATAGTACAACATAGTTACTCTCGAGAACCAGTTCAATTTCAAATATTTCTGTACGTTGACAACTAACAGTCATACTAACTAATGATTTCATTGAGGCATTTAAAGTCTTTTTGTAACAATTCCCAAAATCAACCAACATGGAAATCATTATCACAACTAAATATTTGAAAATAATGTGTTCCCCTGAATTCTCAAAATTGATCATGCAAGTACTCGATCTCAAGTTGTAACAGAACATCGATTAACGTAGGATCAACAATTACAGCAAAATACATCATTCTAGGAAACTACTAGAAAATAAAATAACCATAAGAAAATATCAAAAGCAATAGAACCTTAAAATCACTGTTTGAAAACTCATTTCTTTTTTCCAGCCTTGGCAGCATCGGAAGCCTTCGTCTGCAGAAAAGAAATGGGTTATTCTTTTATAAAAGAAAAATGATAAAACAGATAAACAGTAGTCAACAAAACACAATTGTATTACCTTCTTTACACCACGAATCTTCTTGGCTCTATTCTTTCTCTCCTTCATCTGCTTCCTTGATTTCTCTACCTTGGTATCAAGTCCATTCTGAAAAAAAGGAGATTTTAGATTTTGATCAAACAAAAAGAACCCAACATAAATTACAGAACGAAGGGAAAATAAAATGTTAGAGATCACAAAGAACAAAAGCAATAGTCACAAAATACAAACGACTCCAATAAAAGCATACCAGCAGTAGATTTTGCAAATACAGAACAGAAAAAACACCCGCAGTTTGAAATATATATATATATATATATATATATATATATATATATATATATTAACTACTAACACCCATAATAAAATCTGACCAAACCACAAAATCATATCAGTTTACAGCCGTCTCATCCAACCCAACTAAAGAGCATTTTATAATTTCTGCAGGACTAACCTCTTTTACAAAATCATATTCCCTAAAACCCTTCAATAACACATTTTGTCACCGGCTATTACAAGTTTAAACTGACTATAAACCCCCACCGCCCTCCAAACAAAAAATGAAACAACTCATAAGGAAAGTTAAAATAGAAACAATGGTAATGGAAATGGGTAGATACATAATTTATAAAAAGATGAACTAAAAAAATAACAGTCACAAAGGGAAAAAATTACAACAAAGGCAGAATGATTCAGTTAACTGACCCTGATAAGCCTGTACTTAGGCTCATACTTCTTCGCATTGTCAACTGAATCATAGATCAAACCAAATCCAGTGGACTTGCCACCACCAAAGTGAGTTCGGAACTTGAAGACAAATACAGTGTTGGGGTCCTTCACATCATACATTCTTGCCAATTTCTCCTTCAACTCAGCCTTTACGCCAAACACAACACATTAAACAAAGCAAAACGCGAACTAACACAAATTTAAACAAACAGTTGAAAAAATGTAGCATCCGGCTACTTAAGGAAAAAAAGAAGCTTATTAAAAGACAATACCTTGGAAACATTGGCCCTGCCTGGGTGAAGGACATCAACAACCTGAATCACATAACAAAAAGCATCACCTATAAATCCGTAGGATTCTCTGCTATTAGGGATCACGATGTTCAAAACGTATCACAAATAGAAGATTTCACATTGACACAACTCGTCTACCTATTTGATTAAATTCAATTTATATTATTCTGATGAAATCTTCTACTGAAAACTTTCTACCTATTTCAAATATTCTGATGCAACCTAATGGGGTCACCACTAAAAAAAAATGTTTTCAGAATGTATATTTGTTATAGAAAAATGTAAAATTGAACTGAAAAAAGAAAGAAAAAAAAAACTTACGAATTGTTTTCTGGAGAGAAGCCTGTTTGTCATGAATTTTCTGGTTCGGATGGTCACTGCCTTGTCCGCCATTTTTGTTTAGCGCCGGCTACTGGAGCAACTGATATTGTCAGCTCGACGACACCGCTACGGAGGGGAAGAAGGTTAGAATTTAACCCTACCCTCTTTAAAAACCCTAGTTCTGTTATCTTTTCCGTTTGGGCTGGCCCAATTAAAGCACTTATTTTAACACGATTAATTTTTTGCCATTTCTTCCTACCCTTTCGTTTTTCTTCCTGCACCCGTAACTTTTAAAATACCCCCTCTATTCTTTTTGACATAAAATATCCTATTTATTTTTTCTCTCCCACCTTTCCCTTTCTTCTACGGTGTTGATGGGACTAATCCAATACGTCGGGTTCACAAACGTGTAACCACAGTTTGTTGGGGGCTTGCAGCACCCTGATTGCATCAGATGAAAGTGCAAAAAGAATAAAGATCAAACATGGAGGTGCAGCACGATTTTTCTAAAACTTTTGCAGAGATAAAATGGGATATTGAAAATTATAGGGGTGCAGAAAGGAAAATTGGGAATACAGGAAGAAATGGCCTTGATTTTGGGTCCATCAAGTTTGTGCACGATTCCGGCCATCTTTGTCGGACCCATTAATGCATAGCCGAATCAAAATATTTAGGCCCATCAACTTTATTTATTTTCTTCCTGTAAAAAAAGATGGTAAATTTTAGTTTTGTCTCTAGAATCAAATTTTATCTTATTTCAAAAAATTCTATTGATTTTTACTTTTAATGTAATTGATCGTTAAATTTTACTGTTTTTATAAATAAATACTTAAGAAATTTAATATTATCCTACGTTGAACTTTTCAATTTTTTATAAATAGTATTTTTACATTAAATACTTATGAATTTTTATTCTTTTTATTAAAATATATTCCATAAAAAATAATAAATTTTAATAATTAATTAGAATAAAATGAAGGTTTTTTTCGAAAACATAACATTTTAAAATCAATTAGAAAAATAAAATAAAATTCAACGTATTGAGCTGAAGTAATAATTAAGATAAAAAAAAAGTTGGGATGTCTATTTTAAAAATAAAAAGTTTAGGAGGTTAACTTTTTTACTCAAAAAGCTATAACAAATATTTAGTAAAAAATGAATGCTTTTCATTGTTATGAGTGATATACCTCTTTAGTAAAAAACTTGAGAACAAAAAAATTAGAGATGTCAAGAACAAAATACTCATTTTTCCGTTAAAAACAAATCCGCCTCAGTCCGATAGAAAGAAATAAATAAATTTAAATTATTTATAAAATTAATTTAAATTGGAAAAACAACTTGAATTCGTTATACATATGACATCAATTTGCCTGTAAAAAAAAATTACGCAACCTCTTCTAAAGTATTTATATTTATATTTACAACCTTTTAATTTCTGATATGATCTATAAAAAAAAATCCATGTTTTTATATTTATATTTACAAAACATATACGAGTGTGAATTTAATCGTATTTTCTTAGTTTAATTAGAAGATGTTGTTTTTTTATGGCCTGACCTTTACATCGTGCTATCACATCGATCATGGCTATCTTTCATCCATTCAAATGTCATTGAAAATTTTATACAATATTGTTTATGAATTGAAAAGGAGCAATCAACCACGTAGGCTTTAAATAATTCCTTTGATTTTCATCCTTTGGAAAATGTACAAGGTTTAATTGCTGTATAACTAACACAAGTTAATGGTATTTTCCACCTAAACGTTAGGTTTAACTTTAATGATAAGTTAATAGCATTTGAAAATCGACATGGGAATAAAATATAGTTTCTTATTTATTCACGAAACATATAAGTTGATTAACCAAGATATCTCAGCTTTGTACGCCTTTAGTTTTTTATAAAATCGATTTAGTTCATCTTTTTAAATTTTTCAAATCCTTATTTTTAGTTTTATTCTCAAATGAAGAAAAAAAAACCTTATTTTTCTTTTTATAATATATTTGTTTCATTTTGTTATCATTCTAAACTACGAAATCAGTGAATGACATCTATAATTTTATACTATTAATAAAGGAACTTATACCCGTTTTATTCTTTTAATAACTATTTTTTAAAATTCAAATAATAAACTATTTTCCAATTTTAACCGTAATTACTTTTTTAATTCTAATAATTATTCAAGAAAAACATTTACACAGTTAAAAATTATAAAAATCATTTATAAGCTATACAATAGTTTTTATAAATTAAGAATTACACAACATTTTTAATTTTAATAATTAAAAATATTTTACAATTTAATAAATTTTTACTATATAAAAAAAGTAAACATACATGCTTCCAGTAGTCCGTTTTAAAATAATTAAGATAAATCTGAAAAATATGTTTTAGAGACATATAAAAAATATATTACAACACTAGTAGATTTGATGAAAACAATTATTTAAATTTACTCATCGAACAATCAATAACTTTCTTATAACACAGAAATAAAAACAATAAATTTTATTAGAAAAAATAAAAACATTTTCATTCTAAGGATTAAAAAATATATAAGTCTAAAAATAGCTATTACTTTCTGAAAATATATAAGATCAATACTATTTAGTAAAGAAATATAAAATATATTAGTGAAATCTTAAATAAAATTATTTAAGATAAATTATCTAGATCTAGATCCAACAAGGTAAAAACGCATAATCCTAGCATGGGATTATTTTTTGCACACACATCCTTTCTCATATTTGAATGATATATGAACCACAATACATCTGGAATTAAAACTGAAAAATAGAGAAAAAAGTTTCTTATTACAATATTATTGATTTTCCTTTGGTAAAAATGTATATCAGAGATTATTGTGAGGTTTAGTGATACAACAATGTTATTAAAGAGTAGTGAAGAATGTGTTTGAAAATTGTAGTTGAAAACTGATAACAAAAGTTAAAATGAAAATGGATCCGTTCTTGAACCTTCTTGTTGGGTCAATGTTAGCTGTCCAAACCTAAATTTTACGTGGAAGAGATTTGTTGGACTGTGTATATATGATTATTGGAGAATCCTTTTCGGTAGTGATTGGTGTAATTAATGGAATGAATGTGCAGTGAAACAAAACATGAAGAGAAGTAGCAGAGGGGGTTCCACCAAATTATAGGTTTTGGAACACCAAATCTTTTATCAGATCGAAGGCTTTGTCCACTGCAGCTTCCACACTATTATTTCAGTAATTGAGTGGCATATGAACAAACACGATGCAGATTCTTCTTCTGTAAAAAATGGGACACTGTCACACCGATAGCAACTTATTGAAATTAAGTGTTTGTTCGATGTATCTTTTTCCATCTTTACATGTCTGTCTGTCATCTGCAACCTAGTTGGATAACTTGTTAAAGACAGTGTAGTCCAGGATCAAGACGTTACTTAAAATTACCATATAAGGAATGCATCAGAAATATAAATAAAAATACATGGAAATGCATCGAAATAACATTTATGTTGTATTTTAAAAGTTACTTTCCAAGTGAATTGAAGCATCAAGTTTTGGAGTTTAACTAGGGAGGAAACTCTTTCATGAAGAAAATTTTATAAACTCAACATCGTAAAGAAGGTCTAAACTTTGAAGAAATTCTCCATGAAAGAAAAATTCACAAGTTGACGACACTATTGGAGCTGCAATCGAGACAGAAACTATAAAAATTAAGAGCAAACCCATTTTTTTTAGATATCTAGTTTCATATCCAGATTTTTAGACTTCTTTATAGGACTTTTCTTCCACTTTTACTTATAATATCTCTTAGATTAGAGAGACATGGAAAAGGATAGAGTTTCTGGGATCAAGAGAATCAACATGAGTTGTTGAATTTTCTTGTTATGGGATTGGATATAGTTATGTGAATTTATGTACTCATATTGTTTTATTGTTTTATACCAGTGTTCTTTCATATGTTAAATGATTTAATTTGTTTATAATTGATGAAATGATCTCTTATCTATTATGTGTGTAACTTGAATTAGGTAAAAGCTAAGTTGAGTTTTAGATCATCTAATACTATTAGATGGTAGGCATGCACCTATATGCTATAGCTGATAATAGAGTCTTTATCATTAATGTAAAGAGTTCATTCAATAGGAGTGAAGAAATTGCACTCAATGTGAATGTCTTTAAGTCTTAGGCTGCAAATATGAGTTTAAAATTACATTAGTGTACTTCTAGGAACCATAAATGAACCTTGTTAATTCAATAAAATAGTAATTGTGCTTAAGAACAAAGTAGTAAAGTCTAATCCAAACATGTTTCATATCATTGAGTTATTTGTTTTGAACTTTGAGTTCTGGACCACCACCATTTTACAACCAATATATCTTTTGATTACAAATCCCAATTGAGTATACTTTTTGATAAAGATTAATCAAATCTTTGTAAATCAACATTTATTAGTACAATCAAGGTGTGATTACTCTAATCTAGATGGTCATCATATATTTATTACCTTTATTAGAACAACGAGTGTTGATTTTCTTTTCTAATTGATTTTCTACCCCAGATTTATATATCTTGAATGGTTTCTTACCAAATATCTCATACAATTTTGTAGACAAAATTTCAAAGCATTTGTACATTTTTTTTTCAATAATATATAAATAAACCTTTTTTTTTCATTATACCATTTCAATTCAAGTAAATTAGTTTTTTTTTTCATATATGTATAGAAAGGCTTTCTTAGTTTTTTTGTTTGAACACATATTTCTCTTCATTCTTTAATAAAATTTAAATTTATATGACCTAGTCTAACATGTCACATATCACAACTTTCAACATTTTTAATAATCAAAGAAGAACTATTAGATATTTTGCTAAAGATAAAAGTATAACACTTAACTTGAAAAGTAAAACCATCACAAATATACATCCTTTACTAACTAGAAAACCATGTTTAGAAATAACAATCATATTGCATTCGAAAGCAACTTTATAACCTTGTTGGACTAATAAGGAAGTGCTAATAAGATTTTTTCTAAATTCAAAAAATGAACTTAGTTTAAAATAAGATAATTTCTAAAAGACCACTATAATTTGTAGATCGTCAAATAGAACATGTGTCATGCTTCCATTTCCTATACTTTATCAGACACACACAAATATTTGCTTCATAATCTATAAACAAATCATTAAAGTTAAAAACATGCTTTAACTTGGGATTAGTAATACGATAATATTCTTATAAGAACTTAAAGGCAACACCCATAGTAATGTTACTTTTTACAACAAGTAATAGTATTAGTTTCAGATTTTGAATTAGATTAAGAATTTTGATCAATCTTTTTGAGAAAAATGATGTCCTTGATAGAAAAACATACAAGAAAAACATCAAAAGATAAATTTTCAAATTTATATTTTAAGCTTCGAACATAATAAGTATGATATTAAATAAAACAATTTCTTTAAATTTCACGTCATAAACAATATTTTTCAAATTCATGAATTTGATAAAAAAATAGTCATTTGAAATTATTTTTTCACAAAGATATCGAGATAAACTCCTTTTTTTTCTTTTTTTTTAGTTTAAGTGCTTCTCATAACTAAATAACAATTTTAATATAAAAAATTATTTTATAAATATTATCGTACAAAACGCTTAAAATATGTTAATAACATAAAATATCTTTTTCAAAAACATGTTTTTTAGAAGTAGGAGATGTTAAAGCATTCCTTAATATAATAGAAAAATCAATAACTTGAGTAATAATAGAAAATAACATGTTCTAGTGAGTCAAAATTTAACTTGTTGCTAGTAAAAAAAAAATCACTTACATATAAAGTGACTTAAACATATCATGACATACATATTATATAATATTATCTACTTTTGTAATAAAAGAAATAACGATGAACAAAGTAAAATAATCTTTTGTCTCTAAGAATCTTAGAAAAAATTAAAATAAATAAATAATAATAACATGATGAAGAACACAAATATATGAATAAAAGAAGATAGATCAAATTAAACAAGCAATAAAAATATAGAATAAAATTACGAATGAAGAAAAAAATAGAAAGAGTTTGACCTAAGAGGTGCATATTAAAGAGAAAAATCATATAAATCAAATCAATGAATGATCTTTCACTTTATAAACTCCAACATTTCTAAAATCAAATAGAATAACCAAAACATTTTTATATAAGTTGTTATGTTTATTGTCTATTTTCCTCTTACAAATACTTTGTATTTATAAGTACAAGAGAATAAATAGTAATAACACTGATTAAAATAAAATAGTAAATAGTAACAAATCTTGTTAAACTAAAATAAATGTAATACATTTAAAAAATAATCAACCATAAATAACGTTTATCATAAAATTAACAGTGCATAAAGTATGAGTATAAGTAGATAATTTATGTATTTTTTAAATTATATTAAATATTTCCAATATATATATATATATATATATATATATATATATATATATATATAATTGAGGTATGACATAAATTATAACCTTTAAGTAAAATATAATTATTGTAATAAAACTACAACAATTATTAAATGAAAAAGTAAAATAACATAAAATTATCTTTTGTCTATTAAATCATAAATGTTCCAAAAAAACAGGCTAATTCTCTTAATGTGGATTATTCTTTGCTAACTTGATTACATTAGTTAATATTTTTTTACTTTTAAACTAACTACATAAAAAATGACCGTTAGAAAATGGTATGATTATAAAAAAAATCATATTTAAGTTATTAATTTTTTTTTAAAATTTATATAACTTAACTTTTTTAACATGAGTAAATATGCTTCAAATTTTGAAAAACAAATACAAGATTTTAACATTGAAGTAAAATTATAATAATACTGAGAATTTATTTGTATTTATTTAAATAATTTAGTTTCTTAAATCTGTAGTATTGTTCAAAAAGATTTAAAATGTGTTTAAATAAGAAATTTCAAGAGAATAATTTATTTCCAGCAGAAATTTAAAATGCTTTTGGGATATATTATATTATTTGGATAGCAAGTTAAAAAAAATAGAAATTCATTAAAGTAATTGAACTACTTCAAATTACATTTTTTTTTTAAATTACTTAAATAAAATTCAATTATGCTACATACGTAAGTTAGGTTATAAACTTGGGTCAATTACTTCCCACTAATTGTGCTTCATAATTTTAGGCTTTCGTTTTTCTTTATGATATTTTCTTGGGTGTGTATAACTTTTGTATGCAAATTCACTTATTCCTTTATTTGCGTTTATCACAGATAAACACAAATAATTACGTAAAAATATATATAATTTTTAATGCAAGTCTCAATAATGAGTCACGTCAATTTTTTTTTATCAAATGTTTTCTTTTCATTAAGAAAGAAATTAAGTTTTTATGTAGAGACAAGTGTGAAAGTTCTTATATTATTAATACACTTACAAATTTACTATTTATACAAATTATAATTGATTAAAAAAGTATATACGCAAAAGTTTAGATGCAACACTTTTGGTTGATTATTAGATATAAAAAAATTTAAGTTAATCTGTCTAATTGTTAGAAATGGAAAAACTTGATACTCTCACATTTTTTTTATCATGTATTAGTTTAACATGATTAAAAATATTTAAATATGTTTGTAATCCTTAAATTTAAATATGAAATTAAAATTTATTAATAAATTAAATTTTTATATATTTTAATTTTTAAACTTTAAAAATTAATAAATATACTTATTAAAATAATTTTATCTTCATCGTATATCATTGATAAAATTATCTTTATTACATATACACTAATAAAGGCAATTTTATCAATGATTTGTACTGACAATGAGACTTTTGTCTTCATCACATATAAAATTTACAAACAATTGATAAAATTGCTTTTATATACATTAATGAAGACAATTTTATTAATTATTTGTAAGACTTAGTAAGTTTTTCTCTTGTTTATTTATTGAATCCAATACTGATAAGATATCTAAACTTATCTCTTTATAATATTTACCTCTTTTTCTTCCAAACAAGTTACATTTATCATACAATTGATCCCTTTGTTAGGTGGGTTTATGTAGATATCATATTAATAAATTGAGTATACGACTTTTCATTCTAAAAAATTGCAAAATTTCCACAAAGAAGTCAACTGGAATGAAGTCACGAGGTGGATTGATGAGACTAACCTGAGTAAGTATATTAATAATATTAGTGAGAAAATGTTTATCTTACTTAGCATAAACATGGAATTTGATTCTTGTGGTGGGCCTTCTTCCTCTTATTCTTGCTATCTTCTTCTATCCAATTAATTAATTGCTTTTAGAAAACCACCTCATCATCTATGATTGAGTAAAAAGTAAAGGGCCTCACTGAGGCACAGCAAAAGGTTCAGAAACTGTCATGCCAAATAATTTATGGTCTAAAAATAATAGTAATTGATTCTCTTTTCAACTTACCTTCAGCTCCATTCCTTGTCAACTCAATTATCATACTCATGCATATAAATATACATAACTCAGTTTCTTCTCATTATCACTAACTTTAACACTATTCATAATAATGATGTAACCTATTTAGTTGCTTTGTCCATTAATAGCTGAGTTGGAAGAGTTTTAGGGCATTTCAATGTTGACTATGCTCTTTGGTGTAATCTTTAGAGCCGTGCCAAATGGATGAATATCCCACACGCTTTGTTTGGGTCCCGCTAACACATGGTTTAAGTGTAAATTTGACTTAGCTGTTGCACTCAATTATTGCATATCTATTCAGGAAAGAAAAAGAAAATAAAGCAAACAGCTAAAGGTCTATCAATACTTATTTCATTACCAGGGAGATACAAATAAACTTGGACAGATTTACAGACTCTACAGTTTTCATATTTTACATGCCTCAAATATCAAATTCAGGATGACTAACATTTGTAACCAAAATCTGATTTTCTTTATCCTAGATAAATAAACACTCGAGTGTATGTTGACGCCTTTTGTGGGGGTGGGAAAAGGATTTTAGCTAGTAGTTACTGATTTCCATGTTGATAAACTGAGATTCCTATAAAAAAAGGTGGGAACGATGTAGAAATAGGATAGCCTCTATATGGGGGGATTTATATTATATATAATCTACAAAAGAATCCAATGAGTACCTCACAAAATTATATATCAACAGCATCAACTGGTAGGGAAACTGTCCTGTGCAGAGAGTGTGGAAGCAATGAGCCAGTATAAAAACTCTTTGCAGTAACCATACCTTTGCCAGGGGATTCTGTCGCCTCACAATTTTGGGCCCTTTGGGTGTCCGAATTGGGGCTGCTTTCATGGACATGAGGGTGGTTACTAGAATCATAATGCCACTTATTAGTAGGAGGTTTCATCTGAGTCCCACTGTTACCTTCTTTTAATGATGTTTCTGTCAGTGAAGGTGATAATAAGCCATTTTCTGTTTTGTGCTCTTTGTTAGTACTGTGTGAAGATTGCTCAAACTGTCGGTCCTTATGATCCCTTAATTCCATTTGGTACTTGGCTCTTAGCCATCTGAGTTCCTTTTGGATCTCTTTCTCATAGTCATCTCCTAGGTCACAGTAGGCAGATTGGATAGTAGAGAAGTCATGACTTCCAGATAAATTTCTTCGAGAATTTGCAGCACTGAATGAAACCTTGTTTTCCCAAACATCATGTTCTTTATCCTTAGCTGGAAGTAGTTTATCTAATTGTTCGCATTGTTCATCAGAATGGCTTTGATCAGACTCTACTGGACTCAGTTCACGACTTTCGTGCTGATTCCATAACTCCTGATACTGCAAGCTGTCTAACTGGCTTGATATGTTCAGATCCCCTCTAGCATGGTTGTCATACTCTTCAGATTGGAAGGTAATCTCCTCAAACCGCCCATGCATTGAAGCACATCCATGCCTACAACACCCTAGTTGCAGGTTCTTGTCACCTGGATTGTGTGAGAGAAAATCCAAAAAAGAGCCGCTAGAAGTATGATTAGATACACAATTGTGACAGAAACCTTGATTTGCAAAACGGGGAGTTTCGTCAATTCCTGGTCCCGGTCTCCATTCAGGTACCAAGGAAGCAATTTCCCCATCAATCATATCAGCTATTCTGGTAACATCCTGATCAGTAATGTCCAGCTCAGCAACCATTTCAGTTGCCACACTTATTGCTGTGTCCGTCTCTATGTCAAATGGGAAATAAATATTTCGGATGCGACCTGTGATAATCAAATCATACTATCAGGCTTAAATTCCATGGTGAAACATACAAATCGCAGGTTTTATAAGAGACAGTAAAAGGGGCTAGCCAACCTTCTTTATCAGCAATTCTTAGTCTCAAAAAGATGCCACCATCATCTTTCCTCTTGCCCTTGATGCTTATGTCAACATCTTCAGAGGGTTCATCATCATAGTACTCAAAAAGTTCAATTCCACTTGGTTCAATCTCAGCCGGATGAGGACACCAGTCTCCTTCATACCCAAAGCCATTTGAGTACTCATTACTGAAGTTACTGTAGCTTCGATGAAGATCAAAGAATGGCTGTCTAATGAGAGGACCAAATTCATCCAATTCTCCATTTTCTACAGTTCTCGTATCATATTCATAATCATCAATTCGAAGAAATGGATCATCTAGAAGCTCCCTTGCAGAAAGCCTAAGAGACACCGTGGCCAAGCATTTTTCAACAAATTGTCGCACCTCCGGATCCTTCACTCTATATAAAGCATCTGGCTTTTTCCCCTGGAGGTAGAAAATGCCAATGAAATTTCACCACCAATGAAAACTCCCTTATCAAAAAGACAAAGAAAGGGAAGAAACTTACAGAAACAACTTTCTTATAGATTTGAGCCGGATGAGTACATTCACTATAAGGATATTCAAATGTGACCATCTCTAGTATGCACATCCCAAAGGAATAGATGTCAACTAGCTCATTATATGCCTCTTCATATACTTCAGGGGCCATGAACTCTGGCGTCCCTGTGAAAACACAAGAGACACAGATGAAGCCCCAACTAGAATCACTGATCCTTGTTATTACCAAATCGTTTCCAAAAGACATAAACTAAGGAGAACAAGTTGTCATCGGATTTTGAGCTGGCCTCATTTTTTTGACAACTACCTACACGATATTGTTGAAATTAAACAAACATACCTACACAATGAGCTGCATGAGATTTCCGGAGAATTGCTGCCAAACCAAGATCCCCAATCTTCACTTCCCCTTGGTTTCCATTGACAAATATGTTATCACATTTTAGATCTCTATGGATCACAGGCGGATCGTGACTATGAAGATAGAGAAGTCCACTCAAGATCTGTCTACACCAATGCTTCACTGCTCTGATGTTAACTCTCTTGTGCTTTAGCCTATACCTATTTCACAATTAAAACAAGCGAAAGTAAGAAAGAAGAAGAAACGATCCCACTATACAAGATCTAGAATGCACAGAGATGAATGATAAACAGAAAAAATGTAGCTGCCGGGATAGTAGTGGCAACTAAGGAACTTACTGTCTAAGTGTACCGGAGGTGAACATTTCAGTCACGAAGTTGATATTCCTATTCGCAGTATCAACCCAAGAAGTGTAGAATTTCATAATGTTCCTGTGCTTCAATGTTTTCAGGAGATGAATTTCACAATAAAGCCTCTCAAGATCTTCAGGACTTTGCAGAAAATCATACAGCTTGACCTGGTTCCAAGCAACTTCAATCCCTTGATACTCATCAAATGCCCTATATCTGCATCAATTAAGAAGCAAAACCACAAACAAAGAAAAAGTAGATTTATCAGATGCCCTTCTCCACAAACTCAACGAAAAGCGTAAAGAAGTTCAGTTTCTAAGGAAACTAAGGAAACCAAAACTAGGCCTGACATACAATAAACTTGAAGGGGGGGAAAAAATCCAACTTTGAGAAAAAAAAAATGATAGTAAATGAAATAGGATGTGCTTGTAAGCATACACTGTCTTTGAAGCTCCTTTTCCGAGGATTTCATTGTACTGCAATAAACAGGGAAAATCATCATGAAAGTGAGGCACAGGAGGGAGAGGAGGAAATGGGGAGAAAGAGAGTATACTCTGCCATATCTGCCAGTTGGATCAACTTCAACAAACTCAGAGTCATCTGGTTCAAGGTGTGTGACCCCATTCATCGTCTGAATTTGCTGCACTGGATGCCTCTTTTTCTATGCTATGATTAGATTTCTCTCCTTTGTTCTTCCTCTTTCGTTATGGCACGAACACAACCCAAAAGGGAGGAAGAGGGAGGAATAATATTTTTTTTTTAAATAATAGTTTTTCAGCAACCTTTCGAGGAGATTTTTTTAAGAAAAAAAACCCATAAAATAATTCACGAGAAAGAGAATAAAAACAGGGGGCCGAGAGAGAGAGAGAAAGTTAACCAGAAAGAGAAGGGAAAACTGTATGTGTGCCACAAATTCTGAGAGGAATGGGAAACAATACAAAGAAAGAGAGTCACCCAATCCATGAGGGAACGTGACAAATAGACAAAGGAGAGAGACGTGCACAGTCATCACCTGTGTTTTTAATCTTAACCATAATCCTAAATTTTTAAAACATTTGAATTATAATAACTATGAGTTTGACCAATTGAATCTATCGATCCATATTAGCTTTACTGGTTCAATCTCTGATTTTATTCTTAAAAAAACAACATTAATTAATCATAGCAACACGACAAACCCAGCACGGACAGAGCTGGCCTGTAAAGTAAAAATGTTAAGTGAAAAACAACGCCGCGCTCCGTACTACCTACCAGACTCATGCTCAAAACGCAACTGCCACAAAAAATATTAATTACTTACTCTTTTTTTTTCTTTATGCTAAAAATATTGAAGCGCCAATGTTTGCTTTCTTCTGCTTTGTTGCCCGTGTAGGTGAAACTTTTAGAACTTACGTTACAGAAGCATGACTCACTGCTGTGTGAAAAAAAAATATTTATATAATCACTCATCCTTGTAATTGTGCAATTTTAATTAATTGCTTTTGTAGTTTTAACATTTAATTTCATATTATTATTAGTAAAAAGTTGAACTGAATCTTTCAATTTCTAAAAACAAAGCCTAGCATTCACATTTATGACATAAAGGAGTATAAATTTTACCTCCATGCAAGTTCCCTAGAACGGTGACGGTTATAAGATCGTAGGAAATGCATTTATCCATTTTTGGTAAAAACACATCCACTTGGTTTGTCAGTTTTTCTCAAGACATATCCTTCTATTCGAAATAAAAAACATTGTATGAGCCTTCCATAGCCACTATAGAATATACATACTCAGGATCTCCCACTACTTTTTATCCATTATCTGGCCACATGCTCCTACAGAAAACTCCCTGGTAGAAAACCCAGGTTTTTCCAGATTAAACCCATTCTAGGATAGTCACGAAGACAATGAATAATGTCTTTCAGTATTAGTACTACATCTCTTACCTTCTGAGATTGGAATGAGTCTATACGTTGAAGAATTGCACATGTGTCGGCACTGCATCTTACCCAGAAACTAATTAAAAGATTTTATTTTTCCTGAGCCTTTGATTGCCCATGTCCAGCTCCAAGGAACCTTCGTATGAATGAGTGAGAGTAAATACCATCTATAGTTTTTTATATCAATTAAATAAAAAAAATTATAATATATAAATAAATATAATTCTTATATTTATAAATTGATTTTGTAAAATCAGTGAAGATTCCTACATGCACACACTGTAACAGAGGGAGAGGGAATGGATTCCGAGTGCAGTGGAAGGCAGGGAATGCATTAATCAGTGTGTAAAGGAGGGGTTGGATTCCATTTTTACGTTGGTGGAATCAATTATTTTTGGGTTGAAAGGGAGGTGAAATCGATTCCTTTGCTACCGGAATCAATTATGTCGTTCGCATGATGCGCTAAACACATCAATTCCGATACACATGATATAAAGGTTAATTCAGGACATCAATAGAAGGTGATAGAAAATTTTTTCATAATAATTATTATAACCATCATAATACCAATCACAATGATAAAAAAAATTAATATGAATAATATTATCATTATGATTTAATACTTTCCTTTAATATGTCACGTTTTCGTTTTATAATAACTCTACTATTAAAACTTAATTATTGTTTATAACTATAATATTAACAATAGTTTTATTATTAATATAAAAATTATTATTTAAAAAATGCAATTAAAATTTATTTTTACAATTCTTTTTTAATTGTAACTCTGTGTTCCCAATTTTAATTATAAATAACAATTTCCATTTATTTCAGGAATAAAATGATAATCATCTAATTTTATCTATTAAAAAACTTTTAATATATAATATCTATCATATTATACACAAACTATAATCTTAGGATCTACTTAAATCACACAATTTTTTCCTTAATCCAAACAATACTACAATTTCATCAAATCTATCAATTTACTCTCTTTCAAATCCTTTCCCAAATCCAAATACATCCACAATAATTCTGATATATGTTATTTTTTTCTTCAAATTATGACATAATGAAAAACTCAATTTAAAAAAATCATGTGTGAACGTATGTGTGTGCATCTTGTATATTATTTTTGTTTTCAAAGTATGACCTAAGTTAAAATATTCGGTTAATTATCGTATTTATTCGAATATCGTAAGTAGGTTCTTATTATTGATTGCTCTCAAATTAGTCTCTAGTTTTTAAAATGTGATGAAACTTAGTCATCTATATTAATATTGTATTAATTACATTAGTTTATGATTTTTTTTTAAAGTGTCACATATCAAAGGTACCACCATGTGACAGGAGTTGCTTAACATGTTAATGATAATGTCATTTGTCATGGTTGCAATATATTATGTTAAAAATCTTAATTTAGTTTCTATATTATTATTTTGATTTAATTTATATAATAGAAAATTTTGTCTCTATCCAAGTTAAGACTAAATTTAATTATTAAATAAATGTTAGACTCATATTTTTTTTATTAAAATTGACACTTTTATTAAATATTTTTAACAAAATTATGTTTATTTAAATTTATATTTATCTTGAATTTTATTTAATTTTTTTAAAATTTTAAATGTATTTGTGTTGATATTTTATTACATCAATATTTAATATTGTTTTTTATTTGAATTTATATTTCAAATAATTGTATATAAATTTGTAAATTTATGTTTAAGATATTCTAATAACATTATATACCAATAATTTTATATAAGTATTAGAATTGGTTTAAAAATATAAATTTTATAAATCCAAATGTAAAATTTTAAAGCAAAATTTAAATAAAATTTAATGAAAATATAAATTTAAATAAGCTTAATATTGTTAAAAATATTAATAAAATATCAATTTTAATGAAAAAATCGTTATAACATTTGTATAAAAGTTAAATTTGATAAATTTCGCAAGAAATGAAATTGCTCAATTTAATAAAATAATTAAATTGAATTGAATCAAAACAATAAATATAGTAACTAAAATGAGATTTTTCACATTGTTGTAAAATCATATTACTTCTATCATGTGATAAGGCTCTTGCTTAACAGTTGACAATTTAAAATCAAATTAAAAAAAAAATAGAAAGGAGAGGTATGAATTAACATTATTAATATATATTATTAAGAAAAAGAACCAAATTATATCCTATTTTAAAAAATAAAAACCTAATTGAAAGTAATCAAATTATAAAGACCTATTTAAAATTTTCTAACAAATACGAAAATTAACCAAATATTTTAATCTATAATTTAATAAGAAAACTTAATTGTAAACTAAAACTTAATAATTACATTGCCAGCTTTAATAATAAAAAATGCGTAATACTTAAAATCATTAGTTATAATACACTACCAATTAATAAAAATAATATTTAATTTATTTTTTTATTCAAGTTTTAAATAATTATATATATATATATATATATATATATATATATATATATATAAGAACTCCTTCCTATAACTTTGAATGCAACAAGTTTTTTTTTTATGCAAGATAAATAGGTAAAATTATAGGATAAATCTTGTATGTTATACTATCAATACTCCCCTTAGTGATTAGGTATGTTTGGATGAAGTTTTTCATGCATACTTTGAGAGGAACAGAAAATAAAATTAAAAATCTTACACTTGTAATTTTTTATATTTATGAAAAATAAAATAATTTGAATATTTAGGTGAACTATATTGATATATAAATTTAAAAAAATAATTTTAATATGTATAGATAAATTTTAATTAAGTTTAATTAGTAATTTAATCTTAAATTAAATAAAGAATAAATTGTTTAACTTAAAAAAAATTGAATCAAAATTTTAAACACATACACTAAATTAAAATCATCCATTATTACTGTGTGATAATAAAACTCACACATGACACTCACCACCATATTCTTTTAAAATTAAAAAGTAAAAACTTTAACAAATAAAAAATTACATAAATTAACACCTCACATTAACAAACATAACATTAAGATCAATTTAACGGAAATCAAATTAGACAATTAAAAAAAATTAAAAGAACGAAACAAATACGAGCGTTACAAAAATTATAAATTTAATTTGTTCATATGGTTTGTATTAATTTATATATTATCTATTAAAAGTAAATATGCATTTAAAAATATAATATATTATATACTTTAAAATTTACCATTTAATATAACCGATACGTAAATTAAAATAATTTTATATTTATTATATAAATAATATTAAAAACTATATAAATTTGGGTTACTATTTAATGATTATAAATTAGCTTAAATATAATAGATTAAAATTATTTTTTATTATTTTTGAACTGGAATAAATAAGAATAGATTTTAAATAGCATGTCATATGCTAAGATAAGTTAATTATATAAATATAAATATTATCAAGATAAACTAACTAATATAATTGAATTCCATTTTAAGTAATTAAAAAATCTTAAAAACGATTTATAAACAAAATAAAAATTTTAAAAAAAATGTATAATTGTAATTAGAAGTTAGAGAGTAAAAGATATGGTAATTAAAGTTCTTATACTAGCTAGTGGAAGGCCTTAATATATTTTCAGAACTCAAATTGTATTTCATTAGTATAAATTAAGATTTTGAATCACGAAAACTACAGTATTAGTATATATTAATATATCAACTTATTTTATGTTTTTTAAAATATAAATTTATTTAATACATTACATGTATAACATTTTAAAAAATTATATAATTTATTGTTGTTTAAACTTTTATACATATTAAACTTATAAATTTAATGTTTATTAACTTTAAACTGGTAGAAAAAATTTATACATATTAACTAAAATTACATCAATTGCTAAATTTGTTTCTAATTTTAGTTACTATATTAATCACATACTTTTATATAAAAAAATTATTAGTGTAGGTTATTCCATTATTACAATTATTAGTTATGTCATTCCATAAACTTTTGGCTCATCCTTTTGATAATGATGATGCAGAGGTCTGATTATAACTTTCACCAACTTTCACTTACCCAGCTGCATTTAATAGTACATCAATACTGTAGTCCATACTACAGCGCAGTTTATTAGTTGCTCACTCACCTTAATTTGAAGTTTAATACCTATTTAACCTCTTTTTAGGTTTAAAGTGGTATTATTTATGTAAAAATATTCAATTTAGTTTTTTTTTTACATTAAGTGACAATGTTAAAAATTCTTAACCTTAATTAAATCTTTTTTATTACAATTAAATTTATTTATTTTAATTAAATCTTCAATTCACTGTTACAAATTCTAATTAGAAATTTCTTCCATTATTTTCTAGTTCTGGGTAAGATCCAACTTTGGGCTGTTCTTGCGGGTTTCTTAGAGTTTTCTTTTTTTCCTTTATCTTGAATCAAACTCGCGAATCCTGGTGGCTAGATAGGAGGTTTCGTCTTCTCATTTTCTAGTTAAGCATCGTGATTGACTGGATTAAATTTGGGTTCTGTTATTTGGGGCTTTTGTTCTTGATTCTTCTCTATAGGTTTTGATCTTGCGATTTAGGATTAAGGTTTTGATTTGAGTTATGTTATTTGGAATTTCAGTTCTTGATTCTTCTTTACAGGTTTTGATCTCATCATTTGGAGCTAGGATTTTGATTTAGGTTCTGTTATTTGGAGTTTATGTACTTGATTCTTCTCTACAGGTTTTTATTTCGTGATTTGGGACTAGGGTTTTGATTTGGGATTCTACTTTTTTTTTGTTTGGAGGGTGATGGTTGCGGTTTGTGGTTTTCCAGTGGCGGTTTAGTTTCGGTGCGAGCATCGGTGGATGATGATGTGTTTAAGAAGAAGAATATGAGAATATATTAAGAATAATATGAAATAAAATAAAAAGAAAAATATAAAAAATGAAATAAAAATCTTTAACATTGCTCTCTTACATATATAGCCACATATTTTAAAACTAGACAACTCATTGAATATTAGTTATCTGTATCTTAAATCTTCATTATTGATCCCTCAGTGTGCAATTGGGTCCTTACCGTTAAATTGGGTGGGTTTTCTCAAATAGGTTTATTTATTTCGTTCTAAAAGTGAAAATTTAGTGCAATCTGTTAAATTGGGTTAACAAGGTTAAATTTAAGCAGTGTTGTGACTGTGAGGTGAATTCACTAATTGACTTGGCAGGTACGTGGAATATGTAAGATTAAAAAATTTAAAAAATATGTTTCTAAAAATTAAATTTGGGAATGACGAAATTAGGGTTCTTGAAAACCAAATTGGAAACGAGATTTCTAAAAAGGAAATTCACGTTCAGATAGTCCTTTGTGGTGGTGGAACTATGATTTATTGGTGGTTTGGTCTTGTTTTTCATTTGCATGTTGAAGGTTGCGCGAGGGTTGCTTGTGCCACGAAGGACTTTACACAATGAGGGTGTTTGTTGACGGTAACGCTGCGATTCTGGTTGTTACGATTTAAGGCTTTTTATGTTTTTGGACCTTCTCTTTGCAAGTTTGCGAAGAACGTGAAGGGATTTGGGTTTTCATGGAGTTTGTAATTTGGATTTGCAAATTAAAGAACACGATTAGGGTCCATGGTTTCACTTTTTAGTGTGCTTTGCTTGCTGGTGTGTGTCGATGAAGTGCGAATTACTCATGGTGGAGAATGGATGAGGCTCGGAGAGGTGCTTATGCTCACGGATGGTCTTGGTGGCCTGAGTTTTTGTTTTCTGGATTGGGGTACGCAATGATGAAGATCGCGATTAAAGGTTGTTGCTATTTTTGGGTTTTCTGGGTGTTGAATATGGTCTCTTTGCAGGTTTCCATCGTGGCATGAGGTGGTTGATGCAATGGAAGCAGGGAAAAACTCGCGATTTCTGGTTTATTCGAGGAAGAAGATAGTTTTGCGATGGTGGTGGTTGTGTTGCGGTGCATGGAGGCTAATGGTGACGTTTTCCGGTGGTTGCCATGGACTGCTAGGGTTTCTGATTTGGGGAAATGTTGAAGATGATGATGTAGCAGAATGTGTTGACAACTCGGCTTAACGTGACGACTCTGCATCTGCCATGTCAACTAATGATACCTCACAGTAGCTTAAATATATCCCGTTAACCCAATTTAATTGTAAGGGCCAATTACATTTTTACTTTTAAGAATCCAATTGAGAAAAAAAAAGATCTATTTAAGAAAATCCAACATAAATAGAAACTATCAAAATGATTAAACTTTAATATTTCGATTTCAAATTCATCAACTAATATTTTTAGAATCTATCATTTTATATTTAAGAAATTATTCGTTTTTTTGAACCTATCATTATATATTTAAGAAATTATTCATTTTGAAGAGTGAAACTCCATTATTATTTTATTCTTAAACTTCAACTCCTAAATGATATAACACGGTTAGACCTAATAGAAAAAATATCAACTCAAAACTTAAAACAAACATTAACTTATGTTTGTTTTCGTTGTGTTTGTTTAAAAAAATGTTTATTATTTATATAATAAATGTCTAAAATATATTAATAAAAATAATTTTAAAAATATATTTAATTAATTAATTTCATTAAATCAGTATTTATAGTTCATCAAATTATTACAAATTTTAATTTTTTTATTTTCACATGTAGAATATCAATATTTGAATAATGAATGTTATTATAATGATTTGGACACTTGGAGAACCTAGAAAATGGCTTAAGAGAAATGATGATTTTTATAAAAAGATAATAATATTTTCTTTAATAATAAAATGTTTAAATTATAAATAATAATTGAATTCATTTTATATAAAACTACAATCTTTTTATAACCATTTTTTTAAGTTTTCTGTCTTTTCTTTAAGTTTTTCTTATCTTTTCACTTATTTGTTTGATGATCAAAAATTACCTTTGTGATAAAAAGTGTTGAGTTTTACAAGGATAACCAATGAGAAGCTCCAATAGAATAAGTTGACCTTTTCTCCTTTTTTTCTTGGTTCAAATATGTTTTCTCATTGCATGTAAGTTTTCTCTATTTGCTTGTGCCTTGGGGAGTCTTCAATAAGGGCATATATTGATTAATAATCATAATGATATGACCTGATATTTTTGTGATATTTCTATATATAGATAGAACATCCTATGGAGTTAAAGGTGCTTTGATGTTTTAGGAACTGTTAAAATTGTCTTACAAGTAAGGGAAACTAATTTTAACTTTTACCTCTTACTTTCTTATTCTAATGGTTGATAGTAATTTTGGTGTGGTAGAAACTTGGGCCTTGATTTATCGCTTTTTGATGGTTTGTAATAAGTTGGCTTGTTGAATTTGTACTTGTTAGTGAATTGTATCTTGATGTGTGAGAAGCATGATGTATGAAATTTGGTTGTGGACATGAGTACCTCTGTGAGATTATTTAGTTGAATAATATGACTGTACTTGCGTTAACAACATGAAATTTTTAGCAAATGAGATGTTTATTACGTGGGAATTAAATTAAGTGTCAAATTACTCAATTGAAGTTCAACCAAGGAATTTGAATGTGGAAGTGCTGATACAACATTGGGCGATACTAATATTAATGGGTGCCACTTATTATAGTGGTTCTCTATGTTGGTCACCACTAGGTGCTACTTATTAGAATTAAATCTTGGAAGCTCTAGTGGTGTTATCTAAGGTGTGTGTTGGGCTCTCTAGGTGGGAAAAAGTAATGTCGGATGCCATTTGGTTGGCTTTAGGCGAGAGTCTTCAAGAGGCACTCTAATTGAGTGGCGTTGGACGGAGGAAAGACTAACCTTATGTGTGGAAGTGAAACTCATTGACAATGGTTTTGTAGAACAATAAAATTCACCACAAGTGCATAACTTTTCAGAGTTTGACACCAACGCAAGTATCCAAATAAATTGAGTTTAGAAGAGTATTTAATTTTGTGGCTATGTTTTTAAAATTGTTTGAATTACTTTTGTGTGTTGATACAACATGTTTAATTGATATATGATGTTTCTTTTGTAAATTGGCTCCTAATGTATTTTTGGTATTGTGGTGTGTTTTCTTCTTCTTTTTGTATTAATCACCTTATTAGTACGAGTAATTGAAGATGCGCATATAAAGGCACCTTTTGTTAGGTATAGTTTTGGAATAAAACCATATTATAAAAGCTTAATATGTGTATGTGTTATGTTATTATATTTTTATCTTTTGAATAAATGTACTAGTTATACCATATCCCTTAGAATATTTGTTTTATAAATATTATAATGAAATTTTTTGTTTATAGTAATGTTATGATACGAAAATATGGAATATTACAAAACTTCACAAGTTCTTTATCATGCTCAAAGTTATATATTTCTTTATGAGACTATCATCTTTGCATTTCTCCATTTCTCCTCAGCATTCAACTTTCCAAACTTTGGTGAAACAACTATTAAAAGCTAGATAAGATAAACTTGAAATCAATTTAATCATGATACAAAATGTAAAGTGAAAGAAAATTGAAAAATCAAAAGTAAAAGGATAAAAGAAATTACAAATTAATATTTTAACTTGGAGAAAAAGATAAAAGATAAGTGAAGGAAAATGAGATTTGATGGCAAGATAGAAAGTCTATTCTATTTATTTTTCTATCTCATTTTTTATTTATGTCAAATTAATGTGTGTTTTTTTTAATTACATATGATGAACTAATTTGATTCTACACCAACTTAACCAAAGTAACTAAGATTAGAGAGTTATGTTCAATTTTAATTCATATATAAATTTATAATTTTTTAATATAATTGAATTCAAATTCATAATAAATTGAATCATCTTACTTATTTTAATTGTATTATAAAAATTCTATTTATTTTATTTGTTCTAACATACTTAATAGTCTCATTGTTTAAGAAATAAAATGAATTCAAAAGAAATTTAAATACTTATTTCTACTTTAACTCTATAAGGTATCTATTAAAAACAAAACCTAAATAGAAGTTCAAATTCCAAAACAAACACCTTAAATATAGTAATTAACCCATCATTTGATGAACTTAGGATAAAAAAAAATTATTTTTTTCTCAATAAAAATAAAACACTCACAATATCTATAAAAAAAACTTTGGATTTAATGTTTATTTCTTCTTTAACATATTATATTATATATTATATATATATATATATAAATGAAGCAAATTATTATTATTATGTCGGTGAGTAAGTGGGTGTAATATATATATATATATATATATATATATATATATATATATATATGGAATGCAATCATTTTTCGTAAAAACAATTATTAAGTCATTTTAAAGAGTTTAATAGTGATACTAAAAAAATCATCATTTAAATGTTTTTATAACTAGTTAGTATAAAAATATAAAAAAGGATCATACATGAAAAGTAAAGTGGTAATATGAATTAAAATTTTGGAAAGTAACGATAGAAAGTTGGATGGAAATAATAAAGTAATATTTAGAATAGTAGGAATGATATGAAGAGCGAGATGAATACGTGTGGTGTATGGAGGTTAGGGTACAGTTATTGTAAACAGCAGCACATGCAGAGTTTAGTGGGATCCTATGCACCTCTTCACCCAATGTTTTAAATTCATACTGATTTAATTAAACATTTTAGTGACTCACACTTAAATATCTTTTATCCTTTGTTTATTTCCCAGAAGATTTTGGGGCTTCATTGGAAATAAAATAAAATCTTCCAATTAAAATAAGTAAATTTGTACTCAAAGGATTTACCATTTTATACTCTTTTCTTCTCAAAAATACATAGCGGCATGATGTGCGTATCGTATATACACTTATGTACATGTATATGCATTATGTATACATAAACGATTTGGATGAGTTTTAACTGTTGTTATAAGGATACTTGGACATAGCTTAGATAATAATGGTGAAAAATTAAACAAAGCTTACATTTAACTTGAAAACAACTGTATTTTTAACTTAACAAATGCTTTATGTCATAATGATATTAAAAAGAAAGATGACGATTAGATAATTATAAACACTATCTATACTGATTATCGGTTTTGTTTAAGAAAATTTGTCTCATCACCCATCTCAAATTTGTGGATTCATTTTACACGTGAGGTATTGATACTTGTAGATATTTTTAATTTTTAATTTTTAATAAAAATATTTAAAAATAATTCTTTAAATGTAAACGTGAATAAAAAATTAATTTTAAAATATAATTCAAATGATATTGTACAATAAAATATTAATACAAATAAATTTCGTCTTTCTAAAAAATAAAATTATATAAATTACACTACAAAACATAAGCTTTTAAAGTTAATCTTTTCAAAAACAACTTCAATTTTGTAAGTCTAAATAAAAATATGTACAAAAATATAAAACCAGTTCTAAATAATTAGCATTTATGAATTTGTTTAATATAATTTAAATATTTCAAAAGACTGGTATTTATTAGCATTCATGTGTGCATATAGATAAATAAAAGTGTATCTCTTCGTTATTGAGAATAAATCAACTCACATCTATCTTCCTATAACTAGATCGTGCTTTCTTCACAACTTGTACTTATAATTTTATTAACAACTTTTCAATTTTCATGAACAAATTATTTACAATGAGAAATTTTGACGAAAGATAAAAAAGTGTTCATATAATTATAAAAATAATTTCTTATACATTTTATTATAATTTAATTCTTTATATTTGCTGATGATGTTTTTATAGTATATATTAATAGCTATATTGTTGTTGTATTCATTATTTTTTATTATTATAAAAATTGTGGTCATGTACATCTTGGCAATGTTGTTAAAATGGATTAAAACTTGTGGACTAATTCAGTCCACTATAGGCTTAAGTCAGGTTGAGTTTAAAAAAGAAAATGTAAATTTTGACATCGATTAAAATTAAATCCAGTTCATTAAGAATCTGATTCATCTAGTTTGAACTCATGATGAGTTGGATTGGCTCACCAATCCACCCAAAAATTTTAAATTATATTTACAAAAATGAAAACTCTAAACCTAAACTTTCCTATGTTGTGGATTTATCCATTAATTCAAGATTCTAATATTATAGATGAATAAGTGGTAATAATGATTTGATGTTAGATAATAATTTATTTAGTATTTTTGTGTTTTTGAATTGTATTTGAACTGTAACATGATTTTGGATTGCATTGTGTTTTTTTTTATTGTTTTGGAGTTTAATATCATTTTGGATTGAACTTTATTTAGATTTCAATTAGAAAAAAATTGTTTTTTTGGAATGAAGAAAAAAATTATGATTAAGTGATCTAGTGAACCAATTCATTTAACTCACTAACTGGGCTAGACCGGGTTCAAAATTTTTGGACTCGCTAATGAGTGAGTCGGATTAGATTAACTCATTGAGTGATCAACCATGGTGAGCCAATCAAACCGAACTGAATGGTTCTTTTTAACAACAATACTTTCTGAGGTTAGTATTTTCAGATGTATATATAATAATATAATAAAATTTTAAATATAAAGAATTATTATTAGATATGATTAGAAATTATTACCGTTTTTAGGGATTGTATTAATCATATTATATTTTTTTTAATTATATTATTTAGTTATTAGTTGATTATTGTACATTAAAATTTTAGAAATGATTTTTATATTATTATTACATCTACTTACGTTCAATTTTTAAGATTATGTTTAACTATGTTATTGACTTTAGTTTTAGGTTAAGTTTAGTTATATTATTTAATTACTAGTTTATTTTTATAGTAATCATGATTATTATATTATAACTTTTTTCTATGATTATATTTTTCGAATATTCTATTATTTCATTGTAAAAATACATCGTTTAACAGTGATTTCATTCTTTGAGTAAATGGAGTATAAATAATTTTAGTTGATAAAAGAATAAAGTATAAAAATATAATAAAATATTCATAACTGGTATACATATAGTGATTAATTTTTTCCACCAATAACGAGTTTTTCTACTTCATTCTTTGTAAAACGAATTGCTTATTTTAGAGAAGTAAAACCGTTCAAGAATCAAAGTACAAAATATTATAAAATAACAACACATAACTAAAGAGTGCATGATGAAAACGCATTACAAATTTGAAATGTAAATATACATCACTGATGAATCTTCATAAGTTTTAGAATTTATGAACCAAACAAGAATAACCTCTAGAAAAGACTATAAATCAGGACTATAGATGCTCCCAAATTTCATTTTCATAATGATTGAATTTAAAACTTATTTCATTTTTTCCTAAAATATATAAAGATATGGGTATCAATTAATTGCATTGCTGTTGCGACTCATAATTTGAAATCTGAGCTCAGACACGTTAAAAAATATTAATAAATTATTTTTTTGGTATAATTTACAAATAAAAAAATGTTTTGCTTTGATTTGTGGAACTTTGAAATAAACCTATGTTGAGAAATTCATTGATAGAAAAAAAATTAACTAGAAAAATATAAAATATTTATTCTGTATTATCAATATATTTTCTGACAAATAAATTATAAAAATGCTATCTTTGTTCTAAAATTTCTGTCCACGAAAATAAAAGAAAAAAAGAAAAGAAAAGGAAAGGGCGGCAAAACATGTTTGGTGAAGTTGTGTTTTGAAATGTGATGAAAAGCAAGTGATGTATTGAAATCTGAATGATTGATGAAACACCATACAAACATTATCCAAACAAACCCATCTTATTAATGTTGAGTAACGATCAAAGGAATGAGAGTAGAACAAATTAAAGAGAATAAAAAAAAATAGCATAAGTTAACAATATTTTTTAATAATTTTTTAACAATAAATTATTTATTATTATTTTATTGGTTTGTATATTTAAAAAGGATGAATTATAAATTATCACAATCATAAAATGTTGTCAAAATAAATTATTAAAAAAACATTTTCCAATGCCAGAAAGCCACACAATGCCACATGACGAGGCAACGTAGAACAATGACTCAGTGTTGCATAATGAAGATGCAATCGCTTTGATATACAGTTTCTATTAATTTTCATTATGCAACATTTTATTAATATTTAATTTTATATTCGATTTGTATATATGTTATAAGAAAAATGTGGGTTGAAAATGTGAATCTCAACTTTCAAATAATTTTTATAGAATTAAATGAAGTTTAAAAGGTGTATACAAAATTGGAAAGATACAGTTCAGGACATATGTTTACCATTTGTCACTTGGACATGTGCCGGAGAGTTGGTTCATACTGTGTAACCTCCGACACATTGATTTGCCAAAAGATATGTAAATTTTAGTATTACAAGTTGTTAAAACCTCTTAAGTAGAATGTACACTTAGACGGTTAAGTTTTGTTGAATTCAATCCGATTGGTCTGTAAAAGTTGTATAGAGTTCAATATTTTCATTTTGTTAAAATTATTATTAAATGATTTTATCGAATAAATTTGTAAATCTTTGGATAGATAATAAGATTCGGCTAACCTTTTTGAGAATTCTGTTTAAGTTAAATTTAATATTTTTATGAATATAATAAATATAAATAATTATAAAATAAATATTATTTAGAAAATATTAATTCTATTTTTAAAATCAATATGAATCATAGATTTATGTTTTTATTGGAGTAATATTTATTTTTAATATACAATAACAGTATAATTAATAATAACAAAATATATTGATATTATTTAAATAAAAATAGGTTTTATAGCAGTTTTATAATGAAGATATTTAATAAATTTTAAGTTGTACTTTTTAGTATATATAAAATGATTGTTTTGTTTATTCTAATTTTATATATTTAAATTCGATGATTGCTGATAATGATAAATTTGGGTGTAGTTGAGAGTATATAATATAACTCTCGACTTGTCTCTAGTTACGTAATGTCATAGATACAGTGTTTTAGAAGTAGAAGCCAAGCGAAGCCATAAGTTGTGCTGCCACACCCATTGTTTTTGGGTTCTGATTTTGAATTGTAGAGTTGCAACGGTAGCATAATTTTTTGTCTGTCTTTTAATCTCTATGGTCTGTTCCTTCTAACAGATAAATATGAAGTTCATGTTCATGATCAAAAATAAAGTTGGCAAACATGCGCACATGAGATGCTTTACAAGTCAGCGAATGCGTCCCAGCGCCCAGTATCCCCAAAACTTTAGATTTGCACACACTTTCACGTCCAACTCACTCAAAATTTCTACAATAAATATATATATATATATATATATATATATATATATATATATATATTCATTACTTCTCTTATTGCAGTTTTTTATTTAAAATAAAAAGTATTACTATAGGATTAAGAGTTTACCGATTCCATATGATTATATATTGAGTCAAATAGATTGATTGGTCAAAATTTGAAAAAATCAGTTATGATGATAAAAATTAAGTAGAGTTAAAAATGTAATTAATACGGTAACTATTATTGATGAATAGTTAATATTAGTATTAATGATCATTAAGAAGTAAATTATTTGATCAAATTTTTTTAAATTTTATAAATAGAAATTTATTTGACTTACTCTTTTCATCTTTAAACTTTAAAAAAAAATTTCTGACATGAATCTTGTTTAGGTTATACTTCTTAATCCAAGCTTACGTTTGTCGAAACAGGAAAATTATTGAATTCTGAAATCCTAAAACGTGGAGCTGAAACCATGTCTGCATTGGTTATTTGTCCTGTTGTGTACGTGATATACGTACGTTAAGTTTTCTGTAATCCAAAAGAAGTGGGTCTTTTGAGTTTTGATGAAGATGTACTTAACCGTGCCACTAATTGGGTCCCAATAGAGCTTAGGTTGGCAACAACTAAGGTTGTCTTAACTCACCCAGCTAAGGTTGTCTTTAATATCATGGAACATAAACACGTAAGACTTCCCATGAACTTTTGTTTCGCCTACTGCCACCCTACCTGCATTATACTTATTCTTATAATAATTCCTTCTATTATTTATTATTGCAATCGATAAGGATGAAACTTTCTTTTTTAATTAGTTGGATGCAGAAAGCTTCTGTCTAAATTTTCCCAAGGATTAGGGACTGTATATTGTCACTGAAATCTAACCTGCTTACGTTGGTTGCTATAATGCACTAGTTTTTCGAATTAGGTTTTTAAAGATAGGTTTAGTTACATTTCAAACCAACTTTTTATTGATTAGTACTATAGCATTAAATGAACGTTTATTACTTCATCTACACACTATTTCTTATTAATGAAGAAATAGTTCGGCTACCAAAAATATATATATGAATTTTACTCCTAATGTAATCATTCTCACTTGTGATTTTATAACTATTAATAAACTTCAAACAATAAGATGTATATATTAAGAATCGTTACTAGCATTATTCTTGTCAATATTCATCAAACTTTAGCCTTTATTTTAGTTATTCCGTGCACGAAAAAATATATCTTTTAAATTCAATAGTACTGCTTTTTTATAATGATTTCTTATTTCTCACGTACCAAACATACTTAGAAAGACTAACACGTGATCAACATTATTTAAAATACTCAAAAAGGACCAATGAATAAGACCTTTTTTAAAGATAAGTTTGTCCGTAAAATCAACTGTCATAATAATTATTATTTATTTAAATCATCTTTTACATTTATTTTACATATTTTTAGACAAAAATAATTTTGAATAAACTTAAATTTTAGAGATTTATTATTTTATTAAGTTTAGATATAGTAATATTTGGTTTGATTTGATAAACATAAAAGAAAGATGGATAGTTATGATTTTGTGTTTATTAGGTAGAATATTATTTTATGATAGAATAAGGAGATTTTATTTGTAGGTAAGTTGATATTTTATTGTCAGTTTTTTATTATTTGTAATTGGCCTAAGGTCCGATTTGAGGTTGTCAAAGTTTGAAAATAACCCACAATGGATTGAAGAGTAATATTATTTGTGTGGGTCACCGTTTTTAACTCCTCCTGATACACCCAACATTCAGAACAACAATGTTTTATATTAACAACGCTATATATGTGTGGGTGGTGTATATTGTTTGCATTCGTTATGATTTTGTTTTTAAAAAACATCTTAAATGATAAAAAGAATATTTGAATTCTACTTGACTTTGATTTTTAGATTATTTGAAACTATTAAAAAATCTAAAAGATGATAAGAAGAAAATATAGTGCATGTTGGAAGTTTCACATCGACTAGAGATAACGTCAAATTATAATATACAAGTGAAGTGCAAACCTCATCTTACAAGCCGGTTTGTGAGGTTGAGTTAGACTTAAAATCACTTTCTAACATGAATAAAAAATAAATTAAATCTAATAGTGCAACCGAAGGAGAAGCAAATAGAACAGAGAGAAGTCCAAACAATGCAACAAGTGGTGTTGGAGGTGTCGATATGAAAAGATTCTCCCAAATATATATATATATATATTTTGTATAGTTAAAGAATAATAGTAATCAAGGTTCAAAATTGTAAAGTTGAAAAAACTTGGTAAATTTGTTCATGAAACATTTTATAAACGTGCAACGAATAAAATAGGTTAAATTTAAAGTTAAAAGTGTGAATTAATTAACTTTCATACTTCATATAACTTTTTTAAACATTAGTATGACCTTTAAAAAAGTGCAGGTCTGTCTTATAAAAAGTTATATATATAAAGGATTCACTCCATTAAAATTTATTGGACATGATGCACGTTTTTTTTTTTTTTAATTTGAGAGATAGAGCATATTGGATGCCTTTTCATTATAACTTATTTTAATTTAAAATTCAGTGTTCCATTTCCAGATACTAAGAAATGGAACCCAAACGTTCAGCATCTGATCCTTGGTAATATCCTTATTGAATTTGTCCCTTAAACAAATACTACTATGTATGCATGTATCTGTCTTTTGTTATGTCGTTTTGGTCAACATCTATATTATTCCTTTTTTTGTGACGTCCATTAATAGCCGTTCTTCCTCCACCCCATAATTACTAACCTCATCTTCACAATACTATGAAAATACTTAAACATCATTCACCACCACCTCCTCACTGTTGTTGCAAAAATACAAGAATAGAGAGAGCACTACATAAGAAAAAAAAGGGTTAAATATGTTTTTAGTCCCTATACTTTGGAGCGATTTTGGGTTTAGTCCTTCTTTCAAACTAAGATACAATTTAGTCCTTCAATTTTAGAAAACTGGTTTTAGTTTTTTTTATCAAATTTTTTTAACTTTATTTGTTGTTTCAAACACGTTTCATTATAGCATTTGGATTGTTTACATTGTTTGACACATTTTTGCTTCAATGTTAACTGAGAAACGCGTTTGAAACAGCAAATAAAGTTAAAAAAATTGGTAAAAAGGACTAAAACCAGAGTTTTCTAAAGTTGAAGGACTAAATTATACCTTAGTTTGAAAGAAAGACTAAACCCAAAATCGTCACAAAGTATAGAGACTAAAAACATATTTAACCCGAAAAAAAAAGAGAGAATGCAAAAAAAAAAAAAGAAGAAGCTTATTCCGATTTTATTTTTTCTCGAAATATATATATCTTAAGTTTTGGAAAGTTTTTTCTAGAATACATTCTATAAAATTTATTACTGAACACATTTTATACATTCGAAAAATTTTCTTCCATAAATACGTTTTGGAAACTTTTGTACCGGAAATATTGTTTCGGAAATTCTTTAAAGCTTGTAATTTGGAAGAGACTTTTCCGAAGGATAAAATGATCATTTCAAAAGTTTGAGGGGTTTGTGAATAAATTGGGGATGCTAGAAGTAAAAGCCTCTATCTATTAACATTTGGGTCTCAAGCCTCAGGCTGAACAGTGATCGGTTTGGGTCTCTAAAGAAGGCCTTTTTTCATGGTTTCGTAAAGCACTTTTATGAAAATATTGAAAAAGTTTAAATTATTTAAATTTTTGGATTAATAATCTAAAAACATAACAATGATTACATAATTTAGAATTCAAAAAATAATTCTGAAGATGTAATTTGAAAATATATTCTAAATAATATAATTTAAAGTATATTTTTGAATATGAGAATTAATTTTATGTTTTTAGATTATAAAATTCAAAATATAGTTTTAGATTATTAATGTAGTTTTACACTGTGCATTATATAATTTAAAATATATTTATAAATTTTGGATCGCTTAATATAAATTAGAGTGATTCAAAATATTTTCAGTTTATTCATAATTTTAGATCTTTTCAATAAAGATATAAGAAAAAGTTATGTAGGTCATGAAGGAGAAGAAAAAAAAAATGTCTCACTCGATAGTTTTGGCATACAATTCATAACATTTACTTATATAAATTAATATTAAATAAAGATACTATGATAAAATAATAAAGGTAACCATATATATTATATAATAAAATTAGACTAGTTCTAACTCAACCATTGGTAAATCTCTACTAATTATTCTAATTCATAATCCATAATTAATCTCAACTTCTTTAAAATTAAATTCCATTTTATTGATTCAATTAATTAGGATAAATTTTAAAGTTCTCGGCCTCAAAAGCCATTAGTAGAGTGAGCTCGAACATGATTAGAGTGAGTTTAGCTCTTTTTTTCATTCAAAATTCTTTTTTCTCTACTAAAAAAAAAATTGTTGTTTATGTAAATCAATTTGCAGATTTTTCAAACCTCTATAGTTAGAGTTGCTCCAATCGATTTACAGATTTTTGGTAATCCTTGGTATCAAATTTATAATACAAAGGTTTTTTGTGTGGAGAGATTTAACTTCTTCTATTAATGACTTATTTGTGGATGTTTGAAACCTCTTTATTCTCAATTATTTCAATGGAAATATTACCTCAGTTTTTTCATTTTTTTTTTGGATTAATATCTTATTTAATTTGAGAATTATAATGTAGAAGTTTTAACTAGCCTCTTTTGTATTATTTATTTTATCACCATTTTATGTGCTTATATTTTTGTTAATAATATTTATTTGTAACAAGATTCAAATAATGTAATGAAGACAAAAGATATGACAAATTTCTTTTACCAAAGTGTTCAAATATATATCATCAAAACATTTTATTCTCAATGTCATCATAATAACATAAAAGTAAGTTCGACTGAAATGTAATTACAACATTATTCATAACCACTCTAAATCCATAATAGACTAAATATAATTATATCCTAAAAAAGACCATAAACCCCCTAAATGTTGCTAACATTAGATGATCCTCTTGTACCCAAATTTGCATTAACAATTTCCTGAAATGATAAAAGAAAAATATTAAAATAAAATATAAATGACATAAGTGTAATTTGAGAGTTTATGGATGAACTTATACACATCCACACTTGCCTAATTTTGCTAATATATAAAAAAATCACAAAAAATGGAACATCATAATTTCATTCTAACTACACATAATAGAAGCACAAATAAAATGAACTAAAACCATGTTTTAAGATCCACCGCATTAGAGCATATCAAGCATAATGCTTCAACTTGTTTAGTAACTTATATATGGTTGACGATAATAGAAGGTAATCAATTCATCATGAATCTTTCCTTCATTCATTATCATGTATGCTTTTAATGCACCCAAGGTCGTTTGAACTTGGGATTCCAAATTTATGTACTTCTGTTGCCATTAATGAGAAGATGTTGATGACGTGGCAGTGGTAGATGAAGGAAGGCTTAAATCCAAAAGTTGAAGTCGAGTTAGTAGGAGCTGCTCCCAAACCCATGCATTGCACTCTTCCAGAATGTTCTGTGCCTAAAACTCTACCAACAACATCACTAGGAGAAACCTCTGATTCATCAATACTGCTTTGAGTCAAACCCACTTCAATTTGTTCTTATAGGCATGTAACAATTTCTAGTTAAAACTCTAAACATTGAAGGAAAATGTTTGAAAATATCATACTATAGTACCAATTAACCACTATATCCCTTGTCACATCATTTACAAATAATCCATAATTTCATTTTTGAATTTTAATGTATAGCTTTCCACGACTAGGCAGTTATCGAGTTTCCACAAACTAAATAAAAAGAGAAATTAAAATAAATAGTAAACTTTAAAAGTTGTAAGGTTTACTAATATGACTACTATCTCATGCCTTCTTCTCGAGATAGGTTTAGAACCACCAATATGAGAAATTAATTGCTTGTTGTAATTTTTTCTACTTTTTTTACACATCTCCTATGAAAAAAACAAATGTAAGTTCATATACCAAGCAAAAAAATTGTGTATACATTCAATTCACACCATTCAAATTAATGAAACTTGTACTAATGTTTCAGGTTTTGCAAACACTTTCTCCATTCGACTTAAAGAGAACAAGTACTTAGATATCACAATCTATGAAAAAAGTGATTATTTGAAATGAATGCCTAGAATTTAAGACGTCTTTTGTGAAGGAAAGTTGGTTATCCAATAACACAACAAAATATTTTTATGATTCAATCAAAATTGGTTAAGTAAAAAAATCCATGTAAATTATCATCTTATCATAAGTAAAACTTTATGTTTACGCTGAAAAGTTATTTAAATTGTACGAGGTTATATAATAAAAATTCTTGTAAAGGTTAAGGTTTAGAAAAAGTTACAAAATGTTATGGTTAAGTGATTCTCTGTATTCTCTGTATTTTGAACAAAAGTTAGAAGAATGTTAAAAAAAAAACAATATTTATGACTTGAAATATGTTTCTTTAATTGTTTTTTAAAACATAAATGTGTTCCTTCGACATTAAATTAATATTGATTAAAGCAATTATTGTTAAAATTGAAATAGTTACTAGTAAAATATATTGTTT
The DNA here is from genome assembly GCA_027742785.1 of Vigna reflexopilosa. Taxonomy (NCBI): domain Eukaryota; kingdom Viridiplantae; phylum Streptophyta; class Magnoliopsida; order Fabales; family Fabaceae; genus Vigna; species Vigna reflexopilosa. The sequence continues at coordinate 31,637,270 of CM050917.1, forward strand.
GAATATAAAATTTAAAATAAATTACAATTATAAAATGTATTAGAGTAATTTAATTAGTGAAAATTAAAATTTCAACCAAAAAATCAAGAGTTTAAAAAAAATAGGCTATTTTTCTTCTTCTTTCATATGTATGTCTCTTCTCATTCATAATATATTTTTTTTGGTAGGTTTTAATGAGTTTATCATCAACTTAGCTTTAAATAATGTATTTTGGATTCATATTCTCAACAAAAGTATTATCAATTAGGTATTGATTAGGATCTTGTCGGTTCCGTTGAGATATCATTTATTCAATTGTTGATGATTCATCTACTTTTTTAGATAGTTAAAAAAAGTAATTAATGGGTAAAGTGACGAGGGATATTGTTATTAGCCTAGAGGTACCATACTACGTGTATTTTTTAAAAAGATAATAATGGATTAATATTATAGTACCTTATTTGGATTTTATCCATTATTATTAAGACTTTGTGTGTCAATATTATTGATAAATAAAAAGAACTAACAACAGTCTAATTTCGACCAATTTTAGCTAAAACAACTGTAATTAATATGGATTCAAATAATCATGGTCAATATCAATTCATCTAAAACTCGAAATCAATTGATCTAAAACTCAAGTTGAAGTCAGCTAAAAAAGTTAATAATTATGATATAAAAACGTCTTCATCAACTTGGACAGAAAATATTAGAAACTTCTATTTTTCAATAATTTAATATTAAAATAAGATCTTATATTTAATAGTGATTAAAACAATTTGTCTACATAAAAAAAATTCAACGAGTTTTAATTATTTTATTTAACAAGTAATATTTTAAAACAAATAAATTTGAATTAAAATTAATTCAAATTTAACCTGATCTGATTTCTTTAAATCTGTGGAATTCATTATCAATGTGATTAGTTTATTTGATCTACATAATAAAATATGTTTCTTTATCATTTCTTTCATTACAAACCATGTATCCTTATATATTTTATACACAAACACGCACATACATATATATTTGATCTACATAAGTATTTTAACATTTTAATTTAGTTTATATATATATATATATATATATATTTTTTTTTTTTCTTGTTCACTTAAGTCAATTTGAGAAAGATAATTAAGAGGATTTGATGATAAAATATTTTGTTGTTTTTTTAATAGATTTGGAGATAATTGAGAGTTAATTTTGAAGTAAATTTTTTTAATTTGTCACATAAATTAAATTCTACACTAATTTTTATAAATTTTACTTTCAAATGTATTCTCACTTACTTCCAAATCTATTCAAATAAACAAAAAAAATTACCTTTAAATTTTTTCAATTATTCTTCTTTAAATCTACTTAAATAAACAAGGTCGCAGTGTGAGTGGTTAGAGGAAGTAAGTGTTAACTAATTTTCATAAACTATAGTTGTGATGAATTCCAAACCCTGTATTATATCTGGAAATGAACTATAGAATTGGTTGTAGGTTCACCGGAACATGGAAAAATTATATAAATAAGGAAATAATAATATTTTATTATGAAAACCAATAGTTTATATAGATGTTTAAATATTATGTTCTGCTTAAACATAGATAAAGTGAAAGATGAATAATATAGGTTTAATAGAAATAATTAAGGAACAGAATGTTATTGATAGGCAGGTAGGTGCATATCTTTTTATCTTTTACATAATTGCACCTTGTTGAGTTTGCCTTTAGATTATAAATCGCATCACAGCGAAAAAAATGAGATCTACTTTGACTAAAACATGCATACTAGATCTCAAACAAACATAAATAAATAAAACAAAATACCTTAACTAAAAATGATCCGAAAACTCTGTTCTTCAAACATTGGAGAGTGTTTTTCAGTACACCACCCACATTTCTATTTACATTCTCATATTTTTGGAACAGAAAGAAACACTCACCATAGGAAGGCATACCGAATACTTACATCGAGAATGATCTTTATTGTATCAACGAGAATTACCAATCTGTGTTGTTTTGAGGATAACCTAATAAAAGGAACCTTTTAAAGAGAGGTTTGAAAACTGTAGCATTTTTAATGAGAGCCTATGTATGTAGTTTTTAATACTTTATTTTTCCTATCTCATAGAACCACACACCCAACAAAAAGAATCTCTCTGTCTAAAGTATGTTACTTTTATTTTTAATAACAAATTATATTTTCTTTTAAATCATATTTTAAATATATATCTATTTCTTATTAACTTACCTGATTAAGTCTCACTCAATCAACTACAGATTTTCAAATTTATATTAATGATATTTTTAATGTTAGTCAAAAAATATAATAATATTCCACTTAACCAAAATATATTAATAAAATAACTTTTTAATTTAATTAATAATATTTTTTTTCCGACAAAAAAAAACGCTTATTAGTATATGATCTCATAGGTTTATTATTAAAGCAATAATAAATTAATTAATTTATTTATTAATCAAAATTAAGGTCTAATAATATTTTTTAATATGAAATATTTTTTATTTTAAAACCTCTAAAAGATTAATATAATATTTTTTTCACTTTTACATCTCTATTTTAACACTAAAATATAACATAATTATCAAATTCTAATAAGTTCATAAGTTAACACACGATGACTTAATAAACTCTTTTTTTTTTCTTTCATTCATAATACTTAAGGTTTTTATTTATCGTCCAGATAATATAAAATATCTTTTACTTTAAAACCACTAAAAAATTATTATAACATTTTCTTCCCTGTTTATAATTTTATGTTAACTTTTGAATATGATATACTTGTTAAATTCTAATAAGTTAACTTATAACGAATGATTTAAGAAACACTTTTATCCTTTCATTCACAATGCTACCTTGTCCAAGATTATTATTTATATAGAGCTCTAACATATTGTCTAAGAGTTGATGAATTTTTTTTTTATTAATCATTAATCTCACAATAATTTAATCATATCAAAATAATCATTCAATTAATATAACGAAACGTTAAATATCCTATATTAAAGTATAATAAATTATTTTTTAATTTCCATTATAATCTTGTTTAAGAAAATTATATATTTCTTTAAAGAAATTTCTCATTGACAATTCAAAGATAATTTTAAAAATTACAAAATTTGTTTTGAAATTAGTTCAATAATCATATATTTATATATACCATTTATACGTGTAATTTTTAAAAATTAGATTTTTTAAACTTTATCTTATAAAGACCACTACATATATATTTATTATCCATATCAATAATGTTTTATTCTCTATTTTTATAATGAATAACAATTTAAATTAAAATTATATAAGACTTATTTTTTATTATTATAATATGCATCGTAATAACAAGTTTTTAATTTTAATCAGTTTTTTTATCATATAAATTTAATAAATATAACACTGAAATAAATAATAATAAACACCATTTTATTATTAATAACAAATTTGATATAGAACATACTTGGAATCTAACAATATCATTGTCTATTGTCGAGACAACATGATACTTCTTTTATCTTCAAAAACCGCTTGTTTTTATTTTCCTAAATAAAAAAATTATATATTATAAATAAAATATTTTTTTCGATGATATTTAGTGAAGTAAATTGTAATAAGTATAGGTAATTACCTCAATCATGTATATTTAGTAATTACATTAATTACTTTAAGAACATTAATAAAAAAATTTCCAGAACGCTTAATAATTATATCGCATTTAATAAACTAAATCATATATACTAATTACCTATGTTTACCTTAATTGCATAAATTTAATAATTACATTAATTGCTTTAGAAAAACAGGAAAAATGTAAGAGATAAACATAGAATAAGGTCTCTGAAATTGAAGCAGAAGAATACTCTGTTAAATTATTTTCGTAAATAAATTTTATACTGAAATATTTTTATAAATAATGGTCTATTCTTAAAATCTATGATCACATGAATAACGAAAATTTATTTCCTTAAATATATTAGGTAACGAAAGTTGAGTGTGTTTTTTAATTGAAAACAAAAATGGTGGATGTAAAGTGAGAAAAAAGAAAGGCGAAGAAGAACATGGAACGTGAAAGGTGGAGAGAAGGAAGAGGTTATGAGTAGATAAAAAATGTTAAGGCTACCAATAACTGACACGTAAGACATGTCTGAAGCGAAAATAAGAGGGAAAAGATAAATTAAAAAAAAAAAGAAAAAAAAAAGAGTCAAAAAGCGAGAGTGTGTCCAGAGCAATGGTCCGTTATCTATCGCTAATGGAAAGTGGCGATGGCACTTCCATTTTCCAAATTCCAGTAGAATAGGCAAAGGCAACAACACGTTCATTCAATTGCAATTATTATTATTATTAATATTATCGCCATTATTTATTATTTATATTAATACTAATTCATGCATCTTGTAATTTGCTTGTGATCACCACTCACAATCTTCAATCCTCTATACTACAAGACAAATTTTCCATTCCGGCATCTCCTTCAGCCGACGTCCACAGATTCCCCCAATTCGTTTAAGGCACAAAGAACAACACAACCTTGTTCCATCCTTTGCGATAAAGTCGGTTGTTGTCTTTGTGTTGACGCTCATGGCTATGTCGTCTCTGATTCAGTGTTCGGCTACTTCCTTTTCCGCAACTCGAGGAGGAGACTCTGCTGGCTTCTTTTCCCCCTTCACTACCCGTTTCTCAAAGACCCATAAGTGTCGGGTTAGATGCTCCTTAGATGATAATGTTTCCGACATGAGCGTTAACGGTTTGTATTTCCCCCTTCTTTTTGTGAAATCCAAATTCAATTTTCGATGCTACACTTATCTCAGCTCTGTTTTTTTTTTTATTATATTTTTTTTATCTAATAATTTTCATTTTGGGGAGTGTTGGAGGGAAGGGAAATTGAAGGCTGGGATGTGTCGCAAAGTTTGGATAATTTTTGTTAAACTGTAATTTTGACTATGCAGCACCAAAAGGGTTGTTTCCGCCTGAACCTGAGCATTATCGAGGACCCAAGCTGAAAGTGGCTATTGTTGGAGCTGGGCTTGCAGGCATGTCAACTGCAGTGGAGCTCTTGGATCAAGGCCACGAGGTTTAGCTCATTCTCCTCCTGTTTCTCTGTTAAATAGTAATCTTTTCGTATTGGATGATGTGGTATATTATGTCTTAAAGTTACTTCTGAAGCAAAAGGAAATTATTCCTTCATCGTTGGTCAGTTTGTTTGATTTTGTAATTCGGGTGTTGAGTGCATTGGGTTATTGCAGGTGATGTATTTTCTTTTTTTTTTTTACGTTTTCTTCAAAATTCTATCACTCAGGTGGATATATATGAGTCGAGGCCTTTTATTGGTGGCAAAGTTGGCTCCTTTGTTGACAAACGTGGGAATCACATTGAAATGGGATTGCATGTTTTCTTTGGTTGCTACAACAATCTTTTCCGATTGATGAAGAAGGTAAGCTGTTATCACTTGCAGTCATACACTCTTCTTCATCTCTAAAACCTGGATTATTCCTCCCTCTTTTTTCGCCGTGAAACATGTACTGTTCACTTTATTTTTTGTGTAGATTTTCGTGGTATCCGTTTGTTTTTAACTTCTTCAATGCTTGCATAAATAGGTGGGTGCAAATAACAATCTACTTGTAAAAGATCACACTCACACTTTTGTTAATAAAGGAGGTCAAATTGGAGGTATCTCTTGTGCTACAATATATTGCTTCATTTTTGTTCATTATTTTGTCTCTCCACAAATTCCACCAGAGTATTGCAAGTTCAACTTTAGTTTTTGTGCGCAGAACTAGATTTTCGGTTCCCAGTTGGAGCACCAATACATGGGATAAGGGCATTTTTGACCACAAATCAGCTTAATGTAATCACACTGTATATTCTATTATCATGTTTGTTTAAATTACATGACTTGGTCGTCACTCATCGATATTATACAGAACTAGAAAATAATATATTTGAATCCCCAAAAAAGTATAGTTGTTCATTTGATTTTCCTCAGTGGGACTATCATTGTACCTAACTTTACATATTTTTTATGAGCAGACTTATGATAAAGCTAGAAATGCCGTGGCTCTTGCACTGAGTCCAGTTGTCAAAGCTCTTGTTGATCCAGATGGTGCACTCAGGGACATAAGGAATTTGGATAGTGTAAGAGGATTCATTATTTTTTGGTCTATTTCCAAATAATGCTTCCTGATTATCTGTGCCCCTAGTTTCTTTGTGTTTATAAACATGCTCATGCCAATCCACTTAGCATACACATACATGCACACACATACAATAGGAGTTATTGTGAAGGTTCTGGATATACCAAAAAAGTAAAAATTCCAATACTCACTTCCCTTGAATCTAAGTTAACTGTTTCTCTATGTGTTGTTTGTGTTTGTCTATCATCTTTCTCAATGTCTAGACTTGTCCTTTTAACCAATTTGTGCTTTTGTTACAGATTAGTTTTTCAGATTGGTTTTTATCCAAAGGTGGCACACGCATGAGTATTCAAAAAATGTGGGATCCAGTTGCCTATGCCCTTGGGTTTATTGACTGCGATAATATCAGTGCCCGCTGTATGCTTACCATATTTGCATTGTTTGCCACAAAGACTGAGGCTTCCCTTTTGCGAATGTTGAAGGGTTCACCGGATGTTTATTTGAGTGGTCCCATGAGGAAGTACATCACGGATAGAGGGGGCAGGTATGGTTCTAGATACTAGAATATTTCCACCATGACTATCCAAATTTCTCCCTATTTATATCCTCGTATGCTGCTGGAACAGGTTCCATCTTAGGTGGGGATGCAGAGAACTACTTTATGACAAAACGGATGATGGGAGTATTTATGTTACAGGACTTTCCATGTCAAAGGTGATATCTGCTTTCTTGTTTGAAATCTTTACATGCTTGATTAGAATACAGGTGACATTCTCAAAATCTTTATAGTTAATACCTTGTTAATTTTTATTTTCACAGGCTACTGCCAAGAAAATTGTAAAAGCTGATGCTTATGTTGCTGGTTAGTAGATTACTTTTCCTTGGTTTTCGTATTTTTTCCTTATTTTGCCAACAATCTTCAATTATGGCTTACTGTCATTTACACGATGCTAGCTTGTGATGTCCCCGGAATTAAGAGACTAATTCCATCGGAGTGGAGGGAACAGCAGTTTTTCAATAACATCTATGAGCTAGTTGGAGTTCCTGTAGTGACAGTGCAACTCAGATACAATGGTTGGGTCACAGAGTTGCAAGATCTAGAAAAGTCAAGGTAATGCTCTCTGCATTTTAATTTTAGGGTCCACATAGAAACTATAGAGTTAGGTACTTTTGTTTGACAATAAAGATTGATATATTTTAATTTTGACCATTATTGTTCAACTTCTTCATGCACCCTTACAATCTGGAGGGCAGGCAACTGAAGAAAGCCGTTGGTTTGGATAATCTTCTCTACACACCCGATGCAGATTTTTCTTGCTTTGCAGACCTGGCGCTTTCATCTCCAGAAGATTATTACATTGAGGGACAAGGATCATTGCTCCAGTAAGTTTTTGTTGTTTCAAAGTTCTAAAATTTTTCTTTCACTCATGAGTTCATTAACTATCGGGACTATAATTTTAAGAAAGATTTTAAGTGCCTTGCTTGAATATTCTGCAATCAGCATAATCATAATTATTATATATATATGGAACATTAAAAGCAACATATATGTGCAAAAATATTGAAAAATTGAACTATATTTTAAGATTTTAATGTTCCCATTGCTTCATAAATTGCTTTTGGTTCCGTGGCTATAAATACATCATCAGATTTTTTTTTAATCTAAAGAAAGAGTGCTATTGCATCTCTATACAACTTGCAATACTAAGCTAGGTTAGCACTACAGCATGTACCAATCATATACAACATTCTTAATACAATTAAAAGAAAAAAGAAATGAAAAAGTATGGGGACCAAGCCAAAACCCACTAATGACGCCTAATGAGTAAATTTCTCATGGTTCTAATTTCTGATCATCATCATGCATATAGTATTTGATTTAGTATTGACCTAAGTATATAACGCTAATACCTTTGTCAGATGTGTTCTGACGCCAGGAGATCCATACATGCCCTTACCAAATGACGAAATCATTGCAAGGGTAGCAAAACAGGTTGGTTAAAAAGAAATTATACTTCTCTTATTCTGGTTTTTGATATTTTCACCGTTGCTTTATTAGTGACATGAAAAGTGTGCATCAAAACTGAGAAGCTTATGATGGGGTGTGTTACTGTGTGTTGATTTATTTTTATAACTAAGCATTCAACTTCATATGATATTGTTAAAGATGTGGTTTGATTACAGTCAACATTCAATTACATAACATATAATTACGAATAATCCTTTCAGTATGGTATCAAAGTGGTCTCATACTCGGTGACCTGTTACACTAATCGGCTGTTAGACCTTGACTTTTTCCCTGGAAGCACTCGTCCTAAATTTGTCACTTTGACTTTCTCTATTAGGTAAACAATACCATTGCAACATTTTTGCTCTTCAGTAGCCACTACACCCTCCGAGTATTTTCTTGCTCTCTGGCAGCTGCTCCACCCTTTGAGCACTTCTGCTCCCCAAAAATAGCCGCATTCTCCAAGCATTTTGTTCTTTGGCAGCCACTGCACTCCCAAAGCAAATTTGCTCTTTAGCAGCCGCTGCACTCTCAGCATTTTTTGCTCTTGGGAAGCCATTGTACCCTTCGAACATTTTTACTCTCTAAGAAATTTTGCTGTCTAGCAACCATTGTAGCCTACTGCATTATTTCTCTCCAGCAACCAGCGCACTCTGTTAGCATTTTTTTTCTCTCTCCAGCAACCGCTGTGCTCTTCAATCATCTATTTTTGCTCTCCATTAGCTGCAACAGCGTTCGAGCATTTTTCTCTCTAGCAGTTGTCACGCTGATCTCTGACAGGACCCTGTGATCTGAGCTACCCTTCTTTGATGACTACATACTACCTAACTCTTGGTCAGCCATTGCCATGTATTGCTGGTTCCTCATCACGTAATCTTTACACACCTGTACCAAACTGATGAGCGAAACTTTGTCTATACTGACTTTGTCAACTGCAACAACTATTGATTGACATGATGATTAAGTCTCTTTTGAGTTCTAGCATTGATGACAGACTAAATACAATTACAAGCAATCCTTTCAATACATCATAAAATGTTACTGGTTGAATTTGTACTTGTTCATTTAATGCATACTTGTTCATGCTGCTAATTTGATGCATGTTTGGACTGTTCTGTAATCATCAACATAGCATTTTATATTATTTCTAACATAAGCCACGTCACATGTTTCATTTTGTAGTCTATTTTAGGTGTTTTTAAGTCAATGGTAGATATTCGGTTCTCTTTGTCATCATATTGATTTTGAAAATTTCTACCAGGTTTTGGCACTGTTTCCATCATCTCAAGGTTTGGAAGTGACTTGGTCTTCTGTTGTTAAAATTGGCCAATCTCTGTACCGTGAGGGACCTGGCAAAGATCCATTTAGACCAGATCAAAAGACACCAGTGAAGAATTTCTTTCTTGCTGGCTCTTACACAAAACAGGTACACTTTCTTGACTGGCATAGTTTGTGCTTCTATACATGACACATATAACCCTTAAAATTTCATGTTATCAAGATGCTTTTTGCCTTTTCATGTCCCTCTACAGCAACTAGTTACCTACAAATACTTATATAGGCCCCCCGGGCTTGTGGTATAACCTATGAAAAAAAAATTAGAAAGTGAAGTAGCTTTTATGACACCGGCAATAAATTTCTGCTGCTATATTTGTTTGAATGGGATTACCTGTGATGGTACCACGATCTACCGAGAACTATGTATTTTCTTCTTCTTTCAGTATCCGGATTCAGGATTAAAAAATATTCTTGGGGTCTTTTGGCACTCTAATGAATTTACCGGCATTCTTGTTTAATTAACAGTTTGATAAACAAAGAGGAAGGATGTTTTAGATAAAAACCATTTTATTAGAAGTGACAATGGACGCGTGGAAAGTGGTAAAGGCAATAGACATTTCCTACTTTCTCTTGTATAGAATTCTGGTTGTATACAGGATGGAGCACTACAAATATTCCTTATATACAAAATACTTTTATCTGATAAAAAAGGCTTTCACTCCTAACTTAGTAAGCTGCTCTGTGGAAATTGTAAAATTGTACGAGGATACAAACAATAAATATTTATACAGTGTACATACTTCTTCAATAGAGATCAGTATATGCTTTTACTATGGACTCCCACACCACATCTATGAGATATAACTCTGTCAAATTTACCGAACTAATTTAACCTTTCCTTTCAAATTTGCGTTCAACCTTTTTTATCCATCAACTGTATTTTACTTTGATCCCACGTCAAATTTTTGTGAGCTCTTATTGGTGTGTTTGTCCTGCAATTGCAGTATGTTTATTCCAGTTTCACCGCAGTAGTGATATGTGACTTGCATTGATACTACTCACTTTTATTATTTACTTGCATGGCTGCGAATTTTTCTTTTTGTTCAGGACTACATAGACAGCATGGAAGGTGCAACTTTGTCTGGCAGACAAGCTTCAGCCTATATCTGTGATGCAGGGGAAGGATTAGTGGCATTGCGGAAGGAACTTGATGCTGAGTTCAAAGACGACCTAAAGTTTACAAATACTAAAGATGAATTGAGCCTAGTATGAGAAATTTCCTTGTGGGGTAGTCAAAGTCGACGTGATGCAAGTTTGCTCTTTTCGCATGCAACATTTTAGAATGTATATTCAATCGAAAAGTAATTACAGAAATAATTGTTTCAAAGTGTAGCTCATAGTTCTAATATCCCGTGTCTATCAATTGCGTTGAATGCAGCATTGTTAAATGAATAATAGCTATACGAATTATATTATAGCCACCTGTTAGATGCTTTCTAAAAGTCGATTAACTGTTTTTGATAAGCCAATTCATTTTTTTTGTATTAATCAAATACTAGATCTTAAGTAGACGTGTTCAAGACTAACTAAGCAAACCATACACTTATACAAGACCACCCAGTTACATTGTTTTGGAGGGCCTTAGAACTCAATGAAAATAATTATTCTTCCTCGATTTCCATTATTTCTTCTTGCACTTCTATAAAGAGTGGAAAAGGTTCACCTGTCCATGTAAAACATAGTGCAATGTCGAAATCAATGCACTATAATTATGAACAGTACGAATAAAATGGAAAACTTATACTCGATAGAGTTAACTCACTTCAACATCTAAAATCCTTTACCTTTGTCAATTCAGTGACCAAAGTAAGATATCACAAGAAAGAACACCAATGGAGATTGAATGAATAATAAAACAGAAAAAACCAAACAAGCAATTTCTTTTGTATGAATTAGGGAGTGTAGGAGGAAAATAGGGGTGTAGGGAGAATTTTTCCAATGAAAATCGAACAATTATTGTATTGGGTCACTCGATCTTTACGGGTTCAAAGTGCAAAGGGTGTCCAATAGGGAGTAGTGTTGAGCCGAAAAAAATATATATAATGTTTTGTATCGGAAAAATAGAACATCTAAGGATAATTTTTTTTTTATTCTTTTATTCAATTAAAAATTTATATGTACATAAATTAAATAATTTAAAAATTATACCTATCTTAGTTTCCAACGGGTTGAGGATAACAACTTTCACTTAATTCCTGTGCACTAATGCTAGAAAATACATTTACACTAATATTGAATTATAGAAAATTGGTAATACATTCGGATAAACTTAAACGCAAAAAATAAACATAAACAGATGGAGCAGTGGAGTAATTTCGTTCGGCTAAAACTGGGGCGCGTTTGATTTGATGTAGTGAACGATTGAGAACCCAAATCCGTAGAGTAAGAGAAGCCTTGTCCACACAAATAATTTAGCGAATATTAGGTTGGTGTTTCGACAGAGAAAAACTTAGGAACTGTAAACCGGGAAGACAACCTTAATCTAAATGAATAGGTGACGGTTTGATATGAATCATAATGGTGTACTTGTCTTCGGAAATGGCGAAACTATGGTGCTTCAGTGGAATACCTCTACTACCTTCACGCAACCAGGTACCACTACTACTACATTATAACAAATCTAATCTAATTAAATATATCTATAGAGGAGAATTCAAGCTTTTCAAATTCGTTGTTGCTTATCTGATTTATATTGTGCCGTTGCAATTGCAGTTGCGAAGGAATCACGGCGTTCAAAGGTACTCAAACACTAAGGTGCCCAAAAGCATGAAGATTTATGCAAGTATGAACAAAGAAAGTGAAAGTGAAACCCCTCAGATGTTGAAAATAGTGGTGAGCGGAGTGACGGAGCTCTTGAGGGTTTTTTCTCCTTCGTTCGATCAAGCAAGGTGTCTATGCCTACTCAATCTCCAACTTTCTTTACTTACCATCTACATTTGTACTGATTACTCACTCCCACTTATTTATATTTAGCTTTGAGAAACAGAGAGATGAATTCCCAATTTCGACCGTCGATGATGTTCTAAGTATCATCAAATCTGATTACGACAACGCCTATTTCGTAACAGGTAACATTTTTTTTTTGTAGTAGTAGTTTTTGCATTCTCAATGTGAAGTAGCATTGGGTAACATTTCCGTGTATGATAAATCTGTTTATTTTAGCAATGACTTCTGACTGTACTTTGAATAGTCTCTAAATTCTTAACATTATCTTTCCTTGTTTAGCATCTTTTGGCTTATGCTTTTTTAATTCCATTTATTTTATTGTTGCGATAATGACATCAGTTCTTTTTTGTTTTTTTTCCGTATGGTATCTGTCTCTAAATTTTTGCATGCATGATGAAGCGGGATCGTGCTTGCAGAAATGAACTATAGGGCTAAAATTAATGGACGCATTTCTCACTTTTGTTTTACAACTAGGGAACTTCACTTCTTCAATTTATGCTGAGGACTGTATGTTTGAAGACCCAACTATTAAATTTCGTGGTAAGAATTCTTGCCCTTGTGCTTGGCTTGTCTTCTCTTCTTCTTCTTTCTTTTCAACAGTTACTCATTTTTGTGACAGAAAAAAAGAAAACATCACTTTGAACAATGTTCAATCAACTGAAGCTATATGATGCATGGTCATACAGGTAGGGAGTTATACGCAAGAAACCTGAAGTTGCTTGTTCCTTTCTTTGACCGTGCATCTATTATACTACAAAATATTGAGAAGGTAGACATTCTCTGAATAACATATTACTCGCTAGTCGTACAACTTTTAAATGTATATATATAAGAGTTGTCTCTCTTGTGCAAAGGCACACTTTTTTTGAAAAGAAAAATGCAGTGCTTTAGATCATCCTCATTAAAACCATTTAAACTTATTTGTTTTGGTTACACATTAAGAAGATTCACATTGTCTGGGAGTGAATAAGAGTGATCTGTTCATGATCAGAAAAATTTATTTTCTTTTGTTGCTCACCTGGAAGAATGTACTAATGGGGGGACTTGGCATCAGACTATTGGCATAGGATGGTTCTTTTGCGTTTGGATTTTGGATATTCCATAGTTATATTTAGAAAATGGTCAAGTTTTAGAGATGTGAATAGAATTGTATTTTAAACCGAATTTGAATTTCCATGTTTTTGAGAAAATCAATTTAAATTTCAAAACATTAACTAAAGTGGGAGATTTCTTCCCAATCCATTCTGAAGTAATATGCTATTGGAATCCAATCTTTTGCCTTATGAGAAGTCAACGTTTATCTTTAAATGAAGGAGATTGCCCTTTTAACTGGATATTGGGAAGCTGGGCACTTAATATCTACCACTTCCTATTCATAAATGGAGTCACCCCACCCCACCAATATCCATAGCCGAAGGAGCACGCGATACTAAGAGATGTGACATAGTCTGTTACGAGAGATAAAGTGATTATCATTACTTGTAACGTTTGAGTAAGAGATGTAGGCTTCTAGAATGATGCACTACTTGTAGAGGGGTTTCAAGTTTATCTAAAAATCTTGTAAGCTTTATTAGATATAGTAAATCGTGTGTATTTCACTGTTTTCGAACTCTGGTGTGTTTTTATGACTTCCCATCATCTGCCCATGTTCCATCTGGGTTTTTCCCGACACAGAATTATCCGTTTAAGTAGGCTCGGTACTGGCAGATATCGGGCCTGAAATTTTGAATGACAGAGAACCTTGACCGTAGAAATTTTGATTCGGTTACACCTGTTGAAGTAGTTCAATTCCAGATGTGTTAATTTTCAATCTATGGTTTCGATAATTCAAACCATTTCTTACCCATTTGTGTTATGGTTTAGACCCTTTAAAGATATGTTTCTCTCTTTTGATTATATGTGGTCATCTTTCTCTTTGTTAAGTTCCTATGTTGTCTTGGAAAATTGAAAGCCCTGATATTACAACTCTCGCGACTCTGTTATTTAAATACTAAACACTTTAGCGCTGGTTGTTTCTTTCAATCAGTTTCTGGATCTTACTATAACCAAAAGGACATTATCCTCTCTGGCTACACTGTTTACTCAAAAGATACATCTTCACGTTTAGTTCATGATATGTTTCATAATGCAGGATGTTGATTCCGACAGAAACTTTGTGCTGGCATCTTGGAAACTAAGGTGCTTGTCCCCGTCCTTGTGTGCATTAATGAACCATCATATTTCTCTTTTCAAACACTTTGTATTCCTCAGTTAAGGAGTTACCCCAAACTTGATATACGAGTTGTTAAAAAAGATTGAATGAAGCCTTTTCTTAATTTTGAATCTTGTGCTGTATAATGCTAGCTCAGTTGTACAACCTGGTCATATGGTTGTATATATGTACCTGTATTGAATCAGTGAAGACTATCTTGGTTCGCTCTATATATGCATTGTTCAAAGAATGATAAAATTCTTATAAAAGAAAAACATTGAAATTCCATCATAGAACTTTGTGATATTCTTGAATATACACAAAATTCTGTATTTGTCATCCTTCACCTTTAACACAAACACATAGTTTAGCACTAAATTGATCCCTAATGGGTTGCTGCTTGTAGCACTGCAGTGTAATGAAATTAGGCACAATAGTCTTAGTTGATTCCTTAGGTTTGTCAGGTGTGCTACGATGGCCATCGGTATTATAAAGTATCCATGTATCGATTAAATATGGACCATTACCTAAGAAGATATCTGAAGTTACATCCCTGGTCTCCATTCCATGATTTCATCTATTAAAATTCTGAATTTCTTTGTTAATTTATTTGGGGGGTGATATGCAGGACCAACTTGAAGCTTCCTTGGAGGCCACTGATTTCTATTGATGGAAGCACAATTTATGAATTAAATGAAGATTACAGAGTCAGTCAAAATGCATCCTATTCTCTCTGTTGTAGACCTTTGCACCAATTTATGTGATTTGAGATCCATGTTAACTTGTGTCTACTACTTATTTGTTTGACAGATTGTTAGACATGTTGAGAGTTGGAATGTTTCTGCAGTTGAAGCAGTTCTTCAGATTTTCTCCTTAAACTCGGGTGATTGATATGTTGAGTTTCATGAAATCTTCGCTTTCATTCTGCAAATGGCTCTTTTGGACAGAGTCACTTGGTAATATATATTTCACAATGATTATAAGTTTATGTAGTTATTAAAGATGCAACAAACGCCTATGTTTGCAGAAAATTTACGTTATAGAAGAAATGTTAATAAATGGTGTATTGGTTGCTTGAGATCCAGTCTATATAAATGTCAGTATTTACACGCAACATGAAAAGTCAAAGAGCTTTTGGGATTTGTAGGATTTGAAATTCTAGTTCGTATATTTTTTTTTCTTGAAAGGAAAACTGCATTCCAGAATCGGGCAGTCATCCATGAAGTACATAGCTGACACAGAAGAAAAGAAAACAGACTTATTGTTGACAGTACACTAAATTAAGTTGAGCAGGCAAAAGATTCCCTTTTCCATTAAGTGCATGTTTGAAAAAGTGCATGTCTGAATTCTTCATAATTATTTATAAAAGAAGAAAATATAAATAAAATAAAATAAATTCTGTGAACTAAAATTAGTTTATATTTAGGCTAAAATTCAAATTTTAAATTTTTTTATGAGATAATTTAATAAAATAAGTTATTTTTATGAGGAAGTTTGTTTGTTTTTTCCTTTTAATCCTCTTCTTTTGAAGGTACTCAAGGAGAAGTTTTTCTGAACAAACTCTAAATTTGTTGCATTGGTCATACTTGCCTGTACCTGTAAGAAGTATGGAGTGATTCAAATCATCAGTTGATGGATCAGCTTTATTATTTGTACCACAAGACGTGCATCTGTTGCTATAATGGTGGGGTGAGATTAGTGTTTAGTGCAGAGCATCTCTAGACCATAAGTTCAGCGTCATAGTGCTGTTAGCAGAACAATTTTTTCTATGACACTCCATTATCCTTTCCCTCCACTCTAACCACTGCAGCACAACCATGAAGTTCAAAATCACTTTTTACTGCCTTTAAAGCTTAAATGAATTTTCTCTTTACACTGAAGTTTGACCCGCATTCATAATAGCCTAATAGCCCATGCCCAACCTTTAGTAGATTTAGTATGAGTACTTGCTCAGTAGACCAATTTTAGTTGCATTTGAGAATTATGAAGGCTTTGTACTTACTTTTTGACCAAACAATACTCCTTATGCAGCAATGCGAATTCCGAGGAGTTAACGGGATGTAAGTCATGTGAAAGTTGGTTCATTTGAATTCATTTAGTATTAGAAGATTGTAGGATGAAACATACGAATTTGGAGTTGCAATCTCAAACAAAGTGGCTTTACTATTTCAGTGGCCAGCCTGCTCAAGGTTTGCCGATCTTCTGGGCCTCTCTCGCATGCCAATTTCATTACACACTAGTTCTGAAGCCCAGGGTTAAATTTAATGTTAGAAAGTGGAAGTAAATAAAGAAGTCCTATTGCAGAGAATCCCCGATACCTTTCTTTCTATATTTTGCCTACCATATGATGTCTAATGGTTAGATGGTATTATTGAATCAGAAAATCCAAGGTGCTACTTTGCTCTGCCTTAATAGATAGATAGATACACACACAGAGGACTAGAAACGGATAAACATTGAGCTATTTTGTTCATACTACTTGAAGACAACTTAAAAGAACTTTTTCCTAAATAATTCCCAAGAGATAAATAACTGTAAAAGATATACAGAAAGCTGAGATACAGGACTGCGCTACAATCCAGGACAATATTCAAAGTTGAAATCTCATGAAAACAGTAGTTTCATTAATTGAAACAATTTAAAAAAAAAAAAACGATTTTCATAAGTCATGAATTTGCCAAAGAACAATGAAGCAATCCTGTTACAAAATTTCAAGAGTTCAGTCTCTCCTCCAAGCGTAGAGTAACAAAGAGAAACCACCGGTACTGGTCCCACACGACCTAGTTGATGAAGAGGACGAGCTCCTTCCTCCATCACTGTTCTCCTCCGTCCACTGCAACACACCAGAGTTTGACGTCGATAGAGTCGTCATTGACGACGCCATAGTGGGTCCCACCAACCTCTTCTTCATCAACTTCTTCTCTGGCCCCACCATTTCAGGCCACACTGCGCCACCATCACCTACTTGAAACACAAAAACACCATAGCCATTTCCGTTTTCACTATCAACCACCCAACTCAACACGTCCCAGTAGAACTCTACTTCAACACCATCGATGAAGATTTTCTCGTTGCCTCTGAATTTCCACGCCAGCCTTTTCACCACCAAGCAAACCTGACCATCCATTTTCACCCTCAGCACTTCTCCACTGCATAATTCAATCTCTATTTCACGTTTGGAACCCATGAACTCACCCCTCGACACGTAACTGGTGCTTCCGAACACGTGCTCCCTTCTTGACACAAGAGTTTGGTCGCCCGTTTGGTGAGTTGAAAGCTGCAAGGGAAGAATACGAAAAAGATCACCGAGAAAGAATTGAACCTTGCCATTGCAGCAGATTGCAAGGTAGAAGCATGAGTCGGGCTCAGCCGAGTTTCGAGTACTGAACAGTGCTCCAGAGAAGTCCCAGTAAAGTTTGATTTTCTGAGAACGTTTGTGAGGGCGTGTGAGGTATATGGATTTGGATGCTGGTCGAGTTCGGAAGAAGGAGAAGGTTGAAGGGTTAAGAGTGATGGTGACAGAGAAGGTGTGAGGAGCGTAAATGGTTAAAGAGTGAGAGAGAAGTGTTCTGAACCAGGTTAGTGTGAGGTAGGTGAGAGAGTTGCAAAGTTGAGTTTGGTATATGCAGGTTACCAGGTTTTGGGGCGCTTGAGTGGTGCTTGAACTGGGAGGTGTGTTGGGTTGGCTGAAACAAGCTGGGATCATGTTGTGTTGTTTCTTCCTTCTTGAAAGTGTGTTTTTCTCAAACCATGTAGTTAATGTTTGGTTGGTTTCCTATCAGTATAGGATGAGAGTGTGTGTGTTTGGACTTTTGTTGAATGTTTAAGGTTGTGTTGTTTTGAGATGTTGGGAAAAGTATAGAAGTAATAATGAAAATGCAAGGGTTGGTTGATATTAAAAAGAAAAAGAGGGAGAAGATGAGTTAGCCTTTCACATACAGTTTGTTTGTTGGGTTCCTTGATTTGCGCCTTTGAGAAACCTTAAAAAGCCTTATGTGCCTCGGTTGAGCTGGGTTGCACTTGGGGTCTTCAACTTTCCAAGTCATTCAAAT
Source organism: Vigna reflexopilosa (assembly GCA_027742785.1). NCBI lineage: Eukaryota > Viridiplantae > Streptophyta > Magnoliopsida > Fabales > Fabaceae > Vigna > Vigna reflexopilosa. The sequence goes on from CM050917.1 coordinate 31,655,921, forward strand.
TAACCAATGAAAGAGATAGAATTAACAACTACTTTATGCCTTCACCCTTTTCTTTTCAATCAATTCCCTTGAAATCAAATGAGATGTCATAAATCCCTTTTATGATGTTTCAACTTTGAATATCACAAGCGTTGCACATAAAATGATCCTGTCTTTTGTTTTCGCACGGAGTTAAAGGGTCGACCATCAGAACTCACTTTTCACAATATCCATTTTTCTTTTCTATTAATCACAAAGACTAAAATTGATGTGAGATATGGGTTACATAGACTAAAATTATATTTTGTTTCTAATTTAAAATATGTATTAATTTTGTTTTTATACTTTATAATAAAAGAACGTAAAATATTAAAATAACGTTAGAATTTTCTTCTTAATGCAACTCTCATCATTGACAATTTTAAATGAATACGAGCTTAAAATGAGTTACAATGAGAAGATAGAAACTATAAGGTTTTGTTGTCGTTAAAGGAAGGACGAATCACAATTTTAATAAATAATATGCGAAGAAAAAACATATTTAACCTAATTTATATTTTGTTTCCCAGCTATAATAAATTTACTTCAACTTTTGGATAAGTATTGTACGTTTGATATTCTTAAGAAGAAAAGTTTTGTTTTGAGTAATAGTTTGATGAGATTTCAGGTTTACGGAGAAGAAAAATATACATGTTTTTTGTAAAAGAAAATTGTCTAACTATTATACTTGTATAAATTAGTAATTGATATATATATATATATATATATATATATATATATATATATAATCACTCTTTTAGCTTTTTCTTACAATATTATAAGCAGTTTGTTTCTGACTCCTGTAAATTATTCAAAGATTCTACGGATGTTAGTGCGTTTTATATTAATTTTTGTTTGCTCGTGAAACACGTTATATACTTCTAAGTTATATTCATATAGCATTTTAAATTTGGACTTTGTATGATCCATAAGATATTTTTATATTTTTATGTGTAAAAAAAACATTGTTTCATGTGTGTCCACATAGACACGTTATAAAATTGTATATCACGTTAATAAGTCTTTAATGTAATTTGATCACAAAGATTAAATTCATTTATTAATAAAGTTCAAAAATAAAAATTATTCAAAAATTTTGAATGAAAACCAAATCCAATTTTACATAAAAATTAATAAACTAAAAACATATTCAATCTATAAAATAATTATATAAAAAATATTAATTCTCCGTATTCATAAGAAAATTTTCATCAATTAAAATGCACTGATGACTCGCTTAACAAAAGGGGGAAAAATGAAATGTTTTATAATTAAATATCCTGATGAAAAATAATGAAATATTAAAGGTAAGAAAATGTCTAATAAGAAAAAGAATAGGAAGAATAAAAAGGACTAAGAAGAAGAAGAAGAGAGTGTGGCCAATTCATGCTGAACAGGCTTGGTGAGGAAGCTATCTTTTCCAAGAGCAACAATGATGGGAGAGCCACCGATGCCACGAGCCACAGCATTCATAATCTCTGTCATCAAAGACTTGAACTCCTCCCGATCCAGTGCGCCATTCCCATCTTCATCAAACCTCTTGAATATCTCTTCATTCTCTTGCCGTGCCGGAGGATCAGAACCAAACGGCAGAAGCAACCCGAACCCGCTACGGATTTCCTCGCACGAAAGCTTCCCGTCACCATTCTCGTCCACCGTCGCAAACCACTCGTCCACGAAACTGTCAAACTTGGCCTTCTCATTTACGAATTCCATTATGGTGAAGCTGTTCACCACCGCTATGCTCATTCTAATGATGAGTAGGAGGAAGAGAGTGCGCGGCTATAGTGTTGTGTTCTTCTTCTCCTATGGACATTCTTTTATATATGCAAATCAACGGTTGCCCTAAATTCAAGTTTCCAATGGTTGATTACCCTTTATTTTAGACCACTGCACCACGCCAAAGTGGGATTTATCGTTTCCATAGGATGATACGCTGCGTTTTGACAACTGAAAAACATCAGTCTCTCCATGTAGATCTTTATCAAACTAAAAGTCTTCCTAGTATTTTTCTCCCATCATTTTTTCCTTCCAATCAACTCCCGAAGATTACGTTATTACTCTCATTTTTTTTAACTTTATTATATCATTTTCTAATTATATCTCTTTTTTTTCTATCTTTCTCTTCCAAATAATTATCAAGTAATCTCGAATTTCTACATTTCTCTTTAATTTTCACATTATATTTTTAATTAAATGTTTTTTTTGTTGTCTAAATTGTATATTTTAAGTTCAAGAACACTTTCTCCTTTTGATTATTAATTTCTTCACATTCATTTTCAATTAATTAATTTCTTTCTACTTGTTCCACTGACATTTCCTTTGTCTTTGCAATTGTCCTTTTTTTTTTAAAATTAAAAAGGTATAAGGGTAATTAAAATTACTTTAAACTTTTACAGGACATATAAATGAACCACAACATTATGAGAAAGGAAAGAGTATAAGTTTCATATTTTTTTTCTTATAAATTTAATATGAAATAAAATTAAAATATGAGTTGATAATTTTTATTAATTGTGAAAGTATTAACGGACTTTTCTCTCATTAAAATTTTAATGTGTAAAAAGACACACACGTATATATAATAACAAGAAAAAAGGAATAATTTTAAAAATAATTTAAGTCAAACGATTAACCTAAATAATATGCAGATGAAATTGAGTTAAAATATTAAAACTAGTGAACAGATATTTGCATATGAGTGTGTTATCTTTTTTAAGATAATAAAATATAATAAAATTTCTATTATTATTATTATTGTTATTATTATAAAGTTAAATAGAATTTTTTTATGATTTTACTGTAATTCGTTTTTATTTATTTTATAAATGATCTTATAATTAGAAAATTGTTAAGTTTTAAGAAACGGTCAAATTTAAAAAAAGAAGTTAAATTTATAAAAACAATTATTTAAAATGTAAAATCAATAAAAATGATAATTTTATTGAAAGAACTTTAAACACACAAAAACAATATCAGTCATATATAGATTATTATCATGATTATTATTATTATAAAGTTAAATATAAATAATTGTATGATTTTATTGTAAATAGTTTTTATAATTAAAAAAATAGTTAAATTTTAAAAAACAATCAAATTTAGAAAAAAATGGTTAAATTTATAAAAAAAAGTTATTAAAAAAGATAAAATTAATAAAATGATGATTTTAATTTAAAAAGATAAGAAGAAGAATCTGATTATAAGTAGTTTTATTTATTTTGTAGATAATTTTATAATTAAAAAAATGTTAAGTTTTAAAAAACGTCAAACTTTGAGAAAAATGACTAAATTTATAAAAACAGTTATTTAAAAGGTAAAATTAATAAAAATATGAATTTAACTTAAAAAAATATTTAAAGAATAAAAATGTAAAATAAATATGGACATAAGAATATCTCCTTTGTATATATAGATATTATTAAGATGTAGTTTAAATTGAATTAGATTATTTCGGTTGAACTCATGAATTTAAATGAACTAAAGCCAAAGTGACCCTGAATCTTAAATTGATCTGTTTTTGAAAAAAAAAAACTCAAAATTTAAAAGTGTTTACATTTTATTAAAATGTGACCATGCGATAACATTTATATATTAACTTATTGTATCTAATAATTAAAACTTTCATATATGAAATTAAATTAGAAAAATATTCCTTTATTTTTTCATCTTTATATATATATATATATATATATATATATATATATAATTTTTCTTTATTAAATGGCAGGCAAATTTTTTCTTTTCTTCTCGCAACACTTTTGCTTTTCTCCTCCATCTTTTTCTTTTTCTCCTAAAGTGTTTGTCTTTAGTATCTCGACATAGTTATAGAAACCATTTTTTATTCTTATTTATATGATGCTTTTTGCCTTATTATAGGGTTATCTAGATCACTTAGATTTAATGTTTTATGTAATTTTATATTTGTGTTTCACTTATTTACATTATGAACACACCAACTAGTCTAAAAGTTCACCTGATGATAATATGATAGAAACCAATAATAAAAGTCTACTTTAATAAATATAACTTATGAAATATTAAGAATATACGCGTGTTTCGATTATTATTTATAAATATTAAGAAAATCTTCATATCCATAAGAAATATTTACTTAATATTTAATATTATTTTATATTTTTATATTATATATCCATTTCACTGTCTTGAACTTCTAAAAGTCTGTGTAGTTGAACTTCTCGTATGCTCTTGTTACAATAATAAATTACATTCGTATAAACACATCCATTATAAATGAATATGAGATTTTTTACAACATGGAAAAATTATATTTTAGGATTTGACTGTAGAATAACAACTCAATTATAGCTCTAATTAAAGAATAAAACAATATTTTCTTTTTCTTTTACAATATTTTAACTTTATTTATGTATTATTTTATGATTGGTCTAAAATTACTCTACAATCAATAATAACAATAATCATAAACACCAACATAAGACACGTAAAAATATTAAAAAAAAGATGTTATAAAAGTTTCATCATGCCTAATTAAATTTGTGATAGATTTTTTTAAAACAATTAGAAGTGCACAACATGATATCAGAGGTGAAGTTATCCATCTGTCAATACTCAATATAAAACAGGTACAATAATGATGGCAGTATTATTTTATAAAAGTGAAACTACAAAACACTAATTACTTAATTGCAAAATTCAGAACACTCTCACTTTGCTTTTTGTTAAGCCTAATCAACTCTCCTCTTTGACTTGTGTAATCCACAACCCCTCATTATTTAACATATTCAGTGGCAAATTCCTTGGACAAAGTGTGTCAGTGGGTATGAACAACTCCAGTATTTACGTTGGATGGTCCATTTTTTTCACTTCTCACCAATACCTACCACCCTAGCTACGTTGAATTTAGAGATTCTCCATTGTTACGGTCACATGTTTGAATTTAGTTGAATCACATAAATAACCTTTTGTTGTTGTCACTGTTATAAAAAAGAAAGTGGCCCACTTGGTGTGTTGGCGACCAATTAGGTTTAAATTTATACAAGCTGTGGCATTAAGCTAGGTCGATTTTGATTATGTAGAATGATCTGGTGTTTTTTGTGATGAAAGGTATGTTATGTTCGCAATAGCGTAAGTGGTAGCTGTCTCTTGATTGAAAAGAAGGGAGACAAAATGGAAAAGGAGGAAATGCTAAGGTTGTTTTTGTAAACTGTGATACTCCTCAATGTGTCTTCTCTATAAAGAATATAAATATATAAATCAATTCATATGGGGACAAATCCAATTGTCATTGTACTAATTTATTCTCCTTTTTAACTTTATTTTCCTTCCTCACTAACAGAGTATATGCAGATAAGTTTATCAAATCGCAACTTTTGTGGCGATGGCATGCCATTGTAAAAGGAAAGTCAAGGCAGACAACTGTAAGCTAAGGGCAACAATAAAATAAAACAACTTAGAAAAAAGGTTACTGATTCAAATAAAATCAAGAAAAAACTACTATATTTGCTATTTACTGATTTGTTTTTTCCATTTTGTAGTGAAATGATACAACTAACTTTCTATAGCGTGCAGTTAGGTGAAACACTTGGAAACTACTGATCGTTTCTGAAAAAACTTTCCGGTGGAAATGGAAAAAAAAAAGTAATGAAAAGGCAAGAAAATGAGAATTACAGGATGTTCTGGTTTGAGCTGGAACTTTTCACAAACAGGTGAAGGACAGAAAATGTGGTGTGGGCATTGTGTAAAAAATTCAATAAACCATATAATTAGATATGTATGTATGTGCGCCCATAAAGAAGAGTCACTTGAGTCACTTGCAAGTAACGCATTTTGGATGTGTACTTTACACCCTCACCACCGCAATAATTCCATTTAAATTATGTTTAACTTTTTTGCACTGTTTTCGGGAAGCAATGTTTTTTTTATTGGATAATCTTTCTGATGTTGGAGAATGTTTTTGAAATTTTATATATTCAAGTAAGATATTATTAACTTTTCTGAGTATAAAACCTCAGTTACTTCAATTCCTGATAGGTCAATCCAAGAAATTTTAAACTGTCTTAATTTTATTTTATATAAACTGAGTATCAAATCGTTATATATCAATTTTTTAAAATATAGACAACAAAAAATTAATTTTAATAGTGTCCTTGAATATCATTATTTAATAAAATATTATTCAATATTGCAAGAATAAGTATAGTTTATATTAAGTTGGTAATATTTTTGTATATACTTTTTCGGTATTCATAGCAAATTTTGAATATAATGTCATAAATTTTTCACTGTGATATAAATTACAGAGAAAAAAATATTGAATTAGCATAATATATGTTAAGTTTAACGTAATAAAAGTACAACGGCGTTCGGATGTAGACATAAATTGAATAAATAAAAGGCAAAAATGATTTGAGTGGTTGTGACATAGGTTTCAAAACATGTAGACCACGAAGAAAAGTAAGAAGGAGGAATTGGTATTTGATCACAATATGTGGAAATTGGAGGTTAAACATTCTCACAAGAAAGTTTATGGGAGAAATTTGTCTTCAATTTTCACAATCTTGTTGGGAAAGTTTCGACACATATACATATCTTCATACTTGGTAAGATGTCTGTTTTGAGGTAAGTTTTCATGAATTTGTTTTTGGTACTACTCCAAAATACTTCTTATCAATGAAAGTATTTTATGTATATATAAATTCATGTTCAATTTTTTTGATGTGAGACTTTGTTTGTACCCAACAAACCTCATATCTTTCGAAGATATTTAACTTTCAAATTCAGTCATTCATTTACTAAAAATGTTTGTGTTGAAAAAGCACTAGTGTAGAAAGGACTGTAAACGTATGTTATTTTGGGTTTTTAATGTTAGATTCTTACCCGACGTCTTTATGAGTGACGTTAATGGGACGTTAGACTGTGCAAGTCCGACGTCTTTATAGATGTCGATTAGTGCCATGTCTGACGTCTTTATAGACATCGGATATGACTTTAACCGGCGTCTACTAAGTTTCCGTTGTATTTTAATGTAGTTTTGTTCGTGTCTTTAGGTAGCGTAGTAGCACATTCTCTCTTTGTTAGCTTCTTCGTAAGAAAAAATTGCGTCTTTTTTATCTCTTATGGCATTTCAAGCCAAAACCGAACATTGGTCGTTGCTTAGTTCCATTTCAACCGCCAAAGAAAAAGAATACGGTGACATGAAAACTAGGCAAGGACCTAGGTTCGATTTTCGGTTGAAATGCCATAAGAAATCCAAAAGACGTAAGTTTTTCTTACGAGGAAGAAAGCAAAGGGAGAAGGTGCACTACGTTACCCAAAGACACGAAAAAAACTGCATCAAAACACAACGAAAACTCATTTTAATAAGTTCAAACGAAATATAATACATCAAAGATTACTTTAATTGGAGTAAAAGTAAGTTTAAACGGTTCAAAAAAGATTAAACTCACCTGGAAATGCAATGCCGCGGAGAGAAAAAGCGAAAGAAGACGATGAAGTGCGCATAATTGTTGGTTCGCAATGTCTTATTTAAGAGGAAATGAGATGTCGGTTTCCCCAGCGACCGATGTTTATTCTCGAATATACGTTGGGAACTTCACTAATGTGACGTCCATTCGATTTAAAAATTAATATTCGTGGTATATATAGACGTCTGGTGTAGGTAGACGTCGATACCCCTCCGAACTGACGTCAATACCCCTCCGAACTGACGTCGATATGATAGAAAGAAATGACTTTTCACTTACCTGTCAGATATATAGATGCCAGTTAGTAGGGGCACTGACGTCTATAATATTATAGATGTCGGTGTTCCTTCTAACCGATGTCTATATGGTCACTTATTTACGAAAATGCCACCAGTCAATAACTTATGTTGGATATTTTGTAGTCCGATGTCTAAAAAGTGACGTTAAAGACCAATGATGCTCTAGTGAAGTGTGATGTTTTTTTATAGGTTATGAGAGGATTTGATATTGATGAATTATAAACAATCAGTTTTAACTGTTATTTTGGTTTTATATTTTGGATTTTTTTTTGGTTTTAATATCAATTTTTATTTAATCAAGTTATATTATATGTTAAATCAAATTTAACGGGATATCTAATTTTGAAAACTAATTTCGTATTAGTTTAATAAAATGTTCAGTTGTTAATTTGAATTTTATATTATGTTTTAAACTTAATTGGGTTTTTATAATATTTAAATAAAGACAATTTATCTTTTTTTTCTCGCAAAACAAAGCTTTTAATATTACAGATTAAAATTATTTTTTAACTCTTTTTTTCTCAGACACAAGTTTATAAAAATGGTCTCTTGATATTTAAGACCGACTCATTTAAATCTAATATATATATATTTAAAATCATCGATTTTATCTATTGCATAGTGAAATACTGGTTGACTTTTGGATTTATTTTAAGATTTTTTTTTTAGAATTTACAAAAAACAATGTTGATAAAGAAACAACCAAATTATCTTATATGAACTAAACTACTAATTAAACATTTTTAATCGATATTTTGTCACATGTTAAACATGACGTTAATTTAACATAAAAAATCATATTAAATTGATTTAATAAATAATGAGACTAGATTTAACTATAATCAAATATTATAGAAAAATTAAAATCTAAATTACAGATATTAAAATAGTAATTAAACCTTAATTTATATACAAAAATTTAAATACTAATTTAAAATTTTATATATTGTTTATTTTAGTTATTTTTATCTAATACAGTGAACTAATTTATCCCACTTATATATTAGTCATGATACTTGTTTTTATTCAATATATAACTTAAATTTTTGGGTTAATATGGTTTCTATTTTCATTAACTTTGTTTGAGGTGAGACTCATTTAATTCAAATGTTCAATGTAGTAGTTTATATTTAATTTAGTTATTTTCGCTTGCATCGTTTAAATTGCTAACGGACAAAAAAAAAATGACATCTCATCATATCATCACCATCTTCCCCAAATCAGAAATCCTAATTTTTCTTCCATTAGCGCATTGTCGTGCATCACACTCAGGCCATCATCTTCTCCACATCGGCGGGCCACCATTGAACCCCGCAGAAAACCTAAAAATCACAAAGTCATTGAACTTGCAAGAAACTCATAATTCATAAATCTGCTTTGAACATTAACTCTAGTTCGCGCAACAATCATGAATATTTTTGAACCAAACCCTAACTCGCACAAATCGCGTTCAACTCCTAAATCGAAACAGAGATCCTTCATTGCAATAGGATGCGCAACCTATATCATATTTCTCGTGCACCATTATCAACACAAATCGCAAAAACTCAATTCACGATGAACCCAAATTCGCGAAATCGCGCCTTTTCTGTGAAAACCTACAAAATCTCAAATCGCACTACCATTAAACTTGTTTAACCTCCATTGATGATGCAAAATCATCTGCAAAGAATGAAACCCCCAAATTGCTTTCCATTAAATCACAAAACCTACAAAAATTAGGATTTTTTATTTGGAGAAGATGATGATGACGGGACGAGATGATGATGTGAGTCAGCCACTGTGAGTATTATTGTGTCATTGTGTGACAACTCATTCCTTTTTTCTTACATGAAATATACACCGATTTAAACATGTCAGTTAAAAAAACCAAATTATAAAAACAATAAATTACATTGAATATTTGAGAAAAAATGAGTTCCACGTAAATCAAATTTCACTTTAAAGAAAAACATTGAAAAAATCAGTAAAAATAAATTGTAAATAAATCTATATATAAAATTAAAATACCACCACTAATCCAAAATTTTAACTGATAATAAAACTTGAAAGTGATCTTAAAAATGAAAATCAGTTATGAGAAGGGAAGAGAAGGTGATATCATTTTTACAAAGAGAGTGTGGGGTCCAGATTGAAGGAAGTCATTCTCAATCTGAGGCTTTCACTCACTCTCCTTCCCTTTGAATACATACTTGCCAAATAAAGGGAATTTACATTCATTGACTATTCAGTCTAAACATAATAATAGCATTTCATTTTTGTTATTCTGATTGAGAAATCTCTTGTTGGTTCATGTGTGCTTGTCGGGTAAAAGCAACTACACACACCGTAGAAAAAAAAAAAGAACCTTTCTTTTCCCCACTTAACTTTAACCAGTGTAGAGTGACTCTCACAGATCAGCCTTCCAAGTTCCACCCAGTTACCATTTTCTTCCACATTGTCCCCTTCTTTTCTTTGCCTTGTCACAGTCTATTTTTTCCTCTATGCTAATTCTTAAACCATAATAGTAGCCATAGAATAGAGTCACACACACTCTACTATTATTATTGTTGTTTTTGAAAAAAATAATCAATTCTGGGAGATTGATTCGTGGCATTGACAGTGAGACAAGTCTGCTTTTTGTCTTCTTCTCTGTGACCCCCTTTCACTCTCTACATTCCGCCAAATTTGTCTTCTACCTGCACGCGCCTCTTCCGCTCTTCTTCTCTCAAAAAACAGATGGATAGAATCATGGGTTCCAATCTAAGACCCCATCTCTTCAACACTCTCTGATATGCTTTGTACCGCATCTCTGATCCATCAAGGTAACACTCTCTCTTACCTCTCTGCACCTTCTGCCTTATCCTCAGATATATATACAGAGAGTGTGTTTATGTGTGTGTGCGAGAGCGAGAGAGAGAGAGAGAGAGAACATTTGTTGTCTACTTTTGTTCTCTTTGCCAAAAAGGTTTCAAATTGAATTCGGTTCTGGTTGGTTGCTGTTTGAGGAAACAAAAATGAAGGACTTCCCTTCCTGCTTTGGTGAAAATGCAGTTCAGGTTGCAGATTCTTCATCTTCAAACGCCAGCAAAACTGCACAGAATCTAGTTATCTGCGTTTACCAATGCCGGATAAGAGGAAAGTGCTGTTTGATAACCATCACGTGGAGTAAGAGCTTGATGGGGCAAGGACTTAGCGTTGGGATCGATGATTCTTCAAATCAGTGTCTGTGTAAGGTGGATATCAAGCCCTGGGTGTTTTCCAAGAGGAGGGGCAGTAAGAGCTTAGAGGCTTATTCTTGTAAGATTGATGTGTATTGGGACCTTTCTTCTGCTAGATTTGGTGTTGGTCCTGAACCCTTGGAGGGGTTTTATGTAGGAGTAGTTGTAGATCGGCAAATGGTTCTCCTTCTTGGAGATTTGAGGAAAGAGGCCTTCAAGAAGTCCGGTGCCATTCCGTTACCCTCTAATGCAGTGTTTGTTGCCAAAAAAGAACATGTTTTTGGCAAGAAGATGTTTGGTAATAAGGCTGTATTTTGTGACAATGGTCAGATTCATGATCTTGTCATAGAATGTGACACTTCAGGGGTGTCTGATCCGTGTCTTATCATTCGCATAGATAGCAAAAAGGTGATGCAGGTGAAGAGGCTGAAGTGGAAGTTTAGGGGAAACCATACCATCTTGGTGGATGGCCTTGCAGTTGAAGTTTTCTGGGATGTTTATAATTGGCTCTTTGGCACATCTCTTGGAAATGCTGTCTTTATGTTCAGAACATGCATTTCCGAGGAAAAATTGTGGGCTGGGCAACCCCTTTCTGATGCAAATGTGCTGCAGTGGTCGTTCTCTCAGAGGTTTTCTGAGACCAAGTCACAAGGTCTTGGCTTCTCCCATATTTTATACGCGTGGAAGAACGACTAGAGTTGTGGAAATCCACCATACTCACCATACTAACAGACCATTTAGTGAGTTGTGGATTATCAACGATATGATTGTTTTACACTTGATCAAAGATGAGTACTTTTGTTGTATCGTTTCTACCTTAAAAATTCATACCTCAATATATCTGTGCATTTGAACAGATCATGGACAATTTTTTTTTTTCTCCAATTGGCTGTATATTTATCTTCGAGTGTTAATTTTATGATATCTTTATTAGAAAAACACTTTGTCCATAGTTTGTTCTGTGTCATTCTAGTACATATTCTTTTGATTTCTTTTTTCAGATATAGACCTGCAATATACTAATGCTCGTTATCTGCTAAGAAGATACAGTAACAAACCAGGGGCAGTTGAGTTTGAAGAGGAAGGTAGCATGTGAGGGAAAGAGATCGATGAATTAGAATGAATGATAATTTACATTTCTTCTTGTATTATAATAATCCACAGAGCTTTACTATATTTCAGGAAACTAAGATAGTCTCACTATTATCAGGCTATGGAATCCTTTCTTGGTGGAAAATCCTACTCTCTCTGATGTCTGATAATTGGCAAACTGGGCGTGAGATCCTGGCTAGTTATCTTGGTACATATGGATTTATTTATTATTCATTTTCGTGCTCAGAAACCAGGTATCTTTCTATATATGGTATGAAGATGAATCATGGCATGTGATTGATGTCTTTCGTGAATCCCTATATGAAGCTCTGATGTTGTATTTTTACCTGCATACCTATTATTCTCCTTCACAGTTAAATCCAGGAATTTTAATTTTTTTTTTCATTCTGCTGCCTGTCTGCTGTGTGATTCTGTCTAACAAATTAAGCAACATGAATAATTCTAATAGTTACAAGACAGTTATAATTTCTTGTAAGACATTTAGCTGCTGTTTCGGATGCTCATGCGAGAAATATTCCACGATCTAAACAGAATAGAAAACTATACTACTGTTACTTATTTATACCCTGTCACCTGGTTTTTGTTTTGCTTACATTGCAGCTGATATGTTTTCCTTTATATTCATTCCATAAAATAACTTATCAGCAGTATTGATCTTCCAACGTGACTGTAGATGCTGACATGGGAAGAACAATTTTAATGAACGCTTGGTTGAACTTTTCTCTCCTGTGTAAAGGTAAGGAAGAAATACATTATGCATGTATAGGAGATGTGGAAGAGAAGCTACCTAATGGTGTTGTCACTTTGGAGATTGTATATAGTGTTGTCCTTAATGCATCCTTTTTTATCCTTTTGATTTTCTACATCTTTGATTATATATTCAGTTATTTATAAATTGTGTCATGAAATAATTTAAAGGAGGAATGTGATAGAACATGTATATTCAAACGGATGATTTGAAATGTTCTAAAAGTCACCAACTCCTTGTAGATTTGAAATGTGCATACTTCTGTATTATTTGTGCATCGAGTACTCTTATTACTCTGCTACTTTTATGCATACCCTTGATCCCTCATAAATGAACTCACACAGCACTAATTCTTCCAAGTTCTAACTTGTATGTTGTATGTTCCATATTTATCACTGTACGGGTTATCTTGTGTCATTACCAAATTTGGCCACGGTCCTACTGCTTTAAAATCTTGCTCCTATCAGAGATTACCCTTTTTTTTTGTGCATGTTATCTTGGAGTTTAAGTTTCATGTATTTAATGTTCTTCGTGTACTTCCACTGATGTTTGCTATGGATCTGGCTGCAAAGTAATAAAGATAGAGCAATATGGCAAAATCTACCTTACATTAGTCGGAGGAAAAAATTGGTGACTGCCACTGTTTCAAGAGAGTAACTTATTTTTATAAAGGAATTTGAGATGCTTCATTTGATAGTACTTAGAATCATTTATCTATAGAATATATATATATATATATATATATATATATATATATATATATATATATATATGAAACCTACTTCTTGATAATCAATGCTAATTTTTTTATCCCATGTTACTTTAGATGCACTTTCTAACTTAGTATGAACTTTTAGATTATGAATACATAAATATGTTGATCATTAGAGTCTTATCTCAAAGTTCACTCTATCTTTAAAACAATTTAACCTTTCTGTTTCTAGTTTTATATGTGGAGTTTACATTTTTTTTTTCTCATAAACTTGAATATTCATTTCGATATATTTCCTACATACCTTACTGTCATTACTGTCAAAATTAAAATATGAATATTTAGCGAAAATGATTAATGTATTGGCCGGTTTAGTTAAATATTAGGAGGGAATCCTCTGTTATCAAACCTAGGTTAAATAGTCATTAAGTTAGATTAAGATTTTAAAAACAATTGATTAATAATTTCTTGTTTTAACTCATTTAAGTTTTGAAAAAATATCTATTTAGATAAATATAAGGTCTGTACTGTTATTATATTCATAATTTTTTTATTGTTTCATCTACAAACTCATTGAGTTATTTAAAAATACATTGTGCAAAGTAAAATTTTAAATAAACTTCTTAGGCATGTCGAACTTTTGAAAAAAATAAAATTAAGCTGTGTAATTTAAAGAAATACAAGGTCTTCCCTCATACTTGTCCAATACCATTTCCAGTTATATTCCTCCTGGCCATTTTATCCACTTTTTTTTTTGTTTAAAATTAAACCTCAAACTAAGAATAATAGTAACTTCAAAATTAAAATAAAAACTGTATAGTAACTTTTACCTTTTAATTTTAAAAAAATGACTACGATGTGAGTGGAAGAAAAGAGGAAAGGAGAGAACGAGAAAAAAAAAAAGGCAAGAAAAGAGAGACACAAGGAACAGAAAAGCTTTTTATTTATAAGTTCCTTTAAACAACTTTTTTTAAAATTGTTTTTTACACAACTGAAATGGTTGTTAGCTATTCTTCTTAAAAAGTGTATTTACTTTAACTACAGTTTTAGGTATAAAAAGAAATCAAAACAACTTAACCCCATCTTGACAAAGACAATTTGGGCTAAGACAAGTTCAGGTAAAGCCTACATTTTCATATTTTACGATTAAACTTTACATAGACTTTTCAAAAGTTGTCGATATTAACGTGGAAATACCCTTCTTTTCATTTATATTTTGTAACACTTTTACAGTGAAAGTTTTTGAAAGAGTTATACTATTTTAGAATTTATTTTTTTTCCATTTTACCCATTTTATCATATCACCAATTTAATCACTCGTCTTCTCTGTTTTCTCCATATTTTTTACTATACAAAAAATTATAAAAGTAAAATTTAAAACTCACTTTTCATCATGATATCTAATTTTACCCACGAGAAATATATGTAACAATATAATTTATAGTAAAAAAAAAGGATTGAATGAAATTTTTTAGGTAAAAAAAAAGTCGTGTCTGCGCTCCACCCAACAAACACAAACAGCGTCTGGTCTTGGTCCGTGCCGCCACGAAAGCTGATCCTGCAATTTTGTACGTGAACAGTCTCGACATCATCAACAACTGCTAACGTATACTTACATTTATATAGGCACATTTTTCACATAATGTTACTTTACTTAGCCCTTGTTGCCTAACGTAGATGTTTTGGTTGATGCTCCATCAATGTAAATTGAAAATTGACAAAGAAAAGGAATAATAGTTGTGGCATGGTGCAAGGAGAACTTTATGATGTGAATTGCAGAGTGAACATGGTTACATAACATGACAATAAGGTTGTGTATTTGATTTAATTTATAATAGAAGAAAAGTGTTTTGTATTGTGGTTCCATACCCATATGCTTCAATATTTATGGGAAATTGCTAGTAACGAGGCCGTGATCACCGGGATAAAGAAAAAGCCGCCTTCGGTTCCTTTCCATTTCACGCACCAATCAATTATCATATCCTAACTAATTGAAAAATAATAAAATCACATACTTTTACATTCACATCACATAGAATATAAAGATAAAATAATTATAAAAAATTAAAATTTTATATTTTTTAGAAAAAAAAAATAGTATTAAATAAATGTAAAAAAATATCCAGTTACTTTCTTTCATTTCAACTTTATCATTCTCTTTCCAATCAGGAGTGATTCTTGCAACACAAATGCCTAAACATATTCAATTTTTAACCATTCATTTATTAAGATATGTCTCTATTAACATGAGCAAAATGTAAAATATATAATTTTATAGGCCAAAATAATATAAATTCAGACCCGGTATGAAATTGTTTGGAAAATAACAATGATATTAACAAATATTTATATACATTGCGGGGGCTTGCTTTTAGTGAAATAAAAAGACGAATATTTTATATTCTGAACTACCAACAGGATGGTTAGAATCTTGGTGAGAAAGTCATCACACAAATAAATATATACATTAAACTAAAAAAGATAGCTTATTCCATTTCGTTTTCAGAATATTTTTGTTTGAAATTATTTAACTTTAGAATATAATTATTTTCAGAATACACTACTGTGAACCACAATTGATAAAATGAAAAAAAAAAGTGAATTTATTCGAAAACATTTAATTAAAAAATAGAGCATATTTGGTATTAAATGTCTGGAGAATTTTTATTAAGTTTAAATGGTGGAGTAATATAGATGTACCAAAAACAGGAATGAGCTGGCGTCTGATCATGTGTTAGTGGAGAGCTTTCTCTCAGAACAAAATTCCATGTGGCCTACAGCTGTATAATGATGCTGCCTTTACGAAATTACCAAAAACCCCACCATTTTCCATTTCATATATTTATATATTATGCTATAAATTACCCTCTCATGTGCGCCGCTAATGTTCAAAGCCAGCTCAGACACAAAATCTGCAAAACAACATATTTTAACAAAAAAAACATAAGAAAGTGAAAATTATTAGGTACAAGATTAAGACAATATTTGATTACAAGGCTTGAAAATGAACAAAGAATTTTCCTCCTAAGACTCAAGTAATTTCTGAATGGCAGCAACGAAGGTGATGAAAATGAATGAATAAATAAAAAAGTTTTTAAAATGAATTGTGTTTTAACCCACTCCAACGGTCACTGACTTGAGGGACTCACGACACAGTACAAGGACCGTAAATTCTCGTACTGTGACAAGTTGTGAGTATTTACTAAGGTCAGTTGTGTGGTTCCCTTGAAATAAGGAGGTTGTGGAAGTAATTTGACACCGACGAATAGGAAGAGAAAAGAAAAGAAGAGAGGTTTGTTGTGAATATCATCTGGTATTATTAAGGTGTGTGTGTGTGTGAGCATTTCATGTATAGAGAGCGCAGTCATGGGCGAGTCAAGCGACTCTGTGTCCATTGACATTGATTTGATACCTTTGGGAGGAAAGGTAATGCCACTTTATCACGTGATAACTTTGAACACAACCGTGATTTCATTTTACTCTTCTCCAAGTTTTTCCATGCTGTAATGGAGTTTCTATGATAACCATGTACTTAACATATATTATACTTTTGCAGGAATGCACGGTGAAAACAAGTAAAGGTTCTCTGTCTGTGCTTGTATGTGGAGATCAAGAAAAACCCGCTCTAATAACCTACCCGGACGTCGCCCTTAATTGTAATCTCTTGTTTCTATTTTCTTGTCTTTTTTTACAATGAATTTTCTCGTAAGATGTTCCCAGACTTTTGTATTGTTTCCACAACTTGATTTTGGTCTTTTCCAGATGTGTCTTGTTTCCAGGGTCTGTTGTTCTGCCCAGATGCAGCTTCTTTGTTGCTTCATAACTTCTGCATTTATCACATTGATGCACCTGGGCATGAGGTCGGTATTTGCATTCTCCTTCTTCATTCCAACTTTCATGTTCCAAGTTATGTATGCGCCGATAGGCTTTTCTATGTGATTCTTTCCCTTTACATTGTGAATTCTTTGGCACCGTTCAATGTTGTGGAATCTAACTTGCGTATTAGAGTTGACTTGGATGTACAATGTCTGGGGTGTTCTCTTCTCCTGGTGTCTAATTTGACTCTCTTCTCATTTGTTTAAGAGATATTGCAGTTGGGAGCTGATGTCATTTCTTCTGATGAACCGTTGCTTTGCGTGGATGACCTTGCTGATCAGATTGCAGAAGTCCTTGATTTCTTTGGGTATGTTCAACATCCGATATTCAAAATATCCCCTATTGTTTTACTGGGAAGAAAGTGATATTTTTTTTTTTTTTGCATCTATGGGTAATTTAAAGTAAGGGAGTGAGCACATGTGTTAGGTTATGTAAAGGAACTTAAGTATTTGTTGTTGAATATATTTTTAGATTACTGAAACGAGTCTCTTTGATATTCTTACTTGGTTTAGGATTTTAACCCTTATCCAAAACCCTCTTAAATCAGGCTAAGGGAGGTTCTGTGCTTGGGTGTAACAGCTGGTGCTTACGTTCTCACTCTATTTGCTGTAAGTTAACATTTGTGAATTATAACTTCATCTACCATAAAAATCCAGTGTAGTGAACCATCGTGCTTTTTTCTAATTTGGCAGATGAAATACAAAGAACGCGTGCTTGGGTTGATTCTTGTTTCACCCATTTGTAAAGCTCCTTCATGGACTGAATGGCTATACAACAAGGTTTAATATCTCTGTTATCTTTTGCTTTTATCTTATGTTATCTACTGAAGTATTTGTATCTGGATTAAGGTGTTTAGTAAAACATTAACTGACAAGGATGTGCATCTTTTTCTGTATACAACAGAACATTAAGAAAACTTAAGTATATCATGTGTGTCTGACATAGCAATAAATCCCATGTCAGCATAAATTGCTATGATATCTCAATTCCTTAGAAGCTTGGGACTCTTAAAGCAATAAAAAAATAAACTCATTACCCTTGTAAATATAAGGTCTGCCTTAAACATTTTTATACCATTCATGCAGGTGTTGATGAATTTGTTATACTTTTATGGTATGTGCGGTTTACTGAAGGAATGCCTTCTGCAGCGTTACTTCAGTAAGGTATTTTTCCCATGCTTTCCCTCACCCCTCTCTGTCAAGGTGGAATCGTTGCTGTATGTTTCATTACTTCTCTGCATTTGTTATAGGAGCTTAGGGGCAATGTTCAGGGAGCAGAATCGGACATAATACTAACATGCCGAAGGGTATGAACATATCAGTTTTAGTAACAACTAATACACGTAATTTTAGTATCCGTAGAACTCTTACTAGCTGATAATATTTTCTGATCCATATTACAGCTTCTAGACGAAAGACAAAGTTTGAATGTTATGCGATTTCTCCAAGCAATTAATGCGTAAGTTATAATTTTTGATAAACATATTTTTTGTTTGTTTTAGTTTCTCGCTGCTCCTGTATTTTCTCCCTTTAGATATTTAATTCATGTGAGCCATTGTGTACAACTAGAATTGATGATGCTTAAAACATTGTTCAGATGATTAAATACTATATTTTGGTGGTCTGTTTATGAAGTTCACGCAAGTTGTTGGAAAATTCTTTTATACAACTAGAATTTGAATCGGCACAAAAGTGTTGTTTCGGTGATTTTTTTACCATGGTTAACTGGTTGCAGAAGGCATGACCTCACTGAGGGTCTGAAGGACCTGCAATGTAAGGCACTTATATTTGCAGGAGAGAGCAGTCCATTCCATGCTGAATCTGTCTACATGAGCACAAAAATGGATAACAGAAACTGTGCGCTTGTTGAGGTAGGTAGTCCATTCATTATATAAGCAGCATGTATATAATCTAGTTGAGAAAGACAAACAAAAATAAGATGATGAATTTAAAATTGTTGTTCAGGTTCAGGCTTGTGGTTCATTAGTAACAGAAGAGCATCCAAATTCCATGATAACACCACTAGAGTGTTTCCTAATGGGTTATGGTTACCACAGACAAATACACGGTGCTTCCTCTTCCAGCAATGGGTCAAACCCAGCAAGCCCCTCTAGTCATTCATGCATAGCACCAGAACTCCTCTCCCCAGAGAGTTTAGGTATTAAGCTCAAGCCCATCAGAACCCGAGTTGTTGTTGAAATCTAACTTTGGCCAGCTCAAAGGTGTTGACAAGCCCCAATACTGCAGTGGAATGAGCTAAATCATTGCACATAATATAATATATATGGCTAGTGTAGGATATTCTTTGATTGTGTTGGAGGACTACTGATCCTTTTTGCAAAAATGGCTGTTTTTCCTACAAATGTAAAAAAGTAGGAGGTATCTTTATCTTTATTTATTTATTTATAGTTTACAATAGGACTATTCTTTTTACTAATGATGTTTTTTGAGATACATCTCTCACCTTACTGCTTTTCAGGTGATTATTTATTGTTGTTACTAATGCTGATTTTTTGAAGTGAATATATGTGGATTAACTTTCCCCTATTCTTGTTTCGGTTATTAGTGTTTGTCATTCTTTAGCTTTTTTTAAGGTTAATCATATGCGCCTTCTAACATTGTCACTTATCTTTGGACAATAGGTGAAAGGTAGGTCTTTTAAAGGTAAAGTTTTACTTTTAATAAGTTTGTGTTACTGTATTTGGACCCAAGAAATTTAAATACATGACAAAGTGGAAAGCTCTTCTTTTGACTGGTGAAAAAGTAAGAATTTGAATTCTTTATTAAATTTTTTTATATTATTTTTTTGTTGTATTTTCAATATATATTTATTTTCAAAACATATTTATTTTAATGTTTTAAAATGTATTAAAAATATTTTTAAAATACCAACATGAATATACTTTAAATATTCAATAGAAGACAATACCAAAAAATAAGAAGAAAACATGAACTGAAAAATAAAATTAGTCCCTAAATACTATTAGGAAAAATAAATAAGAAAAATGAAATTAATTTCTTAAATTAAAATTAATTTGTAAACGAGTTCAAACAAAATTTTGAAAAATAATAGAAAATCTTTTATGTATTAAATTATGATCAGTGAAATAATATAATTAAAATACATTTTATAATAGATCTTTAAGAAAACCAATATCAATACTAACATAACATTACATGTATATAAATCAATATTTATTTAATCTATATAAAGTATATTGTTAATACATTAATAGTTTGTATAAATAAAGAAAATTAAGCTAAGATGAGACTTTTCAGAATATAATCCGAACTTGTGATATATGTGTCTATTAAGTCTTAAGGTTTAAATCCAAACCTGTAAAAAGTAGCAGGTCATGATTTTCATCACATTAGTTGTTTAACAATTACCACAATTTCTGTATTAGGTGGGAATGAGAACAGAGAGATTTTTGAATAATTCAATTGTGCTCTAAGTAAATACACCAATTTATGGGGAGAGTTTACAAATTGCAAGCTAATGGCAATAAACACTGTACTGTGCTAAAAAAAACAAAAAACAAAAAACAAAAATGTAATAAGGAGAGAAATAACTTAAAAGTATTAGTGTAATTTGTGCTACCATCCCCATTCTACTCTCTTAACCTAATCCTTCGCTAGATCGGTATGTATCTCTTCAAAGCCTGCTTTCCTCCAACCGCCGCCGCCGCGGCGATCCCTCCGATGGCACCGGCAACGGCAGCCGATCGAGGTCCCGCAGCGGCCCTATAGAGCGCTCCGGTGCCGAGTCCCGCGATGGCGCTGTTGACTAAGTCATCGGTGCCCCTGGCGTGGATCATCCCACTCTCGAGGCCGGCGAAGATGAGACCCAGGACGCCGAGCGAGTTGCCGAGTTTGCGACCCGCGTGGCCGCCCGAGTTGAGCACTCGGTTGAGACGGATTTTGAGGGAGTCGCCGGACTCGGCCTCGCGGAGGCCCTGGACGGTGCCTCTGGTGGCGCCGATGATTGCACCGGAGAGGTAGGCGGTGCCGGTGTAGTACTGGAGGTTGTCGCCCCAGGAGCGGTGGGTCCTGGCAGCTTCTTCCGAGAAGAGGTGCTCCGGCGCGGTGGGGAGGTTATAGAGTTTTTGGATTTGTACGTTGAGGTCCTGGTAGGGATGGTAGAGGCGCGTGTTATTCTTATCCTTGGAGTTGCTTGAAGAATCCGCCATCGCCGTCTGTGAATGAAAGAAAATACGAGTCAAGTCTAATAAGCGTAGGGTTTAAGGAAGATGAAGGGTTTTGTAATTTTAACTTGTTTTTAATATACCATTTGGATTTATTTAATATAAATATTACTACTATTCTTTTTCAAAAGCAACACCAAAGTCAGAATTTATTTTGTAACTAAACTAGGAATTTACTTTCTCTTGGTTTTTATAATGTTATTTATCGTAGTTATTTTAAAAGAAATATTTAAGAAAATTGTTTACTTTTTATTTTTTAATATAATTGTACGTTACCTATTTATTATATTTAGTTTCTTATTTCAATATATTTGTGTTATTAATTTTTTTATTATTGTTATAAGTGTTATATCACCATTAAATTGTGTTTAATATTATCCTATTTATTATGATTATATTATGTTTATGGTTATTCTATTCATCGTGTAGTTGTATTAAAACTTTCTTGTATATAGAATGAAGGTAAGAGGAATCTTTTATGTCCTCGACAATTATTTACAGTTTCAATCTCAAATTTGCATTAAAGTGGGTCGATCTCACTCTCGTTTTTGTCTAGTCTCTAAACCTTAGTTGTTGTTCGCAGCTGTCTGATAGCGTTTGTCGTTATCCACCATTGTCTTACATTGTTTTGTCATTGTGAGAAGTTGAAGTTTGTCACCATCAACCTCTATTCCCTGCCATTTCGACGTCGTTTGCCACTGTGTGGTGTCGTTCGTCGCCGGGCACCGTCGCAAATTCGTCCGATAACCATCAAATCTAGTTCACCTCTCCGCGCGACAGCCAACCCCACCGGTGTCAGAGTTTCGTTCTCTTTCACACACGACATCTTTGTGTGCCGCGAACGGGCGCATGCTGCACACTCGTCATCGTCTGCACACTCGTCGTCGTCTGCTTGCCGAAACACCATCGTGCCACCTCTATAGCGGTCGCCAACCTCTCCTCTCTCTATTTTGCCCCTTCGAACCATGTTTTGTTAACATCAAGACAAAACCCTTTCGATAGTCACCTAGGGTTTGCGGTTTCTCCTTTAGATTCTTTATTCCTTGGTCCAAAATGGCTTCTCGCAGTGTCATCTCTTTTTCCAGAAGTCCCTCCATCACTTCTGAAAAGTTAAATGGAAAAAATTACTTGTCTTGGGCGACTGTATTTCTCAATCCATGGAAGGTCAAAATTCTCAACCTGCATTTCTCAATCCATGGAAGGTCAAAATTCATGGGTAATTGATTCATGTGTCTCTAATAACATTTCTGGTAATACCTCTTTGTTCTCATATATTTCTTATCGAGAAAAACCTCATTTCATAACCATTGCAAATGGATCTAAAACTCTCAAAAGGAGTCGATCATGTTTCCTTGTCTCCCTCCCTCAATCTAAACTTTGTCTATTTTGTCCCTAATTGTCTTTTTAATTTAATTTGTCTAAGCCGGTTGATCAAAATGTTAAATTGTTCAATAATTGTTTATTACAAATCTTTTGTTAAACAAGAACGTGGTTCGGGGAGACAGATTGGAGAAGGATATGAAACTGACGGATTATACCATTTTAGATCTCGTCCAAAGGCGTTTTGTGTTGATGCTCCTAATCCTAGAGTACTACATGATCGACTTGGTCATCCTCATTTGTCCAAATTAAAAAAAATGTGTCATGAACTTAGTGGTCTCCATGTGAGTCATGTCAATTATGAAAACATGTTAGATGTACCTTTCCTACAAGGTCTCAATCAATATGTAATTTTAGTTTTTCCATTATCCATTCTGATATATGGAGACCTAGTTGTATCTCTTCCTTTGGTTTTAGATATTTTGTTACATTCATCAATGAATATTCAAGATGTATTTAAATTTATCTTAAGAAAAATTGTTTTGAATTGTTAACCATTTTTACATATTTTTAAAATGAAATCAAAAATCAATTTGATAAGTAATCAAAATATTAAAAAGTGATAATGTCAAAGAATATTTAATTTCTTATTTCAATATATTTGTGTTATTAAATTCTTTTCTCTATTGTTACAGGCAATATTTTAATTTTTCATGTAAATTAAATTAAGATTATAATAGAATATAATTACGTAATATTTAAAATTAAAGATAAAAAAGGTAAATTTTTATTAAGAACTGATAATTAAAAAGGAATGAGTGAGTGACAGTCAAAAACATCATTTGGGTATTTTATTTCAAAATTAATAATTTAGGTATTTAAAAAAAATCTCATTACATTTTTACTATTTATAAAATTTCTCTTTTTAAGATTATTTTGTTTAATTTTATTTTCTCTAGTTTGAATACGTTAACTTATTACACAGGTAAGAATTACTGCATCATTATTAAGAAGGAAAAATAATCAATTCATTAAATTAAGATGTATGATTTGATTTTAATAATCATTCTTCTATCCACATGAGTATTTTTTTTAATTGTTTTGTAATTTGAAAAGAAAAAGATATTAAATATTTTGATACTTTTCATTTCAATTTGAGCCAATTATTGTTTCTTTTGTTTTTTTTTAAACATGGTTAATTGGAATACGGGCTGGGTATTATTGTTTTTATGTGTTAATTGGGATGATATTATCGTTGGTTGGGGTTAATTTTTAAAATAAACATATCTTTCAAATTTCAAATGTTTATCTTTTGAAATAGAACTTTTTGTGCATTATGTTGAAGGTAAAGTGTTTGGGCTTCTTTTGACGTAACCACTTTTTAACGTTGAGTTGATCTTTTCTTTTCCATTGGTATGATTTTGATTATTATATTGTTATTGTATTCTCTTATTTCTTCTAGTTGTATAAATTTGACAACTTGTTGTCTTAGCTCATTCATGTTTGTATGCGACATCATCATGCATAAAACATTTCTAAAGAGATCTGGTTTCAGTGTTATGATCATATAATGCAAAACCACTTCAGAATTCAAATTATTGATCTTTAAAGTCACTTTACTCAACGTATCGATGAAGGTTCGCAAAGATTCTCCTTTCTCTTGCCTGACATTTATAAATGCCAAAGAAGTAAGGTGATAACATCGATTCATGATAAATTACATCATAAAGGACAACACCAACATATCGAAGCAGTTGATGGAGTAGGGGGTAAGATGGTGAACCACTCCAAAATGGGTCCTTTTAAGGTTGTAGGGATGGTCTTGTACATGACAACATCGTGAGTCTAGTAGAAATTAACTTGGGCGATGTATATGGTAACATGCTCATCAGAGTTAGTGTTACCATCATACTAGTTTAAGGTGTGAGTCTTCCACTGCTTACGGAGTGGGATAAGTGTATGAAGGGATGTCGGCAATTCCTTCATGTTGTTAAGGAGTTGTTTGTTTTGGAAGTAGGATTGTACTTTTTTCTTCCTGAATTCCATGTATAGTGTCAACATGAGGTGGAGTTTTTTGCACTGAATTCGTGTTATCGGGAATTTCCTTCTCTTTCCTTTGCTAGCAACTCCTCGACCCTCCTTCTCAACTTGTCATTTTCTTGCCTTAAGACATTTATATCTTTAGCTCTCTTTTTCTTAAACTTAACAAACCTCCTATTGTATTTTCATATAATTTTTTAGGATACCAACTATGTCAGCCAAGGAGACTCTTGCTTCTTTTGCACTAACCATCCTGGTTCGTGTAGACCCATAAAAAGCTTGTCCTTCACAAAGTATATGTCGGTCCCTTGGTAGACGTCAATTATTCTTACAAAGTCAAGTATATCTTGTGAAGACTTCAACAAACACTCTAAATGAACCAAGCCTTCAACTTCAGAGACACTCGTTCTCTTCAAGAATACTTGCCCTCTCCTAGCCGGATAGGAAATTGACGCTCAAGTCAATCAAGTGCATCAGGCTTGTCACTGCTTTGTGTAGACTTTATAAAAGGTTGAGTCATAAAAAAAATCATCTCATTACAAAAGATAAGTTGTTAAAATATTTATTTTTCCAACCAGGCGGGATACTAACTTAAACAAAAATATACTATACCAAAAAGCAAACAAAAATATATAGCTTGAAGTCTCAAATTTATCTTTTAATTATTATTTTTTAAAATTTAAAGTGTTCAACACTTTATTACATGATAGTTGATTATACTCAATTGATTATTTATATTTTTTTACAAACGATTAAAAAGAAAAAGAAACAATAAATATTAAAATTATTTAATTACTTTTTAACTTTTAGTTATTTAATTATTTTTTAATTTTTTTATACATCAACTAAATCATTAATTATAACTGTATAAACATTTGTGTACTCTAAATAAAGTAAAACTATATATTAAAGTTAGAATTCATTTAATGTCAAAGTTAATTATAAACTTTTGTAAGCTTTAATATTTATTAATTATTTTTAACCAATATGGTTAGCAGATCCGGGTCAACCTATATACAGATGAGAAGAGATTAGCCTCAACAAGTATTGTTTTTTTAAGATAAATGGAGTTAGTTATATCAAAATTAAGAAAGATTGTTCTCAAGTAATTTTCTTTTTCGCAAAAGTAGAGATATTGGATCATACTTAAATCAGATTATCCTTACCTCATTCTTACATTGTGACTCGAAATAAATTGTTTAACAAATTTAAAGAAGTTGAATGATTTACCAATTCATAGACCTATAAACCATATGCAAGTATTAGTAAAGAAAGGTAAATTAAAATTAAAAAATGTCGAATAATGTTCAATTTCAAATAATATGTTAACCTACTTTTCTAGGTTAATAAATACGGTTATTTAGTTTTTATTCGTTGCAAATAAATTTTATTCAACTAAATTAAATACCTTCATAAATTAAAAGGAGGCATGGTTGCATTTTTCGGTGTCATCTCATGTCAGTTCCAATTAGCTTTTTTTTTTTATTTTTATGAAGTTATTATTAACTGTTGAGTGTCCGTGTGATTCACGAAAGGAGAGAAACTCTGGTGAAAAAAAGGAGTATAAGATGACCAAATCAATAGGAGTAGAATAAATAGTTCATAGTTTTCAATAAGATTTATGTTTGAGAGTAACGTTATACAATTTGATTGTACAATATATATTTAAATCAAGTAGCAATAAATAAATTAAAATACGATTATTTAAACCATTTCTCATGACGTCTCTTAAAAAAAATTGATTGTTTTGTTTGGACAAAACCTTTTTTTATTTTTTTATTTACGAAGAGTTTATTAGATATGTGATATATTGGGAGTGTAGAATTTGCATTGTATTTACTTTGTTCACCACCGAGATAAAGTTGTACTTTGTGTTACTTAACTATCGAGGTGTACTTGAAAAAAAAAAGAAGCCCACGAAGACGACCCATTTATGTTTGGGTAAGCTCGGCCCACAATGGGCTCTAGGTTTTTTAATAATTAAAATAGAATTGAAAGGTTGAAGGAGAAGAGAGATAAAAATAAATGGAGGTGAAAGCAAGGCATGCCCTCCCCCCCCCCAATAGGTGAAAGAAAAGTGGCAGCTATAGAGAGGTACTACCAAGGGTGGAGATTAAAGCAATCTAATGAGAAGAAGAAGTTGCTACTTATGTATGACATATCTCTTTCCACAACTCATTCCAAGCTGGTTAACCACTTACCCCACCCCCTCTTTTCTTATTTCGACCACCCCCTCGGGAGGGATGGCGGTGATAATATGATATAAAGGGAGGATTAAAATGCAAAGAAAGTGGCGGAAAGGGGAAAGTAAATGGTTGAACGTGGGGGAAATATTCTTATTGTTGGCGTTCTTAGATCCAAACTCTACATGGAATAGTAGGCCCAACATATCCATCAATAAATTGAAATATTTTGAGTGAGGCTGTACTGTAGCACTGTATCCTCTGTACCATGTGAAGATTCCCATCCTTAAATAATTGGTCCCATCCTCTGCATGTTTTCACGTGTCCTGCCATTCGGATGCCGTTAATTACACCATCATGAGCATCAGCTACTGCATAGGATTCGAGTGGCCCAGTGACAACCAAACCAAAACTATTTTCTTTTTTCTTTTTTTTTCATTTTCCACCTCACTCTCCCTCCACGCGCGTCCTCTTCAATCCCCAATCATGCATCCCATCATATCCTTTTCTTCAAGCAACTGCATCGTCATCATCATCCCATCCCATACGATACAATACAATACAAACCTTCTCTTCTGTATACTGCTGTCAATCATTCTCCCTCAATTCGCATCTCTTTTCTCATCCTTCTCCCTGTCTAAACTTTTTCCGCTACAAGGAATACCAACGCATCATAAAGATCACTTTGGATTTTATTTCAAAATGGGAAAAAGGCTAAAAACCACTGAATATGCTTCTTTTTATTTCTAACGTGCTCTGATTCACCTCTTCAAGAAAACCACATTTTCACTTCTTAAATATTATTAACAATCAGTTTTACGGATATATGATTCTTTCTTTTCAATTAACGTGTTGTTGACTTGATAATCCAAAGAGAGTGTTTGATAATTTCTGTGCTAACCCTCCTTTTATTATTATTATTATTATTATTATTATTATTATTATGATTATATAGAATATTGTCTGGTAGCTAGGGATGTGAATTCACTTTCTTCCAAAAGGGTGTGGTGGTGGGCTATGTTTTCTCTTGCATGCAAGGACAAATTCTTTGATAAATGTGAGAGAGAAAGAAAGACAGAAAACAGGGAGAGAGAGAGAGAGAGAGTGAGGTTGGTGCGTGATTTGTAAGTTGGTTGTAAGCTATTGCTGATTTTAATTTACAGTGAGCACAGGAAAGAAGAGGTAAAGAAGAGAGAAGTTTCAACAGAAAACAGAAACAGAAACATGTTCGATGGAGTACCTGAGCAGTTCCACCAATTCATAACTCCAAGGACCTCACTGCCTCTTCACTTACCTTTCCCTCTCCATGCTTCTGGCACTCCTAATACCACCTTCCCTTCCAATTTTGATCCTTATAACCCTCATCATCAGCTGCCACTCCAACCCAACAGTCTCTTGCACCCATTACACCACCCACCTCCTACCCACAAAGATGAACAAGACAAGGAACAAAACACCGCCGTCTCAATGAACTTCCAAATCCAAAGAGATCAAAGGCACCAACTTCCCCAGCTCATTGATCCCTGGACTAACGACGAAGTCCTTTCTCTCTTGAGGATCAGATCTAGCATGGAGAGTTGGTTCCCAGAACTCACTTGGGAACACGTCTCCAGGTACCAATTAATTAACTTATTACTTTACCTTCTTTTCTTACTGTTCTTGCCTCTTCTCTACGCTCTTTTCCATCAACAATTCTCCTACATACAAATCAAGCCAATAAATTCTTTAACAGAAAATTAATTACCGCCTGCACTTTGTGTTTCATCATTGTAGTTGCATCGTGTGTGCTACCTAAAACCTTCATGTGCTAGACAAAAAAGCACACGTGCACCCACACTTTACCTCACACACTGACACCTTGATACACATAAACACTGAGCCCGAGAGGAAGGAAGGGACGAAAACTGAAGGAAGAAAGCAATTTTGTCTATTATTATACTTGTTAAAGACAAAGATGCTGTTAGATGCTTCATTCCATGGTTGGTTTTTGGATTTATATAATTTATGGTGTGGGCGCAGGAAGCTGGCAGAGCTTGGATATAAAAGGAGTGCAGAGAAGTGCAAGGAGAAGTTTGAAGAAGAAAGTAGATACTTCAACAACAACATTAATTACGGCAAGAATAACAACAATTATCGGTTTCTCAGTGAGCTTGAACAGCTTTACCATCAAGGGGGTGCCGATCATCTCGGGACCCAAGAAAAGACTCAGCAACTACACAAACAAGACAAGATGGACCACCATCCATTGGAAGAAGGGGATTCTGGAAAACTTGACCCACCCGTGACAAAACAAAACCACGATGCAGCAGCTGTGGAGAAGTATCAGGGACGCAAGAGAAAGAGGCCCGGTAGGTTTGAAATGTTCAAGGGTTTTTGTGAGAGCATTGTGCACAAGATGATGGCGCAGCAAGAAGAGATGCACAACAAGCTCCTCGAGGATATGATGAAGAGAGACGAAGAGAAGTTCACTCGAGAGGAAGCATGGAAGAAGCAAGAGATGGAGAAGATGAACAAGGAGCTCGAGATGATGGCTCGTGAGCAGGCCATTGCAGGTGATAGACAAACCAACATTATTCAAATACTGAACAAATTCTCGGTCACTCATGCATCGAACAAGAGCCTCAAGGTAGTGACTAATGGTTCAAACCTAAAATCTCACATTACCCAAAACCCTAATCCTTCACAAAACATCCCAGCTACAACCGCAACAGAAAACCCTACCTCGAGTGTTGCACAAGAGACATTACAACCGATTACCAATCCTTCTACTTCTTCCTCTTCGGCTCAAGTTCCTCAACCCAACCCTAGTTCTTCCTCTCTAAATAGCCAGAATAACATAAACCCAATAGAGAGAAATTCGGTTTTGAATAAAAGCTTGTCATCAAACGTTGGTGAGAAAGACGATGTTGGGAGAAGGTGGCCAAAGGACGAAGTGTTAGCACTGATAAACCTGAGGTGCAGCAGTGTGAGCAACAACAGCAGCAATGAGGAGAAGGAAGGGAACAAGGTGCCTCTGTGGGAGAGAATCTCACAAGGGATGTCGGAGTTAGGATACAGGAGGAGTGCAAAGAGGTGCAAAGAGAAGTGGGAGAACATAAACAAGTACTTCAGAAAAACCAAGGATGTTAATAAGAAGAGGTCCCTGGACTCAAGGACTTGTCCCTACTTTCATCAATTGAGCAGTCTCTATAATGAAGGAAAACTGGTTCTACAATCCGAAAGGCCAGAAAGCCACACAGATAATCCACCTGAGAATATGGAGCAAGTGCAAGCGGATCAAACACGAGCCGAGTCTTCTTCTCAAGTGGGGTCTGGTGGTTTCAGTGTGCAGCAGCAGGTTGATCATGGAGGTGAGAAAACCTTGATGCAAGTACCTTCTTTGGATTTTGATCAGTTTTAATTCATTGATTTGTCCAGGCACAAAATAATAACGAGTACCAACTCTTTTGTAACTTCTGTGTTTTTGTTTTTTTGGTTGATGCTGGATTTCTTTAATATATATATATATCTATATATATATAGCATATAAAATTGATTATTGTATATTAGAAAAGCTTAGAATTTGGGTGGCACCGACAGCTATAGCTAGTTTGAGGAATGAGAACAATTAATATTTCTATTCCTGTGTAAGTGTGATATTTATGATGTATTTTACTTTATGTTAGTGAGGGGAATCAATAGATGTTTGATATTTGTTTTAATGGGGGAAGACATTGACCCTGTTAAAAAAATAAAGGGAGAGGAAGCAAAACATTCTTTAGGACATTCTTCACTTTTGTAACTAGTCACTGGAACTAAAGAAAAGGTTAAAGGAAGCATCAGTCTTTTTCGTCCAAGTATACTGGGAAAACTGAGTTTAGGTATACTCACCCTAAAGTCCCGCCAACATAAGTTTTATCTCTAATGTCCAACATTCAAATTTTTACTATTATGGATAACTTTGTCACCCACCAAGTAATAATGAATCTTGCACTCAAGTGCTAGGGGCCACCTTCTTACAATTTTCATCACACCAAAATTATCCATTTTTCATCTCTCTATCCACATTACATTTCGCAATGCTATTATACAAATTTTATTTCCATCCATTTATTTACTAATTATTAATTTCCCATAAGTTTGCTTGCAGTATATTTACAGAAGATATGTATATAAATAATAGGGATATAAGACAAATAAAAGAAAATGAGAATAAGTTATATAATATTAACGTAGAGATAAGGAGAATGTTACATACTTTTTTTACACGTCTTGGTATATACGCATGTTAAATACTAAAACTATTCACAATCGTTTTAGATTTTAAACAAGAGAGAGGCACAGGTTACCCGTATATAACTAAATATTAGAAAAAATCATTGTATTTAATAACTCTTTTGTACATTTAATTGAAATATTTTGTTAAGTAAATCAAACTCTGTAAAAAAAAATATATTGAATGTTAAACATCTACATTCATTTTTATTCACCTAGAGCTTTAATATACGAGTAATTTTGTTCAGTGTAAGCATTTAATACCATGTTTAAACATTAATTTTTTAAAATTAAGCAAGGTTAGTGCAATATTAATATTTTATCTTACCGATAACAATATTTTTTAATACAGTTTAATGATATATGCTAAATTTCTTATTAAACATGGTTAATGAATAGACATGCTATAATATTTTATATTTGAAGGTTGAAACATATTAACAATATTGCAATAAAAAGGTTTAATGCTAAAAAATTGCAATATCATGTAATTGAATTTTCATAAAACCAGATTTCTACATTGTTCCAAAACAACATTTAAGCCGCTTCTAATAGTATCTGATATTTCATTAAATAAATTCAATTGAACATCTGGTATGTTTTTAAAGTAATATATAAATGTCAATTGTAAAATATAAACATATAAATATTATAAATGGTGTTTAAAATTTAATTTACATGATTATTAAAGTATTCCTCTATGAAAAAATGAAACCTTAATAATTTTTTCAATGAACAACTCTTGTATCTTTGTGTTGAGCATGGAATTGTGTTGGGTAAAAAATTAGTTACTGATGAAAAGAGTTAGTTAGGTCAATACTGAAACAGTGTTTACACTCTACAGTACTCTGAGTTACTACATGGCATCATAGTTCTTAATGAATGGCACCATTCATTTTCGATAGGTTGTTGTCAGTGCACACAGTGCATATATTTTCGTGCCAAAATCATCTTCGTTATTCTTTCTTGATTGATTGATTACTTCTGCTTGATTCACAATCTTCCAAATCTTTCTTGTTTTTTTCTCAGCAGAAACACGTTCTTCAGCAGGACAGTACCCAAATCTGAACTACTAACACATCCATAAACCTATTTTGTTCCCGATAACTATTCTCATTCAAAACTTTTATATAATTCAGAAGAGAGACTATACATAACAGGAGAGAGAAATATATACAGAGTCAAAGAAGTGGTGCAATATATCATTATAGGCCCACCAGTGGTATTCTTTTCTTTCTTTTTGTTTTTGGCGAGTCTGGTTTTTGTTTCTTGTTTTTGTAAAAAGCTTGAAAATAGAAGCTTTCAAGTATGATATGTTGAAGGTTTTCCATCAAAAGTTTTCTTTATAAGAAATATTTCAGGTAAAGATGATATAACAATGATATAAAGATGTTATGATTGAAGTATCAATATGAGAAAGATTGTTGATAATTTAAATTTGAATATAAGTTTAAAAACCTTATAAAATAATGTTCTATTGTATTGAGGTTTTGAATAAGTTGAATTCAAATAATGTTTTATTGGTACATTATCTTCTGACAAAGACCAAGACATTCATACAGTGAAATAATTGAATTGATTTAGTTGAATGTATTGAATTATTTATTTTAATTTGTTTTAAAATAGAGTTGATTTTGTTTATTCATTAATGGGTAATAAAAGAAAGCTCTTTAAAGTGTGACAAGGCTGAAAATGAAGAGGTGGCGTTGGAGTACAAGAAGAGGTGTTATGGTGAAAGCTTGGTAATGATGTTAAAGATAGAAGAAGTTGTGGAAGGTAATCCTTTTCCTATGCTTTAGGGTGAGTGAATGAAAGTACGAAAGAAAAAAAAGCTAAAGAAAGAATGAAAAAAGGATGTGAAAATGCAAAGAGAAAAATGTGTACATAAAAGGAGGGTAGAATCAGTCTAATAATTTCTATGCTTTTTATATCCTCCACTTTTCCATTTATTAATTAATTCAACTCCATCACTAACAAACTTTAATAAATCCCCTACTTTTGTTCAAATAGAGATATTTTGGTTTAGCTTCCTTTTTAGATTATGAATCCTAAACTGTTCAACATCCTAATTATTGGCCCTTGCTTTCACTACTCACTAAGTGACAAAGATAAATACTTATCATTATGATTTATGAGTTAACTTGGAAGTAAACTCGTTTTTTGCATAAACTCGTTAGAATCGGTAGAAAGTTTGGAATGATTCTGCAAGCTTGAAAGTTATATATTTAATGAAATGTATCAAAGTTAATGACAATAATCCAAGTATTTATATTTTACAATATTTATTTTTATGAACAATATAATTACAAATCTTATTTATTTAAAATTATATAATTTTGTAGACTTATTTGAATTAAGATATTATTTATATAATTTTTTTTATCTGAAGTAAACTCTTTATAAGTCGAGTTTACTCAACTCTCACGAATTTACTTAAACTCTCGAATTTGATAACCTTACTTATCACCATTGGAGGAGGAATCCAATATTATAAGATTTGTATTTACATTTTAATGTAACTGATACCTATTTTATTCATATAACCAAATATTTTTATTTAATACAGTATAGTATATTTAATATCATCTTTTACTACATGAATTTTTTTTTGGTAATACTTCAATTTTAAGCTCAAGGGTTTGAACGTCACCATTATTCTTGAACTGGTGATGGTGAGACAGAAAGTTTTAACAGGTATTGTATTTGACAAGGTGAAGATGTTACTCACTCCCGTTGTGTTTAAATATTTTTATATTGTTGTTTTCCAGAAATATGAAAATTAAGTTGACATATCTTAAAAAGTAAAATTTGAATACCTGTTTCCAAAATATTATCTTTTATACAAAATAGTTATATTTAAATACACTTTATATCCTTAAACCTAGTTATGTTTTTATCATTTTTGGAATATTTCGTCACTCTAAAGTAATCGTGGTAGTTATAATTTAATATTAAAATTAGAAAACATTAAATAAGAAAAATATACCATTGGGTTAATTTTAAATCTAACCATCTTTGAAATTGATCACCTAACAAACATGATTATGATCATGCGTCTACGATCAATCGGATGAATGGTGAATCTAAAAGGATATTATTTTTAATGTTAATTAAATTATCGTAATTATTATTATTATTATTAGATGGATCAAGATTAGGATCACACTAAGCAAACATAGAGGAAGGTTAGAAATATAAATTTGAAGTGATTCCATTCAATATACATTAAACATCTAAATTATTGAATTCATATTAGCTTTAACATTAAAACATATTCTTTATGGGCTCTCCGAATGGTATTGGACAAACAACGATAAATGACATTAACGAAAAGATTATTGAAAACCTTGGATCTAAATAGTATTTACGGGAATTGACCTAGACTTTATATTTCAAAATAATATATAATTTTATAAACAAGTTTTTGAATTAAAATAATTAAGTTATTATTAAGTATAAAATAAAAATAATAATTATATTAATTATTTTATAAGTAAAATAATTACATATAATTTATTTTTCATAATTATTTTATAATTATTTAAAAATATTTTATAATTACATAGACGTAATTTTCATATTAGATTTGAATTGTTATAAAAAGAAAATGAAAGGGTAGGTATTATTTTATAAATAATTACAGAAAAATATTATTAGTGAGAGAAGAGAGAGAGGAAACGAAGAGGAGATGAAGCAATGGAGCATACAGCGACAAGACAGGGGATGCATATGGTGTAAGGTTGGTGTTGGGGAGTGGGTCCCACACCCATGTCTGCAATCACACATCTCACACACTGCCACCACGCACCTCACATGTGCTTCTGCTCTCCTTTGTCTTATTCTCTCCGCTAACATCCACGCTACCAACAACACTACCACCACTGCACGTGCATCTCCTGCCCCTACTCTCTCAACTCAAACCTTTCATTCAATCTCTGAGTCAAAGTCAACGCCTACCAAGCAAGCCCACCCCACTCAACTACAAATAATCTTTCGGCCCAATTTCATTCTTTTCTCTATTTTTTCCAATCCAAACCAGGTCAACACATTCTATTCTACTCTTCAAAACATTACTCCAACAAATACATTATTTAGGATATAAATAACTTTAGCTCATTTAAAAACTATCGTTTAAATATTTAATGACGTGACATAAAATTTCAAACTTTGGGTTATAAAAATATCAAATATTTTTGTATTTTACAAACATTTCTTTCTACTATTAACTAGATGAAAAAAAACAATTAAAGTTTATGTTTTGTAAAAAGTTTGTATTTAAATAAAAGTGACAAAAATATATTAACATATCGAGACTAACAAAAAGTAAATTTAATATGCTAACAATTATCTTGATAAATATGATTTGATGTGAGTAATAAGTTATTTTGACACCTTTAACATAATTAATGTTGTATTAATTTTAAAGGATGGTACTCTTTAAGGTGATTTGGGATAAAGGATTGGAGTGATTTTTCATGTTCGATGCCGAGCTTATTTCATCTTTGTTGATGGGAAGAGATTTGCGGTGAAAAACTTATTTTAACCCTCTATTATCATTCAAAAACAAGGTATGGTGGTAGAACTGAACCTGCAAAAATGGAATGAGAAGAATGATGGAGTTTAATAAAAGAAAAAGTCTCCAAATGATACCAGAAGTAAAAGGAACAGAGAGGGTTCAAGTTTTATTTTTTTTTCTCTTTTTAATATTCAGAGGTAGAAATTATCCATATATAACTCAACTTAGTTACTTGAATAATAACAATAATAATAATAACAATAATAATAATAATAACAATAATAATAATATCAATAACAATAATAATAACAATAATAATAATAATAATAATAATAATAATAATGGAATTTTAAAAATTAAATTTTATTTTTTTCTCTCTTTATAATAATTTTTACAATTATATACAATATTAATAATTATCATTTTATATAATACTTTTACTATTGAGGGTATTTTGATAATTTTCAATTTTTACCAATTAAACCATTTTTTTTATCGGTCATATCTGTCAAATTTTATACTAATTCTCACAAACTTTATTTTAAAATCGACTTTCACTCACCTTCAAATCCACTCAAATATACAAAAAAAAATTACTCTCAAATTCATTCACTCACTCTTTCCCAAATCATCTCTTCAAAGTAAACACACCCTAAAAGAATTTGACTTAAGTTTTTTACCTAACCGGAGCTTAACACTAAGAGGTATTAATTATTAAGCTTGTTCAACTAATCTATTTTACAATTAAAGATTGATCAAGATTTTCAATTTGGAAAATGATTAGTTGTTATTTAAGATTGGGTATAAATTTGTTATTATAGGTTATAATGGCACATCATTTTAGCATAAAAGTTCGACGAAGAACACTATTTTGAAAGAAATGATATTATTTCGTTGAAAAAAAAAATTAAAAGAATACAATAAGATATATTTGTCATTTATTCTTAATGTCCTTGTAAAAAATTATTTATTGGTGTCGATTTTCCGTTTGTGAGCTTTTCAAAGAGACATATTGTGAAAATTCAATATCAATAAATTATGAACAACCCTATATGAGAGGATAAAATGTCACTTCCATATTAATATGTTCTCACTTGAATATTGACCTTTAGTTTCAGTGTCATTTATCACAAGTGGACACACTTATCTAAAACTTTTATTAAATATTTTTTTATACAAATAACTTGTAAATATATAAAAATCATCACCCATTTTATATTGTTGTTATTTGAACCTGTCACAACAAATATATAGCTCTAGCATAGCTTATTGAGTTCTTTTGATGAAAGATGTCAACAAAATTTAAGACACAGAATCATGAACAATTTTACCTAACAAATTATAATATCATCTTCTACCATCAAATATTTTATGAAAAAGAATATTAAAAATATTATAATATAAAATATTAGATGTCAAAATAACGGCTAAAAGTTTTATAATATAACGATTAAATCTATTTACATATATATTTTTTAAAATAAATATTGTGCAACTTTAAATAATTACTCTAACCTATTAATCTATTAAAATGGAATCACATGCATCATTTGTAATTTATGAAAGGTATCCATCGGTAAAAAAAAATATAATTTATATTATCTTACTTTCTCATTGTATATTTTTTTCTAGTGAATAATTTTTACCTTCACTAAATTTAACCAAAATTAATATATTTTTCTTAAACCAAAAATTAAGAATCATTATTGATTTTGTCCTAGTCAAAAGATAAAATTAGAAGAGCGATTGAATAAGGTTTCTCATTAAAAAGGAATCCAAACTTATATCTAGTTTAGGTCATTATCACACAATGTTATTAAATCTCAATATTTTGATATATTAGTTATTATTTACTATTTTGTTGTTATTTATTAAACTATCATTATTCTCTCACATAAGTATTATTATTCCAATAGGGATATAGGTTTATAGACCATGTTGATCCTAACAATAACCTTCAATGGATACTTACTTCACACTTGATATTTGATAGCCATTCTCATATAATACATCATAACCTCTTATCAACTTGAGTGTCGAAAAGTCATCGCAAGTGGATCTTCCCCTCTCACCAACAAGGAGGCCCCCTTCAAATAGGAAAAAACAATTAAAACATTGTTAGGATCTTGCTACTTGTTTGAAAATTCCACGCTCAATCTTTCAACACCCGAATACAAAGGCAACCTCAGTCGTGCGGCACCCGAGTTCAGCAAGGCACACCCAAGATTGAGGATAACCCAACTCCTGGATGAGTAAATATCAAGCTTAGCTTCATCATAGAAGCCTAACCTTCAAAAAGCATCATTCTACCCAACGCAAAAACACAAACAACTTAACCTCTATACATGAAGGAAAGATCAACATAATCCAACCTTATATAAAAACCCTAGTCAATGAACAAAAGAATAACACAAAAGCTCACTTTACCTAAGCAGCACCAAGGAAGCTTGCCAAGGCCAAATAGGCCATCCTTTTAAACCAAACTCAACTAAGGTCACCTCTAGCCACCTAGCCCTAGGATATTCAAAATAAACCAGGTACGAATGCTCATACCCACATGTTAGTACTAAAAAACGAAAAAGTACATACCTAACCATGGAGACAAACTGCCACACCTATAATAAATCTCCAGAAACAATAAACAATACAATGTTTGGTCTGTCAGATTCGTAAGACAACCTCATCACAAAAGATGGAGAACTAAAAGCCCTAGAGACCAAAAACTAGCTTGATCACAGGCCAACCTCTCCTTCTACATTGGCCACTCCCACTCATGAGAAAAGCAACACACCAAGCTAAGCATGGAAAAGACTCGAGGAAGGGTAGAAGGGCCGGAGAAGAAGAAAAACAAACATTACAAAGCAAAAGAAAAAATCTTCTTCAGCTTAGTAATCGCGAAGTCATATCAATTCAGTTTCTAACTCAACCAAAGAAACCACATGCAAGGACGACACCTGAACTACGAATCAGTATCAGAGTAAACATTGCCTAAAGATTAGGAGTGCCAAAATGAAACTCGCTTTAAAAGTGACACTAGACTAGGTTGCCATTAAATCAAACAACACAAAGCAAAAGGTTCACCTCGAGAATGGTGACACTAGTTTAAGACAACCTAAACAAGGCGAGAATGCTAAATTTAAAAGACGACATAAAGAGCTCGACTAGTTAAAGCAAATAGGGAACTCGACCTTTACAACCATTAAGGAGCTCGACCATCACAACTAACGAACT
The DNA here is from genome assembly GCA_027742785.1 of Vigna reflexopilosa. Taxonomy (NCBI): domain Eukaryota; kingdom Viridiplantae; phylum Streptophyta; class Magnoliopsida; order Fabales; family Fabaceae; genus Vigna; species Vigna reflexopilosa. Next base: position 31,695,083 of record CM050917.1, read on the forward strand.
CAGCCAAAACGTCATCAAGAAGCACAACCCCCATGGTCATTGCCATTAACAAACTCAACCTTAGCAGCCATCAAAGAGCTTGACCTCCATGGCAACCTAGCAGAGACAACCTTTACACCAAAATTCTCAACCAAATGGCCTACCCATCTGGAAATTATGGTCACATCAACCATCAAGGAGCTTAACCAGACAAGAAGCTCAACCTCAATAACCATCAAAGAGCCCAACCTTAATATTCATCAAGGAGCTCGACCTTTATGACCACCCATTTTAAACAAGACAACCAAAAGGCCAAAATTAATTTTAAGCTCGGATCGAGCTCGATCATGAGGCAATAATTTTTTTAAAACTCAGATAAAACTCGGTCACGAGGCCATAATTAATTTTAAGCTTAAATAGAGCTCAACCACAAGGCAAAAATTGCTTTTAAGCTTAGATAGAGCTCAACCACGAGGTGATAATTGATTTTAAGCTATGACAGTGCTCGACCATGAGGCCAAAATTTTATTTAAGCTCACATAGAGCTCAACCTTGAGGCTATAATTATTTTTAAGCTCAGATAGAGCTCGACCACGAGGCCAGTTTTACAACTTAGGTAAAGCTCAGTCATGAGGCCTGAATTGATTTTAAGCTAAGATAGAGCTCGACCACGAGATCATAGTTGTTTTCAAGCTCAAACAGAGCTTGATCACGTGGACAAAAATTTTTTTAAGCTTAGATAAAGCTCGATCATGAGGCCAAAATTGATTTTAAGCTCAAATAAAAGCTTGGTCACAAGGCCAGAATTGTTTTGAAGCACAAATAAAAGTTCGGCCACGAGGCTAAAATTGCTTTTAAGCTCAAATGGAACTCGACCACAAGGTCAAAATTGATTTTAAACTCAAATAGAGCTCAACCACAAGGCCATAATTGTTTTTAAACTCGGATAGAGCTCAACCACGAGACCATAATTGGTTTTAAGTTCAAATATAGCTCGACAACGAGGCCATAATTATTTTGATGCTCAAATAAGAGCTTGGTCACGAGGCCAGGATTGTTTTGAAGCATAGATAAAAGCTAGCCAGAGGCCATAATTGTTTTGAATCTAAGATAAGAGCTTGACCACGAGGTCGAGATTACTTAAAACTTCATAGAAAGCACGACCGGTAGGCCATATTACATATTAGAAGTCAACTCGGAGGCCAATCCACCTACAAAGCACAGTCGAGCGACCTAATTATATCATGAACACAACCTCAAGGCCAATCCACCTGCAAAAACATGATCGTAACTTGGCACGCAACTTGGCACAATCCACTATGAACTCAACTGAATGACCAAAACCATCTGCGAGTCACGCAACTTGGCACAATCCAAACTCCTGAGACTAGGGGGCTTGCAATCCTACCTAGCCGAAAAGGCATAATTAGGAAAGTGACTCAATAAGGTTTCTTGTTATGAGGCAACCCAAACTTACACCAATTTTAGATCATTATCACTCATTATTATTAAATTTAATTAGTTTAATATATTCACTTTTCTGTTAATATTTATTAGACTATTATTATTATTATTCCAAGTAGATATTATTTTAATAGGGACATAAACCCACAACCCATGTTCATCCTATAAATATAACAATAACCATCAAAGATTACCCACTTAACAATTAATCTTATATAATAGATCCTAACTCTCTTAATGACTTGAACGTCAGAGAGTCTTTGCAGGTTGATCTTTCCCTCTCATCAACAAAAAGACATTCTTCAAACAGAAAAGAGCAATCAAAACACCATTAAGATCTTGCCACTTATTTGTAAAATCTACCCTTAATATCCAGATCATATATATATATATATATATATATATAACACTTAAAATTATAGAGAAGTTAAATCAATGCAAAAAGATAGTTGTTTAAATTAAATTTCCTTTATTTATTCTTAAGACATTTTTTTCTTTGTAAAAGCCATTACTTTAACTCCTAAATTTTTATTAATTCATTGTTTTGGTTGAGTGGAAAGAAGAAGATAAATAAATATGATATATTTCATGGAAAGAAAATAATAAGACGAAATAACTTTGTAAAATAGTAAGATTTACTTTGCTATTCCTTATATGTTTTTATTCATTTACTTGTTTTTATTATAGTGTTTTAGCAAATCAAATTAAAACTATTTAATTTTAGAAAGTATTTTTTTCTATTCTTTACTTATTTATTGTAAATCCTGAGAAAAAAAGATGGTTGGGGCGCACACGTGGCAGCAGATAATAGGCTGAGCTACTTTAGTAAACATTAAGTTGAAAATTTTCTAAGTTCATCCTATTATCTGAAGAACACTGCCTTCCTTCAAACGTTCTCTTCTTCTTCTCTACTCTATCATCTCTCCATCTCAACTCAAATTGAACCGTTAGTTTGTTGATCAGACGCTGCCTAGACAATCTGGGCTTCAAGAGCAACAATTTCATCCGATCAATTTTTCCGTTGTCCACCAGTAAGTCATTTTCCATGTTCTCGTGCAATGTTAGGGCTGTGAGCATGTAGCAAGCCTTGCTGCATGTAGTACATTGCGCTTTCCTTCAAGCTATAGACTCAAATAGGTTCTAAAATCTGTTTTCCCTTTTCAATTGATAACCTATAGGTGGTTCTAGCCTATCCTTGAAGAGTAAGTGAGATATTGGGGTTTTCCTGTGATTTGAGTTGTTCGACCTAGAGGTAAGGGGAGTTGGGTCTTTGATTTTCTGTTTGGTAAATTTAGTAATGCATGAGTTAGGTTTGTGTTTCAAAGTATGAAATGTTATATGTATGAAACTGTTTGATATTTCACTACTGTTGGACTGAAATGAGCAATTTTGTATGATAAGGTTAATGCTTAGTGTGGACTTAGTGTGTGACTGTGAAATTTGTAATTTTTGAATTGGTATGAATAAGAATTGATGCGGATATTGAGTGATTGAATGAAGTGATTTCTGTTAAATAAGTTTTTAGATTAACAGTCGAGTGAATTTGGGTGTTTTGGGTCCTGTTAGAGGAACTGAGGTAGTTAATTTGAGGACTAGGTATTACAGGTTGTTCTGGTTAGTTTAGATAATTTAGGTAAGTCAATTAGGACCTAATTGGATCCCTCAAATGGTCAAAATCAGACTCAAGGTGGGAAAATTAAATTTGGGTTCATAGGTTGTGAGATTTTAAGTTTTAAGGTGTAAATCAATGCATAACTAATTTATAACGATGTTAGAAAGGGTTGTAATCAGTTGGACAAGTTTAGTTCAACATATAAATTGATTTAGGGGTGTTAGAAGTTCGCCAAAATGGTTAGAATTGGTATGGGAGGGTAGAGTTGCTTCATTATGCAGGTTTTAGGGTGTTGCAGATTATGCAGAGTCACATAGCGCACGCTGTGCGCTCTGCGAAGGGTTTCTGTTAGGAAAAATTCGCACAGCGCACCCCAGGGTGTGCGCTGAGCGAATTTTGTGCGTCAGATTGAGTGATTTTAATGTTTTTGACGTTTTGGGGGTTCCGGACGTCCGTTTTGGATGTTCTTTAGGTCGTTCTGGGGGTTTTTGACCCTTCCGGATCCATTGGTGAGGGTCTCCAAGCTTTTTAAATTAAGTAAGTGTTGGTAATAAAATGCTATAAAGAAATTTGTATTAATAAATGATGTTTCTGCGAAAGTATGTAATGTCTGAGTATGTATGAATTATATATGATCTGTATAGATTCAAAAGACAATGTATGATCATGTACAAGTGTATGAACGTTGAAAATCATGAGTTGTGTTCAAATTTAAAAGTATGATTAATGGACGTAATTCCATGATCCTCAAGGGAGGTTACACGGTGGTGCCCTGTACTTTGTTATGATTAACTGTATGAATGGTCGGAGTTCCCGATGGGGTTTATCCTGACATTCTAATGATCATCCAAGCTCAAGTAGAGAGTGATGAGTCATGTGGTGAGAATAGCAGGAGGTCCTAGGATAGGCGCTTTCACTGTAGGTCTATACCGCTGTAACGGACTAACCTTGTGTGTGGTCGGGTGAAACCCCTCGGCAATGACTTTGCAAAGCAGTAGGGCCACCACAAGTGCACAAACCCCTGGAACTCGACATTTCATACTAGTCTGGATGGTCAAATCACGTGGTCGGTCATTGGTATTAACAAAATGCATTTGGTCATAGTCTGTATTGTGTTATGGTCCTTGCAGTGTATTGTGTTATGGTCCTTGCATGCTTGAAATACTTGATTGATAACATGCTTTTTATACCTAGTTTACCCTTGCTTGTTTGTCTGTGCTTTGTATGTCCATGATTTTTCCTTTTTGCAATGATCATCCAACTTTGGATGTGAGCAGAGGCAGAAGATGTACCCTTGGAGCACTCTTTGGAGGGAGATGACATAGCCCTTAGCTCTTAGGTTCTTTTAGGCTATAATCTATATTTTAAGAAACTTTATAGTTCTGTTGTAGCACCTAGTTCTCAGAACTTCTGTTAGACCTTTTATATTATTTTGTAAGACTTCCTATGTATATAAAGTTTTAATCTTATAACATTTTGGATAACTGTAATCATTAGAACATTATGTACATTTTTATACTATCTTGTTATATTATAATGATATATCCTGATGAATTATATTCAGTGTATAATTTATGGGATGTCACATTTATATTCTAGGAAATTATTAAAAAATATTAAACAAATTTTTAGGAGATACTAACAAATACTCTCCATTTTGTATTAAGTAATTTACGAAGAAAGAAGAGAAATTATTTGAAAGAGAAAGATATTTCAGCTCACCAACAAATATATCAGGAAATGAAACAAAAACCACACAAAAAAAATGTGAAATTACAATCTTCACCTTATTACAAGACAGTTTATTTGAAGAGATATAATCAAGCATGCTATACTTATAACTATACTTATAACTATACTTATAACTGTTATAACCATTTGATAGTAGCCATAATATATTATAATGGTTATAACATAATATAATACAATAATCAAACTATTTTAAATAACAATAAATAATATATATATATATATATATATATATATATATATATATATATATATATAATTCACCTTTTTTGTGTCCATACATCTTTAATTTTACCATTTAAGATTTCTTAAATTAAAATAAGTATTTTAGTAATTTAATCTTTTAAATGATTTTTTTTTCAATTTAATTTTTTTATTTATTTAACCGTGTTTTTTAATCTAACTTCTTTTAATTTAAAAATTACATACAAAATAAATAAAAAATATTTACAATAAAATTATAAAAATTATTTATATTTAATTTTATAATCTATAAAAAGGATTTCTCGTTTGGTGTTTATATAGTTTTATTCAATTTTATCCTTTATATTCAAATAAAAGCTCACCAAAAGTTCAATATCAAAAATGAAAAAAATGTAATAAGAAAATAATAAATTTAAGTGTAATCACATCCACAAATAAAAATTACAAAACTTTTTGAGCATTTTTTTTCCCTGAAATTGTAATGAAATTTTTGTCAATAAAATTACAAATTTTCTAATGAAACACAATTACTCAAATATCAAATAAGAGACGTATTAAGATGGTCTTATCCTCTCAAATCAACTATTTATTTTTATAATAATTTTTTTCTACTTTATTATTCTATTTTTGATATTACTCAATGTGAGAGTTTAATAAAACCCGTTACAAAACCAACTATCTTTATAAATGTTTTCTCTATATTTTTTATTTTCCATTACTTTTTCTTGATACAAATAATCTTATTTTTCCTTTTGTTTCCTTTCTTTTCATAATTTTTCACTCCCTCCAACTCACTCTTTAAAAAACTAATTTAAATTTTAATGTTTTTTACTTTTTCTTTTTTTAAAAAGTTTAGAACATTTTATATTTGATAATTATATAATAAAAGTGTATCGGGAGAAAAAATTGTTTGAAAGCAGAATACTTATTATAGAAAATTAAAATAAATTATTAATTTAATTTTTTAAATTTTTTATATAATCAATTTAGTTCTTTATATTTAAAAAATAATTTAATATAGACTCTTTTTGTTTTTTTAAATAAGAACGATTTTTTTATATTGGGTTAAAACTGACTGTATTAATGATTTACATGTTGAAGAATGAAAATTTCTATAAATATTTACTTTTATCTTAAAAGGTAAGATTTTTTTAAATGAAAAAAAATTGTACTTAAAAAAAATACCCATAACCTCGTTATCATGAAATTTTAGATTGAAAATATTTTCGATCCTTTATATAGATTGAATTTAAATCATTAAATCATATTTATGTAATCTCAATTGAATAAATACTTTCTAAATTTAATTTACAATTGGAAAGGGAGAAGGTCTAACATAAGGATGTAATAGAAAACTTGTGCATGGAAAAATAGAATGAAAACCACTATAGCATAAGAATAATCGATAAAAAAAAATGAAGAAAACATTAACAAATTCTTAATTTTTCTTTTCAGAATGTTTAAGAGATAAAGAAAAGTTATTTTCATGAAATTTCAAAAGATATAGTATTTTATGGTGGCTTTTAATACATATTTGTTTCTGGTGTGGAATTGAGGTTAACGGTCTAATGATCTTTTGAAGAGGTCTAGATATTAAGTTTAATTGTTCTTCTTCATGTTACCGTTTGATAATTATATTTGGAAGTTACCTACAAAAGATATTTCGATATTAAATTCAATAAATGTTCAACAATTCAAGCATTAATGATGTAGTAAACGCAAAATCACCAACTCCTTTCCTCATACTTATATTTATAAATTTCGATGTGACCCTTGATTAATGGCAACCTAATTACGATCAAATTGGAAGTAATCACACTTTACCTTAAGTTGTTCACCATTAGAGATAACTCCTTTATCACATTGATCGTTCAGTCTAACTTCATGACTTCTTGGTCACAAGTAACAGGCTTAGTTTTGTTTTGTCTAACTAACGGTTAACTGTCCCGTCTTTCTTTAATCGAACGGTCATATGGTACACATGTAAACTAAGTCTAGATTAATTGTTGAAAGGGTTTGGAATAAGATTTTTGTTCCTCCATGGTCTTGGTTGACTTCATACACAAGCTGTCAGCAAATGGCCTCGGTCTCAAGGTCATTACCACATGTTGCAATGCAAACTCGTGGCTAAGGTTCTTGATCCTACGGGAGGTCTTTCAATAGAAATCTACAAAGGCCTGAAGGCACTCCTCCTTGTCCTGATTGAGGTTCACCAATGCGAGGATGGTCAAGTGTTGTGAACGGCTTGCCGCAAATTGTTTGTCGAACAACAAGCAAACGACTGAGAAATTATCAATAAAATTAGGTGACAACAAGTTGAACCATGCCAAAGCTTTTCCTTTAAGGGAGAGGGAGAATGCCTTACACCATACTGAGTCACTCGTAGTGTAGAAAGCAATTAGATTGATGAACATCTTCAAATCAATTGACGCATCATACTTATCGAACGTTGGAGGTGTTCATCGATCATGCATGGGCGTCTCCATGATGGTCAGGGTAAAAGGTAATAGATTGATCGTGTGGGTCGTCTACACCAGAGGGTTGCCTATGCTTGCTCCCATGCTCCTTTATTGGACAATTTTGCACAGTTTTTCCCTCAACTCGGTGGGAGTGGGTTGGCTTGGTGCACACCGATTAATGGGAGGTCTGTTCTTGTTGGATGGTCGCATTCTCGACCGTCAAAGCCGCCAGCTCCCCCTCATGGCTCTGCTGCATCTCCTGCATTTGCTGTTGCATAACTTTGATCATCTTCATCAAGTCTTGTTGATTGCCTGATTCCTTTGGTGCGATGTTGCTTATGTTTTTCATGGTCACCATAGAGTTGTTGTTTGTTGAATACTCGGACCCCACAATGGTCACCAAATGTTTCGAGTGTAGAGGTCGAGGTCAATGGTCTAATGTCTTGTAGATTGTGAAAGGGGTCAAAATACTAAGTTCAACTATTCGTATCCATGTTACTGTTTGTTTGTGTTGTTTGTCCGTTATACTTGAAGGTTTCTTGAGATATTCTCTTGTCAAAATTAGCAAATATTTGACAACTTAAACATTAATGACATTAATAAATACAAAATAACTTACCTCATGTCTATATTTATATATTTCGATATGAACATTTGATGAGTGATGACCTAATTACAATTCAATTAAAAATAATTACATTATATCGTTGTGCAACATTAAATATAATTATTTTATTACATGACTATTTTGTCGAACTTCATTACTATCCATTAATTTTATCTAACTAATAGTTGACCGTACGGTCTCTAACCAACCATTAAGTATCTTGAACAAAATTAATTTGAAATTGTCGTATGAATTATTATAGTTGATTTTAAAGTGCAAACTAGTAGATTACCTTTTTAGTAGAAGAAAGATAAAATGGAATTTAATAGAAAGTTAATTTTAAAGTGAGTGTTTAACCTAAAAAATAGGGGATAAAATAATCTGAAGAGAATCTGAAGAGAAGACGTGAGATAGGCTATCTGACACCATCTTATACACTTGAATACGCTATTTTAAAAGTATGAGCGCTGCCACATTAACTGATGTTGTTAGCATATCAAATTCCAGAGGGTAATATTCTGAAAACCACAAAAGTAAGTGGGAGTAAAAAAATAATATGATAGATAGGATAGGAGTAATTAAAAGTAAGAGGAAAAAACAAACGTAATAAAGTTTGGACACCAAGTATCACGTGTCATTGTGAGACCACTCTTTCTTTCCTTACTCGAATCGTTTCATTAAATATCTTAATCCGAGATAACGATAGTTTCTTAGTTTGTTAATTATTGTTCCTTTGTATTTCTCTCTAACGTGCATTTTCTTTTTATTTTAAGAACGTGCATCAGTGTTGGTAGGAGCTGAATCCTTTTAAGAGACAACTATATAATTTTTATTATATTGAATGCATTTGAAGACTTTTATAATTTATTTTTATATTTATGTTTAAATGGGATTACATGCGAAACAAAACCCAATAAAGCAGACGGTGAAGAGATTACTATTGAGCAGGGTGTGAGACAACAGACAACCCACCTTCCAGTCCTTCACTTTTCGCTCTGTCTCTGCTCCTTTTCACAAAACGGGAAACAACACCCTGCTAATAATTTTGTTTATCAGGGAAATAATAATAATAATAATAATAATAAATAAATAAATAAAATACAATAAAATAAATAATAATATCAGTGTAGTTTTAACTTCCCTCCTTCATTCACTCACTCCCATTACTCTCTTCTCTCTCCTGCGTCAATCAAAGTAAAAATCTCACCCTCACGGGACACTGGTTTTAGCCTCATATCTCTCTCTCTCTCTCTCTCTCTCTCTCAACCAAGTTGTTTAATAAATAATAATACTTCAATGCAATCTCTCTCTGGATTTGTATTTTTCTCTCTCTGAACCAGAATGGCGAAAGAGCTTCTTCTGCAACTTCGTCTATTGCTTCTTCTTCCGGAACAACGGTGTCGTTTTGTGCCTCCCATGCCAATGTACAACTTCGCATTCTGACTCCTCTTGCTTCTACATTTTCGATCCCTTCGATCCGTTTAGCTTCACTTTGCTTCTCGCAACCACCGACTCACTCAACTCAGGTGCATTTTGCCTTTTCCTCTCATTTATCTACCTGATTCAACTTTTCTTCATGCTCTTTCTTCACTCGTCTTCTTAATTTTTACCTTCCTGCTTCCACTTTAGATTTCTCTCCCTTTTCTTCGTTTGCACTGTTCACACCCACTTCGATGCTATTTTTTCCTTCTGCATTCGACTTCGTTACCTCTGATTCGTGCTCTTTTCGGCTTTGTGTTTCTGTTACTGCTTAATTATTCTAGAGACTTGTTCTTTCGTCAAATGTAGCTAAACGAGCAAATCTTTAATTATGCGTAGTGATCTTAGTAGTTCTTACTGCTTCGAGTAGCGAAGCTGGTTGAATGAACGAAACATTTTCGACACACGCTATGCACAGTTTCTATTTCTCTAGGTTTCTCGCCACTGAATAGAAACACAATAACTCTTTACGTGAATAATTTTTATGGTGAAGCCTATTTGTCAAGTAATTAACTCCCTGACTGTTCAACTTTGGTACTTAACTTAGTGTGATCCTGGGTTGTTTATTTCTCTTTAACCGCGTGATCTTATTGTTCTGTATTCTGTAATTAACGAGCATTGCTGGACCCGGTTTTTGACTACTTTATTTGCTTTATTTGTTTTCTTTTGATTATCGATTACATTTGTTCGTTTCTTTTTTGCGCAATAATCACCGTTGTATTGCGTTGTACTTTTCCTATTCTACCTTGAGAAGGGATAAAGGGAAAAGGTTAACTTGTAAGCATATGCAATTCTTGAGTAACTTCGCTGCTAGTGTAGTTTCCCTTCTCAGACACACAGTGCAGTACGATAATTGTCTCTGTAACTTCCAAATATGGTTTAATTATTTACCTGCCCTCCATTATTTTGTCATCTAACCTTTCTGCAAGGATTCAATGTGTTTGACTTGGAATGTACCCAGGGGTGGGAATTCTCTTAATTGATGACATGGAGCAGTATGAAATACTTGAGCAAATTGGAAAAGGTGCTTTTGGTTCTGCTCTTCTTGTGAGACATAAGCATGAAAAGAAAAAGTGAGAAACTAACCTACCTGACCTCTATTTATTTTTCTCGTCCGTTTCTTTTCAGTTGTGCACTTACATGTTTAAACAACAACGTTTGCTGTTCGATAAGTCATTATTGGCAATGCTTTTGGACTTATATCTTTTGATTATATAGATATGTGTTGAAGAAGATTCGCCTTGCACGTCAAACCGAGCGCTCTCGCAGATCTGCACATCTAGAGGTTGGTGCTTCAAGTAGCAGTTTAAATAGAATACACAATACTTATCTTGTGACTTTTTCTAAAATATTTCCCTTTGCATGTTGCATTGTTTGGTTTCTAGTTCTATAGAAGTGTCATTTGCTAATGGGCCTTAAGGCAAGTTTCAGGCCTCAACAGTCAAAGTAGCAGCAACTCTCAAATGTTGACGTGAAAATATGTGTGGATTGCATTGTTCTAATTGCATAACTAACATTTATGTCTTTTGGTCTGTATAGATGGAGCTCATCTCTAAATTAAGAAACCAATTCATTGTGGAGTACAAAGATTCGTGGGTAGAAAAGGTATTTTGCTTCTTAGTTTTTACCTCTCTTCAGTTAATTAGAAGAATGGTTTCTACTTGCTGCTTGCATAAAATAAGCTTGTATTGTAGGATTGCTAAGAAATCTCTTGGTGAATGCACCATAAAACTCTGAGTTTGTTATATGTTTTGAACTATTTTGGTTCCTTCCTTCTCAGGGTTGCTATGTCTGCATCATTATAGGTTATTGTGAGGGAGGAGATATGTAAGTCTCGTTTGTCTAACTTCTAGCATACAATTCATAGTTCTATTCGTAACTATTGTAAATTGGAGCATGAATGTTTTTCAAAACACGCCGTTGATGTCATGCAGGGCGGAAGCTATAAAGAAAGCTAATGGTGTCCTGTTTCCTGAGGAGGTTATTTTTTTCTCCAATCAGAAATTTATATTCCATCCATTTGGATTAGAATAAGGGTCTTATTAATTTTTGCATTTAGAATTTAAAAACGACAATTTGTTTGCAGAAACTTTGTAAGTGGCTTGTTCAACTTCTTATGGCTCTTGAGTACTTGCACATGAACCACATTCTTCACCGTGATGTCAAGGTTAGTGACTGATTTGTCTTTGTATATGATAGTACAATATCATAAAAGTTATTTCCATCTAATTTGTACTAAGGTATATACTAATGAAAAAATCACATGATTCCATCAGTGTTCAAATATCTTCTTGACAAAAGATCATGACATTCGGCTCGGTAAGTTATTCTATATTTGCTTTAAGTAAGGCTTAGATGATTGAAGTTTTGTTCACTAGTTATCAAGGATCATGCAGGTGATTTTGGACTTGCCAAAATGTTGACGTCTGATGATCTCGCTTCCTCTGTAAGACACGTGCAACCTTTTAATTGGATTTGGCTATTGCAAATTTAACACTTATAATAGTCAACCAGTTGTTGTCTTGTAATGCAGGTTGTGGGAACTCCTAGCTACATGTGCCCTGAGCTCCTTGCTGATATACCTTATGGTTCTAAATCAGATATTTGGTCCTTGGGTAAGTACTATTATTATTGTTTATTCTTTGTACTTTTTCTTTTATGGGTTTATTGTATAATCTCTGAAATCGGATAATCCAGGATGCTGTATATATGAAATGACATCGCATAAGCCTGCATTCAAAGCATTTGTAAGTTTCTTTCTTAAAAGTCTTTTTTTTTTGTGTTTTTTTTCTTTATGCAATGTATTAAATACATTCATGTCTGCTGTTGAATGATACGTATAAGATTCGACAAATATCTGTCAATAATTTGGCTATCATCAGACCTCCATATTTAGACATTTAGTGTTAAGTGGACTGATCAGTAGACTACAATCTTGTTAATTTACATTATCTTTGTATCCCAATTTATTATGTTTTGAAATTATTATTATATTATTTGTTATAACTTCGATTTTACAATATATCATCACCAACACTTATTTAGCTGCATAATACCTGTATATAGAATCAGATTCACTGCATATTTTTGGTTTTCATATATTTTCTGTGAACTTTGTTTTTGGAATTACCTAATTATCTTTCAATTTCTTTGAGCAGGATATACAGGCATTGATTAACAAGATTAATAAATCAATAGTGGCTCCACTGCCTACAAAATATTCTAGTTCGTTGTAAGCATATAGTTTTCCTTCATGAAGTTAATTATTAATCTTTCCATTTTTCAAACTGCAATGTCATGTTTTACGCCATAAAATTAACACTTGACAAACCAAGTGCCTAAGGTTTTCCACACATGAGGTGTGGTTTAGCCTAAGATAATTTATAGTAAGTTTTTTTTTTTTTTAGTTTGTGATCAATTATTAATATCATGGACTATGTGATTGATGATTGATCAAGTATATTTATTGCTTTTGGCAGTCGAGGTCTTGTTAAAAGTATGCTGCGCAAGAATCCAGAGCTTAGGCCAAGTGTATGTAATATCATCCTCTGACCTATAATTCATTGAAATTTATGAATGCTACATCTAGCACGGTATTTTATTTGCCTTGTGATTGAATAGATATTGCAATCCTCTGACCTAGAATGATTCATTGAAACTTATGGCTGCCACATCTAGCACCAAAATTTAAGCTGTCATCTACAGGAAAAGCATGCTATTCAATGAACATTCCTCAAATTTGTTGGATTTGAGATGTCATTGCCCATGACAAGCATTCCAGTTTGCTTAAATTAAACTGCGTTTCTCCACCCTAAATGGATTGTCAGGAGTGGATTAGCTGAAGGAATCATCACTTTTGGCTTGTCTGGTTGGAGATAGTTGGGTTGATGATAGATTTTAGTTCAAATTTTGATGGGATTTTCACTTTGGCCTTTCATTCTTTTATATGAACAAACCCTGTTTGGTACTGGAGAAATCTTCGTAGTACTACATTGCATCAATTAAAGGCACAGGAATACGATAGGCAAAGTATTGAGTTATGAAGGGCAATATTTTTTAAAATGAAAATTATACTAAAATTTGCATACAAGTATTTCCACACTGTTATAACCAATATGGTTTTTTGGGCATATTAATGATGTCTGCTTTCCTGAAGATATGAATTGAAAATTGATATTAATGTGTGGCTGCCATGAACATCAACCTGTTATCCTCTAGAACTCCATCAGCTAGATTGGTTTGCTTGTCTTAGAAAATGAATTTTATGTTTAATTCGACTCTACAAAATTGAGTGGAAGACTAAATATTTATGGATTGGGTTGTCTGATAGTGGTCCAACAAGTAACTTGGTAGATATAACAAATCTTCTTAAAATAAATTTTGATACTAACTTGAATTTAGAGATGGCCAAAAATCAGTGAGTTTCATCTCAGTTGATGTATATGTATATATTGTACTCATCTTTTAGTATATATACATATTATATAGATGTATGTATGCATACATCAGCTGAGTACATGTATATCTCAAGGTACATCAATAAACGAATTTTATAAAAGCTGTATAACAAAATAATAAAACCTATTTCAAGAATTTTATAAACAGGTGAAAATTTTAAATTAAAAGCTAAAAATTCAAATTTTTGCTTTTAGAAACCATGATTTATCTGATGACTGATGCCACTGCCATCTACATGGTAGTAATGATTATTGTTAGTGGTGGCCAATTTTATTCATTTTGCATAACGTCTTGTCGAGCTCATTAATCCTTTGTCTCCATATATGTCCTTGTCTGGCATCTGCTTCTATTCACCATGACATCACCTGGGTTGTGGCCTTGTGGGCAGCTATCCTTCTATGTGCTCTACCCATCTGAAATTCAAATCTGACCTGTCACATGGACCTATTTCTTATTTGAGGTGTACTTGTGGTGGTAGGCTACAGAGCTGCTTGGACATCCACATCTTCAGTCTTACGTTCTTAAGGTCCATCTCAAAATCAATAGCCCCAGGCGAAACACATTGCCAGTTCATTGGCCAGAATCCAATTACTTGAAGAAAACTAGATTTTTGGTGCCAGAAGATGACCCTGTTTCTCTGTTTAGGGATAAGAGACATTCTTTCAGTAATGATCGGACTCTGAACCCTAGTGTATCTGGAGCTGATCAAGATTCTTTGTGCTCTACTCTTGAAATAGATTGTACTCCTGACCATTTGAATCAAAGATTAGCAGAACTACGTGTTGGAGATAGTCATGAATTGAAATCAATCCGGAAGCCTGCTGTTTCCAGAACTTCTAGCATTGCTAAGACTCCAAGATTCACTTCCTCAAAAGTCTCTGGCACCAACAAGAAAACAATGAAATTCTCAAAGAATCATAAAGAGGTAAGGAAAGTTGTAAATCCATTATGTTTTCACATGACTTTGGCTTCTTTTTCTTCAGGTTGGGGGTATAAGAATGTTTGTCACATGATTTAGTTACAAAAAGAGTCAAGCATGTCATCTTTGTGGTTTCGTTAAATATTTAGTTAGATAGTTTACAACTCCTGGGCCTGATAGATATTTTTCTAAAGAATGGGGTGGTTGTATTGAACTACACTAACAAGTAGTCAATCGACAATAACCTTTCTCCTAGTTTGAAATATGACAAAAAACTCCTTATTTACTCGGTATAGAAATCTCCCTTCTTGTTATTAGCTTTTATTTATTTTTTGATTTTATTTTATAAGATCTAAGGCACGGGTTTAATCTATGCTCTACTTTTACACCTAAGTTCCCTGTAAAGTAAATGTCGTATTTGATTAAAAAACAGGAGAGCAAAAGTTACCAGAAAAATTATTTATGCTTTTAGTAATTGTTAAAATTTTTTCTGACAGGTATTATTTCAAAATAACAAACTAGAAACAAAAAGAAAACAATCCTCAGTTACAAAAGTTATACTGTTACTTTAATATAAAATTAACATCATTTTACTATTGGGGAGAATTTTGTAATATATATATATATATATATATATATATATATATATATATAATATACGACTAGGATTATCTAATAGTTTAAGTATAGTTGATGCACAATCTAAATATGGTTTTTGGAGATGGAATTTGTGGTGTCAACCTATGGGTTTCCTAGTTTTTCTAATCTCTTCCCTAGCATAATGTGAAAGATTACCTTTTGATTTACCAGAAGCGGAAGAAGACCTAATAGCGGGTTATCAAACCGAATATTCCGGTATCAAATTTGGTTTATTTTATGGTGCTTCCTATTTAAACCTATTTGTTTCTTCCCGAGGGGATTGTAATATTCAAGAAGGAGAGAGCATCTTTATTTCTGGTCAAGCATAAGGTAAATTCACCAAAAAAATAAATTACTGTCTTACTTGCTGAAGTTTGGTTGCAGATGCCTCGTTCACACAGTACTACAAAATCTGCTAATACTAACCGTAGAGCATCATTTCCATTGCCAACAAGAGGTGGTATTCGACAGCCTCCTTCCAGGCCGAATGCCACTGTGATTAGTCACGTGTCTTCACCTGATATCTCAGTCAATTCTCCACGAATTGATAAGATGGCTGAATTCCCATTAACTTCATATGTGGATTCTTTGTTCCCCATCAATAAAACATCATCCTTTGTTCAATGTTCCTCTGGCCTCCCATCCAGCGGCAACCATTCCACTGTGATAGACAAATGCACGGTAGAGGTTCATGATATAGCCTCAAACAGACCCGACTGTACTGAGTCTTGGCAGGGAATCAAGCAGAGCGTGTTAAAGGAAATTGATGAGGATAAAAGTGGTTCCTCTGATCAAAATGCAACGGCAGGTGCTTCAAGCCACACATCTTCTGACTTGCGCCGTAGACAATTTGATCCGTCATCATTCCAACAAAGGGCTGAAGCTTTAGAAGGGTTGCTTGAATTTAGTGCAAGATTGCTACAGCAGGCAAGGTATGATGAACTTGGGGTTCTATTAAAACCATTTGGGCCTGGGAAGGTTTCCCCAAGGGAAACAGCTATCTGGTTGAGTAAGAGCTTCAAAGAGAATACTTTCAACCCAGAAGAATCTATGTAAACTGCTATAATGTTTACCGTAGTCATTTTTAGAGTTCAGTGTTTCTGAGAGAATTTAGCCAGCTGATTTTTTTAACTTATCTCATTTATTTTTTTTTCATTTACCCTTTTCTTTCTCATTCCACTGAATAATGATAACTCAAATTTTCGATCTGATCCATGAAGCAGATGATAGATATTTCTTTGGCAGGAAAGTTAGCGAAGGTTGGTGTCTCAAAACCCTTTCCATTCTTGTAATTGTTCGTTCATTTTTCTTTACTGGAATAACTATGCATCAGTTAAATGGGGAGCAGCAGGTATTGGCACTTGAGTAGAGACCCTAGTTATGTAATCAAGGAAGTGGTATACTTTGAAATTTATCTTTAGTCCTAATGGCATCGAAATTTCGTTTTCATTATGGGGTGGGGGGTAATTGGTTAACAATACCAAAAACATTTTGCTGGTGTTACTATTTAATTAGTTTCCTGGTGGTACTGGATGTTCTGTATTTGTACTGCCTAATAAGTGCAAATGCAAAGAAGCATTTAGTAGAAAATCGACGAATCATACTCCCATTTATGAAAACAGACTGATGTTAGGGCAACTTTTTCTTTTCACTTTCAGCATCTGAGATTGAGACCGGCATACCTTGAATTCATACATGCAATGGCCATGTTATGGACTAAAGATATTACATTGCCTCTCTCTAGTTCAGGTACTAGAAGACGGCCAGCACTTTCTTTGATATGATGTTTTATTATTTTAGTTTACAAGCATTCAACACCCAAATTTTACATCGATTGCGGCTTTTTCCTTTCTTGTTTTGCTTGTCGTCCGGACAGACCTTAGTTGAAATGACTGTTTTCAGACGATATTTGCTGCTTCTGCCATTTTGTCTGAATTTTATAGTTTCGGCTTCTAACATTTGGGTATTGATATCGATTCATGTGTCTTGTTATTTTCATTATTTATCTGAGAAGTTGACTTCTCACTGATGTCTGTAACTTGATCCCTTTTGCGCGTATTCACTGTTCAAACCGTGTCCTAACGTGGAACTAGTATACGAGAATGGTTATAAAATCGTAACAATACGGCTCTTAATCAGTTTGTTCAACATTCAAGAAATCAACAGCTCTACTGTGGTTGTCACCGATAATCACGAGTAGACACACCTGTGGTTTTTAAGTATTTCAAAAAAGCAGTCTTTCTTTCTCAAGGAATTTGAGAGAGCGAGCAGAATTCTTCCTAACGTTTTAGAAACTCCTCCAGTTTTTAAGCTCTGTCTTGATGATAGATACTCTAGTTTGTAAGAGTAATGCTGAAGTTTTCTAGGACCCGGAAATAATTCTGGATGATACTCGTGATGTAACTAACATAGCAGATAATTCTCTTGTGCAAGTATACTAAATGATATGAATGAGGTGGGGGTGACATGGTTGAGGAAGATGGTGGTAACTTGCAGTGTAATTCTTCAAAAGGGATTATAATGGTCGACCCGATAACTCATCCTTTCAGCAGGATTTATCCAAATGGCAGAAAACAAAATTGAAGCAAAGAGAAAAGCCAGTTTAGGCTAGCAGCAAGATCCTTCGAGGGGGTTACGAAATAACTCCTTTGAAGAAGTTTCAGTTATTGTATTGGAATGCTAGCGGTCTAACAAATTCCAACACTAGAAATGTACTTCGTTTTTAAGTGCTGAGCATAAACTGGATGTTCTGCTTATTGCAGAACCTTGGATGGATCATGCCAAATTTCCTCCTAGGTTTTGGTCCTCCTTATGATATAAAAACTTTGCGGTTAATGGCAGGGTTCACTTATTATCAAATCTTTGGTGTTCCTGTAGTGTTGAATTGTTTCCTATTATTATATTTCAATTTGAGCAAATGTCATGTAGCTAATAAAATTTTACATGTACCAGCCGTTCATGGGTCAGCTTCTTATATTAAGCAACCATGGAAGGACCTATCTGATAATTATAATGCTTTGGTTGGATCCTTGATTGTCACTGGTTATTTAATGCAGTTTTGGGAAGAATTTATTGCATGCGTAGATGGTGTGGAATAATGGTCGGGTGGGGTCATTCAGAATTGAAATGCGATTGGACCGTTCTTTTGTAATTCCGGAATACTAGAGACTGTACTACTTTGATAAGGTGCAATTCTAATCACCATCCATTATTTGTCTTTTCAACCGAATGAATAGAGAAGAAAATAATCTTTTTCATTCCATGGTATGTGGAATGATCATGAAGGATGTTCGAATGTTGTCAAAACTATCTCCAAAAACACATTTTGGCTGTCCTGTTTGTTTTTCATCAGAGAATCTTAAGGTTGCCTGCCTTCTCTAAGAGGAATAGAGTGGTCTTTGGAAATATACATGAGCGTGTGCGCACTGTTCAGTCTGAACTGGTGAATATTCGACAGATAAGATACGGCCTAGAAGCTTTCTGGGCCATGTGGCGCTGTCATCATTGGATTCTTCCGGAACCTTTAATCAAACTTTTACACGCAAATGTACTGACATATAGAGGTAATTGTTTATATCCTACTGTATTCATAAATTCTTCATACACTGTTGTTACTATTTTATACACAATTCTAAATAGCAAAATAAACTAGAGATTGCTATGCTATCGAAATTATCCCTTATTATCAGAATTAAATAAATAAAATTCACAAGAAAATTTTCTAGTTTAATTAGCAGTTTGAATCTGAATAGTCGTTAAATACTTAGATGAAGAGTTTTATTATATGAGATAATTTTATTTTGATTGAGTTGTTACGATCTTAAAAAAAGAGAGATGCAAAAGCATGTTATTTATAGATTATAAAAGCAAATATGGATGAAATTAGTACAACCTAAGAAAATGGCAATATACTCCTTAGTTTTATTTTATGCGATGGTAATTCATGGGTTTAATGTATGTGTAAGTTTGATCTAAAATATTTTATATAGAAAATCATTTAAAAACTATTTTCTAATTTTTATATGATCTTTAAGTTGTTATTATTAAAGTGAACAAACTTGTTAAATTTGTGATTGAATGAAAATTTAGAAAATAATTCATACACCTTTTTTGTCTTCATTTGTATACAAAAAATCACTGATGAATAAATAATAAGGTAAAAGTATAATATACTGGAATAAATAAATTCATGCAAAGTAGTATTAATAATATTCATTAACTTGCTGCATTATAATTCATTGGTATGGTGACGAGCGATATTGATTTCATATTTACTTACAGTTTAATATTATATTTTAAAATCTTCTAGGTTTTATTCATATCACTATTTTTCATTCTAATGTTATTTTGTGCTTGCTTTGTTTTTAACTTCAAAAGCCTGTGGGATTATGGTAAATGTTTGACATAAATTGTATGAGATTTTTTATTTTTTATTTTTACTTTCGGTTAAACTTGATCTAAAGTTCTTAATATTTTCAAACTGATAATTAATTTGGTCTTCAGATATATGAGAATTTAGTTCTTTCTAACTATAGAAACATGTTCTTATAGTAAATTTAATGAATTCACATTTTTTCTCAATTTGAAAATTAATTTAATCCATATAAAATATATAAGGACCATGATTATCTTTATCTAGAGTGAATCACATTTTTTTAAGGTATTTGTATAAAGCGCTATTATTATTTGCGGTGTTTTGATTTATTTCCGTTGAGAGTGAAGGAATAAGAAAATATATTAATTTTTTTTCCTATAATTTTAACAAAATTAATTTAATATTTAATGAACCAATTTGTCACTTATTTGTTATATAAGGTATTTTGTATAAATATTTTACTCAAGTTTGATGAGTATTAAAATATTATTGCCTACATGCCCTGGAGTGACCGTAATTAATTTGAAATTGTTTAGTTAAGTGATAGTTGGTCAATCCTGGTATTTATCTTCAACTCAGCATCTAGAAGTTCATGTTCAACGTGGAATCAAAATTAATAACTAAATATGTTATTGGACTTTCTTCCCCATTACTCATACCACTTCTAATCGATAAATCTAAACCTAATTCTAATTTTGAGACCTTTTTTACAACACAAAACAAATTTGAAATATGGGTTGGTAAAATAAATCAATTATTTTGAAATAACATTCAAATCAAAACAATTATTTTCAATGAACATATTTATGTAAGAAAAGTGATATAAAAAGTAAAAATTGTAAAAAAAAAAGAAGAGTGGCATAAAAGGAACGCACTGTATATTATTGAATGGTGAAAACTTTCTAAAATTCCTATGTGAATAAGAACAATCCTTCTGGTAAGAACATGACACCTGTCCAAACTTTGACATTAAATATTTCTTAAATACGTATACTATAGACTATAATATAGAAGTAGAAGGATTCATACAGCGTTTTTTAGTAGAAAAATAAGCTTCCTTTGCTTACTTTCCACTCTTCTAGAGGAAAAAACACTTTCAAACACGGATAGTGGGAGAAGAAATCTGGGGAAAAAAATGATTACTATATTGTTCTGTGTAGTGAATGGAACTTGAGAGAGGTGTCTGTCACAATTTTGTAGCCCAAAAGTCTTGGCCGTGTGAAGCATACGAATGTGAGAAAGACAGTAACTCTTATAATATTAATGTTACAAATATGGCTTCTTAGTTCTTACTGTATTTATAAGGACCAAACCCAAATCCTTCTTCCATCATACATCTTCAAATCTGTGATTCTTCTTCTCTCTCTGTTATTGCTTTTGTGATATACCAAAACAAATGGGTTCCTGCAGATTATTGGGCATCATGGCCATGTTTCTTTTTCTGCTGTTTCCCTTGGCTGCCAAAGGGGATAATAACATTACTGATTCTTTCCTTGGTGCATAACTCATCTCTCTCTTTCTTATCTTATTCTGTTTCGTCTATTCATCTAATGCATGAAAACTGCAAGGCTACAAAGTGTATTATGACTTTAACTGTGACATACGGATATGAAATATTGCAGATAAGGTTTGTGAAGAAGTGGAATGTGGGAAAGGAAGCTGCGTTGTGAACACAAGTTACCCATTAAACTTCATTTGTGAATGCGAATCTGGCTGGACGAGAACTCAAGATGAAGATGATGATAAATTTGCCACTAGCTTTCTTCCGTGTGTCATTCCACAATGTAATGTTTTTCTCTGTTACTTTGAGTAATTTAAAATGAATCCATATGTCAACGTGTTAGAAAAAAATACATTTTTTTGTTATTACATAGATAACGCTTAAAAACTAGTTTAATGAAAATCGGTTGAATCTTCTCCAGGTAGCTTGAATTATGGTTGTCAACCAGCACCACCACCAGTTCCAGAGAAGAGTTTTCCACACAATTTATCAGCTTTCAATCGTAAGAGACACTGCTCGTTCATTAATAATGACTTATAAACGTTACATTTTAATTACCAGTTCAGAAAAATTCATGCCATGAATGAAATATAATAGGATTTATTAGGTCTTATATTTTAAAGAAACATATTAATACAACAGTTTTTTTGTACGAAGAGGAATTTATGCATGTATTTCTTAAATATAGGGATCTGACACCATCAAACTTTGAGACAAAAAACGAAAACGAAAATAAAAAACATAGTTATATTCTTTCTCTACTTCTCTACTAATGTTAAAAACAAAATGATAGCTTGCTATTGGGCGTACTGTGGAGAAGGAAAATGCGTCCAGAACAAGACACATACATACGCATGTGAATGCAACCCCAATTACTTCAATCTTCTCAACATCTCCGTTTTTCCTTGTTACAGTGAATGTAAGGATTCAAAACCTTTTCTTTTCTACAATGGTCGCAGAATGTTATAGCATTGATTAAGGAGAACATTCTTGTTTTATGCTTCTATTTTGAAGGTACTCTTGGATCTGATTGTTCGAAGCTTGGAATAAAAGTTGAAGATTCAACTGGCAATCAAGGTGAGATTGGACCTTTTTCTTTTGTTTAAAATGGAAAAGAAAAAAACATTGAAGTTGTGTTTGTTTTGGTATTTGTTTCAGACAGCTCAGGCTCAGTGTTCAAAGGAAGGTTGGATTGGATGATTATGATGTTGATGTCGACGGGTATGGTGATGTGGAGCTAAGACCCAAAGGATATACAAAATTATTTTGGCCCATGATTGATTTCATTGTTCTTCATCATCACTCATTGGGTTGTGATGACTATTTGTTGCTATACTGTATGCACATACATACGTAGACAGTATGTACATTTGTCTTTTTGTACAATAAAGGGAGTGAAAATATTTGAACTTTAGAGTTTCTGTAAACTACTTAAACTTCATTGTTTGTGGATTTTATGTAGTTAATACTATTATTATAAATTAAATATTCTTGTGTTGCGGTTTTCAATACATTTTACTGCCGATCAAATTTTCCATGGTAATGAAATTAATTAAGTTGTCAAAAATAATTATAAATTATAATTATGTTAACAATTTAAACACAAAATTATGAATAATTAAAAACTACATAACCAAATTATGCAAAGAAAAATTAGATGTCAAAATTGATAAGTTTCTAACATTTAGGAATAAAAATTTAAATTAAACTAAAAGAATATTTCTCTTCTAAGTTTTGTTATTTAAAATCCCCGTAAGGAGTGAGTCAGTCAACGTCGTCGTTTTGATCCGGAAAAAGAACTTCTAATAATCCATTATTTATTTTTTTATTTAATGAATGAAATAATGTTTAACTCTCAAAAAATATTAAGCGCGTTATAATTTAAAACTGAAAAAAAAAATCATTTTTTTAGCACGAAACTTCCTTAAACTTATACGTACTAATCTTAACAAAATCTGCGGGTTTAAATAATAAATAATCAATTTATTTATATTTATTTATATCATCATATCAAAGGAGTTATCTTTTATGTATATGATTTTTCTTCAATTTTAATTTTTAAGTAATTAATTTTTTAAACTAAAATAAGTATTTCACTTTTTTATTTTTTAAATTACAGTTAATTTAAATTTAATAATTTGCATTTAAATTTAATTGTTTTTTAAACTAAATTAATCATTTATAATAAAAAGGAGAAACACATGCCCTGTGTAATATAAATAGCGAAAAACTAATTGCAATTTTCTGTTTTATACGATTTTTTTTTCTTTTAGATAGACCAAACTTTGGAATTTGGATACACAATTTGCCATTATAGTGTACTCACGTAATTTTCGTTTAAATGAATTTAATTTAATTTGATTAAAAAGATAATAAAAATCGTGTTTATTTATTTGATTATTATTTTTTTGTTATTTAGTGACAAATGATGGAAGCGAAGCGGAATTTTATATTTATTAATTAAATTTAAAATATATTTATTAAGAGAAGAAAATTTAAAAACTTTTTATTTAGAGACGGCTATGTCTAATTAGGGAAGAAAATATATTTTTACTTGTTGTTTATTATTACCCAGGAATAACTTTTAATTTTTATTTCTTTCTTCCTTTTTATTATGTATAAAACGATGATTATTAATATTAATTTATGATTAGAAACTGGGAGGTTCCTTATTAGGAGCTGGGTTTGTTTTTGGCCATTGATATTTGATTCGTTTCTCTTTCTCTCTTTCTTGTCTTTCTCTCGCAAAAACCGTATCAGCAATGTCTGGGGAATCAGCCAGCGCTATTCCAAAGGGTCAAGTAAGATTCAAACTCAATCACCATCCTTTTCGATTCGTTCAGAGGGAACCACCTTCTGATCTTTTCATCTGTTTTCTTTTTATTCTTAATTAGGTTGATCTCTTAGATTTCATAGACTGGTCTGGTGTTGAATGTCTCAATCAAAGCTCCACCCACTCTCTCTCCAATGCTATCAAACAGGTTCGTTAGGTTTCCTTTCTTCTCTTTCTCCCCCTATTCCTCTTCCTCCATTCCTTATTATTTTCAATTTTTTTCTTTTTCTCTTTTTCGTATCCAAGTTTTCCGCTTTTTCAAAAGGGTCCTTGTTACTGAAAATAAGGGTTCTAGGGTTGCCTCTCTTATCTTACTGTCTTTGTTAATAAACAGGGTTATAGAGAAGATGAGGGTTTGCATCTGGAGAGTGATGCAGATGAACAGCTTTTGCTCTATATTCCTTTCACACAAGTTATTAAACTCTACTCCGTTGTTATCAAAGGTCCTGAAGATGAAGGTAACATGTTCATAAACTTCAAACTATGTCATTCATTCAATTGAAGACATGGACACTAAAACTTTTTCTCAAGACCCTGAAATATGTTTTCCTCTCATAGTGGCCAGTGCTTGATAAATTAGATTTAGTCAATTCATGTTATCTGAGATGTAAATATTGCTCAATAAGATGCCCTTACATATCTTTCCTGTTAGGGAACTTGTAGTCTATTTTCTGAATTGAGAGATGCTAGAGATGATTATTTAGCTTGTATATATGATCTTCACTAATTGCTACTGCACTTCTTTTTAACGTTGTCTTGGTTATAATTGGGTTGCATTTTCGTCTTTTAGGCCCCAAGACGGTGAAGTTATTTTCTAACAAGGAGCATATGGGATTTAGGTATAGTTTTTTTGGCAAATCTCTGTGTCATAGCACATTTGTCATGTTGATTCAATTAGTTGCTGATTGTTTGTTAACGGCAGTAATGTCAATGATTTTCCACCAAGTGATGTGGCAAATTTGTCGGAAGAAAACCTTAAGGTAGCTATTCTGTAACTCTTTCCAAGTTCATGATGTTTGCCCTAAAGCAATTTGAAGCTTTTTTTTCCACACGTGTATGCATAATTAACGTGAAGATTATTCCATTGTCTCTGACAGGGGAAACCAGTACTTCTAAAGTATGTCAAATTCCAAAATGTTCGTAGGTATGCTATTTTCCTGGATTCCTTCTTTTTGAGACGTGCCTCTTGTTTAATATAATCTATTTGGTCGAAATTGTCCTCTAATTTATATTAATTACTTGATCAGCTTGACAATTTTTATTGAGGACAACCAAACAGGTTCAGAGATCACAAAAGTTCAGAAGATTGTGCTGCATGGTTCAACGTAAGTTATAAATCATCCATCTATCAAGTTCGATTACTCATCCTTTCTCATCTACAGCTTTTAGTTTCTTCTGCTATTAGTGCAGAACTATCAAATTCCTTACTAATTGTTTTATTTGCTTCTTCCCCTAATTTGATTGTGATTTCTCTTAGTCATTTTTCATCCAGCTGTTATATAGCATCATCATTGTTAGTTGGTTTCTAGCAGAAGCAACAATAAGAACTCTACTGGTTCCAGATATTCATTTACTTTTAGTTGCAAGTTTTTATCTAACAAATTATTTTCTGTCATGCTGTGTTAGAAGCATTTGTGATTTTGGAATCGACACTTAATTGACTTGAATGTGGATTATACCTTTTTTTCCTAGGGGAAAGTAAAAAACGGGGGGTGGAAAAACTACTTAAACCGGCTCATTTATGCATTCTGGCTATTTAGAAGTATTGATGCATTATTTTCTGATATTTTACTGTCAATGCAGAGTTGAAACAACGGACATGAAGGGTTTGAAGAAGATTGAGGATCATTAATCATCGAGGAGATTCAAGTTTTCTCCCAATCCTCCCTTAGAAATTTTGATTGGAAATGTTGTGTTAGCTTCGTGAATGATGGTTTATGACTTCTAATGTCTAACTCATTTCAAATAAAACTGATGCAAACTATATCCATATGATTGTGACAATTTGTGTTTGGAAGCAAACATTTCAAGCTGCATGATTATTTGTTGTCTTTGAAACCTGTAAACTTCGTCGAGGTTAGAATTTCCTTGAACAACTGGATCTGGAAGGAGCTAAACTGCGTTGAAGGTGGCATCCTAATCAGTCATTTAAATCAACACCCTTATCTGCACCTAACAGGAACTTGCCTGTGTTTTCTGTTCACCCTTGTACACCATTATTCTATATCAGAATAACGGAAGAGTTCTGAACAGTAGGTGGCTCGTATGGCCAATTAATAATATTTGTGACTATATCCTCGCCTGTGATTCATTTTGCAATATAAGTTTTCAATCAGTATTTTTAATAAATTTTGTCGCCAAAGTTGTTTAGTCACTATTGGCAAAATCAGAACAGCTTAGAAACTGCACTAAGCTGGTTTAGCAGATGCCAGGTTATCTATGTCAATAAGTATATTGATTGTGTTGCTTGTAACTATATTTTTTAACCTTCATAATTTAATATTTAAGTGTCGGTTTGTTGAGCCGAAACTTCAAAAGTTTTTGTTAATTGTAGGTGGACCATTTAAAAAGAAGAAACATCACAATTCATTTTTAGAGTATGTACTAATATTTGAAGTTCAAATTTAAAGAAATGATTAAAATGTTAATGTTTTGTATTGTTATTTTGTCAACTCCTGTATTTCAGTTGATTGTTGAAATATCAGGCAAAGATGTAAGTCCAAAAACTTGCATTCTTTGAACAATTCACATAGTTTGTAAGTTTACTTAAGCTATCAGGACATTTACTAAACTATTTGGTGAAATTCCAACTACTTAAATGCCAAAATGATATATTTTTATATTAAAAATTTGAAGTTGTTTTTAAGGACAATTTTCAATTCTTTCTTAAGTTGTACTAAGCACTTGATATATATTTTTCCTTTTTTCCAAAAAGTTAATTTTAATTTCTATTATATTTTAAAGTGTAATATGTTATATAGAATAAGGTTCGTTTTTATTAATTTGGTATCAGAGTGTTTTTGACCGATATACACTTGTATTGGTTCGATAAAAAGAAAGGTGAGCACATAACATAATTTAGATTATGGAGGATCACTATGAGCTCATCTAACCATTAGAACACCTTGGAATGCTTTGACTAAAGAACTTCAACCCCTTACCTGAAACAGTAATATTCCATGCTATTGCGTACATCTTAACAAAAACAAACTGAAACTCATAATTTTGTTGAAGTAAATAAAAATGAAACAAATCTTATCATAAATCAACCAACTTACCTCCAAAAGAAATCAGAAGAGACAACACAAACTTCTTGTTAGCATTTTCTAAACAATTAAAAATCTTCCGACTAATGTGTAAAATCTAAATTTGAAGTGTATGAAATTTCAGTAATCTCATTTATCTTAAATAAGTTTTATGCTCAAAATTAAGGGACTATATAATAATATGTAAAATTTTTATTTATCTTATATAAGTTTTATCATTCAAGATTGATCGTAGGATTTGAATCTATTCTAAAAGAATAATATACTTAATTATATAATGATTGATAGGAAACTTTTATTGTTTAAGATTAAAAAATTGTGTAATAATAAGTAAGATTCCAACTTAACTTGAACTAGCCTTATCATTCAAGATTAATTTGGAATAATAAAACACAATACCAACAAATAAATTAATGAAATATAAATATTAACTATGTTATCTCGCATCTCGCATAAATATGTAAAATGGATTTTACAACGGTTCTTATTTGGAAATTGACTCTAGACTTTGGACAAATGATGAGATTTTAAAGGTGGTTGGATTGTTCCTTATTTGGAGAGGGTCTTCTTGTTAATGAGAGAGAAATATTCACTTGTAAAAATGCTCTCACACTGAAATTACTAAGAGAGTTAGAGTCTTATAAGTGAAAGTGAATGTTTATCGTGAAGTGAGTGTTCTTTGAGAAATACTAATTGTAGATTAACATGGATGAACTTATTTTCTTATTAAAAAATAATAACAATATAATAAATAGTAACAAAATGATAAATAATAACCAACGTACCAAATTATCGAAATTTAATTATAATATAAAAAAATGTCTACATAATAGGAATAAATAAACTTAAAGATCTTATGTAACAACGTTTTTTAATGTCTATTAGACTAGATAGAAATAAATTTACATAAAAAACAAATTAATAAATATTATAAAGGTATTTAAGATAAAAAGTATTGAATTAAAATAATAACCAATAAAATAAGATAGAAATTAGGGATGATTAATAAAAAATATTTTTTTAAATGTATCTAGTTATAATTGTGAAATTGATTTATTATTTTTAATGTGATATTTTATTAGTATTTTATATTAAAAATTTTAATTTAAAATTAATTTTCATTTTTAATTTTATTTCTAAAAGTTATGTCTTATATTTCATTATTAATATTATATATATATATATATATATATATATATATATATATATATATATATATATATATATATATATTATCAAATCATTTATAAACTTTCCACCCATTCTTCTAAATTTTCTTTTAATCCAAATCATTTCACTTTCTAATTTCTTTCTCTCAAATTTATTAGATTTAGATTGTATATATCTAGAGTTGATTTTGAGAGAAGATTGAATGAATGAATATTGTTCTGAATGTTTCTTATTTTTTTGTTGTTCCTTGAAAACATGGTCGAAAGGTATTGTTGAAGTTGTTAAAGATCGAAATTATAAGGAAAGTGTAAAGAGAAGAAGATTGAATATTTGTGGAGAGGAAAGGGACAAGTGCATCAGCAGAGCAGTAAATGTAGAAGATGGCCCCCCCAATTGTGTCTGCGCTACCTTCCGACACTCTCCACAACACAACCACTTTTTTAATCTCTTGTATCTATTTATTCACTCACAAACCAACACCAACCTCATTCAACACCAAATAAAACCTTAAAATGACCAATCTATCACCAACCTTTGACTCATTGTACCACCTGCACTTTCCTCAATACCCACTCCATGCCGCCGAAGCAGCAGCCTACCCTCCTCACCACATCACCTAACATATTCCCTATGCCGCCATTTTCACTCAACTTCATCTTTTCCCATCAACAAAAAATGCAAGAAAACTTTTTATTCTTTTCGATTTTTTAGAACCCTGAGGTTCTGTTATTATAGTTCATCTTTTCAGCTATAAATTTTTGTATGCTTCTGAACTTACTTTGATTTAACGTACAAGTATTATTGTCAGTTTTGAATTCTAGGTATCTTAGTTAATAAATACGCATTCATTTGTGTTCATTTCAAGCAACAACCAAGAATGTCAGAAGTGGAAAAATGTAAGTGCCGAAACGATACCATGTCAGCAGATGTTCAGCAATTTAAGGCCCCTTTTCATCTCAAATATCATAAATGCTTTGCTATAATTTCAACCCAATGCACATTTATAATCTCACCAACTATTTTTGCATAAATTTCGAAATAAAATGCTTTTCAAACTATAACAAAAACATATTATAGGAAACTAATTTCAAAATTATTAACATATGGCTATTTGTTAATCAAAATTATTAATAGTAATTGAAAAATGATATGAATTAATAAAATGGTAAAGATGGAAAACCTTAAAAGATATGTAATGCAACTACCATAGGGTGTAGAGTGGTCGCAGTAGACACTGTGTAGCACATTACTCTGTTTCTTTGTCTCAGTTCAAAATGCTTTATCTTCGTTGGCGGGACAATTTGGTGTTGGGGCTGACTACTACTTTAATCACTCTTTTCATCATGCCTCCCTCTAATCATTAACTCTATATATACGGAATATAAAATAACAAATTTCAATATTATTATTATATAAAAATAAACAAAATTAAAAATACTTTCTCTGACAGTATCATATTTAACCACCCAAACGAACCTCTTTTTTTTTTTTAAATTCTAGCAGCATGTGCACAACATTGGGTTCAGTACCATTCCAACAACTCTGATAATTACCACTTTATGGAGACCGGTTCATCATATATCTGGGACAAGTAAAAAACCGGATTCTCCTTTTCTTGGGTTCACAAAAATTAATAATCGGACCGATTAATCTTTATCTTATTCTTGCTCCCAAAGTAAAACAATTAATTCTTCTTCTTAGAAAAATGAAGAAAAAGTGTGTGTAGGGAATCGGATTGCTTTCATTCCAAGAGAATTCTTTGTCCACATGAATCTAGGAAGAAAGACATACAAAGAACCTCAGAAGTCAAAACATGCCCAAATGTTTAGCTCACCTAATTTATCATCATTTTTGTGAAAGACATAGAGAGATGATGTTTGTTTAATTTAGAAAATAACTTGAGGGTTGAGTGGAAGTTTAGGCAGAAAGGTTAAGGCAAAAGCTAAAACGTCCCTTTTTCGTAAAGAAGAGAAAGAAAGGCAGCAATAGAAATGCAAGGAAGTTGCAATTATGTAGATGTCGGTTGCAAAAGATGAATTAAAGAATTACATTGTTTGGAAGAGAAATTATTATTGTATCGAGTAGGGAGCTAAAGGCTATTAATGAGAGAAAATGTTGGTTTTGTGTGATTGTGTGAAGCTAATTAGGTTAGAGGAATGAATCGCAACCGTGCAAAAATTGAAAAAAATGGTCCCCTATATACTCATTGTTCCCATACTCTATTTGGTTCATTCTAACTGATGCCTACCTTACATACAACACAGACAATATGAGAAAAAGCATGAAAGCTTCATCCAACAAAAGTTTTAAAACCCCGTTGAGATATTTGGAAACTCTCGCTACAGTGTCTGCATGTGGTGGCGTGAGCGTGATATTATTAAATTCGTTTCAACCATAGGACCACATGCACACATCTTTCTCCTTCTTTTACTTTTCTCATCATCTTCTAATGCTTTCTCCTCCCGTGATTAATGCTCACTTCTCTTCAACATCTACATCCCTTTCATCCCCAAAAACCTCTTCAATTTCCAACCTTTCCATCTTATTCTCAAAAGGGTTTAATTCACCATACACAATTCTATCAAATTTTCAAAAATATATAGCCTTTCAACCATGTACATATATATATATATATATATATATATAGATGTACTGTAAGACGTTAAATAAATCCCAGGCCCCGCAAATAAGAGAAAGAAAAGGAGAAAAATGCATAGACTAACAGAAAAATACGAATTAAGAAAAAAGAAAGAAAGACAGTGATCTATCTTGGTCATATGAGACAAAAAAGATGACACTGGAAACAGCAAAACTAGCTACTTAGAACCGGAGATGGTCCAAAATGTAGCCTAATAAAAAACGTACAAAAGAGGGAGACAAAAAATTAAAAAGGAACCACATACTTTTATTATGCTTTTGCTAGCTATACGTTTGCCATCTTCCCATCGCTCTTATCTGTACGCAATCCTCAACCTTGGAGAGACGACGAACAACGACACAAGATGTCTGTATATATATACATACATGCACATAGCCTCACAATAAGTATAGATATGAAGACTATAAGCTCCTACAGTCTATGGAGGCCCCCGAGGATTATATATTTTTAGACCCTCTTATCGTGCACCTCCAGCAGTTGAAGCTGCCAGCATGATCTGAGTTTACCTTCTTTAATGGTAAGAACAGATCATGTGGCTGCTTCACCTGTTGAATGGAAGCATATGCAAACCCTAATTCGCTTTCTCATCCTCCTCCTCTTCCTATCTTCATCCACTGCAATCATATAACCCTAGAAAAGGTTTCTTCAATTCATCCTTCATTCCTTGCATCTTCAGTACATGCATATACATATATGTGTATATAAACTTCATTGTTGCTTTTTCTGCCTTCTAGTTTTTCACATAAGTATATGTATAGGTGCATGTTTTCTGGATGGCTAAATCTGAAGATTGTATTTGAATCGGCTTGATTCTTGCAAAAAAGAAACAAGATAGGATGGTGGCATGTGTTCATCAGGATTCAAATGACAGTGAGGCGTTTCGGTGCTTTCTCCTACCTTGGGTTGGGGACAGTTTTGATTTTAATTGTTTAAACCTGTTTTTCTGTTCATTTTCTCACTTGCATATGCAATTATGTGTTGGTTTTTTTTATTTCAGTACTTGTAAATTGTATATATATTATGTTGTGTATGTATTGGCCTGGTTATGATTGGGAGTTCCCAACTTGCAGATCTACAACAAGTGAATATAGATGGCACAGTTAAACATTAATTGGATTAATTGTTTTTGTCTTCCTCAACCCCCTCTCAAGGTAAATCTATGTCACTTTCAGTCCATCAATCAATTCAGATCCTTGATTCATAATCATGAACCAAGGTGCTAATTGAATTCATTGCGTTGTTTTTCTCTCTTGTTGATGATATGGTGAAAATCAGTATGCTGCATGTGTTTTTGCTATTAACAGATCAACCAAAGTCAACCTTGTGATTTAGTTCTTACCGATATATAAATGGAATGAACTTGACCAACTAAGACTTCATTTACATATATTTTTCTGTGTAAAAAAAAAAGTATTTGATGAAAATCATCTAAAACCTTCTGGGTGAAGATTTGTTTGGGAATCATGTCATTTCGAATTCTCTATTTTCTCTCACCTCAGTGTTATTTTTCTTTTTTCAAATGAACAACAGTTACTGAAAAATTAGAAAATCTTAAAAGTAAACAGCAATTGACAGATACGCTGTGGGTACTTAAGAGTATCAAATGAAAAGGCACAACGAACATCTCTGAGAATATCCGTATATATCTGTATATCTATGACATAACACTTTTAAATTTCCCCAATTTATAGATTCTTATACAAAGATATTGAACATGTGCATACATGATATGTAAGTTAAGTTAATTTGATTGCTAAACACTTTCATTTCTGAAATCGAAGAGCACGTACTTTCAGCTTTTGGGGAGAAGTTGCATATCGTGCTTTTTAGATTAATTCATAACAAGTTTTCCTCTGTTGTTCAAACTTTTTTAAGGTAAAATGTTGACTATATCAAATTTATTTATGGAAAAATTAGTTGAAATCATTTATGAATAATTAAAATACTGAATTAAATTCAAGTTAAATAAGAAGTTTAAGTATCATCTTTTCTTTACCTTTTTATCTGCTATTCAGAAATTTGCTCAAATATCACTCTTCTTACCTTTGATGTAATTAGTTAAAATATATATATATATATATATATATATATATATATATATATATACGTATATGTGGACCAAAATTATGGGAATATACGATGATTTTACAAAAAAAAAAAAAAAAGTAAAAGAAAATACTTTCTTTGATCTTGTTGGCTGACTTGAATTTCTTCCATGTGAAGGAAAAATCATGCTTTCATTATTTCCCTATCCCTCTCACCGGTGAGGTGGGCCAAGACTTTATTATATCGATTAGAGAAAATTTATCCTTTCATATAAATTAATTAAAGAGTTTGCGATAATGTTAAATTACAAGAGAACAAAAAAGAGAAGTGATCATAGCCATTATTTATATGAAATTCATTAATTTAACTATAATTTTATAAGAACATATTGTCACTTATTTTATTAACAAAATAAAATCTGTACCAAAATACAGTAATTTTGATTCTTAAATGCAATTACATTTTCATTTTCTAAATTTAAGTCGTTTATATCACTTATCATTATATTTTCATTTACATTTTCTAAATGCATTTACATTTTCATATTCTTGTTTATCAATTGCTTCTCTTTTCATTTAAAGAGTTTCACTTTATAAAAACTTTCGTCAATCTAAAACTTCATTTACTTTTTATCTAAGATCATAATATTTTCTCTCGTCTCTTTGAAAATCCAAACTTATTTTAGGATTCCTGCTGTTATGAGTAACAAATCTATCCAATCATATTTTCCTATATAGTGAGTTATCTTTTTGTTCTTTTTTGAATCAATTATAGATTCTGTTGCATGTGACCTTTGAGGAGGTTTTGTTGACTCAGTAGTTTGTGTTGTGTTGTGTGGCAACTGGAATAATATTCCATGGGTCCATGTATAGCAAGGTATTATTGGGCGGCTAAGTTCTTGAGGGTTATATGTAGTCGTTGGTGTATGTTAATAAAAACAGTGAAGGTTAAATGATAAAATAACTAATTTTTAAAATCCTTGGTATATATAAATTAAAATAATTATTTTTAATGAGAATGTTTATAAGAGTTACTCTTTTATCATAGTGTTTTTATATATAATTTTTCTTTAAAAAGAACATTTTTTAAAATAATAACTCCTGTTTCTTTTATCTTTTTTCCACAGAAATATAGATATTAATAGTTAAACATAATTTTATTGTATTAAAAAATAATATTTTTATTCTAAAGTAGAATTTATATACCACGTTTCGTATTTTTTTTTATCATAATATAATGAGATGGATCAAATTATACCAGTATATATTTACTAAATGTTATATTTCTGATAAATTATATAAGTACATTTTATTGATCTATTTATTAAACCATGTCAACTTTTTTTGAAATTAAACAACAATAAGATACTGAAAATGTTCATAAATTAATATATTTTTGTGATGTAAATGTTTATTACAAAATTTAATTATAATATCATTTATACATAAATGTATTTATTTTAATTATTTATGTAATCAATCTTCTTACATTTATAGGGATAATAATGAGTTACTCCATTATCCAGTATTCCACATTATTAGGTTGTAATTGGAAAAAAAACAAAAACAAAAAACTAGCTTGACTTTATAAAAATTAGATCAAACATTATTGACGAAAAAAATGATTCTTTTTACTTTCTGTTGCATAATTTAATGTTGATAACACTTATTTATTTAGATTTAAATTGTATTTTCCATGTAGATGTTAATTGAACTTAGTTGTTTGGAAAGTTAAAATATCTGAAATAATTATATTTTAATTAATAATATTTTTTATAATTTGTAATTTCACTAAAAAGAATTAGTTTTTAATGTCAGATAAATTGTTGGTTAGTGGCGATTTTAACCGCTACTATTTTATTTTTCGTCAGTTAACTCACAGAACTTGGCATCACAAAAGCATCATAGCATGATTTAATATAACTATCAAAATAACTGTCATTAAAATTACTAAAATTAGTTTTAACTACATCTAAATTATTTTTTTAAAAAATATCTAATATTTAACCAGGTTACAATCGTCGGGAAAACCATAATTTTTAAATAAAAAAACAATAGTCAATATTTGGTGACTGTTTTAACTCCTCTAAATTAATTTTTTAAAAATTTCATGTAATGTTCAGTGAGAGTTATAACCGCTAGAAAAATCATTATTTTTTCCAAAAAAAAAAAAATTCTAATATTTAGTGAGGGTTATAACTGTCCATACCAATCAATGACTGTACAGATCATATTTTCCAGGTTTTTATTTAAGCCAACTAGGTGGCTCAAATAAAAGACAAAGGATAAATCCAATATTAGGTGAATGTTATTAAGTTAAGAAGGAGAGCGTCCAAAACTTATGTACAGGAATAATAAAATGTTTAAATATACTATCTTTATTAAAAAAAATTATAAACAGGTATGTATTTAAACAAGGTCTTTTAATAAAATGAATAATTTAAAAAAGATTGTTAATGGTCTTTTCAAACAACTCTTCAACAAATGAACATTTACCTGAGCAAAAAACAAAAACACATTTGTGGTCCAGATGACTAATTAATGGAACCAGTGTGTTGTCAGATAACACTATCAATTTAAGCACTTCTCAAAGTCTCAAATTGTGAGCTCTTAATCCTACTTAATTCATTTTCATTACCAAGAAAGAGCATCTTTTCTTCATTTGGAAAATGAGTTAGAGGCAACCTTAATGCTAAGACACAAAACCTTGACCTTTCTTCTTGGTTGACCAGAAAATTTCACAGAATGGTGAAATATTAAGTAGGCTTAAAGATGCATGTGAAGTGAACTGCATCAGCATTTACTCTAGAAAAGTAACAGGTGTCAAGGACAGTGTCAGCAATTCACTAGCTATACAGACATTACATTACAAGAATTACTCCATTGTAATTTTGTGATAAGGTTACCGTGTCGTCTTATTTACTTCAGTGTTATTGCCATTTAGTTCTTCTTTGTCAAATTTCTTCTTGCCATTTAGAATAACTCCATTTAGCTAATGTTTTAATGCATTCTGTATACATTTAGAATACCATGTTAATCAACATCTTGTACTGATCATAATTTATAGAGAATCTACCAAAAATTCTCATAAACGGTTCAATGTATCAATGTGACACCAATTGGCAACCAACATAAGAATAAGTCTTTGCTATTGAACTAATGGAGCCTACTTCTACTGTTCCTGTGATATGAAGGAAAAGGACATGCAACTTCTAAAGATAGATAGTGTTAAACCAAAGAATCTCTTCCTAATAACTACTTTTAATCAGCTAAAGCAATTTGTTTCAGATATGAGAGAAGCATTTGTTTTAAATGAAGAAATTGGTTATGCTTTTACCTCAACATTAGGAGGGTCCACTTGGGAGTCAAGATCCACAAGTTGATTTGTCTGGCTACAGCTCTCTTGATCACCTCCTTTGCACTGAGTTGGGGGAAAATTGGCCCAGTGAAAATGAAATATTTTCAAGATAATGCTTAAGAAAAGCGCCGTTCTTTAACCAATATCCATGGTTCACCAACTTTATAATACTACCAAATTTGCAAACGAGTTGAACTAAGAAATTAGACCTCACATTTTTGCAGCTGTACTAAAAGCTTCTTTGTGAGCCATATCAGGGCTCTCAGCCTTTAGCCTGTTAATCTCTTCTTGCATTAAACTAGTACTCTCATTAGAACTCAAAGTTTGAACTATGAGTGCTATACAACTTTGTTCATTGAATCATTACTTGATGAAGCAGTTATAAGCTGATGGGGTTCGCTGTCTCATCTCTTGAGCTGCATACAATCCATGGATAAAAAAAAACAATTTACAGTGAAGTATAAGTGCACAAAAACCTTGCTTTAAACTCAATATAACTCATCTTATTATTGAAGTAACTATCTTACGTACGTTTATTCACAATATTAATCATTGGAATGAGATCCTCTTCCTCACAATTAGAATAGGTAATCAGGGATGCACTGTGGCTGTTCAAAGTCTTGTTAGCATCTTGTTCTGGACTACTTTCTCTTGGCTGTAGAAGAGTGAAGACAATACAAATGCTGTTTCAGAAAATAATTAAAGATGAGTATGTGGGTCATTGGATTCACTACAAGTTCCTTCACATAACCAACATCTGAGAACAAGGCCTCGGTAATAGGAGACAGAGGTAAAACATGAATACCAAGCCTGCACCCTCTCCACTGAGTAGTCCACTATCTTGTTAGCCCACACAATACTTACCACCTTGTTCTCTTTTGTATAATCTTCCTCGTACAGTTTATGTCCCTCCCCCAAATGCCACCACATTTGAGCTGAACGAATTTCCAATGCTGCAAGTGTTGATCCAGTGGCAATAAGTTGAGTGTCACCATATGCTAGACCCATCAATGCTGATGAATAATATGCATTCACAGCTTCACTAGTACACTCCTGATTTCTTCCATGTGCAAATTCAGTTAACCCTCCTGCCCAGGAATGCAGTTTATACAGATCAAAGCACCTCAAACGCATGTAATTAGAGTCTGATCTTCTACCCGAGTTCCTGAAATCTGCCACAAGTGAATAGGCTTGAGGCTTGTACTTCCTTCCCAAAGCTGGATCAATCTTTGCAAGCACCGCAATTCCATAATTGTAATGATGATCATATAAACACCAAACCCAAAATCCGCTCCTGAATTTTTGGTGAAGAGGGTGAGCTAGCCATTAACAACTCCTCCCACCCTTTCTTTTCCCATTTATACTTTACGCAGAACGGATTTGTGAATGCTGCACCCCCAGAGACAGGATAACAAGAGCTGAACCTATTGAGGATTACCACTTACTTAGGGTCAGAATCAGGCAACACTGTTATCCTAATTATGCCAGAAAACTCGCCAGAAGTAATCTCAGAAACGGTACTAATAGGGTACAACCATTAAGACTACAGTTTTCATCAGGGTGCTTTGGAAGATTTCCAAATGTTACAATATTTACAAATGTTTTAACAGATAGCACAACAGTCATTTCATTAAAACAAGATAAAAGAAAAAGAAAAACACATTCTTATCCAAGTCTAAAGTAAAATTAGTATACCTCTTGTTTCATTATCAATCTTAGTTGACTCACTTTCAAATCTGGCAAACTTTTCATGCTTCGCCAAATCAATTTTCTTCTGTTTAGAACTTTTCAGCTGGGGCACGTCCTGCATAGTTCCACTTATGTATTATAAACAACCAAAATTAGCAATGTACAAGTGCCCCAGACAAGAGTTTGCAAAACTTATAGTTTCTATGTGAAATTTCAGAAGCAAAACTAATCTAGAAAGGATATTTTCTTCAAGTGATGTGGTTTTGTTGATGCATTGTGCAATAAAATTTAAGTTTCATGTCTTCATATGTCACTCAGTTCATGCAGAACGAAAATTGAAGAAAGAATTTCAGATATAGAATATAATTAAATTAAAAGTCAATCACTCCACACTCAATAAACCAAACTCCAAGAAAATTGACTCTGTAAGAATCACATTAAAAGACAAATTTGGAAAAATTGAGGCAGTGAAACTTACTTGAGCCTCACTTAATCTCTCACTGCATTCATTGTTTTTCTTAGAGGAGGCCACGGAACCCATGCCTTTAATCCGTCTGGAACCGCGATAACTAAATGGAAAAGAAAATTATCATTGATTTAAGAATTGCGCAGATAAAACAAAATTACCTATAAAAAGAACAAATCAATTACTTTATCTTTGCGCAGATTAAAAAAATTACCTATGTGAGGAACTTGAGATTGAAGAATGGAATGCAGAAAATCAACTTACGAATAAAAAAACACATATCAGAAAGTAGTTGAAATTAGGGTTTATCAGAATTTGTGGTTGGCGGCATACAATATCTGATTGATCTTCTGGTAGGTTATACTCATGTGGGTGGAGGCACACAATTTTAACTGACAAGTACAATGTATATTTTGGGGAAGAGGAACAAATTTACCATTGACGGGAATTCTCCAAAGATTATTGAAGCTTTACGAGTCCATGGATCTTCTGGGCAACAAATAGAATCCTTTAACTCTGCTCTTTTGTCAGGGAAAAGCAGTGCCTCCTTATGTGAGTAATATGCAGTTTTCTGGATGAAATAAATAATTTTGGCTTTTTCATATGTATTAATTTTGATATAAATGAATATTCAAAATTTATACTTTTTATAATTTAAAGAGAGTTATTTGAGTTAAGAAATTAATAAAGTAAAGTGAGTTTTTCTTTTGATAATTTATAAAAGAATTTAAATATTTTGTGCATCTATATCTATCCATCAAAGTATTAATCGGTATAAAAAAATATTAATATTTAAATAGATTGCATACTCGTAAATCTTTTGTTTGTTTATATTTATAGTGGAGTAAATCTTTTGTTTGTTTATATTTATAGCGGAATGTTACACAAAGTTAATCTATCTAAATGAATAAAAAAGAGTATTTATGGATATGTAAATCATTGAGGATAATTTTAGATTAATCTAATTCAAGACAAATTATTGTAGAGAATTTATTGAAACCTTTAAATTCAGAATAGGTTTATTATTGATATGTTTACAAATATTTGATCATTATATCAAGATATCTTAGTAATTAATATTATTCTCTAAAGATTTGATATTGATGGTGTATTACATATTTTGAAATGAGATAAACCATTATTTGAATTTATTTATTTATTTAGTTTTTTATGATGTGAGCTTAAATTATATTTTTCTTGTCATAAATTCAGCTATGATTGCTTTAATATATGTGTTAATGGAACTCACTTTTCCTTCTTAAAGAAACATTTTTTTTAAGGATTCTAATGAGAACATGAAAATTGTTCTTGACCACAATCTTGACTTTACACTAAGATTGGGAAATTCACTTCTTCTATGGACTTTAGTACTTCTAAAGAGAGGAAAAATTATAAGAAGTGAGATCGCTCAAATTGTATGAGACTTTCTTCAGTCTGTTCTGATATCAATTTAGCTTTGATGGCTAGATTATAGTACAACTACTAATATCAATATTTACATAAAGGGTTGCATAATATACTGAAAGCCAATTGATTATAAAAGATGAATATATGTTGGAGATGGAAAATTGGTGGAAGTAGAAGTTATAGGACATTTTATATTAATTGTTCACCGATTTTTTATTTGGATTTCATAAAAAATGGTATTGAAACAAAGAAGCTTTAGTGGAAGAGAGAGACCTTCCATGGTTGTCGAAGAAAGAAGAAGAAGGGAAGGCAAACGAAGAGCAAGCAAAGGTAAGAAAATAGATCTCTTCTGATTAGATTGTTATGTATGTTCTATTATATGAAAAAGGGAAATTCCAAGCTTTAAATAGGGTTTTTGAAAACAAGGGACATGGGAAAAATCCTAACAAAAAAAAACAAACTAATTACTGCTTCTAAGCAATAATTCTAACTGATTAAACAAACTCATTAGCCTCTCCTTAAGCTTGATGGTGTATGTTCACCAATCCAAGATTAGGAACGATGAACCAAAAGCGAACGCGATGGGAAAACTTTGGCGAAAATTTCAGTCAATTGTTCGTTCGAGCGAATGAGTAGAAGATGTAGGAGATTGGCTTGGATTTTCTCACACACAATGCAACAATCGAGGTTAATGTGCTTGGTTCTTTCATAGAAGTTTTGATTATGAGCAATATGCTTGTTTGACTTGTTGTTTAGTAGTGGCATTTGTCTCAATGTTAAGATCTTGGAGGACATAATGAAGTCGTTGTATTTCAAACACAATAGCAACTTGGCATGGTATTAGACTTCCATGATACGAGAGATGGTCCTAAAAAGATGTAGAATCCTACAGTGGATCTTCTAGTATTAGTACAAGTGGCCAAATCTAAGTTATTAGAAGCCTTTATCTCAACAACAACAACAAAACTTTTGAGGGGTTGAACTTGATATACTTAAAAAACATGCTGCAAAGTCCGATAATGATAATCAATGACAGATTACATAAATTGATTTAGTAAATTGACATATGAACTTAAATTAAGTCTAATATATATTAGTG
The DNA here is from genome assembly GCA_027742785.1 of Vigna reflexopilosa. Classification (NCBI taxonomy): domain Eukaryota; kingdom Viridiplantae; phylum Streptophyta; class Magnoliopsida; order Fabales; family Fabaceae; genus Vigna; species Vigna reflexopilosa. Next base: position 31,736,520 of record CM050917.1, read on the forward strand.
AGATAAATAGGATTGGTCAAATTTTGAATTAAAGAAACTAAATAACATATTTGAAATTGAACAATAATTACAACTCAAACAAATGTAGTAAAAACATGGATTATTCAATATTAATAAAATTAGATACATCACATAATTTGACTTATAAATATTCTAAATGGAAACAGAAATAAATGTTCACCACCATAAACCATAAACCGAATACAAAAATGAATTCGGACTACGAAAATGTCCACCAAAAGCACCAAAACCCTAATTGTGCCGCAACCGAATAAGAATACACAAAAAAAAAGAGAAACATGCGCCAAAAATTTAGGAAGTAAAAAATCAACTTTTTACATCAAATTTTTACACGATTTGATGTGAACTTCAAGAAGTCCAATTGTCCAATATAAATGAGTTTAAAATATTTATAAAAATATCAATATGTCCCTATGTCTAACATAAATGAGTTTAAAATATTTATAAATTATCATTATGTGTATTTTACATCGTATTTATGATAGTATGACCTTAATGTGGTGAAGTAATTGACCAATTTTATACCAGTGACGTACAAAAGATTTTGTTGACATCGTATGTGATTTTTTTTTAAAAATTAAAATGAATAACTTTTATTGGTGTACTTAAAGTTTGAGTTGTAGTACATGGATGCTATTTATACGTTATACATATTGGTAATAGAGTTTGAACAATATAATGATTTCATAACTTCTTTTTTCACTGAATGATTTCACAATGTACAAGTTAAAATGCAAAAATAAGATAAAGGAAAATTTCACAAAAAATGTATCATAACATCTGACTTTTATTACCAATTTTCATTTCACTTATTTCATATGAATTTACAAATAACAAACAAGAATGTCATTTGCATTGTTTCATGAAAAAGAAAAAAAAAAGTGTTGCATTTATTGATCATTTGTTATGTAGTATGAAAAATAATAATTAAAAAGCCATCATCCTCACGAATTCTTCATAATTAACTCGACCATCACCATCCAAATCAGCCACTCTGATCATCTCCACCAGCTCTTTTTCTGTGATCTTCTCTCCAATATTTTTCATCACAGACAACAACTGTACATAAACATTAATCATATTTATACATGGTTATTAATTACTGGATCGTATATAGTCAAACAAATTAATTATAATTTAGATGCATGCTTCCTTAAGGAGTTAAGTGAACCTCTGTGGGTGATATGTAACCATCTTGATCCTGGTCAAACAGTCTGAAAGCTTCTTTCAATTCATCTTCTGCTTCACTTTGCTTCTCGATCCATCCATCCAACACATGCATAATTAGCATCCGTTTTCACCATTACTCTCATTTATGAACAAATTAAATTCAAGTTCTTCAACTACACGCACCTTCATTTTCCTGGCCATGACATTCAAGAACTGCTCAAATTCTATGATTCCGTTCCCATCCATATCCACTTCATTCACCATCATTTCCAGCTCCTCCTTCCTGGGATTATTTTGATTCAGTGCCCTAATTGCACTACCTAATTCTTCCATGGTTATGCACCCTTTTTTTCCAATATATATCATAAATGAAACACACGTTACATTAAAAATCAGTATAGAAAAAAATACGTAAAAAAGAGAACAAATCGAAGGACAAAGCATGCAAACACCAGACAGAAAATTATGAAACACCAGATTAATTGAGTTCAATTCAGAAGAAGGATACACACCATCTCCATCTCTGTCAAAAAGACAGAAGGCTTCTAGAAAATCGCCAATCAGATTTTCACTCAGCACTTCCTTCATGTTGATGAACTGCAGCAGATCCACGCCCAAGCACAAAATTTAGATGAAGAACAGAAAGATAGAGTAATGGAAGTCCTCATTCATATTCATATTTATCAACCGTCCAAGTATATAAGCCTAAGTACAAAATTTAAAAGTGAACTTTAGATATGAATGCACCAACCGCCCAAGGAAAAACCCCACACCAACTAATTTATGAAAATAAAATTATAGTGTACACGGAAGAAGGAAATAGGGTTAGCAAAAGTGGCCCCTTGGAGGACTTAGGTGTACAGCACAAAATATCATCCCAATAATTACATTAAACTCTTGCAATTGCTCACACAGTTATTGAAAAAATAAAGAAAATGTTTTAAGCAGACAGAAAATTCTGTCAGAAAAATCCATATATTAAAACTATTCAAGTATGCAGAAATTATCTGAAAAACTCATAGAAACCGATGACCCTTAAGATTGAAACTGTTGTAGGAGTTCAGCAGGGTATGGGAATTGTCTTTGTCCCAAAATCTTCAAAAAAGTCTTTCTTTTTATGACTTTTTTGAGAAGGGGTTGCGCTGATGAAAAATTGTATGGTTTTGGTTGTTCACACTTCCTATTCTCGCTGTCTGGCGTGTAGCTGCCGGTGCCATCACTCATCACTCTGTCTGTCTGTTCTTATCAGGCACAGAAATTGCACATAAATGGAAATCTCAACGATTCTATTACAATTACGTGAAGCATATATGAAAGATAGAGTTTTAAAAAAGAGATATAAAGTAGAACAACTAATTCTATAAAGGATGTTTTGGGGAAACTAGATTCCTGAAGCTCCAAAGATTCACAATGTAGGCTCAAAGCAAATTGCAATACGCAAAATTAAACTATTGGATAATTCAAATTCAGCCTAAGTCTCATGTTAAGTAAAAGGGAAAAAAAAAACATCATAATGATAAAAGCTCTTAAGATTTTAGATTAAAATTGATATTAATTTTTATTAAGTTGATGTTTCATTCGTCCACATGATTCTCTTTTGAAAGACTCACCACAAACAACCATGATCTACCGAGAGAAATTTTGTCTTTTATTGAAAAATTTTCAGATGCATAATTTTGAAATCAAATAAATAAATCAATTCAATTATAGCCTATAAAAATAGAATTTAAATATGATTTCTTAAAAAATTGAGAAATTTATTCGGATGATTTTATTTAGTGAATTTCAGCCGCCCAACAAGTTGGTGGTATTTAATTTATGATCTTCGTTTAGTTGAAAGTTAGTGACATGATCTTTCGCATATTTTAATCATACTTTGGAAGAAAGTGGAATATTTTCAACATATTATTTTTAATTTTCATGTATTTACTTTAAAAATACAGTGTTTGAATTATTTGTGACTTTTTTAAAAAGCATTATTTTACCAAACTACATAATTGAGTAGGACCATTTTCCTCATACAATACAATATTTCTCTTACGTTTAACTATTTTTCTTTCAATACATAACAACAGAAGAAACAAATTTCTGAATACATCTCCACTAAACATTTTCCCTGATTATATAATTCAAACCTCTGCAATTATTAAAAAAACAATCCCTGAATTTGTTTTGGAAGACAATTATCGTTATATGCTTGGAAAAAGAAAAACAAAAACAAAACGTTAAAACTTTGCCTGATTGATATTTAGTCGTATTCTTAAATTTATTCCTAAATTATATTTAATGAATACAATAAATAATTCTACTCTATTGTTTACAAAATTATTGTGTAAGGACTGAGAGTTTTTGTGTGCACGTGATTAATGTATTCGTAAACTAAATTTTATGTTTATTTTTTTATTTAGTGTATAATGATATATATATATATATATATATATATATATATATATGTATACATATGTATACACATATATATCTGTATATATGTATATACACATATATGTATATATGTATATACATATATATATATATATATGGATTAAAGAGAAGGGCAGACACTAGAAAGGTTTAAATGGTTTAGAGTGAGGTTTAGTTTGACTTATGGGTTTAGATATGACTAAAGAAGTAGATATAATAACATGGGGTGTCATTGAAAAACCATTATAGTTTTATCCGAAAAGATGAAATAAAGAGAACGAAAGTTCCTTTCTTCTTTTTCTTCCATTTTCTTACACCATCTTCAATTTTTCCATCATTTTTAAGGTTTTGATGTTTTTTAAGCAAACAGCAAAAAGATAACACTTATGTCGGTCTAGTCAAGAGATAAAGTAAGATGAACTGAAAAATACCCACAAATTCATTGCTTTTGAAATTTTTTATTGAAATTGATGTCAAAATCTCTTTCGATACGTCCATTCCAAAAATTCAACATCATTTGATGGTGAATCCTTAGAGTATTTTGTTTTTTATCCGATGCATATTTAAGATTGTTGAGGCAATGGATGATTAAGTATTTAGGTTTGAACTAACCAATAACTAGCTTAGCACCTTTACTCCATCGTCTCTTTCAAATACATAAGTTCATATTGTTGAACCTTAACAAATTAAGTTAAAATCTACTTTGAAGATAAACATCAATTCTAAAGAATGTTGAACCACTTGAATCCAATCTTGATGGAAGAGAAAGGATAAAGGTAAAGTTGTAGAATTTCATATTTAGTTGGTAGAAAGAGAAAAAGTTATTCTTTTTAATTTTCGTACGAGGGTAGTTAGGAAAAAGTTAGAAATAGTTCATTTATTCTTCTTGGACACACATGTATTAGAAATACACACGTGAAATTGCGTAGCAGGTTAAAAGCGGAAACACGCTGTCATGTCTATCAGGATATGACCACAAACAGAGCCTCGTTCTATCGTTCTCTCCAAACGACAATTGAAACGATTGTTACGGGCCCCATTTAGACCTTTTGTTTTTTTTTTTTTATGAATGGGCTCCACTCACATCTGATGTGAGTTTACCACAATAAAACTTGGCAACTTTTTTGCTAAAAGAATGCTCCACTCTCAGTGAAACCACTACCATTTACACATGGAAGAAAATTTTATTTGCTTATAAATCAATCATTCAGACATCAAACAAATAATTTAGAGCTTCCAGTGTAGTAAACCACCTTAAGCACCAGGAAGTGCCTTATGAGAACTACATAAAATATACGTAAAACAACCTGCAGAGACATAAGAAATCCTTAGCCCTAATTAAACATAAACACATACTATATATAGATAATCCAGCTCTTCACTTGAAACATTTAGGTGATCACTACAGCCTTGTGTTGACCACTTCATTCTTTGCCATCTGCAGCCCGAAGTGAACCTAGTTGAACTGGGGCCTGAGTCTGCACCACTTTGGACGACCCATACACTGATATATCAATACCTTGAGCCTTCTCCTTCTCAATCTGCTCCTTAATCCAGAAGTATGTGATCCTCAGCCCATCCTACAGTATCAGAATTGAGATACTGTAAGTATCATAGAATCATTTGGTGGTTTAAAACTATCAAAAAGTAGGAAAGGATAATGTAAAATACAAAGGTTTTCATTGAGAAAAGCTAAAGATTCCATCAATCTTTCTTGAACAAGATACAGAGCTCAAATTGGATACAAACCTTTATAAGACACGGAACATAATATCAATAAGAAGAATAAACTAAGCACGGTGCAATTGACTGAATCTATTATTGTTGCATATAACTTAATATGAACATGCATTGAATTATAGAATGGAAATTAGAAGATAATTTCCTATTAATTAATGATATTAATACCTTCAACTTCATAGTTGGAGCCCAGCCAAGCTTTTCTTTTATCAGTGTGTTGTCTGAATTACGACCTCGAACACCCTCGGGACCAGGAATGTGATGAATAGGAATATTCTTGTTATCAAAGCCAAGAATAATCTCGGCCATCTCATTCATGCTAACCATCTCATCACTTCCAATATTTACCGGCTCACGGAAGTCAGATTTCGTCAATCTAAACACAACAATAAACCCCAATGTCATTTTTATCAAAGATTATGAAGAAAAAGGTGAAACATCTCCATAATTTATTCATATACTCATAAATACCATATTGGCTTTCCCCTATTCAACCATATAAGACAATTTCTAAATCATGTAAATGCGGAAATCGATATTGTGGCCATTTAATCCAAAAGTTTTGAATGAGCTAATGATTAGTTTTCTTCCAGAAAAACCCAATTTTAAATAAATAGATTTTGCAAAGAAAACTACTAATTGTGTGTTTGGATCAATGTCTGTGATCCATGTTGCCTTTCAAATCCATGTCAAAACATGAAAAATTAAGCACTAGCAAGCTCGCATGGTGCTAAGTGGACACACATCACGGAGCACAAAACATGCAGCAACAAATTGACATGTCCTCAAAATAACTTCACAAAAAGTTACTCTACTGACTCTGTTTTCATAATCAGAAAACAAAAAATTCAGAATTTTAATATTAAACAGACAGACAATAAAAAGAACACAATAATTTAGCTATAAGTAAAAAAATCATCCAAGACATACCTTAGCACACCTTCAACACACTCATCAATGAAGGTAAATGATCGTGTTTGCAATCCATCTCCCCACATCTCAAATCTATCAGTGGAAGTGAGTACCTTCCGACAAAAAGCAGCAGGAGCCTTCTCCCTTCCACCTATCATAAGACAGGGACAGGAATAGACCACAACACAAACTTAGTAAATCCAAAAGGATACCAAAATATAAAATTTTCTACCAAATTACCCATTTGGTAAAGACAAAAACTATAAAGGCTTTAAATTCAGAGAAAAATCATGCCTTTCCAAGTTCCAAAAGGGCCATAGATGTTATGGAACCTCCCAATACGGCACTCAATTCCAAAATCCTTGTTATAGTGCTTGCATAACTCTTCAGTTGCAAGCTTCTCCAGTCCATATGCATCTTGTGGCTAAAACAGTCATAAAATTGAACACATTACTCCCAGGGTGAAAATCAAGAACCAACATAAATTCAACAACTGCAAAATCACCAACAAACCTCAGCTGGCCATGCATCAGACTCCTTCAAGCTCACATTGGTTTCCAACTGTTTAAACTCTGGGTAGATACAAGCACTAGAGGCATAAAAAAACCTGGAAAATATTTTTTGAATAACACAGAGCACATCGTCATATAATTAAAACAAACACCACACCATAAATGTTTGGTCCGAAAAAGTATAACTGAAATGATAAGCATGATGACTGACCTCTTAATGCCGTTAATCCTGGCAGCCTCGATCATGTTGAAGCTAATCATGGTGTTGTTGTACATAATGACAGAGTGATTAGACTGAATAAATCCCATCCCACCCATATCTGCAGCAAGATTGAAAACATGATCAACCCCCTCAGTAACCTTCAGGCAGTTATCCATGACCCTGAGATCAACAAGATGGAATTCATCACAGAACATGTCCTCAGTCATGTGCTCATTTTTCTTCCAGTCAGAAGCAATAACGTAATGCCCCTCCGTCTTGAGGCGCCGAGCTATGTGTGATGCAATAAAACCCCCAGCCCCAGTGATGGAAATCTTAAGCTTCTCTGATGGCCAGTAAGGCTCTCTCTCAAGACTCTCATAAGTGTACTCACCATAGTCAGTTTTGCCAGCACTTCCCATTCTGCACACAATGTGGATTCGGAGGGCAAAAGGAAAATGGTTACGAAAAATAGGTCCAAAACATCAGAAACCACTATATAAACAAAAAAGAGTTCATGTGAAGCAAGAGTAATGTGAGAACCAAAAAAGAAGAGAAAAATGAAATTGACGAAATTTCCCCTTTTCAAGGAATAACAAACCAGTCTATAAACAAAAAAGAGTTCATGTGAAGCAAGGGTAATGTGAAAAAGAAGGAAGAAGAAAAATGAAATTGACGAAATTTCCTCTTTTCAAGGAATAACAAACCAGGCTGAAAAACACGGCGGAGAGTCGGGGGAAAAGAACGAGATACAACACATGCTAGCACATGAAGGGTACTAGAATGCGATTAATTAATAGAAGCATAATGAAAACACTTAACTCATTATAGTTGGCACTACTAAAAGATAAAACTTAGAAAGAAAAAAAAAGGAGTATTTAGGTTTAAAAAAGATCTGCTACCCAGCTTTCCCAAAAGAAAAGGGGAAAAAAATAAATTAGAATGCAAAGCATAAAATAGGTATACATATAATGGGTGACAGTAAAAGAAAAAGGAATGATACGAAGAGAATGACGGAACTGGTCCATAGAGAAGTGACGGCAAAAGGCAAAAGTTGTATTGAAAGATTAAACCCTAAGCGTGGATGGTAAATTTTGAAAGAAAAACATAAACGATGGGGGAATTGAGGAACAAACCTGTGTAGAGGGAAAAGGGAGAGGTTGAAGGGATTGAAGAAACTTTATGGAGAGAAGGAGATAGGAAATGAGTTGAAAGTGGTGGAAATGCTATATATAGGATGAAAAGGGAAAGTCACTCATAAGTTGTGTAATTTACTTTCCTCACAATAATTGGCAAAGTGCCAGGAGAGACCCACCGAACAACACCACATACAGACAAACAATGTTTGAATTTTCCTTCTCCACCCCACAAACAATTGTACTGTGCTTTAATAAAACAAATTAAGCTCTGTTCTAAATTATTTAGTGCTGGGAATCGTTCGCCGAAGCTGTCGCGAGAAAAGAAACGTCGTATACCAGACCCATTTAACACGTTGCATATCTCAACTGAGGAAACTGTTTTAAGACGAATAAGTGCAGTAGATATGCCGAAATCCACCGCTTTAATTGATTCCCCGGTACGGCCACTGAGTAAAATTAACTCCTTCATTTTTTTTCTGTTCCAGACATTATCATCACATTTTCTCTTTTCCGTCCAATTTAATTAACTATTTTGCAGGGTTATCAAAATGGATCACCACTCCGAACTGTGTTGAGTTTAAAAAAATTGATTTTTTTTATGCGAGTCAGATTTTAACTCGGTTTATATAGGTTAAATCTGTAGTGGATCGGTTGGTCCGTCAATTCATCTATCTAATTTTTTTAATTTATTATTTTATTTGTGAAATCCTAAAAATAAAATATTTTTTTCACTTACTGTATACCAAATTGTACTTTTTATTATTATTTTAAATTATTTTCAGTTTAACATCATTTTTTGGGAGTGAAATTTGTTTAAATTTGAATATAGAAAATTTGTAATTTTTTTATTTAAAAAAAATTGTAATTAATTTGGCTAGTAAGTCAACCCGTTTATCCACCAACACGTGGCTGGTCGAGCCGGGTTCATATTTTTTCTGACTCGCTAATAAATAAGTCAGGTTGGGTTGGCTCACTAAGTAACCAACCCGTGGTGGGTCGAGTCGGATTATCCGTTTTGACAGCTCTATTATTTTCTCATATTACTTCCTATATCTTTTGCATCAATTAATTTATATATATATATATATATATATATATAATAAAATTGTGACACATTTTCTTTTATTTTTTATTTTTTAAAACAAATTGATGACTCAACTTGATGCAACCCATAGCATCAAAACCTTTACGAATATAATTTTAATTTGGAGATTATATATAATAAATTATTGATTTTTTATGTAATTAGAATTTGAATGCATAAATTTGGAAATATACTTTAAATTAGTAATCAATCATTTGAATTGTGACATTGTAACACTTAAAAAAAACTAAAATATTACAATTTAGTTTATAAAAGAATTCGACAACTGCTTATTTGATGTCATTAAGAGATTACTTCTTTCTTAAAGTCTCATGCAGACAGTATGTAAAAAGTGCATTAAAAAATTTAAACAGTGTAAGAAATAGAATATAAAAATGTCTAATTGATAGAAACTGAGAGCTCTGGATTTTAAATTTATATCCTATAAGAACAAATTATTTTATTATTTGGTTTTTTTTTTTAGTTTTATCACTCATTTTTCATATATTTTTCAACATCAAATATATTTGAAAGACTATACTAATTATATCTGTACTCCTTGTCTTATAGTATGCTTCAACATCAAATATGAATGATTTTGTTATATACTATAATATTTGAAATTTGAATTGTTACAATCTATACTTTCATCAAACTTACAAATAAAAGATAGGTAGAATAGAATGTATTTTAATTTGCTGAAAATAATAAATCACGCTGATTATTTTAAAATTTAATAAATAATTTTTAAAAAAAATAGCATACATCATATTTGTGATTATGGTTGATAAATTATTTTTTACCAAAACAATTTGATAGTGAGTACAAACAATATTTCTGAAGTTGAATGCTTTTAAGCTAAATTTTTCATAAAATTATGATTCGTTATTATTATGTATTAGTAGAGGTTTGGATGTAATGAGAAGAGAATACACTATTAAATGGAATATCATTTGTTTATGGTTAATTAATATATAAATAAATACAAGATTGATACTTAATTGATGTTGTAATAAATGACATTTAGTTTATAAACTTAAAGATAACTTTCAAAGAGGGGTTCTCTTTCATAAGTCATATTGTATCACGCTATATTCTTTTAATGAAACAATATTGAAGATAGTCAAATTATTGGGTCTTAATTTTTTATGTCATTTAAGTATTTTTTATTCAAAACAATTACTATCTAATGAGCTTTGAGTTGAAGTAAAGTGTGAATTGATGCTAGAATTTGAATAATTTGTTTGAATTTATTTTAATGAGAATGAAAGAACTTATACTGACTCATTAAAAGTTATTTTATTGGTACAATACAACTTTATGTAATGTTTAAGCTAATTATAAAATTTGTGAAATATATCTAAGTGGTTTTGGAAACATTTATGATCAAGTTATAAGAAAAGAAAAGAAAAATATAACATTGTATATGTATAAGTGAGGTCACCAAACTTGGAATACGATGTTAAGATAAATTAAGCATATATACAATTTATTTTAATTGATATTTTAAAGAGGATGAAATTTTTTAATAACTTTCTTAATTTTTGTGTTGTGAAACTTAATTCGATGCTTAAGTTCAACAAAACTCATGCTAATATTTTCATCTTTACGTATATTTTAAAAATTAATAGTTACTTATTTAATTACTCCTAAGTTATTATTTGGTATGATATGTTATTTATGAGTTGGTTTGGTTTTTTGTTGTTACAAATATATCAAAATTAAACATAAAAGTTATATGTGGTTTGAAAATAATTTTTTTTTAACCAAATCAAACTATATGTTATTAGTTTTGTGGTTTGATTGGATAATTTTTTTTATAAGTCTTATCTTCTTCATATGACGACCTAATTTTATATAAATATATGTATTTTTTTATTACTCTCATGTATTTTATATAATATTATAGATTTAAAATGAAAGACACATTTTCACAAGAGAAAAGAAAAATAATATATATATATATATATATATATATAAATGTTTAATTTTTGTTTAGTTTCGTCTGAAGCAGTTAATTTTAGAATAAAAAATATATTCTAAGCAATTAATCTTTTTTTCATTTTATTCCATATTATGAATTTTAGATTAGTTTTTTTTTATTATTTTGTATGTATGTATTTGACTTTGAATGGCGCCATGTGTGTGATGTATGAAAATATATGTTTTTGTTGTTTGGTTTGGAGGAAAAGTGACTACTTATCTAACTAACGATGACAATAATAATATAAAAGAGTGAATATTTTGATGAAGTGAGAGGGTTTGTCCGTGAGTTAGGGATCTAATCAAACATAAGAGTAAAGTTTAAGCCATTATTTTCCCACGACAACGAAGGAAGCTACTTCGAACTTTACGTATCCTTCACTTTTTCTCTTGTTTTCTTCTTCTTATTTTAATCATTATATTCTTACTTGACTCATTAAGAATATTTTCTTATTTATGTTTATTTTATATATTTTTTTCTTCAATTTATATTTTCATATCAACATAATCAAAATATTCATCTATTTTACAAAATATTCATCTATTTTATCATCTGACAAGCCATCACCAACCTCTCTATGCCTTTCTTCTACACACATCAATGGGGCTACTTAATTTGCTTTCCATGCTCATCGTCAACATTATCTTTATATATTACCATTAATAATATTATTATTATTTTTATGGATAATGATACTTAGACAACATTTTTTTTATAACATTTGAACATCGTCTACGTATTATTCTATGATTGGTCAAAAATTACTCTATAGTGATATTTATGATTATTATTATTGATTGTTGAGTAATTTTAGACCAATCACAAAATGACATGTAGACGATATGCAGATATTGTCAAAAAAATTTTGTCTAATTATTATTATCCTATTTTTATAATCACATTAAACCAAACGGCAAACACCACTAGCAAGTGATGACCCAGCCCAAAATAAAGCACCACGTCCCATTCATAACACTAATCAAGTGCAATTTAAGATTCAGTCAGTCAATCATTCAATCTTGCGCTACCATCATTTTCTTTTTACAATTTAATTCTAATTATAAATTATGATGTAAAATGAGTGATGAATTCGAATATTATATTAAAACCACAATATCAATCAAACACGAATTCAACTCTTATATAAAAAGATTGATGCTATTTAAAATTTTAAAACAATAAATTTATAAATCTTGTTTAACTTTTTATTTTTATTTTTATTCAAGTTGACAAAATAAAGATGAAAAAGAAGGTCTAAGTTGACTGAGAAAGTTAAGTATGGAGCTGTAAAGTTTTGTCTTGGGTGTTTGAAGAGTTGCTTCTGGTTGAGTTTTGATTTGATTATCTTATTCTTATCGTAACACACCACTTCACAGTTATTTATGAAGTTCAAATTGCATTGTATTTATGATTTATGATGTCCCAATTCAAATGTATGTATCTGGGTGTGACCACTCCACTTGTTAATTCCCAAATATTTTTTTCATTATTCCTTCTTCTTCTTCTTTAAGCAAAAATAAAAAATAAAAAATACAATAAATGGTATTTTATGTGAGGTCTTTTTCCATGTTTAAGATTTCCTTTCAACCTCCACAAAATGAAATTCAAGTAAAGATATGTACGTAGCATTGATATTAAATTAATATCTTCCACACAGATTCTAAAATTCAAAACATTTCGATTGCTTCAAGAAAGCGATACTTTCAGAGACTTTTAATATTTTTAATTATGGTAATAAATAAAATCAAGTTTTGCATAATATTTTTAATATTACTTATTATGGTGATATTACTTTTGCATAATCTTATAAATGTTTGTATTTATAGTTATTTTGACATATAATTTAAGTTTATATCTTAAAATATTAAATAAATTTATTAGTTATTTAAATTATTTTGGGATATTAATCTTAATTTTAGAATTCTATATAATCTTTTGTAGTATAAAAATAATCATAAATAATTTTTTGGTGACAGCCAACTTTTTTTACAATTTTCAAAATTTGTAACGGAATTAAATTAACAATTAATTTTTTTAAAAACAAGTAGTGTTTTAGTAAAATTTAATTATATAAACAAAATTTATATTCAACAAATATTAAGTATGCTATATATTTATTTTATCGTATTCTTATCTTACATATTATTATACATAATAAATATATCAAAGAATAGTTGTTATAAAATAAAATTATTTAAATTCTTATTTTGGGAGAAATAGGATTTAATTTGTGCTTTAAATGAGCATAGTTAAAAGTGAAAATTTATGAAATAATTTTGAAGTAAATTTGTCTTGATTTTAGTGGACAAGTTGTTTGTGTGTTAATGAAGAAAATGTGATAAAGATTTCTATTAAACATTAAGATAATCAAGTTATCATGATGTAAATGATCACTTCAAAAGACTCTAAAAGGAATACGAGAAGATCGATTCAAGTGGATGAAATGAAAAACAACATAAACAAATTAAGAACATGAAAAGTAAAAAACATAAGCCGAAAAATAAGCAAAAAGACTAACATAGTAAAAGGGAAATAGGAAAGAAAGGAAGACAGATATTAAGCCACCCAAAATAACCAAGGTTCAGGACAAGACTAAGAGTAAAACACTCTCACAAAAGCAAAGTTCACAAATCACACAAAGGTGTATCTCAAATTCAATATTAATCAACCCTTTACAAGTGGTGGGAAGTCCTTCTAAAATAGGCAATGAAAAAGGGTCTCTTAGCAAAACTACAAAGATGGGAAAGACTACTTAGCTTAGCAAAAGGTGGGAGACTATCTAACAAATACAAAAAAAAAATATCTTCTAAAAAATCTTAATGATAATGAGGTAGAGGGAGAATATTCTCCACTCATTACAAAATCATCATAAAGGTAATTTCTCTCCTTCGAGAGTTCATATGGTCCATTTCCTTCTAAATGTCCTCCTTTTCACTTTGAATAACGTATTCTTAACGAAAGAGGGGTGTAGTGAGAAACACTCATTAAACTAGGCTTCTTCTTGGCCTTTTTCCTGAAACATGATAATCTCAAAATAAGAAATTATCACTAACAATCCTACACAAACATGAGTTGTATTTTAAAACAAAAATTAAACCAAGTAAAATAAAAGAAGGTGAAGAAACTTCCCACCTAAACATGTTTGTTTATTTTTAAGTTCCTTCTCCATTTTTGTTTTGAGTAAGAGACTCATCAAAGTTTTTGGACATGATTTGTTAATTTTAAGTGAAAAAAATTAATAAGAAAAACATATAATTAATATTTTTATACTAAAAAAATTATGTAAATATAATATTATATTATTAAAAATATATTATTTTTAAGTAACATTTAAAATAATTAAAAGTATAAATAACAAATGCATCTTAAATTAATTTAAAAAAATATATAATAATTTAAATGATAAATGTTCCTAATTATATATAACACATTCTCACTATAGAAAATATACAACAAATTACAACTTAACTATCTTTATAAAATAAGACAAGGATTCTTAATTACATTTCAATTAATTAGTATAATTTATTACAATTTGAACATATCAAATATGTTTTATTAAAGGTAAACACTTATAAAAAATATTAAAAATCATAATTAATTTTCTTTATACAAGTGATTTATTAAAGAAATTATAGTTTTATACCACTCGAAGTCTTTTGTGATCAAATAATTATTTAAGCATATAAGATCTTATTTTCTCACTCAGTTGATAGGATATCTTAATGATATCACAAGTATTCCTTATCACACTTATAAATTGGTCACGATATAATTTTCATATAATACCATACAGAAGTATGTATTACATAATCTTAATCATACAACTTGTAACACCTTATCTTTTTAGGTACATAACATAAAAATAATATTAATTATTATTCATATTTGACATTTTTAATAAATTAAATATGCAGGTTGCATCCTTCACGAACAAAATTGAGCTTTTTTTAGTATATTCCTATTAGTTCTTAAATATTTTTAATAATTTCAATTCAATCCATGTCAATTTTTTTTATAATTGTAATTAGACCCTTGATAAACTAATTATGTTAATTTTTGTAAACACTTCAAAATTTTAATTAAAATTATTCGTTCAATATACAATTATTAAATTTATATTCATCCTTATTTCTTATTTGATTTCTAGTATGAATTTAAAATAAAATTTATAATATTTTTGAATTTCATCAGTAATTCTATTGCAAAATTTATTACTAATAAGATTCATAGAAATTATCCTAAAATCTTAGAAAAAGGAAGACTAAGATAAACTATCAATAGTCCATAGAAATAGATGTAATAGTGTATTGAAATGATTTGAAATGTTTTTTTTTTGTATTGAAATGCATGATTATGAGTTTATTAAGAGGTTAAAATAACACAATTGTATAATACAAACGGATGAATTTAAGTTCATTATTTGGTCCCATTTAAAAAAAAAAATTAAATTGGTGAACCAAGCCAATTGTTTAAAGGAATTCCATGCACCTATGATAATAACAAATCTAATGTAAATGATAAACTTAAATAGATATTTGTCTTCACTTTCTAATATGTAATTACTAAGATTAAAATTCCTTTAACAAATTCTCTTTGTTCTTTTATGCAAAGTTTTTTTCTATAAATACAACCACATCTCCCACATCTTTCTTACCATTTCCTACCATCAGAGAAAGAAATACCTAAGATAATCTTTCTCTCTCTCTTTTTTCGTCTCTATTTTTTATTCTCTTATCTTCTCTTTTAAACCTTTCTTAGTTATTTTAAATTCTTAGTCATATAATTTCATTCAATTAAATGAGTTAGGATTTATTTTTTCTTATTCTTCTTAAGTCCCATTATACAAAATATATTTTTCTTTCTTTTTAAAGCTTTATGTGAGGCCACATAAATAAGGAAATACATAATTTTGAGTTTTCTATTTCAATCTTAGAGTTTCATTAATTTCACCAAAATAAAGGGGGTCAATCCCAAATCTCTAACTCGTTATTTTAGTATATTTTTTTCAAATGTACAATCTGTCCGTTTTTATAATGTAACCATTCGTACATAATTTCAAAATTCTAAGTTTATAAATGGATTCCTTGAATATGAAAACCTTAGTTAGGTTAAAAAATTATCTCATTTAAAGTTTTATACAAAAATCTATAAATAAAACAAGTTTGTTGTTTTATTTACCATATACTTATGCGAGAATTATGTTTTCTTTTATGGCTGTTGTTATGGTTTTATTTGTATGTATTTACATTATTTTTTGGACAACAACCTTGTATAATATTTTAAGTTAACTAATGGATAAAGGATTTAAATGTATAAGCATAACACTAAAATAATTATATATCATACATATGAATTATATTGGTTGTCTTATAATTTTGATTGTTTTAAAAATTTTGGGAAGTTTGAAATGTAGTTATTATGGTCCTAAAATTTTGTGAATAAATTTTTATTTCAAAAATTGTATGCAAAGTTAACATGGAAGAATGATTACAAAATAAATTTAGTGAATGAAATTAAGGATGATAAAATAATGTTATTTTAAGGACTAAATGGATATTTACAAAGATACATTGGCCTGAAGGAATAGAGGGTGGTGATATGGTTATCCTGAATTGATGTCCATGATTAGTCGGGTAAAAATAAATCACAAGCCTCATATTTTATTCTTGACTTTGACTATACTTTTAGACCAGGAAGGTGATGTAGCGCACACATTGTATTTATGGGAGCATATGACCAATTGACACTATCCAAATTAGTGTAAGACCATTATAACTTAAAATGTATAATGACAACGTTTAAGGGTCTCAAGTATCTAAAAGATGACTATGCGATAAGTCTAATGTTGATTTTGAACTCAAATTATATATATATATATATATATATATATGTGTGTGTGTGTGTGTGTGTGTGTGTGTGTGTGTGTGTGTGTGTGTGTGTGTGTTTATTAACATATTGCTGATGGTAAGTGTGAGATCTTGAACTTAAAATATGCGATCATGATTTTCATTTTGTAATGAACTTGAGCGACACCAACTCTAGATGATAATGAATTCACATTACATTTGTCTCTCCTAAATGCCCTCTTGTAGCTTGAGCATCTCTGGAGTAGAAAGAATTGGTCTAAGCTTTCACTCACCCAAACATTCAATCATCACTTGAGTTTGGTTACTTGTATAATCCAATAAGTTCTATAACCACACCTCACTTATGCAAAACTTAAAAGGCTCTATGTCATTTAAGTATGGATACTTACTCCACATTCCAACAAGTTTTAGTTTTCATGCACACTATTGCCTCACCTTATTGTTAAGCAACCAATTTTTCATCACTTGAGCATTTGGAGTATTAGATGAAAGTGAATCTCAACATCTTTGTTTCTCTAACCACAAGCCATCACTTTAGCATTAAAACCAAGGCTTGAGAGACATTGAAGTGTGAATGTAATGATAATTTATTCAGATTGCTTATTTGACATAACACTACTTGATTGATATTGAATGGTGCAAACAATGACGATTATCACTTGCATGTCACCTGAGTTGTAACACTACACAAAGGTCAATCATCGTAAAATTCTCACAAAATTCATGTTATCATATTAATTTCTTTTAAACTCTTCCAACATATATCAATTATATGTAAAATGACATTAAACATTAAACACTTAAAAAAAAATATTCAGGTTAAACAATATAATACATGCAATTGGAAAAAATATAAAAAAAACGAGAATGCAATTTTTTTTCTTAAAATATAAAAATATTTGAAGGTAGGTCCATAATTAAATTGATTTACATGAAAGTATAAATAAATAAATAAATAGTGAAAAATGATTAAGCAAATTATTTTGAAGGCCATAATAATGAACTTTCATTAAACCTTTATATTACCTTTTTTTTACAGGCAGTAAAAAGCAAACGAGGGTGAGAGTTGAAATAAAAGAATAAAAGACGATAAAAAGTGAGTTATTTGAATTAAGTGAAAGAGAATATAAATAAATAAAATATTACATGAAAGTTGGTAAATGCATGTAATTAGTTTTAAATTATAAAAGTGAAGGTCATAGTTTTTTATTCAATTACCGTAATGTTGATGATGATACATAAGTTATTCCAAACATGCAAAGTTAATTACATTAAAAACATAATTAATATTTCTCAAGCACTAAAGAGTATATATTTTTTGGAATGTAAGTTTATTTGTATTCGTTTGTTTTCCAGATTATTACGATGATTTGGAAATATACATGCACGAAAATCATTATAAATATTATTTTAGTTAAAACTGGCTCCAGTTTGTGTTGGTGGGATGAGTCATATAATATCAGTGGTTGATGATAGGAGAGAAAAAAATTGAAAAAGAAAAGAAAGAGAAAGATTGAATGTCTTCCCCCAGTGGTGTACGAATTTGACCTATATGCCCCGGTGCTCTCGATTTGTATAGCGCGGCCTCCTCCCATCGCATCACATCACACACAATCAAACCAAAGGAGACGTAACATACGATATGGATAGGGTGTTCTCCTCAGTCGACGAAATCTCCGATCACTTCTGGCCATCGCCGCCGATCCCCGTCTCCGCCGCCGATGAGGCCTCCAAGATGAGCCGTAGCGCCTCCGAGTGGGCCTTCCAACGCTTCATCCAGGAAGCTTCTGCCCCCTCTCCTTCCTCCGCTACCATGGCTGCTTCTGCCGCCACCACTGACGTCGTCTTTGTCGAGATCGACGATCATCCCAAACCTGCCCCTGCTCCTCCCCAGAACGCCGCCGTTTTGCCCAATGCTTCTGTTTCCGTACCCCTTGACTCCGATGAGTACCAGGCCTTCCTCAAGAGCAAGCTCAACCTTGCATGCGCAGCTGTTGCCATGACTAGGGTAATCCTTTTCTTCTTCACCTTTCGTCATCGTTCATTTTCTGCTCCGCTTCGCATGTGCGAATCAAACGATTCCATTGGTTCTGATTTGGATCTGTCTTGCGTTTTAACTGTTGTTCGTCTTTCGGTCAATTATCTTGCATGCATTTTTTTGTTTATTTATTTGCACACTGGGGTCTGCTTATTTATTTAGGAGCAAAAGACGATTATGTCGTGTTTTTAGATTAAATACAAAAACGTCGAATCACACCACACTTCAGAGTTGTTCTTAAAGTGAATTTTCCATTTCAATTCTGAATGCAAAAATCTGAATATGATACGTAACATATTCAGGTGCAACTATTCTGTTACAAGGGAGCCGCCAATTTGATCCATTTCTGCAGTTTGCCTTCTCTCATAAGTGGTCCTTTAAGTAGAACAAATCACTTAATAGTATATAAAATATTAAAAATCCATTAAATTCGACTTAGCGATTAAACTGGTGATTCAATATTTAAGTATTACTTAAAGGGATTTTGATAATGTAAACCAATTTGTAGTTTGGACGGAGTGCATTGCCAAATTATAACTATTGTTGATCCTGAAATATTTCTTGGCGTAGCTTCATAACATACTCCTTCTAATGAAACATACTTCTCCTTATAAACCAAGTCGGAGGATACTAGCAATTGCTCGTAGGATTTGCTAACATAGACCCACTTATTATTTAGGATGACGTAAGCAAATTATAAATACGATAAATTTTGAAGAACATCTGGATGCATCTTGTTAACGTACTCCTTCTAAAAGACAAGTGGGTTTATGTTAGTAAATCTCTTCAATAGTTTTAATTTTAGTTATCCGAGTCTTACTATTTACTTTTCTAGTTTGTATAATTTCTTATCACTGAGACGAATCAACAATTCATTGTGCGGGCGGGCGGGCTTGCTTGTGTATATTTTTACCTTTTCATCATTTCTTGTGAAAAAAATTAAAACCTCATTTGAGCTTAAATTTTCAATTAAAAGAAATTGAAAGAATACTTGTGAACTTTTCCTATATGATTATTCCACTACTTAATTAATCACTCATCCATTCAATGCTCTCGCTCTATTTAGCCATGTAATTGCTTCATTTCCATTCTTCTAAAATAAGGATTGCACAAACTCATATATAACTAATAGTTTTTGTTATATGACTTTTACTTAAGTTGTTTTATCTATTTCTAGCTTAAATTGTTTGCATTGAACACCATGTATTGTCTATATGAGATTTGTTCCACTTCCTTCCCTCATATTCATCTTGCTTTAGTTGCTTTCTTTTGAAGTAATTTTTCTCTAAATCTTACGATTACAAATTATGATTTACAATTGAAATAATCAATCAGAAATTCAGAATCCAAATCTTGATTGGATAGCCTTGGTTTATAACATTAAGAACTATTTAGGAGACAGAATAATAGTTTGAATACGAAATTAGAGGTTTATTACCTGTTTATGCAATTCAGAGTAATACAGATATATTACCTGTTTCTGTACATCCTGGGGTATACACCAGTATTAATTAGCCCTTCGAAATTCAGTTCAAAAGCATGTGTTTTCAACAAATAGCTATACAAAATTAGGAGGAAGTATCCAAATAGAAGGTCTCCAATGCATTCCATGAAGGGCTTTCTATTTGTATCTATTCTCATCTTTCCCCACTGAGAATTGAACCGGTATCTAATTTTTTTTCTCTACTCTCTGCAATAGGCATCTTTGGCTAAATCTCAAGAGCCAGCCCCTTTTTCTGATGGTGGATCACAGCCCATCGATCCTTCTCAAGTTGGATCTCAGACTACATCTAAAGGTTTGAATTGGTAAATATTTATGCATACATGTATTAAAAGGGTTAAATGACAATACATGGTCAGTGAAGTAGAGTTTGTGGAATGCTGAATATGTAATGAATTAGTATCTAGTTGCAGTTGCACGAGTGGGTTAATTGCATAATCTGTATTTACCATTTTATTTTGATCAGAACACTATTGCCTTCTTTCATTGACCCGTTTAGTAATTTTTCGAGCAGCTTTACAGGTTCAATTTTATCTCTTTTTGTATGGATAACACCTATTGAATTATGTCAAACATATATGTCTATGTAGGATCTATTCCTTCTGGAAATGATCCATCTAAGTTACAAGATAAAGATACGAAAGTACCAGTTGGGATGCCTTCCATACCTTCCACGCAAAAGAAACCTGTTGTTGCAGTTAGACCATCAACAAGTGGATCATCAAGAGAACTGTCAGATGATGATGATGCTGAGGGAGAGACATCTATGAACGACATGGACCCAGCTGATGCAAAAAGAGTAAGGAGGTAATGATATTCTAAAAATTGCATGTTTTTATTGTATAAAATGCTGTTACTTCTTTTATACGCAGGAATAAAATGTAATATCATGTGATTGTGCTCACAGCACGCTCATTAGTGTTGCATGATTTGCAATACAATAAGTGCGATTCCATATGATTCAAGCATCAGGTGATACAATCAGTGAGCAAATCATTTTCATACTTGAATCACATCATGATTCATACCAGAATCTCAGTAATTGCGATCTGGAGAAGTGTAACACTTGTCATACGTAAGTTCTGTTAGGCCTCAGAAGGAGTTGTTACATTCAACTACTTTTCTGAGGCTGTCACCCTGGCATGAACGGCATTTTCTGCTGCTAAAATAAAAAAAAAAGGAAAAAACAGCAGCCAGCGCTGGGTGGACAAATCATGTGTTGCAGTTCTAACTTCTGTGTTGCATATGCCGTGCCTGGATTCCCAATTACTGGTTATTATCTTTTTATCTTCAAGTCTAGGCTTAATGACTTATTTAGTCCCGTTTTTGTTTTTTCAAAATTTTGTTACCCAATTGTTGAAAGCCTCAATTTGGTCTCTTTTTTTTACAAAATAGGTCACTGTTTGCCATTCTGTTAATCTGATGGAAGCAGTGTTTAAGCAATGCGAACATGATGTTATTATTGTTGATGTGTCTGTTAAGGATTAAATGAGGTCTCAAAAAACTGTTGGCATTCATGGGATTAGGTGGAGGTGCTCTTCTTCATTTGGCTTAGGGTTGCCGGGGTATTTGGTTTATGAGGGCATCTCTTTTGCAGGGTCATATGTTTAAAATCTGTGTCTTATAAGATCTTCTTATTAGAGTATGCTGACATGATATAAAATTTAAGACTCGTGATTATAAAAATAAAAAAGAAATATTCTTCTGCCTTAAAAAATTATTGAAATGCAGGTTTTATGAAAACCCTTGTATCGGAATAAAAGTTGCAAGGAAATTTTAAAAGTGATGTGAAATAGTGAGATTAATAAAAGTAAATTAAGACTTCCTTCATTGACTTTTGCAATGGAGATGACTTGAGAAGAATGTTCCTTTCCTCTTTACGGTAATTGGTTGCTTATCTCTTTCTTAGTCTCTTTTTCTATCTTTTACCTCCGTTTCTCTTTCTGAATTTACAAAACCCTTTTTCTGCTCTCTATGCTATTCCGGCATGTTTGATTTATTATTTCCCAATTCAAAGATTTTTGTGCTCATTGATATTGTGTGATTTTTATTTTGGGGTTTCCTTCTTTTTTAGGGTGAATTACGGGTGTTGAGAATTTTATGGGATTTTGAATCTGTGTTTGATTGAGTTCATTGGTGGATTAATTGATTTTAGTGTTTTGGATGGATTTTGTGGTTTTCAGTGATGGGGTTTTTGTTGATTTTACTTGAATTCAGTTCATTTATGTGTTGTTTGGAGCACATGGCTGTCAAAATGTAATGGGAACTGTGCCGCGTACTTCCCAATTGTTGATTGCGAACTTTAACCCATGTTTTAAGGTCACCTCCATTGTTAGAGTCATTACAAGGTTTTAATTTGCTTTTTGTGGGAAAAATGATTTTATGTTCTTATGACCCAGGGTCTTCTTTAAGACCTACAGTCTCAAATTTTGTTATATTAGCTTCCAGCAATAGAGATGTTCTTAATTTGAAGTTGCAATGGGCTTTCTTGCACATGCAGACCACGGGCTTTTGAAAATTTCCGATTTCAATATTTAAATATTAAATTAACTTATTAATTAATTCATTATTTTAACTGCAATATCCACCTTAAAGAGATCATAATGTATTCTTCCGTCAGGCATATAGATGGTGTTAATGAAGGGAAAAAATTAGCCAATTTCAGGAAAGTGGACCAAATTGAAACTTTTAATAAACTATAGGACGAAATTGAAAAAACGAATAAATTGTGTGACGCAATAAGTTATTAAACCCAAAAAAAATCTATTATAAAGCCGTATAAAATACTTGCTCCATTCTGATTTGTAAGCAAAAAAAGGAACACTTTCAGAGTGGTTTAGGTGTTTTGTTTACTCATAGGATTTGCCAGCTCCTGCCTTGTAAACTAAATAATTGGCATGCCAGAAAAAGTATTACATTAGAATTTCGAAACAAGAGTGATGCTGTTTACTCCATTTTTTTCCCTACAAATTGTGATAATCTGTATGAAAAAAAATGCCTGAACATTTTTCCTATGAAACTTCAGATGTGAAGATGTGGAACCCTGGAGGTTGTTACATTGTTCTTAAACGGATTATGTACTTCCTCGTTTATACGGTAGGATTGAACAAATTTCATATTGGTTGCAAGTATTACTGAACAGCCTTTTTTTCGAAGATAGGATTCCAGTTTTACCCTCTTTTTAGTGTTAGATATTGATTTGTTCTACTAGGGAACAAATTCTATTTCGGTCAATGTCTAATAATAACATTTATATCTCAGGATGCTATCCAATAGGGAGTCTGCCCGGCGCTCTAGAAGAAGAAAGCAGGCTCATTTAACTGACCTAGAAACACAGGTTTTTGTATTTTATTTTATTTTATAGAATTGAATTGTTTCTCCTCCGCCCTCATGTGTGTTAGATGATTAGTCCTCAAATGAAAACATAGGTGTTTTATGACATTTTATTCTATCATCATAGGTTTCTCAATTAAGAGGTGAAAATTCTACCTTGTTGAAGCGCCTTACTGATGTAAGTCAGAAATACAGTGAATCTGCTGTTGACAACAGAGTTTTAAAAGCTGATGTGGAAACATTAAGAGCAAAGGTAATGGTCCTACTTTATACTTGGCCTAACTTAAATCTATTAGGCGCAAACCTACAGGCTCTCACAAATTCCATCGGTTGGATGAAGAATGGTGTCCGATCATATTTTTTCACAGTGAAGAGAATCTACATTAAAAGTTACGTTGCCATTTGTTTCACCTGGATTGACAAAGATCTGATATGTTTTGTCATTGCCTGCCTTGTTTTCATTTTTAGGTGAAGATGGCTGAAGAGACCGTCAAAAGAATTACCGGGTTGAACCCAATGGTTCATGCCATGTCTGACATGTCATCATTAGGCATGACGTTATTTGATGGAAGAAGCCCTTCAGACACTTCAGCTGATGCAGCTGTTCCTGTGCAAGATGATCATCATCACTTCTATCAACCCACATCTAATAATCCTATTCCCAGTCATGATCCGATAGTCAACGAGGGGTTGACGGGCATGTCTTCAATTGAAAATGTGCAGCAGAACCCTGCAGCAGTGGCAGGTGGGAACAAGATGGGTCAAACTGCTTCCCTGCAGCGGGTAGCTAGCTTGGAACATCTTCAGAAGCGGATTCGTGGTGGTGTGGATTCCTGTGGACCTCCCTCTAATGGGGAGCAGTAAGTAGCCAAATCTCTTGGATGCTTCACCAGAAAGTTATTATCAAACAGTTATTTCTGCTAGTTATTTATAACTAAAGCCATATTCATCTGGAATACACTGTACATCAATTTGATGGATCACATGAGTCTGGATTCAATTAGTGCACTTCGCCTCCTGTTCTTTTCCAAAAAAAGAAAAGATGAAATATATTTTACAGCCGCTAAGTTTTAACAGTTCTCAATGCCTACGATTTCCCCCAAGTAAGTTCCAATATGATCGCATTTTGTCTTACAGAAAGTCGAGGAGTCTGAATAAACTGAGTGTAACAATAAGGGAAGTTCTGTGCAAAGTCTTTTCATATTTGAAAATTATGATTCCTGGCAATCATTTTGACAGTTACTGAGTTTTAGAAAGAAAAATAATACTATGACATCTGATCTGATCACAAGTTCATTTTGGAGCTTCAATGCGTCTTAGAATCTCATTATGAACTCTACGGTAAACGTTAATATTATTTTGATTCCAACATCGTTAAGTTAATAGTGAGGTTGTTAATGTTATTAATGTTTTGATTTTAAGTATGTTGAGACATTGAATATATAAGATATTGTTTGGAGTTTATAATTGTGATTTTGTTTTTAAGTTTTGTAGTCTGATTTTACTCTTAAAAAGTATTTTGAAAAATGAAAATGAAATAAAAAATAAGTATTTTATTTGCATTTGATTTTTAACTTCTAAGATGAAAAAAAGAGATATATTACTCTAATGATAATATAATAAGTATTAATAAGTAATGATGATGATGCTTCAATAAAAATTCGTTTGTTAAACAATTTCTTATATATCTAACATTTACATAAATTAAAAAAAAATTATATAGATAAATATTGTTCAAGTAATAACTTATATTAAATTAGATGGCAGGAAATTAAAAAAATAATAATACTATGATAACATTTTAATATTATTTATGTGTTATGATTGGTTTATGTTTGATATTTATTATTATTATTATTATTCGTTATAAATTAATTTTAACACATAAATAATATTAATGTTATAAAATAAAGTTTTCAAACTATCATTATCAGTTAAAAAAACAGTGAGAAATTGAAGCTGCTTTCTTTTAAAATTATGATGCGTTGTACACCTCTCACTTCATTTCTTTTTTATATCACTCTCCATCAATCAACATTCGTTTTCATATAAGATCTTTGTATCTGCATAATTATACTTCAATTATAGATATCATTAAACTAATGTAAACAACATTTTTATCCTTCTATACATACTAAACTAATTTTCAATATTTTCTTCATTAATTTTGAGTTAAACCTCAAAGTTTTAATCATCAAATGCTAATTCCGTAAAAAAAAATAAAAAATCAAAGTGAGTTTGGTTCAAAATCTCTATCCAGTAAAGGAAAATAAAAAAAAAAGCGCCTGCGTGGGCGTGCACGGAACAAGCACCATTTTCGTTTGTGTTTTCTTTTTAAGAAAAAATAATAATATTTGTTTAAGTATACTTTTGGAGAAAAAAAGATGACATAAAATTTTATTTAATAGTTTTTTCTTTTTAATTTACAAATTTTAATAGACCGAGATATTTTTGAAAAAGTGTTATTATCTTTTTTTTATTGCTTATCGAACAAACCTATGCCATTTATACCTCTATATAAAAAGATATATCTTTTTACATATATACAATTTTTATTTCTATTTTAATTTTTGTAATATAACTATTATTTAATTTTTAAAAGAATATAATTGTTATTTGATTATTTTAATTCTTTTAGAAATAATTACTATTTTAAAATATTTTATATAAAATTTGTATGTGTTTCTTCTTTTCTACTTTTGTATTTTATTATATTTTTTACTGTTAGAATTAAGTTATTTTTTATTACTGTAATTAATTTTTTTATCTTACATTACATATATTATCAATTTATAATATAATATAAATATTTAAAAAGTGTTGACACTTTTAATAAATAGATATGATACAAACTTTTAAATTATAAATAGATATGTTATGCTTCCATATTTTACGTTCCACATTAATTTCTTTATTAAATGATAATATCATGAAAATACACACACCTTCTCTCTCACACACACATATATATATATATATATATATATATATATATATATATATATATATATATATATATATATATATATTAATTATGATAATAACATTTATTATTATTTTTAAATAAACTGTTCTCACTAATCAGGCTGTTGGATCTGTCCACAGTGGTGGTCATTCTTTCATTTTTTGTTTTTTAGTCCACGCGCATCTCTATTAGTATGTTTTTTCAAGCACATGTCTTTTTTCTTTTCTTTTAGAGAAAAAAGATAAAAACTTTATTTAAATGATCAAACCCCACAAAATAATTGAATAAAGAAATAGATAAAATCGAGAAATATAAAGTTTTAATGAATGATAAAATGAAACAAACTTTATAAAAGCTATTGAAAAAATGTGATAAAAATATATTAGAAACACATATCTTTTTATCATCGTATGTATATATAATCTTTTTCCAGTTTCATATAAATACATTAAAATGACACATAACTATAAATATGCACCGACTATATAAACTTATTTTATACTATCGTATAACTAAAAAAATTAGTATGGAGTAACATCTATTAGAATTAATAATAATATAAAAAAAAATTATAATATCACGGTACATTTCTCATTCATTTCACAGAGATAATAAGATAAAATAATTACAAAAATATAATTTTTTGTATATTTTGAAAATAAATAAATTTAAAAATTTTAGGTGTTATAAAAAAAATTTAGAATGATAATGGATGAAAATTGATTAGTTAATGTAAATGTATATGTATGGGTTAGTGTAAATAAAGGCAGAGCGCACTAGGTTTGTCTTCTCTACTCGGTGCGTGGTCAGAAGCACTCAGAAGAAGCAAAAGCTGAAAAGCTTCAACTCTGAAATTTTAAAGACCCATCCAAAGCAAACCACTGCCAAATCCAATCCTCTCTCTCTTTTTCTCTTGTTTTTTCCCTCACTTGTCAAATTCCACGGGAGAAGACACAAACGCAAAACATTATCGGAAACCGTAACCCATATTCCATTCCCGGGTCATCGGGTTTCGGACCATCCGCCATTTTCACAGACCGCAACAAGACAAGGCAACAACCTTCCTTGTTTTCCGCTCTTGCTGTTTTTCAAACAGCAAATGCCTGAATAAGAAAGGGGTGGCTTATAATTTCGGACACTAGGTGGTTGTTAGAGATGGCAGGTAACAGTAGCTCGGAGGGGTTGGGAGATGATTTCTTCGAGCAGATCTTAGCAGTGCCTGAAGCTCCAGTGGGATATGGCAGAACCGTAGCCACTGACGTTGGAATGCTGCAATTGGGGTCCACAACTCCAACTGCCGCTGCTCTCAGAGGTGGTGGAATGATGCCTCTGGGCCTGAATTTGGAGCAATCTGCCTTTCTAAGCCACCATGATTCCAGAAACCTAGTTGACGACGTTGTTAATGTTGATCCCACCGTTCACAATAATCACCACCACCATCATCAACACCTCACGCTCCATAATAACAACTCATCACCCTCTTCTACCCCACCAATCACCGTAAGCATACATCACCTTTACCATCCTACATCTTCTCATACCAGTATTCGCATGCATATTAGAGAATGGTTTTTATTTTATTCTTTTGGTTACAATTTTAGTTAATTTTTGTGCGTGTGCAGGATCGCGATTCGATGCACGTGAGAGGTTTGTTTTCAGCGTTTGGACAGTTGCATAGTCCCACTCTTGTTCCCTCTGTCCGCCCCACGCTGTCATCGCCTCCACCGCCTCCTCAGCCACAGCTCCACCTCCACCACCATAACCAACAGGTAAACTACATCTTATTTTATTATTAATTATAATAATTAAATGTATTCGCCAATTGGGCACTTCCGTCTGTCACCGAATAATTTACCTCTAACCTATATAAAGACAAATTATTATAATACATTAACCTTAAAGTTGGGTCACTTTACAATGCATAAAGAAGAGATGCCTGTGGAAGTTTAGTTAGTGCTTCATCCTTCACCATTCATTCACTTCTTTATCATCAATAAAATACTTAATTTAACTAATCCTAATATTTTATGAAATGATTGTATATTATATATGCCTTCCCTTTCTTTTCTTTTTACTAAACCCAAATTTCATGGGTTTAGAACCATGCTTTACAATTTTGCCCTTTGCTAATTTCACTCTCTATGACAGTATTCGCATTCCAAGAATCATTGCTTTTATTGCATTCGTGTTTAAAAAATTCCCAGATTTTGTTTTATGCTCGTTTTTTTATTACGTCGTTTTTATATATTTTATTGGTACGAAGTTTGTTGGATGTGTTATGCGATTTTAGGAGCATTTTTTTCTTTATTCCATCTTCTGTTTTGAGGGTTTGGTTTCAGCGACCCACGGTACTTTCCGACAACGCGTTTTCTGTGCTTGTTTTCATTAGGAGAAGTAGATTGTATACTTTCTCACCACGCGTTTTTCTTCTACAGTTCAGTACGTTTTTCCAAATCGCACCGCTTATTGAAGAAAAATTATACACATGTATATAGGTACTGATACAAATGGTCAATAGCCAACGGTCACGCAAGGAGTGACTTTGTTTTAATTTCAACGCCCTTGTACTGGGTGGGACCCCTATTGACATGTATTTCCATTTTGTTAGGGCATGAAATTTTGACATTTTCCAAAGGCTAACTAACAAATGGGCACACTAATATTAATGCCGTGGATCCTCCGTCTTCACTTTAAAACCTAAATTCAAAATTTTAAAAGATAAATTGCAAAAGGAGAGCGAAAAATAATAAAAATGTTTTTTTAGTTTAGAATGTTGAAGGGTCCTATTCTTGTGGATTTTTTCATGCATCAAATATTCAAATATTGGTGCGATGTACTTGTATTTATATGTCCACGTAAAGTATCATATATATATATATATATATATATATATATATATATATATACACGTGTGCCTGCATGCATAAAACAGACATATTCGGTTTTAGTTTAAGATTGTGGATTGGATGAATATACTATGTCACTAGTTGCAACTTTCTGAAATAATTACTCAATAACTATCAATATTCATGTACACGGTAACGGTGATAATCAAGGTAATATTTGATTATGTTTATTTAGTTACCCTGTGATGTTATTTAGGTAATGATCTCATGCTAATTGCAGGCGTTTCAAGGCCAGGGAGGTGGAGGTCCAGCATCTATGAGTGGTACCCAACAAGCACCTGGCATTCGCCCTCGTGTGAGAGCAAGAAGAGGGCAAGCCACAGATCCACATAGTATCGCTGAACGGGTAATTAATTAAGAACACACTTATTCTTAGAACTTACATGCTTCAATACTCAGATAATAACAATCAAAAGAAGCCCATTCACTGCAGACTAGATTGTTTTATTAGTGATATTAATATATGCTTACTAGATTCCTTTGTCTTATCCGTCTATAACAATTCATTTTTTTTGTTCATCTGTGTTGGATATAGTTGCGTCGCGAAAGAATTGCCGAAAGAATGAAGGCATTGCAGGAGTTAGTTCCCAGCATCAATAAGGTTTGGATTCACTAACAAATTTGCTATGCGATTTCACCGTTATTCACACTCTTGGATTGTGATTTGTATGCTGATATTTTCGGATTAACATACCATTTATATTTTTTTCTCTTCATTTAGAAGTCATCATTTCTTTGTGTTTCTTAAGAAACTTCCATTTTATAAACAACAATTATGTTAAAACTTTCTAATAGCGTACACAAGGGTGAATGCTTATAAAGCCTTCAAAATAATGGGTTGAGAAAGTAAAATATACGGTTTTGTACTTGATAAGATGCATCCTTTTGTGGTTGCAGACGGACAGAGCGGTGATGCTTGATGAAATTGTGGATTATGTCAAGTTCCTAAGGCTCCAGGTTAAGGTATGGAAGATCTTAAAGAATGTGTATTCCAGTAAAACTTTCGTCGTTTCCATGAACGGCTTAATCATATATTCAAAATTTCTTCCTGTAGAAAAATTAAGTTGAACTTCCATTGATTTCTTTTGAAATCAGTCCCAGGCACGTGATAGAGCTTTACTTGATTTTATTTTTGAGAAGCTTGTTTCAAATTGTTGACTATCCGTACCAGTAGTGTACATAAATACTAAATACTGTGAAATATTCATACGCATCTATATGGAGTGTGTGAGTGCATGGTAGACACATTTTGTCGTGTGTGATCTTCCCATTGCAACGAGGCCTCAATTGAACAAGAGATGCCTACCAGATTTTTTTAATCTGCATAACATAATTTCCTTTTACCAATTATCTAAACAAAACAGATTAATAAACCTTCTGTCCTTTTCATATCATTTAATTTTATTGATATTTTGAAACAGGTCCTGAGCATGAGTAGACTGGGGGGAGCTGGTGCAGTTGCTCAACTTGTGGCTGATGTTCCCCTTTCTGCAGTGGAGGTGATAAATACTCGAAAGCTGTTTGAAATGCTACTTTTCTTCTTCTTTTTTAGTTTCATACCCTTTTTATCATTTCAATCTACTTTTACTTTATTTTCTTCAAGCACCACTTGCAAATTTTTGTACCACGGTACGTATCTAAACCGGGATATGAGATAACATCATAGCAATCATATCACTGCGCACTACACATGTAAATTTATGTTAATTTTTTTGAAGTCTTCTTTGTATTTTTATGGTGTTATTCCCATAACTTTATACACATGTTTCTATTTTGGTTCTTACAATAGTTTTATTGATCCTATCAGCAAGGAGAGGACATAGAAGGTGGAGCCAATGAGCAAGCCTGGGACAAGTGGTCCAATGACGGTACAGAACAACAAGTTGCTAAACTTATGGAAGAAGATGTGGGTGCAGCTATGCAATTTCTTCAGTCCAAGGCACTTTGCATCATGCCCATATCTCTAGCCTCAGCCATTTTTCGTATGCCTCAATCAGAATCATCAACAGTGATCAAGCCTGAATCAAACAGTCACTGATAACTTTGTTTAGCCATATTTGGTCCCATTTCTTCCTCCTTTATGACAAGGGTATTATAGTTTCTTATATAATTCTGTGATTGGATGGAGAAGGATATGTGGTCGATGCAGCTGTTCACTCTTCTCAAGTTCTGTCAAAGAAGGAGTAATTGCTTTTCCTATTGTGTAAAACCAGAAGGGCACAGCATGTCCTTGTCACAGTGAAGATGAATATTTTCAATGGCCTTATTGATGTTTTTCTTCCAAATATCTGTGGTGGGGTTGGTGGTGGATGACCAAATATTTGTAGTGGAAGCTCTTTTCTTAGTATTTTGAATTTTAGTGAGTGGGGAGTGGGGCCATTTAAAAGGAAAGAATGGGTAGGCATGATTTATGTGGAGAAAACTTTAATACAACTTGAATTAAAATATGGTTACTTACCTTGTAAAGCTGTTTGGAAGCATCTGATAATTGGAAAAGCTAAAGCTTTTTTTAAATAATAAAGACATTGAGTTTTGTTTGCTTCTAAAACAAGTGAATTCCACCATAAAATTAGGTGCCAGAATACTCAACCGAAGGCTTCTTCATAAAGTGGAAAATGACAACTTTGCTAATTTACTCAACAATACCTTATCTTCTTATTTATATAATATTCATCAACAAAATGCTACAATAGAATTTACTGTGTTTCATTTCACCCTCAACATCCTAGAATCGTATCAAATATCAATTCACTTGACTTTATAGGAAACAAAAAATTACATCTTTAGTTAGAAATTTTATACTTCTCACAAAAGGAAAGTAGAAAAAAAAAAATCGTTTAAAGAAGATAAATTTTATCAACGTATTTTTCCAGATATTATATCAAATGATACTCATCTCCATGTTAATTTTAAACCAGACACTTATATTTTTTTAATAGAATGACATTTACGAAATTTTAAATAATTATTTATTTTTCTCATATTTTTAATAAATGTCAGTATTGTTCTCTTATGTTTTTAATAAAGTAATCACTCTACATATTTTATTTATTAAATAACTACATTTTTTTATAGAAAATCATTGAAAAATTTAGCCAATAAACCGTTTTTATATAAAATAAAAAAATAATCTTATTTATTAAATATATATATATATATATAAGAAAAGTGGATACATATTTAAAACTTAAAGATGTGAATATGTCTTTTACCATAATGATAAGGGAGAAAAATATTTATTTTAAAATCCGAAAGAATATGTGTGTGATTTGACATCACCTCCAAAAGCTAAATGCAAATTCTTTGTTTCGAAATGGAAACAACTATCACTGTTTTACATAATTTTGTAAATCTATCTCATTTCTAAATATTAAACAATCACTTTAAATTCTCAACTGAATATAAAGAATGGGAAAAAATAAATAAATAGAAAGGTGCGTGTTAGTAAGAAATCATACACATTTGAGATAAATATTTTGTTAAATAATCGAAAAAGTGGGAAACTATTTGAAACTATTCAAAATGCAACTTTTATGAATCTGAAAATAATAATTTATGGTTATCTTACCCAGAGAAAAAAATAATATTTATTATATTCTATTATAACATATAATCAATTATCGAAATAATGTTCACAAATAGTTGTTTAACCACATCACAATTCAACAATATGAAACTCTACTCTGAGCAAATGCACGCTGTGTTTGTTGCTACAGTTTTTTGTTTTAGGCCCAACGGCCCATTTATCCCACAGAAAGCATAATTCAATAATTGATCAAAATCGAGTTGTTTCGGGTATATCCTGGCCCAAATCTGAATAAACTTATGAGGCTATTACTTCTTCCACCCATCGAATTTTTTCTTCCACCCCATAAAAAATAATAACTTGACTTTTTAAAGATTAAACTAAAAAGTATTCTAAAACACTGCTACATGTTTGAATTAATTTATTATAATTTGTCCACTTTTCAGAAAACTTATTATACAAGTGATCGTTTACCTATCCCCAACCACTTTTTGAATTAAAAATTATAATTTATCTTTGACGTTTCAAAAAGAGTACAAAAAAACTCAAAAATTCATACAACGATCGAATTGTAGATCTCATCCCTCAAGATGATTTGTCGTAAAGTCATGAACAATGTTCAAAAGAAATAAAAGAATTTTCAAGGTAAATTGAATTTTTTAAGTGTTGCTGAAATTTTATATTTACAATTCAAGACAAATGTAACATGAATAAGTCAACCAACTTCACGTTTTGTCTCCTTCACAGATACAAAACCATTTTTGTTTGATATAAAAACTTTATTTTTTTTTCTGTTTTCCAATAAAATGAACACCAAACAAAGCAAGGCCTTAACTACCTTAGTTTTTTGCTTCTTCGATTCCTCAACCATTCGAGCTTTTTAGTCTGGAAATGACACTATTGTCTAAAATTTGTAATTTGACAATTACATTATTAGTTATAATTACGTTGTTTACAAAATTATTAAATGAAGAAATAGTTAATAAAGGTTAAGGAATCGTGTTTGATATCTCTTCGATATTAAAGTAGTATTTAAGGTTTGTCTTCCGTCTCTCTTGTCTTATTATCAAAGGTCAAAATACTTGACAAGTTAGCAATTTTTTTATTAGTGTTATAATTAGAGAAAAAGTTCATT
This sequence comes from Vigna reflexopilosa, assembly GCA_027742785.1. Lineage (NCBI taxonomy): Eukaryota > Viridiplantae > Streptophyta > Magnoliopsida > Fabales > Fabaceae > Vigna > Vigna reflexopilosa. Next base: position 31,770,976 of record CM050917.1, read on the forward strand.
AGCACGCTTTAATGAAGCAATTGAAATTTATGTTTTTGTAAAGTAAAAATCTTTAAAATATATTTCAAATATTACTAAAAAATATTCAACATTATGATAAAAATTAAAAGAAAAATGTTGGTTAGCACTCTCATATAGGGTCATACATAATTTATTACAAGATAATGATATTTTGACAACATTTTTTTCACAATATTTTAACCTCATATACGTGTCATTCTATGATTGATCCATGTTGGTGTTTATGATTATTATTATTGATTGTGAAGTAATTTTGGACCAATTATAGAATGACACGTAGATGATGTTAAAATGTTATCAAAAAAATGTTGTCAAAATATCATTATCCTTTATTATATTGTACTAACCTATAAAATTTTGTTGTGAACTAAAAAATAGTTCAGACAAAGTAAATTGAACTATTTTTTAGTTAGTTTATAATGTAGTGCAATTCACTAAACTAGTACACGTCCAACTTTCTTTTAAGACAAATTGTTGTACCAATCTTTAAAATCAATTTTCAACACTTAAAATTAATCCAGCTACTCCTAATTATAGACATTAAGTCCTCCTCCAAAAACAGTTGTTGCAACACTTAATCATATTTTAAAATGATCTTGAAGCTGCATAAAAAATGCAACACTTTTATTTATGCAGTCACAGTTATTACTACATAAAGAACTTTGCTATATGCATACCTAATTTATTTTTTCCAAACACCAGAGTTATATCTTACATTATTTATCAGGTTTAACACATTATACCAAAGTTTGACACATCTCGCTAGTGCAAAAACGTTGTTTAACGTTACACAATAGATATCGGTTACGGACACCCGCGGCGTATATTGATGACCGGTGACATTTCCATAAATAAGTTGACAAATATAGGCGTCAGTTAGGTCTATCTCCGATGTCTATAAAATTTTAGACGTCGGCCATTCAAACTTGACGTCTATATTAATGATCGTCAGACATTGAAGGGGCCCCGACGTCTATATGATGGAAATTAATGCTCTTAACCAACCTATCAGACATATAGACGTCGGTCTCGTTGTAATTGACGCCTATATGTCTGCCGGACAGGTGAATAGTCACTTTTTTCAGCCCTATAGACGTCGGATCCCGCCACATTGACGTCTATATATAATTCTGGACGTCAGTTGCATCAGCATCGACGTCTATGTACAACAAAAAAATTAATTTTTAAATCGAATAGACGTCAAATTAGTCAGGCGTCCGACGTATTTGATAATGTAGACGTCGGTTCTGTGTACAACAGACGTCCAATTTCTTGTTAAATAACACTAGCGGTTTGCGAACCAACACATCGTCTTTGCCTTTTTCTCTTCGCTGCTCTGCATTGTCCATGTAAGTTTCCTCTCCTCTGCCTTTTCGTTGTGTTTTAGTGCGATTTTTTTGTTGTGTCTTTGTGTAGCGTAGTGCACTTTCTCCCTTTGCTAGTTTCCTCGTAAGGAAAACTTGCGTTTTTTTGGATTTCTCACGGCGCTTCAATCCAAGGACGAACTTGGGTTGTTGCCTATGTACATTCCGACCGCCAATGAAAAATTATACGGTGAGAATACACCGTATTCTCACCGTATTCTTTTTCATTAGCGGTTGGAATAGACCTAGGCAATGACCCAAGTTCGTCTTTGGATTAAAATGCCATGAGAAGTCTAAAAGATGCAACTTTTTCTTACGAAGAAACTAGCAAAGGAAGTAGGTGCTATTACGCTACCCTAAGACACGACAAAAACCGCACAAAAACACAACGATCATTTCATAGACGTCGGTTAATGCACAAACCGACGTCTATATGGCGGAAAGACGTCGGTTAATGCAATGTTTGATGGCTTTATAGACGTCCACGTCTGTCAGTGCAATGTGTGATGTCTTTATAGACGTCGTTCTTTTAACTGAACCGACGTCTTTATCGACGTCGCACCTGCAAAAAAGCGACGTCCCATTAATGTCACCCATATAGACGTTGATTTTGTTGTTAACGTTAAAAATTCAAAATAACCGACGTTAAACAATATTTTTCCACTAGTTTCTGGATGTGCCAACCCTGATAATATTAATGTGATACGTGTGGTTCAATAATGGTATCTATAAATAGTAACAGTGATGGTAGTACTAGGACATATAGGCATTGAAGGAGGGATTGGGGCCAGAAGAGACACTAACGTAGGACCAATGTCTTACAAGTTAGTAGAATGGATGTGGTCAATTTCGCACCACACGAGGGTGTAAATAGTGAATTGCCGGGATTGGTTGCTAGCATAGAATGGGCCCTAGGGGTCCAATGGGCCCTTTTTTGTCAGTTCTTTCTTTATTGAACTCAATGTGGATGGCAACATTTATATTAAAAACTAAAGTGACTTACTTTTAATATATTATTTTAGCTTTTTTTTATTTATTTCAGTTTAAGAACATCATTACTATCCGTGTTTATGGTCAAACACCTCATAAAAGGTTCATTGAATGGGCCTCTACTAAAAACTTTACTACATCCTTATAATTTTTTTTAAGTAAATTAAAAAATTATCAGATTTAGTTGTTTTTTTTTTCGAGAAAAAGAAATCTATTATTATGTGTATCGATCACCCCATCACAATTCCTGGAACGACAACTAGGAAGATTCCTCTGTTTGATTAAAATGACCATAACAACACCGAATAATATTATTGTATGAGTTCTCACTCCTCTATGAATTTAATGAAACTTAGGTTATGTGGAGGAAAATGATTGCATTTACTCTGAAATACATTATATTAAATTTGGTGTGCTTTGTTGCTTTTCTGCTAGTGGTTGGTGAGTCGGCGGACATGGTTAGTTCAATGTCTGAATAAAAGAAGCTCTTATCCTAATCTCATCAAAATGTCGCTTCACTTCTTCCTTTCCAAACTTTAATCATTTCTACAAAACTTTATCGCCACCTATGTCTTTACACTTTTCGACAAACCAATCTCACAAGTTACCCATTTCAACACAATCTTCTGCCACAACTCATGTTTTCTTACCTCGCTTTTATCCTTTTCCTTTCTTTCACCACACCCTGTTTCTCTGTCAACAAAATTCGACACCTAGTTAACTTTCAAACTGCCTAATTTCAAAAACAGAGAAACATACAAAACTATTTAACCTTGTTTGTTTTTCGTACGAACTGTTTAACCCGTGTATATGAAACCGAAGACAAGGAAAAATTTAATGTTGTTGGACCCCTCACCGCGAGATGAAAGCTGGTCACGATAATGAGATACACACACGATCCATAATTCTAAACCCCATCGATTTTTATGCTGATTATGATTTTTTTTTAGAATAATTCTAAAACCTCTAAACAAAATAGCATGCTGAAAGGAGAACCACCGCACATATCCATAAAAAAGGGAGTACTACAATAATGAAAAAAAGATTCCCTCTACAAATTAAATTCCTATTAGTTTATTTATATTAAAAATTAAATTAAAAGAAATTTTGGATACTAGAAATAAGGTAAAGGAAGGGCAAAAAGGGAAAGTGGGATGTCCACTAACCACACCACAATCATTCTTTAACACATCACTCCTGACGTCACTGACCCGACAACCCACGGGTCATCCAACAGCGCATAACCCCACACGTGTCAGCATCTGAACCCTCCCCTTCCCTCACCCGATATATCACCAAAACTACCCTGCATCCGACACCTCTTCTTTCTCCCACTTCCCCTCTTTCTGTTTCGCTTTCAACAGAGACTTCACTTTCCCAACATCACCTGAGAAAGGGATACCCTTCACACGCACGCCCTCTGTTTCTCTCTTTCTCTTTCTCTTTCTCTTTCTCTTCTCTTCTCTTCTGCTTCAGAACGCACAACAAGAGGACAACTACAACAACTACTGCAACATGATTAACTTCGAAGAAACCGAGTTGCGACTCGGCCTCCCTGGTGCCTCTGCAACTGATCATGGCGAGTTAACTCTGAAGGGCAGTGGTGGCAAGAGAGGCTTCTCTGAAACTGCTTCTGTTGATTTAAAGCTCAATCTTTCTTCCAATAACGACTCTGCATCGGTTTCACCGGCTACAGAGAACCCCAAAGAGAAAACTACAACAGTTGAACCTCCTCCTCGGGCTAACGACCCGGCAAAGCCACCTGCAAAGTGAGTTTTTTTTTTCTCTTTAAAATATACGTTAACTTTCGTTACATATTTTGTTTCCACACCAAACTTGGTTTGTTTTATTTTATTGGTATGGACTTGTAGTTTGGGAGAAGAATCGACCAATCTACTTTCTGCTTTGCTGTGGCTTTTTATTTCCCCTGTTGTTGTTTGATCTGTTCTTTTGATGTATAGCCCGTTAGGTATGCAATATGGATCTTGTCTGAGACATGGAAGGGGTAATATAGCAGATTAAAAAAATCATCTTTCAGTTGTTTGTAAAAGGAAATCAGATCAGTAGATTTCGTTGAATCTGTGAAACTGTGATACGCAGAAATAACTTAGCAGAATAGGGAAGTTATCTCTGCCTTGTTTACAGAGTTTAGATTTGGGGAGGAAGAAAAAAACAAATGATCAATGAAACTATGAATTGAAAAGATAATATAGAAAGATGCAGGTACAAGTTACTTAGAAGATTGAATCTGGTGGAAGGTCGTAGCTGCTGGCTGAGTAATTTAACTAGTATATTTCTTAGTTATGATCTCTAGCTATATAACTTTACTCTCCCAACTTGTTATTTTAATGGAATATTTTAAACACGGTGTTTGAATTTGATTGTAAGTAAATCAATATTGAAAACTTGATTATAAAAGAATTTGAATTTAAAACAAAAGAACTGTACTTTTTTCAGCAAGTTGGTAAGTATTTTTTTCGTAAACAAAAGATTGCGTTAATAAATAAAATGAATCAAGTTGAGGAGAAGAAGAATGATGAAACTTGGTTTGTATTGCAGTGCATTAAAACGAAAACTGATTGGTAATGTTTTATGATTAAAATAATATGTAGGAGGCGAGAGGTATAAATAATTGCTTAGGGGTAGGTTAAGTAATTATGAAAAGGTAAAAGGTGGGGTGTGAAAAAAGGAGGAAAAAGTGTTGTGGTGAAGAGGGAAGCAAAGATGAAGTTTAGCGGATGACATGGTTGGTTGTCGGGTAGACAGAGGAAAAGGACAAGACAGAGGGAATCTTACTTTATATGCGTTGAATAAAAAAGTAGTATTGAGAATATTAAAGAATTGGTTGAAAAATGATTCGCAGGGCACAGGTGGTGGGATGGCCACCAGTGAGATCTTTCAGGAAGAACATAGTGAATGTTCATCAAAGGAGCAATAGCAATGAAGAAGGTGAGAAGAGTGGTGGAGGAGTAGCGTTTGTGAAAGTGAGCATGGATGGTGCACCGTATCTACGGAAGGTGGACATAAGGTTGTACAAGAGCTACCAAGAGCTGTCAGAAGCGCTGGCTAAGATGTTCAGTTCCTTTACAATTCAGAAGTGTGGGTCCCAAGGGACCAAATTGATAGACCTTTTGAATGGCTCTGATTATGTACCCACATATGAAGACAAGGACGGAGACTGGATGCTCGTCGGTGATGTTCCCTGGGAGTCAGTTTCATTCCTTCACTTACCTTTCTTTTTTTACAGTAATAATTTGTCTAATTTCACTCACTCACTCACTCACTCACAAATTTCACAGAATGTTCGTTCAAACATGCAAGCGCCTCCGCATAATGAAGGGTTCTGAAGCAATTGGCCTTGGTTAGTCGTCGTCGTCATCATCATCGTAATCCTTATCCTCATAACAACATGAAAAATATTATCTTACATGCATTGTTTATTCCAACTTCACAGCGCCAAGAGCCGTGGACAAGTGCAAGAGCAGAAGCTGAAGTGGTTTCAGGAATCAACAACAACAATCGGCTTGCTTGTTCATTGGCCTCAGTCACAACGCACAGGACACGGGGAACCCAATTCACTCCGGCAAGATTGAGTATAATATAGGAATAATAAGAGTTTTATTATTATGTGTTTTTGTCAGCTTTTTAAAATTTCTTATTATATGTGTATTATATGCATGAGAAAATAGTTGGAAATAATATAGATGTTTATATGATCCCAATTTTGTTAAAAAAATGTGACTTTAATGTTTGTTGGCAGCTTGCCTAATGATGATGTGAATGTTTGCAGTTTATGTTAACTGGGTTTGGTTTTGTCCCCTCCCTCGCTCTTTCCTATTCTCAGTTATGCGTTTACCTTCACGTTATGCACAGCATTCAAGACTCTGTTCTGAGTCAAATTATAAGGATCTGGTTGGCTGAGGATGTTGGACAGCCTACGATCTATGAACAAAAAGATAAGGTGGACCCCTGCCACGTGATTCCTGTTCTTCCTTTTTATTTGTGGGATCCACTCATTTATTTCACATGTTTCCTTCTTTTCTTTATTATTATTTTCATTTTTAATTCATTAAGAGGCTGTTAACAGAAGACCTGATTACCTGATTCAATTATTTTTTTTTTAAAATTATTTTTTTTAAATTTATTTATGTAATTGCCTGTTCTACTTTTATTTATGAATTTCTCTTGTTATTTAGCATTTTATTCTAGATATTAGTTGTTTATGTGTTTCAAAAAATTCATTCTAACATGTATTCTAAAAAACATGTATTAGAAATAAAAATTCTGTTTAAGAATTTTATTTTAGAATTCATGTTCTATATAATTCCAAAACGCTTGTATTTCAAAACAGGTAAATTGGAAGTTACAAAAGGTGAAATGTTTATTTTAAAAAAATGTATGAGGGTGCAGCTAGAAGTTACGAGGTGCAGGAAGAATAAAACTCAATGACTAGGAAAGTTTTCATAGATGACACTTTTGCACCTTACCAAATTGATTCCTGCATCCTATAATTACTGGGATTTATTTTCCTGAACAAAGAAAACAATTCCTGAAATTTTTCCAGAGGAAACAGCCTATGTTTACAATTACGTGCTTTTAGCCTGTTGGGTAGCCGTTGGCTCTTCCTTCCTTTCAGAATACCTTATCTTAAGAAAAAATATTAGAAGACCCATATCGATTTGGACATATAAATGGAACTAAACAAATGCATGGGCTTCTGGAAAGCCGTTGAGAAAGCTTAATAACCCTTTCAGCCTTCTTCATTATATTAATAACTTTGTATCATGGTAGTACAGACCAAACAAATTTGTATAAATTGCTTTGTGAGAATTCATTGTAAAAACGGCTAATTGATCAAGTATTAAATAAAGTAAAAGAAATTTTCTTTTTCTAACCAAGTTTGGACAACGAGTATCACTGCAACTCTAACGAGCCATTCTAAATATACAGTGAAATTAAGCACAAGCAGACATTGTTACTGATAATACTGCACAAAAACTATGTACTTCAAATCCTGTTATTGATGTACACATCCCTACTACTAAAATCACAAGAATCCAGCCACTCGAAAATCTAGTTTAACCAGGATCCCATCCTAATCGTGATAAACTAAAGAATAAGACAGCATTTTCATATCCATACATATGCCTAGAAAAATACAATTCAGATTATCTAGGAACGAATCAATGAATAACCGAGACAAGTAATTGAGTTGCTTTCGTTTGGAATCGTCAGCAGCAATAGCAATTAAGATGATTGTTCGGCATGGCATTCAAGAAAATAGTTTTCCTTCAAAATTGCATAACAAATGAAAATTACGCATTACTTGCCCAATGCATCTTTGTTAGGACTTCTAACAATATGGTATTTTTAATAGAAAAAAGTTTTTCTAACAACTTTTTTAAAATGGTAACACTGTCAAAAAATTGTTAAAAAAAATTAACTCTCATGATCCCTTTTAATATTGTCAGCCCTGGAACTGTTAGCCCCAACCTAAAAAATAGATCTTTTCTCATTTAAACCTAAATCCAAGCTATAGGTAGTCATCCCCGCAGTTCAACTTATAAAACAACCAATTAATAGGAGCACAAAAGCTTAACAAAAAATACTACCGAGGAAAGCACTGGACATAATTACCACATCAAATATTTATCATACTCACATGTGTGGATTTCCTAACAATCTTCTACAAAGAATCAAGATTATTTTCGATAAATTTAATTTTTCCATTCAGTCAAATTATAAGGCTAGGATTTGCTGACATCCTATATGTGAGGCTGTTAGACAACTAATAGTCTGTTAGAGGAGAGAGATTAGTTTGTTAGAGGAGAGAGTATAAATAAACAAAGAGAATAGAGGGAGGGGACATCAGATATTTTGTGCCTTTTGGGTAGAGACTGGATCGTTGTTCCAGTGGAGGAAGGGAGGCTTCCTTGGGTGGGGATACTCACTTATTATTGTTGTTTTCCAGAATAATACACTTTATATTCATACAATTGCTTCTTTTTGTTGAGTGTGAGTGAGTGGATTTCCATCTGTTACAGTCCTTGAGTAAAGGAACCTAACAGATTTGGTCCGACCCGTCGGATCTCTTCGGAGGGATGAATGGCGGCTGTGGAATCAACGGTGGAAGAGTTGAAGGCGGAAATAAGAGTGATGACTCTCGAGTTCCGAAGAGCTTTCGGACGACGCTCTGGGAACCGAGAACGAAGCTCCGAAGGGAGTCGTTCTGTCAATGCCGATCGAGAGCGACGGTTATCAGAGAGTTCGGAGGAAGAATCGGAAGACGACCGGAGCAACGTACAACGCAGCTGGACGAAGCGCGTTGAGTTACCAACTTTTGAAGGTACTGACCCCACGGGTTGGGTCGCAAAGGCTAAAAAGTTCTTCGACATCCAAAGCATAACGGAGAAGGAGAAGATGAAGTTGGTTTATATATGTATGGAGGGAGGCGCGAGCTACTGGTTCTGCTTCTGGAGGAAGAAAACCAAACACCCAACGTGGACGCTGTTTATAGAGGTATTGACGCGAAGGTTCGGCGGACTGAACCGAGGCACCATTTTTGAGAAATTGGCCACCGTACGACAGACGAGAAGCGTCGACGCGTACATCGAGGAGTTCGAATTTTTGGTGGCGTAGGTAGCGGGAGTGAATGAGGAGCAATTATTGGGATATTTTTTCGCTGGGTTACAGGAAGAACTGTGAAATCCGGTGAGACCACACGATCCACACGATCTGTTGACGGCGATGGAGCGAGCTCGAGATGACGAACAGGCTGGGTCGAGATCGCGAAGGAGTGGCGAAACGGGAGGAAAAGGAGGGGCGACATGGGGACGATATTCCGCGAGTTCCGGGACAGTTGTGGAAACATATCGAGAATCATCGGAGGCACCCGTGAACGTTAGTGGAGGGCATGGCTCAAAGAAGGAAGACATCTCCAATAACACGAGCAACAAAGTGGGTAGCAGTGGAGGGGGAAACAACCAAGGTCGTGGGGTAAGAACTCTATACCCTATCCAGAATATATTAAGAGACGTGAAGAAGGACGATGCTTCCACTGCGGCGGACCTTACAGTCCTGGCCATCGTTGTGCAGAGAGAAGCATGTGTGTCATGATATTGACTGAGGAAGATGGAGAAGACGAAACAGACTAGAACGTCGAGATGGAACAAATGGCGATGGAACTTTCAGGGTTGTCTACGAGACGACTCACGCAATCTAATACTATGAAGTTGCAAGGCTGGATAAAAGGGAGGAGAGTTATGGTATTAATTGATAGCAGAGCGAGTCATAGTTTTATATCCACCAGTTTGGTGAATGAATTGGGTTTGGAAACCACCGACACACGTCCTTATAAAGTGTGCTTGGGAGATGGGCAAAAGAAAGTGACCACTGGATATTGCACAGAGGTCCCCGTGAAATTAGATAGTTTGGAGGTCAAAGATAGATTGTATTTCTTTGAGTTACGCTGTGTGGATGTGATATTAGGAATCACTTGGTTAGCTTCCTTAGGAGAGATTAAAGTGGATTGGGGACAACTCATTATGAAGGTGAAGCAAGAAGGGAAAGATGTGGAGATAAAAGGAGATCCCACCTTAACACGTAGAATGGTGACACCCGAAGTTTTCTTAAAAGAAAAAGAGATAGAACCAATGCCTCTAGGTTGGGACTTAAGCCAAGCAGAAATGATTGAAGAAGACTGGGAAGCAAAGAGAGTAGCACCAGTGCAGGAAGCGGGATTGCAACAGATTTTGGCAGAGTACAAGGGGGTGTTTCAAGAACCCCAGGGGCTGCCACCTAAGAGAAAAATAGACCATCGAATTCCATTGAAGGAAGATAGTCTTCAAATTCAAATTAACTCAGTACAGTTTGTGCGTGCAATGGAGGTGATGTACACGAAGCTCCATGATAAATATACCGAAGTCAAGACTAAGAAACTATCTGATTTGGAACACCTTAACGACGAACAACAACTGAAATTCATCAATTATTTGTCCGTTGCAGAAGAGGTTATAAAGCACTTGAAGATCGAGAAGGAAGAGCTTCTTGGACAAGTCAACGAATTGTGAGTCGAGCTCGCTTCGCTCTGCCAAAGACAACCAGTTAGCGGACTATCAGATGCTTTTGAGGAAGGAAAGCCACAAAAATGAAATTTTTTCTGAACAAGTGGAGATATTGCAGCAGCTTTGCCAAGAAGGAGCATATCATGATTTGAATAATAGCAAAAGGATGGTAGTTATAGGAGACCATCAGGTGGAGGGAGCTTTACCAACTGAACTCCAGGACAACAAACCCATGTACACCCCTCTGAAAAGTGTTACAGTGCAGGAACCAGCAGCAGTAAAGGAAGGAAATACCCAAGTTTTAAATACAATGGCCAGAGGGTGGTTTGGATGGTGCTATTTGGGAAGAGGAATATTACATCCGACAACAGTTCCTGACTTCAACCTTGAAGACAAGGTTGATGTTGGGGAGGAGGGTAATGTTAGACAACTAATAATCTGTTAGAGGAGAGAGATTAGTTTGTTAGAGGAGAGAGTATAAATAAACAAAGAGAATAAAGGGAGGGGACATTAGATATTTTGTGCCTTTTGGATAGAGACTGGATCGTTGTTCCAGTGGAGGAAGGGAGGCTTCCTTGGGTGGGGATACTCACTTATTATTTATGTTTTCCAGAATAATACACTTTATATTCATACAATTGCTTCTTTTTGTTGAGTGTGAGTGAGTGGATTTCCATCTCTTACGGTGCTTGAGTAAAGGAACCTAACAGAAGCAAATTATCCTTAAATCACCATGTTGTGGAGCAAGCTGCCATAAAGCATGGGTTTTGGCAACAATGTTAGAAGGGTACTGTGAAATATTCTTGCAAGTCACCCAATACACCAAATGTATTTCTATGGACACAATTAGAGAGGACAGAATTCCCTGATGTTGTGGCACCAATCGTCAGATCGGCCGTTTGATTCTTTCAGTGGGTAGGATTTTGAAAATCTTCTTTTCTTTCAAAAAACTAAGTATCGGTTCTTCCTGGATTCCGACTGCTTAATATCCGACTCTACCTTCGAATGCACTCCTATACCAAACTCAGATTCATCCCTTTAGCTTTCAACCATTACCAACAATTGAGTTCAGTGTCGATATATATCGAGCTTTTTATCATAATGTCCTGGTGTGGCGACAGTCCTCGAAGTTTTTATCCACTACAATTGCATTGAGCACCAAAATCACCAACAGCAGAACCTCCTCTTTGAGGGCCAAGGTAACCTCCAGGTGTCTGATATCCACCTCTTTACGCTGCCTGCTTTGTTCACACCATGTATCACACTATTGTGTACAGTGCACCGGAATCCGCCGTCAGAGTACCATCATCCATTGTGGCCATCTAATTGTCAACGCCGAAAGCCAACAGGAGTTCTAAGTTCACTATCTAGTCATCAACCATTAAACGATTTTGAAGTTTGACTTTTATTGATACATGTTTTCACAGATTAAAATTAAAATAAAAACTCTAGACCAAGATAGATGTCAAAATTCTACACACAAATAATTTAATGGCTGAGAACAATGCAATGGTTACCCTGACGTTCGCGACACAACGTAAGGGAATCCGCTCCCACAACCAAGGCTTCTTTAACTTTACAAGAAGAAAATGAACTAGTCATTAGAAAACGTAAGGTACTAGAATAACACAAATAGGAACACTGATTGGAAAGAAACAATAGCAATGGAAGCCGATTGCTGAAAATTGAAAATATAATAAAAGACTACAAATCATACCAACACCACACTAAACACAAGTCACATTATCAGATATACTACCAAGCACAATGAAAATTCCAAGCAGGAAAGAATGTTTATCCAAAGCAGAAACTGCCTAGAAATTCAAAAACTTGATGGCCCTTTAGTTTAACTGGGATGCTAGGTGGAATTCTAACAGCCCCTTCACAGCCAGAACTGAAAAATATTGCAGCAGCACAGAGGCTATAGTTCTACCTAATTGCAAGGACAGTCTTAGCAAGTGATTTGGACGACAACAACAATAATACCAGCTAGTGGCCTAAGCTCCAGCAACCAATTCTACACCGGGATTCTTCTTTGAACATTTGGTGCAGAATAATTCGAGCTATGACCCATCTTCTATTCTTGCTACATAAACTACAAAGTGGCTCTTACAATCTGATAGGTGCTCAAACTTTAAGCTAGCTATTCCAGTTTCCAAAGCTGAATATTTGGCAATAAACCTTCAACAGAACCATTGGTTACTGACCTGTGAATGGGACAAAGAATGAAAAGAGACAACTACTAAAACAGAATTAAATTGACACCATCTTATCTTTCAATTGACGTGTTGCCCTGCTGTGAATCCAGGATCTTCTAAAGTTCAGTAGTCACATTATTATTACATTCATTTCTCATTTAAATTGTACCATTCTCAAACGTCGAATGAATACCTGATTATAAACCCGTTATACTGGCTCTGCATTCATCCCCCCGCAGCCGAACCAACGTAAAGCCAGTACAAAAATTATTTCTAAATATGCCGTCTATCTCCTACAAAGGAACCATTTTCATACAAGAACTTATCTTTGAATAGGCAACGCTAAAGAGGAGACAGAAAACGATGATTAAATAGGCAAAACTATTCCAAAATCTTTGAAGTACAAAAAATGCGATCATTAACGACCCATCATACGTTTGGGCTTCTTCACAAAGCTCAACCGAATTTGTTTCAGGCGGCTTCTCTTCCTAGCCATTTTCTCAGGCAAGGTTTCCCTCTTCTTCACAACCTTGACAACGCTCTTCTTCTTCAGGTACCTTGGGTCAACAGCATAATCTTTAAGAATCACAGGTAGTCCCCTACTCTTTGCTTCATTGAACAAAGCATTAGCCCTATCAACACGATTGTGGGAACCCAATTTCCCCATCAATAAGTCATAAGTTTTAACCCCGGGTACACACCCATCAGCCTTCATCATAGCAAACACACTCAAAGCATGATCAATCCTCTCAATGCCACACAAAATCCTGAGGAACTGATAGTAAGCCTTCTTGTCAAGAAACTCACCATACCCAGCAGATCTCATCCTATCAATCATTTCATCCCCCTCCTCCAGTCTAGCAGCCTGATACAAACTCCTGATCAAAACAAGAAAAGTAGACCCATTAGGATAACACCCCCACTCTCCCATACTACCAAACAACCTCAACGCATCCTCGGTCCTCCTAATCTTACACAGATTCGTTATTACCACATTGAAAGTCTCCACATTCCTGGGAACCCCACGGAACTCCATCTCCACCAGCACCTTCTCCACCTCCGAATCCAACCGAAACGGATCCTTCTCGCGACAAAGCTTACAAACGCATTCAAGCATGGCATTGTAAGACCCTACACCAAGCTCAAATCCTCCACGATACATCTCACCGGCGAGCCTCTGAGCTTCCTCGAGCTTCCCATCCACGCACCAGCCTCTGATCAACAAATCACACGTCTCTTCGTCGGGGAAAAACTCCCTAGCCAAATCCTTCACCATCTTCTCCGCGTAACTCGCGAAGCCCTTTGAACACAGCTTCGCCACGACTACCTTCAGCGAACAGCGATCACGCTTCATCCCGTAGTCTCTCTCCATTCTCTCAAAGAACTGAACCGCTTGGCTGGGCCGGCCAGCACGCACGAGGCGGCCGATCGCCGATTCAAGGGTCTTGGGTCCGACAGCGGCTGCGGTGGAGAGGAGGTCATGCGTGGCTTTGAAGTCCTTGCGGCGGCCGAAGTAGTCGACGAAATATGATAGCGTGTGGTCAGTGTGTTTGAATTGGGGATTGGAAGAGAGCCAGTGGTGGAAGCCTAATACATTGCGGCCAGCTTGGGGACAGAGGTTTAGGGTCTGGAGAATCAAATCGGGGGTTGGAGTGATGTGGGAGAAGCTGAGGTGGAGACGCTTCGAAACTGAGAGAGGGTCAGAGCTCGGTTCATTCAGAAGTTCAAAGGAGAGGTTATGCGCAATTGGGTCTATTTGGGTTACCGACGAGAAATGTCTGTTTATAAAGAGCGAAGGAGAGAAGAGAGTCCTGAAATGGAAATGGGTTGAGGAATGCCGAGGAAAGAGAAGAGGAGGAGGGTGAATCGGAGAAGGAGATGTCAAAGAAAAGGAACTACAACGGAGTAAGAGTCTCCGAAGTTGCAGAGACATGTTTAGGGTTTTAGAATGAGGAAATGCAGAAGAACACGATGAGGAAGGAGGAAGGAGGAGCAACCATAAAAAACAAGACATAGCCCTCATTCAACTTGGGCTTTCGATAGAAGTTTTTTAGCCCAAAACAAAATTAAGTGGTCTAAAGAAGCTATTTCTTTCTGTAACTTCATAATTTCAATCTATACTTCCATAAACTTTTAAAATTTTAAATTTACCCTTTAATTTAGGATGTCCATCTTTAGTTTTAAGTTGTAAAATTTGGAGAGTTTCAGAAAATCTAAAATATAAAATTTGTATTCTAAAATATAAAAAAAAATATTAAAACTGCACATTCAGAAATCTATTAGACGAGTTGCCAGGTTAACCAAACAAACAACTAGTTAAAAACAACAAACCGGGAATTTATTATTTATTATATAGGAAGAAAATATAAACCCAATAAAACCCACGTTTAAATGTTACAGGAACTTTGATCCTATCCGTCGTTTTTTCTTTTGCCATTAACTGCAAAAATAGGGTGCAGTTCAAATTTATTTTAATACTTAACCTATTTAAGTAGATTTATTTTAAATTTATACTTATATTTTGGATTTTAAATTCAATTCATTTAATTAAATTTGAATTTTTTTTTGCATTTTGAAAATCTAAAATAAAAATATATCCAAGTTGACTAAAGTTAATTTAGACTCATGTCAAGTTTATTTAGTATAAGGTCATAAATTAAAGATTGGAGTTAAAGTCCATTTGAGTTAGTTTGGATTGAAGTTAGTATAAGTGAATTATATTTAGGTTGACGCTCGGTTGGTATGAATCAATTATTGAATTGAGTTGTCTTAAATTAAGGTTGAACCAGATTAGATTAAGGTTTGGTGTGAAGTCAATTTGAATACAAGTCAAATCAAATTAATCTAAATTCATAACGATTTAGATCTAGAATAAATTGAGTTCAATCAAGATGATTAGACCAAAAGATCAAAATGATTTTAACTAAAATCAAATTTAATCACAAAAACAAATTGGAATTATTTGAATCAACTCGAGTTAAACTTATATTTAATCATTGTATCAAATATGTATCAAATTAAGATCATCTCAAGGGAATAGGGTTAATTTCATATTAAATCTATTAAATCAATCTCTTATTAAATTTAATCCAATTTAAATTAAATTAAAAAATCTAAATTAAGTTAATTTTATTAAAATAGACCTATATTATTGATCAAGATCTAAGTTATATCTAAACTGAATATTTAAAAATCCACTATATATGTCCCCTTGTAGTTCAGGAATAAATAACTACGCGTGTGGATGTATGTTTCACAGTTTGGGAGGGACCAGAAACTGTTCCAGAAATGAAATGACAATAATTTTATAGTATTCGTTCCATTTAAAATTTCTTTTGTGATAAACATTTAATGGGCGTAATAAATATGGTAGGTGAAAATTAAATTAGTTTGGTCCACTTATTGAATTTCTCTTGAAATGGAACTTCTGTTAACTATACTTTTAGAATTAATGAATGTGATGTAACAAGAGACAAACGTCTGAATATGTTAAGAGACCAATATTAATAAGAAAAATAGAAAAGGAGTAATAAAAAAAAAAAGATAAATACACCATGTTCATTTCTCAAACTGAAAGCAAAGGAAATAAATATGACAATCAGATGTTAAATGAAAGACAGAGACATAGTAGTGCGGTTGTCCTATGTGGTAAGAAAAGATAGTTGTACAACTGTCCTCTGTAATAGGAAAAGAAAATTTGCTTCTTAGCTTGACTTTGGTATACATATGAGCAAGTTGCGTAGAGGATGAAATAGGCAAGAGTCTCGTTATTGTGTCTTTTTCCTGGTATAAACTCAAGACTATGTTTTATAAGCTTAGTTATATGCAAGACTGATTGGTCATCACACTATAATAAAGCTGGAGTTTTGAAAATAACTTAGAGATCTTGTAAAAGAAAAGTAAGACATTGGATTTCTTATGGTTCTATATTCGCTTCAAAGAAACTTCTAGAGACTATGTTTTGTTTTATGGACTTCCATGCGACAAGTGAGGAACCAAGATATCCACTAATGAATCTTTTTGTGTCACTGTCATTATAGGCTTTTAGTTGAAGGTCATAATCAGACAGGAAAAACCATTTCAGACTTGGTGCATATTTTTTATAGCGAAGGATTCTTACAACAGCATTGTGATGGATAGTTGTTGACTTAGAAAGGAATTGTGTAAGATGGTTGGTTGCATGTTTGTGAGATACATTAATAGGGATGGCAAAAAAAAATCTGTAATCGCGGATATTTGCGGATAAAATCTGTAACAGATAGTTGGTATCTGCAAATATTTACTATCAGCGAATAAAATTCACAACGGATAATTGGTTTGTTGTTGACGCATGTGAGAATGTGTTTGAGTGGCGCAAAGTATCTGCAGCGGCATCATTCATGGCGACATAGGATTTGGTTGCATGATTTTCGGCAGAAGGAAGGCAGTGGCAACGAGCTCCCTAGTGGTTGCCATGGAGGAAGTAGTGGCGGCACATGTGGTTGATGGTTGCGGCGTGACATGGCTAACGACAGAGTATGATTAGGGTTTCTGATGAAGATGACAATGACGTTTCTAGAGTGGTGATTTGGCAGTCCATTATTGGCTTATGTGTTGTGTGGAGGATTACATATGTGATCATATGTGGTAGTGTGGAGGATTACATATGTGGTCATATGTGGTAGTAACTAATCGGTTAGATTTGTGGTGGATTGGGACACGTGTCTGGCTAATTAGTGGAAAAAACCAAACCCTTGGAATAGGTTTTTGGACCAGTCTTTTTGTTTTTCTTTTTTAAATATTCATGGGTATCCAACGGATATCCGCGGTTAAAAAAAATCCACAAATTTTTTTATGCGAATATTTACGTGGGTAGCAAATCGGATTACAGGTACAATTTTATCCGACAAATCAAATTACGAATAAACATTATCCGTGTTCGACCCGACCCATTGTCATCTCTATACATTAGTCTTCTTACGAAACATCTATAGCTAAGAAAATCATAAAGTAAAATTCTCTTGACTCTGTTGAAATTTTCTTGGTTTTATCAATAGGTGTAAATAATATTTTGCATCCCAAAAGGCATGTGTGACTCAATAATTCTAGTGCATAATTTTGCTGACTTATTACGATACCTTTCTTTATCTGCGCCACTTTAAAACTAAGAAACAATTGTAATTCTCCCAAATCTTTATGCGAAAGAAATTATCAGGGCTCACATAATTTATTGTATTTCTTTATTATTATTCCTACAAAAATTATATCATCCACATAAACTAAAATTATTGTGAAGGATTAGGCTAATCCACGAGTTAGGACCAGTGCATCAACTTTCTTTTTTAACACGTTGATTTTTTATTCTTAATAATATATTTCTAATAATATTTAAAAGTTTATTGATTAAGTTAATATATTGGCCTATTTAATGTTATAACTTAATCATATCCAAGATGCATTTCTTAATCAACTTATGCAATTATATTAACATTAAGTTTCTTTTTTTTTAATTTTATAAAATTTTGTGTATTTTTATTCAATTTTGATATATGAAAATTTTATGTTATATTAACACTGTTTTATAAAAATAATGACTTATTTGATTTTTTTTATGGGTGATTCTTTTTAGAAAAAAACATTTTTTTAAACTCAAACATGCTTATTATATTTTAGATTATTTTAGATGTCAAAACTTAAAATAAGTTAAAAATTTATTTATATACAATCTTTTTTAAATAGTTTATCAAAATAAATTCATAAAAACTTTCAAAACCCAAAAGAATTAAAAAAAAAATGTGTTTCTACAATTGTATCCAAATATAAGTTATTTATAGACTTATAAAAATAACATATTTTGAATTTTTTTTTCTTTCAAAATTATTTTATTTTTAAGCTAAAACAAACTCAACTTATATTATATTTTCAATTTTTCAAAATAATGAAATTATGCATCTAAAATCTGATTACAATTAAAACACTATTTTGAATAGCTTTTTATAAAACTAATATTTATATATTTATATTTGTTAGATATATTATCTTTATCTTATCTTTATCTTTTATGATTAGTGAGTTTATTGTTTATTCCTTATTTATATTTTGGGTTTAATTCATATTTCTTCTATTAATTATAAACACAATACCCGTGTATATTCAACATAAGGGAGATTAATCTCATACACAGTTTTACTATATTCAACACAGTATCTAGAGCCTGAGATTCTTTTGAGAAAAAAAAATTATGGCCTCTACCACTCTACACCTATCACTGTCGACGACATCACTATCGACGACATCACCATCTACTTCTGCTATCGGTGGCGTCATTGTTTATTGTCGCTATTGATTCTACCGCCATCTACCGCTGCCACAATCGAAGTTCTAGTTTTGACTAATGACAACATAATTTTGATTCTCTATCATTGTCCTTTTCACTGTTGTCCATTGTTTGTTGCCCATGTCCACTAACGTTCCCGAGTTAGGGGAATTTGTTTCTAGGTGCTTTGCTGAATAAAAGAGATCATTCTTTTGAAGATTCCTATCTTCCACCTTCACTGTCTGTCATCGACGCGCCGTAATTTTTGTCGTGCGTCGTGAAGGCGAGTTTGTTTTTTAGGTGATCCAATTTAGTTCCTGCAGTCTATCATTGTAGGGAAATGGAGGTGACCATCTGTTATTGATGATAATCTAGTCCCTACAATTTGTCGTTGTTTGCCAACTTTGATCGTCGTCCTCTACTGATAGTAATCTTCTTTGTCAAAGTCATTGGTTGAAGTTTTGCAATAGTCTACCGTTGTCCAATATTATTCTCCATAATTGCTTTTAGTTATTCGTCGACCTTTGTCCACACTCTTTATCAACTGCATGTCAATAATGCATTTTTCAACGACAATTTGCAAGAAGATATTTATATAAAGCAACCTCCCAGATTTTTTGATTAGGGGAAGTCTTTTGGGTTGGATTTTCGTTTTCTATGTCGTCTTCGCAAATCAATAACAATTTGGTGTAACTCGAGTACATAAGGATATATTTTCGCTAAGTCTTTATTGATTATATTAATAACAAGTTTGATACATACAATTTGTATGCATCTGCTTGAGGGAGAGTGTTAGATATATTATTTTTATCTTATCTTTATTTTTTATCATTAGTGAGTTTGTTATTATTCATTATTTGTATTTTAGGCTTAACCTATATTTCTTCTATTATAAATACAATACCCTATGTGTATATTCAATATAAGGAAAATTAATCTCATACATAATTTTACTATATTCAACAATATTTAAAGAAAAAAGAATATTTGTAACATATCGTGGAAACTTGGAAACTAATGGGCAGAGATTACAAATCAAATGAAAGGAATAATTGAAAATGCATTAAAAATGCACTAATTTAGTTTTAGGGGGCCAACTCCATCTTAACCCTACCCCAACCCACTTTATGTGGGGCTGGGGCTTTTAAAAAGTTCCCTATTAAGTGGACCAGAAAAATAGGACTTGATTTTATAGGGGGTCAAGTTCAGCCCATAGGCTAAGAGCTCAAATGACAACTTTATATACGAGTGTGGTACCTGCTAGTAGAGGCCAACGCTTCCTATAATGTGCATAAACACATTTGGAGCCATAATATCTACTCAACACTTGGCCAAGAAGTTTCCATCCAATAGGGGCTGAATTTATAGTGCATTCAGATAAAAAAAAACAACCCAATTAAGAGTTATATGGTTGGCCTAAAGGTGACATTGTATCCCCTTGGAAGGTTCGCCGATCGAAGGCAACAATGATAGATCTGGACTCGAGAATAAATACCTCTGACAAGATGGAGTCACAAGGAGAAACCAAGTGTTTAAACTAGGTCAAGCGGACAATCAAGTTGAGCAATGATTCGAATCAGGAACAAGAGTAGATGGTAATGGTTGTGGTCCTAGAAAACAAATACTTGTTTGCTTGGACGTCAGCCGACATGCCTAGAATACATCCGAGGGTGATGTCTCACAAGGTAGTCATTTTCAAGGAGGATCGACTGGTAGCGTAGAAGAAACGCAAGTTGAGAGAGGAAAGGCAAAAAGTAGTTGAGATCAAAGTTAAAAAGTTATGCGAAGCAAGATTCATTTGGAAGGTCAAGTTCACCACTTAGCTCTCTAACATGGTCCTTGGGAAGAAGTCAAGCGGTCAATAGCGAATGTGTGCTGACTGTATCAATTTGAACAAAGAATATCCTATGATGGATGTCAAAATGTTTCAAGTGTAGGGTCGAACATCCACTTATACAATTTCCTTCTCACCTGTTTCAATGTTATCCTTTATGTACTAAGATATATTGTTCTCTAACAATTCAGAAATACTGCTAAAGGTACTTTAATATTAAAATCAATTTAAATTCTATTTATAAAGCGATTAATATTATAATAAATACATAGTAAAAAATGTTAAGAATCATATATTTAACCTATATAATTAATCAAACATTTAACTGATTTTAATAGGGACAGATCGATTTCTTTCTTAAAAACGATTGATCACGTTCTCACAATTGATATGTCCCGCTAGATACATATCTTCTTATAAAATCCATTCTAAGAAATATATATATATAGATAGATATAGATATAAACAATACAAATATTGGTACCTGTAATATTTACAAGTATAAATAATACAAAAAATAATGTAATATTTAAATCGAAAAGAAAAATCAAATATTTATATTGTATTAATTAAGATGTTTGAATAATTATCAGAAAATAAAATAAAAGTTGCATGGGATACAAGATAATAGCTAAAGGCCAAAATGAATAGACTCGAGTTTAATTAGACGAGACAGACAAAATCGGAGCTCTTTGACATATGCTTAAGAGATCCCATGAACACATCTGGATAACACAACGCAACTCTGTTTTTGTCAATTCCTTTATTTATTCTAAAGACAAGAAACGCGCCATTTGGAGCTAACTCAAATTTTTGTGCTCTTTCTTTTGTCCTATCTAAATCTAGTGGGAATTGCATTAAAACAGTTCTAGGCGCATTCCTCTCTGCAAACTAAATTTGGCAAAAAAAAAAAATGTTTTCACAACCCTTTTCTTAAAATAACCATTATTCAAAATAAAATATTATATTTAAATGAATTAAAACAACAATCTGATAACAAATAAAATACTATTAAAAACGAGTAGTGTTGTATGATATATAAAACATTAGAAAAATCATTATATATTAGAACTGTAGAAAGATATAATGCCATTTTTTATATCATAAATTAGTCATCTAATAATATAGTTTAACCTATCAAATAATATTAAAAAAACATTTAAATAATAATCATTTTTAAAGACAAAAATAATTAATTACTATAACAAATACTTTAAACATCAAGTTATAAATTTAAAATTATTAATATCTAAAATAATTTTAATTATGAATAAAAATATAATTGATTTATGAATTAGAATATAAGTTGATCTTCAACATTAATTATGAAAGTAATTAATGTACATCACTAATTAGTTAAAAACTAATTTAAGCATTAGCAATAAAGGGCAATCTAAATAAATAAATTTATGTTGAGAAACAAATAATCATCAATTTAGACTAATATTTCTTACTTTAGTTTTTCTTTAGGGTATTATTGTTTTACATCCAACAAAATTTTATACATACTCCACTATTTTATCCTTCAATCTCTTTCTTTCTTAAATACAAAAATTAACATTTTTAGTACCAACATATTCCTAAAGAGTAAATTATAAAACTAGTGAAAAAAAAAGAAAAATATATATTTAACAATTTTTTTGACAATTTTTTTACAATCAGTTTTTTATTTATTTGTTTTAAATATATGAATCAATAAAATAATCATCCATAATTTATTGTAAAAAAATTGTTAAAAAAAGTTTAAAAAGTATCATGGTAAAAAAAAATCATGTTCCTTTCTCTTTATTCTGTATTTTGTTCATAGTGATGAATTACCGCGTTCATTTTGTAACCGAAATATTCCTTGTAAAAGTAAGAATATGTGAGTGGCGAACTACGTTAAAGACTATGTAAAGCATTGTAACTCCAACTTAAGACGAAGAAACACAATGAGTTTGGCAAAAGCTTTGATTTTCACTATATATAAATGATAGATGTGCCGGCCCAAAGAAGCTATAAATGCAGGAAATCTATTCATTGAACAGCAACGAAACTAGCTAACCATAACAAATTAATGAAGCTTAACACCATAATGACAAAGCTTACCCTTTTCGTGTGGTCAATAGTTTGTGTGGTGGCTGTGGCCTCTGGTCAAAGTGCCGTTGTGGAGTCTACGTATAATTTATACCAACCTGAGCAGCATAACTGGGATTTGCTGGCAGTGAGTGCGTATTGCGCCACTTGGGATGCAGACCAGCCCCTCTCATGGCGAAGCAAATATGGATGGACAGCCTTCTGTGGACCTGCAGGACCTCAAGGACAAGATTCTTGTGGCAAGTGCTTGAGGGTACGTATGCTTTACACCACTCCCTCAATATTTAAGCAATATCCTCCTTAACATGCGTGCATGCTTTTGCTTTTGATTGATGAAGAAATCACAGTAATAGTTTTTTGTAGGTGACAAACACTCGAACAGGAGATGAGCAAATAGCTAGAATTGTGGATCAATGCCAAAACGGGGGTCTGGACTTGGATGTTAGCGTGTTCCAAAGACTTGACTCCGACGGAAATGGGAATGCTCAAGGCCATCTTACAGTTCACTACGAATTTGTCGACTGTGGTGACTAAACATGTCTTTGTATAATTCAGCAGAAGGGCTAACAGATCCAAGAAGGATTGCTTCTTATTAATTATATTTAATGACAAAAGTACAAATCAATAAGTTATTTTAGGTAGTTACCGATTGCATTGCATGCAATTGGAAGCAAAAATGTTGTTGTTTTATTCCGTCTCATTTTTTTTTACAATAAAAGTCTTAGTGGATTTTGCTGAAGTTCTTCCTTTCATTTTTTGTTTTGGAGTTAGATATCAAAGTTGCAGTCACCGGATGCATATAAATAAAGTGCATCATATTAACTTTGATTCGCGAGCACGTGGATTTGGTTTCATATTCTAAGTTAAAGATAATTAACACTATATGTAATGGTAAGTATTGTTGGAAGTTTCACGTAACATCAAATTCATAATATATTTATAAGTTGGTGTTAAAATAGACTTAAAGTTTTATGGAATTAAAATAGACTTAAAGTTCACATGTATAAATGTTCTTTCTTGAGCATATTTAAGCTAATTTAGCCTTTCTTAACTCTATTTATTATATCTATCTCGAAAATAATGTTAAAACACTTAAATCACTCTTATGGACCGATCATCCTAATCATAATATTAAAAGAATAATTTTGTTAATAAATATGATAAATGAGGACAATAAAAGTAGAGTTATTCATATGAAAACCTCTTATAGGTGACAATTTCTTACAGCAACTGCCAGATAGTGGAATATGAATTTATCAGTGACACAATGTAAATCAGAGAAGCTTACGTCGTCTAGGTGTATATATAAATAAAAACAAAATCAATCAGCAGTGTAAAAAATCTCATTTGAACAGCATTTAATAGTACATTAGAATGAACAGAATTAAGATATGCAGTCAAAATGCTAATGTCTGTCAATTTTATCGTTGCGATCGTATTTTAAATTTATTTTTATTGGTTTAGTATAAAACTTTTATTATATTATCGAATCTCAGCTATAAGATTTAGGGGATGCGTTTAACAAATCAATTATAGTTAGATCAGTAATTGCGTTAAAGACTGTGTAACGTGTATAATCATTCAAAGTCGCAGATAGCATCAAACATTGCACAAGGCTGCATGTGGGTGTGATTGCGAAATTTATTGACAAATCACTACACGGGTGTTGTTGACAGGGAAACCTTGTGCGCAATAATATGTATTGAATAGTGCAGTGTCGATATTCGCCGCGTACAAGGAAAAGCAAGACAAAGATGAGCTTCATAAATATATATTTTTTCTAGTCTAGACACGAAAAAAATCTTCTCAAGAGGTCACCGTTATCATTCAGTTTCTTCCGCATAGTTTCATTCAGATTGATTATAATATAGAGTTACTGCATATTCGTTTTCGATCTGATGATTGCATATTCCTAACGTTGGAGACTATGGAAAGCGCTGCAATGCAACTCCAACGTAATACGAGGAAACCATATATCAGTTTGCAAAAGCTGTGATTTTAACTATATATCATAGATTGGCCGGCCCCTATGAAACACAACATCTAATTAGTTCGACTGCAACTTGAGGTGGCAAATTAATCAATCTTTTTAATATTAATCATAAACAATGATACCCTACTCTTGTTGCCCATGGTTTGTGTTGTGGACTCAAAGTGTGCCATTCTGTGACTGTAGAACCTGAAGGTCAAGCTTTCCGTGGCAGGTGCATGAGGGTATGCTCTACATACGTCAGATACATAGCCCAATATGCCTTCTATTTATTGATCTCCTTTTGTTTTTTTATTAATAAAGAAAGCATAATAATAATTTATGGGCTTTCATGCTGGTGACAAATGTTGCATATAAAAAAAATTCATCAGATAAAATAAGATATAAATATGAATTTATATACACATTTTTCATTAATTCATTAATAAGAGGTTTTTTTTGAAATGATACCATAAGTAAATCTAAACCTTTCTACAACAATGTAAAATAAATCATTATTTAAAATAAATAAAAATTAAAGTGTATATTTATGAGTTACTTAGTGAGGTGAGGCGGCGAGAACTTAAAAGTAGGTTTATTCATTGGATGTCCCAACCATTTTGTTTTGTTTTGTTTTGTCGTGACATATGTATATAGACAGAGCAATGATGCATGATGATTCTGACCTATGTTGTACCGGTATGATTCTGATCTTATCATTAAGAGCCTTATTTTGTTTATTGTAATCAATTTCTGCTGTTGCCACAAACGATTTATAGTAAACAAAATATGATATCATTTACAAACAGACAACAGACCAAAGGGGCCTTTTTCGATGTTTGTTTTTTTTTCCTTTTCAATAGCCAGTCCCCATTCAGCTCCTAAAACAACGTGGTTGGATAACACAAGAGTAAATCGATAAGTTGAGGACTGAAATAGGGTAACGTATTCTTGTTTTCTTGTTGCTAGCTGCCAAGGAGCAAAGGATCATTTTGCACATATACTTACAAAATCAATTTCTATATATAAGTGTATTTTGAATAACACAACATTTAGTATACAAAAATCCAATCAAAATTCCAAATTTCCTCCAGGTTATTATATTATTTTTGGCATTAATTTTTAAACAAAAACTTCTCAATTAATTTAGTCTATAAATAATAAATGTATGATTTTTTAAAGATCAGAATATTGAAGACTTTACTTTCAATTAAGACTAATTATTATTTTTTTCTTATTTCCTTACATTGATTAATTAAAAATTATTTTGGAAAATATTATAATAGACAAATTTCATGATACGGTTTAATTAATTTTAATTACTTTTAATAAATATGGATTCATTACTAATGGAAGAAGTATATGCATTTACATATAAATAGTATAAAACGCTAAAAAGTCAAATGTGATTTATAATATATTATTTTACTATTTAATATTTAATAAAAAAATTGAGAATTTTTTTTAATGAATATTGGATAAGCGTTTGTGTTTTAAAGGCTTTTGCTTTTTTACGTAAAAAAAAAAAACGTGCTTGGGTAGATTTGCTGCACCTTCTTCTGAGTGCATTAAATGTTTGGAAAATTACTTAACAACCACACGTTGCATACTTACCGAGTTTGTCTTTTAATACTAAAATGTTTACACGAAATAAAACCACAACTTTTGTATTATTCAAAGAAAAATAATATTTATAATTTTTTTATGTACCCTTGTATATATTTTACGGAAAAAATAATAATTTCCATTACTCATATTTTTATACCAAGCCATCTTCTTACAATATACATACATTGGTGGTGTACAAAATAAACTTTAAAATATAATCCATCTCATAACTTTTAATAATTCAAATATAACACCAAATGATTTTAATAAAACAAATATAGCCCTTCAAAGTTCAAAGAGTAAACCAAATGCGTCAAGTTGATTGTATAATGTGACAGATCTAAATGTTTCGATATATATATCACCGTTTAATAACTTTATCTAAAATACGAAAAATTATATAGTTTTGTTATTTAATTATTTGATATTTCCCTTTGGATTATATATACCAAAGTTTACTTGTTTTAGAAATTTGCTCATATATATATATATATATATATATATATATATATATATATATGCTATTTAATACAACACACACACGTATATATACCATCAACTAAAATAAAGTTATGTTATTAATTATAATTTTATTTACATGAAAAATATATAATTTAATTATTTTATAAAAAATTAACCTATTTAGATTGTTTGATCATATTATACAAACAATTATTATATATTTCTGATATAATAAGAGTATTTAAAAGATTTAATTTTTTTCTCTGATAAATGAAGTTGGTCTAATAACGGAAACATTATACTCTTTTATTAAAGAATTTAGTTGAATTGATTCGATAGTGTAATTGTAAATGTCTCATTATCCAAGCTGAACCCTTTAAAAAAACATTACACTTTTTTTATAGTAAACTTATGTCATGCCTAGTGAAGTAAAACGACAAGTTTTACCAATCTTAGCAGTAATTAATTTGATAAAAGTAAATAAATAACTTTTTTTATAGTACTTTGGATTCCATTAACTAAGATTGTTGATGTATTGAATCTTAACAGCTTAGTTTTTATACTCTCACGTAAAATCCTTCCGATTCTATCAAATTTTCTAGTTACAAACTAATTGGTAGTTCAAATTAAATGATAAAATCGGACTTATTGAATTTTGAAAATAAAGATATATAATTGGTTAATAATATTTTGAAAGAAGAAAGTTGAATAATTTAATTGAAATAAAGTAAAATATAATTAAGTGAGTAAATAAATTGGTTAACTTTTATGGGTTGAAATAGGTTAAGTACGCATACGCTACGTGATTTATTAGTGAGACGCTGCATAGATAGGATCTAGCCGTCATAAGTCAACTTTCCTGTTAGAGATTCTTAGACATCAATGTTTGTTCCATTAAGTAGCGTTACACACAAATCTCAACGTGACCTTAGTTACACACAACACAAGCTACATCTGATAAATGCATGAGTGGAAAACAAAATTAGTGCTAATGTTAATTAATGAGTATTAAGCCATAAAATTTAATTTAATAGGTGTGTCAGAAGTTGGGAAAAAACATAAAAAGTTTTGTAGTGTGTTAGGGTGATGTTGGTAACAGAATATTTTGCTATTTTGGGGGAAATGGTAACTAGAAAGGAAGAAGATAGAATGAAAAAAACGAAGGAGGTTAGGATAAACAGTTAAGGAATAGTGATACATGGTATTACCAAAGTAAACAGTAATAATCTGGGAGAGTTGAAGTCAAATATGTGAATGACACACAAACACACGCACGGAACAAGAAGCGTTGGTTTGTTAGTAGTGTGTGTGTGTGTATGGCGTGTGTATTGCTTCGCTTCTCCTTCTCTTTCTCTTCATGCTCTCTTTTCTTTGTCTCGGTCTAACACCAACAACACCCAAACCCAACAACGACAACAACATTGGACGGTGCCAGGTTTATCTTTACGTAGTTTTTCTGCCAACAATCGAACCCCATCTGGGGATTTGGCCCCCAAAAGCCGCCACCTGAATTCCCACCCCAGATCCATATCGGTTCCACGTCGAATCCAACAGGGACAGAACCACCGTGGTGTGCTGTGGTTCACTTGGCAGGATTGGAATGCAAAGTTAATTAATTTATTCGTTATCGTAGCGATGGTGTCGAGCCAGGTGGTGAAAGTGAAGAGAGATACGCTACGACCATGCATGACATGCCCTCTCTGCCATAACTTCTACAAAGATGCCACCACCATCTCTCTCTGCCTTCACACCTGTTCGTCTCTCTTACCCTTCGATTTCTGTGCTCTTTTGATTTGTATGCTGCTCTTGAATTTTTTTTTTCCCGGATTTTGACGTTGCTTCAGTTTACCTACCCCGCAATCTGCAATGCATTGCTCTTTGGTTTAATCCCTCTCGGTTCTCACTCATCCTTGTCCTTGCTCTCTAATTTATATCTAATTGGCTGGATTTTCATGATTTGGGTTTTCAATGCGCTTGCTTGGTACTTGTGATTGGTGATTTCGGTGATCTGGTTTCATACGAAACTTTTCTCTTAGATTACTTCTATTGCGTGAAGAGAACGTTAAATAATTGTTTTCTGGCTTTTGGTAGAGCAATAAGATTGACATGATAGCTGGGCTTACATGGTTTACTTTTTTGTTTGTGGTTTTTTGGTTGTTTGGATTTCTGTGATTTCACGGGTAAGGAATGGAATCGTCCTAATTTTGTTTTGAGGTGGCGTACTGTTGTGAAGTTTTTTAGGATGCAGTAGACTTTCATGATACGTTAGTTTGGTAATTCGAGCAGCGTGTGATGTTTATGACATTCCTGAATCACACACTTACATCTTCTAGCTTGCACATGTTTTGCGTTTATTTGTCGACACTTGCAAGGATCTTCTGTGCAACTCACTGAAGTATCATTCGAACACCAGTTTGCAGGAAGTGCATATATGATAAACTATCGGATGAGGAGATGGATTGCTGTCCTGTGTGCAACATTGATTTAGGCTGCCTTCCGGTTGAAAAGCTCAGGTCGGTTGGTCTTTGTTTGCCAACTTACTATTGCATTTTGTGCAATTTATGAATTCTTTTGAACTGGACTGAACTAACATGCTGCTATAATTTCTCGTTGGGGATGAATTAATATCTGTAACTTTCTTTATTCCGTTTCGTCTTCTTCTCACTTCGTTGTTAGTATTTGTTGTTTGCTTGTTCTACAGAACGTGCGGAGAATATTTACTAATTCTCGTGGTCAATCTCTTCCTTTTTCTTTCTTGGTATAAAACCTATTTGTCTGGTGTGAGCGAATGAAGGTTGTGGTCTTGAATATCTTTCACTGTGTATCGAAAAATTTCATCACTGAACTTATTCTCTTTCTTTATGTTGGATTTGTACTTTTCTCTTCCCTACTTTCAGAAATGGTAATCACAATATATAAGTTGCATCTGCCTTGAATTTTGTCACAGATAAGTCAGATACATAATTCTGGACATCTATCGTATTATAGAAGACACCCTTCTACCTAAAGTATGAAAGACTACCAATAGTTTAACATTTTCAACCGAGATTGAATCTTGTATCTGAATTTCATTTGCAGCTTGTGATTTTTGGTGAAGACTGATATTTTGATATAATGGATCTTCAATATGAAACCGAAACTGACGTCTTCCCCATCATCAAGCATATTAGATTTGAATGAGAATTATACTTAGAGGCTGCATGAATACATTATTTTTGTAATTTATGAAAAAAAAAACACAGTTTAGTAAATTTGTTGGAAGTTTGCGAAATAATCAAGGATTCATATTGATTATATGCAGGCCAGACCATAATTTGCAAGATATAAGGGCCAAAGTATTCCCGTTTAAGAGAAAAAAGATCAAGGCCCAGGAAGTTTTGTCTTCAATATCATTGCCAACTAAAAGGAAAGAAAGATCACTTTCATCATTGGTAGTCAGTGCTCCCAAAGTTTCAATGCAACCCGGCTTTACAGGAAAGAGAACTAAAACCAGTACAAGAAAGGCTGCTGCTGCTTTACGTGGATGCAGTTTTCTTCTTGAAGAATCCATAAAGAAGGAAGAAACAAACGGTGAAGATAATACGGTAAGCTCAATTTTATTGGATTCGTCAAATATGACTTTCGAAAGTGTAAGTCAGATGCGGGCTATTGGGGCAACAGGACTTGGTGTTAATTTTTCCTTTTGTGTTTGTACTTTTTCTGTTTTTTATGTGACATTAATTAAGCCTTAGTTTTAAGTAATGATGGTCATGCACAATGTGATAATGCTCATATATAATCATTGATTCCCTTTATGGTTGTAGGATCCTTCAATGGCCGAGCCTTCTAAAAAGCATAAGCCTAATGAAGATAAAGAGAACAGTGTGGAACATGGAGAAGGGAAGGTTGATCTCTGGACACCACTGAACTGTCTTGTTGAAGCTGCCAACCGAACAAAGTCCTCCAGGTCAAATTCACAAGCAATTCCTCTTGCCAAATTAGAGTCCCCATTTACTCCTCATGGTGGACAAAATATACCTGAAATTACAACCAAAACAGACCTACCTGCTTCTGTCCACAGTGAACTAAACATTCCAAAATCCAAAAATAAGGATACTGGACACAAAATAATATTAGGGGATGACAAGGATGCAAATAGCTTGCCTTCAGGACCAGTGAAGAGAAGAAGGTTGCGTCCTGCTGGTCAGAAAAGAGTTGCAGCATCTGAGATGTCTTCCTCGTCCCCAGCTCCACTAAATGCAACAGGGAGCAAGTGCAACAGAAAAAACAGTCCTATCTGGTTTTCATTAGTTGCTTCAGAGGACCAGTAAGTCTTTCTATATACAACAATCATACTAATAACAAAATGTCATCTTCTGTTTTCATTAAAGATTTGATGTTATTATTCAGGAAAGGAGATATTCCCTTGCCACAGATCTCAGCATGTTATTTAAGAATAAAGTAATTCTTCTGATCTCATTGCTACTCTGTTTGTATAATTACTTTATTTATTTTGAATTAGAAGTTTTTCTTTGGCTATGACTATGACTTTGACCTGTGTATAACTGCTTCTAATTTTGGTGTCAAAATTAAGCTAACAAAGAATAATAAGATATAAAAAAGTGCTTTTGTTTATATACGCTCTATCATGAGTTCTCAAACTCTAAGGATTATATAGGAACTCGAGAGAAAAATATGTTACTGCATTTAATGATATGACTGACAGATTTTCAGGCAAACACTTCCATAGAGTATTCTAAGAAAGTTCAGGATGCAAATAGTAAAAAATTACCCTTCCAAACTTTATAACTTAGTTTTAGACTTACTCATTTCCTTAGAACAACCATATATTAAAAAATCAGCAAATTAGTGATCATTGTCTTACACCTTGTCGTTTCACTCCCCACAGGCTAGCTAACATAAGGGACTCGGAAATCCAATGCTAATCTGTATAGCTTCTTCCTTTTTTGTGGGAATTAAGCGGGAGTCTTTTGTGTGCAAAACCAAACAAGCTATAAGTCATATGTCGATTTCATTTTGCTGTGTTATTCTAGGTAGCAGATGCATAGATTAGTGATTATTGTCTGAATCACAGTTTCAGCAAGAAATGCGTTGATTTTTCTGGCTTTCATTTTATTGTTCTTTACCTCTTTCTTTTCCTGCTAATTTTCTTAAATATATTCCCTTTTTTATGATAAGGATTTATGTAATTCTTTATTCCTGACCTCATCACAGGGATGGTACTGTGCCCGTCTCATTTATTCAAAAGTACCTTGTGAAGAAACTTAATCTTTCCAGTGAAGCAGAGGTGAGTAAATTATCACCACTATCTAAGAACAATGAATTGTTGGCATGTTCTCTTTCTCCTCCTTTGTGTTTTCTTTTTTCATTTATTGTTTGAGGATGTAATTATACTAAAAACTTGGGTCCTGAATCGTTTTCTGAATAAGTGTGCCTTTATTGTTGTTTGTGAGAAATTATAGGAAACCAAGAACATAGTGCTGCCTTGTGGACATTGGCTGTGGCTATCACAAAAAATATTACAAACTATGATAACTAGAATTTGTGTTGTCTGAGCATTTTACTAAACTTATTATGCTTCTAGGTAATAGAAAACAGTAAATATTAAAAATGCATAACTACTGACACGAGCCCATGCAACCACATAATTTGCTGAAAATTTTGGAAACACATTTCTTTTGTCGAAGTTTTAACACCAAGTCACCAAGTAGACACTGAGAACTGATTAACATTGACAATAACTGAATTTAGCATATATTGGTCTCAAATTTTGTTGTCTCTGGTGCATCCCTGTCCCTAAGGTCCCACAGATATTTAATAGTTGAATCAGATATAGCTGTAGATAGAGCACATTATTATGGGCGGATATTTAATAGCCTTACGATTTGCATGTTATGAACTTTCAGTTGCCATAAGATTTGAACATATTTGGACGTAAATTACGATATAACAAATGTTGTTTTCAGAGCAAAAGAAATAATTGAAGTTTTTTACATAATTTGCACAGGTGGAAATAATGTGCCGGGGTCAAGCAGTGCTTCCATCATTACAACTGCATAATTTAGTAGATCTATGGTTCCGGACAGCCTCAACCTCGAAAAGGATACCAGCATCAGTGGGGTCCTCGGCCAAAGATTTTGTGATGGTTTTATCGTATTGTCGAAAGACATTGTCCCCTTGAACATGTTCCCTGTTCTATCTATATATATCATTTTCCCCCGATACTTTACATACACATTCAACTGTTTTGATACCATTCTCACCGATATTACTGCCTAGAGATTTGTTCATTTAGACGAGGAATCTGTATGATTTTGTTTTGCTAGTGAGTGAGTATGTGCAACCACCAATTTTATTACTTCTGTTCCATTTGCTGTTAGCTGTTATTCTTTGGATCATGGAACATTTTGTCAGATCATGTCTTCCCCCTGGTAAGAATCGAATGAGACTTCAACTACGTTGGTGTTTTTTTACTTAAGTAATAGTGTTTTTAATATTATGCATTTAAGTTCTATGGTTCTCTGAGAATGGAAAGCAACTCAAGGATTTAATTAGGAGACAAAAATGAGAAAGGAAGAACTCTGAATAATAAAAAAAGTAAATAAGCAAAATACAAATATAGAATTGCAAACGATACTTTTCTGTTAACCGGTTTATTAAGAAAAATTGTTAATTTTAAGCTAAACTTAAATTATATTATCTCAATGTGATATCAAAGTCAATCATAATTTATCTACCTTGAATTTGTTGTGTCTATAATATTAACTGCTATCGAACTTTTTTTTATTTTTCTTGATTTTTTTGCTTTATTTTCTTTTGTGTAAAAAGATGTGATGAAAATTTTATATTAATTAAAAATAAAATTAAATTTCAACATATAAATAAAAATTTCACCTTACTAAACCATACCAATGTAAGATTCATTTATATTTACATTTCAAAACCTTAATAATATGTCATTAGCCTTAAGCTTTTAACTTCTATAAGAAAAGTCTTTTAGTTTTTTTTTTATTAAATATTTTATTTCTTAAATTTAATTTAATTTGACAGTTGTAAAACCAAGGGGAGATCTCTCTTCCTTCAATTGCACTCCTATAGTTAAATTGAGTGAATGGCAAGAATGCAATGACGTGACAGTTAGCTCCATATTTGAAGGATATGACACATTGAGGGTGTTAATTACATAAGTTTTGTAACTTAAAATAAAAAAATTGGAATTTTATTGAATCCCTACCAAAATCCCTAATTAAAAGGTGTCTTAGGTGTTCGAAGGTATTCTTCTGTAACGTGAGTGTGTTGTGAGATGGGAAGGTTGGTACTACTTCTTGTTCAACTATATTTTAGGCAGTTATTGTTGTTATGTGAAATTTTAGATCTACGTTCATCTATTTTTTTCATGATGTTGGTGGATCTTTATTTGTGTTCATCTATTTCTGCAAAATTTTGGATTTGCATTTATTTAGTACTCAAAATTCTAACTAACAATATCTGAAAAATGACGACAAATTCCTCCAATGAAACCCTAATATCTATGATCAAAAACTAATTGCACTGAATCAACTCTCAATTTGCATGAAACACAATAACCCAATATCATCTCACTGAAACCCTACTTTTGCACAATGATCCTTCTTAAAAAAATCTTTAATTTAGCATAACATTTTTTTTAATTAAATTTAACTTTTTTTATAATATCATCAAATTTCACATAATATCACCAATCTCAACGTATTATACCATCTAACTCTACTCAAATATACAACGTCAACTTATCACATTATTGCATTTTTGTCGTCACTTAAAGGACCTATTTAAAATTTTTCAACAAAATTAGAAACCTCAAAATTGATTAAACCAATTATATTTTGTGCATTCTTCTTATTCTTTCTCACATTCTTTATAAAGCTCTCACAACTTCCTCACTTCTTTGCTCTCTTTCAAATTTTATCTTAAATATCAAAATCAAATTGTACCATGATAAAATTAAAGAACTAAAAAATATTCTGAAACCAATCAATTTCATCTTTTAAATTTATTCAATTTCATCTTGAGTTAAACTTAAATTATATTATTTTAACATCGTATCAAAGTCAATCAAAATTTATCTAACTTTTGTTAAATCTACAATATTAATTGTTATCAAACTTTTCTTGATTCTTGTATTTATTTTAAGAGTTTTATTGGAGATTCTACATCAATTAAAAAATAATTAAATCTCAATATATGAATAAAATCCTTACTAAACCATAACAATTATGTAAGATTCATTTATAGTTACATTTCAAAACCTTAATAATATGTCATTGGCTTTAAGCTTTCAACTTAAAAAAAAAATCTTTTAAGTTCTTTTATTAAATATAATTCATCTCTAAAAGTTAATTTAATTTGATAGTTGTAAAACCATGTACGACCTCTCTCTCTTTTATTTTGTTTTTTTTTTCTCTTTTCCTAATTTTTTTCTCGTGCCCTCTCGACATTTTTAATTTTTTTTTCTCTTTCAAATTTCATCTCAAATTAGGGTGAAATTAAGGATCTAAGAAATATTTTGGACCAATTAATTTAATTTTTTTATGGTAGCTCAATTTTAACTCCCTATTCTATTAAAGCAATCTATTTTCTTTTTTGTGTGTAACTTTCTTTCAATTGAATGTAATTTAAAAATTTGCAAAGCATAGTTGGCCGCCGCTTTAAAAATTTGTAAATAGATGTGTTTCAAGAATTTCACTATTGGGTGATGCTTAACTAGGGTCAGACGCTGGCAAAATAGTGAACTTTTGACTTTGTGACAATGAGTGTTGGTTACCTAACACACTGAGTGGTAACTCTATGAGACTTTTTCTTACTAGATGTGTTTTATATTTTACTAAATAGTTTATTTGCATGCCACAAAATATATTTATGATTGTACTAAGTTATGTTAATAATATAGGAATATTTGTGAAAAAGTAGTGTTATATGATTGTTCAATTAGTTCTTTCCAAGGTGAAATACTAATTTAGGGTGAGCCCAAGTGTATTGAAGGGGATTTGTTATGGAGGATTATTCTAACTCTACTAGTATTTAATTTACATATAGAAAGATAACTAGGTGGTAAGAGTCGAAGAAGGCTTCCACAAAACATACTGTGTGATATAAAAAATGATCATACTTAAGGAGCTAATGAAGTTAATATTATCATCACTTAATGAGGAACATGGACTCATGGATGTGATTATGATATGAAGAAATTGATAATAAGTATGGTAGGTGTAGAGTCTTACGGGTTCATTCAATACACTAGTCTTTTGAAAGCAAAATCTAAATTTAGTGTGATGTTTAAGTCACTTTGAAATGTATGTTGTTGGAATATTGTGGGACAATATTTAGTATTTGATTGGATGAATATGAACTGTTTATATTATTGGATTGATTTATATAATCAACAATTTGTTGTTCTAACCAATTGGATTAAGATTGAATGAGTTGATTGGATAAAAGCATAAAGATAGTAAAGATTGATATTAACTATTAATTTAGATGAATAAAAAATATACTAATTTTTATAGTGGTCCTTAAAACCAAATATTTTTTCAATAATATAAGATTTATTCTTTTTCTAAAAATATAAGTTTTATATATATATATATATATATATATATTTGTTATTATTTTAAGTGGTTTAATGGTTGAAATTGATTATTAACACAAGGTTTTATTTCATTCTCAATTATAATAAATTTAATCTTATTTTATGTTTGATTCGACTCAAACTTATGATTCAAACTTATTGTTTAAGTGTATATGTGATTAATTTAGTTTTAAAACAATCTTTTAATTTAATCTACTACACATCATCAATAAGTATAGTTTTATATTATTTGAGTTTTAAAATTTTTTCCATTTTTACTTTATTTTTTCTTAAAGTTTATAAAATAAAATTTTGCTCTTTGATGTATAAATTAGTATTTTAAAACAAAAATATATATAAAACGAATCTTTTTGGCATGCCTCTTCATTTTAAATCCACGGAATCCGATTAACATTTCAAGGGGAGTCATTAGTCATCCTGGTATCGTTGCCGGAAACCCTAATTTGAATTCGAATCACAAAATGCAGCAGGTAATGGGAAACCATGATAACTCTTCAGATTGCACTTTGCTATTTCGTCGGCTTCATGTTAAAGCTGATCGTTTGTTTTTAATCCGAAAAGGGGGGTGGATCTGAGACGGAAGTGACATGGGAGGACCAACAGAACATCAACAAATTTGGAAGGTTGAATAATCGCTTTCACGAGCTTGAGGATGAGATCAAAATCGCTAAGGTATTCTATGCAACTCATTAATTTGTGTTCAGTTTCTACGCTATCATCCCTTTTTGTTTAGTGTTTGGGCAGACATTTTATTTACTTGTTTAACTGGGTTTGCTAGACCAACTTTCATATTGTTATCAATTGAAACACGATTCCAAGCCAAATGTTGGTGTGTAAACCTACTTTTGAGGGAAACCAAACATCATCGAATTGAGTTTACTGGGACACATGTGAATTGATGGTAGCAAAAGGGTATTCCAAACTTTGCCTTGAACTACTTTATGTAAATCCTGATACTTTTTTTAGCTTTTCACTAATATATCTATCCATGGGTGGATGCCTTTGGTAGAGACAGGACGTAAGTGAATAATTTCTTTGTATCAATACCAAAATTTCCCTGGATCCTTGTGAATTATGTTAGGATAGTCATTTAAAATTCTTGCCAATACTATACCAGCGGACTAAAAGAACATAGATACCGTGTGAAGTTAAGAAAATTGAGTGCCAATTCTAAACTGAATTAGGGGAAAGATAGAAGACAATTACACGATTATATCCTGCAACGAAAGTATGTGGACTAACTAATTCTAATTTTGTTTGAGTAACCTACTCAAGTAACATCCTTAACATTCTCGAACAAAAGGTTTAGATTTCGGTTTTATTAATTTGTCTGCTCTACTCTCTGTTTCAATATATTTAAACACACGCACAACGGCATACTGAAATTTAGTTATCTTGTTCGTGAAGTGTATGTTCTGCTAGTCCTGCTGTGGATTTAATTTCACTGCCATCCAAGCATTTTGCCATTGTAAATTTATTTGGCTTCTTTTTTCATAGTATGATGCAAATACAGCAAGGTATTTTTTATAGGAATCAAATGATAATTTGGAGGATGCAAGCAACGAGTTGATTCTCACAGATGAAGAGGTGGTTCGGTTTCAAATAGGGGAGGTTTTTGCTCATGTGCCAAAGGATGAAGTTGAGAGCAGGATTGAACAGATGAAAGAGGTGACGAGTCAAAAATTAGAAAAACTTGAAGAGGAGAAAGAATCTATACTTGCTCAGATGGCTGAACTGAAGAAAATTTTGTATGCAAAGTTCAATGACTCGATCAACCTTGAAGAGGATTAGGTACTTACTTCTTGTTGATAGATATCTACTTGGTTACTTTTTTGTTTATATGACCTATTGGACCTCTGGAATTTGAATCATTTTGTCTATTTCGATTTTAGAATGTTTGTTGTTTTGCTTGAACCTCTTTCAAACGTTGGCCTTGGTTTCTCCTTTCTTTGGCTTCTTGAATTTC
Source organism: Vigna reflexopilosa (assembly GCA_027742785.1). NCBI lineage: Eukaryota > Viridiplantae > Streptophyta > Magnoliopsida > Fabales > Fabaceae > Vigna > Vigna reflexopilosa. Next base: position 31,809,450 of record CM050917.1, read on the forward strand.
ATGTTCCCTTAAAATATCTTAAAGGGGAAAAGGGGTGTGTAAAATCTGCTTTCTTATTGAGGTCATCGAGTATCTGAATTAACTAGCGGAAGGGTGTCCTAGTTTAGCTAATAGTTTTGGGATTAAGTTCGATATAATACAGTTGTATTAAGTTTTTGGAGTCAAACTCGTGCAATGAAAGATGATTCTATGAAGAAAAAGGGGGGATAACATATGTTTTTAATCTCTTTAAAATTTTATGAAGTTTGATTTTCGTTTCTCAACTATTTTTGAAAAGCAGTACTTTAAGTATTCTGAACCATTATTTGAAGTACTTTTATTTCTTTTGTAGAGGGTGATCTAAATATTTTGTGGACTAAAAGTAGTGCTTTTTAACATTAGAAAGACTCAGAAGGAATAAGAATTTAGAGAGACCAAAACTTACCTTTAAAATATAAGATATCAAAAACTTATTTTACTCAAAATTTCCTCCGAGGGTTATTAACAGAACGGGTTGCTTCAAACTATGTAGTTTACTAGTTACAGCTTGGGTATATTCTTAGATCGGTCATTGGAATTAAATAGCTCAAGAGCTACATCTTGGAAATTTTAAAATGTTTTTCGATAGGTTTGTCTGATCCTGCATTAAAGAATTTGTCATTTTATTTTAATATGTAATTTTGCATAAAGAATTTTAAGGCAGATTACACTGGAAAAGGCAGAGACAAATAGAATTTAAAAAAATACTAATTAATAAAATATTCAACGTATACAATATACTTGTTATCTTTCCATTTAAGTTGTGTCATTAAATACTTGGTTCAGCTAATACAAAATTGTTCCAGTTGTACATTTTGAAATAGTTAAATACGAGTGAGAATATCCAAATTGATTCCTGGTATTCTTTGCTAAAATAATTGGTTGAAGTTGAAGAATGAGCAAGAACATTTAAGCAACAATATTAACATTAAGGAGATATTCATAGAATAAAAATGTACATCAATTTATATTTAGAGACAAATCAGATTATAAATTTTATTGTGGAATATAATGGATAGCATAAAAAAAGCCTAGTAATCTATTAAAGATTTATCTAAAAACCAAATTTATTTAATAAAAATTCAATTTATCTGTCAATTAATAATATTTTAATGATGGATAGTCAATCTTTTAAAATTATGTTTTGAAAGGTTTTAAAAATTATATTTTGTACATTTTTCTGAAAATCTTTAAAAATAAATTTTAGAAAACTAATTATAAAAAAATGGGTTGGATTAATTTTGTCACTTCCATTTTAATAGAAAGACCCACTTTGATTTGAAGAAAATAAAATTAATAGATTATAGATAAATGAATTACTTTGCATCTTTCCATCTCAATCACATAATACGTTTCATTAGACATCAATTTACGTACACATTATTATTTTCCTTCTACCTCAATCTAGACATACATTTACGTACACATTATTATTTTCCTTCTCACATCCTTCTTGTTTTCGTATCTCTTATTTACTTGAACTGTTCATATTTATTGTAGGAGTATACTTGAACAGTTTGAATAATAACAGTCGAAACAAACTCATTTCGCACCCCTAATAGAAAACACTTTTCTTTCTGTTATGGGCATCCATCATTTTCCAAGGATCCGACCGTAATCCACACACACTACATCAAAAGATGAAAGCTTCCAAAGTAAATTTTCAAACACATTTCAATCATATCCATATCTCAAGTCAAAGGCTTCCAAGTTCCTGCACTATTACGTTAATCACCATCTACAAAAACACACATACAAAAGGCCAATACTAATATTTCTTTACCAACCCCTACCAAGAACACGGTCAGGGGTCAAATAGAAGTACACATAAAGTATTAATCAAAAGTGGGGAGTATAGAATTAAAATGAACAGCCAAATATACAGTGGGGGAGACATTGTGCATGTCATCCAAAAGAGTAAGCATAAACTTTAGTCCCATTCTAATAATCACAGTACCATACAAATCAAGAATCATATCTGGAAATCACCAAAAACTTAAAAGTAAAGACAAATGATATTCTCAAACCACCATTCATGATTGCATTCATCTTCTCTCCTCACATAAACATCATAAAAACCAGATGGAGCAAAAGCTGATTACCTATTCAGGGCAGACATGCGCCGCTCATCATTGCATGGACACATGCTAATCCCCATATAATATTTACCACCCACCCATCTTTCGGGTTCCCTTTTAATACGCTTTCCTATAATATTATAATAGCTTTCTTCCCAAACCCATCCCCTCACCCCTTTTACCCTTTCAGTGTGCTTTACCTCATTCCCAGCAACATTCAACAATGATGAGGAAGTCTTCCACTTTCTTCCAGCTTAAAGAATCAAGAGAAACCCCCCACAGAATTTTTTTCAGAAAATCGACAAATAAAGGGCTATGCAATCAATAAAGAGCAAACCAACATAAAATATGACAGGGCCCCTGTAACAGGTATGTGAAAATGAACAATTCGAAGACTACAAGCAACTGATGAAAATTACCACGGGTAACACAGCAGCCAACAGAAACAAAACCGTCATCAGTAAGACACGTTAACTAGACTACAGATTAGCGATGGAAAAAAAATGAGGTTATGCAGAAAGAGAGCCAAACTTATCAAATAGAATGTAAACAAGGAACTGATAAATAAGATAAATAGCTCCACGGGGAACGAATTTTGATCCTTGGAAAATCGTCGTGTCTCTGTGACAGAAATCGATAAAGCCACACCTAATTCCAATATCCAATTCAATGTTGATCAATGCCTCCCCACGAACACAGTAACAAACCCATCCCACTCAGGAAATCAACATACTTGCAATTCGCGACTACTCTTCAAAACCAAGTACCCAGCTTCGAAATTTGAGTCCTGCCTTCTCAATTGCACATTTATACTTCTCAAACTAGAAAAAGAAAAATTCAAAAACCCGATGGTGTTGGCGGAATTGAATGTAATCAAATGGGGGTATAATTAGTTCTGACAGGCTGAGTTCCCACAACTGAAAACAACCCACTTTCCTCCTCAAGAAACAAATCTTCAGTAACCCTAAACGCACCGTGCAGGCCAACGAACACCACGGCGACGATCAACGACAGCAAGATGTTGAGGCCAACGTGAGTAGAAACGAGCGCGACGACAGTGATAACCGCCAAAACGCAGAGCACGGTTCTATCGTCGAGGGTTTGGTTGAACACGACGAGGGGGCCGTGGCGAGAGAAGTAGAAGTAGAACCAGGCAACAAAGACAAGGAGAAAGACGATCATGGAGATGGGATGCCAGAGGAGGCTGAGGAACACGATGAGAAGTGTTACGGCGGCGTAGTTGTAGCGGAAGTAGCTGAGGTTTCTTCGGAGTCGGATCATGGCATCGTCGTAGGAGAAGGGGCGGGATAGGGCGGAGAAGTCCAGGAACTCGCGCCATGGCCGAGGGGTGACGAAGGAGGTGGTGGTGGTGGTGGTCGGTGGAGTGGCAGTGGTGGCGCCGGCGATGGTGCCGTATCCGGCGGTGGTGCCGTATCCGGCGGTGGTGCCGTATCCGGCGGTGGGAATGTTGGACATTTGGGAGTGTAGGTTAGATCTGGAAGTGTGGCATGTCTGTATATGCTATTTGATTGAGAATTGATTTCACTTTCCCTCTCTCTTTAGGGCTGTTTAATTTCCTTTTCCTTTCCTTTTCCTTTGCTTTCTCCCCATTGCACTTTCCACCAAAATAATATCTTAATTTCCACTTTGATAATCTATGGTTTAAGCAAAATAAATTCAAGAAACGAAATCGATACAGAGTATAAATTAACGTGCAGTCAGCCTAATCACATATTTTATTTTAATCGTTTTTTCTAGAGGAAGAAAATAAAATAACTATTTCATCATTATTTTTTATTAATAATTATAATATTAATTAACAAAACTATGACCTATTTCATCATCATACATGATTTATTACTGTTTCGAAGTTTTGTTTAAGACTAATTTAATTCCATTGGAAGATACCTGAACAAAAAATACTATACTTAATTAGCAGTTGCTTTCTTGTGAGATCTATTCCATTCTAATGAAGATTGAACCTAGTAAATATGGATGACAAATATAAGTATAGTATAAATTTAAACATGTTAATAAAAATATATAAACTTATCAAATATAGATATAAATATAAATATAAATGAGTAATATTCAACTTCTAAGATTAAAAAAGAAACTTGTATATATATTGATGTGTTTTATAAAACACTTTTAGTTTAATATGAGTATGAGAATTTTGGTTTGAGCAGGAAAAGAATGAAGAAAATAAAAGAAAAAGGGAAAGAAAATGAATACGCCATAATGAACAATTACATTTTTGCAAGTTAATGTTTTACAATGAAGTGATCACAACATGTGAAAGGATGTCCTAAGCTAAGGAAAGGGCGTAACACTGATAATCTATTAATACATATATATGTCATTGGTGTGAAATCTCTCAAGTGCATGTTCAAGAGAGCTATTATCCTCAACCCCTTGCTATTGTTACTTATTGTACTTTTTACCATTTCATCCAAAAAATAGCTATAGGAATTCAAATACGCTCTGTCAGGGACACTTTCGGATTACAACACAAAAAACAGAATAATTAAAATCGCTCAAGAAATTTGGGTTCTTCATAATTGCTTCCATCGCTCTGCTCTAACCAAATTCTAAATTCACCCACCAAAGTCTCCAACAAAAAATCCCTTCTCAAGGAATAATCGTATTCAAGTTTAAGCAAAGTCTCTTTTTTATTTTCTCCCAATTTCTTCATTTTTTTTTTCTGTTTCTCTGCTTTTCTTTCGTCCCCTCTCTGTACAGAACATCCCACAAATTGTTTTCTCAAGAAGATTGCATCACAGAACACGCTACGGCTTGAGCCCAATGCCTTAACTTGGTCTTCACATGTTCAGGATCGTCCCCTGCAAAAAAAAAATATTCATACCTTAAAACAATGAAAATTAATATTAATAATCAAATGATTATTACGATAAGAGGGTTGAATGATGAAGATATAAAGACCTGGGCTACAAATCTTCCAGGAGTCAGAGTCACTTCTAGGGCTTCCGAACGAGGAAGAACGACCTCCAAGGGAAGAGGCACGACTCTGAGGAGTGGAGACAGGGCTAGGAGACAACCTGCGGTTGACAGCGAAATAAAGATCAAGTGCGGGCAAGGTGTTACAGAGTCTCTGACCGTCTTCCTCGTTGAATCCGAATCCAAGTTCTATACACCCTTTAAGCTCATTCAGGTCCTCGTCGGTCAAATCATCACACACCGTCGAACTTCTCCTCCTCTCCTGCATTCGCCTTCTTTCCCATGCAATGTCTCTCGGCTTCTCGCACATGGATAGCTGCTTCGATAACCTCTTCTTGTCCTTCCACAATGGTGGAGCCAACAACATGTGTTGCAACTCCTCGTCTGAATCGCTCGGAGATGAGGAGGAAGAAGAGGAAGATAACACCATCTCATCATGATGATGATGATGATGATGATGATGGTGGTGGTGGTGATGATTCTCCATCTGCCTTTCCTCCCTCATATTTGCAGCGCAGAAAGTGGTTGTGGAGGAATGAAAAATGATGTGGTGGCTGTGACGGCGGAGGCGGCAAGGGGGAGGCGCCTTGCGTGGCCTCGCCGTGAAAGGTAAACGGATTGTGGTGGATAAATGAATGAATTGTAGGTGGAGTGCGACAGGGAAAAGGAAGAGGATAGAGTGTTCTAATATTGGCGGGTTTTGTGTTGGGGCATTAAGGTTGGACCATCGATTTGTAACTGTCAACGGCAACATTTTAGGAGCAATATTTAGTAGGGTATGTATGTTGCATTGTGCTTTTTTCAAGGGCGTTGCTACATTCTCGTGAAATCTTTGGGATCACACGTAACGATAATTAAACTAAGCTTTGCACTTTTGCTTGCATAATAATAATATTGCCTTGCCATCGCAACTGATTCAGTTTCAATCTTCTTCTTCACTTCTTCCTTTTAAATCACCACAGACTGTCGCTCGCTAAATTCATGCAAAACAATAACATCATACAACTTCTATACATTCATCATTAAGCTGCGTGTTTGATGCAAAAGAGACTTTAGTTTTCGATGAATACGGATTTTTTAGAATATTCATTTCTATCTATTATTTAAAAACTACTTCTCTTTATTAATAGAAGTTAAATAAAATAATTTTACATATTTTAGAATAGTTATTTAAATAATCTTAATGGTTTATTAATAGAATATTTAGTGTTTGAATTAATTCTCACTACAAAAAAAAAATGTTATTTAGTGGAGTTTTTTTTTTCGATTTGCAGGAGTTTTCACTCTCCGCAAAGTAATTTTTGGGGTTTTTCAAACCGTCGCAGTTTGAGTCGCCACAATCTATCTGCAGGGATTTTCTACAACTCCTGGTATCACATTCAATTTGTGGGAGTTTTTCTGTGGAGAGTAAAAACCTTCTTTATTACTGGCTATTATTTTGTGGGAGTTTTTAACCTCCTTTATTTTCAATTATTTGATTAAAAAAATACATTTTTACACTATTTTTTAGAATTAATATATGCTATTCAATTCATCAGTTTGCTGAAATAATTAAAAAAATTAATAAAATATATAAAATTGTAAAATACACAAAAATAATTCAAAAATAATTTTATTGATGATTCATTGACAATTACAATGTAAATATAAAAAAAATACATAATGTTACCTAAACAAAATCCCTAACAGTTTAACATGAAACCAATAGCTCTGCATTTGCTTCCTACCCTACGAAGTAAAACAACTTCACTTCATCAACTGCTTCCTTATGAATATATGTCCAACAAGTCATTATTCATAGACTCCCGACTTCCATTGCTGCTAATCTTTGGTTGATAATATACATATGAAGTTTTGTATATTAAACTTTTTAAATTATGTTAATTTGAGGGGTTTTTTTATAATCTCCACAATATAACCCCCTCTATATAAGTGTTTTTTGTACTGACTTTTTTTAGAGAAATTAACAAACTAAATATAAAGTCTTTTGATTTGAAAGAGTATAAAATTACTTTTGCAAATTTGTCTTTTTTTATACTCTTTATTTATATTTGTTATTATCTTAAAGACATAATGTTTATTGCTAAGCCAAATTTTAAAAAGGGAGTAATTTAAAAAAAACACACAAATTTATTAACAAACAAATTCATCTCCCTGTTGATTTTGTCCGAACAAGATTATTCCTCTATATGATTTTAGTCAAAAGAAATATTGTGGATTCGTTTATCAAAGGATTGATGCATCAACAAATATTGATTCATTGAAGAGAATGACACTAAAACCCATAAATTAGTTGCAACAATAGACATTCATCTCTACATGAATGCACGATCCCATGGAATGAAGTTCAAAGGGTAACAATGAAGTCGTTGTTAACTAAATATACCAATATTTTTTAATAAATGTTATATTTCATTCTTATGACGAGATGTACTATAAATTGTGGTAATAATAAGGTTGAGGTATGTGCATTATTATTCTTATTTTAAAAATACCTCCTAATAAACCCCATAACAATTATTGTAGGGGTATGAGTTACAAATCACACTTTGAAGGTTTACCTAGAGAGTGTGATGGTGGGACCACCATTGTGAGAAATAGAGAAGTCTCTAAATGACACATAAAACAAGATACATGCACAAGGTAATAACGTGCAACCACTTAATAGAACCTAAAATAAACACTAATATTTTGTGTTATTTATTAAAACTTAGTTGTGTTCATTTCAGGGTGAACTACTATTCACGCTGATTTAGAAGTGATGAATTGAAGCGAATCACGCGTTTACTTGTATCGATTTGCACAGAACGATTTGAGCTGAATTGCGGGATTGGCACTTTTTGAATCACTCGCTGAAGAGAGGAGATTTGGAGCGATTGTTGTATAAATGTCTCATGTGCCCCTGTGAAATTTACACATGTACTATTACATGATTAATATAATATATTGTAATTCATCTTCTTCTTTTGGAAGCTCGAAGCTATTGTGCATGGATGGAGGAGATGAAGAAGACAGTGGTTGATGAAGACGATGACTGTGCGAAGTGGAGAAGAGAAGGACGTTGAAAGCATAATCGGATCGAAGCACGCGTATTCGGTTACAAAGGTGTGAAGAAAAGCAGTGCAGAGCTTATTCGGTTACCTCATTTGTATTCGGTTACGTAGATTTGTGGCAGAACCTGTATTCGGTTACAGGTGCGTTGCATAGGAACGTTGCATAACCATATTACATTTTCTCTCTTCCGACATCGTTACTGAGAAATTCCAACGCACAAAACCAAATGAGTTTGCTTTGAGAACTAAAATGGCTGACACCGCCAGCTCCGGTCACCGACGGGTTATCACGCTCTTCTCTTCCCTTATCTCCCTCTCTCTCAATCAGAGTCTTCGTCAGAAAGTGGCAACTTATTCGGAGTAGGCTGGAGGAACTCTGTTCGGCATTCGTCGCCGACGACTCCACTTCACTGTCAAGCGAGATCCCGGAGGTAATAGGCACGGTGGAGGAGTGCTACGAGCTGGCAGGCGGTGCTTGGATTGGTTACGATGTGGTTTTCTCTCTTGGACGTAACATTCCCATATATAAAGTAAAAAACTAAACATCTTTCACATTAAATTATTTTATTATTATTTATTTTTCTAACTTATTATTATATTAAAAATAAATACTACATTTTAAATTAAATTCATTTTACTAAATTATAATTTAATTACTTTTTAAAAATTAATTTTAATAATTATTTTTAATTTTTTACTCTTAATAAACATTTTTACAATTAAATATAACATTAACAAATATCATTTTATATTACATTAATACCTAAGGGCATTTTGGTAATCTTTAAGTTCTACCAATTAAACAAAATTTTTAAAACTCTCACATCAATCAAATCCTACACTAATTCTTACAAACTTTATCTCTAAATCCACTCTCCATTACCTCCAAATTCACTCAAATAAACACAAAAAAAATTATCCTCAAATCCTCTCAAATCCATTTAATCACTCTCTCTCCCAAATCATCTTCAATCAACCCCAAGTGAACATACTCTTAGTTAAGGGAGGCTTAGCTCAAGACAATTAAATCTTTACGTTTTATCGGGTAAAAATTTATAAATACTATGTGTAAAGTAAAACCTGAAAGGTATCTTAAGCTGAAATATAATATTTTGTTTTAAAATACGATATATTTTATTTTATTAAAATTAGGTTGAAGATGGTAAAAAGATTTAATATAATTTAAAATAAATAAATAATTTTATTATTATTCATATGTATGTGTAAATAATTTTTAACTTTATTACATTTATTTTGTTTTAAAGTATATTTTTGAGAATTGACTCCCAAGTCTCTCTTTTCTACCCATAAATGTCATTCATATGTATGAAAAAGAAGTATACAAGAGGCACATGAACTCATAAAAAGTATTTTCATTTTATATTGTCTTTTAAGATAGAACATTCATATGGTTTAAAAATTCTTTCCGTCAATCTAACGAGTTGTTACATCTTGAGAAATCTTACCCCATCCTATGTAATAAGAACATTTTTCTTCTAAGAACAATTCTATTTGTGTCTCAACCCAAACTATTTTCACCTTTTTCATTATTTACTTCTATCTTATATTTTTTATTCTTTCTTATAAAAATAGTTAAACTCATTAATATTTTTTATTTATATGTTTATTTTATTCTTATATGATTATTATTTATTTCGATTATTTTTTCTAATACATGCAATTAAGTCTATTTCCTTTGCAATAATTAATATCAATTTTCATTTCGTTTTTAGATAAATTTTCATTATGTACTTTATTTCTTTCTAACATGCTTTACCTTCCATATACGCTTTCATATTTAAATAATTAAATACAAAAACAGTGAATCTTTAAAAACTATATCTTTAAATTTAAAAATTTAAATCAAAACAAAATAATCAAATTTATTATTTACAAGAAATAAAAATAATTATATTATTCTTCATAAAATTATTACAACGAAAAATTATGGTTCTAATCTTTTACATCACTTGTTTTCAAATAGTTTCCCCTACTAAAAATTAGTATTTAATTTTTATTTTCCTAAATCGATTAAAATAAATTATTTTAACTATATAAATATACATTTCTCAAATTTAATTTAAATATAAAATTTAAATTTTATTATTGTTTTGGATGATTATAAATTTATATTTTATATTTTTATCCTTAAATGTTCTATCTTATTGTATTTATAATAACTTTTTTATATAATTTTATACTATATTTTTTCAATGTTATAATTATTATTAGTAATAATATTATTATTATTAATAATAGTAATATTATTATTATTATTAATGATAATATTATTTTTACTATTAATAATAATAATAATAATAATATTATTATTATTATTATTATTATCACAATAATAAAGAGCTTATATATATATATATATATATATATATATATTAATTTTGAGAAAAGGCGAAGGAGAATGTGGTGTCTTCATTCTCATACAACAATAATTTATTGCATATCTTCCCATAAGTATAAATGAAAATTTCAATCATCTGGGCAAATTGGTAGCTTCATTTGCTTTCAAATATCCTGAAGAGAACATCTTAATTGCTTTCACAATAAATTAGTAGAAATCCAATATTTATTTATACAATACTTAACCTTTTTGTTCTGTTCAATTTTAGTTCTAATTTATGATCCCATGAAATTTTTTTCTTTTTTCTTTTTTACTTTGTTAAACTGAACTTATCCTCTACTAGATTAATAATCACTAAGGCAGAAGTTTTAATCATTTCTTTTTTACTTAATATGCTAAACACTAATAGTATTTTAACATCCAAAAAAAATTCACAATTATTTGGTCTAATTTTTTACTATTTTCATTTTTTTTTCTTTATAAGTATAAAAAATTATTTTTATTTTTATAATTGTTTTACCATGTCAGATGATTGTGTAATTATATCAAAGAACCTTTTCCCTATACTAAATATGAGTTATCTGTCATCGTCATAATTAGATTCGATAAAAGTAGACTAATTATAAATTTTCTAAATATAGGTCATCATACAAAAGTTGGATAAGATGGAAAGATGCAAATTACTAGTTCTATGTTTAAGTGGCAATACACTTGTAATTTAATCAATCTTTTATTTAATCCATATTAAAATGGTATGAAAAAACATGTTTTGTATATTATTTAATCAATCTTTTATATTTAAAAATAAAATTATATAAAAGCAATGATTTTCTGTTAGTTGGAGATTTTTCCTGTGAGCAGTAAATGACAGATTGTCACTCCCAAATTGTATGGAAATGGAATGCTAAAAATAGCTCATACTCGCCCTTGTAGGATTAAGAAAATGTGGGAACACCTAAAAGATCAATTACGATTCTCACTCTCTATCGTCAGTTCCCAAGAGGGCAACGAAAAAAAAACTTCCCGAAATCTGAATTCTGGAGCAAACCAGACCATAGTAACTCGTAAACAAAATAATATTAAATAATCAAATTCAGGTCCGTGTTGTGTTTCTCTGCCTGGTTTGGTCCGGTTCCACCAATCCAGGTTTAACTTTTACACCAGCATGAACGATCCACGACGGCGATGGTGAAATAGTGTTGCAACCATCGTTTCCATCACACAGAACAAACACCAATCCAAAACCGTTTGTTGTTAGTTTCTGGCGTACAGGAAAACGGAAAAAAAGCAAACCTTTTATTTACCTTTTTGGCTCCTCTCTAATCACGCCACAAAGCAAAATCTTTTCCTGTACGCCTCGTCCTTCATCTTCCACTTTTCATTCAATTCCCTGCTTCAACCATGCACATCCACGCGAGTCTCTTGCTGCTCTTTTGTTTCCCTGTCTTGTTAAACGCCGCACCCTCCTCCGGCAAAGGTGGCAGCGATTCTTTGATGTTGGGCTGTGGGTTGGACAAAAGCGGTGGCAAAGACAGCGACGGTAGACAATGGAGCTCCGACGAGAAGTACCTCTCAGAGAATAACACCCTCACGTTCAAAGCCTCTTTCCAAGACCCTTCGCTTTTGTCCGATGTTCCATATATGTCTGCACGAATTTTCACTAGCAAAGCATCCTACAAGTTCCCCATTCAAGGTGACAAACGTTACTGGCTCAGGCTCCATTTCTACCCCTCCTCTTACAACACCTTCGACCCCGTTGACTCTTATTTCTCCGTCACCGCAAACGGCCTCAAGCTTCTTTCCAACTTCAGCGCCTCCGTCACGTGCCAAGCCCTCTCACAAGCCTACCTCGACCGAGAGTATTCCCTTGCGCCTTTGGATTCTGACACTCTCACCGTCACCTTCACGCCCTCTGACAAGCACGATAAAGCTTTTGCATTTGTTAATGGGATTCAGCTCATCGAAATGCCGGAGTTGTTTGACGAGGCTCCCTTGTTGGGTTTCGATGACCAAACCATGGATACCAAGACTATGCATTTTCAGACCATGTTCAGGTTAAACGTTGGAGGACAATACATCGCTCCAAATAATGATTCTGGTCTATCCAGAATGTGGTACGATGATACGCCTTATATTTATGGTTCTGCCACTGGTGTCACCAACCAAGCTACCAAGGAAGAAAAAATCGACTACAAAACCCAGCCAGAGTCCATTGCTCCTGTCGATATCTACTCCACTTCCCGATCCATGGGAGCCAATAAGGATGTCAACATGGGCTACAATCTCACATGGATATTCCAAGTTGACCCGGCTTCTATGTATCTTACCCGGTTGCATTTCTGCGAATATCACTATTCCAAATTAAATCAGATTGTTTTCAAAATCTACATCAACAACCACACAGCGGAGACTGCTGCTGATGTGATTGGGTGGTCAGGAGGTAAAGGAGTGCCAACGTACAAGGATTATGTATTATATGTGAAAGATCAACCGGGTGATGATCAACTCTGGCTTGCTTTGCACCCTGCAAATGAATCAAAGCCAGAATTTTATGACGCGTTACTCAATGGGGTGGAGGTGTTCAAGCTCAATGACACAGACCTGTCTGGTCCCAATCCCCAGCCTTCTGACATGCTGGTTCAACATGAGCACAAGTCAAATACTTTCCATAGTAAACATGAGACTAGTAGGACTTTTGTTATAAGCACTGCTGGGGGTGCTGCAGGTTTTGCTTTGGTGGCTGCAATAATTGTTGTTGCTCGTCGGCAAAAGAAAAAGAGAGCTCCGGGGACGTACACCGGCACGTCCAGCTGGCTGCCTCTTTATGGCCATTCGCACACAGCAGGCACCAAATCCTCAGGATCAGGGAAGAGTACGGGCCATTCCAACCTAACAGCCATGACTCAAGGATTGTGCCGCTATTTCTCCTTACATGATATGAAGCAAGCAACCAAGAATTTCGATGAATCTAACGTGATAGGGGTGGGAGGGTTTGGAAAGGTTTATAAGGGTGTTATTGATAATGGATTCAAAGTGGCAATTAAGAGATCGAACCCGCAATCAGAACAAGGAGTGAACGAGTTTCAGACAGAGATTGAGATGCTGTCCAAGTTGAGACACAAGCATTTGGTGTCCTTGATTGGTTTTTGCGAGGAGGGTGATGAGATGTGTCTGGTTTATGACTACATGGCTCTTGGCACCATGAGGGAACACCTTTACAAGGGAAACAAGCCATTGGACCTGCTAACATGGAAGCAGAGGTTGGAGATCTGCATAGGAGCCGCAAGAGGCCTTCACTACCTTCACACTGGAGCAAAATACACCATCATTCACAGAGATGTCAAAACAACCAACATTCTCCTTGATGAAAACTGGGTTGCCAAGGTTTCAGATTTTGGACTGTCCAAAACAGGTCCAAACATGAATCAAGGTCATATTAGTACAGTGGTGAAGGGTAGCTTTGGATACTTGGATCCCGAATATTTCAGGAGGCAACAGTTGACTGAGAAGTCTGATGTGTACTCATTTGGGGTGGTGCTGTTTGAGGCCCTTTGTGCAAGGCCTGCTCTCAACCCTAACCTTCCGAAGGAACAGGTAAGCCTTGCGGAATGGGCATTGTACAACAAAAGAAGAGGAACACTTGAGGACATCATTGACCCCAGCATCAAAGGGAAGATGAACCCTGAAAGCTTGACCAAGTTTGCTGATACAGCTGAGAAGTGTGTATCTGATAATGGATTCGAACGACCCTCCATGAATGACCTATTGTGGAATCTCGAATTCGCTCTCAACTTGGAAAAAAACACAGATGGTTCAACTGCTCCAGGTCGGGACGAAGGTGAGTTCTCAGAAGTAAGCTTGGAAGACAACACGGCAGCTCATTACAAAAACCTCGGCCTTGAAAGCGAGAAAGGGCTTAGCCAAGAGTCCAGTAATGGTAACTCTGCTGTCATCTTCTCTCAAATTGCCAATCCATCAGGACGATGAACATAAACCACTATAGAAGACGGATTCAGGATTACAGAACAAGCTTTTAGCGCTTGTTTTAGAGTACACTGTACACAGTTTCTTCTACAGTTGTTCCTTTAAATAGCTCACTAAGTCTGATAGTCTATAGCCCAATAGCAACTCGTTGTACAGAAAGACAGTAAAAGCAAGCTCACCCTGCTTGTTAGGTATATTATATGGCTGAATATTTCTGAATGATCAGTATTGTGTCGTCTGAAAAACCAGCAGTGTCGGGATTTAGATTATGTATAGGTGAACTATGATGATTCTGTATAGAAAAAACTTGGGGTTCCTTATTTATCTACATCACTCCATGCTGTGAATTGTCGTACGATCATTGGTAATGTTAAGTTTTCATTTCTTCTATTTTGCTTCGCCTAAGTTCAACATGGATCATGCAGCATTGTTTCTCTGAATTCTGTTTTATATTTTTCTACAAAGATCATGATAAAGAAATCCTATTTCTCATGCTCTGCTCTCTTGATACACATTTTGTTTTATTTATTTCATATGTTTTTAAGCACACTAAATTAGGAATTTGGATTGTCTCTCAGTTTTTTTGTGTGTGATGTTTTTGTATTTTAATAAAAATAATGCTAAACATGAGTTTTATATCATTCACAGATCGAATTCTTCCTATTCAACTTAGATTAATTTCATTCAATTAAATGATAATTTATTTTAGGGTTAAATATGTTTTTAGTCCCTCAACTATTAGTGATTTTTTATTTTAGTCCCTACTCAAAACATTGATGACATTTAATCCTCTTAATATTAAAACATGTAGGCCTTGTTCACTTGAGTGAATTTGGGGGAGAGTAATTGAGAGGATTTGAAGATAATTTTTATTGTTGTTTATTTGAATAGATTTAGAGGTAAATGAGAGTGAATTTGAAAGAATTTTTTTAATCTATCACATAAATTAAATCCTAAACTAATTCTCACAAACTTTACTTTCAAATTCACTCTCATTTACCTCCAAATTCACTCAAATAAACAACAAAAAAAATTACCTTCAAATCCACTCAATTACTCTCCCTCAAATCCACTCAAGTGAAAAAGGCCGTAAAGTTAGTCCCTAAAAATGGACGACGTTAAGTTTTGGTTGACCTGACTATTGGTTTTGCCAAGTCTTCTTCCAACTGCCACGTTGTTTTTTGCAACTCCACCTAATATAGGGAGGCCTCTCACTCACACAAGCTGAAACAAAGGGGCAACAGTTTCCTCTCAAGCGTGGGTGATCTCTCCTTCGCCACGAGTCCGCTACCGCGAGGTGCCGATCAGCCAAAGGTGTCACCGGCGATACCGCCCGTCGCCGGACCCATCGCCAGCCACCGTAATAATCCTCTTCTCCTTCTCTTCATGCGAGGGAAACCCTCCTGTTCCTAAACGAAGCTGGTCGTTCGTCGTCGCGACGAGCGACCTTGATGCTCTAAATTACTTGTAGACATTCTACCATGCACGATGAAAAAGGGAGCAAATCCATAACTTCAAAAGGCGTTAAGAGCGCGTAGGAGCTTCGATGAAGGCGTCGTTGATGACATAGTGGTTGTCTAGCCGAGACGATCAAAATCATGTGATCATCAATCGAAACTAAAACATCGATAATGGCAGTGATATGCGACAACGGCGCCGCCGACAACGGTAGATGGTCCCACCACCGGTAGCGGCAGATGAAGTGGGAGAGGCACCAAAAACTTTTTCCTGAAAAAACTATATTTGGGATTAATTTCCTTCATGTTAAATACACACATAGGGTTCTCTATTTATAATAGAAGAAATATGGGCTAAGCCCAAAATACAAATAAGAAATAATAACAAACTAACTAAAGATAAAAGATAAATATAAAATAAAGATAATATATCTAACATTAATAATAATAAATAAATAACAAAAAAAACTAAAAAGATTAACAAAAATAAAAATATTAACCCGCTTCTGAAAGTCAATTAAGGATTTTTTTTAATTGACTTTCGAAAGTCGGTTAAAATTTTTTTTAACCATCTTTTGAAAGTGGGTGGTTATTATTGAGAGGAGTAATATTCGAAACTTTGGAAGTGTAGGGAGGACTGTTCATAGAAGAGATATGACAACTATGGTTTTCAATAATGGGTAGAGGTTTGAGAACCAATGCTTATTAAGATGAGATAAAAAAAATGAAATTTTTTGCCTTAGTTATGAACCAAATGTAAAGATTTTGTTTTGGTAAAAAAAAAAAAAAACTGAAGCATATTTTGTATTGAAAAAATATTTTTTCACCTACCTAATTTTTTTATATTTATTTGACACTACTCTTTCTTAATTTTTACTCTCTTCCTTCTTGAAAAAATATAACACTTTACACTTTTATGACTATTTTATCCTTATATTATGTGTTAATGAATGTAAAAGTGTGTCATGATATCATTACTCTTTTGTATTAGTAAATGATAGTCGCAAAATATTGACTTTTTATGAGAAAAACATATCAAGTAAACTAAACTTCTTATATTCTTAAGATGTTTTAGTGAATGAACATTTATTCGAATAGTTAACTAATAATTTAAACTTAATTATAATTGTGACATCCCAAATATTATATAGAACATACAATATAATAAGATTCAGCTATTATAGTATGGAAAATCAATTAAGAGTTATCAGATGATAGTATCAAATATACAGTCATCCAAAATATAGGCAGAATTTAAACTTTAATTACAAGTTTAAGAGTATTTCAAAATACAGGATGTATCTAAATTAAAACTAGAAAGTGTCCTAAGAATTAGGGGCATCAACATCAGTCTCCTCCAAAGTCTGCTCTAGTGAAGCCTCATCCCCCTTTGCTCACATCCAAATGGATGATCATCGCAAAGAGAAAATGGCACAACACATACAACACACACAAGAGTAAGGGTAAGTTAGGTTTCAAAAGCATACAAGTTAGCAAGTAACATAAAATAGAATCCATCATCATACAATTAATTAAATAGACAATTTTATCATGTTATGACTCTCTAGACTCGTCCGGACTTAGAATGAATGTCGATCTGGGGCGGGTTGTGCACTTGTGGTGGCCTCTACTGCCTTGCATGGCCATTGCCAATGGGTTTCACCCTACCGCACACAAGGTTAGTCTGTTACCACGCAATAGGCCTCCACGAAGCGCCTACACTAGGACCTCCCACTACACTCACCACATGCGTCAATCCTCTTTAAGTGAGAATGAAAGACCAATAGAGTGTTAAGATAACCCCCCATATGGAAGCCTCTTACATTCATTCTAAACAATAAAATGATCTCAATGAGAGATCTTAATAACATACACTTATCATTTACATATGTTTATATCTTTTTTTATATCATTAACACGCCATTGCATAATTATATAATTACTCCAATCCATACCAATACATAGAAGCATCATACACCATCAACCAAGTAAGACAGGATGAGGAAAGAAATTGAACTAAAACGAGTCCCAGTCGCATAGCGCACAATGTCGCTAGGCGAGACCAGGAAGCTTTCGCATATCGCACCCTCATGCGCTATGCGAATCACCACATAGAGGCTACCCCTCCCAATTAACTCACATAGCGATTTTGACCCCAGAGGCTCCGGGCCTCACATTCCCGCAGAACGCACTTCTCACATTTTTCAAATAATGATAAATTTTCAGTCCCGGCACCAGTGGCACAACGAATCAACTTCGCAAAGCGCCTACCACTCTCATCCATGATTCGCATAGCGCATACCATGCGTTATGCGAATGCCCTGGCAGAGAACAATTCGCCAGGGCGACTCGCTGTGCGAATTCTTTCGCAGAGCGAATCTGCAAAATCTGCAAAATCCAAATTCTACAGATTTGCAGAACTCAAACACCTCATTTTCGTTTCAGGTACTTTGATGAACTTCTAACCTTCTTAACTCGAAGTATATGCGAAATTAAACTTGTCTAACTGGTTCTAACACTTTCTAATCTCCTTACCTAGTGATTATGCATTGATTTAGGTTATAAATCTTCAATTTCCTCAACCTAGAGACCAGTTTCTAAATTTATCACTTTGAAGTTGTTTCCCCTCATTTTTACCCTTCTAACAAGTCACAATGGACTTGGCTAAGCTGCCCCAATATCCAAATTCAACCTCTAACCTCTAAATCTCAAAAACACTACCTCACTTTCTCTAAACTAAACTAAAACACCATAACTAACTGAATTTATGGTCTAGCAACTTGCCCAACATGATTCACAATATGCCATTACTCAATTTCAACATCATACAATTTGCTCATACCAGTTCCTCATCCTAGTTTTTCAGTTTCATATATCACCCATCAATCAACATAAAAGCTTCAACACACAATTTCATCAATTTCAAATCAAACAGCAACATACATAGGATACAATCTACACATACATTGATTTGCAGTAGAATCCAACTCACCCACACGATAATTTCCACAAGTAGAAAAGAAACCTAAGCTTCCCTTACCTCTAATTAACAACACAGTAAAATCGACCTTGCCTGCTCTCTTGCACTTCAAGGAAATGTTAGGAACACCTATAGATTGCCAATTTATGGTAGGAAGCAAAATTAGGAACCTAAAAGGAGCTGGAATTTAAAGAGGAAAAGTAGAATGTGCATGCAATCCAAATCTGCTGCATGCATTACAGCCCTAAGGTGCACGGAAGAGGAAGAAACTACTTACCAGTGGTGGAATAAGAAATTGACCAGTCGGATTGAAGTCCACAACTTCAAGATTACCTAGGCGCTCTCTAATTGTGGAACAAATGGATTAGTGGAGGAGAAATCTAAAGAGATGGTGGAAAGGGTTTGAGAAACAGAGCTTGAGAAAGATGGAAGGTTTTAAGAAAATGGACCAAATACGTTTTTATAAGACTTCCATTTTATGTTGCTGATAAGTTTTAAATATAAAACATGGTTCCATTAACTTAATACCCTTATCACTCTTAAATCCTATTTTTAGGTTATTAGAATAACGCTCCAATTATAATATTAAAACTTAGGTTAAATAGATTCGGTGGTCCCTATTTTTGCTGGTTTTCTTCAAGTAGGTCCCTATATTTTCAAGTTGATCAATTTAGTCCCTGATTTTGAAAAATTAAAGCAATTAAGTCCATTCCGTTAACTTCTCTAGACGACGTTAAAAATCGTATTTGTTGACAGGAGGAGGTGTCATTTTCGAAACACGTGGCACGTAACCGTGGACTTAAATTATTCAGTTCCCTCCACCTCACTTCCAACACACACTTCCCAAACTCAGAACGTCTCACTCTCTCGAGCCCAACCTAGGGTAGGGATTCGCACAACCGCTTCTTCGAACCCAACCGCCGCACCACCATCCTCTCCGGTCTCGGCGTCACCGGAGACGCCACGTCGCACCAGAGTCACCGTTGGCCGCGGCGCCATTGCCTCCATTACGCCTCGTCCTCCGCATCTTCCGTCGCGAGAAGAAGCTCGTCGTCGCATCATCGCAGGTGACCCCGTCCTTCGCATCTTCCGTCGCGAGAAGAAGCTCGTCGTCGCATCATCGGGCGATTTCGGTGACACCGTTGGCCCGCTTCCTGGACTTCTTGAAGGCCCATTGGGCCCCGCCGTTCACCCCCGACACCCTCCTCCACTTCCTAAAATCGAAGCTCCACCATCATCCTCCCTTCTCTCAATTCGACTTCCACCTCTTCACCTGGGCCTCCTCCCTCGACTCATTCCACCACACCCACGCCACGTTCCACTGGATGGCTCGCACCCTCGCCGCCACCCATCGCCTCCCCCAGCTCCGCGCCCGCCTCCACCTCATCGCCACCCATCCCTGCCCCTGCTCTCC
The DNA here is from genome assembly GCA_027742785.1 of Vigna reflexopilosa. Classification (NCBI taxonomy): domain Eukaryota; kingdom Viridiplantae; phylum Streptophyta; class Magnoliopsida; order Fabales; family Fabaceae; genus Vigna; species Vigna reflexopilosa. The sequence continues at coordinate 31,829,751 of CM050917.1, forward strand.
CTCCATCTTCTGCTGCCCCCACACCCAACCCATCTTCTCCCATGCCATCCACGCCTTCTCCAAATCCTCCCAACTCCACCACGCCCTCTCCGCATTCGACTTCATGACCAAACTGATCGACTTCAAGCCAGACGTCGCCGTTTTCAACGTCCTCATCCACGCCTTCATCAAACGCGGTAACCTAAACCAAGCCCTCCAGTTTTACCGCGAGATTGTGGTTACCCACCGCGTTAAGCCTGACGTTTTCACCTTCAACATTTTGATAAATGGTTACTGCCAAAACTCGCAGTTCGCATTGGCGTTGGATGTGTTTCAAGAGATGGGGAAAATGGGGTGCGAGTCCAATGTGGTTACTTTCAATACCTTTATCAGGGGGATGTTTAGAGAGGGGAGGGTTGAGGATGCCATTGAGATGGCTCGTGAGATGGTTCAATTAGGGTGTGAGCTTTCGTGTGTTACTTGTGAGATTTTGGTTCAAGGGCTTTGTAAGGAAGGGAGGGTTTTGCAGGCGTGTAAGTTGTTGCTGGAGTTTTCTAAAAAGAGGGTTGCCTAAAGGGTTTGATTGTTTTGTTTTGGTGGAGGTTTTGTGTGGGCAAGAGTGTGCTGTGAGAGCGTTGGAAGTTGTTTATAAGTTGTGGACTGGTGGGAGTGTTCCGAGTTTGGTTGCTTGTATTGTTGTGGTTGATGGGTTAAGGGGGTTGGGGAAGACCGATGAGGTGCAGAGATTGGTGGAAAGGATGCTTGATGAGGGTATGGTGCTGGATGTTGTAACCTTCAATTGTGTTCTTCGGGATATTTGCGATGCACGCAGAACCGATGAGGCGAATAGATTGATGTTACTTGCTTTGAGCAAGGGTTTGGAACCAGATGCATTTTATTGGGTATTTGCATTTTTCCTTTACAGGAGAACTAGGAACATGGATAACAAGGAGATGAAAAAGATGATGTTGGTAGCACAATCAGATAAGGGAATCACGGAGTGAATACGGTAGGGGAATGGTGACGCTGGGTTTGGGTTTGGGCAGAGATCTTTAGTAAAAAGGCAAGAAATTTGGCTATGTGCCACATCATAAAGTGGTTATGTGCCACGTGTTTCGAAAATGACACATCCTCTTGTCAGCAAGCACGATTTTTAACGCCGTCTAGAGAAATTAACGGAATGGACTTAATTGTTTTAATTTTTCAAAATCAGGAATCAAATTAATCAACTTGAAAATACAGAAATCTACTTAAAGAAAACCAACAAAAACAGGGACCACCGAATCTATTTAACCTTAAAAGTTATATCTATTATGAAAAGGTAACACATATTTCTACCATAATTAATCTCTAACCAAATTGATATATATATATATATATATATATATATATATATATATATATTCAAATTTCATAAAATATTATTTTTAAATATCTTGTAGATATTTCTTGAAATCTCAAAAAGTATGTTAACGATTTAATATATTTGTAAAATTGGGACAGTAAAGATTATATGAGATGACTTTTTAAAACTTGTATTTGAGATTGGAATTTATTTAATTCTTTTAAATAATTAATATTTTATTTTATAGTTTTATTTACATTTGAATATAATATCTAATTTTTACTTAAGTTTATAATTTAGTTTTTTTTAAGTATTTTATTAAAATTTTAAATCAAAGCACATAAAATATCTACCGATACTTGTAAATATTATCTCTACTGCCCCTAGTCCACTGTAATCCTTGATGGGGATTTCACCCAACCATTCATAATTAAACCGTTTGCAAAACAATGACAATGATTTCAATTAGAAAATTCAACTAAGAATCACAAATAGATAATAGTTGCAAAACTAAGATGCAAAAAATGTCATTAAAATCAGTGTAAAAAATTACATCTTATTTAGCAATGAAAACCACAAAAAAACACACCCTCCCCAAAAACTAAAAATTGTGGCTAGAAATGGAAAAAAGTTAAAGCCCTAGGATCCATGTGTCTCTGCTGACTTAAATTAATAACCGTAGATAGTAACGAATCCAAAGGTCCATATTTAAACAAAGCAAAACATCGCGAATCCGAGTGAACCTCCTTTCCACCAATCAGAGCTTCCGATTTTTTCTCTCTCACTGCTCTATATAAATGTCTTTCCACCCCAATTTTCTCTTATCCAAATTCTTCTCTCAGCTATTATCTCTTTTTCGCAACAGTTACTTCTTCTGTTCTAGTTTCTTGAAGCATCAGCGTAGCCATGTCAACCGCAGCAGCGCAACCCAAAATTAAGAAAACAGCGGCTACCACCAAGAAGCCGCTCTCTCATCCTACTTTTGCCGTGGTACTTTCCAATTACTTTTTCAATTCAATTAATTTCTCGTTTTATTTTAGTTTGTTTATTTATGAATTTTTGTGTGTTGAAGATGATAGTGGAGGCTATTACAAGTCTGAAGGAGAGAACTGGTTCAAGCCAATATGCGATAACGAAGTTCATCGAAGGGAAGCACAAGGAGTTGCCACCAACCTACAAGAAACTTGTACTCATTCAGCTCAAGAAGTCTGTTGCTGCTGGTATACTTGTCAAGGTTAAAAATTCCTTTAAACTTGCACCCACTAAACCTGTCTCTGCTCCTGCTAAGGCTGTTGTTGCTGCTCCTAAAAAGCCCAAGTCTGTTACCAAGACCACTACCAAGGCTGCTTCTAAGCCCAAGCCTAAGCCTGCTCCTAAGAAGAAACCCGCGTCTAAGCCCAAGGCTAAGACTGCTGTAGCTGCCAAGCCCAAGGCCAAGCCTGCCAAGAAGGTTGTTGCCAAGTCTGCCAATAAGACTCCGGTAAAGGCGGTGAAGAAGCCCAAGAGTGTGGTGAAGAAACCAAAGAGCGTGAAGTCTCCAGCCAAGAAAACCAAGAAGTGAAAAAGGTGGACTGGACTGGGATGGGTTTTGATTTGATGTTATAGTGTTATCTATTTCAGGTGAAATCCTAGTATAGGTTGGTATATTGTTAGAAAGAGAGTATTTGATGTAAATTTTCTTGTTAGAAAGAGTTCTTGTTTGCATTGAATACAGTTCTTCATTATTCATATCTTGGTTTACTGGATTGCATTTTTCCTTTTCTTGATCATTATTGTTGTCCCTGACAGTATTTGAAGGTGAGTGTTCTGTCTTGATAAGATGTCTGTGAGTTTCTAAGAAATTGTCTGTTAATTGAAAGAATTATTTCAATTTGTCTTCTATTGTCATGCATGAATTGGAGGAATATTGTGGAATATGAATAGAAGAATAGAAGAATAGAAGGAATAATTTGAAAACGCTTACATGTTATTTTATTCTTTGTAATGGTATCAACTTTCATTGGAGATTTTAATATTGTTGGGGGATAAAATTATAATTATAAAACCTAAAGTTATCTTTTAAAAGATGTATGAACTTCTATGGTTTCAATTGAGTGGCTGAAATGACTTGGACCGAGAACGGTTGAGTGAGCCCAACCTGTTTACTTTATCAGTTTTGAAATCAAAAGTTTAAGGTTTTACAGAAAAAAAGGTTGAGTGAGCCCAACCTGTTCACTTTATCAGTTTTGAAATCAAAAGTTTAAGGTTTTACAGAAAAAAAAGTATGGGTAAGTCTAACCTGTTTACTTTATCAGTTTTGAAATCAAATGTTTAAGGTTTTACAGAAAATAAGTATAAAGTGTGGTTAATGTTTCTAATTGTTAATATATTATTAATTGAAATATTTTTTATTTATAGCATATTTTTCTAATTGTTAATATATTACTGTTCTGTGTTGAAAAAAAATTATGACAAGAACCATAATTTGATCCTTCAGAAATTTAAATGTGACAAATGTATATATTTGATTAATTTATTAATGTTATGAAAGCTTAGATTTGTTCAAATTTATTAGTTATTCACGGCGTCCAACAACCAGTGCAGAGTCTTATCCGATGTGGGAGATAATGTGCCAGAAGTACATCTTGGTTCTTAGTAATATTCTCTTTAATAACTTGGAATGAAAATACTTTCCCAAATTCAATCACGTGTTCTTAATTTTTCTTCGGAAATCCTAGGCTCTGTTGGGAAAATTCAAAAGTAACAGCGTACAAGACATTTAGAAGAAGAAATCAAAATGTGAAACCGTGTAACACTCAGACACCCCTGATGCTAGTCCTTGAGAAAGGTAAAATCATATTTAAAACAGCTGGACTAGTCTCTGGGGAAAATTCATACATTGGTACAAAACATATTACATCAATAACTCTCATCATTATATAAGAAGACATAATAAGGTAGTGTAGCAATATAAGTTACAAAACATATACACCGCAAGTCACAAGAGTCAGTCCGGGTGAAAAGAAAATGAAGCCTCTTTTGGTCTCAGCGGTCATGATTGAACTGATATGTCTGCATTTGCACGGTCTGTGATGTTGGGAGGAGCCGTTTTTGTTTCCTTATCCATTTTCGATCGTTCTTTCGGTTTGCAAACGCCGTTGTTGTTGCCGTTGCTATTGCGTCGAATGTTGTTTTTGTGAGGGAAAGGGGCATTGGAACCACTCTTGATGTGACCTCCACCTCCTGTGCTGTGACGCGCTCGACTACAGGCTTCTGGAGATGAGTTCACAGTATCCCCAAAGCTCCTTCTCCGACTTAGTTTTGGTGACTTCGGTCGAGTCAGTGGCAGCTGTCAGTCACCAAACCAAACCCAATTCATATATTTCTCATCCAAATTAAAATAACCAAAAATACTGTTATGGTAGAAAGAGGCCAAAGTACCTTCTTTAATTCAGTCTTAGGAGGAGGCCCTTCATAGTAGAAACTTGGTACTGGATTTGCTTTGATTACCAAATTCTTTCTCAACTGCTTGATGGCTGCTTCTTGCTCTTCCTATCATATCATTAATTGTTAAATAAACAATGACAAGTTCTTGTATCAATTCAATGCGCAAAAGATTACATGAGGATAAACATAAAACAAGTAACCCAGACTTTGGTAAAAGGGATGAGGGTGATGCTTGTAGTTCGAAGAGGAAACATAAAGATAAGAATTTTTAAATAACAGTGTGTAATACAACTACAAGATAAAGATAGTACCTTTAGCCTTGCCTCGTACTGGTTTTTCTCTTCTCGAAGAGCTCGATGTTTCTCCTCCAACTTCAGATAAAACTGGGTACATAAAATAATAATATCAACATGGAACAATCCTCTGTTTCGAATTATATACAAGAGTCAACTTGTCAGTCAATCAATACCTCCCTCCGTTTCTCTGCACGTTCAGAGCACCTAAATGTAGGGGCTGAACCGAGAGTTACCTTAGATCTGGCTGTGCGCATAGACATAGCACTAGTGTTTGTGGTCAAGGAACATTTGATAAAGTAACAGCCGTATTGTTTGGATGGTTTCAAAATAAGAAAAAAAGTCTCACTGAAATTCATAATGTTATAAATGTTATGAAGTGTAGCATGCCAAAAGATTCTGCAACTGTAGGTAAAACTTGCTCTGATAACAATAAATCATCAAAATATCCATGTTTAGAGGATACGAGGAAGCAATAGACCAATTATCTTCATCATCATAGTTCTTCTTATCATGTTGCAAAGGCTTGCTGGATGAAAAAGGTGAGTTTGGCTGAAAAAAAATGGAACTTTTCTGTTAACGACTCAAACAGAAAAATAAAACGTTGCAAAGCATCCTGGCAAACGTCAAAATATATAAATAGGAAGTCTATGAACAGAAAACCTTAACAAATTAGCAATGCATACAAAATAAACCATTCATGTATTTCTTTGGCATGGTATTTTGTGTTTCCCAAGATCGAACAGATTTGAAATTGATCCTATGCAAATATACGTCTCCAATTTTTAATACCATAAACTACCTTCATTTCGAGATTTAAAACGATTCCTTTGACAGGCATTCTTGTTTGAATTGCAGAGGGTTGACAAATTAAACCTCTGTCAAAGAAACATATTCGCACAAACAAGCATGTCCTAAAAACAAAATGAAGGTCCTTGTTCTGTAATTCTAAGTAAAACTTGAAACAACCTATTAATAACATATATGCATAGCATTCACCAGGTTTATTATACATCCTTGGCTAAGTTATATGAGTACGTATGCATTGAAGGGGTTCATTCTTCAACATCAACATGTGATGGCATAAAAACAAGCAGGACCATCAATTACCTGTGAATTCTTTGATGAGATAGGTGAGTGCATGTTGTTAGTGTTTGATGACAAATTCAGACCATTTGCATCAGCTTCAGTATCAACAATCTGTGGGTGAGATTCATGCCTTTCAGTAACCAGATCAGTTGGGTGTGTAACAAAGTGACTAGTATGCTCTTTTCCAGCAGGCGAGCTAAACTTAATACTGTCACCCATTTTGAGCACTTCAGAATTCTCAATCTCCTCCTCAGGCAAGTCAGTATTACAGTTCGTTGTTTTGGCACTCAAAACATCCTTCTTCTCATGGCTTTTCTCGACAAAAGAATTACCTTTGGTACATTCCTTTACCTCATGGTCCTTTGCTTGCTCCTTAGATGCTGCCATTTTAGGAGAAATGCATACATTATCATTAGAACTACCATAGGAAGCTGGTCCTACACCATTTGGCTTCTTGTCCACAACTTGCATGCCTGTAACTTCTCTCCCCATGGTGCTGCAGGATCTAAGTTACAGCATGAGTGACACAAGACTCAGACAAAGATTTAATGCAGTAATTTCATCTATGTGCGTTAAAATTGAAGAAATACTACACAAATTAAAACAATGTTACGCCACTCGATAAACCAAACAAGAAAGTCACTTCATATGTTTAAGGTCAGCTTAGTACACTTTCCTGTATACGAAGGTAAAAGATTAAGGGATTGATTAAATATCCTTATATAGATTAAACAAATAGTAAAAGGAAGCTACTTCTACTGAATGGGTTATAAACAGATCCAGGAGAGCATCCACTTAAAAAAGAAAATTTTGTTCATATGAAGAGATTCATTGGAATTAGTAATTTTGAAATTCTCATCAACCGCCCTGTAACCTCCAGATTCTGACGTAGAAGGAGAGAAAACGGCAAGAGTAGACGTTTCAAGGTCTGGCATAACTGCATATTTTTTCAGAAGTACAAACTAAAATTGCACATAAGAAGCCAAAATGAAAATTCGAAAGCTACTCCAATATGATCTTTAAATGAAAGGTAAGGAACTATATATATATATATATATATATATATATATATATACTTACATAGTAGAGTAATAAAGTGAATGAAAAATAAAAAAACAATGTTTGCCTTTGTCTGGAGGAACAGAAACGGAGACGCAAAGAGACTAATTCGAACAACTAAATTCACCAGTAACAAGTGTGATGAGTCAGCAGAGAAACCGGAAAATTAAAGCTTTTGAAAAGAAAAAGAAATTACATAAACCCGGCAAGTGAAGAAATCAACCGAAGAAATGAGAACCCTTAAAATAAACAAACAAAAACATGGAAAAGTAAAAAGGAAATCGAATTCCACTTTTGAGCCTATATTCATATCCCCATTTTGAAAAGGAGAAGGGTCACTGTTGGCGGTGAAAGAAGAAGAGGTTCTGAGGAGCTAGCCAGCACTGGCGAGTATAAAAATCAATGAATCAGAAGAAAGATCAAAGAAAGAACAAGCCCACATCACAAATCACAGAAACAAGCAGAAGAGAGTGGAAATGGCAGATAAATCTCTCCACAGTAGGGCGAAGCAGAGTTAGGTGCAACAGAGATCGACACCCACATTGTAAAGCAAAAGAAAAGCAAACCAAGAATGGGAACAGAGTCAGCAAAGAATGAGAGAAATGTAGCTTACAGTTGTGGCCTGATCTCACAAGATCTCCTTCTTCTTCCTCCTCTTTCTTCCTTCTTTCCTCTCTCTCTCTCTCTTACTCTCTCTCTTTTCCGTGTGTGTCTCTGGTTGTGTGCTTGTTTTGTTTTATTTCCTTGTGGGTGGGTGCCAAATACAAAGAAAGTCCAAAATTTATGTTTCAATAATATTCTTTTGCTTTATCAAAAACCTCCTTTCTCTTTTTTATTCTAACTCTCCTCCTGTTTGCGTTTTGTTGCTTCGTTGGTTTAACATTATTTATAGATGGTCTTTTCTGGTTTTTAACGGCGATTTTTCACCGAGACACTTTTCTCCGTAGGTTGTCGGAACATTTAACGGCGTTAACTGAGAGTGAGGTTAAAGTCAAATAAAAATTAATATGTAGAGTAAAAGGAAGAGAAGACGAATGATATTAGTCATCCAACAGATAAGGTATATGCTTTGGTCTTATAGATATGCCTAAATATAGCCAAACAATTATAGGCTTGTAGATCAATATCTCTACCAAAATAATACACAACTTTTTTCCTAATTTTCTACATAGAAAATAATTACACGGTATTAAAATTGATATTGTATCAACATCATGAGGAATAAGGATATTAATTGTAAGCAAAGAAAAAACTAGTCCAAAAGAAGGAATGCATTTTCTGTTATGAAGTTGTTGAATAACTAATCTAGAATATGTTTTTAAAAAACAAGTATACGCACTACACTTTAATACACGAGAGAATTGTTTGTTTTCATTATTATAATTAAGCATTTCATTCACATCAACTTCAATCCAGTTTTATATGCCATATCGTTCATTAAAGTGTGAAGTTACTTTACATGATTAAGATGATAATCCAACCTTGTTAAGAAACTTGAATAAATATCCTATTCGGGTATGTTAATTAATTCTTCCTACCAATTGCTTATTCCAATCTCCCTTTTATTTTTTATTTCCTTTTATGAAATGGAGTATGAATTTATCGTTTGGGGTATTCTCCCTCTTTCTTGAAAGTAAAGCGACAATTTGATAGTACAATGATAATGATTAAAAGTCATCATAATCATGGACAGGTTTAAGCAACAATATCTGGGTCGAATTAGATGAGTAGGATTAGGAAGGGATAAAAAAAAAAAAAATCTTCTTTTTACTTTTTCCTCTCTCTTTTGTGGGGTTGTTTTGTTTGTTGTTCTACCTCCTCTTCTTTCCAAATTTCTATTATATTCTCCATCTTTATTTAATAACCGTGTCTGTCATTTGACCAGACATAAAGGTTTGTTCTGTCACCCAATAACTACTAGCAGTGAGTAGTAAGAATGATGCATACTCATCACCCCAACCGCTACAACCATCTTCACTCAATTTACCCCAATGTTTCTCCTCGATGCTACCGTGGAACAACATTGTACAATCACGTGACAGATTAAATGTAACTTTCATTTCTAACTCGTGAACATTATAATTATGGCATCAAATCTCTTCCTATGTTTCTATGGGTGTGGACAAGGTTCGGGCTTCTCGAATTTCTGTGACACATACTTACCACTTACAACAATCATGCTCAAGATAAATTCCATGTCATTAACATGGTCTCATTCAAGTGATATCAATTGAAAAATGCGCACGTACCAGACTTTAGAAGCTATGCCATAGAATTGTGACACAGATTATGAAGTTCTGTTTTCGACAGAAAAGTGCACGTTTAATCTTCATTCCATTATATGCAGGTATATATATGCATATGGTTGATTAATTGTTCTCGTCACAAATCCCAAGCTTCTTTCTTAAGATAAAAAGTAACATCTTGAAAGTGTATTTCTTATTGTTAGGTAGGTGTATAATCAATCAATGATAAATGCACACCATTTTGTTTTCTTCCGGATGATGAAACGTTGAAAGATGCTTGCCAAATTCATGTAAACACAAGTTAGTAACATTTTCTTCTGTATGATGATTGTTAACAAAGCATCATCTATCAGAGTATATAAATAAGGTAACAAAAAGACCAACCAAGAAGCTTATGTTGCAAGCTATGTTTATTTTTGAATATGGGCTAACTCGATTAACTCCATCGTTTTTTTCATCATAACATGTTCCCACACCTTCTTTATAGAGTCGAGGTACAGTAGCAGGGACACCTTTTCTCTTTTTTCTCGTTTTGCTCATCTTCTGTGGCGGTCATTCTCCTTTTGAATTTGAAGGTGCAAAGCTAACTATAACTATCTCCAACTGCTCCATTTCAAATTCCCCTATAGTTTAGTTAGTAGAAACTACTGATAACTTCATTATCAATTTATTGCCATGTTAATTACTAACTAAATAAAGTACTGCCACACTTGTAGGTAGATGGAATTTAGAAAAGCCTTAAAAAAATGAGGTTCTTTATTGGCAGTGGAGAATAAGAGGAATACCACAAATTAATTGTTTGTTTAATAATAGCATATGTTGGTAGAAAATATAATTAATCACAGATAATATCTTGCACTGGCTTAAATTAATTGCCCATTTATTCATGACCTATATTCTGAGAGCTTTTACTTGATGCCTACATTGACATTGCTGTTGTATACCTAAAAATTTGAAACCAGTAGATGTTCCTTGTGTGTTTGAACAAGAGGGGTCAAAATTACTGGTGAGGACCGAATAACTTTCTGTCAGAAATGGCTGTAGTAAGAGGCAATGAGACACTCTTCGCTGTTACTTGTCTCTGGACATTCTTTATTCATCGTCTTGCATTCGTACGTTCATTGCAACATGTTGTTGTGGTTTGTGAGCACTGTTTATGGAGACTTGTGTTTTATTGTCTATCAGTTAGGGGAATCTGTTCTCTTTCTAATTCCTAACTCTGGAACAATGTAGAACCTTTGACCTTTGAACATAAAGTATGCTACTATTACTACACCATGATTTGCCAAGATTTTGCTTTATCTTTGGTTTTGAACCGACGGAGAAAACAGACTTAAAAAAGATGCTTTGTCCAGTTACTTTTGTGTTTCCTCGACTATTTTAATGTTTGATAATGTTTCATTTCAATAATCAAATTCTGAATTGAAATCCTTTCTAAACATATATTAAAGTCATAAAGTAAACAGTGTCGTTGTATGTTTTAAACAGGTTTACAAGAATTGACCATATTTAATCTCTATTTTCAATCGTGGGCTACCTTTTGGCCCTCGCTTTAATATTCCATTTGAACCCTTCGTTTCAAATTAATTGACCTTTCCACTTAATCACCCTTATAATCTTACAAGCAGTGCAGAAAATTGAAGAAAATTCCCAAGTTGTTAGGATGTATGTTGTTTTGCTGTGTCCGAGGTTCAATGATTAATTTTAATTCAATCGTGTAATCGTTTTAATTGAAGCATCAGTGATTAAGATCTGAAATCTACGTACGACATTTCCAATATCTAATGCAGTTGAGATATCATGCCCGATACCTACAAAACAATTTTATCAGAGACACCGAATGTGTTTGTTACAACTTCTCAAAATTATTTGAAATTAAAAAGAATCAGAAAATTGATTACGACCAAAAGAGATTTAAAGCAACTTTCAATAAAATTATATTATATTTTTTTTTTCCTTTTTGTAGCTAAAATCTTGATTAACATTAAGTGTTAAACTCCATACCAACAACAACTAGCTTTCCAAATGAATTTCTTAAGCAATAGACTTTATTTTCTATTTCTGGGTATGATTAAGTGCATACTAACACATCGTTATTCATTAATTACAGATATGGAACGCGTACAGGTTTTAATTGTATGTATTTTAATAATTAATGACATTAAAGTGTCACCCAACACGTTATTTTCAATCAGTTTCGTATGCCTTAAGAACTTAGAGGCTAGTGCAGTATCTTAACCCTTCACCAAATCATAGTTTCAGATTAGAGACTCGTTTGAATTAAACCAATTTATATTATCTATATGGTTAAAGTCTCTTTTTTCATATAAACAAGCCTCAATATTTTATGTAGATATTGCCTTTGTGCTGTGGTTGACCTTTATGTTCCAAACAAATTAAAAAAATGCAAATAATAAACATTGTTGTAGAGGATCATCAATCCTCGTCATAACACGTTTTCAAATCAAGAAATTATATTTATCTGTTATACGTAGGATACATGTATATATATAATTTGTATACAAATCAAGAAACATGCATATTTGTATATAAATTAGAAAATCATGAGGGCGAGACATGAAAGCTTAACCGATGAATTATTATATAGTTGAGCAAAATTATATAAGGAAATTTCGCCGGAAATATATAATTATTATGTATTTTATGGTATGATGTAACCAACCATTTTCACTGCACATGCCAAGTTAATTTTATCAACACCGATGCCTCAGCCGACATCTCCATCGTTCAACTCATAATATGTACTTCTAAGTCTGATAGACAAGCCAATACAACAACCTACACTCCCCTTCTTTTTCTAATAAACCTTAACTTTTAAATTTATATACATAATATAATTAAATATAATAAAAAATTAGACTACATTGATTAAAATTTAAATCAAATTATATTATCCAAGTAAAATTTATCCTTAATTTATAAATTGATAGTGTAAGTAAAATTTAATTTTTAATATAAAATACATTTAATAATAGACACTCATATTTTTGACACCACATTTTTTTTATTAACATTTGATATTATTTCTAAATGTTATTCACTCTGTCTTTCTTTTAAAAATATAAAAATTAAATTTGATAACAACTATTTTATCTATATAAAAATTGTCAAATATCAAATAACATTTTTCCTTTAATAATTGAGATGTATTTGTTAGAAAAAAAAGGACCAAAGGAGATCTAGAAGTGCAAAAAAGGTGTGTGGGCACCTTTGATTTGCTTCCACGGAACTAAGCATTACAATATTCCAATTAATTGGTCATATATTAAATAAATGTGCACGTGTCGAAATAGACTCCCACTCTATCCCTACATTTCTTTCTATTAACAACAAATTATGAATTTCTCTTTATTATCAACTCTTCCTACTACCTATCATTTCAGCCTAATAAAGTATTAAATCTTTTTCTTTTTACATTTCAATATGAAGAAAATAGGTTGTCTTCCTTTAAACATGTTACGGTAAAATTGTTAATCTTTATAATAGCTACAAAGTATCTTCCTTTAAATGTTGGATAATTAAAAAAAAACGGTTACTATTTTTTTATAGTGTAAAAATACAAGTAAAAAGAAAACGTAGGATATAATTTTTTTTTTAAAATAGACTAGTGATTTCATTAGTATTTTCCTTTTATCTATTAAAAAATCGATATTACGAATAGTAACATTTAAAATTAGTTAGGAAATCAAAATTATTAATAGGTAAAATATTTTTTTTGTCTCAGTTTTGGTTGGTAATATTCGAAATGGTCTCCATTTTATTTTTTTGTTCAACGTAGTCCTAAAGAACGTAATTTGTGTTCAATTTAGTCCTTTTTACAAACTCCGTTTAAATAGTTAACGGCGAGATGTTCAGATGTGCAATTAGAAAGTGAACTGTCATTTATGTTCTAACGTGGACTAGATTAGTCATCATCATAGGGACCACATTCAAAAATAATTAAAGAAATGGGAACTAGATTGAACAATCTTCATTCATTACAAAACACAGAGCCACATCACGATCTTCTTCAACCTTCAGCCCAATCAAAAATCGAAACCTTACTTTCTTTCTAGACACCTAACCCTAGGCCGCCACACCTAAACCCTCATGTCGCCACTGCAATCACCACAGACTTGCAAACGAAAATTCAAAATTTTTGTTGAACAAAATCACATTCACACACCCTTTTTATCAAAACCCTGTCAACGGTTTCAATCACAGCATCAACAACTCTAACTTTACAATTGAAGAGAACCAACAAGGAAAAAGAGGAAACTTTGACATTGTTCACGGACTTGGGTTAGTAAAAACTTTAACTTGTCACAAGAAATAAAGAAGAACCCATTTATTGCAACAAGAAGAAAAAGATTGGGAAGCAGACATGGCTCATTAACCACCAAGATTGGAAAGAAGATTGGGAAGAAGATTGGTTAACCTCTAATGTCACCATGACTTTCACATAACAAAATAAAAACCCTAATTTGAGAATCCACCCTCATTTCACTTATGTAAAGGGTTTCATAAAATACAATTTGATTTTTGGTTGGGCTGAAGGTTGAAAAAGATGGTGATGTGGCTCTTTGTTTTGTAATGAATGAAGGTTGTTCAATCTAGTCCCCATTTTTATTAATTATTTTCGAATGTGGTCCCTATGATGATGACTGATCTAGTCCACGTTAGAGCATAAATGACAATTCACTCTCTAATTGCACATCTGGACATCTCACTGTTAACGATTTAAACGGAGTTTGTAAAAAGGACTAAATTGAACACAAATTAGGTTCTTTAGGACTACATTGAACAGAAAAATAAAATGGGGACCATTTTGAATATTACCAACCAAAACTGGGACCAAAAAAGGTATTTTACCTTATTAATAATATATTGATGGTAAAAAAATTTTCCGTAAAATGTTTATTAATAAATTTTAGGTTTAATCATTTCGAAGGTTCTATTTATGCATATTCGTGCTTGTATTCTAAAAAAGCTTAATTAGGTCTACTTTTATGTAAAATTGAGTCGATGATTTTGTCCTTTAAATTAAGTAGACGGATTAAAATTTGTATGTATTAACTTGTTCAGGGCACAATTTTTAATGACTTGATACAGTTACGTAGAATCAACGTCTTGCTGCTATTGCCTAACCATCATCGCCGTCTAACAAACCCAAATTGCCCTGCGAATGCTCATGGCCAGCCACCATACAGTCCCCATTGTGCTTCCACCAAACGGGTGCTCGTTTGCCTCATTGAGAAGGAGATCGATTTTGAGGTTATCCATGTCGATGTCACTAAAGGAGAGTACAAACCCCAGTGCCTCAAGTTATAGGTTCAAACTATCCTCTCTTTTTTTTTCTCTCTCTTGAAGATTCCTTCATTCTTCATCTTCTCATTCATCTTCTTTGTTAATCACATCTGGAGCCCTTTGGAGTTGTTCCCGTCATCCAAGATGGAGACTACACATTATATGGTTAATTACACTTTCATCTCCAAAAATTTTCCTTTTTCCATTCATGTTTTGTTGAGTGACTAAGGTTTAAATTTGTTTATTCTCCTAACCTTAAAATCTGTCTGGTTTTTAGTCTGTTTGTGCATAATCATGTGCCATAATGAGGTATTATGTAGAGAAATACAGATCTGAAGGGGTTGAGTTGTTAGGGAAGACAACAGAAGAGAGGGGTGTTGTGGAACAATGGCTGGAAGTTGAAGCACATAACTTTAATCCACCTTCACCGCCATTTTTGATTCTCTGCTGAAGCTAAAGAACCAAACACAACTTTTGCTTATGGGTAACAACAACCCATGCCTCAGCCCCAAGTTGACTCAGTCATGTTATCAACTCAGTCTTAATAACTTCGACCATGACCTCAACTTGTGCAACAAATTTTCACCCTTAACACCATCGACAACGACAAGGTCATAATTGATTCAATTTTACATAAAAAGACTTTGAACTCTTTGAAAATACGAGTACTGACACAAATTTGTATCGTTAAAGACCTTCGAAATGATTAAACTAAATTTTGACAATAAAAAAATGTTAATAATTATCAACAATCATTGATTATATTTCATGAGGATTTATGGACAAATTTTTTCATTGATAAAAATCATTATTTGGTTGTTTTTTTTCTTTAATTTTTTTTTTCTCCTTCTTCTTCCCTTTCTCATACTCCTCTTTTCGATGGTAAAGTAGTTGTCACCACCATTGACTCTTCTAGCTATGTTGTCATTGTCATTGGCTCTTCCTCATTCTTTTCTTACTCTTCTTTTTCTCCTTCGCTACAAACACCATATCCATCATTGCTTGTTGTATGATTGTTGCTGTCACACCGTTGCCGCCATCGCTACAACATTACCCCTACTTTGTCGTTGTACCACCTCTGGCTTCTTTCTTTCTCATCATCCACCTTCGTTCACTTCTTTTTTCTTTTTTTTACATCTCTAACTAACTTGTGAATATATTTTATCATATCAAAAAGAAAACTTAACGTCCAATTTATCAACAAAACTTTTTCATTAATAATCAAAATTCTGTTTTATCAACATATATCAAGAAATTTTAAAAAATTAAATTATCAATAAATTTAGATTACTTATAACTTTTACTAACAAAGTTACCAACAAATATTTTAGTTAATAATTCAAATTCTAATTTAATAACGAATTTTACTAATAAATTAATTTTTATCAGTAAAATTTAATGTAAAATTGAATCAAGTATGACCTTGTCGTTGTCAAAGGTGTTAAGATTGAAAATGTGTTGCGCAAATTGAAGTCATGATCGAAGTTATTAAAACTGAGTTGATAACATGACTGAGTCAACTTAGGACTGAGGCATAGGTTATTGTTACCCATAAGCAAAAGTTATGTTGGACTCTTTGACTTCATCAGATAATAAAAAATGACGGTTTAACTCTAACTTATATTATTAAAATTATTTTTTATATCAAACTATTGTACGAGTTACTTTTAAATATATAAAAAATCTATTTTATTATGTCAACAGAACCAATGACATAACTTTTATTATTTCTTTTACTTTCCACTTTATTTTTTTTCTTTTTCTACTCTCAGTCCAAACAAATACACGATAGTTTAAATAATAAAATGTGATAATGTAAGAATTAAAATAATTAAACAATTTAAATTCGTTGATAAAATATAATTTATTAATAAATTTTAAATTAAAATAAATAAAGACGTTATATTTTTAAATAACACTATATTAAATTAGATTAATTTCAAAAATATCAAAATTTAAATTAAATAATTTTATTTATTTATTATTATTATATTTTTAATTTATTTATATTTTTTTTATACTTATATGTTAAAAAAGTTTATATTTCATATAAAATATATAAAATTATACTACGTTAATAATATAATTATTATAAAAGTTTATCTATATGTACTCCTTTTCTTTTTCGTGTCTTTTTATTTTATTTTTGGTGTTTTCGTTTTTTCATCTGTGTGAATAGTGAAAAATAAATCACCTGGTTGTTACAATGATTTCGAGCACTAAATATTATCATATGAGGCTTCAT
Source organism: Vigna reflexopilosa (assembly GCA_027742785.1). Lineage (NCBI taxonomy): Eukaryota > Viridiplantae > Streptophyta > Magnoliopsida > Fabales > Fabaceae > Vigna > Vigna reflexopilosa. The sequence continues at coordinate 31,846,740 of CM050917.1, forward strand.
CATATTATATGTTACAATGATGTGATATTTTATATACCATGTCATTATTTAATGACGACATTCATCATTAACAACGAATATAATAAAATTTTACACTTTAATAATTAGAAAATTAAATTTTACAAGAATTGAAATGAAATAATGGATATATTATAATAATAATCTATAAATTAATAAAATCAGTATTTTTAAACTTTTATATTTATATTTTGTGGTATTTTAAATATTGTGTTGTGTATACACAAAATATTTCTAAAAATGAATAATTTGTAAAAAAACTCTTTAATTTATACAATTTCACATTTATTAAAATTGAAGTGAGATTTAAATTTATTTAATACTTGATTTCATAAAATAAGTAATTATAATTATTAAATTTATTTTTTTCAGCATTTATTTCCACAAAACATATATAATCATAACAATTATAAACATTATACAAGCACACAAAACACAATAGACTATTGTTGTACAGAAACTTTCTTACATAAATATATATCATCGCATCATATTTATTGTTCAAATGATATAAATTCAATTCATTTAGTTGATCAATACTAAAACGAAGTGTTTAATAAAATCAACCTACATTACATTAAAATACTATTGATATTAATAATCACAAACAATTTATTATATTTCTACAATACATATATTATATTAAATTCAGAAATTTGTATTTATCACATTGCATTGACTAAATTGTCATAAATTACATAATAAAAACATTTTGTTATTCTCATCCCATTATACTTTTTCATCTATGCAATTTCAATGTTAGTAAAATTTGGATATTTTTCTCACGAATCTTAGTTTTAATACATAACATAAACATACATATTCTCTTCTAGAAAACAATTATCCTTAGAATTCATAGCATATTATATCAAAATCATAATATAATGATTTTTTGTGGTATCATTAATATTATAAATACATCCAGCACAATTTAAAAATTAATAAATTATAATTAATTATTTATCACAATATAATAATATTGAGATACAGTATGTAAATTAAATATAACAATTCTACAAAAGTAAACAACTTTTAACATATAAAAGTTGATTTTCTTAAAACTAAAAAAAAAAGTCTATTGCTCAATAAAATTAAGCAAGTGTTGCAATATAAAGAAGCTAGCTTGGTCGTGCTGCCATTATCAAATTTGTTATAGAGTGAATGAAAAATAAAATAAAAAAAATGATTAAATCATTTGTCAGAATGCATTTTAACACACACAAAGTTTATAATAAATATGAGTTGGATTGAATTAAATAAAAATTAAATTGGATTACTTCATTTTATTTGTTAGTTAAAAAAGTTTGAGCCGAATTAAAAGAATTGATTTATAATTTACCAATAACAACTTTTTATTAAATTTTTACTATTTTTTTTCATAATTTTGCATATTATAATTACTATTTTTAATTATATAAAGTAATAATTTCGTATTTTAAATATTAAAATGTTATTTAATAATATTTTAATGTTTAATTTATTTGTTTACATAGTTACGTTTTTTTTTTCTCATTTTATTTCACCTAAATAAAAGAAAAAAAATAATATGTTTCCTTTTTTTTCTTTTTATTTGTTTCCTTTATGTATAGATAAAATAAATTTAACAATTTCTTCGAGTCTTTTATATATATATATATATATATATATATATATATATACTCTAAGGAAAAATATAACTATACTCGTATTTTTTTTATTGTTTGCACTTCATTTTATTATAATTTCCATAAAAATATAATTTCATCGATTAATGATAATAACTAAAATAAAAAATGCTTACATATAGTAATTAATTATTTTTTTTACAAATACTAACCACAAAGTAAATATCTCTAACTCCCTTGTTATGAAAATGCCAATAATAACTTTAGTCTGGACCACCAAACCAACTATCAGCCAGAGTTGTCACGAATAATAATATAATAGGGCTTTGAATATTATGAGTGAAATTAATGCACGTGTTTCCTCAAATAAAAACTATGCACGTGTGCCTATGATTATGAAAAAGATGTTACATACACTCAAATGAATTTAGATTCATTCTATTAATTAATAAAAATTTCTAATATCATAGTAATTACTATTTCTTAAGTTAAGCACGCTTTGATCATTAAAAACATGACATAATTAAATTAAATTCTATGTTTATTGGAATAATTTTCATATAGATTTCGTATGATATGATACTTTGTATTCATTTAATTTTTGTTTTTTTATTTTAATAAAAGTTCATGTGATAATTAATGAACTTTGAAGTGTCTGTATGTCAATGATAGTGATACAAAGATTTATATGAAAATTAAATTTTGTTCATATTTAATATTTTTAGTTTTGAGAAAATTTCAGTTTCTAATAGAAATTAAAAAAATGTCGTATTTTTATTCAATATAAATTTAAGAATATAAAAAAAATACGATCTGAATTGGGGAGTGTTCCTTTTTCTTTCATATTTTCTTATTTCACTGTAAAAATGCATTACACGGGTGGAAATATAGTTACTGATTTTTTACATAAATATATTAATGTTTTCTTAATTAGATTAAATTAAAATGCTTCATCAACCATTTATACTACTTGTAACATCCCAATAAATATATAACAAAAGCTATAATTTATTATAGGAGTTAACATAATTAATAAAGGAGAATAGTGAGAAATAAGTACAGAGATGGATAAGAAATATGAAATATCATATAGAATTTAAAACTTATACAATGATAGAATGTACACATAATACCGCACGGTCAAGGGGTCACTAAGACCGAACGGTGATACAAAAGGTTGTGCCGAACGGTTTTACAAAACAATAATAACCGAACGATTATTCTAACTATATAGGGGAAATAAAACTAAACTAAAGACCGGACGGTCCTGCACTGCTCTCTCAAATACAACATCTACGGGATGATCGACCTTCGGTGCATCCTCCAAAGTGTCTTCAATCACGCCTTCTGCTCACATCCAATGGATGATCATCGCAATGAAGAAAACAAACTGAACGACCAAATACCGAACGACAATAAAGGCAAAGACAGAAAAGATAAGGGTAAGCTTATGTAAATTTAATTAATCATTTCCAGCATACACATAAACATGAGAACTGAATAGTTCAATCAACATTTCATTCAGAAAATCCTCACATGCATAATTATCATAACCGACCACTTAGACACTGTCCGGACTGTATGAACAACGTAGTTCGACGTCCCTAGCACCCGGTGTGATGTAGTAGCTGGCATAACTCATCAGCTGCCACCCGAGGTTAGTCCTACAACGGTCATCTGGTCTTATGACCGCGAACCTCCTGCCATTCCCACGCATGAATAACCTTTCTCTACATGAGAAAGCGTCATCACAGAATATCAGGATCAGGACAACAGCAGAGTCTGACCATGTTCATACTTTACCAACCATCATCAATCATGAGACATTCATTCTCTTACTTAACCAAACTCAAACAAATACACACCATCACATTCATAAGTATAAAACAAAGTTAATGGAATGACCGAACGGTCTAGCACTGAGAAGGGAAAATGGAGTATCAAGGAAAACTTTAGTAGTTAACCGAACGGTCTAACACTGAGAAGAAAGGAGTATTATACCAAGCCAAGTAGAACTGAAAGAATACAAATGATTTATGAACACGACCGAGCGCACAATAGTGGATTTAAACTTTTGGGAAACAGAGTACTATACAATTCAGACCGAACGTTTTTGGAGTAAAAGAGTTCTCTTCAATAGACCGAGTGTCAGTACAAGACCGAACACTCTTTGGGAAGCAAGTGTCAGTATAAGACCGAACACTTTTCCAAATACATAATATTATAAACCGAGTACTTTAAAGATCAGGTGCTAGTATAAGACCGATCACTAAAATAGCCGAAGGCTAGTCTATGACCGAGCACTTCAAGATCGAGCACTTGGTGTAAGACCGAGTACTTTTAAATCATAGCAATACTAGTTTGTGACTAAGCATTTCATAAGACCGAGCACTAGATCTATGACCGAGTGCTTCACATGACCGAACATTCTTTAGGTGAGTAATAATAATAATATGAAACTGAATGCTTCATAAGTTAAGTGTCAGTCTAAGACCGAACACTTGTAAGACCGAATGCTTGGTTTATGACCGAACGTTCTTAAACATTTTGTATATATAATATGAGCATCGCAAGGCCGATCGGTCATCAACTGACTCTCTGTAGAAGAGGATTCAGCCAAGACCGAACGGTTTAATGGGAGGACCGAACGGTCCTAATGACCTTCGATCCCAGATTTCAGATTGTCTCTAAATTTCATACATTTTCACTAAGTTTCTAACCAATATCAAACAATTCATGCAGCAGTATAAAATATTCCAACATACCAATTAAATCATCAAACATACATTAAATCATGCATCCAAACCATACAAAGAAATCCTAATTAAATCTTATGAGCTTCCCCTACCTATATTTCCAGTTAGGCTTCTAAGTCTTGGCAACAACTACTTCTAAGGTTTTCCAAAGTCCAAAGTCTATTTACAAGATAACAGATTCAGAGAAATGACTTTAACAATCACATGCAAGCTTAAAGTGAGTGTGCATGCAAGGACGAGAAAGAACTTTAAGAGCCAGAATACTTACCGGTTCAGAACGGGATTTTGATCGGTGCAAAATGATGAGCTTGACGCTGGGATTAATTAATCTGAAAGGAAGTAGGTGATCGGAGGAGGAAAATAGGTTATAATTCTAGAGAGAAGTTGGTAGGGTGTAGAGAGAAGGAGGAAAAATGAAGTTTCTGGAGGTTGAAGATGAAAGGGTTTGCATGCAGAAAAGTGGTGTAAATTTTTGAAAATCAACTTTAAATATGGCCACCAAACTGAACGTTCGGTCCACTCCCTGCCTGCCACATGACTTCCACTGCCTGAACATCTTCATTCCCCTTACTGCCACACGTTCACCGAGGGCAGGGAATTAAATGCACCTGCACACTTTGTTTCCCACTCACCTAGGAAATCCAGAGGTGTAACACGTGTACTCCACTAAAGTGGAGCATTAAATGGGGCGTGACACTGCTAATTTATGACATGAGTTAGAATTGTTAGTCAGTTAATGTTGGCCGGTAGCAAAATTCGTTATTCATAATTGTAAGTATTATACAATTATTATACTATATAGAAAAAAGAAAAGATAATTGTGTGGTAGAGTAAATGGTTGAGTATTCTATAGTGTAATATATTTTGTTACTCTTTTTGTTCAATGACATGACATTTTTTTAATATTATTTGTATTGTAAATGAATATTTTTTTATTAAGTATCTTGACGTGTATTAGTGAAATTCTATTTCTTAGTTTATATATCTCATTTGAATAATACTATTTTTATTATCAATAATTTATAACTAAATTCTATTTATAATAGTTTAATGATAGTTTTTATTTTTTTATATATAAAATGACTCGTTTGTGAATAAATTAAAAATGAATTATAAATGAACTGAAATATGTTATGAAAGAGAAAATTATAATATTAAATAAGATGATGAATCGGTTTGTGTATCATCTCATCTAAATAGTATTACATGGTTAATAAAATGAAACAGTTAAACTTGAAGAAAATAAAAAATATTCATACATTTATTTATTATAACTATACATATATTCCATATCTTTCAAAACTAAAAAGAAAAGACAAATAATGTACATAAGGTCTTTCTCAAGAGATACTATTGAAAACTCTATTTTAAGAAAAACTACACATTTGTTGCATCACTCTCCAAAACTTGTTTTAACGAGACATCACCGTCCATTGCTCACACCCACCAAATGATAATCGTCCAAAGAAATCATCACACACGAACAACCAAACAAGGAAACACATAAAAAGGGTAAGCTAAAGATAAAAAGAACCAAACATAGTATATTAAGATTGCATCATATATCACATTTCACACCGAGTTAATCAAACATCTTAATCATGTCTTTGACATAGACTTGGCCATCTGAATATAGTATGAATGTCGAGCTATGGCGGGTCATGCACTTGTGGTGATCTCTATTGTTCTGCACAACCACTGCCAATAGGTTTCACCCTACCACACTCACAAGGTTAATCTATTCCACGTCTTAGGTCATAATGGAACACCTAGACCAGGACCTCTTACTACTCTCACCACATGCACCACTCCTCTCTAATTGAGAATGAATGACTATTAGAGTGTTAGGATAACCCCTAAGACTGAACTTCCTACATTCATACAAACAACACTTGATACAATCACTAAAAATTCTTCCTTAGAACTCTTACAAACCATAATCCCATACTTGCATAAAGTCATTCCATATCATCATACTTTTCAAGTAATCTTACTGAGCACACAATAATACCTCATTCCATTTATATCCAACATAGTAGAGAAAACAAAACAAAACAACCAAGACTGCCCAAACCTAGTCGCTCAACGCCTGGATCCTGGTGTCCAGCGAGCACAATCTCACCCAATGAAGAGATCTGGTTGTTTAGCAAGAGCTCAAATAGGGAGTTTTTCCAGCCCTATGAGCTAGCTCGTTTAGCCTCTAAAACTCACCGTCAAAACACCTTAAATACTCGTCCAACAAGCTATTTGCTCACCCAATCACTCTGCAGAATTTACACCCTTTCAACCTCACATGTCCTATCATGTGCACTTATACAACCTTTTACCACTTCTATTTGGTATTCTAAGCCTCAATTTACCTATCCAAGAGTATGTATCCCAATTCAAACCTTGTTTAAACTTATTTTACCACGGAATCCCAACTCAATCTAACTAAAACTCCATTATATAGACCTTAAATCAATTCTACGATTTCTAACACATAACTTGGCAACTTAGGAGTTTGAACAAGTAAAAAATAACTCAAAAACGGACCCAAAACACTCCCATTTGCCTTAAACCTTCTACTTTAAAAGCTCACTAGTCAAAACCTCTAAAAATGCACCTAAAACCATTCCAAACATAACTAATTGGCTACCATCCTATGCTAGATCACATAACTAATAACGCACATCTCTAACAAGTTTCAAAGGACCATACAACCTGTCCTAATTCACTATTTCTCCCCTTAGACCATTGTTTCTGAAACTCACCAATCAAAACCTCAACTTTTGACCAAAAATGAACTATAATTCTACTAACTCATTTCTCTTCAACATTTCAACCAAAATAACACCACCAACTTCACAATAATAACATTCATAAGATTAAATCTCCTTCAACCAGAATCATTCAACCAAGTTCAATCATTGAAACACGCGTAATACTAAAGACATTCATTTCAAGCATAAAAATCAACATACATCCAACGCACAATATTAACTATCAGTTCATAATTCATAACTCAAATTAAAAGAAAACACTAGCTTTCCTTATTTTAATATGAATGCTACCCAGCTCTATATACACATTATCCTTGCTTCAAGCTCAAGGAACTCTATAAATACCTACAAACCACATAATTGTGATCCAAGTGAATCCTTAGGACCTCTAATCAACAAGAAACTAAAAAGGGAACTCAAATGACACATGGAAAGAAACTCATATCTGTGACCTTAAACTAAGAATTAAAGGGGAAAAAAGCATAAACTTATTTGCTTTGTAAGAAAAATTGATCAAATGATGATGGAGAATGCATTAATGTAATATCTTAGATGCTTCCTGATCGTCAAACAGATGCTTCAAAAATTGTAGAAAAATTATAAGTGTTTTAGATAATAAGACAAGATTATAAAATTTTATTTATATTATTCAATTATTTTAACATCAAAATACTCCGTCGAATTATTTTAAAACACTATAAACTCTAATTCTCTATTTTTTTTAAGTTCTTACCATTCAAATTAAAAAAAAAATTATAAAATTAGATCAAATTAATACTAAATTCTCTAAAAAAAACTTAATAAAAATTAATCTTTCTTTGAAATATGAAAAGATTGTTTAATAATTTTTTAATTCACTGAAGAATTTGTTTTCAAGTAATTTTTCATGAAGAAAATCAAGTGTTTTCATGATAAGTTTTTTTTCTTATGAATGCCATGTAATTTTATCTTGGTATAATTCCATATTAAAATAATATATATATATATATATATATATATATATAAAAGGCGCTCACAAACATATAATTTATAAGTAATAAGTAAAATGTGTTTAATTTTTTGTGTAAATTATTAATTTAACTAATCCTCAAAAGGTAACTAAAAAATAATTTTACGAAAGGGTGAAACTGAAAGGGTGCAGAAGAATCGGTCAAGGGGAGAGGCAAAAGAATGAGGACCATGGAGATTTTGGCATCTGAAAAGAGGAAGAAACTAATTGTGCAGTTGGAGGGCTATATAAGACAGAGTCATACTCATTCTGCTACTTTACCGTTTTACTCTAACACAAAATTGCAATGGCGACCGTAGCCGCTGCTGCTACCCTTCCAGACGAAACCCCCAAGAAGAACCGTATTCAGGTTTCCAATACCAAGAAACCTCTTTTCTTTTACGTCAATCTCGCCAAGGTATCACACTTCTTCTTCCTTCTTCAACACTCTTTCATTCTTCAACTTTTCACTTACTCTTTTTCCTCTCTTTCATTCAAACTTTTATTATTATTATTATCTTTCTTTCTTTCTTATTACCCTTCATCTTTTTATTTCTTATAATTCTACAAATATTAAATGTTATGATTTTTCAAGTGTTAGTTATTTATAATGGGAAAATCGATATCATATAATTATTTTACTACTAGCAATAATCTTTATTAGCTTTTATAATAATTATAGTTATTATAAATAATATTATTATGATAAAATTGAGATTGTATAAAGAAATACTACTTCAATAGTTTTATAGTTATCGCATTAGGATAAAATTATCGAGATCGTAATTCTTTATATTATTTCGGTTATATTAAATAATATTAGTTATTATTATTATGGTTATAAAATAATAATAATTATTAACAAGAATAACTTCGTAACTATAAGAATAATAATATTTTAATATTATTTTATTATTATAATTACTATAATTAATATATTATTATAGAAATATTTATTAAATATACTTATTATTTAGAAGAAAAAATATTATACAGGTTAATATAATAAAATATCAGTCATAATAATAAATTATTTTTCTAAAAATAATATATTAGAAAATTTTAATATTTTAACTTAAAAAATTAAGAAATAGATATAAAATAAGGAAAATGTTTTTTTAATAACTTTTTTTCACAATTTTTTACAAGAGTTTACATAGTAGTTCATGATTTTATTCAGTTTGAAAACAGACCAAACAGTGACCCGTAAAAAAATTGTTAAAATATTATCATGGATAAAATAAAAAATAACAGAGTTCAATTTTAGTATATTAATAGTTTTAATGCATATGTTGGCAGAAGCATTGTATATGTTTGTGTTTGTTTTATATTTTGGAGATTATAAGTAATGGAGTGTCCATGTCTCTTTGTGCGGGCTTCATAGTTTTCATTTACATTACTAACATGATGAATACCTACCTCAAATGGTTTTTTCTTGATGCAGAGGTACATACAACAGCACAATGAGGTCGAGCTTTCTGCTCTTGGAATGGGTACCTCTTTTTGCAAACTCACATTTCACTTTTTTTTCTATAAAACAAAAGTTAAAGATCCTTCTTTTTCATTTCATTGCAAATTTCGCATCCTCAGCGGTTAAAATTTTGAGGGATTAAATAAAGTTTAGCTTGGAACCTTATTTATCAGTCACAGTTACCATGCGATTTTTTCTACATTGATGGAGGACAAGTGTGACGTTCCTTTAGTCCATTATTAAATTCGTTAAGCCTTTTCGGTGCTGAAATGTCCATAAAGTCTCTTGGTATTTTTAGGATTGTTTTGCACTTTGTTTCTTATGTTAATAAGTTTGGAGGTATATTTATACATTCTCATCTCTGTTTGATAAGTTTGAAATAGAGTTTCTAGCTGTTACTAGAAATTAAGAGTATTTTAGGAGCTAGTTTCCTTGTTTTTATCCCTTTGGTTGCTGGAAATCACAAACTACGTATTTTGTAATTTGGACATAAACATTGTGAGCAGTGGTAAGGAATAATATCAGATTTCACGTTCTGAAATATTATACTTACATTGATAACAATCTCACTATAATTGTTCGTAAGTCTCAAAAATCATGGCATGTGGCTGGTGTAAAGTCCAAGCACAAGTATCGTGATTTATTTTTGTTGATGCGAAACCACTGAAAATATGAGTTTGTATACACTCTGTCGAACTGATTTAACATCCTCCACCGATTGAACACATAAAATGTGCCCTGCTTCCTCTATTCCCACTCCAAGTCTAACTGATATAACATTGTGCAAAAATTTGACATGTATTGGTGCAGCTATAGCTACCGTTGTCACAATTGCGGAGATTTTGAAGAACAATGGACTTGCCACTGAGAAGAGTAAGGTTTCTTCCTTATTTCTAATGCTCACATTTGTATGGTAGTTGTAGTTACTCTAATCAATATGAATCTTGTGATGGAACAGAAGTTCTGACATCTACAGTTGGCATGAAAGATGAGAACAAAGGTCGTCTGGTGCAGAAGGCAAAGGTGAGTTTCCCAATGAGTTTTACATTTTAGTTTTCTGCAAGGCTTGTTCCCTCTGTTCGGATGTTTTATCTACTTTTCTTGATGTTTTAGATTGAAATTGTGCTGGGGAAATCTGAGAAGTTTGACAATCTGGTGAATTCTCCTACCAAAACTGAACCAGAAGCAGCAGCTGCTGTGGACAAAAAGTGACAGATATAAGACAGTCCAGTTAATGTGACACTACTGTAGTTAACATTCTGAGTCTTTTATACTGCTTGCATTCATAGACGTAAATAGGGGAGTTGAAAAGGGTCGTAAAATTACAATGATAAGGCAGCAATGTGTGGTCAAAGTTGTAGAGCACATATTTTCATTATCAATTTAGATTGTATTTCTTCACTGCATATATACGATTGTGATGGTGAACACTTTACTGGTCACTCTCGAGCTCTGATTTTCAGTTCATTCAACCTGTTTTCATTCTGAGGTATTCTTGTCAAGTGTCGTTACAGATATTTCCATTTCATCTGCGATTTTTCCATCATTTTAGATGTATTTTCTAAGGTGAGCTTTGATTAACAAAAGTAAACGAAAGAACTTATTATTATTTAGTAAACTCTACCAATAATAATCAACATAATTCTAACACAGTTCTCAGTCCACACCACAGCATAAACTATAAGCTCCTTATAATAAACAAACACAAATTGTATTGCAATGCACCTGAATTATCTTCATCTGCTATTGCAGTTTGCTTGTGATACTTACAAATCCACTATTTTACCATTGTAGTGTATAACACACAATTCTCTGGATTTGTGTGTTTAACATTATTCATACTTACCACGCCTACCGGATTGTAGCTGTACTGTATGTAACAATTTTGAACTACTCAACTAGGAAAAACCAAAAGGGAAATATTTTTAAGACAAGAAAATTTATTGAAGAAAAAAAGGAGAGAAAACACACCAATTGTGTAAATGAGCATAATGTGCAATTTTAAGATGAGTATATAAGATCCAACTCGAATTCCACTCAGACTATTACTTTCCTGCGTATATCTTGTACGCCATTTGACATCAAATACACAGGAATCATGACTTCTGTGAACAGCTAAAAGGTGTGTTTTTCATAAGTCATTGGTCCATATGAACCAATATTTTCAAATGGAAAAAGAAATGCAAAACGATTGATTTATATCCACAGTCTCGTTGATGATTGATTGATTAAGCAGTCAAGGACTTCGATGAATTTCTTATCATTTGGTTTTACGACGTTTATTGACAAACGTGTATTACTCTCATTCACTCTATTTTTTACTAGTTATTTGTCAGACTTCTAAGACTTGAATAAAAAGAACGGTGATTGCTCAATGAAGGGGACACCATGGAAACTCCTCTTTCTTGTTGTCCTTTCAAGTAATAACTCAGTATGGTCCACAACAATTGGGAAAAGGGATTCAAACTAGATAGCCTAATTTGGAAGCTTTTATCACGTCGATGCATTTTATTTGATAGTGAAGTTACCACTATTGTTTGAAATAATTAGAACATGACATTGTTCACTATTCCATATTTTCTTTTTTATATTTTTGCTTCATTAATGAAAAAAAAAAAATCAAACCCTTAAATAGATCCCTGTATATTCAAAAATTATATTTCAACTTTAAATGTAAACATACCCCGTTTAACTAAAAATAACAATATAGGGAACATAACACAAAAAGATTATATATGCACAAATACTTACTTTAGTATTACCCATTGGTTCTTATCGGCGGAGTACCATTCCACAAGTTTATTTATTTAACTAAAGAAAACTCTTTTGCATCAACGTTACTTCGAAACGAAAAAGGAAACAAAAATCTTTATACATAAAATAATTCTTCGAAACTAAGAGGAAAAGTACAAGTTCCTTTTGATCCTTTCAAATTAAAGGTGATCTCGTGTTAATTCTCCATTCATGACATCAACTTATTATTTTAAAAGTAGTTAAAAGGACATTATCACAAATAGATTGAAGCAGTAGTGAAGAGTGAGTGGTCATTCACTTTTCAGCATCTGCACGAATTATTCAAGAACATATACGAGAAACAAATATCACGCCATTACTGTATGCGTTATTGAACGATGCCAATTATTGGAGGATGATATACACATGGAGTATCTGCTAGGAATTAATTCACATTAATGTAAAGTAAATAACAGAGATAATTTACTCGCCAGTCTAAGCTATGAAGCCTAAATAAATAATATAAAGGATTCCAGGCACATAACATAACTAAAGGTTGTCCAATTTTGTTTATTTAGTAACTTAAATGGGAGCTGCACATGTGGTTCTAAAATGTCCTGTTTGGTTGCAACGGCTACAATGCACCACTCGCTTAACACGACCACGGTCTTCTGCACGAACTCTCTTCTTTCTCGGTCTCCCAGGTGGTCTCAGTGATTTAGGTGGATTGATAACAATTTCTATAGCTTTGGCAGCATTGGCATCCCCCTCAGACAACTCCTTCCACAGGGATTTATCAGGAATTGGATGTATAGTTTGGGAGTATGTCTTCCGGTATGTTGCTACAGTGAAACAGCTTTCTGTGAATCTATGCACATTCTGCCTGCAGGAGAGAAGTGCTGCCACAGCATGTGCACAGGGCAAACCATAGAGCTGCCAGCCACGGCAAAGACAGCAACGGTTCCTGATATCGACTATGTTTGTTCCTTCATGAGATATTACTTCAAACTCAGCATCGTTGGCACGAAGAACCTGATACGTGCGTGCCCGATCAAGAGCTTCTGCAACTCGTCTCTCGGCGGAAGGGACGAGTATTGACGTCCACTGCATACTGGTCTCCCGGCGCTCATTAAACCAAGTCATTAGCTGCCTTCTGATACATTCCATCATTTGAATTATGGGAAGTCCAGATGCCTCCAATATCCAAGTGTTTAAAGATTCAACAATGTTGGCTGTCAAATGACCAAACCTTTGCCCCTCAAAATAAGCAGTAGCCCAGAGGCGAGGTGGGATTCTCCGAATCCAATATGCTGCTTCTTGTGATATCTCTTCAATCTCCAAAATTTTTGCTTCGAATTCAATTACAGTAAGAGCATTAGCTGCATCCCATAGGAGATTGACAAGCATGGTGTTATTAAATTCCTTACGGAAGCTATCACTCAAGTGGCGCATACAAAATCCATGGAAAGCAGTGGGAAAATTTGCTTCCACTCCATCCACAATTCCCTTCTGTCTATCAGACAAGATAGTGAGCCTTGGCATGTTTTCAGTGTGAATCTCAAGCAGGTTATGAAGTTCAGACAGAAACCACATCCAGTTTTCATCATTCTCCTCATCAACGACTCCAAATGCCAAAGGAAAGAGAGCCCCATCACCATCAAATCCAGTAGCAAGAAGCAATGTTCCGAGATACTTACTCTTTAAATATGTCCTGTCAAGCCCTAAGAGTGGCCGACAAGCATTTAAAAAGCCATATATGGATGCTTGAAAGGAAATAAAGAGACGTTGGAAGCAACAATCAACTGGGCTTCCATAAACAGATGCAATACTTCCTGGATTAGTGCGTTTCACCTGTTCACAGTATTGTGGAAGCAAACGGTATCCTTCTTCAAAAGATCCACGCATTGCAGCCATGATACGCTCCTTACCTCTCCATGCTTGCTTGTATGATAAGGTAATACCATGAACCCTGTGAATCTCTTCCAATATTTCCTTTGGTTTGTAATTAGGGTTCTCCTTGAGCCTTTGCTCCACAGAGTTAGCAACCCACTGAACTGAAGCTTGGTGATGGCCAAGGTGAGAAATTCCACCACATGAATGATTCTCGTGAATTGTCCTAATAGTAAAGGTTGGAACCCCTGGGAGCTTAGCTGCGTGAATGCGCCAGGGACATCCTTCACTAGCACACTTAGCAGTAAAGCGGGTCTTGTCAGATTTTATAGTCTGCATCTCAAAGTGCAGAGCAATTGCTGTATCCCTCAATGCCCTTCGGCAACTCTTGACATCAGGGAATTCTTGCCCCACTGACAATTCATAACTAGGACTTGCAGTACGAACTTGAATTATTGGAGGTGTGGAAGCAAGCACAAGCTGTGATTGTTGAACATCCAAATCATTTGCAGAATCAATTCCCAGTTCTGAGTTCTGAACCACACCCAGGGCCATGTTTTCATCAAGTTCTTGGTTCTCTGAAACAGTCAAATCATTGTTCTCAGATAGGACTAACTCGTGATTTTGTCCAGGAAGAGGCATGTCATGATCATCATGCTCAGGTTTTTGATCCATGGCTAGCTCATGCTCGTGCTCATAAGAGTGATCACCATCACCTTCATGATCGTGGTTCTGTCCTAATCCCAGTTCATGATCATGGGCATGTCCCAAGCCCAGTTCATGATCATGGGTTTGTCCTAGATCTAAATGGTGCTCATGGGCTGATCCCAGTTCTAATGCATGGTTCTGGCTGAGGCCCAAATTGTGGTTATGGCCCATCACCAATTGCTGATCATGACCAAGTGCCAAATTGTGACTTTGACCAAGAATCAAATCGTGGTTAGCCATCAAGATGTAAATCACTACATATAGCAACAAGCCGACAACAAGAAGAACTGCTGCTCAGCTTGATATACAAATTACAGCTTTATGACAGATACACTGTTGCAAGATCCTACATATGACAAAGACAAGTCAGATAAACCACATCAATCCTCTGTCCAACACATTAAAGATGAAAGTCCAGAATCACCAGCAAGAAACAAAGAAAACAACAGAAGATCATGCGAACATCCAGCTAACAAAGCATACCAATCACTTCTTCTTGTTTTTACTTTTCTATCCTTTCTTAGAATATCCTTCCTCAAATACATAAAAAAAAATGTACAGTCTGATGGTTACAATCAACTAAATCATGTCAGGTCCCACCCCCTAAACTGCGGCAAATATATAATTCATACAAAGCACGGAACTTTTGTTCACCCTAGCAACTTCAAGTGCTACCACACATCAAAAATCACAAATTACATATTAAAATGAAACATTAACTATTGATTTAGTGTGTGTTTGGATTCACATTAAATTATCGAGAGTCACATTGAAATACCCAGCTAGCACACCTTCAGCGAATTGCTCACATAATGAAACATTAACTATTGATTGAGTTTGTGTTTTGGTTCACATTAAATCATCGAGAGTCACATTGAAATACCAGCTAGCACAACTTAAGGTAAATCGAGAGTTGAAACAACTTTAGATAGCTTTGCGTTGGATAAAACAAATTATGCTGAGTTTTACTGCTAACTTGTTTTTTTGAATAAATAATCCAAACATAAACCACATCACTTCAAAATCAATTACGAAAAACCACTATCTAAAATTAATTTTGTAACAACTCACCCAGAACACACATACAACTACATTTTCATAATTGGGAGTACAAACCCACAAAACTATCATCAATGGTTACATATAGATTGGAAATCCAGCAATCCACGCCACAAGCATTCCATTCACACTTCCATTAATCGATAACCATTCAAAAACAAATTGAATCACATGAACTAAATTCCTGAAAATTCAAGCCTTTTGATTGTAGAGAATGTTTAGCATTCCAGAAAAAACTAAAATCACTTCCATTATCCAAGAAAACAAACTACGCATCGAGCTTACAACTCCAATTAACTTAATCTGGACTACAGTAGCCCAAACGGGGAGTAAAGGTAAAATATGTGTGTGTGAGATGTGAAGCGGATTTACAGGTAACTGAACTAACCAAAAAGAAAACTTTCGTGAAAACACACAATCACATCCATTACCCACAATTGAATTGACTGAAAATCGAAGGAATTCCCAATACCCACGACAACTGATAACAACAAAATTGTAAATAATGATAAAATTACCTAAAAGCTTTCACCTTTGGTCAAAAGGGAGTGAAACCATGGCCAGAGGAGCTTGAAAAACATAAAAGGGAGGTGGGTAATGGCAGCAGAGGCAGTAGGGAGAGGGTTGAGAGCGGATCGAAGGGGTTTTGTGAATTGAAAAAAGAAAAAAGAGAAATTTGAAAAGAGGTTGATGAAAATTGGCGGGGAAGTGGAGAAAATCGGAAATAGGAGAGGAAGGGTAAGGAGAGGAGAGGAGAGGAAGATTGGGAATTAGAGGGGTAGCAGAGGCATCGCTTCTGAGGGCTGAGAAGGGAAATACAGGTTTGGGGCTATCCACAAAAAGAGGGTATTTAGGTCAAAGGAAATCAACCTCTTCTTTTTTCTGTTTCTCGGAATTACTGTTTTGCCCCACTCCACCCTAGTATTATACTACTCTCTTTTCACCCTTTCATACAACTACCATACGTGCAATTTTTTTCACTTCGAATCTTCCTTTCCAAAAATAGTTCAATCAATTTTATCAAACTTTTCAGTTAGGGTTGTGAATAAGATTTTCTTTGATTTTATTTTATTAACTCAATAATTTGGTTGGTTTAATTCGCTTAAAATTCAAGTCAGCCTATTCAGTTCTTAAGTTTATCTTTTGCATCTTAACCAAACCTAGTCAATATTTTCGTAATTAAGTTTTTTCAAGATATTACTGTTTAGAATTACCATAAAAAATTATTTTAAACCTCCCTCTGTTTTAAACTCAACACAAACCAATTATAATTCATAAATTTAATGTTTAAAATCGTTATTGATTTTTTGTATTGATATAGATCTTATACAAAATTTTTCCTTTTTGAATTTTATGGTTTTGCCTTAAATCCATGCCAATTTTATGCTTCCAGTTAAATAGGTTTATAGAATCAATGTCAGTTATGAATGTTTTTAATCAATGTTTTAAATTATTTGTAGATATATATTGTTAATGTTATTTTTCATTCAAATTTTATTAAGATTTATTTCTAGCGTTGACAGGAAAAATTGTATATCTTTGATTTATAATTGTTTTTTGGTCAATGTTAGTTATGATTGATATCAAGTAGAAATAATCTCAACTAATGTCAATTGAAAAAAAAAAAAAACTTTGTTCACGTTTGCTAAAAAATATTGGTGAACTTTGGCGGAAAAATAGCATTGACCAATGTTGATTAAAACACATCACCAATTACTATTTTTTAAATTACTAAGTTTTAATTATATTAAAATACTTTTTTATTTTATGATAATTAAAATATTTTATCCAAATTAGAAAATTAAAGCTCGATCAATTTGAATTGTCCTGTTAGATAAAATATTTTAAAAAAATAAAACAACTTAATTTAAACATTTCAAATAAATTGTATTGATACACATAATAATCAGTCATATGTGATAAGATAATTATTTTATCTTACAATGGTCAAATGTTTAGTATAACCTTGTGATACATTTGATAAGATAATTGTTCAAATGTTTAGTATACCTGTATGATTTTATTTATATAATTTTAATCAAAATTTGATCAAATATTGTTGCATTAATTTTGATCAAATTTTGGTTAAGTCGGTTGAAATTTGACTGAATTTGTTTTAATTCAAATTTGATGAAAATCGAAATAGGTTAGTGTGGGTTAAAAGTTAAAATAGGTTGAATTGGATAATGATTGATATGAATCAATCTGAATTAAAGATTGATATAATTAGTTTAGGTTAAAATTAACGTGACTCGAAAAGTCAAAACTGATTAATCCGACTTAGATCAAAGATTCACTATAATTAATTCGAGTTGAAGTTCAAAATTAATAAGTCTTAACCAAAAATCAAGATAAATCATTCCAGATTAAAAACAATCTTAATTAGTTTGATTTAAGATCAATTTCGTCTAGTTTAACTAAAAATCAAAACAATTCTATAATCGAAATAGATTAATATATAAAAAAAATCTAATAATATATTTAATATTCTTTTTACATGTTTAAAAAGGAAATTTATAACCTGAACCTAAGATATTTTGGTTTTGTAAATTTTTTTCAATATGTGAGCTTTTTTAACCTTAATCATACTCATTATAGTCAACGCTTATAAAATTCACCAACTTAACAAATCTAGTTATATCACATTTTATTAGTGCATTATACTTTATTTTTATCTTGCGCAAGAGTAAGAAAACAAATAAGATAACATGTCCATCTCACCATTACTTTTCCACCATACAATGTCTATTGTAAACATTTCATCATTACTTTTATTGTGGCCACTGTTCTCGTTATTATCATTGTTAGTATTTGTATCATTCTAGTCATATCATATCCAATACCTCTACCATTAATGTCATATTTTTCATAATAACCACTATTTTGATGATAATAATAATAATAATAATAATAATAATTATAATAATTATTGTTACGAAGAAGATAACAATGATTGGAGGTATTATAATATGACTCACAAATTAATTTTTATCACGATTACTGTTCTTTTAGTGATTTTTTTTTATCATTATTATTACTACAGCGACATTTTAATCATAAGAATCATTATTGATTTTGTTACCGTTATTTATCATTGTCATAATAGCACGTTGTTATTATCGTAATTATCCTTATTATTATTATTTCATCGCCATTACTCTTATCCGTAGTATCATCATGTTCTGCATCAAACATATAATAAAATTAATGTTCGTGACTATCTCTTATCTTAATATTCATATCTTATATTTAAATAATGAGAATTACAAATGATAAGACTTACTATATATATATATATATATATATATATATATATATATTCACAAAATACGTACTTGGTAATTACTTATATTCATTATATGAATACTTCTTACTAATAACAAATAATCTCGATCTTTAGAAAAACAATTTAAACTATCAAAATTACTCAAGGCATTACTAGATTTTTTTTAATTGTCTACAAATCAACACTCAAGATTTTCACGCTTAAGATTTTTATCACTTGTTCGTAAGTCTGTGTTTAATATTTCGATAAGTATATCTCACATGATTAAATGGATGGTTAATTTTGAATGATACACTCTTATATTATTTAATTAAACATAAAATAATTTCTATAAAAAAAATTCTTTGAAGAAATTGTCATTTAAATTTTGTTATATATATATATATATATATATATATATAATTTAAATATAATATATTGTAATTTTTTATTGATTTGTTAACAAAAGAGAATAACAATAATAAATTTTACTGTAACTTCTAGCTGAGTTGTTGATAAATAACTAATATTGTTATTTAAAAATAAAATATATAATGATCTTATATCATAGTCTTTATTAACTAAAAAAGATAATCAATGTTGTTAAGATATTTATTTTAATTTGAAAATTAACTCTATTTTAAATTTTTTTGTACTTATTTGATATATATTCATAATATTCAGAGACTGGAGTTGTAGAATAAGATTCAAATCATATAATATCTTTTAAATTAACCAGTATTATTGTTATTATTTTATACACTATTATTATATAATTAAGGGTAAGTATTATTTTCATAGGAATAAGCTTGATTTATGTTAATTCTATAAATACAAGTAGTACTTTATAAATAATATTTACTTCATAATTATTTAATCCTAAATTTTCTTATTGAATTGGTTGTCAAAAAATATTTGTGATATCCCTTATTAACAATAAAGAATTATGACTAGTCAAAAATATCATTCAAACCATCAAAATTACTCAAATCACCATTATAATTTTTTTATTTGTCTACAAATTAATGCTTAAAATTGCTAACTCAAGATTTTGGTAAGTAAATCTCATGTATTAAATAAATAAATAATTTTAAATGGTATACTTTTATATTATTTGCTTACACATAAAATAATCAATATACAACAATTCTTTGAAGAATTGATCATGTTAAAAGTAGAATATATATATATATATATATATATATATATATATATATATATATATATATAATTGAAATATAATATTAATTTTTTTTATTAATTCATTAGTAAGAGAAAATAATAATAATAAATTTTATTACAAACATTACTTCTTGCCGAGTTGTTAATAAATAACAAATATTGTTATTTAAAAATAAAATATAAAATAATCTTATATCTTAACCTTTATTAACCACAAAAGATAATAAATGTTGTTAAGATATTTATTTTAATTTGAAAATTAGCTCCCTTTTAAATGTTGATGTACTTATTTGATATATATTTACAATATTGAAAGGTCTAAATTATAGAATAAGATCTAAATAAGAGATCATATAATATATTTTAAATTAACTATTATAATTTTTTATATTGTTATTATATAATTGAAGTAAATATTATTTTTATAAAAACATAAATCCATTATGTTGAACTTATAAATATAAGTAATAATCTCTAAAGAATATTCATTTTATAATTATTTATATTAATCCAATATAAAATATACAATAATCTTATATCACAATCTTTATTAATCACAAAAAAGATAATAATTATTGTTAAGATATTTATTTTAATTTAAAAATAATCTATCTTTTAAATGTTGTTTTACTTATTCGATATATATTTATCGAGATTTTAAAACTGTAAAATAAGATCCAAATATGATATGTATAAAATATATCATTAATATCTGATAAATACATCACATTCTATTAAGAAGATCTTTCTTTATTTTTTTTTAATTTTTAAAAAATTATTTATCAACTTTATTCTTTAAGTAACCATATCCTAAAATTTATTTTTTATCTGATATTTTTTAAACTTAACCACATTTTTAACAAAAAAATTACATATAAAACAGATTACAACTATTAACAATAAAATAAATAAAAAATGTTTATATTCACAATAATAACAATAAGTTTATTATATTTTATTATCATACAAAAGTAAAGAGACATTTCACCAGTACAATATAATTATAATCCATTTACAACAGAACAACTCATTAATGACAATTATTTTCACAAGCCTAAGAAATTATAAATATATATAATATCACAAAAGAGTATATTAATCTCATAATTAATTACTTTTATATAATTTACTTATGAAACTTATTATTTTGAATGTAGGAGAAATTTTCTCTTTTTGAATCTCGATCCTACCTCAACAATAAAAGTCACGCCAACTGTCAGACCAACTGCCGTAACAATAGTGGTGAAAGTAATCGGTAAGTTACATTTTCAAAACACATTTATCATTCTCTTATCCTTTTCCTACGTTAGAGGAGTATACAAAATTTCTCCACAAGGTTCATCGTATTTATTATTCTTTTATTTTATATAGTTTAAATAAAAAATAGATAATTTGTTCATGATTGCAAACTGAAAACTGATTGATCCTAAGCTTCTTGAATTAATTACGATTGTAAATAATGATATTTAAACGATATTTTTTTTACTAATATTTAAATATTATTTATATATTATTTTATGATTAATATAAAATTATTCTATAATTAATAATAATTATAAATAATATCATAAATCAATCACAAAATATAAAAAAATATTATTTAAGTATCATTATTCCTAGAATTAAAACCTAAGAGAACCAAATTAAGGACAAGAAACATAAAAGCATGAGGAAACATTATAGGTGACAACAATGAAGAGATCGAGAAAGAAAAGGGAAGAAGAATATAAATATGGCTAAACAACCTTGAATTTTAATAATATAATTTATATATTCAAAATATTTACCCTCTTTATTCCACAATCTTAAACACTAGTTTTCTTAAATTTACAAAATTGTAAACGTATCAATCAGAAAATAAGATTAAAATAAAATACTAAAAGAAGACGTGAATGTCAATGCTTTCTGAATATTTTTAACAAAACAGGGAAGTTAAATAATTAAATAACAAGATTTAATATTTTAAAAATAGGATGAAACAAATGAACACAGCTAAGAGCTATCACTGCAGTGATGTTGTTTAGCGAAAGCTGGGCGGGAAGGGACGGAATCATTCGTTTCGCTAAGCTGAACTTCAGCCACACACCAACTGTTATTGTTATTCTTATTCTAAAAGTTCAAAACTTTTCGTTTCTTGGATTTGGGAATTTCTTTTTTACAAGCTGAGTCACTGGTATTGTTCTTTGTGTTTTTATAAAATGAAAATTTCCAGATTGTGGCAATAAATTAAACTCCCATTGTATTGCAACACGGCGCCTTGTGATTAGGTTCTTGATCACCAAAACGGTGTCGTCTCGACCAAAACCACCCCTCCCACGCTATCCGCGTGACCCTAATCGCCGACCGGTGCCCCTGCAGGTAGGTCTACTTGAATTTCTCTGTATCGCCGGAGACTCTCTCCGGCTTCACCTTTTGGTCTAAAGCATTTTAATTTTTTATTTATTTTAAAAGCAGTTATCAAAATGTCCTTATTTTTCTCTCTAAGGAACCCCTATTCAGTTTTTTTTCCTAAGCCAAAATGGGTTTTGGTTTGTGTTTATTTATATGCATATGAAAAAGTCACCTCAAGTCAAGATACAAGGACTAGGAAGGTGTTTGAGGTAAAGACTAAGGGTTGAATAAAAGCTTGTTTGATTAATAAAACCACTATTCTTCCTTGCTTTTCTGTCCGTCGTCATGTGAATGGATGAGCTCTAGTGTTCTTGTGTTCTCTCTTTACTGTTTTTTCTTCACAGGAGCGGCTCTATTCTAGAAAGTTTCAATTTGAATTTGGCCTTGTGAAGTAAAATAGGTTGGGCTGGGGTGAGTTGCTTCAGTTTGAGATCATTTCAGTATCAGGGGCATTCTGGGTCTGACAGATTACAGTGGTACCATTGTTATTTTAGATTTAGGCAGTTTATCTAGTAATAATTTATTGAAAAATGTACGCTGGAGAGTGAGAAACTGGTTTTTACTTTTGATTTGCCTCATATAAGTCCGTTCAGTAGAGTGTACTATGTAGTATAAAATTTATTAATAATCGCAACGTTTGAGATTGTAACTATCTTCTGAGTTTGTTGCCTATGCGTCTGATTTTATCATAATTCTCAAAGTTTGGAATTTCACTTTTCTTCTGGAGTACACTTTCTCATCTTTAAAAGAACTAAATGCCAAATCACTATTGGTACCTGTTTAATTTTTGTTCTTGGTGTACTGAGAAAACGAAGTGTCATTTCCTATATTTTTATTGTATATAAACCATAAGGAACCTATCACAACATGAAATTGGATGATCGAGTTGCTAGTTCCCCACCTAAGCTCATCGGTAAATGGCATGGTTTTACTTGGAGAGTGCAATGTCTTAGTATTTATGGGGCTTATATGATTCCTGCAACAAGCAGCTTGAATTCATTGCTCTAATATGTAGTCATATAAGATGGAAGTTTGCGTTGTCTCAGATTCCTTCTTTTTGGGGTACATATTTGAAGCTGTTGCTATTTTTTCTTTTTAATTATAATGTTGCTGTTTATTTGCAGGTCTTATTAACAAAGTTTAGATGCTTTCCACTCTTGTTTGCAGATACAACTAATGCAGTTCTTGAGTTAACAATAGCAAGTAACGTTCTTAACTCCAATCAGTTATACTGTCCCCCTCTCCCCACCTCTTCTTGTTTATATTCCTACAGCCATTGCTTAGCATCAGGCTTCTTATTTATGTCATAGAAGCGGACTCTGTTAGTAAATCTTAAATCTTCTTTAGTCTCAAACAGGAAATTTATAATTATATGCATTTACTTTTGTATAAGCTCTTTGTGATTGAAA
This sequence comes from Vigna reflexopilosa, assembly GCA_027742785.1. Taxonomy (NCBI): domain Eukaryota; kingdom Viridiplantae; phylum Streptophyta; class Magnoliopsida; order Fabales; family Fabaceae; genus Vigna; species Vigna reflexopilosa. The sequence continues at coordinate 31,870,976 of CM050917.1, forward strand.
ATAGTGTTTTGTCTTCTATACCTACTATCATTGTAGACAATAGCAAATGTATCCTGTTTTATTGTTATAAAGAGAATTTATTTGATTATTACAATATTATTTTGGAAGGAACCCCTTTTCAGCTTTGCCTCACATTGAAACAAGGGAAGCTTTTTTTTTTTGGCAAAAACCAAGATTTGAATATGCTCCACAGTGCACGCATAGTGTTGTCAGGCCACTCCACCATCTCAGCTTTTGCCTTCAGACCATCTAGTCCCTCCATTAAGACAACCTCTTCACTTGGTTTCAACATGGAGCAATCTCCTTCTTTAAAGCTAAAACAGTGTCACCAGCCACATCTCGTCTGTCAAGCGACATCATGGGATGATGATGATGGTTCTCTAAGGTTAAATTTTGCATTTTAAATAAATAGGGACTGTTTTCTGATTGTATGGTCTTTGATCTGTTTTTCAGCTTTGTTTGACTTTGGCAGATAAATGTAAAATTCTTTAGAAGTTTCTGAAACTGGAAATGACATGAAAAGCCCAAAATTTGGTATTGATGTTTGTAGGAATGATGAACCACCTGTTCACGGACTATCTGAAGTGGTTGTTGGGGTTCTGGGAGGTGGGCAACTTGGTCGTATGATGTGTCAAGCTGCTTCCCAGATGGCCATTAAAGTAATGGTTTTGGATCCGCAAGAAAATTGCCCTGCTAGTTCTCTCTCTTATCATCATATGGTCGGAAGCTTTGATGAAAGCACTAAAGTGGAGGAATTTGCCAAGAGGTTCAATTTTTTGTGTGTAATTGATATTTTGTATTTGTCATTTTCTGTGTCACTTATTTGAAAGTATGATGTTCAGATGTGGAGTATTGACTGTTGAAATTGAACACGTTGATGTTGATACATTGGAAAAACTTGAGAAACAGGGAGTTGACTGCCAGCCCAAAGCCTCTACAGTCAGAATTATTCAGGTGATTTTTTTTTTTCTGGATTTCGTGTGTAGCACTAATTGAGAAAATGAACAAGTAGTTATTTCCATTGTATGTAGAAAGCCTGGTCATTGTAGTAGGATAATTTTCACTTTTCACAAACTTTGGTAATTTCAATAATTTTTAAGCTAAGAGTAACGTTATCTGAATGGTTTCCTTGACAAGATCATTCAACATGTTATAGGATAAGTATCAGCAAAAGGTTCACTTCTCCCAGCATGGGATTCCACTTCCTGAATTTATGAAGGTCTGTACCATTTATCTGAGTTAAAATAGTATTTGAAAATTCATCTTTAGGATATTAATTGAAGATAAATTAATAATATATTTTGAACAGATAGATGATCTTGAAGGTGCTAAGAAAGTTGGGGAACTCTTTGGATATCCTCTTATGATTAAGAGTAGGAGGCTAGCTTATGATGGGCGAGGAAATTTTGTTGCTAAAAGTGAAGAGGAACTTTCTTCTGCTGTGGATGGTAAGTAGGTCTTTGACAACTGTGTTTTTTCTTTTATTTTCTTGGGAAAGAAAAACATGAAAAAACTCGTTTTCCCCTCATTAGCTAAAAGAAGAAGAAGAACATCTTTGAATTTATACCTTTTACTTTCTTCTTTAACCTGCCTGCCCCCGCACTCCCAACTTTGCAGCTCTAGGAGGATTTGATCGTGGTTTATATGCTGAAAAATGGGCATCTTTTGTCAAGGTCAGTGTCCTTTTTTTTTTTGCTGATCATAGTGATTATTCAATCTATGATTCAATAATTGTAAGGTGAAAGGTGATATTACTGGTGCTAAACCAAGAATCTCTGAGTTTTATATATATATATATAGTGGTCAATATGTTAAGTTCTCATCTGAAAGGTTGTTTCAATTGTTCCTTATGGTTGTCAATCAAACAATAACTCTATTCTTCCCCTAATAATAACAATTTGCCTTGCATGGATGTGAATTATTTTGTGATGTAACTCATTCCAAGGCCATACAATGCTCACTTCACTTACAGGATTCTTTTTGTCTTATATATCCTTCCCTTGAAAGAATTAAGTTATTGTACTTCCTGTTTTTGTACTTCATATTATTGTACTTCATGGTGCTTTCATGCAATTTACTTGTCATGCCTTTCGACCCACAAATAGTTTTTTTATTTCTTAAAATTTTGCTATATTGTCATGTTATTTATGAGTTTGTTGACCTTCTTACACATTTTTCTCCTAAAATTATGGTAGGAACTAGCGGTTATTGTGGCAAGAGGAAGAGACAATTCAATTTCATGTTATCCTGTTGTTGAAACTATTCACAGGTAACTTGCAGTACACATTCATTTTTTGTTATGAAAGATTTTAAATCAAGATTTCCCACAGATTAAATTAAAAGCCTAGGTTGCTGTAATCTCAATAACCTTTTTTGCAATGTACTGTTTCGGCTTCCTTATATATCTAATAAAATATTTATGTTTGGATCTAGGGACAATATATGTCACATAGTTAAGGCTCCAGCTAATGTAAAATGGAAGACGAGGGAGCTTGCCACTGAAGTTGCTTTCAATGCTGTTAAGTCCCTGGAAGGAGCCGGTGTGTTTGCAGTTGAATTGTTTTTGACGAAGGATGGAGAGGTTGTTGCTTTTTCCATCAACTTTGGACATGCCTCAATGTTTTTTCTTCACTGCTATGTTGACTTCTTTTTACTGCTAATTTTCTTCTGCTACAAATACCTTATATTTGTTTGTCAATCGGATGTTAGTGATCATGTCCAACGTTTTTTCACAGATTTTATTAAATGAAGTAGCTCCTAGACCTCACAATAGTGGGCATCACACAATAGAATCTTGCCATACCTCGCAATTTGAGCAACATTTGCGAGCTGTTGTTGGTCTTCCTCTTGGTGATCCATCAATGAAAACTCCAGCTGCTATCATGTACAACATTTTAGGTGAAGAAGAGGTACTTTTAGCATGGAGTATCTCTCCATTTTACATTTTCATATATATGAAATAAGATCTGTTTTTTCTCCTATCCTGGTTGAAGCCATGCTATTATATTTGTCTGGGTTTAATTATAATTATAATGATAATAATAATTATTATTATATTAATTCCATTCAGTTACCGTGACACTTGACCATTAAGTTTACTAAATAATTTTAGGGGGAACTTGGTTTTCAATTAGCACATCAATTGATGAAAAGGGCAATGGCCATCCCTGGTGCTTCTGTTCATTGGTATGATAAGCCAGGTAAACTTCTTGTTAAGCAGTAATTTTACGTTTGACCACTTCCCTCTTGCTGTTTCATCACTTGTATGATCACTAAATAACACCATAATGACAATTTTTCAGAAATGAGAAAGCAACGGAAGATGGGCCATATAACTATTGTTGGGTCCTCCCTTAACAATATTGAAAGCAATCTTGCAATACTGCTGGAAGGGAAAAGATTACATGATAAGACTGCTGGTTAGTGACAAAGACTTTCCTCATTCCACTTTATTTTTGTTGCTATTGATCTTATGTTGCTAGACCTATGATGATGGTTTTCATAGGCAATGTATTAGAGTTTTGAGTGAGAAAACAGGGAAGAAAACAGATATAACAAACTGTTTTGATTTAACATTTTTGGTGATTTAGTATCCTGACATTTTTCTTGTTGGATTTTCTTTCCTATTGGGAGAACTCTATTATTATGTCTTATTACCTTATAATAATATGTATGCCATCTTGTTATGACTCTGGCAAGACAAATTATTTGTTTCTTCCTCATATTTTACTCAGAACATTGTTCGTATTTAATGAATGTGGAGAATAAAATAAGATTATTGAAATGAAAAATTTTATCTGTATGCATGTATTGCTTTCAGTCATCCCTCCTGTGTTTTTCTATCTACTCTCTGACAAATATTAGAAAACTACCTCAAACCATTCTCTTATAATTAAGGAAACTGAAGAGGAGCACTGTATTTGAGAGGTTGAGGTTAGAATTTTGTTCTTATATTATTGCTTTGTTTTGTTTGATAATTGTAGTTGCTCCACGTGTGGGGATCATAATGGGTTCTGATTCAGATCTGCCTGTTATGAAAAGTGCTGCTGAAATCTTGGAGATGTTTGGTGTGCCTCATGAGGTATAATTGTTCTAATTTCCCTGAGGGTGTTGTTGTTTTCTTTTGAGAAATATAAAATACCTTCAGATATATCTTAGAATATTTAAAGTATCTTATATGATGTCTAAGATTTATTCTTCTTTTATATTTTTTATTTATTTCCTTATTTAATTGGGATATTTAAAATTATAGAAATATCTGATTAGAATCAGATTTTTATGATTTATAGGCATATCATGTCATGTGTATAGGAATAAATATCCTAGTATGATTTATAAAATCAACTCTGTTGTGTAGTACATACACAGTTTTTTCAGTATTCCTTCCATCTATTTTTTTTTTCTTTCAACATGATATTAGAGTGGTACCATTTTATGTGACGTGTATTATCACTATTTTACTAGAGTTCCCTAAAACAAAAAGAGTGGAACTCTAATCATCACATCTTCTGTTGTCTCTTATTTTCAGGACGGTTGTCATTTTTCATTGCTTTTAATTTGGTTTGCGATTTTTAATTGTAATTGCCATTTATATACTCTATGTTAACCACCTTCCCAGTGGATGCATTGACCTCTACTTTTCTAGGGGCAATAACCTGACTTTTCCTATATGCATTTGGAAAAAATTGTTGCCATTACATAGGAAATGTTGGAGCCATTGTGCTCCGGAAATGCTGAGACCAATCCATCTGGTAAAAGGCTAGGGTTAGTCCATCTGGGAAAAAGCTGGGGCCATATCTGAAGATATTTTATATTTCTAACGGTTATGAAATTTTTATTCTTAAATATAATTATGCGTGTCAAATTTCAGGTAAGAATAGTTTCAGCACACAGGACTCCAGAATTGATGTTTTCTTATGCCTCATCTGCTCATGAACGAGGCATACAAGTGATTATTGCTGGTGCTGGTGGTGCAGCTCACTTGCCTGGTAAATCATTTGAATTTTGCTCTGTATAATTGTCTTAAAGATGAGTTGTCTGTTGACATTAAGTAAGCTTCAAATCTCAGGTATGGTTGCTGCCCTCACTCCCTTGCCTGTTGTTGGCGTTCCTGTGCGTGCTTCTACCTTGGACGGACTCGATTCACTCTTGTCAATTGTCCAGGTATTTTTTTCATTGTGTGTGTATATATATATATCAATGCTTACCAATTATGCATGCTAAACATAATTCTGTGCTGTTTTCTTGGGCTGCCTTTTCAGTGACAAGTTAATAATTTGTAATATGATTTTGATTTGGTATTATTGGTTTTTTTTCACAAGCGAAAGATATTCACTGAAATCTTTTCTAAATGAAGTCTTTTCCTTGTTATTTTGGTTTTATTGCTAAGGATTCTTGTATTTTATGAATGTTAATATTAAGTATTGTTTGTGAATAAGGGATTTGTTACGATACTAATTGAAGGCAAGATTTTCAATCGCTAGAGCCCAGCCTTTCTTTCACCAATAAAAAATTTCCTTTGCAACTCCTTCCTGTATTTATTTACTTTTTTTTGGGGTGTGGGGGATTGGGATTATTGAATGTGTTCTTTACACACTCACATTTCTTGTCACATTCTCCTGGACTTGGCTCGCTTTTAGGCATTTACGAATTTCACCATTGTTTTGCCTTGCCTTATTCCTGCGAGTAACACCAGATATGGTTTAACCAAACAAGTGGAATCATTTTTCATTACAGTATTACGTCAGTTTTATCCTCTCTTCTAGGTAGTCAGTTCGTACCAGTGACCACCAATTAGTGTAGGATTTGAGAAATTGCACCAGCTGTGACTTTTTGCAATTATTAAAGCTAATTTGTAACATGTAGATAATGTTTGGCTTTTTTTAGTACCTTTTCTCAAAAGGCGGACTTGAGCTAAATACAATCTTTAAGAATTTCCTAAAACTAAACGTGTTTTTTTTAAAAAAGAATTTGCAAAAGCTCAAAAGTGCAGCTTCTATAGAAGTTACATAGTCAAACACCGCCATAGTCTTTTCTTGCTGACACATTTGTTGGCTATGCAGATGCCGAGAGGTGTTCCAGTTGCCACTGTTGCAGTTAATAATGCAACTAATGCTGGATTGCTGGCAGTGAGGATGTTGGGTGTTGCCAACGATAATCTTTTGTCAAGGTTTCCCCTTCTCCCTCTGCCTTTCTGTAAATCTGATGTTAAATCTGTTCATTGAAGTAAAATTCATAATATTGTGCAGGATGAGTCAATATCAAGAGGACCAAAAAGAAGCCGTCTTGAGCAAAGGAGATAAATTAGAAAAACATGGCTGGGAATCCTACTTAAAAAATAGTTAGTTTTCCCCATAAATTTAGCCTCATTTTTGGTCAACTACAAAATTTTGGTAGAAAAAGATGTCATATGGAGGGTGTGGTATATCAATAAGTAGGTTGAGAAACGTTGGAGCTATATGTTTTATTACCTAAATCAACAGATCTTCTATTTTCTATTGCTAACATGCAGGAAGAAAGAAGGAAAAGTATCAGTATGTAATATGGCTGAAAAGTCTTGTATTCACATTCATATTTACTGTTATTAAAATAAGTCCCTGCCAGTGCCTTGTAATAGATTTGAACAGCTGGAAAGCAAATGACGAGCTAAAATTTACAACTTGTATTTTATTTGGTTTGTGATGCACAATGTGCCACCACACTCGTATAAATGAGAACAGATTCTGTTGTTTTGGTCCATATTTTGGTTATATGATTCACAACTTTCGATTTATGTTTGGAAATACTGAAAGCGTATAATCTCATGTTTTTTTTTTTAATGTAACAGTTCCTAAACATGTTTAAAGGTCTCTTTTTTGTTGGTAGGTTTGTCTAGCTTTGGTAGTGTTTCACTACGTGTCCACCGACACTGAACAAGGTTTTGCAAAAGAAATTGACAAACACTTCGAAAAACGAGAGTGAATTGACTTTTTTTTTGCTCCTAATTGTAACATGGTACGTAAGCATGATCGGTGGGATCATTCGACCGTGAAGTTTGAGTGATATATGTTTGAATTTCCTGTTTCAGTAAGGTACCCAAAAGTGAATCACCGTAAGCTTTGTTAGTTCCACTTTTTAAACGGATTCCACGATTAAAATTACCACTCGTGTATTGACAGAGCAGTACAGCTATCGTATTATACGTCCCGTGATTATTCAGTACCCTTTCAAATATAATAAAGTTATGAGTAAATCTAAATTAGATTTTTTTTTTATTTTTTATTTTTACAAAACATCTAATAAGATTTCTTCTGACTAGCTCAACCAACTATTATAATGTTTAAGATCAGGATTTAAAACAACCATTTACTTGTTTCAATGTTTGAATATTTAGTGTGTTAAAAATATTAATTAACGAGTCTCCTCATGATATATAAAAAGAAACTAAAGAACATAATATATCATATACCGAGACATTATAAATTTTCTTAAAATTATTAGCGATGAGTAAAAAAATAGGAACTATGGAAAAACACACTTTATGAAATACCAAGATGTTATAAAATTTACTATTTATTGTTAAATTATTAAAAAATATTTTTTTAAGCCTTTGTTTAGCATAAATGATCCAGAACTAGGAAATCTTTGTGGGTTTAGAGTAATGAATCCAAAAATTGCTTAGAAGAGTTTATAAACTGACTTGTAATATTTTAATTTATTTCATCACTAAATTAATTTTTCATGTCATATAAAAAAAAAGATTATTTAACAGTGATCGAGCATATCTGATATATTGAAAACTTCGGATATTCTTAAGCAAGCATTAAGACTACGATTATGTCACTTTAATTAGGAGGCTAGGGGTGGCATGAGCGTAAAACAATGATGATTAGTCCTTAACCAAAGATGGATTAACATTCACTCAGACATCATTATTATGTCACCAGTTAATTTAAAAGAAAACAAAATTTTAAGGATTAAAATAATATAACCAATTTATAAATGCAGTATTAATATATTAACATTCCAATTTTTATTTAACAGTCTTTAAATTCTTAATGTCCTAGTAATATATCGTGTGCAGCCGTTAGGTTTGTTCCTTTTGGTATTAATCCATTATTATATTAAAGTTTTGAACAGATATTTATATTTGAAAATGTGTAATATAGTGTAGTCTTATAAAATATGTACTCGGCCAACGCTAATTAAGTTCCAATAAATTTGACAAATGCTCATATATATAATCTCCGTTTAATTACAAAAACTTATTCAAAAGTTTTAAGTAGTTCGAATTATTTGTTTGATTATTAAATAATTAGATAAAATATTTAAGAATTTCCAAATAAAAATATCCGTTCATACTGTATTATATAGGGTTTGTGCAATAATCAATAAAAACGGAGTAGTAGTTAATATTTCACAATAAAAAAACAAAAGAAATTGACTATGACTTTTCTCAACCCATGTCTTACTTCTTTATTTTTCTCAAATAGTTTGTTTTTATTAGAAAGACTCACGCGGAATGATTTTCTTCTATTTTAAAACATTCTGTTGACTTTTTTTCTCGACTTTAAACAAAGTATTTACTGTAGCGATGTTTTCAAGAATTCTAATTAATTTGGATAGTCAAAATTGAGATAATTATGAATGATTTAGTTTAGTAGTTTACTACTAATTAACTTAGGGTTGATCTTGTACAATTTTTAATTATAATTGACATTTTCGTAACTCTGAAAGTAAACCAAAGCAGGTCTAGGAAAAAGATTGAAACACTACTACTTATTAGAGTTTTGCTTATCATTCAAGGATTTTATTAAAAATTGTAACACTTCATGTTAAATGCAATTATCATCGGCTTCTAATAAAAAAGCGTATCCATTTTATTTTGTTAAAATTATTATCAAGTATTTAAATTTTTTATTTCGTTTCTCCTCATCTTATATATATTTTGTTCCTACTATAACTTAAAGTTTTAGATCCGCAAGTGTGTCATGAAAAAAGAAAAACCATCGTTACTGTAGTAAATATGAATTGTATAATATACACATGTTTTATCTTGTTTAGTCTCAATCCCATATAAACGACCATATAATACAATATTATAATTTGTAACACCAAAAAAAATTACTATTAGACAAAATCTATTGATAATAGAAATTAGTTGATAAATTACTGATAGTAAAAAATTTATGGGTAAAATTTTCACTAATAGATAATAAAATTTATCAATAGCTCTTGATAACTAAAATATATTGATAATTATTAATGGTCAAAATATATTAATAACAATTCGGAAATAATTGTTAGATTTTGACTTTCGATAAATATTATAATTTGTTTTTTTTTTTTACTTCTTCCTCTTTTTTCACCATCACTATTGTTATTATCGTTACTTCCTCTTTTACTTATGTTACGATTGTGGTCATCCTTATTTTTTTACTATTGTTGTTATTTTCACTAATGTTGTTTTAATTTAAATTAAACATTAAATATTTTATCAAATATGATTAGATTTATTAACAAATATATTAAAAAAAATAAAAATTCAATTACTTAAATTTTTAAAAATATTATTTATCGACAAATTTATTGTCTATTTTAAAAAAATTATGATCAACAAATTTATAAAAAAAAATTATCAGCATACTTTTTGGCGAAATATATACTAAAAATTAAAATGAAAATTTTAATATCTATTTCACCTATGAAAATTTAAAAATTTTCGACAAATAGTTTCATTAGTTATCAAAGTTTGTCTACGAAAGGGAATGTACTGACAAATTATTTTCCATGAATAAAATTTGGTTGATAATTTGTTAGAGTATAAAAGACGACATGGGAACCTAACTTTCTGCATGGTTAATTGCGGAAACAAAATTATCTGGTTGACATAGTCACGGTCGTGGGGTCAGTGGTGAAGACTCGAACGAAGCGTGATAAAGTGGGATGGGATGACAAGAAACACAACGAAAAGTGTCTGCCAAAGTAGAGATGTTGAACGTGAACAACCTTAATTATGGGTCAGGGGACTCATTCAACTAGCCAACTACAACTATTGCCATTTGCAAATTGCAAGGAAATTTCGGGCTATTTGAACATCATTAAAATATCAACACCTTTTCATCCTTCTAATTTACTCTCTTAATCTTCAAACCGCGGGTTTTTTTTGTTTTGGTCAAACCAAACATTATTCAACAAACCCTAACCTACCTAGTCACTTTGTCGTGTCCTCACACACACACACGCATATATAACCATATATCTATAATCATCAAATTCATTCGTTCCTGCATAATCAAAGCTTCTCTTCTTTTTCAGAAAACCTTTTCATTTTTTTCATTTTTGCTACAATGGGACGCTGCACGAAGATGTTGCTGTTCATGTTCACGGTAATTTTGGTATTGAGTCTGCAACAGACATGGGGATTTAGGCCGTTGAAAGAGAAACAACTACTGTGGCAGCAGAATAAGCTAATAATACAATCACTGCAAAGAGGCCCCGTCCGAGCTTCCCAAAGAAACCCCTGTTCCACCGTTCCCGGCCGCAGCCATGGACGCTGCACTTTTGAAACCAACGTTGCTCCTCCACCGCCAACCTTACCACAAGTCGCTACTTAGTTTGGATCACCATCATCACCATCTTCTGCTATATATTGTTATCTCATGAGACTCTCAAAGATATCGTGATCTCGACTTAGGCGATCATCTCCTATCTTGTTCATGATATTAAGGTTCTGCATGTATGTATATAGATTACAGAATGTATACGCAATATAGATCCATATTTTTTTTATTCAAAGGAAATAAAACAATTTCATTCTTTAATTTGATTATTTCTCTGGCCTTCCTTCTTTGATTCTGTATGCTTTTTTCTTTCTTGTGTATTTCTTTCTCTTCCTCTCTCTCTCTCTCTCTCTCTGGATTTTGAACTTTTACTGGTGATATTATATTGTCTGTGCCGTGGTCTTCATTACTTGCACAGATCCTGCCGTCAAATTTGCTGGCTGGCTGCCATGCATGCTTGACATGTTTATTATAAATGCATATATAGTTTCGCTACTTTCGTTAAAGATGCGTTGACTAGTACATAATAAATAGGTAAAACATAAATGGTTTTTCAAAATTATGTAGGCACATTATTTGGTTATTTTCTTTAATAAAATTCACCCATCAAATTATTTCTGATCAAAATATATAAGATGCTGTTTTAAATTACCCGAGGTTAGTTCTTGAAAGTTCTAAAATATTACCGTACATAAATTCTTATATAATAATTAATTAGCATAAAATAGATTGACGTAAAAAAGGATTTTAAGAAATTAGTTTTGTAATGAATTAACTCTTTTTGAGAGATTGACTTTGGTGACAAAAATTATGGAAGAATAATATGTATCGTGACATTTTAGAGGACTACCATGGTAACTTGGGTGCTATGAACTCTTTTGAAAACGATGGTATATAGGTTTTTATTTTATTTTATTTTATTTATTTATTTATTATTATTATTATTTACTGAATTCTGAATTGCGGTGATCTAAGGTGTTGCGTTGAGCGAAGGGAACTCCTGCTGAAAGGTATCAAACGAAAACACAGACAAGCTTGCTAGCCTTATACTTCAATTTTTGTAAACCAAATTACATGAAAATATTTATAGACAGCATAATTGACTATAATAAAATTGACCATGGTGTTAAATTAAGGTAGTCTCTTACCATGCATGAACTATATCTTTCAAATGATATTGTTTTAAATTTATGTTTTATAGGAAGAGATTGAGACTCATTGGATACAAGGTTGGTTATAGATTGTAAATGCAATTACTTGGTATGTTTGGCTTTGTGTGGTATTTAATTTGTAAAAAGAAGAAAAAGAAAAAGGAGAATATATTGATTTTTTTAGTAATTATTCTTTTAAGTTGTAAATATATACTATAATTGCATTATATGTAGATATTGAGTCAATCTTTGTCTCCATTGTTAAATTGATATAATGTTTTTATTGTTTTGGATTGGAATGAGAGTCAGTGTGAAGAAGGAAAGAAGAAAAGAAAAGTGAAATTCTTTAGATGAGATGAAAGAAAGTAAAAAGAAAAGAAAAATGAGTGAAAATTTTATAATGTGATAAGAGCAAATTTATTTGAATTATATAATGAATTACAAAAGAATTTTTATTTAATTTAATGAATATAATTATTTAATTTCAATAACAATGAATATAAATTAAAATGAAATTATAAAAATGATTTATTTATAATAATTTCTATGGATACATTTTTTTTATAGTTTTAGTAATAATTTTTATTTTATTAGTTATTATAATAAACTAATAATTATTATAATAAATAGTTTTCTATTTTCTCTATTGCTTTAAGAAAAAATTCGACACCTGGGCAACATTTTGGTTCTAGCCTCTTATCCAAAAACATTCACCATGTCCTGCTGCCTAACAAGAACATAAAGAAGAGGAAATCTCCATTTGTTATTTTGGATCACTGCTAACAGAATCATGGTTGCTATTGTAAAAAAAAAAATGAAACACGAATTGGCTCAGGTGATTGAATTCGTAGGTTGTCATTCTACTTAGGATTCCCTTCTGCCTAATATTTCATTAATGTCGATGTGGGACTCTGCTTATTCCCCGTACATCAACCCAACTACGGCGTGGAACAACCAGCTGCGGCAGCTATCGAAGCAACGGCGGTACAGAGAAGCTCTAACCCTTTACCGTCATATGCTCCGTTCTTCATTCTTTCCCAACACCTTCACTTTCCCCTTTCTTTTCAAATCTTGCGCCTTTCTCTCTCTCCCTCTCACTGCTTCCCAGCTCCATGCACATGTCATCCGAACCGGGTCAAAACCCGACCCGTATACCCGTTCCTCCCTCATCAATACCTACTCCAAATGCTCCCTCCCTCACCACGCGCGCAAGGTTTTCGATGAAATGCCGAATCCCACCATTTGCTACAATGCAATGATCTCCGGCTATTCCTTCAACTCCAACCCTCTCGAGGCTGTCAAGTTGTTTCGTCAAATGCGGAGGGAGGAGGAGGACGGTTTGGACGTTAATGGTAACGTTAGCGTTAACGCTGTTACACTGTTGAGTTTGGTTTCTGGCTGTTCCGTGGCTACCCATTTGAAAATTGGCTCGTGCCTTCATGGGTGTGTTGTTAGGTTTGGGTTTGTGACCGATTTGGCTGTGGCGAACAGTTTGGTCACTATGTATGTGAAATGTGGGGAGGTTGAAGTTGCACGCCAAGTGTTTGACGAAATGTTTGTGAGGGATTTGATTACTTGGAATGCTATGATTTCTGGGTACGCGCAAAACGGGCATGCTAGGAGTGTTTTGGAGGTTTATAATGAGATGAAGTTGAGTGGGGTGAGTGCTGATGCCGTTACTCTTCTGGGGCTTCTGTCAGCTTGTGCAAATCTTGGAGCACAAGGAATTGGTCGGGAGGTGGAGCGCGAGATTGAGCGGTTAGGTTTTGATTCTAATCCGTTTCTGAGGAATGCGCTTGTGAATATGTATGCTAGGTGTGGAAACCTGACTCAGGCGCGCAGGGTTTTTGATTGCTCGGGGGAGAAGAGTTTGGTTTCCTGGACGGCAATCATTGGTGGGTATGGGATCCATGGCCAGGGGGCGGTTGCGATAGAGCTTTTTGATGAGATGGTTAAGTCAGGTGTTAGGCCGGATCAGACGGTATTTGTGAGTGTTCTTTCGGCGTGCAGCCATGCCGGGTTAACTGATAGGGGTTTGGAGTATTTTGAAGACATGAAAATGAAGTATGGTTTGCAGCCTGGTCCGGAGCACTACTCTTGTGTGGTGGATCTATTAGTCCGTGCAGGTAGGTTGGAGGAGGCTGTGGATCTCATAATGTCAATGAAGGTGAAACCTGATGGTGCTGTTTGGGGTGCCCTTCTGGGTGCTTGCAAGATTCATAAGAATGTGAAGGTAGCAGAGTTGGCCTTTCAGCATGTTGTTGAGCTTGAACCCATGAATATAGGTTACTATGTTTTGTTGTCCAATATATACACTGATGCTAACAACTTAGAGGGAGTTTTAAGAGTTAGAGTCATGATGAGGGAAAGAAAGCTTAGGAAGGATCCAGGACACAGCTATGTGGAATATAAGGGAAAAATGCACCTTTTTCACTCGGGGGATCTGAGCCATCCTCGAAGTAAGGAAATATATAGGATGTTAGATAAATTGGAAAATCTTGTGAAGGAGATTCTTCCACCAGATGAGAAATGTCAAGGAAGAAGTGAAGAACTCTTAATTGGTACAGGGGTGCACAGTGAAAAATTGGCAATTGCATTTGCTTTGTTGAATTCTAAGAGTGGAACAGAAATTACTGTAATGAAAAACTTGCGAGTGTGTGTGCATTGTCATTTGTTCATTAAGTTGGTTAGCAAGATTGTTAATCGCCAATTTATTGTTAGAGATGCCACTCGCTTTCATCATTTCAGAGATGGGATCTGCTCATGCAAGGACTACTGGTGAAACCAATGCAGCTCTATTTATAAAAAAATGCTTTCGATAGTACTCAGAGATGTCTGACCTCACCTAAGTGATTGATGCTGTTAGTGAGGGAGGAGGACTGAGGACGATGCATCCATGTTGAGAAATTCTATAAATATGCACAACCCAATCATTTAGGAAAATAGGAAAGGAAACTGTGCAATGGTTTTCTATTTGCAATGGTTTTCTATTCTATAGCATGATGAGGCTAACTTCCAATGAAGAACTATTCTTTTTCGCATACAAGACTCGCCCTGAAACCTTTAAGAAACTCAAGCATGTGCTACTTAAATCAACCAGCAGTTGGTCAAGTGCAACTTCCAGTGGCAAAAAGTGTATGGCATCCTTCAATTGGCAATAGCATTTTTTTTCTCTGGCGTCCTGGAAATCCTCCCAAGGAGGTGACTGACTTTTTTATCCAACACCGTAAACAGTTTCCCTAACAATGACATACCCTCTAATTTTGTCCACATACAAAAGAAAAAAAAATTAGTCTTCATTTTAGTTAAAAAATTTCAAGTTAATTCTTCTTAAATTTTTTATGTAAAATGTAGGTTAACTTTTGAAAAAAAATATTTTAAAAAAAGTTACTAATAACATTAACTAATATGTCATTATTTTATTTTATTAATTTTTTAATTTTTTATTTTTATTTTTTATTTTTTTATTGTCTATGAATCAGGTTTATAATGTGATATGTGACCTTATCGATAATATATGGTGCTATCAATGTCAGGTAACATAACAATACAATGTGTTAGTATTATTTTATTTAAATTTAATTTAATTTTTATATATGTCTTTTTAATTCAATTTAGTGTTAACTTTTTTAATATAAATATTAATATAACATTTATATAAATAATAAATTTTGTTTTAATCAAGAGAGATTAAATTTATCATTTGTTTAAATATTATTAATTAATTTATTGTTATAAAATTATATGGATCAATAATATATTAGTTTTAAATACTTATTTTTTGAAAAATACATTTATATTAATTAATTTTAGTCTTATAAAAAAATAGATTAACAAAATATAAATTAATAATATACAAATTAAAAAGTCATTTTTAATAAAAATATCTATAAGATTTATAAAAATAATAAATTTTGTTTAAATTTGAAAAAAGATAATATTATTTTATTTTGAAAAAAAATGAAAACTAAGTTGAATCAATGAAATATATAGAGAGAGTAAATTGAAAGATAATAACATTTGATATTAATACGTGGCATCGTCCTGTCACATGGTAGTATGTGTCACAAGTATTTTTTTTAAAATAACTTAAGTGAGACACATTTTCAAATATTGAGTCACAATGGAAATTTTTTTTTAATAAAGATTTTTTAATTAAAGTGGAACTAAGCGAGTAATTAAGATTACCAAAAATCCTAGGATTTAGTATCCAAAATAGAAAATTTAGAGGATTCTTTCATTCATTCATTGTGTAGATGACTTCTACAACTCAATAAACTTGTTTCATATAGTTCTTCCTCCATTCTTACATTTTTTTTTTGTCACTTCCTTGTTACTTAAGTAAGAATTGAAGAACTAATTGACAAAAGGTGCTACCAATTTCTAATGGTTTATAGATAAAAAGATTCTAATTAAAAATGGACAAACTATCGTTGAAAATTTTGCTGAAATATATGTTTGAATATATCTAAGAATAAAAACGGTAACTTAAATATATTTTTTCTTTGTTAACCTTCTAAATTACTTTTTAAGAATAAGACTAGGATGAAGTCATCAAATATAAAAGTAATAATACCTCAAGTATAATTGTTGAACTTAATAATCTTATATTAATAAACTTGAGATTGTAACATTAAAGTTGTTTATGGGAACAAAAAGAGGTTTTAAAAGTTAACCTTGATGAACAAGTTGTTTTAAAATGTTTAAGAGTCTTATATAATTTAAAAATAAAAATCAAATATAATTTAAATGTATTTTTTTCTCTTAACTTTCTAAAGTGTCCTCAAATGATAAAATAACGAGAAAGTCACTAAATTTTATAATAATTCATTTTGATAGACTTGAGATATGTCAACATAGGAATATATTAGAAATGATAATCCCCCAATTATGGTTTTATAGAAAAAAAAATTATGTTTAAATAATTTTCTACAACTAAATTATCGAAGTTATTTACTATGGAGTAATTATATTTAATTTTAGCAAATTGAGAATGTTATGAACTTGTGAGAAATATCAAACAAAAGGTTATTTTATTCAGTATGGTTTTTATCCTTTTCAAAATTAAATTATTATAGATATACATTGTCACTTGATTCATTCTTATATTTTCTCTTTTACTACCTCAAATCTTAATTAAATAATTCTTTTACAAAATTTAAAAATTATAACAAAGAAAACATAATATTAAATAACAATTACACAAAATTAAAATTTTATGAGAGCGCAAATGTTAAGAGGAAAAACATCCTTGCGATTCAGTGAAGTTTGTTTGGCAAAAGAAGAATTCTTTAAATAAAAAAAAATGAGAACTAGATTAAACAAAAGATAATCTTGGGTTACTTAATAAACTAAGGGTTAACTCAATTTAATTTGATAAATTGTACATCACTTAAGAAAATCACAGAGAAAAAAAAATGTGTAATTGAAATTGTGATGAGAAAGAATGTGCCTTTGAAATTTTAGTGAACTTGATAAATATCAAATTAGTCAAACAATTAAGAAAAAAAAAAATAAAACAGTGTTAGTAAAAGAATAAATTTTCAAATAAAATTAAACAAATGACCAAAGAAGATAGTAGAAATAAGATGTTTGGGTTATTTATTTAGTTAATAATGTTTTGGTGATTTAAAATTGAAATGGTGTTAGGTATGAGAAGGGGCAACATTCATGTACATATCTATATTTGTTTCTGTACCCAATTTAAAACATTGATTATAAACCATATTCATGCTTGTATAAGGTCAATGTGAAATATTCCATTAAAATCAAGATGAGTTAATATAATATATGTAAAAAAGAGTTTATTCATCATTCCTAATTGAAAGGATGGAGAGGAAATAATAACTATGTGATGGGAAAGACTCTACGACCCAAAAAATTTCATAATAGATTTTAAAGATAGAACATAAAATTTATAAATAGAAGATAAACATTCACTTATAAATTCATTCTAAAACCTTAATTTTACAAAACATTTTTCTCTATATTTTATCCAACGAAACAATAGTTTTTAGCCATGATTTTTTGTATTTGATTAAGATACCACGGAGTTGGTAAAGGGAGAATAATTTGGACCGATTGAAGTTTAGTTTTAGTAAGTATATTTAACCTTGCTAGTGTTTTAATCCTTTATTCTCATTTTTTAAGAATGGGTGAAGAAAAGATGTTGTTGGTGTAGGATTGATTTTATGAGAAATATAAACACTTTTCAATCAAAGTAAGAGAAACCAATAGTATATGATTGGTTGTTGGTGTGTATTAATTATTGTAAACCGGTCATTCATGGATAATTATTAGGTATTAATTTACAAATATACGGTATTAATGATTAATTATTGGGTTTGATTATCTAAAATATATTGCACTAATGGTTAATCAATGGAGTTGGCTGTCACAAGCCTTATAAGTATACAAATGATGTCCAGGTACAATCATCTTCTTCTATCCTGATAAAATATAGACATCTTTATGAAACATATCTGATTTGAGCGTCAGAATGTCTTCTGCAGGTCAACCACTTCGAGAAGGATTATTTGAAGAGTTGGACGATCAGAGCATAGCAAGGAAGGATGACCGACCCCAGACAAATAGAACCGAAACATTTTGGCGCCCACCGTGGGGCCCGAGATTTCATATACAACCCAAACACGATCACAATGGCGGGAGAATTTCACTTGCAACTGTTGCAAGAGATGCAAAGGCATATGCAAGATATGAGGGCAAAGATGGCGACGATGAGGGCTAAACGTGGTAATCGGGTGGGTGGACAATCGGCTCAGTCCGTGAATGTTGAAACCATTCATTCTGAGAATGGAGAAGAGGGTAATCCTATAGTGCAGGGAAATGGAATGAGGGGGGAAACCAATGTTGAACCTGGCAGACATGGTGGACGAGGAAATGGATGAGGAAGAGGGGGACACGGGTGAGGAGGGGGAAATGGAAGAGGAGGAGGAGGGAACGGACATAATGGAGGCGGAGGTGGACACGGAGAGAGAAACTTTGATGACCAAAGCGGCCAAGAAGAGGGAAATGAAGATGCATCGAAAGCATAGAATCCGTCGGCTGATGATCGGGCGCTAATAGAGTTACCCGATCAAGCTGAAGGACTTCATCCTTTTACTGCACGTGTTATGAGAGCTGTTATGCCGGAAAACAAGGTGTTACCGTCGATGAAGAGGTACGGGGGTTCGACGGATTCGATCAAGCACCTTCATTCTTTCGTTGATGCTATGGCAATTTACTCTTCGGACGAATTGGTATGGTGTAGAGTATTTTCCCTATCATTAAAGGGAGAAGCACTAGATTGGTTTCATTCATTGTTACCTCGAACGATATACATTTTTGCTACACTAAGACAGCTCTTTAGTCAACAATATGCGTCAAGTCGAGCTCCAGGTGTGACATACACTACTTTGGTGAGGATGAGACAGGGTAGAGAGGAATCCCTCAAGGTATTCATGGATAGGTTTAACCGAACAGTGCGACAAGTAAGGAACGCTGATCAGAGGATGATAGTCAGCGCTTTAACTACTGCTTTAAGACCAGGACCATTTGTTGATTATCTGTATGCGGAAGAACCTCAGACGATGGGTGAGCTATAGACAGGTTAGCAAGTTTTATCCGCATAGAGAAGGGAAGGGCTTACCAGAAAGGACAGGAGGTCGAACCAACCAATAGGATGAGGAGGGAGAGCAGGGGCAGAAGAATGTTCCGGAGAGATGAAGGAGCGAGCGGGCAGAGAGGGGTGGATCATCCTAAAACTCTTCAATATGTCCATCACACACCACTCAATGGCCCTAGAGCTCGAGTAATGGAAAAGTCCCCGAGAGAAGATCTATTAACAGTGGTTCGAGCTCCAACGCCTTCAGGGGCAGATGAAAGTAAGTATTGTCGGTATCATCAAAATACGGGACATACTACAGAAGACTGTAACACTTTGAAAGACAAATTGGAAAGTTTAGTACAAGCAGGACATTTGCAGAAGTTCGTACAACGCGGTCGACAGGGATCCAGAGCGGAGCGAGAGGATCATCCAGAAATGTTCCAATTAAACGGGACGAACGAAAAGGGAAGGGTCATAGCAGGAGTAGAAGCAAAAGTCGGGAGAGAACGCCTCGCGAAGTTATAAATACAATCTCTGGAGGATTTGCAGGAGGAGGCTCAATGATCTCTGCTCGAAAAAGGCATATGAGAACATAATGTAAATCGGACAGAGGTAATCAGAAAGTCCATGCCCGTTATTACGTTATTTGAGTGAGACTGACACAAAGTATGAAAAAAAAAAAGTAACTATTTGAATTAAATAAAATATAATAAAGTAAATAAACTAGAACATAATAATAATTTTTATTATACTTTTATTAAACTATTTTTAATTATGTTTTATTTTTATCATAAACTAAAAACATAAATACTTGATAAGAGAATATAATAATAATAAAATATATTATTATTATTAAATAAAAAAATTAAAGAAAAATCTTAACTTATGTTTCGCTTAAATAAATTTTTTAATCTGTTTTTGAACGTAGATGGAGATATTTATGAAAATTTGGAGGCCTAAGATGCGTAGTGTCTTTATTTTATTCCTAGTATATTTTCATAAAATCACTTATTGCATTTATAACTTTTTGTCTATTTTTTACAAAAACTGGTACATTGTTTTAGGGAATTTGGATACAGAAAAGTTTGAATTCCGAGTGTAAAATAATAGAAAATGTGGGTATTTTGAAAGTGGTGTGTGTGGGGGCATTTGCATGAAGAATTCACATGGTGAAGGACAGAGGTAACCATTGGCATTGATGGTAGGACAGTGACATTATTGCAAAAGTGATTAAGGAAAGTAACTAATGCAAAAGCCTATGCTATATGCTATGCTGCCATTCTAAGCAACACCAAACGCTTTCAAGCGTCTTCTCAACACGTACACTTTCTTATACCCTTTCTCTCACCACCTGTCCCATCTTAACTCTTCATTTTTATATTTTATACTAATTTAATCAAATTAAGTTATACAGTAATTAAAAAAAAATTATAAAATGAAACCAATAACATAATTACATAAAATGTTGTTTAATTAAATTTTAAAACTAAATTAAAATTAAATTACATTATCATTATCACATGCATTATTATATAATATAAGATTTGTTTCACTCATGATAAACTTTTATTTAAAAAATAAATAATAAAAAAAATTCATAAGCAACTGTATTAGTGCAATTCTTTGCATATCACAACTTTTAAAATAGAAATCAAATTAAGAAACATTAAAAAAACAATTTAAACTTTTTTCAAAAATAAATACAAAATATACTATTTAACCTAAATAATATAAGATTTCATACATCATATATTTAATCTTTAATTTTAATTCTTTTATTCTCAAATTAATGAAATAAGATTTTATATTTATAAGTTTTGATTTTTTTTTCTCTCTAAATAAACATGTAACATAATCCATTTAAAAAACTGGTATAATAAAATTTAAAATAGTAACAAGTTAATTTTATTTTTTTCTGAAACAAGATGCAGGAGAAGAGGGCGCGTGAAGAGAAGAAGAAAGGGTGTAGGGTGAAAAGTAGAGTGTATTGAAAAGACAGGATTGGAATTTATGCACATAACATTAATGAATGGAGACACCCTAACCACCCATCATGTTTGAAGACCTGCCAGCATCATATTTCTTGCTTTTTTTCTTCATTTGACTCCATTAACAACCAACATGTTGTACTTGTTCTCACAATAACAATTAAATACTATTTAGTTCACTACTACTACCTATGATATTCACGAAAAAACATCTTACCACATTTGGTGCACTATATTTCTTGTCACACATCTAGAATCTTTAGTTATTTGTACTAATACAAATTATGCACAACATTTTACATGTCCTTGCTGTTTGTTCTGTAGTTTTGTTTTCCTTACAGATGAAGATGATGTGATCCATTATTATTATTGCGATTCGGAATCTTAAGAAGGGGACCCTCCCTAAAGTTGAAGGGTAAGGAAGCATAGAGGTTGTTGTTTTGTTGTAATAGTATGATAGAAGAGAAGGCATTTATGTGACCCACGTAGATAGCTTAGGAATGTGTGCGGAGGGTATAAGGATAAGTGCGAGGTCAGTTTGACCTTTGTGTTGGTAATGAGGGGTCTGTTCCAAGGACAGTTGGAAATGGACTGGACTCGACCACACTTTAAATAGGGCATGTGAACCTTTCGGTCCCATCCCTTCTGTCCTTTTTATCTATTACCCTATCAAATCATCAAATTAAATTAATCTACTCTGTAATTTCATTTATTTCTCATAAATGAATAATACCCTTATTCTTTTTTATTTACTATTTTATTTGTTGAGGTTGTCATAACTAAATAACCTGTAAAAGATAAAATCATAATATCCACAACCGTTAAAATTAAAATTCATGTTGGTTTAGATAGATTATTGAAGAAATAAAGACGAGTGAACGAGTGATTCAGTTTTTTTTTTTTCAATTATTTCAGAAGATTTGGAGAAATTTATGATTATTTCTCAAATTTATCTTTGCTTTTCATTTTGGTGCAAGGTTTCTTTCTAGATTTAAAACAACACTACAAGGTTTCTATCCAGATTTTTTCATAGTTAATTTTAATTTATTTTTTCTATAATAATAATAATAATACAATATTTTCATGTTAAAAATTAATTATTTTTTTTTCTTTTTTATATAATTTTTACCGTTATATATAATATTAACAATTACTATTTTATATTATTTTTATTATTAAAGATATTTTTGATAAACTTTCAATTTTTATTAATTAAATATTTTTATCTATCAATTTAAGCGATTTTTCATAAATTTTATCTATAAATTCATTTTTCCTCACTTTCAAATCTTTTAAAAAAAATAATTAATTTATTCTTAAAACTCTTTAAATTCATTTACTTTTTTTCTTCCAAGTCCATAGTCTAAAATTAACATAGCCTAAAGTGAACTTAAATTTATTTCAACCAAATACTATTATTTAATTTTTAGTAAGTGAGCTTAAATTGATTTCAATCAAATACTATTATTTAATTTTTAGTATAATAGTGTAATACATGAAACAGTTTTAACAAAAATAAATATAAATTATAAAATTTACATTTGATTTATAATAATTTGATCATAATTTCAGTCAAGGAGTAATGGGTGAATGACTTACCAAGAAAGATTATTAGTTCCACTAACTTAAATTATACATCTCTTTAATCTATTCAACTTATTAAAATAAGCTCCCAAAATTCTTACAGCACCAACTCCTCCTCTTGACATATTTTCATTAAGAGAATAAGAAAATAATTAAAATCTATATAGAGTTAATTATACTAATAGAAGATAAATTTTGATAGGTTTAAAATAAACTTTACTCCATTAATTCCACTTAAGATCTTAATCTGACAATAAATCTATCATAAAAAAATTTAGATCAGAGAGAATAAGAAAAATAAAGATCTTAAAATATGTAAATTTTAAAATAAACTAAAAAAAACACCTAATTTATACTATAGACTTGACAGTTATTTCTTTTGAAATTATTAATAAATTATTATTGGATCTTCCAATCCATGCTAATAGTATTTTAATTTGATTGGAGCAATTCATAAGATAATTGGATTGATTTAATTCACATTAAGAAAATGAAATATGTATAAGTTTTTTATTTACCTCTAGTTCAAAAGAAATAATGTAAAAAGTTATGTCCGATATCTTTTCCTGGAAAAACTAATTTAGTTACGCATAACTATAAATGTGTTAATATTGAAAGTATATTAATCTATTACCATTCTTGGTGTGAAAACAATGTTTTTTTAATTAAACTGTTTTAAATGAGAATCAAACTCTTCATTACATAACACTTCTTCATTACATCATAACACTTGATTATAAAGTCAACGAAACTTTGTCCATTTTTAAAATATTTTTCCATTGAAAAATTAAATTAATAATAAAAATATTTTAAATAATGATGACATTAAAATATAAATATTATAAATAAATAAGAAAAAGTAAAAGCATTTTTTCCCAAAAAAAAACTTGTGAGATAGAAAGTGAAATTATCTAGTTAGTTTGAATGAAATAGAATGGTTTGAGAATGAAAAATGATAGTAGATATCATGTTAAATTATGTTATTTTTAAATTAACGACTTGATTTATATGGTTAAGAATAAAGTGATATGATTAATATTATATTTGATTTTGTGTATTGAAATGTTTTAATATTAAAGGTAGAAATGGTAGAGTGATTTTATTTATGAAAGTTATATGACAAGTTTTATATGTTAATTCATTTATGATGTATATTGATGATGTAGTTGGAAGTTATGCTTAATTATATTTGTTTGTATTTTTATAAAAGAAGTGAGAGTGAGTATGTAAATAATTTTTTTAATGATATAAACATCTATTTATGTTAAGTGTTAAGTTTATGATGTCATTTATGTTTTAAAGTATATTGAAAAATGGATTTTATATTTGGAAAGTAATTTTACTTTAGTTTATCAAATTTTTTTTTATCAATGTATGATTCTTGAAGTATTAGAAATAAATGACATTTGAATTTTGGAAACTAATAATTTAGCTATTTTAACTTTTATACATCAAAGTAGTTTAATATTTTACTTTTATGTATTTCTTTGAATTTTTTTCACAATAATTATAATTTATCTATATATTTTGTGAAATGTGATTTTTTATCATAATAGTTCCCATGTTTTTGTATTATTTTTATTTCTTTTTAATTTTATTGATTTCCATACAATGACATGTGATAAATGAGCTTTGTTTTGTCAGTACACATATGTAAAATTCATGCTGGTTAATTTGTCGAATTTTTGAATTTCAGATTATATTAAATTTTTTTTTAATGAAATTATTATTTTTGTTTTGAATAAAAAATATAAATATAGTAAATCTCGAAATGAAAAATGGACACATATTATTATAATGGACTGCAGTTTTATATAATTTATTATTAAATTTAACAAAATAGTATCATGTTAAAAATAAAATTTAAAATATATTTAAAATTTTGTAAATATTAAAATATAAATTCGGATTGAGTTAGATATCATAAAATTTTAACCTATTATCCAAATCCAACCATAATTATATATTTTTTTCAATTTATTTAATTTACATTACTCATTATCCAATTCAACCCAATTACATGTTCAAATTTACTTTCAATTTCTTTATATTCAATGGGATACAATTTTTTTTCACAGCACTAATTCAAATAGACATAAAAGGTAGGGAAAAAAATCTTAAACTAGTTAGTGGATGTAATAAAATGTTATAATTTTATAATATAAAAGATTACAGCTAAATAACGATGTAAAAACTTTAAGACTATTAACTTGCGATTGAATTTTGAAATTAATTATAATAAAAGCCAGTAATTTTAAATTGTAATTTGATTCATAATTAAACAACGGTAAGCAAACTTGACTTAAATAGTTACTTATGGTAGCTAGGTGAATGATGAAATTCTTTTTTATATTATAGTATTTGATGGTGGTATTTAAAATAATTTGGTATACCTAGAACATATATTCCTATATTCCCCTATTAATGTGTATGGTAGGTGATATTCTTCCTACAACAATAAATGAAAGAAATTAGAATAGAGGCAGCAGATGACACGTGCATACACATGTTCAAAATTTAAATTTTTTGACCACCTTTTTTTTTTTCAATAAATAATAACAAATAACTAGTAATATTCTATGTTCTATGTTTTATGTTGTATGTTCTGTCAATTGGTATGCAAGGGGTACTACTACTACTTAATTCATTTATTTACATACAATGGTTCCAACACATTAACAAACACGAGGGGATTGTGGCAGGTAATTCATCGATATGGTAAAAGACAACTATTTTAAACAAACCATGTTGTGATTATCGAATTAAAATAATTAAGATTGCTACATTTTACTAATAACTCTCTCTCTGTCTCTGTCTCTGATTGGTTTATTCTCTTCAGATATTAGAGTAATTTTCCCAAGAAAATCTGAGTAAGCATCCATGCAGTGATGCATTCCAAATCTCTTAATCACCGCTTAAATATGCTTTTTAATTAATTATTGACAAACAATTAAGTGCGGTTGATAGCCTCACATCAAATATTAATAAAGTCAATTCATGAATGTAAATTTTATTTTAAAAATTGATTTTGTAAAATTAAGTTAAACTTAAAATTTATATTAAAATCTATCTTAATTATATTTATTATTTATTGAATATTTTATTAACCTAAAAACTTAAAAGATAATAGAAAATATATACTTTATGCAATTCTAAGGTATCACATATATTTTTATCTAATATTTAGTAAAAGAATGAAGAACACTGGAGTCATTGAAGTCTGATCACTTGCAATGATCCTACTATTTAAAAAAAATAAAGTCTAATGGAAATAAAAGTAATAAAAATATTAAAAGTGTATGAAAAGTGGGAATCTCTTGCAGAACTCCAACGTCATCATCTAACATTAATATATGTGAGACCTACAACTCTAAAAACTTCCCTCTGCACATTGTCATGTTTATTGAAAATTGTACATCTCCATTCAAATTCCTATGCTCCTCCATGACATCACTTTCTATTTAAAAAATAATAAAATAATTCTTATTTTTCAATGTTATTTTCAACAAATAAACATATAAACTAGTTATTTATTTGGGAATGAAGAATCGTTTTACTATTTTTATTTTACAAAAATGAAGAAAGTAGCTTTTAAAACGAAAACAATAGAGAACAAAATATTCTCATCTTCTTAAAACACTTATGTTGTTCAACATTATCAGACCTAACATTTTCATTCTTCTTCTTCTTCTTCTTCAGTATGTTAAATTTTCTCATCTGAGTATACTTTCCTCTTCTTCTTAGTCACTGGTCGAACTTTATCGATAGATATAAGAATTTCACCATCATTCAATAATGCTTCCAAATAGCGACAAATGTGATCAAACCAAGAGTTGATTTCAGAAGAAGCCACCAATTTTCTGACATGGTGAAATTGAAAATAGTTTGTTACTCATCAACACTGCTTTGAAAATATTCCCTTATAAATCACTCTTTTTTTTTCATTTTAAAGAAATATAAAATGCTTTTAAATGGAAACAAATCAAACCAGTTCGATTTTTCCTTCTTTGAAATTATTTTGGGAAATAAGAATATACACAACTTTCCTCGCTGTGAACACCCTCTCCATTTATATACAAGAAAAAGATATGAGAGTGCATATACAAATAATATAAAGTCAGACGTTTCATAAAAGATAAAGAAACAAAAAAAATTCTTGGTAAAGGATCTTGTTTATGAATAAAAGTATTTTGTGATATGTTATATATACACCTAAAGTTTAAAAAAAATATATTTTTATTTCATAAATAACTTTATAATCAGGTCTTGTTAGAAAAGTTTACCAGATTAATTCAAAATCAATATGAATTTCAACAAGGTAGAAAATTACTAAACTCTTCTCAATATTTACTCTTGTGATCATATCATAGTTTATCCTTTTCACTTGTTCCTGCCAGAGCGTTTCACCCTTCGACATGTCACAACCACTTCTAATCTCATTTTCTTGATAATAAATGAAATTCTTAAAAGGTAATCAGTGCTTTTTAGAATATTTTAGTAGAACCATTAAGTTAATTACTGATTTATTTGATTAATTTATAAATTACTTCAGCCAATATAATATATATGAAAAATATTTTAAAATAATTTTATATATATATATATATATATATATATATAAGTTCCAAAAATATAGGATTTAACTATATTAAAAGAGTCATCACGGTTGTAACATTTATAATAATAGTCATCAAGAAGGAAATTATAAAGTTCTTTGCCGCCATCTCAAATTAACTATAAAGTAAACTTTATATACAAAATAGTAAAACCAAAACTATTTATAAGAGCTAGTTTAAAGCAAACTAAACATCCCCAGCTCCTCCATCCAACGTCTGTTCCAAAGAGGTATCTTCTTATTCTGCTCACACCCACCGGATGATCATAGCAAAAGAGAAATCAATAGAAACATACAAACACAAATATGAGCAAAAAGGTAAGCTAGCGATACAAGGCAATCCATACATTACTTGAGAATAGATGATCTTAGAGTGTCGGAATAGACCATTAGTTCAAAGCTCCATACATTCATACAACAACAACAATATCCATGGCACTACCATGAAATTTCTCCACGAGTCATGGAATTACGTCCACTAACCATACTTCAAAAGTGTATAAATGCATCGTCACAAGAATTTATCATCATATAATATGTCATAAACAATTACATTAGTCAACCAATCAAAATAGATCTCCAAGTTATTAGATAGTCCAACAATATAGAAATGCTAACAAGTCCTAAACAAATCGCTCAACGATCAAGCTCGCTGGACGACCACAAAGTCCTCTTGCTCAGCAACCCAATTCGCTAGGCGAATCCATAGACAGTGGTCCAGACCCCACAACCACTCGCTCAACGACCCAACTCACTAGGCGAATAAAATCACATTGATTCAAGACCCCAACCTCTCGCTTAGCGACACAGCTCGATGTGCGAATAAAACTCCCGATGATCCCAAACTTTAACCTCTCGCTTAGTGACCCAACTCATTAGGCGAGAGTAGAGACAGTGGTCCAGACCCCCAACTCACTTGCTCAGTGACCCTATTCGCTAGGCGAATGTTCAGATAGTGGTCCAGATCCTTAACAATCTCGCCCAACAGCCTAACTTGTTAAGCGAAAGTAAACAAAACATTATTTCTTCTAGGACGGTCGTCAATAGTAACCTTTATTCTTCAGTTAGATCGGTTTTGAGACATATAGTCTATTCTTCTTCCCCTTGTGGCTCCATGCGAATTCAATATTAGTACGTGAATCAAGATCTACAGTATCAGTATTACTCGACTCTCATCCACTTATGAAAATCTTTGATCTCCTAAACTTGCATGGAATTTGTTTCTCTCTACCTTAGCTTATCGAGGATCTTAGTGTGTTATATACACAAACTATTGTCAAACAGGCCAAGCTGTAATGCCATGATCATGTGGTACATGGTCACGTCAGGGATAAGATTTCTGATTTGTAGAGCTACTATGTTCAATCGGTCCATGAAGGCCTAACGAGATTCATCTTTATCTTGTCTTACATTGATTAGGACAATTGAGGTCAGTGGTATGGTCGGATCGTGGCGTCCTAAGCTCCAAACTTTGACTAAATTGTGGCAAAACCATCTTTAAAGTCTGGTGGGAGTAACGAAAACCAGGCGAGAGCCCCTCCCTTTAACAAGGTAAATAAAACTCTATACGAGATAACATCACTTGTTGTATACAACGCCATTTGGTTCATGAATATTCTGATATGCTTGTCTGGGTCAGTGGAGTCATCATACGTGTTGAAAATAGGCATCCTTCAGTTACCAAGTAAGGGGGACTTGACAATGCTCGCGGTGAACAAGATCATCTAGATCGTATCCATTGTCACAATGGATGAGTTGTGATCCTTGATGGCTCCATTGATCTCCTAAATTGTACCGTTAGGTTTTTCGTGCGATTGTTTGGTCGATTTGGGTAATGTCGAGGTGGAAGGCGTAAGACTCTTAGCACCCCGGCCCTGTCACATGACTGCATTCTCCACACGCAAAGCTTTTAACTCTTCCTCATGCTTTGCAATTCATCCATTCGCTTATGTAGGTTCCTCGTCATCTTCCTCTGTTCAATTAGTTGTCCAAAGCTTCTTATAACACAATGTTGTTCATATTCCTAATGGTCACCATGTGAGTTTATAAGTGATCGCTCGACCCTCGAGTAGGTGTCAAAATGTGTATAGTACAAGGCTGATTGATTTAATGTAGACTAGTTTGGTTAACCCTCACATATGGTTATTAAACTGATCTAACAAAATGAACAAATAAAGTCGCATCATCTTATAAAATAACATGACTAGTCCCTCGAGTCATCGATTGAACATATGACTAACGTGATTAAGAACATTTATAAAATTTATTGTAAATCAGTTTGATAATTATGATTAGAGTTTGATTGAGTCATAATTATATCCTTGGTAAATAAAAATGCATTAAAATTTATATAAATAAGAAGTTAAACTAAGATAATAAATAAGATTAATTGCTACATTTAGTAGCAAAGTGACATAATATTTTTAACTTAAACATTAAAATATTATCTATGCAATTGGATCTGTTACGAAGTAAGCATAGATTATATCAAATCGAACTAAACAAAAAAATTTATAGGTGAATAAAGAGAAAGAAATTGAAAGCCAAATCACTTTGAAGTTATGAATGCAAGATAACAACTTTCTTTAACTGTGTATCTTAAAATCTAAGTACATTCTTCACTAAATGTAAAACAAAATCTATAAAGAAAGAAAAAAAAAATTGATTGTTTAACATGCATACTAATAAAAAACAATAAATGACAGAGTAGTTTGTGAGAAAAAAAAAACAGTACATAATTTCCTTTGGGAGGGTTCGGTATACAAGCCAGCAAGAACTGTATAAGACTATTTTTTAAGAATAACATGATTTTATTTTCTTTCTGTGTTCTCAACAATGAACAAAATTATTTTATTTTCCACTTTTACATTATTTTTTCTTCCACTCTTTCCAAAATCAAAACTACTGTATGATTTATTTGATGCTATGGAATTTAGGCACAAGAAACCCAAAGATAATGTACATCATCTCTCTCGTTTGGTTGTGAAATGGTGAAAGGAAAATAAAAGTGGAATCTTATTACAGTTTTTAATTTTTAATTAACAAATGATATATTTAGGTGTTCCACTACCGAAACTAACTACTTTTTATTCATAAAAGATTATCACAGTATGTATAAACAAAATAATTTACTTCATAAAAAAAACAATAGATTATTTGTTCCTAGCATTATTTCTTTTCCTATTTTCTTTTGTTCAAACTTAATAAACAGGAACTCCTAAAATGAACCTTAACAAAGAAAAACCAAATTTTGCCATGTATTGAGAAACTTTTGACGTATTTGACTCTGTTTAGTTGCGAACAGCAGCATCTTTTATTTTCTCTCTCTGGTCCATCACGTGAGCTACTTTTTGAGAGAGAGAGAAGAGAGCAAAGACACGCAGTTCCAGAGAGGGACCCTGTTGCAGAGAAGAAAGAGCCAAATCAACCAGGTTCCCTCAACCTCAATTCTCTCTCTTGCAATAAATAATAATATCTTTCTCGGTGTGGTAGCAAGAAACATTGTAAATGTAATTGTAATTGTAATTGCAAGTGAGAGAGAAGGCAAAAGCGGGAACAGAGAAAAACACAGTCTTTTGTTTCTCTTTGCAGTTCCTTCCTCCTTGCACTCTCGCTTGCTTGCAGGGGTTGTTTCCCCCTTCTGCTTGAGAGAAAAAGAGAGAGAGAATAGATTTCAATTTCATCATCTGTATATAAATAGTGGACTTAGTTACTTAGCGTGTGAGAAATGCAGCAGCACCTGATGCAGATGCAGCCCATCATGGCAGCCTACTACCCCAACAACGTCACCACTGATCACATTCAACAGGTCCTTTCCTTTCCTTTCCTTTCCTTTCCTTTCACTCTTCCATTTCCATTCTCCCTCTCTTTTCCTTCTTCTCCTTTTCTTTTATCTTTCTCAAGCTTCTTTCCACTTTCCCTTCACCTGTCTCTGCTCAGGGAACCTTTTCTTTTGTGTCTCTGAGCCTGTGGGTCTTACTGTGCCACTTTTAGTACTACCCCTTGCTTACTCTGTTTCTCATCATGCCCTCTTCTCTTTATTCTTTGTCACTTTCTGCTAACATCTCTGTGAGCCTATCTTAACGTAATCTCCGTCTTTGTCACTTCACGTTCATCACTTTGCTTGATTCGCTCTGTTCTTATCATTTATTAAGCTTGACTCGACTCATTCTTGGGCCCCTTCAGTATGCCTTTCGTTTTATTTACTTTTTTTCGAGAGAGTAACTGTTCTTTAGTTCTTTAGTGTCTACACTGTTCTGGTGGCACCCCACTTTGATACTTCCTGTGTTGTTTGCTCCGTTCATGTTTTAAAGTGTTGAACTTGGACTGCTAGATTCCCTCATGTGTTGTCCTTGCAGTTTGTAGATTGGTACCGCCATGTGTTTAGCTTCTCTGTTTTGGTTTAGTATCTCTATGGTGATTTGGGGGAGAGAATGTTGAACTATTTCCTGTTGAATAAAGGGTTTGTTTACTTTATTGCATACAATTACAGTCCATTGAAGAAAGTGTTTGATATTAAAGAAAATATGACAGGATGGAAATTGCATGCCAGAAAATGCTCATATTCATAGTTTCAGTGGACATAAATAAAAGTCATTAATATTATGGTATACATGACTACTTCTTTCGTACAATACATTTTAGAAAATATACCCTAAAATTCTCAGCATATTTTCTGAAGTTTACTTTGATTAACATGCACTATAGTGTCTTTAAAGGAAAGACTGATCAACTATGGCTTTTTTTTTTGTTTGCTCCCCCATTTCACATTTATTATGCAATTTGCCCCTCTCCTTTTTGTGATATTGTCATATCTGAAATAACCAGTTTCTCTCTTTACTAGCAGTATCTGGATGAAAACAAGTCCCTGATTCTGAAGATTGTTGAAAGCCAGAATTCTGGCAAGCTGAGCGAGTGTGCCGAGTAAGAATTGATCTCATTTTAAAACTTTTTCTCAAATCTTTATTATTTGGCAAGCATGAGCCCTTCTGGTTTGGTGTCATATAATAAGTGTAAGGAATATAAACTGGAACAAGTTCTTACCTCAATTCCTTCAGTTAATTTCTGTCTTAATTTTCTGATCAGTTGTTCCACTTGTAATAGCCTAACTCCTCATAGGTTAGCTTTGGATATTAGCAGGTTCAAATAGTTCATGCTAACAATGACTTATTCCAAACTTTACCCTCCCAGTTTCTTATCTGATATTTTACCCACAGTTGCAGACAGTATTTAGGAACTACCTAATCAGTCTGACCATAAAGTTAGGTTGTTCAAAATCTTGAATCTAAATGGAGTCTGCATTGACTATGTATCTTTTTGCAGGCTTTTTCTAAGATACAGTGTACCCCACAATACTTAAAAAAAATTGGACACCAATAGTTTTATACAATTATGAATTGAAGTTGCAAAAATGATGACTTGAAACAAAACAGTTGTCACTTTCTGTACATATATATTTCCACAAGGTCAATCATTAGGAGAAAGGTTGTAGCCCTTTTTGGTAATTGCATCATTTCGTGGTTTTCTTGTCAACACAACTTGAAGGGGACACAGATACTCAAAGTAGATCAACTTTTTTCTTGGGAAACTGTGGAGGTGTGAAAAAGTTGCTTCAAAAAATCACGGTTCTCCATGTTTGCCTTGTGATTGAAACCCAACACAGTTATTAGATTTTATGGTTCCTTTACTGCTCCTTTTGTTGTGGTCCTAAAGCATCACAATCCTCTTGTCTTTATTTCAGGAACCAATCCAGGCTGCAGAGAAATCTGATGTACCTTGCTGCAATAGCTGATTCCCAGCCCCAACCACCTCCTATGCCTGGTCAGGTACACAACCATTTTTTTAGAATATTTGATTAACATCGGAAATCACTTTGACATGCTAGATACATTTTACATGCAAAATACTGTAATGATCCAGTATCCTACATAATCTTCAGTTAACTTCATATTCTTCTGAATATCATTGCAGTATCCTCCCAGTGGAATTATGCAGCAGGGAACACACTACATGCAGGCTCAACAAGCTCAGCAGATGTCACAACAACAGCTAATGGCTTCACGCTCCTCCCTCTTATACTCTCAACAACCCTTCTCAGCTCTTCAACAGCAGCAGGGCTTGCACAACCAACTTGGCATGAGTTCCAGCGGAAGTCAAAGCTTTCATATGATGCAAAATGAAGCCACAACTGTCGGGGGCAATGCAACCATAGGTTCTGGAGGGTTTCCTGATTTTGTACGCATTGGTAACATTGGCAAGCAAGATATTGGAAGCTCTGGTGAAGGGAGAGGAGGAAGCTCTAGTGGCCACTCTGGTGATGGTGGTGAGACCCTTTATCTGAAATCTGCAGCTGATGGAAACTAAGCTAGCCAGGAAGAATACTGAAGTTTCCTTGGCCTTTAGTGGTTTATTTAGTTAGGAGAATTAGGCAGTGGACATTAAGTAGAGGAAGAAGAAAGGGAAAAACTTGCTGCACTTGTTGCTTATTTATGTTGTTTGTTTATCTTGTGCTAAAGGCAAACAATCTAATCACTGCCTTGATGTTTCTGCAGTAGTACTAGTAGTAACATGATGCATGCTTTATTTTCTGGTGTAAAGCTTTAGTCATAAATGTCAAGGTCACAATATGACCACTTGTTATCATGAGGGTTATTTGGTTGAACCATGACAGATGAAAATTTTCCTGAAGACAAAGTTAACTCAGAATCCAAACCCATCATATATGCAACATGTGTGGTTAATTGGTTAGTCACTACCTAGTACTATATATTTTATAATTTTATAAAATAAACAATCAAAAGAAAATATTTAAAACTGAGTAACTATATTAAAATTAACTTTATGTAAATCATAATATTTTCAATAGAGAATAAGAAATTTTATTTTGTAAGGATTTTGTGAGTTGTTATTTTAGTTTTTAAGGGGTTTTTATTATGTCACATCTACAAGAAGTTTTATGAGATTCTACAGTGGTCGCACTTTATAATTTTTTATTTGTATTTTAATATTTTATATTTAAAAAATATTTTAATTATGTGATTAATTATTTTATTTTTAAAATTTATAATCTTCTGCAAAACAGTTTATTCTAAAAGTTTTTTTTATAAACTTAGATCATGATTAAGGCTATATTAGAAGTGTTCTTAATTAATCAACTTATCTCATGCGTTTGGAACCAATAACTTGGTAAGTTGGTTTTTCAATGGTTTGTTTTTCACAATAAAAATAATAGGTAAGTTGTGGAAATTGTCAAAAATTCTGACATAAAACTCACTCAATTCAACATAGTAAAGCTACCAAGTTACTGAAAATGACAGTTAACAACTGATACAAAGCCCAAATTTATAATGTCAGATAATCTTATTTCATTATAAATTAAGATTATTATTTAATTCCTTCTATATATATATATATATTCTTTTGCATATAGATGAAGTTTACATATTAGACTTATTAATGTATTTTTTTAAAATTAGTTATAAGAATGCACTCCCACGCACCAGAATGGATTAATGTATAAAATAAGTTGCAGTATTTGTGCTAGCTATAAACATTTGAAAGAGAAGCAAAGGAAAAAAAAGGGAAGAGCCAGATACATAGTGATTAGGAACCACGAGTTGGCGCGAAAGCAAAGGGAAGAAGAAGAAAGTGCCGAAGTTGAAGGGGGTTGCGAAGAATGTCTTCTCATGGATCCAGACCCACACCCTCACCCTCATCCTCACCTACATTCACTTCCACTTCTTTCTCCTTTCATTTTTCCTTCCCTCTCACTTTCATCTTCACCCTTTCTCACTTTCTTAACACATTTTATTCAAATTGCAGCATCAGATCCTTAACTTTTATCCTTCTCTTTATGAACCGCGTCGATGGTATGCTTCTAATTCAAACACTCATCTCGCCATTTTCAATTTTCTTCATTTTCACTCAATGCATTTTTTCCTTTCTATTTAGTTAGACGCATGCACAATCAACACAGGTCTCTCATGCGATCACCTGGTTGTTTTATGATTAAGAAAAAGAATACTCCAATGCCATGGAATTCAAAATACTTAAATGTCAATGATGGAATGAAACTATGGACTAGATGCTTATGCAATTCATACCTGTTTTATATAGTGATCCTCTTCCACGATTAATGCACATTGGGATCTTGGATAAGTATGGAAAAAAGGATTGGAGAGTTTACTGGTTAAATCTGTAGGACAAAACTTACTATAGTTTCTTAGGTGTTTTTAATAAGAATTCAGAGATGTTGCATTCAGATGGAGTTGGGCTACTTAGGCAGCATGCTCAGTTATATCATGCCAAGAGTGGATAAATTATGAAACAAAAAGTGATCCATCATTAAAGGCTTGCAGCATGTTATCCAGATGTGTTAGAGAAGGGGATAATTTTTTAAACTTTTATTCTTTTGGTAACAATGGGTCAGAGAAGAGGATAATTTTTTAAACTTTTATTCTTTTGGTGGCAATGGGTCGAAGAAATTTTGATTTGATTGGCACATCAAGTTTCAAATTAATATTGAGCTCAAGATTCTGAATTGTGGGTTGTGACTCGTAATTGTTTATGCCAAAAAAAGTTGAACTTCTACTTCTGAAAAGCATTGACTTAGACTTCTAGATTCTGATTTCTTGTAAAGCAATTTTTTCGAGATGTCAAAATATAATATCTCTCTATCTATGTGTAGAAATATGATATGTTATTGGGAAAGAAATATGATATGTTATCTTCCAGCCAGTAACGAACTTTGATTAAGCTGACTGACTTTTCTACAATGTGGTATCCACTTGGTTTTTAGGCTACTGTTTGTGAAAATTATGCTAAAACATTCTGATTTTTTTTATTTGGCTGTTAGTATTACTGATCCTGTGTAACTAACTATAAGAAAGAAACTTGTGCTATTGGTATACATATTTTAGTTTAGTTTGGAATTTTTAGATCTTTCTAGGCACACATTATGGGAGAAATGGATGCACAATTCTTGCTAGCTTTTCTTGCGGACAAGATAATATAATAGTACATATTTAGACCGTTATGAGATCTTAGATAATTGTAATAAAAGATTATTCCATATCTCCATCTGCAGGGGACTCCCGTGAATATTATTGTGGGTTCTCATGTCTGGATTGAAGACCCAGAGGTATCTTGGATTGATGGACAGGTATTAAAAATCAATGGAAAGGATGCTGAAATTGAAACTACCAATGGAAAAAAGGTTTGTAGACTGTCAGAGTGCCATTTACTTGCTTCCTTATTTTATAGTATTATATTTTTTGCCTTTCTCAAATTTAGAAAGAAGAGAAATCTTTTCTTATTATTTCAAGAGGTTATTAACCCCTATATAAATACACAAGTCTGCAGCATATTTTAGGAAATATGGGCTGCTAATTCTAAGGAATAAATCCCTATGATTACGGGATCAATCAACTATAAATGAACCTAATAAAGACAACACAAAAAACTGTTACAAAAGTACAGTATATCAGATATAAACTTTCCTAAAATACACCATGCCAATCTTTATCACTCCAATCACGGTTTCTGACACTCCCCCTCAAGCTGGTGAATAGGTGTTTTCCATTCCCAGCTTGGATATGATTCCTTCAAAGTTACTGCAGTTCAGCCCCTTGGTGAGTATGTCTGCAAGTTGGTTCTGGGTGGATACATATGGTGTGCAAATCATGCCACTGTCTAGTTTTTCTTTGATAAAGTGTCTATCAACCTCAATATGTTTAGTTCTATCATGCTGTACCGGGTTGTGGGCTATGCTAATTGCAGATTTATTGTCACAATATAACCTCATTGGTTCATCCCACTTTATCCTCAAGTCTTCTAATATAATCTTCAGCCATAGAAGTTCACATATTCCGTGGGCCATTGCTCGAAATTCTGCTTCAGCACTTTATCTAGCCACTACACTCTGTTTTTACTCTTCCAAGTAACCAAGTTTCCACCAAGGAAGGTGCAGTATCCCGTGGTTGATCTCCTATCTACCACTGACCCTGCATAGTCCGCATCCGTGTATGCCTCAAGACTTACACTCTTGTTCCTTTTGAACAAAATTCCTCTTCCGGGGGTCCCTTTCAAGTACTGGACAATTCTAAGGGCAGCTTGTAAATGTGCTTCCTTTGGTTGGTGCATAAACTAGCTGACGAGACTCACAACAAACACAATGTCTAGTCTAGTGTGAGATAAGTAAATAAGCCTGCCCACAAGTCTTTGATACATTTCCTTGTCCACAACAACATCCTCCTCCATACTTCCCAATTTTATATTTGGATCAACTGGGGTACTTGCTGGTTTGCAGCCTGTCTTCCCTGTTTCTTTAAGCAAGTCAGTAATATACTTTTGTTGAGATATGAAGATTCCTTTCTTGGAATGAGCCACTTCAATTCCTAAGAAATATTTAAGCCTCCCTAGTGTCTTGATCTCAAATTCCGTGGCAAGGCATTCGCTTAACACTTGTTGTTCCTTTTTGTCATCTCCACTTACTATAATGTCATCTACATATACTAATAGAATTGTTACTCCCCCTGAGACTGAATGTTTGATAAATAAAGTGTGATCCCCTTGGCTTTGTTTGTAGCCCAGACCTGTCATTACTTTGGTAAATCTTCCAAACCATGCTCTTGGGGATTGTTTCAGCCCATATAGAGCCTTTCTTAACTTGCAAACAGTTCCAGCAGCAACCTGTTCATTGTAACCAGGGGGCAACTCCATGTATATTTCTTCTTCAAGGTCTCCATGTAGAAAAACATTCTTCACATCAAACTGCTGCAGATCCCAATCGTTATTTGCTGCTAGTGACAATATTACTCTGACCGTGTTCATCTTAGCAACCGGGGCAAATGTCTCCAAGTAATCAACTCCATAGGTTTGAGTGAAGCCTTTGGCCACCAGCCTTGCCTCTTAACGTTCGATGGTCTCATCAGCCCTATACTTTATTGCATATACCCACTTACACCCTACTGGTTTTTTTTCCAGGAGGTAGGGTGACAAGTTCCTAGGTTCCATTTTTGTTTAACGCCTCCATTTCCACATCCATGACATGTTTCCATTTCCTGTCAGACAATGCTTCAGATACAGAGGAAGGTGTGTGTGTGGAGTTGAGGTTAGTGAGAAAAGTTTTATGGGTAGGTGAGAATTTTTCAAAGGATAAGAAATTTGATAGTGGGTAAAGAGGTTGTTGGGTGCATGTTCTAGTTCCCTTTCTAAGGGCAATGGGTAGGTCAAGAGTTTGGTCCACCTGCACTTCTAAATTTTCAGAAACAAGTTCATTAGAATCATTGGAATTTATAGGATTTGAAGGTGTTACCTCATGTAGTGATGGTGGGTTGGATTCTTGGACATTGCCAGGTTCTAGAATGGCCTTTTCTCTCCTTGAATATACCAGATTTTTCCCAAATTTTCCGCCACTATCAGGTGCAGGTCTCACTGGTTCAGGTGCAGGTTCAATTCCTCCCTCAATTTCAGGAACAACAATGCCATTTGTCCCACCAATTTCAGGTCCAAACGTCATGTTTGGAAACATGAGAGTCTCATCTTCCTCTCTTACATTCTCTCCCTGAAGATGAGGCTGTTTGAAGTAGCTCTCTTGTTCGTTGAAGGTGACATCTCTTGCCACATAGAATTTCATGGAGAGGGGTTGAAAACATTTGTATCCCTTTTGTGTGGTAGAGTACCCTAAGAAAACACATTTGACAGTCCTAGGATCTAGTTTTCCCCTTTCATTACTATGAACATGTACAAAGGATACACACCCAAATATTCTAGGTTGGAGTTTATTTGTAGGGTCAAGGTGAGGATAGAATGATGATAAAACTTCCATGGGACTTCTTGAGTTTAGAATTTTAGTAGGTAACCTATTGATTAAATAGGTGGCAGTAAGAATGGCTTCCCCCCAAAATCTCTTAGGAACATGATTTTGAAAAAGTAGGGCTCTAGTTTGATCTAAAAGGTGACCATTTTTCCTTTCTGCAACCCCATTTTGTTGAGGTGTGTTTACACATGAGGACTCATGGATTATCCCTTCCTTTTGACAAAAAGAGTTTAGTACATGATTAAAGTAGTCCTTGGCATTGTCGGACCTAATTCTTTTGATAGTGACCCCAAATTGGTTTTTAATCATTGAGACAAATTGGACAAACACAGAGCTAACTTCAGATTTTTGTTTCAATAAGAAAACCCAAGTCACCCGGGTATAATCATCAATGAAAGTTAAAAACCATTTTGCACCTGAAATATTAGGAACATATTCAGGACCCCATACATCAGTGTGAACCAGGGAAAACGGGAAAGGACTCATCTTGTTACTAATGGGAAAAGGTACACATTTGTGTTTCGCAAACTCACGCACTTCACAATGGAGACTCTCCACATTTAAATTTTTAAACAAGGAAGGGAAAAGCAATTTTATAACTTGAAATGACGGATGTCCTAGCCGGCAATGATAAAGTTGAGCTTTCTCTTTGTTGGTCATGGTGGATTTAGAGATGAGACTTTTGTTGGGCAGATTAGGGTCCTCCATGTAATAAAGGCCATTCCATTCTCTAGCATGTCCAATCGTCCTCCCCGAGTTCTTGTCCTGCAATATACAAGTGTTGCTATAAAAAACAACATTACATGAAAGATCTTTGGTGAGTTTTTGTATAGAAATCAGGTTGGTAGATAGTTTAGGGACATGAAGGACATTTTTTAAGGTCATGGATGGACTTATTTGGACGTCTCCTTGTCCGACTGCAGTTATGAGGGTTCCATCTGCTGTGGAAATTTTCTTGTTGCTAGGACACGGGGAATATGTGGAGAAGTATTTGGGTAGGGGGGTCATATGGTCAGTGGCTCCAGAGTCTAATACCCAGTAGGGTGTGAATGGTGTATCTGAAACATTGAGTCCAAACAAAAGTGGAAACTTACCAGAATATGTCAAGGAGCACGTACCTGTGGGCTTCTCCAATTTACTAAGGATGGACTTTACCCTTTCTATCTCTTCATGATTCAACTGGACAGCTTCTTCACCTTGTCCATTAGCAATGTATGCTTGCCCTTGTCCTCCTCTTTTCTGTGGACCTCCTCTCGGTCCCCATTCTCGGCTTGGGTTTTTCGGCCCCCATTCTCGGCTTGGAGTTTTCCCATCTTCTCCTCTCGAGCCCCATTCTCTACTTGAGGTCTTTCCATCTCTCAGTCCCCATTCTCGGCTTGGGGGCTTTCCATGTAATTTCCAGCACTTTTCCCTTGTGTGGCGTGGCTTGTTACAATGGGTACACCAAATCTCCTCATGTTTTTTCTCCATACTAGGAACCCAGTTTTTTCTCTGGTTGGCAACCATGATTGTTCCTCCTTCAGCTATCATTGCAAAGCTTTCGGTGGTTGAGGTTTCCAGCATCAGCCCTCTTCTGCTTTCTTCACTCCGGATAATGGCTACCACTTCATTAAGCCCTGGGACTTTCTCTTTTCCCAGGATTTGGATTCGGACCTAGTCATACTCAGGGTTTAGGCCTACCAAAAAATCATAGACCCTATCTTGTTCAATATAATCTTTTAGAATTGCTGAGTCTTCTGAACACTTTGCTTTTATAACTCGGTAGTGATCCAATTCCATCCATAAAGACTTGAGTTGATTGGCATATTCTGTAATGGATTTGTTTCCCTGTTTGGTAGCTAGGGTTTTTACTTTTACATCATAAATTTGGGCAGCATCCTTGGCCTTAGAGTAAGTTTGCTCGACTGCCTCCCAAATTTCCTTTGCTGATTTCAGAAACATGCAGGTATCACTGATTTCTGGAACCATTGAATTCCACAACCACGCCATGATCATGGAGTCTTCTTCATCCCATGATTTGAATTTGGGATCAGTCTCAACAGGAGCCTTACCCATTAGGTGACTGATCTTCCCTTTTCCTTTTAAGATGGTCTTAATAATTTGAGACCATTTGAGGTAATTCTTCCCATTTAACCGATAAGCAGAATGAACACTCTGCAATTCCCCAGCTGTCTGGGGTCTGTCCCCCGTCTCCGGAGTCTCGACTTCAGCCATCCCAAGGTGCGATCAAGGCAAAGAGGATTACGTTGTAATGAAGGCTTGTAATAGGGCCTAAAGGTGGTGCAGCAATGAAGGCTGCAATTTAAGTTAAAGGTTGCGCAACAATGAAGGCTGCGATTTAGGTTTAGCGGCACGGTCAGAGACTCCCAAGGATCGGGAGCTCTGATACCATCTCAAATTTAGAAAGAAGAGAAATCTTTTCTTATTATTTCAAGAGGTTATTAACCCCTATATAAATACACAAGTCTGCTGCATATTTTAGGAAATATGGGCTGTTAATTCTAAGGAATAAATCCCTATGATTACGGGATCAATCAACTATAAATGAACCTAATAAAGACAGCACAAAAAACTGTTATAAAAATACAGTATATCAGATATAAACTTTCCTAAAATACACCATGTCAATCTTTATCACTCCAATCACGGTTTCTGACAGCCTTTATATCCAATCTATTTTGAGAAGAAGATTGGTAGGTTTATTGCCAATTTTGGTCATTGATAAGCGGCATCCTGTCTTGATAAATAAGACTTTGGCTTATTGTATGACAACAGTTAAATGGTTTACCTCTGATTTAGGCGTGGTGAAATGTTAAGGGAAGGGTTTGACCACATTTTTTTTTTCCTTAATTTTTTTCCTATATACTAGTTTTCGGAAACAAAAAATTTGCTGCCCCTCTACAAACAAGTTTACATTGTCTCCCCATGTTATTTATTCTAGTTTTGCCGCACCTCTACACACACACATGTAGAAACTATTTACACGATGATCAACTTAAGAGAAAGCACTGCTAGTCAGCTGTATCTTAGCTTCAAGTAGATCAAAAAATGTGTAAAAAAGCAAAAAAAAAAAAACTAAAAATAGCGAGATCCATAAACAAGCCTT
This sequence comes from Vigna reflexopilosa, assembly GCA_027742785.1. Classification (NCBI taxonomy): domain Eukaryota; kingdom Viridiplantae; phylum Streptophyta; class Magnoliopsida; order Fabales; family Fabaceae; genus Vigna; species Vigna reflexopilosa. Next base: position 31,913,385 of record CM050917.1, read on the forward strand.
CTTTCTTTCATTATTGAACTGAACTTCCCCGCTTGGTATTCAAATTATCATTGTGATCCATCAAAAGTTGTATTAATTAATTTTTTCATGTTGGAAATCCACCGTCAAAGTCATTGGTGTCTTGAATAAATTTATCGCTGTCAGTTTCTTTACTGTATTCATGCTTTGTTTACTGATGAACTCTGTAGTAAAAAAATTAATTATTATTTGTTGACTTCTAAAGGCATTTTACTTCATTAATTGATGAAGAACTCACTCTTTCTCATGCTTCTATTGCCAACTGATAATCTGCAAATTTTACCGTGACTTATTAGGCCAAAGGTTACTTCTGAATTATTACTTGTTCTTCTATTTTGGCTATTTCAAGGTCAATGCAAATCTATCAAAAATATATCCTAAGGATATGGAAGCTCCTCCTGGTGGAGTGGACGATATGACTAAACTGTCCTATTTGCATGAGCCTGGAGTCCTGCAGAACTTGAAGGCTAGATATGAATTGAATGAAATATACGTAAGGATTTCCTCCCTTTAATGTGATGAGTGATGAGATAAGTGAAGTTTATAAGTGAAAAAGTTGCTACCAATTGTTTTGGCAGACTTATACTGGAAATATTCTGATTGCTATAAATCCATTCCAAAGACTACCTCATATTTATGGTGCGCACATGATGCAACAATACAAGGGAGCACCATTTGGAGAATTAAGCCCTCATGTATTTGCAGTTGCTGATGTTGCATATAGGTAATCTTAATTTTTTTTCCTAAAGATTGAAGGTTTTTTTCTATAATTGAAGCAAATATTAAATTGATGCTTTTTTTAATAACAGGGCAATGATTAATGAAAAAAAAAGCAATTCAATTCTAGTCAGTGGGGAAAGTGGAGCTGGTAAAACTGAAACTACAAAAATGCTTATGCAGTACCTTGCTTTCTTAGGTGGTAGGGCTGGTACCGAAGGACGGACAGTTGAACAACAAGTTCTTGAAGTATGATTGAATTAATAATACTCATTTTTTTTAACTCCAGAATTCCCATTCTCATGCTCCCTCCCTCTTTCGAATAACTTTCCTTTTTCTTATCTTCTGATATGAACTCATTCAAGAGATATTGATTGATTTGAGTGCAGTCAAATCCAGTTCTGGAAGCATTTGGGAATGCTAAAACTGTTAGGAATAACAATTCTAGGTGAGTCTATAGTGTGGTAAATAAAGAATTTTGTGGGTTTTATTCTCTATGATTTCTGGTTTATAAATTATCTTTTGCATCAGTTTTTTTGACATGTGGGCCATGAAGGATTCCTTGTGCTTCCTTCTTATTGCTTGTCTGAAATTATGGATTAACTGTGCCTCTGTTATTTTTCTCATTTCATTACTTTTAGTATATGATGTCATATTGCCAAAAGTCATTATAATTTTAAGAACGGAAGTTAGAATGATGCCTTTCTTAATCAATTATTTGTTCCAGAAAAGAATTTATTTTTTGCTAATATAACCTGCTACATGATACTGAATGTGCAAGCTATTACCAAAGAGTTGGTTTCAAATTCTCCTAGTGTTAATGGTGCAGTCGATTTGGTAAATTTGTTGAGATCCAATTTGATAAAAGTGGAAGAATATCAGGAGCAGCCATCCGAACATATCTTCTAGAGAGATCTCGGGTTTGCCAAATTAATGATCCTGAAAGGAATTACCATTGCTTTTATCTTCTTTGTGCTGCACCGAACGAGGTGGCTTTCTGTCTATCATCTACTTACTGCTGATTCTCTTAATTATGTAAAGTCATTGGAAATTCTTCTAACAGGAAATTGAGAAATACAAATTAGGAAATCCTAAATCATTTCACTACCTTAACCAATCAAAATGCTATGAACTAGCTGATGTAAGTGATGCTCGTGAATATCTTGCCACTCGAAGAGCTATGGATATTGTTGGAATAAGTCAAAAAGATCAGGTATTTCTTCAAGAATAGCTAATGTAGCTTCTTTCTTGCTAGAATATGGAATGATTGTTTTCCACCTCTCTGATTTGTCCTGTTTCTTGTCTCAGGAAGCCATTTTCAGAGTTGTTGCTGCAATTCTTCATATTGGTAATATTGAATTCACCAAAGGAAAAGAGGTTGACTCATCGGTTCCAAAAGATGACAATGCCAAATTCCACCTAAAAACAACTGCTGAGCTTCTCATGTATGGTCATTGTTGTATCATTACTTGTGTTTGTATGATTTATAGTTTCTTTAAGATGTGTCAATATTGGATCAGGTGTGATGCTGATGCCTTGGAAGATGCATTATGTAAGCGTGTCATGATCACCCCTGAAGAAGTTATAAAAAGGAGCCTTGACCCTCAAAGTGCAGCGGTGAGTAGAGATGGGTTGGCAAAAACAATTTATTCTCGGCTATTTGACTGGTAAGATACTGAAAATGGACATACAGTCATCTTTTAGAGTCTACTTAGTAAGAAACACTGAATATAAGGATGCAGGGTTCTGGTTTTGATTCCCGAGTCATTTATGTTTTTTTCTAACAGGCTGGTGGACAAGATAAATAATTCAATCGGACAAGACCCCAAATCTAAATCGTTGATTGGGGTCCTTGATATCTATGGTTTTGAAAGTTTTAAAGCTAACAGGTAATATATAGTTTCGAAGAATAAACATATCTATCCATTAGTATGTCCACAAGAGTGCATTACTGAAGATATTGAAAGCAACTACCTCTACTTGTTCTCAAGTTTCAATCTTTTGTAACTTATTTTCAGTTTATCATGCTCTGCAGTTTCGAGCAATTTTGCATTAATTTCACAAATGAGAAGTTGCAGCAACATTTCAATCAGGCAAAGTCTAAGAACAAATTATGCACTTCAAGTTTCTTTGTTATTTCTGTATTTAATATGATTAAGATGATGACTTTCAGCACGTGTTTAAAATGGAACAAGAAGAATATACCAAGGAGGAGATCAATTGGAGCTACATTGAATTTGTTGACAATCAAGATGTTTTGGACCTTATTGAGAAGGTTTTCTTTTTATCCTTATTTCCCACTTTCTTCTAGAGACTGAGTATATTAACTCATTTTTAGTTGGAAGTCTTCTATTTAATTGTTCATATCGTTAATGAAACTGAAAGGTAGTGTTTTTTATATGCTTAATGATGATATGTACAATGCTGGCTTTTTTAACTATCTAATATAGGTTCTTCCCACTGTCTATTTAGTGTGACAATACATTTCCTATTAATAATGAATACTCGATTGATCCAAGTTGGAAAAGGTTGACAAAATTCACAGAACAGCTGCGTACATGTAGAAAGTAAGAGAAGCAGGGGAACAAGAATGTGTGACGAAAATAAAATTGGCTTACGAGTTTCTTTCTTGCTTCTTTGGAACTGAAGTGTGATATCTTTATTATGTATTATTGGAGTATATTACACAATCTATATTATTTTGATGAAAGTAAATTTACAATTAAGGAATTTCTATTTCTGAGTAGTCTTCCATCATGTTATTACTTTGGGCCCATTTTACATCCTAGTTCAATCCTTCGTTAGGGTTTTCCTTCCTTTTGTTCTTGTTATATTTTTTACATTGATTTTGCTTTTGCAGAAACCTGGAGGAATCATTGCTCTCCTCGATGAAGCTTGGTAAAATATTGTTTTTTGCTCTCATGAACTTCTTCCTTTTTATGGCTTGCTTGATGATTTTAATTTTTAACCTTTAGTTTGTAAAAGTAGACATGATCCAGTTTTTTTTTTCTGGTTTCTTAAAATCTATAGCTCCTTGTTAAATAACATAACCTATTTCCATCATTCATGCCATTACCTTCTGCCTTTGTCTTTCAGCATGTTCCCGAAATCAACTCATGAAACATTTGCAAACAAGCTTTATCAAACATTTAAGAATCACAAGCGCTTTATTAAGCCAAAATTGTCTCGAACGGATTTCACAATTGCTCATTATGCTGGGGAGGTATGACTAATCTCAACATTCGCTGCTGCCAGAATGAGGCATTGTTGTTTTTACAACTTGAACCTTGTTGATTTGCAGGTACTATACCAGTCTGATCAATTCTTAGACAAAAACAAGGATTATGTGGTTCCAGAACATCAAGATTTATTGAGTGCTTCCAAATGTTCTTTTGTATCTGGCCTTTTTCCACCACTTCCAGAAGAGACGTCAAAATCTTCCAAATTTTCTTCAATTGGTTCTCGTTTTAAGGTATCATTCCTTTCCATGTCTTCATTGTAAACTTTAGGACTTCATTGTAATCAAGTTTTTAAGGCATCATTCAAATAATGAAAATTGGAACAATCTCCCTTCACTAACTACAAAAATTGAACTGCATTCTTATTATCCAGAAGCTAATGAATTCTGAATGATGCAGCTACAACTACAAAGCCTAATGGACACATTAAATTCTACAGAACCCCATTACATTAGATGTGTGAAACCAAACAACCTCCTCAAGCCTGCAATTTTTGAGAATGTCAATATTATGCAACAACTTCGTTGTGGTGTGAGTATGCTTTTATGTATTTCCTTTATTTCATTCTTTAGAAGATGGTTTATGCAAAAGTATATCTGTAATTCCTTGAAGTCTTTACCCCATCTGCTGTTCCTAACTCTTGCCCCTATAGGGTGTATTGGAGGCGATCAGAATCAGTTGTGCTGGCTACCCTACTCGTCGCGCTTTCTTTGAATTTATAAACAGATTTGGCATCCTTGCCCCAGAGACCATGGAAGCAAAGTAAGCATTCTTTTATTTTATCTTCTATGCTTGGGAGGAAAAATTTGGCTTTGAATGTTAAAAAATTTTGTACCAAACTTGGGCATGGTGCTAATGTCAAGTTTTTCACCTGTGGGTAGCTGCGATGAAAAAACTGCTTGCCAAAAGATTCTGGAAAAGATGGAGCTTAAAGGATATCAGGTAACTTATTGCACAAGAATAATTATTGTCCGTGTTCTTGTCGAGTTGTTCATATCTCTGCTGTAAATCCCTCTAGGCCCTGGGAACAACTATTATCCGTGTACATTTCAGCATTAACTTTTAACGGCTCTTTCAGACTTAACCATCTAAGGTTATCTAGGGCCTTGTATGTCATAACGTGCATATATGTATAACATTTATGTCCTGCTCATATGTTTGCTGGTTGGCTTCAAATGTCGTAGATTGGAAAAACAAAGGTATTCTTAAGAGCAGGTCAGATGGCTGAATTAGATGCTCAGAGAGCTCAAGTACTTAGTAATGCAGCAAAAGTTATCCAACGTCGTGTACGAACCCATCAAGCACGCAGACACTATCTTGCATTGCGTAAGAAGACCATATACGTGCAGTCTCGGTGGAGAGGTAAATTGTTTCAATAGGGAAATAACCTGATTAGTTTGTTAGGATAAATGCAGCCATGTCCATAGCATGACGTCCCTAACTAGCACGTATATCTTAGATCTGTAGGAGACCTCATTACTTGATATTATTCTTAAGATATATGATATATTATCTATAGGAAGACTTGCATGTAAACTCTATGAGCATTTGAGAAGGGAAGCTGCTGCTGTGAAAATTCAAAAGAACATACGTAGACATGAAGCTAGGAAAGCCTATAAAGAACTTCAGGTGGCAGTACTTACACTGCAAAGAGCTATAAGGGCCACTGCTGCTCGCAAGGAATTCAGATTTAGGAAGCAGACTAAAGCTTCCATCATCATTCAGGTTTGGTCAAGTACTAAATGATTTGGATCATCCTCTAGAGCAATTAGTGTTCAATAATTTTCTCTCTAAAATATTGTAGGCTCGGTGGCGGTGTCACAAAGCTGCCATATATTATAAGAGGCTGAAGAAAGGTACAATAGTTACACAGTGCAGATGGAGGGGGCGTGTATCCAGGAGAGAACTTAGGAAACTGAAAATGGTATGTTTTTATGTCTACCATTATTCTTATAGAGATTAAGTAGACCCTATATATATATATATATATATATATATATATATATATAAACTAAAGACGCAACTTGTTCTTACTACATAACTTATGGAACAAAAGGAAAAGGATACTATTTGTCACCCAATTAATTTGTTTTATTGTAAAGTTGAGTTTTAAATCATAAAAGTAAATACAAGCAATATTTATATTTTTTGTTTCATCATTATTGTCGTTGTCATCATCGTTATTCTTTTAGAGAGAAAAACAACATAAGAATACAAAACTCGCGATTTACCAAGATTGAAATTGGCTTTAACTTTTTACTTATGCTTATAGAAGACATAAAATTGTCCTCTTTTTATTTTGATTTCATAAGCCACTATCATATTTTTATTTTGGAAGAAATGAAACAGATACAAAATAGACCTTTGAGAAATCTACAAAATAGAATATCACATCCACAATGGATTTGAGCGAAGAGTTGTGTGACATTTTTATTTCTTTCCTTTTTACGATATGAAAGATCAAATTTGTTAGGAGATCTCACATCGACTAGAGATAAGACAAGTTTATAATATATAAGTGGGTACAAACCTCACCTTACAAATTGGTTTTGTGGGGTTGAATTAGGTTTGAAATTCATTTTTTAACATGGTATCAGAGTCATGGTTAGAGCCTATTGTAGCGAAATTTGATGTCTGTTGGGTCTATTGTTTTATCCGTTATCGGACCACCCATTAATGTTTAGTTTTACACTCCGAGATGTATATACCTTGGCGTGAGAGGGGTGTGTTGGAAATCTCATATCGACTAGTGCAGACCTTACCTTACAAGCCAGTTGGGGTTGAGTTGCACTTTAAGTCTAACTCAATATTGTTTTCTGGTTTCATTATAACTTTATAATTTTTTTCTCTCTAAGTTGACATTTGTTTCCATTTGCTATAGGCTGCAAAAGAAACTGGTGCCTTACAAGAAGCAAAGGATAAACTTGAAAAACGAGTGGAGGAACTAACATGGCGTCTCCAACTAGAAAAAGGTTTAAAGGTAAGATCTGTAGATAGATATACTAGAAAATTGCAAGTTACTAAGTACCCTTGCAACTGGTAAGGCATAAAGTAAGCCATGTGGAATCACGTGCAGACAAATTTAGAAGAATCCAAAGCTCAGGAGATAGCAAAACTGCAGAATTCATTGCAGGAGATGCAGATCAAATATGAAGAAACTAATGCTCTGCTCATTAAAGAGAGAGAGAATGTAAAGAAAGTTGTTGAAGAAGAACCTCCTGTCATTAAAGAAACACAGGTTATTGTTGAAGATACACAGAAGATTGAGACACTGACAGCAGAAATTGAGAGCCTAAAGGTAAGAAAGTTCAGTCATAGGAGATCAAATTTCCTATTAGGTAAACCTTATTTCAAGGATGCATAATTTTCTATACAAAATGCTTCATTTAAAATTTAAAGCTTTTATTTCTAACATTATTTTTTTCAGTGATATACGACTTATATCATTCCTGGAATGGTATATTAATTTTGTAGCCTCTTTTTCTTCATTGGTTAGTTGGTAAAGGAAAAAAAAACATCAGATCTGGAATTTGTTATATCTGATTGAGGACCATAAAGAATGTCAATGTGAGGATGTTATTCAAATTATATATTTTTGTTCCGGACAACATGTATCCAATTATGCAACCTAGCCTTTATATGGAACTATGGCTTATTTTGGATATTCTTCTTGGTTAGCATTTATAAGAAATTAATGAAAGAGTTTGTAAAAAATTTGAGGTGCATGATTTGATTAATTATGAGAGAAGTTTGATTCACTTTGTCGTATTTTCTTCTCTTAAATGTACTTGTTGAAAAGTTCATCCAAACTAGGCCTAATATGCAACTCATCAAACATGTTTTCAGAACTTAATGAGACCTATCGTGTTAAGAAATCACTAGAACCATAACAAAGGATTAGGAAGTTGTGTTTGGAAAAATTGAACTGCTCTCTTTGCACTAATCTTAGTATATGCCATTCAGCATCTTTTCAAGATAGACATTCTAGGAGATCTTGGAAATACTTAGTGCAGATTTATTAGAAAGCAAATATATTCATAAGATTATGACTTATGCAGTATATACAGTTGGGACAACCAACAACAAATTTTGGCAATAAGAAACCTGTGCTTCTGTCTTCATAGCCTTGGTAAAAATATATCAGCTACTTGTAGTGTAGTAGATGTGTGAAAAAGATGTATAACGAGACTGGCCAAGGCTTCTCTGATATGATGCTGATCCACCTGTGTTTTTTGTTATCATGAAACACCACTAGTAGTCTAGATTATTCTTTACTTCATTAACACACTGTAGATCTTTAATATAAAGGGATACAACAAAGCAAGTTTCTCTCTGGTTGATTTAGGGAACAGCAAGATAATTTTTCATTCTCTTCAAATTAGAAATATTATCAAATCAAGTTCTTCATTATGTAAGAAAAATATAGTTAATGCTAGTTGATAGAGTGATGTTCTTCACACACAAAGTGTCCTTTGACGTGTGCACATTGAACTAAAACTTTTGTCAATTATGAATGATTGTGAAGAATGAGGGTGATTAGGAGCTTCCATACCATGTTTAAATGTACTGAATGTCAAGGATGATTGCACTAAAACTTACAAGTAAATTTCATGTTATGGAGCTTCCATACCATGTAGAAATGTCAAGAACAAATCATTTAAAACATTAAGAGGTTAGGTGGAGGCACTTAGCCACAGGTTATATCTCTACTCAAATAACTTGCATTAGGATTATATATTTGATTGGATGGACTAGTAAGAGTGCAAAATAATGTAACGAAAATGTTTGTTTTTGAATGTCTTTAGATAATTTTATTAAAAACTGATGATAGAGCATAATTTTTGTCCAAAGTTTATGGTGATATACCAATGTTTTTTAGCAGCATATAGTGGGAATCTCATCTAAAGTGATTTGTCTTGGCTTTATCTTCACACAGACCTCGCTTGAGTCAGAGAGACAGAAAGCTGATGACTTCGAAAGAAAATACAATGAAGCCCAAGCTTGTAGTGAAGAGAGAGGTAAAAAAGTAGAAGACATGGAGAAGAAGGGTCGTCAGCTTCAAGAATCATTGACTAGGTAACATAAATAATGAATAACCTAATATAATTCTTTTTGTTAGCTGTGACCAAGAAGTCATTAGCACGAAACTTGGATAGTGTCTCTGTTCATGGGGGTCAGGCTGTGTACATTTACTATCCCCGGACCCTACTAGGTAGTGGGAGCCTTGTCCACTGGGTCACCCTTCAATCAGTGATCTACCTTGAAAATATTGGATGGCTTGTCTAAACTTGTGAGCCAAATTCTTGGTTGTAGAGACTTCCTTTCCCGTAAAATGTTCCATAATCATTGCTAGCTGTTCAAAAACTTATCTTTATCTTTCCTTGATATCTCAGAATATAATATATCTAATTTAAAATTGTCCATCATATCATGCCTACTTTTAATTAACTGAAATCTCATAATTTTATGATTAGGCTAGAAGAGAAGATTACTAATTTAGAATCAGAGAATCAGGTACTACGTCAACAAGCTGTGTCCATGGCACCTAACAAGTTCCTTTCAGGACGTTCAAGATCAATCATCCAGGTAATCCCCCAATAAAAAATATTATGCATGGAAACAATAATAAGCCTGACATTGATTTAACAGGGTTTCTTGTCTGTCTATATAGAGAACTGAAAGTGGTCATATTATACCGGAAGCAAAGACACCTATGGTAAATACATCTATTATAAATTCATTGTTAATGCTTTTTGGTACGTCTATATGGATTTGACTTTTTCTTGGCCACCTAATAGTCTAATCAGGAAATGCATAGTGCATCAATGCACCGGAGGGAACCCTCTGACGGTTTGGATGATAAACCACAAAAGTCACTAAATGAGAAACAACAGGAGAATCAAGAGTTACTCATCAGATGTATTGCACAACATCTTGGCTTTGCTGGGAACAGACCAATTGCTGCCTGTATAATATACAAATGCCTTTTGCACTGGCGATCTTTTGAAGTTGAGCGTACTAGTGTTTTTGATCGTATCATCCAAACTATTGGCCATGCAATTGAGGTGTGAAAAAGGCAACTTCCACATGCTAGTGCCCTCTTTTTCTTGTTCCTCTCAGCTTAACACTTTCAAGTTGCTGATAGAGTCCATTCGAATTTCAGACCCAGGATAACAATGATGTCTTGGCTTATTGGTTATCCAATGCCTCTACACTTCTCTTGTTACTCCAGCGCACACTCAAGGCTAGTGGTGCTGCTGGAATGGCTCCACAACGCCGCCGTTCTTCATCTGCAACCTTGTTTGGAAGGATGACTCAAGTAAGCATAGCTTCTGATTTCAATGAACTGTTTCCCAATGGAAATCTTTTGTTCTTCAGGTAAGCATAGTTTCCTTTTTCCAGAGTTTCCGTGGAACTCCAGCTGGAGTAAACCTTTCCCTAGTCAATGGTAGCGCAAGCAGAGGAGTAGATACATTAAGACAAGTTGAAGCCAAGTACCCTGCCCTGCTTTTCAAACAGCAGCTTACAGCATATGTGGAAAAGATATATGGAATGATTCGTGATAATTTGAAGAAAGAAATTTCTCCCTTGCTTGGATTATGCATCCAGGTGTGACAGTTTATTCCTTAATGTGTAGATTCTACAAACTGGTCTATAATGCAGGCATTAAAATTATAATTTTTTTTCCAATTTATACATTTCACATTTCCCTGGAATATCATTCATTTAAAACATCACTGTGGGTATGTGATGAGATAGGCACCAAGAACATCAAGAGCAAGCCTTGTTAAGGGATCATCACGTTCTGTTGCAAACACTGAAGCCCAGCGCGCCTTGATTGCTCACTGGCAGGGGATAGTGAAGAGCCTAGGAAACTTTCTAAACACTTTGAAAGCTAACCATGTTAGTATAATCTCTTTTGGAAGCATTCTTTCTGTGATTTTGCCTCATAGCAATATGTGCCAGTAATACTTCTTGCTCTTTACATATAATTTTGGTGCCGTTAAATATAGTGTAATAAAATTACGTATACCTCTATTGAATTTAATAAAATTACATGACCTCCCTTACTGTTTCTCAATTTACATATTTTTTCTTTACTTTGATTTTAAATAAAGGGAGATTTATTTTGATAATTCACTTATATGTTCGAATAAATTTTTGAACAAAAGGTTGTTCTTTCATAATTTGGTCCCAGACACGTCTGCATAATATGTTCTTCTAACATTTTTTTATTTGCCTTTCTTTGGAAGTTGTTATATTTTTATTTATTTAGTGCTGTAATTTCTCGCGGCTTAATTTTTGCAGGTTCCTCCCTTTTTAGTTCGTAAGGTGTTCACGCAAATTTTTTCTTTCATCAATGTACAATTGTTTAATAGGTTGGTTTTTCTGCACTTCTAATATCCCGTTTTAAACTTGTGTTCACTAAATCGGAATTTTCAATTTAATCATCTCATTTTTTTTTGGTTAGTCTTCTTTTACGACGGGAGTGCTGCTCATTTAGTAATGGAGAATATGTCAAAGCTGGTCTGGCTGAATTGGAGCATTGGTGTTATAAGGCAACAGATGAGGTGCAGTAACTTTGCACTGCTGTTCTCTTCAGTTCTTTTAACTACATGTACTAACATCTTCGACCCTCCAAAAAAATTTCAGTATGCAGGTTCTGCCTGGGATGAGCTCAAACATATTAGGCAAGCTATTGGATTTCTGGTATCGGTCTATTTTTTGCTACCAACCGTCTGGCTCTCTTTTTTGCAAATTGTCAGAGATATGATACAAATGATTTTTCCTTTGTTTTAGGTCATTCATCAGAAACCAAAGAAAACATTGGATGAAATAAGCCATGACCTGTGCCCAGTAAGTAGAAAAAATATTTGTCATTGAAAGTTCACTTTATGGTATAGTTACCATCATCAGTTCCTGTGTACAGGTCCTTAGTATACAGCAACTATATCGGATAAGCACCATGTACTGGGATGACAAATATGGAACGCATAGTGTGTCCTCTGATGTAAGTTTTTACAGAAAAGTTTTACTTAAGCTCTTTAAAATCATTCATGCTAGAAAGCAGTACCATAATTTCAAACATAAGATGTACAGAAAAGCCACGCTGAGCTTTGCGGTATTAATGTTTTCATCTAGGTCATATCCAACATGAGAGTATTGATGACTGAAGATTCAAATAATGCAGTTAGTAACTCTTTCCTGTTGGATGATGATTCAAGGTCAGTCGGATATTATTAGTTCTTGTGTAGTTGCCGAGGTTTTCCTATTTTTAATATTCTTGCAAAATATCTCTCACTTTTAATTCTTACTGATTAGTTTAACCATGATGCACTGAAACTAAATAAAGAAAAATATAAAACTGAGTTAAGCTTGTGGCAGTCCTGAAGTTTTCAATTTGTAATCCCTGACTTTAATTATTCTCAAATTCAAAGTTGTGATCCCTGACTTGACCAAAATAACACACGCACAGGCTCACACGGAATATAGACAGTTTTTTCATGTATAAGCTACCAAGCTTATAATCACATGCATTCAGCTGAAACCTCACTTCAAGATTACTTTGTTGTGTCCCGAGGCAGAAAAAGCCTGCTTGGTAAAGCGATTTTAAGGACAATGGTTCTTTTTTCCAGAAATATTGTAGAAAAGGGAAATAAATAAATAAAGTTCCAATATGCTAATCTGGACATTAAGTGAGGACCAAGACGTAGTTCGGATTAACTTGTTCGAGGTTTTTAATTATGAAAACTTAATATGATTTAAAGCAAGAATGTCATGTTTTTTGTGAATTTACTGGTGCTGACGAACAATTTGGACGAGGGAGCTTCTAAAAAATTATAGTGGTATAAGCTGATTTTATGTAAAGTTTAAAGTTTAATCTACATTTATTTTATATTTTACTCTTACATGTTTTTGTTGAAAAGTTTATCCAAATTGACTTGAATACTAGTTTGAGAAGCCTGTATTCTTAATAAATCTCTTGAAAATATGTATCGTGACATTGTATGATTAACCATATGAAAACGTCTATTTTGTGCAGCATTCCGTTTTCTGTTGATGACATATCGAAATCAATGGAACAGATAGATATTGCAGATATAGAGCCCCCGCCACTAATTCGTGAAAACTCTGGCTTTAGCTTTTTGTTGCCGCGCCCAGATTGAGAGCTTTTGGCGTATATTTTGATCCACCGGTATTGTTGCCCAACGCCATGGAGTTACCAAGTCACATCAGTTAGATGCTATCATGGTTGTGCTTGAACTGTTGACTCTGGTTGTCAGAACTGGTCATTGTATTAAACATACCAAAATTTACATCTCAGGGATGGATGACAAAACATAGATCATCACGTCGTGCAAGTGGATTTTTGGGCTGAGGGTAAAAGGAATAATACTGTAATAGCCTTTTTCGATAAAGTTTTCATCCTCATTTTTTATGAACCTTTTTAGTTCTGAGCACTTTGTTTTGCTTGGAATAAGATCTTGTATCTAGGAAGAAGTATAGGAATTTTACCCAACTATGATAGTGAATGAAGTCCATGAACATGGCTTAGAATGTGGTAACAAAAGTTCATTTTTTGTATGGGCATGTTCCCTCGTACAATTTTCATTGCTTTCGATTTGTTATTTTATCCTATCACGACGAATTCTCGAATAATGAATCCATAATTATAACAATTGGGGGAATACATTTGGAAACTTTTGATACGTGTAAGTGGCAGAAATTTGCCAAAAAAGGTTGAAAATAAAAATAAATAAAAGCTTCGCTAGAAGGAAACTAATGGGACTGTCGTGGGCTTCTCTGGTGCATAGAACATGGTGCTCCATTTTCAAAAGGTACATATTTTCCTAGACACATTTCTCATTTTCCAAACGCTTTTTCTTCTTATGTTTTGTCTTCTCTCTCATTCCATGCCTTTGTCACTGCAAACTCTAAGATGCACCATTTTAAGGTTTGTCCAAATGGTGATACAATGCACTGTAAAATGCTTTTCTTGCTCTGTTAGCACACACACACACACTTTGAAGTCATGGTTTGACAAATCGATACATTGCACTTCGTATTGAGGTTGTAGTTTTTGAGACTAGCAGGTCACCAAAAACGACAAAATTTACACCTTTGGAAACAAAATCTTGTAAGATCTAAACTTGACTTTCATTGCTATTTCAAATTTTGAGTTTTTTTTTTCTTTCTTTTTTTACTTACAAAACACATCTTGTGTCGTTATTTTTGCCATCAATAATTGAAATTTGATTATGTTGATTTTGATAAATTATTTTTCTTTTATCGGGTTAAAGTTTTAATTTTCACGATTAGGATTTGAATTTTTTATATCTTTGTTTATGTTGTTCATATCACGATTTTCTTTGCCAAAAGAACAAACTTTATTACGATTTGAAATAATTGTTTATACAGCTTAAACTCTTCTTTTTGTACAAAAACTAAATCTTTAACTATTATTCTTTATAATATTTTAAGCTTTCTTTACGTTGTTTCATATCACGATTTTCTTTATCAAAAGAGCAAACATTTATCTTATTACTGTTTGCAACATTTGTTTATATGTCTTAGCTGTCTTCTTTTTGTGCAAAAAATAAAATTTTAATTATTGTTCTTTATGATAATCTTTTTACGGCTTAAAATTAATCTATTTTGGGCAAAGTATTGAACTTCATACCCTTTAAACATATTAACACAAATTATTTTCCTTTTAGGGCGTTAAAGTTTGCATTTTTGACGATTAGAGTTTCAAAACTTTTTTAGCTTTGTTTATGTTGTTTTTGTTATAATGTTTTCTTACCAAAAGAAGGAACTTTTAACATATTGAGGTTTGCAATATTCATTTATGCGAATTAAACGGTCTTCTCTTTGGGGAAAAAACAAATCCTTAATTATTAATATTTATAATCTTGAATTTACGACTTAAAGATAAAGTATTTTGGGAAAAAGTATTAACTTTAAACTATTGAAAACTATTGAAGTATTTAAAACTTTATCTCATTATGCAATGTTGCAGTATTTATATTTCTTCACTGATATTTGCAATCATTTTGTTCTTTTATCCAAATTTGCCTACATGAGTACTCTATCTGGAATATTTGTATATTTCAAATGTAAACGCAAACAAATACACTCCATAAAAAAAAAGACACTCTTAAAAAGGAAAACTTGAATGTCATCATTGAGGGGGTTGTATAATGTTGGTTCATGACAAATTTCACTCTTTCCACAAAACAAAGAATTAATATATTTACTTACTCAACATTTATATTGTTCTGATGGGAAATATATTTGTTCTCTTTAATTTAAGGATTTCAAATTAATACTTTGTTTTTCATCACTTTAACCAATATTAGTTTTTCACAATAGTTTCTGAATTGAATGCATTATGTTTTGATGAATGTCTTTTGTAAAAATAGAGAAAAAAACAAAAAAAAAAAATTACTCAAAAAATGCTAACTATTTTGAACAACTGCCATTAAAAGTGCCATTTTTTTAAATTTCATATATATTTTTGAAACCCACAATTTTTGCATAAGTGTTTAAAATCTATTTTAGAGTTACATTTTTTATTATCTTAAATATATATAATTGTTTTATGACAATATAAACTATAATTGTGGTTTAGTATTTTCTCTTGGACAATATAATTTAAAATTCAATATTCATATTACCATAGCACATGGTATGATTTAGTATAATGAGACAAATTTAGTGTTTTACAAGGAACCACCATATATATATATATATATATATATATATATATATAATTACCAATTCTCAGCACTTTGGGAATGACTGTGTATTTTAATTAATTCATGTTTTCTTTCTCAATATTTTATTTAAGTCTTTGTTTTATCTTTATTTTGTTTACCCTCATTCAATACATTTACTTCATTTTCAATCACATCTCACATTTGTTATGTTGTTGAACCTCATTCTTGTTCTACAATCTCTCGATTATGTATTTAAGTTTTCGTTTTGATTTCTTCTTTGTTTTCACGTTGCTTTGCTCCTCATTTTTTACCCTCATCTATTTAACCACAACACTACACACTGAAATATTAACACAAACTAACATTTGAAGACAACTAAGCGTGCCCATGTAAGATATTCGTCATCCAATTATCAAAAAAATAATTAAATCTTAGAAATTCAATTAAAATAATATAACACTTTAACTACTCAATACCAAACATTTTCAATAGCAACTCAATTAAAATACCCAAAATTATAATTAAAGCTTAATTATTATTTTTTTAACTAAAGTAAAAAATTATAAGTACATTGGGTACTACTTATTTTTAATATTGTGTAACTAATTATATGGAAATGATTCCATAATTATGATATGGAAGAAAGATTCCGTTATTATCATTCGGAGTCTCGATAAGTTTATGGATTTAAAGTTTTAGATTCGGAGTTACTCTAAGGGTATTTTAGTCATTTCGAAGTTTATGGGGTGCATGGATAAATTTGGAGGCGCAGAAAGAACAAAGCCCATGTAGAGCGGAAGCGAAGAGACCCAGGACCAGGAGTAGCACTCGTCTCTTTCTCCGTCTCACTCACTGTGTAGATTGTAAAACAAACACACAGGACAAGAGAGAGAAAGAGAAAGAGAAAGAGAAAGAGAAAGAGAGGCATCGGCGCGTCTGTGTAATTGATATTTGATGCGCATGCGGTGGTTCCTCCGAAGCCCAATCAAAAGCCCGCTGAATCTGAACCTGAGCCTGAGGCGTTCATTCTCGTTGAGAGCTTTGGTTCCTCACTGGCCGAGTCCCGCTTCTCCTCGCTCCCTTCCGAGATCGTCAATTCCGATGGCAGCCATCCACAACCACAGCAACAGCGAAGCTGGACTTGCCAGACGATTCTGGATCAAGTTCACGCGTCAATCCATCTTTGCCATGTACACTCCCTTCGCCATCGCCTTGGCCTCTGGGAATTTGAACATCGATTCCTTCCACCATTACATCGCCCAAGACGTCCATTTCCTACGCGCCTTTGCTCAAGCGTGAGTTCACTTTCTTCAATTTATACTATTCATACACTCATACATGCTTATCCACAAACAATGGCTTCCCTAGGTCTTATTCTCTATAATTTGGTTGCGGAGAAGCTCTACAATTATGTTGAAATTGTTATCTATCTATATGTCCGTTTCAGATGGTAGAGTGTGAAAATGTGAAAATGTTCTCGTAGCTCGGCGTTATTTATTTCGTTTCACTCAATTTATGGATTTCCAAGTTAGTGCCGCTCAATTCATATGTTCGGTTGGATTTTTTTTTTTTTGTCATTTTTTCCTTTTGTCAGTTTTCTTTGCAACCAAAACTGGAAGGTTAGGTTATTTGGTGATATTGCATATGCATTCATTGAGGTGAGTTTCGGTCTTTAAATCTAGGAAAGAAACTGTACGAGACCTACTCTACTCTCCCCTGGTCTTTTTTTTTTAATAATAGAAAAAAGTGTTAGAAGGTTGTGCAAAATAATTTGGTTGTTTGAACTTTCTCGTGTGTTTAATTGTTACTTAGGTATGAGTTGGCTGAAGAGTGTGCTGATGATGACGATGCAAAACTTGGAATCTGTCAGTTGAGGAAGGCAGTTCTAGAGGAGTTGAAGATGCACCACTCGTTGGTACAGGTAAGACAATTTCCTCATTAAAATGGTGCTGGACTGAATTATGGTCTTCAGATCTTACTCAGTATGCTTATGTAACTTATATTTGTAAATTGTTACTCTAATTGTAAATAATTCCAGGTTTAGAACGCCATTTGCCATGATTTTCAACTCGTAAATAGAACAGCCCCACGAAAATTATTGTAGGGTTTGTGTGTTGATAGCAAAGGAAATAAAACTCTTCTATATGCGGATTGGATCCTTTTTCATTATTTAAAAAGCTCATTAAATTTGCATTGTTTTATTATGTTTGAGTTTGACCACACGGGACATCCATTCCATTGGAACTAGGCAATGGGTACTTGTAAATTATTTCTGGGAAGGAAAGAAATGTACAATTTTTAACTTCTAGTCGGCGTCTTGTATAGATTTAGCGAATCTTTAAACTTCAAATATATAAAACGTATGCAACATATTGTGCTAACTTATGAATTTTCAAAAAACCAATTTATACTTCACATACACGGATTTCTTTTCCTTATGCAATCCTGTAGCGCATATTATTTTGGTTTTTTGCTGATGGTGTGTAGGAATGGGGGTTGGACCTTACCAAAGAGCACAGTATTAATTCTGCAACTGTTAAGTACACTGATTTCCTACTGGCTACAGCCTCTGGGAAGATTGAAGGACTAAAAGGTCCTGGTAAACTTGCTACACCGTTTGAGAAAACAAAAATTTCTGCTTATACTTTAGGTGCCATGACTCCTTGCATGAGGCTTTATGCCGTTTTGGGAAAGAAGTTCCAAGAACTTTTGGATTCGAATGAAGGTACTCACCCGTATAACAAGTGGATCGACAACTATTCATCTGATGGTTTCCAGGTTTGTCATATTGACAGTAGAGCCATACCATATTGCCCTTGTGGGTGCTTGGATACTATTTTGAATCTTGGTCAAATATACATTTTAGTCATGGCATTCTTGCACCCCAACTACTCAGTTATTCTTATATTTGAATTTAGGCTACTGCTCTGCAAACTGAAGATTTGCTCGACAAACTAAGTGTCTCTTTGACTGGTGAAGAACTTGATGTCATTGAAAAGCTTTATTCCCAAGCAATGAAGCTTGAAATAGAGTTCTTCTCTGCTCAGCCACTCTTTCAGCCGACTGTAGCACCCTTGACTAAGGAACATAAGCCTGTGGAAGATCACCTCATAATATTTTCTGATTTTGATTTAACATGCACTGTTGTTGATTCGTCTGCCATCTTGGCTGAAATTGCTATAGTGACGGCACCGAAATCTGATCAGAATCAACCTGAAGATCAAATTGTTCGGATGTCATCTTCTGATCTCAGGAATACATGGGGCTTTTTGTCTAAACAGTATACAGAGGAGTATGAGCAATGTATAGAAAACATTATGCCTTCCGATAGATGTATGGTGTTTTTCAACTATTCTTTCTCCAGTTCTATTAAATGGTTTAGGAAGCCATTGTTTTTCTCAGACTTTGTTAATTGGCTTTAACCTAATGTTTTTGCAGTGGACTATTTTGATTATAAAGAATTGTCTGTTGCCCTTGAGCAACTTTCAAAATTTGAGAACACGGCAAATAATAGGGTTATCGAGTCTGGGGTACTCAAAGGTATAAGTCTAGAAGATATAAAGCGTGCTGGAGAGCGTCTGATCCTTCAAGATGGTTGCACTAACTTCTTTCACAGCATTGTTAAGAATGAAAATTTGAATGCCAACGTGCATGTTCTTTCATACTGCTGGTGTGTTGACCTCATCAGGTCTGCCTTCTCTTCAGGTACATATCCCTTGCCATGAGCTGTAATCTCTGTTTCTTGCTAATAGTGAATCATATTATCATCTTAATTTTGCATTCTGAGAGTCGTCCTTATCAAGCCATGTTGCATAGAGTAAGTTGTTTTGGTTGTTGATGAACAGTCGTGTCTTTTCAGTGTGAGGATATTCTCGCGATGCTTTTAAAGTTGCTTTTAAAGTTGTACGGAATAAGGCAGATGATGGAATTGTGAGGCTTATGCAACTTTGATGTGTTTGTTGGAGAGGGACTATTTTTCCATGTTTTTAAATCTTTACTTTTACTGGGGAATACTATTCTTTAGTGCTTCTCATTCCTGCTCTACCCATGGTTATGCTAAGGGACTTTTTGTTACTGGTATGCAGTAAAAATGGAAAGTTCTGCTGGAATTTTGATCCACTTTAGCAGCTAGCTTCTGTTTTGCTACTAGATATATAATTCTTTTTCAACTTTTAGTGATTTTAACGACCGTAGATAGCCAGTTAAAGAAAACATTACAGATACTGATTCAACTTTGATCGTGCAACCAGACAAGATATTATCTGTTAATGTTATACATTTCTCTGTTACATGGAAAGCATGGCTTTTTGTTGTTATGGTTAGTGAGAATGAATTGGTCGATATGGACTCCGCATTCTTGTTTGTCTTGATCTTTTTTTGTTATTTGCTTGGAGCATATGTGTAATTTTCTATTAAAATACATGTTTTCTGTTGTCTAGCTGTGATTTCCGCTATCAAACATTCATTGCTTCTCTGTAATTTAAATAATAGTTGATGTCTTTCTTGTTTACCCAAGTACTTCATTATTTATGTTTACATTTTGCTTAGAACTTGCCACTTGATTGGAATTTTGCAATTGCTTATGTTGTTGTTTCCTATTGTCTTATAATTATATTTTTCTAATTGTTGAGCAGCCGATTTAAATGAGTTGGATGTTCATGCTAATGAATTCACTTATGAGGGATCTGTTTCCACGGGTGAAATTGTTAAGAAGATGGAGTCTCCCATTGACAAGGTTGAAGCTTTTCGGAGCATATTGAAAAATTGCAACGATGACAAGAAGAAATTGACTGTTTACATCGGAGATTCAGTGGGTGATTTACTCTGCCTACTTGAAGCAGATGTAGGAATTGTCATTGGTTCAAGTTCAAGCCTTAGGAGAGTAGGGACGCAGTTTGGTATTTCATTTGTCCCATTGTATTCTGGCTTGGTTAAAAAACAGAAAGAATACGTTGAGGGAACTACTTCTGATTGGAAGGGTTTATCTGGCGTTCTTTACACAGTCTCTAGCTGGGCTGAAGTGCATGCTTTTATTCTGGGTTGCTAGTCTTATTTTGTGTCTCTCGCACCCAAATTCATGCTAGGCTAAAAGAAAGAAACATATATATAGTGCAATACAAATACACAAGCAGGTGGCTAATTTTTATAAGCGGCCACAGATTTTCTGCTGTCTCTTATTCTCTTACAGGATGTTGCAATTCAGAGCTATGGTGTCACTCTGATTAGTGGATATGCTGTAACCAGGGTATCTGCGATTACCTGGAATTTTCTCAAATGTTTCCTTGACATTTCTGTTTGCTCATTGTTATTGATATCTTCTTTCCCCTTAAATCTTGTCAGGTATGAGAAAATTCAGACAGCAATAATACAAATGCTTGTTAGATCAGGACATCAATTCAGGCTTTGAAGTGTTTGTACTGGTATTTAGTAGGCTATTGCTGTTCCATACTTTTAAGAATTCAGCAGAGATCCTGTGTATTTTCGGTTGACTCCTTGATCATTTTATGAATGCAGATGCAGAAATGATGTTCATGTTTATATTGGGACACTTATTTTATTTTATTCCTTTTCGAATAATTTTGGTTAGTTTTAAGCTAGATTTATGGAATTTTTCTTATATATGTGGGAGAGATTACGAATGGAATGGCCGAGGGGCCTTTTATGTATGTTCTTAAAATATGGAAAAATGTATTCTACTTCTAATATTAATATATCAAGCTCGTGAGAATTAATTTGCATATGAATTAGAGAAGTTTGGCTAAAGAGAGAAAGGAAATTTTGAATGAATGTGCGCAAACAAATAATAATATTAATTTTTGTTATATATTATATGTTTTTATCCCAGATATTTTTAATCTTGATCTTATACCTCATTTTATTATATTATAATTCATTGTAATTATGTTCACATTTCATATCATCAAGCAATGTTAAATAAAGAAAAAAAAAACATATTTATTATATCTCATTTTTATTATATTATGATATCTTTTATGATGTTCATATATTTGACATAGCATGATCTTAAAAAAAATGTTATGCCCGAGAGTCAACTGAAAACACATACGAATCAAATTTGTTTGATTTGTTTGGAGTGGGTAAATAGAGGTGTTAAAATAGGTTCAAATTTTCAAATCAATGTGATTTATAGTGAATTTGAGTAATATTAGGTTAAAAAAATTTGACTTTTAAAAAATGTAAATTAAATTAAACTTGATTTACTTAACTTATGATTAAACATATTCAAGTTGAGTTTATCCATAATTTATCATTAATTCTTTATTATTATTTTTATCATTTTTTCGTAATTATTTTATTATAATTATAATTATTTAATATTTTTAATTCTATAAGTTGATAATTTATTTATTTTTAAATATTGAAATGTTGTTAAATAATATTTTAATAAATTTGATGTTTAATTAATTTGTTTGTCTATTAATACTTTAATATCTAATTATTATGTTTATGATAATATTTAGTGAAAAAAGTTAACACTTAAGTTTTATTGTTATAAATATGTAAGTTGAGTCAAAAAACTTTAATTTTACTTTAATAAATTTATACAATAAACTAATAGAACAAAATATCCCTAAGTAACTTAATGAATCTAACCCCAATCTATCGTGGGTTGACTTAAAAAAAAACTTAATTGAGTTTGATTTTACTCATTTTTAGATAAATTAATTGTCATACAACATGTAACTATGATTAACTTACTTTAAATATGAGACAAAAGAGAAAATTCTCACAAAATTTGTTACGTCAACATTTGTAATGAAAAATATAATAAATCAGTAAAAACACATACACAAGTGCACGTGAACGTGTGTCCACTTTTATCTTATGTAATGGAAAAGATAAAAATTAATTTTCATTTTTAAACTTAAAAAATATAAAAATAGAAAATGAATATAAAATAAATAATTTTTATAATAGAAATGTATATATCAAAATAGCAGTTACAAAAAATTATAAAAAATTTCATTTTTATACTTGTCATATATATAAACAAGTAACTTGCAAATTATTGTATACAAATTCAACTTATAACATCTCACTTATTAGAGAAAGCTAAAGTATTTTAGAGATGAAAATAATAAAGCTATATATTTGGTCAAATTAAGTCTAAAAATTTAAAAATAACTCAAAGTTAGTCATAAATAAATAAAAAGTTGTATTAGTGGCCAATTGGAGGATTTACACTAAACAAAGCTCACTTAGGCGTAATTTTAGATTCGTAAACATATCTTAACTTATATTTGTATGAAAGCTCTAACTATAGACTCACAAATACACACTTGAAATGTAAATAAAATCAAGTAATGTAGAAGTAGAACTTAGACCTTTAAAAGAGCTCGAGCACATAACCTTAAAAACGAATTTATTTTTAGTCCCTTTTTCAAATTAAACTATATTTTGATCATTCTACTTAAGAAAATGATATTTTCTTTTTTTGAGTCAATCTTTTCAGCTTTTCTCCTTTCCTCACTAGTTGTCTCTTCCTTACATCCTCGTCCCTGTTCACTGCCCTTGTCAACTCTTTTTCCACCTCGTCATCTTCGTCCCTATCCATCACGCGTCTCCTTCCTGGCACAACTTCTATGTTTGGGAATAAAAGTAACCAACATTCCATCCATTCACAAGCAGAAAAAGAAACCCAATGAAAAATTAACCAAAACTGAAGGGACAAATTGTGGAATTGGATCACGAGTCTGATTGAAAGAAACCCCACAAATTCAATTTCAGAGAAACAAACAAAATAAAAATAAAAAACAGACCTTTGGGGAAAAAACCTAATTTGCAGTTGGGGGCAAAAGCAACTGCTCCTTCAATTGAATCCGTGAATTGGGACAGTGAGTTTTCAAATGATTCTAGTGTAATTAACATTTTAATTGGGGATTTCCTTCACCTATATGTCATGAGAGTCTTCGTCAATGGTAGCATGTTGCATAAAAGGATTTTAGAGTTGAACACAAGTGGTTTAACGGGCCAGATGATGTTTGACTCATAATGCATCCATCGTATGAAATCATTAATGTGATAGGCAGTGGAATTAGGAAGCGATTACAGTGGATAATGTTTGTCACCACGGTGGATTTTGAATGAAAATACAAATTACGCATGCATCGTTACCGATTCCGAGATTGAGCAAAGCATAGAGTGAAGCGATTTGCGAATGAGCGTCTTCCCAATCGAGCATTCCGACGAGAGGAGGAATTGCTCCGAGCATTGCGAGATTCGCTCTTGCTTTGGCATCTTCCTTCGCCAGCGACCTCACTCTCTCCGCCGCGATTCTCCACATCGAGAGGTCTTCTTCGCACAACTCCTTCACCACTTGCTTCAGCTCCGCCAATGCCTCCTCTTTCCGCTCCGCCTCTGCATCCGTTTTCGTCTCTATCGCGTTCAACAGATCCGACAGCTTCTCCGACCTCTTCTCCAACCTCTCCTCCTTCTCTGCATGGCTAGCCACCAAGCTAAAGTCACCAACGTTTCCTTTGGCGCCGCCACGCTGGCGATAACGGTAGCGGGAGGTGTCGCCGTAGCTGACGACATCGACGATCAAGAGGCGGAGCACACAAAAGTTTGGAAAAAAACATAGAAATAAAGAATGTGCAGAACATGTAAGGAAGGAGACGACGCAGAGGGAGAAAA